>HG995387.1:2500000-5000000 GCA_905333075.3 Atethmia centrago | reverse complement strand
CCGCTTTAGAAGTAGTCCGTTGGAGGTGGGACAGTGCCAGTGTGTCTACACAGGTAGCGTCCCACACAAGCATCCGTCCCAAACTCCACGGGACCAAAGACACACCATCAGGTCTTTTGCCATCATCTCTGACAATGCCAGTCAGCTCAAGAAGAGCAGGCACATTGATGCTGGCAAGAGACCGGCGGATTATGTCATTAAGTGTCGCATGTCTTGAAAAGCGGCCTGCACTTTTTTGACAACAAAAAATTAAGTAAATTGAGCAATGACAGAAAAGTCTTCCGGTCTTTAGGGTTTCGTAGTAAACAAGAAACCCTTATAGTATCGCCATGTCCGTCTGTCTGTCTGACCCTACGCTCAGAGACGCTTAGTACTAGAAAGCTGTAATTTGGCATAGGTATACATATTGAACACGCCGACAAAGTACTAAAATAAAATATTAAATTTTTTTTAGGGTACCTCCTTTGCACGTAATGTGGGGATGATATTTTTTTTTCTCGTCTACCCCAAGGTATGGGATATCGTTGGATAGGCCTTTCAAAAATATTGCAGGTCTGTGAACACCACTTTTAAGTTTGTTTTTGGAATAAATTCGTCGCAAGTAATCCTAAATACTTGCGACGAATTTATTCCTCTCGAGCAGCTAAAGAACAACAAGGCACCTGGTGATGACGGCATAACGACAGAGCTCCTTAAAGCGGGCGGGGCTCCAGTCCTGATAGAGCTAGCGAGTCTCTTCAACTCCGTCATCCAAGAGGGTACAACGCCGGAGGCGTGGAGCAGAGGTGCGGTGGTTCTGTTCTTCAAAAAAGGCGACAAAACCTTGCTGAAGAACTATAGACCCATCTCACTTCTGAGCCACGTTTACAAGCTGTTCTCGAGAGTCGTCACGAACCGTCTCACCAGAAGACTTGACGAGTTCCAGCCACCAGAACAAGCTGGCTTTCGAAAAGGCTTCAGTACCGTGGACCACATCCATACTGTTCGGCAGATTGTACAGAAGACCGAAGAGTACAACCAGCCGCTGTGTATGGCATTTGTGGACTACGAGAAAGCCTTCGACTCTATCGAAATATGGGCAGTTCTGGCCTCTCTGCAACGATGTCGAATTGACTGGCGTTATATCGAAGTGTTGAGGTGTTTGTATGACGCTGCAACGATGACTGTCCAGATCCAGGATAAAAAAACCGGCCCTATCCAACTGCTTAGGGGGGTGAGACAAGGGGATGTGATATCCCCGAAACTTTTCACCAATGCGTTGGAGGACGTTTTTAAGACGCTGGACTGGACTGGACAGGGTATCAACGTAAACGGCGAGTACATCTCACATCTTCGTTTTGCCGATGACATCGTCATAATGGCAGAGACACTGGAACAGTTAGACCAGATGCTGCACAGCCTAAATGGAGCCTCTCGGTGGGTTGGCCTCGGCATGAATTTGGACAAGACGAAAGTCATGTACAATTCGCACGTCTTGCCGAGTCCAATCCATATCGAAGGGTCGCTTCTCGAAGTTGTGAAGGAGTACGTCTACCTAGGGCAAGTTATCCAGCTCGGTAGACACAACTTTATGAAAGAAGCCGACAGGAGGATCCGATTGGGTTGGGCAGCGTTTGGAAAACTTCGTCAAGTCTTCTCGTCGCCAATCCCGCAGTGTTTGAAGACTAAGGTCTTTAACCAGTGCGTCCTGCCCGTTATGACATACGGTGCCGAAACGTGGACACTGACAGTCGGGCTGGTCCACAAATTCAAGGTCGCTCAACGCGCCATGGAGCGGGCTATGCTTGGAGTTTCTTTGAAGGATAAGATCAGAAATGAAGTTATCCGGAAGAGAACCGGAGTTACCGACATAGCCTGCAGAGTAAGCAAGCTGAAGTGGCAGTGGGCTGGCCATATTTGTCGAAGGACCGATGGCCGGTGGAGCAGACGAGTCCTAGAGTGGAGACCGCGTATCGGCAAGCGTAGTGTGGGACGCCCCCCAGCTAGATGGACCGACGACCTTAAAAAGGTGGCTGGGACAGACTGGATGCGGAAAGCGGAGGACAGGGTGATGTGGCGCAGCCTGGGAGAGGCCTATGTCCAGCAGTGGACTGTTATAGGCTGAGTTGATAATCCTAAATACGGAACCCTTAATTGTGCGTGGTCCGACACGCACTTGGTCGGTTTTTTGCTTAAAGAGAACTTACCTAGCTTGCTTTTGCGCATATTTGATTCACCAGGCAATCAAACTAGAGGCACACAAACAAAGAGATGTCGTCAGCACAAGTGTAGGGGTCCACTAGGGTCGATGCCTGCCGGGGTCGCGGGAAAGTCCGAATGGGTTACCTAGGCCCCTGGCAACAGAGGCAATGGAAGGAACACGGGTAAGTTTTAGTCAGTAAGAGTCTGACACACCCTCCCGCTCCGCCCAGGGCGGAAGAAGTTATTTGATAATTTCCCACCAAAAAAAAAGACAATCAAACTTAAAGCATTTATTTCAAATAAATAAACCAATTACAGGCACTTCGGTCGGTCAGTCAGAAAGATGAAGCCCATTCCAAAGCATAGTAGGTTCCTATAGAGAAGAATGGGGCAAGAAAAACACAGACGCTCTTTTAAATTAAAATATTGTTACAAAATATTGATTCCATCATTCATGTTGAAATTATGCAAGCCTTTTGACCACCACAGTCATGTATAGGTAGATGACAAATCAAAATGTTCCCAACACGCCACGGTCACGACTACATGACAGGTATTAAAGGATGAATTCGTAGCTTGGCGCCAAAGGCAAGTTTTGCTTTTTTGACGTGGCGGTCTAAAGGTTAAAAGCGTCCGTAATAAAAAGATATAAACAAAAACAATTGTAAATTTAAAGAAGCTGTGGCAGCTAAGAGATGACCAGGCCCTACTGACGATCCCGTTCACGAGCATAACGCATGGATCAGCACTATTCAGGTCAACCATTTTGAAGGTAACTTATAATCAAGAAGGTAATAAATAATCCACACGCGCCACCACCAGCGAGACATTTGATTGAGCATGACATACTCTCAACCGCCAGGGCACATTTAAATCAATGAAAGACGTACCCAGTAAATGGTAGATTTATAGTAGGTACCAAGTGCTCACACATGTACTATGCAATCATACAATACTAAGAGATTGAATTTATACAATGCAAAGATAGTTTTTACGATCTTCAGCAGCTCCAACAATATTTTCGAATGCTAATCAATTAGTTTATACGCCCTTGTGGAGCAGGACCAGCGTTGAGTCAATCATTTTTGTCAGCGACGTAATCCCCCTTATAGCTGCATAGTGTGCGTTTTTCAATAACCTCTGCATATGGCAACTTACTAAAACATCTTGTAGGTCACGTCATCTCAAATGCTTGTAATATTCCGGCACTTCAAGCCGGTACTCAGATAATCTACTTGGTACGAGTAGTAAAAACTAATATAATAGTTCTATTTCCTCTTAGGAACGCTTATCGTTAATTTAATTGGCCTAAAGAAGAAGAATCGTAAAAAAGTAATAAAATTTGTAAAGATCGCAGCAGGTGGAGGAGCAGTGATGGCCCAGTGGTAACAGCCGCGACTTACGACTAGTATAGGTCGTAGGTTCAAACCCAAACAGGCAATTTATTTTGTGTAAATTATTTCATCACCACTGCTCTCAAAAGCGTGAAGGAAACATCGTGAGGAAACCATGGCATGTCCTAGAACAAAAAATCGAAGAAATGTGACATCCATCAACCCGCACATCCATCGGCAAGCGTGGTGGATTACGGCCCACTCCCTCTCACAGAAAGAGGAGGTCTGTGTCGCAGCGCCTGCGGTAGGAACTAGGCTATGTATATACAGTACCTAGGTGGCGTTCTGTAGTTTATGCCTACACCCATAAGAAAAAGGTGTGAATTTATATATCTGTAATAAAACATTTGGATGTAGATACCTATCAATTGATTGCGTAGAATTCTGTGCCAGAAAAAAACATTTTAATTGAAACTATAACCCAGTCATAAAATAAGCCAAATAAATAAACCTTCAATCAATCAAAAATCAAAATCAAAATATTTTATTTTACATAAATCTACATGGGCACTTATGAAACGTCAGAAGCTAGGTGCACGGTTCCAATTGGTCGTTTCCTATGGAGAAGAGCCGGCAAGAAACTCCACGGTTACTCTTTTAGAAATAATTGGCTTTTACAATGTTTTCAAATAAAGACTCTTACAAACAAGCGCGACACGCGACGTGACACTGTGACTGTCTGTCATGTCTTCTAATTAATAACAAAGTATTCTATTCTAAATTCTTATTTTAACATTGTCACACGATATTAGGCTCTTACAAATACATTAAATCTCAATTTTATGGGCTGACAGCTCGACGTGTTACCGTAATTAATAACAAAACATCCTATTTCTTTGGAATTGTGAAACCTTTTAGAAATGCATTCCATTTATATTTTTTGACAACACCCACACACTCATTCACATCCACATACACTCATACACCCACACCCACACATACACCCACACCACACGTACACCCACATATACCCACCTCACACACACACACTCATACACCCACTCCCACACATACACCCACATATACCCACCCCACACACACACATATACACCCACAAAACACACACACCCTCATATACACATTCACACACCCGATTCTCACACCCTCATTTACTTAATCCTCACAACAGTCAAACTTCACCCAGTTTTACGTATTTAAAATATCACTTACCTGGAATGATGTACACCTAGAACCTGTTACCCACTTCCGGAGTCTGGAGAGGCTGGTAATCTGTCATACAGGTCTCCTAGTACAGAAACCAGTCTCCCACATAGATTATAATTCGCTTATGTACTCTTTGAATTATGTATATTATACCTTGAATATTTCTATGTGAGAGAGAAAATAAACTTTTTTGTATTTGTATTTGTATTGTATTTTATGGGAAACAAACTTGAGACAATTAGCAACGGACGGGTCGAAAGCAATAATTCAACAAATTCTAAAGATACGACTAAAGTATTGATTTCTTATCGCAGAGCACAATATTAGTGCACATCTGTTTAGGATGAATTGGGCTCGGGCAAAACCCAAACAGGCCCTTAAAACAATTGAGAAATGGTACAAAGAAGGTAATAAACCTATTCTGAGTATTCGGTTGGCATGGGAAAAAGACCACGCTCCGGTCGTTTTGGAGATGGAACAGAGGACGAGACAAGGGTAGGGCTGAGGGGAGTCGGTGATGAGCCGCGACAGGGTTCTGACGTGATATCTAGCGAGTTAAGTTAGGGAGTTCGTGAAAAGACCACGAGAAAGAGCGGTTGGATTAGGCCTGATTAGGAGAGATAGAACTAGGTCGATAATAATGACACAATGTCACTTTGGAGAGATCGCGATAGTGAAAGTGTTATCAGTTTAATTTATACGTTAAATTGTAATAATAAGTGTAGATTTAGACTAGGTTATATTAGTCAAGTATAATGTAAGTTGTGTGTAAGGCGCGCGAATCTCAGTGAGTGTATCTGTGAACGATTGGGTGAGTGTTTACTATTACATTCCTCCTTATTCCTTTCTATGACGATCGAGGTATCCTACACCAGCGTTTGGTTCTAGGGACTCGGAGAACGCCTTCCATTGGGTGTGACATTTAACAAGAGACGGTAGACTACTCTACCAACAGACTATAGACAACCACAACCAAGACATGACACTTACGGCAGTCACACCGCTTATGGATGGTTGAACCGAATTAATACTCGCAACTCGTTAGGGCCAATTTAAGCTATAATGCTACTTTGTAATTGATTACGAACACAAACAAACCAAATGCTAGTGATGGTTACCTTATCCCTATGGACTGACTAACTGCAGGATATTTTACATTGCCCTTGATGTATGCAGACTCTTAGGGAGATGGGTTAGGCATCACCAAGTTTCCTAAACTGGATTGATAGTTCGTTCTAAGGAACGCTAGGGATTGTGTCTCGTTAAACCACATCCGGCTTTCGGGCCTCTCACAAATTATCATTAGCGAGACACGATATTTGGATGTCGAGATAGAAACGCTCCGTCGCTTGACGCAGTCGGTTACCGATTACATTGAAAGCATCTTCTAAATGGGGGAGATTAAGAGAGTGAGAAGTGACGATTTGGAATAACCACTTCGGCGTATAGCAGAGGCAATTGTAAAGAATTCTACTACCGACTGACGATGCGGTACGCTTGTGCAAGTTTTGTATTGTCTTTGTAACGGGTGATTAGGCCGCTATAAGGCATTACATTAGTACGCGCCCAGTGATTACTGGAACGTGTCTCGCTCAATGACAGTTGAACTTCGCAGTACTCTGCCTTAGGATTGAGTAAGACATGACTAGAGCTTAGGGAGCGTGGCTTGTTAGAATCGTAGCAGTGTCCTTAGTGGTCCTATGCGTTCAGGTCTTACAAAACACGCACGACGCTGTCAGCTGCTGTAAAGCAGTCCTACGTCACTTGGGGTGGGTCTGTAATTATTGTAAAGAAATCCATTAACGTAACTTAGAGTAATATACTCGTACAACGCAAGCGTTACATGTCACATACCTACCCTTTTATATTACTGACATGTCCTCTAACTTTCATAATCAAAAGAAAAGTAGATAAATTAGATTCCTTTCCATAACCTGTGAATTCCCAACCTTATTTTATATTGACATTGTTTACTTGTAATCCCCCTTGTCCTAACTATCCAAGACGAATGCAACAAGACGATTTAAGACTACGGAAAGATACAGACGTTGGAGTCTAGGCGAGTTAAGTTAGGAGGCTTGGTGAATACCAAGGGCCATGTCCGAGTGGGTTGTCGCTAGATAGCGAGTATGAGTTATAGTTGGGTTAAAGCCCCGATTAGACTAATTTAGTACTTAATATAGTGTGTGTGTGAGTCTTTCATTATAATATTTATCCTAGTCTGATAGTATAATTAAAGTTCTTGTAACTAAACAGACAGAGACGTGTTGCTGGGGAGTTTGTTGCGTCACTTCTTCTCCCCAGCTCAAAGACTAGGAAGTGATGACGGGTGGGCGCTTTGGGGCTGTCTATAAATCTTAAATAGAGTTGATCCACAGCTCTATTAATTAATAATTATTGAGTTTCGATTCTCAACTCTTATTATCTAGTAGTTCTTGTATGTTGTATTCTTTATCACAAACCAATAATTCGGTTCGACTGATATGAACACGTGTCTTGTAGATATGCTTGTTGTGCAAAGGGTGAACTTTCAGGGGCTCGGGAAACCACATCTATCTCATATTCAGTCCAAGGACTGATAGGGACCATGTCTCCTTAAGAGCATGATGCCGACGCAATGCCGCTAGAACTAAATGCCCCGTTGTTAGACAAGGACGGTCCACACGGTTGCTGCAGGGAAAGCCGCTTCGTCACGCATATCAGTTTGAAAGAACTGCTAGGGAGTCTCATGTCTCCAAAAGAGCATGATGCCGATGTAATGCCGCTGAAAAGCCGCTTGCGTCACTTTATGGAAGTGTTGCTCTGAGTATTCCAAGTACAGATGTAAAGTATCTTGTGAGTAATGCCTGACCAAATACCTCATACGCTAGCGTAAGAGTTACTCACAAATCTATATAATAATATACTTACATCCCTCTATTATTTATTGTCTTTCTAAAACCACATCCAATTTCATAACTATGAATTCCTAAATCTTATTTACTATTTCTTTCAATCCTTTCCTTGTTCTATTAATGGGACAAGGCGTTGGACTTCTTCATATTTGGAATTCATTTAATCTCTGTCGGTGGGAGAGTGACCAGTCTGGAGACGAGCTCTACAGAGTCGCACGGAGGTGGAGTGCGACTTTTCCTCAAAATGAGGAACCGACCCAAACATTCATATTAACAGAATTAGGAAAAACGAAAATTTTATCGGCCTAGGGTTATTTAGGAACAGTCACAACACAAAGGCACTGCTTGTAGTGCTACAAGCGGTGCCTTTGTGTGGCGTCGCGTGTCGCGCCTGTTTGAAGGAGCCTTTACAGTGTTAATAGGTATAGGAGGACAGTGTAGGCCTCTCAAGAAGTACCAAGTACTTAACAAAAAATAAAATATCTAAAAATCTAGTCTATTAAGCCTACAACGTTCTCACATTAAAAAAAAAATAATAATCTATGTTTAAAAATTTTAATAAGATAACAAAATCCTATTTAGACTAAATTACATGTTTGCCATTATAACTATAACAAGTCTTAATTAGTATCCTGTCCAGAAAAGTCAATAAATAGTTTGATATCAAAATTGTAGGTATTTAATGTGAAATAATTAAAATATTATGTCAAGAAAGTACGTATAAAAAAATAATAAACATCGTAATTTGGGAGCAGTTAATAGATGTTCCCAAAACATAATGATGCTGTTTATTAGGTACCAACGAGGCCATGTGCAGAACGAATTATTGCTAAACTTCCTTGTCTTCAACGTAGTCGTTAATCTTATAATGCATTTTTGATAAAGACCCGTTTGATGTGGGTTTTGAACTTTATATGAAGTGCCTAAGTACACCGCTAAACACGTCCCCCTTCATATTGTTGCGACAAAGGTTTTTAGGATTACATATTGGCTTTCAATATCATATTATTAAAGTGTTTCCACAGAAAAACCGAGAAAAAATCCAGGCATCATTATTTTGATTAAGCCTTTTTACATGGAATTTTTGCTCAAGTACTTATTATGATGTTGCTACACAATTAAACAATTTAATCTCTGCGATAAAAACACAACAACTATAGTTAGTCAAGTACAGTCCAAAATTGTGTTCGTAGGGTTCCTATTAGCCTCCGCTGCCCGTCCGTCCGTCCGTCTGTCTGTCAGCGGGCCGTATCTCATGAACCGCAATAGTTTCATGAATAGTTGAAAATGTCACATACTGTGTATTTCTGCTGCCGTTATAACACAAAATAATAAAAATAAAATAAAGTTAAATATTTAAGGGAGTATACAGGAAACGTGGTTTGTCGACGTTTCTAGGTAAATATTGTACGGTGGCACAGGACCCGTCGTGTGGGAGTCTGCTCGCACTTGGCTGGTTTAGCTTGGAGATAGGAAATGTCGACTCCATCTACGTTATTTTTTTTATATGACATGTAAAAGTGATTCCGATCTACAAATAAACAATTTCATTTAGTTTAATTTCAATTGAGCCCAATTTACACGATGCGAGTTTCTTCCCTGTGGCAAATAATGAAATTGAAGCAACAAATTACTCGCATCATTCAAACACTGGTTAGACTTTAGTCGGTACAATTTTTATAGTTGCTTCAAATTATGGTATACCGCAGACAATTTAATCGCATGGAGTTAATCAGGCTTTAGTTTTTTTAAAGATGGATTATCCTCCATGGGTCAAGGATGATCGAGCAAGCGATACCAAGGCTGCGTAAAATGGGAGAGATTGTTGTGGGTTACATCGGCAGTAATCCGTCCTCTCATAGATAAACCTTAGAATTCTCGAGAGCGAAGAGAGTATCCCTAATTTAGAACAAAGCTGTTAAAGTATTGAAGTACGTCATATTGGTTCAATGACCTTGGCATCGTGGAGCTAGTTACATCCAGTCACAGGACCAGCATTAGTATTCCATGTCACACCCATGTGATCTTGACCTTATTCCCTCAGTAGAAAGCCATAGTTCTTCTGCACTAAACTGCTGGCATCACAGATAAACATAGATATACATAGCTAATATGTGCGCTCAGGCTTCAGACAGACGGTCCAGGGCTGCGCGCATGCGCACCAGCTCCCTTCTGCTGGACTCACCCTGACACGGTAGGGAAGCCATGATAGAGAGAATCAAAGGATAATGGCCGTATCAACAGGTTGAGAAGATCTTAATTGCGGTCATAACATTGATGCTCATTTGTTTAGTGGGTGTGATTAAATGGTGTCGGATTTTGTAGAGCACTTGTGAATTTGTTTTGGGTTTGGTAGGTAGTTCTATTGCTGATTTTGGAAGTTAAACAACAAGATCCAGTATACAAATAATGTTAATAAGCGTTAACCGTAAGTCATTAACATGGCATCGATAGTTTTCGTAGCATCGCCTATAAACAATGGAATCGAAGGCGTTGGCAGGTTATGAAGTGAATTTGTGTGGCGATTACATTCAGTTTAGTTACTCGCGTCATGAAATATTAAATAGTTGAAGTGATAAACTCGACCTCACATAGTGTATGTATTTATTGAGCAATTTCGTCAACTTATCGTGACACGCTAGCTAGTTTTAGCTGTTCCTCCTGCGAAAGCGGGTAGAGTGATTGAACCGGTTGAAGAAAACGAGTTAATTGAAACTCTTGAATGAATTAAGTAGTTAAGATTTCTTCAGCTGGCGAGATGTGGGTAAGTACACTTCTGTCTAATCCTTCGGGGAAACAAGGCGCGATGATATGTTTTGTTGATTTCTTAACAAAGCATTAACATCTGAGGTTACGAGCGCCTATTTTAAATATAATACCTGCATAGATTGTTTGAACACGATACATACTATATAACAATCAGGCGTAGCGTAACTAAATTGACTTGTTGTATACAAATTATTTTCGATTTCTAATCCAATTTCACTCTAATTCTCAAACAAATATATTCCCAGAAATATCCCCCAGCCTCCGACGACATGTTCACCCTACTAGTCCCACTCCACGCCGCAAGCTCAGTGTTCTGACGCGTTTCAAGCGTCGCCCGCAAACAGAGACGGAGCAAAACATTAGCTAGTTTTCAGACAATAACATATCTAACAATTAAATCATATCAGTAACAAAATAAGAAGAAAATACTCTATTTTGTAACAATTTGTAACAGTTTTTCCAGTTGTTATTAGTGATTGTGATATAAAAAGTGTTAGTATGGAAACGTAGTGAGAGGAAATCGTGTTGTGAATTTGAAATTGCTTTTTGAAAGCATATGTGTTTTGTAAGTGAGTACTTTTGTGGTCATTTTTTATTTGTTTTTTCTGTGTTTCGTCTGTGGATTTTTGTACGGATTTTTGTGAACATTTGTATCCAATAGAAAATTATTTCGTGAGTTTTAAGGGATTCACTCAACTTTTTTTCATTTTGCAGAATGTTTAACGCCTTTCCACAAAAAATGAGACAAATATTTCGATTTAAATACTTGAAAGCTAATTCCAATTATAGTAAAAGTCTATATTTAATCCAGTATTATCTAAGTCGTGAAAACATATCAACAGTTGTAATAATTTCGGGTGGGCGTTTACACGTGTGGGTTGATTCAATAGATGTCGATGCCCGCATTTCTGGCCTAGTTCTATCCATTAAAGGGTTTATATTTAGGGCGCCTACAATACGCAGTGCGTTGGTTTGTTGCTATGAATAGTCTTATAGGCGCTTTATTTCGATTGAGCTTAATAAAAATAAAAGGAGTGTCTTCGTATGGATTACTCACTTAAGTCTTGTAACAATACTTTATGTGATAAAATACGATTTTGAAAAGACACAATTAAAAGAACTATTTTATGGGACTTTAAAAAAATAAAAAGATAGATATTTTTAATAAAAAACATACATTTTTACACGAAATTGGTGCGAATAGGGATAGAAGTAAGTTTTCTAAATAAAAGGGCGTTCCAAAAAAAAAACATGGTCTATCATACCTAGAAGCACAATAAAAAAAAACAGAAGTATTCGTCTGTGATAAGAAAAACTGACTATACTCTAAGAAAAATAAACAAAAAGTCAATAAAGATGGGCTAACCATTTCAAAATAGCTAGTAATAGGAGCAAAATGTGATACAAAGGAACCACATTTACTCACATCAAATCGTAATGAAAAAGCAGAGAATATCGATTACCACCGTCTGTGAAGTCTCAATGAAGTGCATTTATTTTCGTTTATGAACGCAACAGTCGACATCCCACGGGGACACACGCGCCAACACGCCTACGCTTTTTACTTATCGATACAAAGTAGTGAATTAATCAAATACCACACTAGTCTATTTTTTAATCTCGGAGACTAAATTGACACATGCAAATGTCAAACTCCAAATTGAAAAAACGAACAACAATCATTTGAAATGTCAAATTAGTCTTTGCGAATAAAAAACGAACTATAGAGCCTAGAGTCTATTAAAGTCGACCTAAGATATAAATAGGAAAGTACATAAGCTTGTTTTTTTTACTTTGATGCTGACTACAGTCTTACCAAGGAGTATCGTGTTACCCAGTAAGTGGGTTGTAGAGGTCATATAGGCAGTCGCTCCGTGTAAAATATTGGTACCTATTCAGCTGCATCACATTTTACTTTTTTTTTCACGCGCCAGCACTGTTTACGTATTGATACAAAACTAAATTAACTGTATTAATCAAAAACCACACTAGAGTCTATATAAGTCGACCTAAGATATAAATAGGAAAGTACATACTTGTTTTTTCTACTTTGATGCTGACTACAGTCTTACCAAGGAGTATCGTGTTACCCAGTAAGTGAGTTGTAGAGATCAGATTAAAAAAATCTGTTAAAATATTGGTACCTATTCAGCTGCTGCTGGTCAGACTGGAAACCGACCCCAACCAAGTAAGGGAAAGTCTAGGTACTCGAAACTTTTCGCTGACTACCTTCGCTGTCATCATTCTCCTGTCCTTATCCCAATTTATTTGTGGTTGGCGCAACATGTCTTTTCCTTCCATACTTCTCTGTTAGTTGTCATCGCAGTTGTCACTCCTTTTCTAGCCATAACATCTTTCACACAGTCCATCCATCGTTTCTTTTGTCTTCCCCTATTCATATAGCCATCCAAATGCATACTCAAAACTTTCCTGGTGATATTTCCCTCATTCCTCCGCATCACATGCCTAAGACAACCTTTTTCCGCACAACTTTTCATTCACCAGTGTCACTTTCAGATTCCCTCTTGTATACTCGTACTCAGTTCTTATTCTATCCATTTGGGACCTTCGATGTATTCAGAAAAAATGTAATACGATGTTGATGCCAACAAAAACGTTTCCTTTGATTCAGACGCTGATTGACTCATTAACAAAGTAGTCAAAATACATAGCTACTTCTGCACGTAAGCAAAATATCCAGGGCGCCGACCATCACCTCTTATAGCAGTATTATTTCAATATTACTTCAGCGTGAGAAAGAGATGGAGCTATAAGTCCTGTACAGCTCCATCACTTTCTCACTGTGAAGTAATATTATAATAACACTGCTATAAGAGGTGATGGTTGCCCCCCAGCTTATTATTAATAATAAGCTGGATATAATAATATTTAGATTATAATACATATATAAAATAAGGTGGACTAATCATATCTGTTTTCTCTCCATTGAGGAGTTAGGACTAAAGTCGAATTATTAATTCACTGAATAATCTGACATGTGCTAGATGTCACTTTGTGTAATAAAATGGTCATATTTATTGTAATTTGGTGATCGTTTAGTTTAATCGATTTATTGTATAAGTGTAAAATAAATTTAGAATAATAAGTGCAAGTCTATAATACAATAAATATGACCATTTTATTACACAAAGTGACAGCTACCACTTGTCAGATTACTCTACTACTACTAGCGCATAAGTAAAGTCGAATTATTAATTCACTATTAATAATTCGACTTTACTTATGCGCTACCATACGTACCTTTTGACTAAGAAACATAGAAATTGTGAATGTTAATTATTTATCACATTCATTTAATCAGATCAGAACCATTATTGTTGCTCTGACTAGTTAAGTAACCTTAATTAAATTGTTAACGAAAAGCAACGGCAAATTTAATTAATTAAGTCAACATCAAAGACGTCTTGTCGTCTGCCTGATCGATTTCGTTATTACGATAAATGAAGTGTTAATTATTATTTGCAGAATCTAAGCATTTAAGCCGATTTCTGAGTTGTTTTTAATTTCGGCATCAATTTAGTTGATCTTTGCCGGGCGGTTGTCAAATCTATCTATTGTATTCTTGCCTGAAATTTATTTATTTACACACTAACACTTACAAAAACAAATAAGTACATAGATTTGATTATAGTAGATTGTACATCTAGTGCATAAAAGAAGCCAAATTGCCCCGAGACGTTTACATCCATCCGAACCACAGGCGAGGGTGGATAGTTAAGTCGAGGAGTAAAAAGGCTCATTTATGCACTTTGCTTTTAACTTCGGTTGCGAGAAAATGAAGCAGGCATAAAGTATTAACTTGTTAGTCTGATCTCCAACGCATGAAATTGACGTGCGCGTTGACACAAAAGTTGCTTGGATTTGGGCGGTAATATTTCTTCAACCACGTTTTTCGCATTCTGCTCCATTAGCTTGTTAGGCGAGAGTGTTATTTCTTCGTCACATGAATATTCCATTGTTTTAGTTTAGTCACTTTTCACTGTTCAAAAATGTTGCAAAATTTAAGAATAGAATAGCTAATTCCCGCCACGAAACTTTTTAAAGTTATTTTTTTTTAATTTCAACATGTGTCATTCGTCTTGGGTACTTCATACCTACTGCCAAGTCATAAAAACGTTTCTTTGCATTTTTAAATAATAAATGACAGCTATTTTATCTGGTTTTATTTAATTAACGTCAGAAAACACGGAAGTAATGATAAATATATATGATAACAAGGAAATAAAATAAAATATCGACTTTAATCTGCGACGTTTTATTGTGCGTGTGACTGTTGGGCCCGATCATAGATTTGAAAAAAAAAAATACTTTATGCACAAGAGCATAAAAAGCGATTTTATGTCGCCTACGCACAACATAAAGACGAACTTTTAGAGCATGAGAATTAAAAATACTATTTCTATTCTATTTCAATAGATAACACCAAGGCAGGCTAGAGAGACATATTCACTTGTCAATCCGTCAGTCAATCTAGATCATGGAAAATAGGCTTCTTATTATTTATTTATTTATTTAATAGTTTATGTACACACATATAAACAGACAAAAAGAAAGGAACAGAAAAAAACGTACAAAGGTGATGCTTATTTCTAATGAAATCTCTTCCAGCTTCTTATTCAGTATTAGAATTCATCATGTTAATAGTGGTTATAATTAGCTGGCAAATGTAAATGTACCTATTTGAATACATAAGAGTATTAAATCAGGCTGAAAAATGAACGACTTTTCAATAAAGTCTCGGCTTCCTAATCACGATCAATGGAGTGCAATCTATTATAATTTGCATACATCCCACGTACGATACGCCACGGAAATTTCCTTCTAAGACACATGCGGTGCTATTCTGAAAAAGCGGGTACAGCTAGCGACTAAACACGTGTTGGCGAGTAACGAGTGCGCAACAGCGACGAGCAAAGCGTCGCTGAGCGCGTACCCTCTTCGATAGCTCTTGTCGCTGCGACAAACAAGTACTCGTTGGCGGTGTGAACAGTCTGTGATCAACTATTAATATATGTATCTCTTTTACTAACATGGTACCTTCAATCTTTTGGAAGTTTCTTGAGCGAGAAAATCGCTCCCTCGTCGGTGGAGGAACAGGAGCCTTATGAGTAGGTATTAATGCAGAAGCGAAATTACCTAGTTATTAATACTCATATATTGACTAGCAAATGGGGCCTCCGCCCCATTTGCAAGTTATTGCGGTTTGTATTTTGAGATTCACGCAATTTCACGAGTCTACGAGACTGCTACGAAATTGCTACGAGACGATTATGAGACTTTTTCTCTCCCTTTTGCTTCGCCAAATCGTTTAATTACTTATGGTTTTTTTTAGATGTTTTGCTGTCCGTGTTTTCATATTTGTGTTCAAGAGTAGGTTTCTAATCTAAATGATATAAGTATTGGCGATTCACGTAACAGTGAGTATCCGATTCGTTATATTTTTTTATTCTATCAAAAATACATATTTAAGTGAAAAAATGCTAAATTATATCTTAATAGAATCTTAACAATCTCGAACAGAGATAAAAATATTACAGTGTGATAGAATGTTCATTTAAATCACACAATGGGCGCCCATTGTGTGATTTAAATGAACATTATTTAGTTGCAGATCGCTGATAAGGGCTTATGAGCGATCTGCAATTTCTTCCAGGAACCATAATAATAACATCATAAGCTGGAAATAAAATAACCTTTTCAAGAATGTATCTCTGTTTTGAAACTTTATATGTATAATTATAAACGTGCGAAGCACTATACAAGGCGGGCCCTTTTTTTCTGGGTGGGATTTTATTAAATAACTTCTCCCGCTCTGGGCGGAGCGGGAGGGTGTGTCAGACTCTTACTGACTAATACCCATCCGTGTTCCTTCCGTTGCCTGTGTTGCCAAGGACCTCGAGGGGCGAATGAGGGCGCGAAATTTACCGTTCGTTCTGTACCATGGCCTTAACCAGGGCCGGACGCGAGAGATCTCCGCCGCCGATCGCCTCCACGAGGACACGGCGGTGCTCTGCCCAAGCCGGGCACACCTCTACCGTATGCTCCACCGTGTCCTCCGGGCGATCCACACAATAGTGACACCCGGGCCGCCTTATCTGACACTGGAACCTCCCGAAGCTGCCGTGACCGGTGAGGACCTGCGTCAGGCGGATGAGGATGCCGTGGCGCCTCTCTAGGCACTCTTCAAAGAGGGGACTTATCGCCGCAATTGTGGCGTGCCCTTCACTGAGTTACGACAATCGCACTCTCCATGTCGCCATGAGATCCCGCCGGAGCTCTGTCCGCTGTGCCGCGATTTCTCGCGGCAGCGGAGTTACGCCCCGGTGTTTTGCCTCCTCGCGCCACTCCCATACGTGCGCGATTTGCCTCCAGATCCCAAGGCGGCGATCCGACAAGGAGGCTCGCCGCTTCACCGGAGACCGTGCGGTATCCCCGGACCAGCCGGATGGCCATGACCCTTACGGCCGCGTTCAACCGGCGAGCTGGCCGCAGCGCCAGGGAACGCGCCCACACCGGTGCCCTGTAAAGGGCCATGGACCGCACGACCCCCACCTAGAGCCTCAGGCAGGAGGCGATTGGACCCCTAGATTGGGTAGGAGCCGCTTCAAGGCAGCCCCGGCCCGCTCCAGTCTGGGAGCTAAACGTCGGAAATGCTCATCGAAATTCCACCGGCTGTCAAGGACAAGTCCCAGGTACTTCATCGGAGACTCGAAGCCGATTGAACCCCTCCTACCATTATTTGGGACCCCGAGTGCTAGGGCTGATTCAATCACATTGCGCAAACTTATTGTAGGTGTAAGTAAGGGCCGCCTAATACTGAAATAGAATAGAAAAAACATTTTCAATTCTCGTGCTCTAAAAGCTTCTAAAGTTCGTCTTTATGTTGTGCGTAGGTGACATAAAGTCGCTTTTTATGCTCAAAGCAGCTTTTTGTGCATAAAGCATTTTTTTAAGCTAAGATAATCAGGCCCAACAGACACGCACAATAAATCGTCGCAGATTAAAGTCGTTATTTTATTTCATTTATATCACTTCTGTGTTTTCTATCGTTAATTTAATAAAACCAGATAAAATAGTTTCAATGTATTATTTAAAAACGCAAAGAAACGTTTTTATGACTTGACATTATGAAGCACCCAAGTCGAATGACACATGTTGAAAATAAAAAAAAAATCATTTTAAAAGTTTCGTGGCGGGAATTAGCTATTCTCTTTTGCAAAATTTTTGAACAGTGAAAAGTGATTAAACTAAAACAATGGAATATTCATGTGACGAAGAAATTACACTCTCGGTTAACACGCTAATGGAGCAGAATGCGAAAAACTTGGTTGAAGAAATATTACCGCCGAAATCCAAGCAACTTTATCTCAACTTTAGATCAGACAAACAAGTAAATACGAGTACCTACTGTTATATACATTAAGCCTGTTTCATTTTCTCGCAATCGAAGTGAAAAGCTGAGCATATAACTCGGGAATAAACGAGCCATTTTACCCATTTTGCTGTAAAATTACTTCTTTTATGCACTAGTTGCACAATCTACTATTATTTGCATAAAACATGGTGTATAAAGTTGTTTTAAGAAGACAATAAAGAGCATACATGTTTTGCGTATATCATAACAAGCAAATATTATACGTTACATTACAAAATGTTTCCCGTCAATACATTATTTATTATGCTGTAAAAATTATTGGTGTTTAACGATATAGGGGAGATGTAGGTAATGGGAGTCACTTAAGCGAGAATTCAAATAAAAGCAAATCTATAAATCAATTATTTATTGCTTTAGTCGTATAACAAACTTTGGTTATCTAACTATCAATTGAGATCATCTTTAATCACTTTGGCTTACTATTTAAGGAACAATCATTAATTAAAAAAAAAACATGTTTGATCACCATTGCCAACATCGGTTGGCAATGGTGATCAGCGTGTGGACAATGATAGTCATCACATATCGCATACATAATTGCGGGCTAAGTCCCATCCAGTGCAATCTGCATGAGCCTAAAAACCACAAGAAGTGCACGGAAACCGCACCGGAAGCTTTAGCATATTCGAATGCCGCTTTCTAGATGGTTTGCGGTGCACCTGTAGAAAACATTAGCCATTTTTATATTGTGTTCGCGAATTCATCTTCCATCTCACGCATGAAGACAGTAGTACGTCCAAGACGAGGTTCCTTATCTTTATTTTTGGATAACCTTTTTTGAAGACCGGAAAATGGAATATTCATCGTTTTTGCGGTTTTCCTCATTGAATAACCACTATTTTTTACGAGTTCCACCGCCTTTTCAAGGTGGTCCATAGACCAGCCAGCCTTATCTATCTGTCTAGGACGAACATTCGGCATCTGCAAAACAAAAAAAAAAAAAAATTTTTCGAAGTTAACAATGGGGTCACCCGACTCCGATTGCCCACTAAGGAGAAAACGAAAAAAAACAAAACCTAATAAAAAAGTTGAGGTTATAAGGGGAAACGAAGTTGCAAATTACAATCTTAAATGCTACGATCATTATATATCACAAGCATAGAAACAAACACTAAATAGTTTGAGACTTACCTTCATATTTATCCACTCGAAAAATTAGAACACAACGACGCAAAATCGTTTTACGTGTATTACTCTCACACGCGTGGTTCAAACTGAGTGAACTGTCGGCCGGGCGCGCTACTAGCGTTCGGCTACCGAGTGATATCATTGAAATCGTTCGCTCGCGTTCGGTTTTTTGTTATAATGGGTGACCACCATTGCCAACTGACTCCAATTGCCTACATCTCCCCTATGTAGTATTTTTTTAAACAATCTATAATCTAAAGTTTTAAATCACTTGGAATTTTATTATATATTCGAACACGCATGGATAAACAGCTTTTACTGATGCGACGTTTTAGCAAATAAGTATTATAAATACCTCTAGCACAACGTTTAACAAATTATACAAGCTGTTGTTTTGAACCTGCAAAACATTTCAGGAGGTTGTTATGAAACTCGTAAATAATCGTATAACGATACGATACCAAGTCAATAATCAATAATACTTTTTATTTTAGATTTTTAAATTTTATCTTTTTTTTTTTTTTTTTGTTGATTCGGGTCGAGAATCACTAACATAACCTCCTAAAATGTTTTGCAGGTCCAAAACAACACCTTGTATATTACCTATACTATCTACGTGTAATGTGGTTATCGTATAGGTACCCATCGACTGATTTTGTAAACAAAATGCTTAGGTATTTGAAACTCAACAAATATTGACAAAAATGTCAAGTAAAGATTACAAATATTAATTAGGTTTACTAAAGTAAATTTATTGGCTGCATTCCGAATGGCGCTGTAATCGATTTGAGCGTTCTTACACCCGTTCCAAATTAGCGTGAGCACGTTAACTGTGTCCCGTGAACCGTCATAGATCACGTCATGATATGCGCCATCTTGCGATAACGCCGACCATGCCATATAACACCGTGAGCGCCAAAAATGACAGATGTGCTGTTTTGTTTTGAGTCGCAACATATTTTTAAACTAACGTGGCATTTTCGAAATTGTGCTTCTGGCTACAGTCTACCTAACCAAAGAAGAAGCAGAAATGTGTGGTGTATACACGAAGAAATACTGTAATCCAACCATAAGTATTCAAGTGAATATAGCCCGCGAGCCTAACGGGCGACTTTCTGTCATGCTCACATCAAAGCAATACGAGAGGGCTCAGTGGCAAACATAAAATCCAAGACGCAATAGCATACATGAAATAAGTTTAAACTCATGCGGATGATATTTAATTATTGTTGCATCTATGTAATTTGTAATTCATGGTATTCTTCTTCAGGGTAAATCTTTGCCGGGAGCATATAAATACACTGATATAAACACTTCGTCATCGTCTCCATCACTGGACGAATCGTTCTAATCGGTCTTTCTTGTGCAAGGTTTAAGGTTAAGTTATGAGTTTTGACGTTGTCGAGCACTGTTAGCGGGTTCACGAGCGTTCCGAATTGTTGACAGCTCTCAGCTGTCATAATCGTGATATATCTAAATCGGAACGCAAATTATTGATGTGAGCGATTATGTTTTAATTCGGAATGAACCCATTAATTCACTGGAGTAATCTGACATGCGCTAGCTGTCACTTGGTGTAATTAAATAGTCATATTTATTGTATTCTAGACTTTTACACTTGTTATTATACAATAATTTTACACTTGTATAAATCGATTAAACTAAATGATCATCATTACAATAAATATGACCATTTTATTACACAAAGTGACAGCTAGCACATGTCAGATTACTACTGTGAATCAATAATTCGACTTTAGGTAAATTTTGAAGGCGAGCCTGTAAGGGCTAGGTAACTAACTGCCCCAATTCTCCAAAATCTGTGAATTCAGTTGTCAGTAGCAATTATTGAAAAAGTTAAAGACAATCTCATAAGAGCGTTTTCCTGCTAAATATGGTACCTCGTTTTTTTGGGTGGGAAGTTATCAAATAACTTCTGCCGCTCTGGCGGAGGGTGTGTCAGACTCTTACTGACTAAAACCCACCCGTGTTCCTTCCGTTGCCTGGGGAGGGGTAACCCTTTCGGGTTTCCTGCGACCCCTGCAGAATGGGTGAGTGCCCTTACAGCCCCGTCTCAAAAAATCCATCCTGTATGTTTAATGGCGTTATAGTATCCATCCAGCCAGTCTCTTCACGTAAGTTTTCACTGTGAAAACTTACGTGAAGTGATCTTGAAGCGAGATGTCATTCCATCTTTAAATGGTAGGGATTAACAGCACACTTCACCTAAGTATTCCCGATGAGATTTAAACGGAATAGACCGGCTGTTTTAAGGCTTGTGCAGACTGGGGCGATACAGGCATTTTGCTACCTGTCGCGCCCGCGATATCGCGCTAGACTGCACGAGCCTTTACGAACGATTATGGAAAATCACCTAACGCACGTTACGTATGTACGTATGTATACCTTTGTTCGTGAGTTGGTTCACGAAAAGTTTCTTGTTGTTTTTCTTTTGTTGTATTGTCCAAAGCTGTTCAACCGTTGTCACTCACTTCTTTTGATAAAGTATGATATGATGATGATGTTATGTTTATTTCTGTCAATTGTTTTAAAAACACTTTTACACGTCAAAAATAACTTAAGTTTTAATACTAGATGAGTTCGGTGTTTGCTATCTGACTACTCTGAGAAAAAATACCGTAAGTCCAGCCATAGTCTTGGTCTGCCGGGGTCGCGGGAAAGTTCGAAAGGGTTACCGAGGCCCCTGGCAACACAGGCAACGGAAGGAACACGGGTGGGTTTTAGTCAGTAAGAATCTGACACACCCTCCCGTTCCGCCCAGAGCGGGAGAAGTTATTTGATAATTTCCCACCCAAATAAAAAAAAGTCATAATCTTGGTCAGGCAATTCTTTTTTCAACTGCTTTCCTCATTGGTCTACATACATTTGCGTCCTTATGTCTGGCTTCTCATTGGTCGACGGACATAAAACGTGGTTAGTGACCACTAATGCCTACATTTGATGACTCGGCCCGGGCAGCAACGTAATTGTGTTGTCTGGTTATTGTCTCTGGTATAGAGGTCAATGAGTTTAATGAAGTTGAAAGGGAATGGGATACTTACGCTATTGTTTATATTATTTGGGACTGGGGAGATAATTGGCAGTCGAAAACCATGAGCAGTGTAGACTGACAATTTTACTGCGGAAGGAATCGTCATGTTAATATACAGTGTCTGGTAACCGGTGTCCGACCCGTTAAGACGAAGCAATATTATCAATTTTATTGACAAATCCCCCATAATAACTAATAATAAGGTATTTTGTCCTTAAAATATTATATTGTTATTTTATTTTTTTATTTCCTTCTACTTGTCAGGACCTTTAAAGTAAAGGGTCATATTCAAATAGTCACAACTCCTAAATTATTTGACTTAGAGCTTAGGTCTTGACATCAGTTTTTAGGTAATAGGTATCTTATTGTATCTAACAAGTTACAGTTAAAGTTTTTCACACTTTTTACAGTTCAAGTATTTTTTTATGGTTTGAATGGGAGTTTTTGACAAATCTTTTAGTGTCAACTTATTGCCTACTTTTGCAGCTGTCGGACGAAACCTTTAACTTTTATGCCTGTCAGACTTCTACATCGGTAAAATAAATGAACCCACTCGTAGTTAGCAAAAAAAAATGGCCGCCGTTTCATAACAGTATTAAATATCAATTTATAAATAAATAAAATTAATTATTAAAAAAAAATAAAAACACGACTGCAAAAACACATAACTGAAAAGAGAAAAACAAGCATTATGATCTATAAAATTTTGGTATTGCAGGCGGAACAAACAAAAGCTACACCATATTTCAGGTTATTAGCTTGTCCCGCCTGCAATGCCAAAATTCTATAGATTATAATGCTTGTTTTTCTCTTTTCAGTTATGTGTTTAGGCAGTCGGGTTTTTTTTTTTTTTTTAATAATTAATTTTATTTCAAGCTTTTTAGTTTTATTAATTATACATATTTGGAATTGACTCATTACCAATTTTTATTTGACACCAATACTGTTGTAATTTATTTAAAAAAAAACGATTCCCTCCCTTTTTTGTATTTGCAGATGTAATATATGAATATTATTATAGCCTATGTCACAACCACAATTAAGACGAATCTAACGACACCTCTTATGTTAAAATCCATCAAGTCGTTTAGGCTGCAGCGCGTGTCAAATAAATAGACATACATACATACATACATACATACATACATACATACATACATACATACATACATACATACATACATACTCTCGAAAAACATTACCCTCCTTCTGGGGCAGTCGGGTAAAAATAAAAAGCCATGTTGGTTTCGTCAAGTTTAGTCATTTAATTTCATTCAATATCGATCGTTCAAAAAGCTGCACGCAGTGTGGCCATCTTAAAATTATCGATACTGCCATAGTTTGGTCTGAAACCTGCCAAATCCTGCCAAAGACTCAAGTAAAAAATGCAGAAAATCAAAGTTTAAAGTTATTTTTTCAAACTTGGCTGAGAACCAGCACTTTTTGAACGTCCAAATTACATAAGACACAATGCGTAAGCAAAGTCTAATTAACACTACGAAATACAAAACATTAAATTAAATTACTTGCCATATGTTAGCTAGCAAACGCCAATAGACCAGCAAAACAATGAAAACTGTACTCAAGAAATAAAAATTACAACAAAAAAACGTAAACGATCGAAAGTAAATCACAACATCGATGCGCTTAGTGTAACCATGAATTCAGCACATGATTCTAGAATAGATATATTTCATCGGTTATAAAAAACATCTGTATCAAAGAAGTACAATGGCGCCGATTCCCTTGTTCACAAACTAAATTAAATTTAAGTTCAGTGCATCTTTTTCTTTCTATTTCATTAAGAGAAGGACAGAAGATAAATTTTAGTTCAGTCCTGTCAAATTAATCAGCGCTTGACGTAAATTGACGTAATTTTAGTAGGCAAATTTTTAATCACGTCTAAACTTGTATGGAGTAGTGACAGGCGCTGATTAATTTGACAGGACTAAACTAAAATTTATCTTCTGTCCTTTTCTTAATGAAATAGAAAGAAAAAGATGCACTGAACTTAAATTTAGTTTAGTTTGTGAACAAGGGAATCGGCACCAATACCTACGCGGTCAAAATGTATGGGGCAGCAAATATTTTTTTTAATAACCGACGGAAAATTTCAAAGTATGCGGGTTCACAATCATGTACTGAATCCAAGGTAACAGGTTGCGCGTCGATGAACGAATTAATAAATGAAAGAATGAATGAATGAATGATATATTGTAACTAACATAAGTTCTTAAGATCCCGTGGGTTTCACTATATTCGGCATTTCACCCGTGCAAATATTTAGATTTTACATCTTTGTTATATTATAACATGCAGTACACATTTAGTATAATTAGCAATTACATAAAAAATAAAATACTAATATCGATTACATAATTTAAATTGATATCCCTTGCCTTTCCCTCAACCGTCCCGCCTCCTCCATCGCGAGCATTACTGCTTCGCAGAAGGAGGTGACGGCTGCCCATGCCCTCTCGCTCCGTACCGTGGCCTGAACCAGGGCCGGACGCGGGAGTACTCTGCCGCCGATCGCCTCCACGAGGACACGGCGGTGCTCTGCCCAAGCCGGGCAGTCCTCCACCGTATGCTCCACCGTGTCCTAGTGCGGTTACCCTGTATTTGTGTTTGTATTCGTACAAAATGCCAACTGCGGCGTAATTGTGTAACCCACTATCAGTAGCAATGGGTTTCATTTTGACAGTTCAACAACATTCATCGCGTTATTCACGTTGTTGAGCACACACATTTATCGAACATATGAAGCAATGGATTAGAAATATACTTCAAAATCATTCAGATTGTGATTGATAGTGTATGTCTCGCAATTTGTTTTTGCAACTTCAAGGTTGGTCCCATAGCAAAAGTTGTTCATGTGACGAGTAAGTTCCCACAATGACCCCTTTCAGGTTTTCAGTTATTTCACTAAGCTCACGGATAAACTTCATAATATGCCACTGAAACTTCGTTATAATATTAGCTATAAGTAAGGCTGTCCGTGGCTATCGACCAGTGTGTTACAAATAGACAACCGGCGGGTTTTAGCGTATGGAAGTAGGCTGTATGTATGAACTTAGTTGACCACCATAGCATAATCAGTTTATAATGATCCCACTGCTGGGACACATACCTCCTCTCTGTGATAAGGAGTGGGCTGTATCCCACGTGGGACTAATGTGGGTTGGTAGTAGTCACATGTCTTCGATTTTTTGGCTCTAGAACATGCCGGTTTCCTGACCATGTTTTTCCGTCACCATTTTCAGAGCAGCGGAGATGAAATAAATTTAAAAAAGTAAAGTACCTGGCTGGGTTCCAACCCAGGACTTACAACTTGTAAGTAAGGGCCGTTACCACTGGTCCACCAGTTTACTGTTTTAGACGGCCGCATGCGAGTATATAGAGGCATGATGAACTGCAGGGTGTAAAGTTCACTCATCGTCCATAGAAAAGGGAGGATCCTCCGACCAGACGGGTGTCGTGTCTGGTGGGCAACTGCCCGACGGTTGATATCGGTATGTTGTACATATGCTAGTTTTGCGGTAAACTCTGCTTGCGCGATGCAGGATTTTACATGACGTCAGTCTGCGTAGTTCGCATATGGCGATGTAGATGTAGGTAGGTATTTTTTGTATCATTCCCTATGTTACAAAAAATACCTACCTACTTAGTTTGGCAGACAACCTCTAAGTTTTAAACCTTCGTAGTTTTACAGGCTTCATAACCCTGACTAATGAGACGTTATAAAGTATCTCTATTGTTACGATCTCCCCCTGGCACACAGCAATCAATAAGTTATGTGAGAAGTACGCCTTATAAGACCTTCATCAAAATAATCAATATGAAATTGTTCCCCCAATTGCGCAGCTTTAACAAGTCACCCCAAATCATATTTTCCTCCACGCCTCCTAATTTCACTGATACAATCAGCTCTACTTACTCCGAATGTTACCTCCCAAAGAGCAAAAGATCTCTCAATATCGTATTATTGAAATTTGATCACCAACACCAACTCGCAAATGTTTGATCAACAGTTGGCGGTGCTAACGAGCACTCATGCGGACTGATTAGGGGTCGAACCGATCACTTAGCCCTTGAGCCGCTAAACTGTTTATACTGGCAACGGATTACTTTGCTTAGGTATCGTGGTTAAAATCATTAAAGGTATCGACGTCTTGTTTTATTAAGATTTATGTAGTAGCTCTTAAGACATAAATCATCAAGAAGGCTTGCCGTAAAAAAAAAATGCCGAATCTATATGTTCGTGGTCGCGAAAAAATGGGTTAATACTCCACATATTTTCAGAACTTGGGTGTTACCAAAACAAGATAACAAAAAAATCGCGGTACAAATTAACGGTAAACTAAATTTTTACCTAATTTTTGAGTAAATAGATAATCGTTTCACATTTTGCAATAAATTACAAGCGTTGTGTCATCGCGCTTCTCTTTCTTTTCTATGCAGACCGACAGTGACCGCGCTTTAGCTGTTGTCAGCGTCTTAAGAAAAAGAAGGAGATGTACTCGTAGATATAGACTTCAGCGTCAGCGTCAGCGTCTTAGTTAGGTTATGAAAGAAAGATTTTCGTCATGTTTGATTGTGGTTGAACATGAGTTTAAAGAATCTGTTAAAAAAGGCCACTCTGTGAGAGGGAGTGGGCCATATTCCACCACGCAGCCCCAGTGCGGGTTGGCGGATGTCACATGTCTTCGAATTGTTGGTTCTAGAATATATTGGTTTCCTCACGATGTTTTCCTTCACCGTTTTGAGAGCGGTGACGAAATAATTTACACAAAGTAAAGTACCTGATGTCTGCTTGAGTTCGAACCCACGACCTACAACTCTTAAGTCGCGGCCGCCACCACGGGGCCACCACTGCTCCCCACTGGGCCACTACTGCTCACAGCGTTCTTTAGTTCGGTCAAAATCACATTCCTAAAAAGTTAAATTTGACTAAGAGTCTACAACTAAATCAAAATGTGTATCCTCTATCCTGATTTATTGGTCTCGAAAAACTCTGATCCGCGCTCGACTGTCTAAAATCCAATTGGTCTCGGTTCACGCCTCTCGAAGTCCCGATATTTCAACATGGAAGGCACAAAATAAATGCACAGAAGGTCAGCTCCATACAACGAGCAAAATCGCTCGCACACATAGACACGCTTCTAAGAACAGTGAGTGAAAGCGCACTTGCGACTGGTATGCGTTGATATTTCCGCACCGTACGTACGCGTCTATGTGTGCGAGTGCCAGTTGTCACTCGTATCGAGTCAAAGTGTAGGGTGTATCCCTAACATAAGTAATGTCAATGCAAATGTAAAATGTCGATGTAATGCAGAATGTCAAATTTAAACTTAAATGCAGAAAATGTCAGTGAATGCTCAACGGGATGAATCTAAATAAAAATGCAAGTTATCCGACTCAAACCACGTCTAATTGAACACTAAATGTAATATACATAAAATGCATAGAATAATGCAATATGTCAGTGTCAATTTGCACTGCCAAATGTAGGTCGCGTCCAAAGTCCAAATACGCGAGCCTACTCGCTAACTTATTGCAATAACAATATTTTAAAACCCATGTACGTGCACCGTACACAAAGAAATTTAAGATATTAGAGAGAAGCTATCAGAAGAAAAGTCATAGAAAAACTATGATCTAGTGACCTCGTCTCAGTGACGCCATCTAGCAAAGTATAGCAAAATTACATAATAACCAAGTTGGACATGATATAATTTTACCGATACCAACCTTTGATAACCAACCGTCAGTTAAGTGAACGTATCAGAGAAAATTAATTAATAACATAAAATACTAACGAAAATAAACTGTTAAGTCCAGTAATTTTATCACTGTGAGGTTTACACTCGTACCACAATGTAGAATTCTTAAAACCGGGTAAATATTTAGTTTGAAAATATTAATTTTCCACACAGTGCGACCTGCGGATGTGGAGCATGTGACACGAGACAGAACTAAACCGAGCAAGGTGTGACCTTGTAGATTTAGAAAACATTGTAAAAGTCAATTATTTTTAAAAGACAAACCGTGGAGCTTCTTGCCGGCTCTTCTCCATAGGAAACGACCAATTGGAACGTGCACCTAGCTTCTGACGTGTCATAAGTGCCCATGTAGGTTTATGTGAAACAAAATATTTTGATTTTGATGTTGTTCGCTTTGTCCCGAGTCGAGCTTCTGTACCTATCTATTCTTTGTCGCAGGCTTTACTTGCTCTTGTAAATCACTTGAGATGTTTGCTTAAATGTCAAACGATTTAAAACGATTTCACGATATAGTGGAATTGGCTCTATCTTTAGGGATGTGTAAATCAGCCGTTTATGTGTAGGTTACGTACCTATTTCTTATTGACTTTGTTCACTTTTGTCCGATCACTGACAACGTATCTTTTTGCTTAGCAATTGAAGAAATGGCCGACGATTTGACGGAGTTGCACTACGGCCGCTACCCGTAACGTCCGTTTATGGCCCTATTATTGTATTCTTAAAGGTGCATTCATTCTTGGATCAGTCGCGTTATAGCCGTTCTACCTAAGTACACTCCACGTTAGAAGTGCCTGTGATGAAAAAAGAATCACACAGATCATTAACATTTTGTGAATCATGGTACTAGGCGAGCAGACTTATCAGGAGATACTTTTTGTCGCCCATAAACGCGCAATAAAGTTGACAATATTGTTTGAGGGCTATTGATTTTGAAAGCAATTCAACAACTGACACTTCAATAATGAATGATTTCTGAATTTTCATATTTTACAATATTCTATATCTATGTGGAATCTATTTTAAACATGTCTATTGAAATGCTTCCAATATTGAGGATTATACAGAGTGGCGATGAGGTTATCACATTAATTGGTCAAGGACAGCTAATGAGACACAATTGATTTTCCATTGTTTGGCACCACATGGGGTACGCGCCGAGGCTTCATAAGTTAAATGAAATCACGTACCCACATGACATTCTTTAACAGAGGTAAACAATTTAAAAATGCAATTATCATTCTAGTCGCGGAACCTTTTTTAGTTTATTTTTTAACAACATCTAAATATATATCACCCGTGGCCGGCTAAGATACGAGTAGTTGAAACCTTGCCATTCAGAATGACTCAAATTACCTCCCAAATGAATAAAGTGTCAAAACAACGGCCCCCAGTACCCGGTGGTCCCGCTATGCCTGGTCAAGGTAGCGGTCACGGTAACGGCGGGACGGGGGTTGCGAAGAATCCCCGGGCTACGGCAGGCTACCAACGACGACTACATCTGGCGACGTATAATGGAGGTTCGATGAGGCTGGACCGTCACCTTGCCGAACTCGAGGTAGAGTTAGGTCGCATTAACTGGCATATACTGGGGTTATCTGAAGTCCGAAGACAGGGGGAGGACACGATAACCCTGGAGTCAGGTCACCTATTTTACTTCCGCGAAGGTTATCAGCTCTCCTAAGGCGGTGTCGGCTTCCTCGTCAACAAGGAACTCACTAGCAGCGTTGTGGAAATCAGTAGTGTGTCGACACGGGTAGCGTACCTTGTACTGAAACTCACTGACAGGAGTGACCACCTGAAAGTGATACAGTTATATACGCTGACTTCGACATGCTCTGACGAGACAGCCGAAGACATTGCCAAGGCAATGCACAGTACGACAAAGGCCCACTACAACGTTGTTATGGGTGACTTCAATGCCAAAGTGGGAGTACAAGAATGCGGCGAAACGAAAGTTGAACTGTTCGGTTTGGGGCGCAGGAATCACAGGGGGCAAATGCTGGTCAACTTTTTAGAGTCTCAGGGGCTCTTCTTTATGAATTCATTTTTCTAGAAGAAACCCCAAAGGAAGTTGACCTGGCAGAGCCCCGATAACGTGACAAGAAACGAGATAGACTTCATTATGACGGATAAGAGGCACATATTTAGAGATGTCTCCGTTATCAGTAGGTTTAATACCGGAAGCGATGACAGGCTTGTCCGAGGCACTCTAAATATCAATTTTCAAGCCGAGGGAATCCGCATGATGAGGCCTACTCTCCGACCTACGCAGCTTCAAGCCGCTCTAGGATCCGAAAAGTTCCAACTGGAACTTTTCGGATCGTTTCGGCCTACTGGAAACCACAGGCACTATTGATGAGAAGGCCGACAAGGTGGTCAAAGCACTACGCGTCGTGTCCCGCAGACTTTTTCCGTCGCAACGAAGAGTAAGGTGTCCAAACTTTCCTCGGGGACTCTCGGACTTATGAGGGAAAGACGAGAGTTGCCACCCACGCCACCGTCTTCGTTAGATAAGAGGGCCTTAAACCTAAAAATTAGAAAGCTGACGCGACGCGACCTTCGGTGCTCTAACACTCGTGACATTATGTTCACGATTGAGCAGAACCGAGAGTCGAAAGTGTTCGCTCAGCAATTAGGGAGGTCCCATCTGACGAAACTGAAAACTGCGGATGGTAGGATCGTAACTTCAAAGTCCGAGATACTCGAGGAAGTCGATGAGTTCTACGGGCACTTGTACTCAACGCGGACGGCGAAACCAGCAGACATCAGAAGACATCTCGGATGTCGACCAGTGCGAGATTAGGGCGACTCTAGAGCAGCTAAAGAACAACAAGGCACCTGGTGATGACGGAATAACGACAGAGCTTCTTAAAGCGGGCTCCAGTCCTGAAAGTGCTAGCGAGTCTCTTCAACTCCGTCATCCAAGAACGCACAACGCCGGAGGCGTGGAGCAGAGGTTAATACATTAAGGCAATGACAAGACCTAATTGACCAAAATAGGCTTCTCTTAAGACAAAAAATTGACAAATCTGTATAGTTTGTGATAGCAACAAAAATATATGTTAATTTTGAACATATTTCCCAGAACTTGGTTGTTACCAAAACACGTATTAAAAAAAAATCTCGATACAAACTAACGTTTAAATAACCTCTTACTTTGAGTTCTAATCCAAAATATCTGTATCAAATATCAACATACGTTACGTATTTAATTAATAACAAGAATGTCTTATTTGAATGCAGAACTTGGTTGTTTTTTATTTTCGATTACTTAACTGAATTTTGAATAAATAGATAATTGGTTCATATTTTGCAATAAATTACAAGCGTTGTGTCATCGCGCTTCTCTTTCTTTTCTATGCAATCTGACAGTGACCGCGGTTTAGGTGTTGTAGCGTCTTAACATAGCTCTCGAAATTATATTTGGTTATTATAAATTACCATTGTTCATCATCATCTGCCTGCCTTTTCCCAACTACGTTGGGGTCGGCTTCCAGTCTAACCGAATGAAGCTGAATACCAGTACTTTACATGGAGCGACTGCCTATCTGACCTCCACAACCCAGTTACTGCGTAATACGATACCCCTTAGGAAGACTGGTTGTCAGACTTTCGGGCTTCAGATGACCCGTAACGACTGTCAAAGATCCACGAATGACAGCCGGGACCAACGGCTTAACGTGCTTTACGAGGCACGGAGGGGTCTTGGTATGTAAAGATGGTCACCCATCTACGGTTCAACTGCGGCAAGCGTAGCTTAACCTGATCGATTGACCCGTGCGGCTGTTATTATTTAGCCACAAGTTACTATTGTTATGCCATATATTTTTTTATGCCATATATTTTTACTTCTGACCTGTTATCGTGAATTTAAGAAGCATTTCCTAAATTCAAGACCAAAATATATCTTTTTGACTAGGATATGAAACCGGATAGTATGTTCGCCGGTGTGTAGCCGGTGCCTGCGCATGGGCAGCTTACCGGACTTGACGGAGCGGTCGCGTCCGGCGCCAGTCCGCGCCGCCGTGCGGACCGTTTCCGACCCGCACCGGCACCGGACCATCCTTACTCCGGTACGCTACACTCCGCTGAAAGATAATTAAATAAATATGTGTAACTTCCAGGCATTTTTCATCACCAAACAGTTTGTACACAGATCCCAGTAAGCACAATATACAAGAAAGAATGGCCTTGGAAGAAGCAGAAAACTCCGATCCGAGTACCGGGGTCTTGCGTCGGACCTCGCCGCCGGGACTCGGCTGCGTCATCAGTTGGAGCGGCTTCAGTTCGACGACTGCTTGCCCGACAGCCCCCGAAGCTGCCCAAATCACTTGTCAACCGGTTCACGCTACTATGCATCTCCAGTGGACTATGTGCGACTGCCTTACTGCCTTTTACAGCGTTCGCTGGCGCAGAAGCTGGAGCCATGCCCCTGTCAATCATGCACACGGCAGCAGCAGTCGTTGCTCCATTCTCGCCCCTCATACTCCAAAAGACTGGAACGAGACTAGTGATCGCAATCGCACATACCCTAGTCTGTGTGCTGTTAACTGCTCACACAGTGGAAACTCCACTCCCTGTTCTTCTAGCATTGTACGGAATCTGCGGCGTTACACTATCGCCGATGTCTCTAGCCTTATCTGCATCAGCGACATCCTTAGCCCAAGCGGCGGGCGATGAGGCTAGAAGAAAAGTTGCTCTCAGAAGAGCAGTGAGAGCTTTAAGGGCTGCCCAGGACCTAGGATTGGTGTGTGGATCCTTGCTATTGGGTTTTGCCTTGTTGATATGGTCTGAAGAGGTGTCTAAGCCTGTCACTCCGGCGCCGACAAATATATCAGTGCCAAGATGGCCGCCACCTGAGGAGTACTTAATAGAAGATGATTATGAGGTAAGTTGCCTCTGCATATGAGTATTTTTCCGAGTATTTTTCTCCCCACGTTTCATTATTGATTATTGTCAATTCTCATTCAAAAAATGCATTCTTTATACAAGTTGGTAACGTCGCAAATATCAGACAAAGATTTCGCTGTTATGATTACTTAATTAATCAATATTACAAATGAATGTATGATATATTATTATATGCATTTGCATGGTATTTCTTTTACTTGTGCATAAAATTTTAATAAATAAATAAATATATCGCTGATAAAGTGCAGTACCTAACTAAATTCTTGACTCAGTATCACGATATTGAGCGTTTGATTTTAGGCGTAAAAAAGCAAATCAAATCAAATCAAATCATTTATTTCTTTGCAAACATGGGTAAAAAAAGATACATAGATGTTTCATATTTATAAACAAGTTCTCCACATTTTACCGTCTAATGGGCATGCAAATAGTGTTTAACATACTAATTAAAAGCATAACACAATTTAAAAAAAAATAACAAGTTGTCAAACACAAATAAGAAAATAAATAAAATGTCAAACGGAGTAAAAGTATGTCAAACAGAGTATTGTTTCCGTATTGGGTTTTTTCTGACCTCTGATAATTTTTGGAATTGATGTGGGTTACATTTCACAAAAAAGGCCGTTTCCAATATATATAGTGAAGGCAATGTTAAAATTTTTAATGACTTAAAATAGGGAACACAGCTATCAGTCGTCTTCAGGCCGCACATTGACCTGATGCATCGCTTTTGCAACCTAAACACCATTTCTCTATCAGTAGAATGCCCCCAGAATATAATGCCGTACCGCAAAACAGAGGCAACTATTCCATGGTAGGCTGTTAAAAGAGCCTGACTATTGACTTTCTTGGATAGTTGATACAGAGCATAAACGGATTTGCTAAGTTTTTTACATAGTTCTTCTATGTGAGGTTTCCATGTAAGTTGATTATCAATTGTGATGCCCAGAAACTTAGCTTTATCTACTTCTTCAATATCGCAGCCCTTGAAGGAAATGTTCACCAGTGGGCTTTCACACTGTTGATAAAAATGCATGGCTTTTGTTTTACTCGTGTTTATAACCAAATTATTAGTATTGAGCCAATTTATTATGTCACGTAAGCAAGTATTGATGTCATTTTTATAATTATTTGGATCAGTACATTTTATAATAGCCGTACTACCATCTGCAAAAAGAACCATTTTGTTTGTTGTTACTTCCGGGAGATCATTTATATATATCAAAAAAAGTGGCGGACCCAGTACGCTGCCTTGTGGAACGCCATATTTTACGTGTCTTGGTTTTGATACATATTTGTTTTCTAATTTACTCTTTGGACATATTCTAGAGATTTCTGTGCACTGAAGTCTATTACTTATGTATGAAGCACTTGGAAGGTTTCCACCTTCCAAATGATATTACACCTAAAACGGTTACAACACCTTCAGTGTTATTGTTGCAATTCATAATCAATATTTTAGTACAAGACCGAGCAAAATTTCACAATTTTATTTTGTAATATAATTAATAAGAACAGCGAAATATTTGATCAGAATGAGTTTTCTTTATACAATTATTATAATCTACCTTTTCTAGGAGCGCACCTGCGGCGCCGCCGGCTGTCCAGACATGCAGACCTTATCAGGCACAGTGCTGGACGCCGACGGCAGGATGCTACTGGTGGCCATGTGGGCGTTCCTGGCACTTCTGTCGGTGGGGATCGGCGTGTATGGCGCGCCGACTGCGCCCGCGCCGCCGCCCGATGCGCGCTCTGTCTTCGTGGACCCTCGGGCCGTGCTCGGGGTGCCCATGGGCCTGTTCATAGGACTCCAACAGGGATTTATTTTTACGTCGTATATTAAGGTACCTACACTAAATAAAAACCTTTTGACATAAGTAAAATCGTTATATTATAGAGGAAGGCTTTTGCCCATGATTGGGACAGAGAAGGACGGTATAAAAAAGCCGAGAAAAAAACAAAATTCTTATCGACAAGAAATCAACTTTTTGTGTCGCATGTGCCTACTATGTACTTACTACTCGTATCTTTGAGAAAAAACTGCGATAGTAGCATTTCGGATATTGAATAAGAAATACCCGAATATATCGATTTGATTGAGTATCGAAATGATACAAAGATAAACAATTCGTTACAGTGGTACGGAGTTTGTGTAGACGGGTGGTGGTGTGCCTGGCGCTCTCTCTGCGGCACCGGCGTCCTGCAGGCGCTGGCCGCGGGCACGCTGTCCATGGCGGCGGCGCGCGGGCGGCGCGGCGCGCTGGCGGCGGGCGGCGGCGCGGCGCACGCGTCGCTGGTGCTGGCGCTGCTGCGCTGGCGCGCCGCCCGGACGGACCTGGCGCTGCCCGCCCTGGCGGCCGCAGCCTGGGGCGCTTGCGCTGCACTCTGGGATGTACTGCAGGTAGGCTTTTGGAGATTCATCGATTACCAAAGTTTAGCAACTTTTTGTTTGACATATTTAAAGTTTTCATTTGTCGTCTGTAAAAATACTGTTATGTAGTGTGTTGTGTCTTGGCTTTACGACTTTCAGTTTTTGGAAGTAATCTGACGCCCCTGAAGAAAAGATGGTTGGATTGTGTGAAAGATTATATGAAATGGAACGGCTCAGAAGGAAGTTAGACATTACTATAGCCTCATCGGGCCGCAGCGCAACGCATTTTAATAGAAAAAACGCCATGCGGGCGCCTACAGTGTGCGACAGTCTATACAAAATATACGAAAGTAATGCGGAGGATCTTTGCAATGCGATGTGGCCCGCCCAAATGTGTGCTGTGCTTAAACTCACACTGTCTTATTTGTAATGACCAAACCTCAGATCACATTTGACAAAACATCCTTTTTTCTTGCCCAAGTCTGGCATTTGTATAGGAGGCCCCGGCTGGCGAGGCGCGTGGTCCATGATCCTGGCGGCGCGACACTCAGGGCTGGCCCTCGCATGCATTGCACGACAGCTACTGTGCGTGCGCACACAACTGGCGGGGTTAGCGGCAGCCCTACTCGCTGCGCTGGTTACGCACACCATGCTGGAGCTTAGGCTGCGCAGAGGTAAGTTTTAACGATGTTCTGGAACGAGTCAAATACTACAAGGGCGATATTGATAAATGATAATGATAAATTATAGTGATAAGTGATAAATGATAATGATAAATGATAAATTATTTTATTTCTGTAAGTAGGTTTTTAAAAACACTTTTACACGTCAAACATATTTTTTAAAACTAGATGAGGTCGACGTTTCCTATCTGACTACTCTGAGAAGAAAGGCCGAAACAAACTCAGAGGTCACAGTCTCTTTTAAAGTCCAGACATAATCTTGGTCAGATCATTTATTACTAGAAAAAGTGTTACCACCGATGTGCCGCTGACTGTATTACTTCATTGATCTTTTATAAATCTACAGCTGAACAAAATACTTACGAAATATTGATAATCCTAGTTTTCAAGAAAGAAGAAGTCTCTTTAGAATTATCTAAAGAGATACGTTGGTTGGCAAAGCAATACATTTTTATCTTTATTACGTTTTACAGGGGACGCAAACCGCCCAAGATCCTAGCGAAGACCAACAGCGACGCAACTGGCGGCGCTGGCACCGACGACGTCGGACGATATCGACGAGGCTGACGCCCACGACGTCGCCTGCCACGTCATCAGTTAACGTCGCTGGCGTATGAACGACATTTTCAGAAAGCGTTCCGACGTGTGATCGACGTTTTTAGAAAATGTTGCGACGTGTTATCGACGTTTTTATAAAACGACGCGACGTGTGTATGACGTTTTTAGAAAACATCGCGACGTGTGAATGACTTTTTCAATAAACGTCGCTGAATGTAATAAATGTAACGACGTGTTGTGACACTGGACAATGCAGTTGACTGACATTTCGACATTATACTGTTATCAGACTACTTGTCTAGATTTCAAAAGCACTAACTGTTCTATACGAGTGAGATCTATTTACCTTTCTACTTCTTGATAACTATTTTGTGAATTTTCTTGTGGCGTGAGATACGTTTTACTATGAGTTTTATTTGCTGAGAATATTTTTTGTAAATGTTTTCAAATTTTCTGTGTATTTATCAAAATGGATATAGAAAAAGTTGTAGTGTATTCCGTTCTCATATTTGGTAAATCATGAATGTCCTTTATCTTACGCCATAAGCTGGTCGTGACTTATGGAAATAAGGGTAGGTTCCTACCTACTGTTGGAAGGAGGTCGGAAAATGTAACAAAACAGCAGTTACAATATGTCAATTTTCTCTGTTAATACAAAGACAATTGGCATTATGCACTGGGCAGTCTGACCAGCTCAGAAAAATTCTTCAAGCTATGTCTCAGCTAATTCTTACAACCTGACTGCAATCTTTGCCTAAGCTTTCTACGACCATACAAACCGCAGCATTAAACTATGACATAAGGCCCTAACCCTAATCTATTCTGTTTTATATAAAATATATTTTATTTTAATACCTACCTATTAAATCCTTGACTGACTGTTCACTACTCTAAAGTCAATGTTTTATAAATGTTTAGGATAAAGTCGTTGTTTGACATTATGTTATTAGACTGATCGGGATTGAACGTCGATCTTTGGATAGCTGCGTTTATGTGACATGATGCTCTGTACGTTCGGCTCTGCACTGTAGAATACTGGTTTTAGTTCTCATAATGACGATGATTCTATACGGAATCGGCTTAATATAACTATTGATATATTTTACTGTCTAACATGATAACCAACAGATTGAAGATTGTGATGCAATATAAAATATTGTAAGTAAAGACAGAATTGACGCCGATGTAAGACCAAACATATTATTCAAAACTTCACTGTCGCATAAACAAACCTTAGTGAAAAGAAAACTGGACGGTTTATAAATATGTATTATTTTTAAACACTAGTAAGTAGAATGTACAAACTATCGTTTTTGTAAGAAAAACAATTTCCTTTTTAACAGGGCCAATCATTTGTTTTGGCAGTTTAAAGACAAAACCAAAATATTTTCCTAACTAGCCTGTCTAAAGTAGACAACAAGATTGTCATCTTGTCACCTTCGTAACACAGGCGGCAACTAAAGTAATTCAATTACACGAAATAACCACTATGACCAATTTCAAGTTACAATTTTATTACTTTGTAAACTAATTGACGTCAATTGGTCAAATTAATTTATTAGGTATTTTGATTACAAAATGTCATAAAATGATCAGACAATATTATTTGGATAAGCGAAAAGTATAATAACGATGTTGGATGTGAGTGTTAGGATAAAGCTGTGTTTACGACGAAAATATGAGAATAAATAATTGTTGACTGAATTTAATTTATCATTCATTTTATACATTTACTTGAATTGAAACCTATTACATTCTTGTTTCTTTTTTTTTTTTTGTTTATTTATTTCACAAAACTGATGTACAATCATTAATCCAATAAAAACAGCTGCAACACAGTATGTCTGATTGACATTTACTAGATGTGAATCTAGCATGCATATTTTAAGTAACACTTACAATTGACACTTACTACCTAATAAAAAAATTAAAAAAGTTATACAAATCTTACAAATTGATAAACTTTTCCATAGATAATGAAAAAGTTCGGTATGAAAAAGTTAATTATATAAAAAACAATTATACAATTACGTCTCTAAGTTTAGTCCTTACCGAGGTTATGGAACCAGCAAATACATCTATTTCGCCACGAATTGAGTTGGCGTGAGAAAGCATGCGGCAAATGGGTGAAGAATTACCTATATTAGTTCGACTATGAGGCAGGACGAAAGTTCTTCGGTTAATTAGACGGCTACCACTACGTGGGATAGAAATGTTCACTTTTTCTAAAAGCTCCGGAGAATCTATCAAACCAGTTATTAATTTAAACAAAAAGTGCAACTAAAGATTTCATTTAATAATGACACAGCCTAGAGTTATACGAGTTCAGACTACGATATCTGTTATTCGAGTAACACAAGTGATATAAAACCTTTTCCTCTAAGACTTTTTCTTCTAAGATACCTACTGAAACAAAATTACGTCTTTATGTCCTGTTACACCGATATTGATATTGTAGAATGGCAGTACGACATTTTGGTTGATTTCCAAGGATTGAGGACAACTTCAAAATTCTCTTTTATTAGTTTGTTTTTTGTTGAATATAATAAAACACACATCATCAACATTAACACATTATTTTTATTTTTCCAATGTTGTCTAAGACTAGTAACCCCGTCGCATCGTCGTCATGTCACAACTATTGTACAAATCTTTAAAAAAATAATGGTTACAAGAACTCTGCCACAAACAATACTGTAAAATTAATTTTATGCCAAAATAGACACAAAAATTTAACACCACTAGTCAAACTAGCCAGTTCTCGAAAAAAATATTATAGAATTAGACATTACAACATCAATTCTACAGAATGACATAAAGTAACTTAGGAAGAACTTCTAAATGCCTTGCTCTACATTTGACGACCACGAAACAGGGTGCATTACATTCGTTACAATATGGTAGTAGATACATAGCACTAGCGACAAGGCTCATTTCTACAATCAAGTACCTATAGAGAATGGCATTTTCCAACCATTTAAAAACGCTTTTATATTTATTTGAATAATACAACACTATCGAGTTGTAGCTCTGTGTGAATTTGCTACAGTTACTGAGTGTTGCATTACCTATTCATATGTTTTTTAGCGCAGCTTATAAGTGTAGGTATTGCATTTATATTTGCCGTAGTCTAAAAGCCGTTTGCCCCGTGTAGGTATAGCAAACCGCACATTCAAGGTGGAAAACACCAAATGTTAATAATTAATTAATTGCAGAAATCATCTTTGCCTTTCATTAATGATAAGTTAAGGATATAAATACTAAAAACATATAATATATCATACTATTATTGTCTGCAATAATCATTTTTTATTACTAGCTGACCAAAACGTTCAAAAAAATTGTTCAATACAGCATTTTCTCTCCAGGTTCTGGCTATTTTTTTTTCAAATTGGACATTTGTTTTTCAAGTTTCATATTGTACCTATAAGTAATTTAAACATCAACAAAAGATTGATTTGACTTCAGTCTAATATCAGTTTTTTAATGACACTGCAAGCACTCGTGTGGTTTTTATTTCTTTTGTAAAAAGATACATCTAAAAACATTATTTACTTTTTAAATACATAATTGACATCTAAATAAGTAATGCTGAAGTTAAAAGCTTTAACTAAGCACTTATAAGAATAGGTCGTTATTCGTGGACATTTTAGCTAAATCGCGAGCTATATCAGCAGCTTCTTTTACATTCAACCAGCTACTGGTTATCATATTTGAAACTATATTAAAGCTTTTCAGCTTTTCAATCACTCATGTCAGTTGTTTCCCGCCACAAAATGTTAAAATAACGGAAAAGAAGGTTACAAACGAGGAAAAATAAAAATAAAAGAAATGTGTCAAAACAAGTTTTGTCTTTATTAAAAGTCTATCCGTAAAATAATCTAAAAATAGCATCACAATAATAATTAATTAGCGCAAGGGGATTTCAATGATAAAGTTTACAAATTAATAAATAAAATCTTGGACGAAATAAACGTTTACAAAAACAAAACACAATTTCAGAACAGATAAACTCTACACGAATTCCATTTTTAAAATGATACACGCTGATTACACTAACACTAATTCAACAAAATATTTGTTTTAGTTGTAAAATGTCAGGATTTTGACACCGTACAACGTTTAATGACACTGCGCAACTAACTTTCAGAACATAGGACTTGATTATAAGTACCTAATTAAGTTGTAGGAACTGAGCGTAGCTACGGTATAATTCACAAAAAGAATACATACAAGAATTCTATCGAGTAAAATCGATGGATCTATTCGAAATCATTCATTCATCAGTCATTTTAAATAGATCCATCGATTCTTGTTTCTTATTTAAATATAAAACTTTTAATTTTATCATTTGTTTTGGCATTCAAATAAGTTTAAATAAGATACCGCAGCTAAAATACAAAGTTATGCGAGTTATTAACAGGTAAGTCTTACTAAAAGTACAATATGTTTGCACACAGAGATGCTAATAGAACAACTGCAATAACCCAGAGTGTCGGACAAAACAGGGGGCTACCTATACTACACAATAAATAACATAAAACTTGATTATAACTTAAGAAAAGTACGCGTGGAACTATGAAAAAGCATTATTTCAACGCCTTAGTGTATTCAAGCGTCTGCTTTTCATAGTAAACTAGTTGAAATGACTAGTTTTCTAAGTGTTTTCGGAGTATATATTCCTCATATTTCGGCTTTCATAAATATTGTGTAAATGATAGCCAAATGGATGAATATTACGGCATTGTTCGCTACTGTTTCAAACATCCATAACACGCGCGATACAATTTACAGGAAAAGAGCCCTTATTTCGACTTATATCTCCGAAAAGAATCTTGAAGACTCTTGAAAAGAATCTTGGAAACCCTAACATGATACCTACAGTTTTCATGTCTACTCATTTTTTTATGAAGTTCTTTAACGCGGCTTGCGGTAGGAGTTGGCTGGTAGAAGTGCGATGCAACTTTCTCTCTCTCTCTCTCTGTGACGGAAAGACAGAGAAAGTGTGAACTTAATACGCGTTTTTAATACAGAGCCATCTAGTATAGGTTTTTAGAAGCTCTGTATTAAAACGCGTCTGTGGGTGGGTAAAACAGTCTATGCGATCCAAAAGAAACTTCGAAAAAAAGTCATTTTCAAGGTCTCAAGTTTCAAGTGCCAAAAGTTTTTGTTTTAAATCATAAGTAAGAAGGAACTTTGTTCCCGACGGAGGTCCCCCGACCGCACACGTTTTTTTTTTTTAATATTATTCAGTTACTCAATAAACTAATATTAATCAGATTATTAATTAAATGTTCTGTTTTGTAGAACCTGTCCTATGAACAAAATATTTCATTGCATTCCTAATTTTACAGAACGACCGAAACACATTCGATTTTTTATCGTTATTTTTAAATATTTTAACATTCTACATTTTATAAACAGCGATCTAAGTTCGATTTTTAACACTATAGATATAAGCGTCGATAAATAATATACATACGTTAATAAATAAAAATACTGTAAGAAGCATAAACAATCAATACTGTTCGCCATTTTACTTTTCATTCGGTTTATGAAAATTGTTGTCAGTGTTGCCATTAGTTACGTCAAAATCATAGACAAGTTCTGTTTATTATCAGAGAATTTTAACGATATTTAATGTCGAGAGATAAGGAGGTGTTATTATTAGAGTTAAACGTATAATATACAAGAGCTAGCTCCAAATGAAGAAGAGTGTGGTCAAGAGAGAGACGGAAGAACACAAGGCCCTCTTCAACCCAGACCAGCTTGGTTGCAAGTGGGCCATTATGTACCTAACCGTTTCATTCTGTTCACAACTTTTCATTGGATTGCCTCTCTGTACAACATCAGGTATTAGCAACGCTGACAGTTAGCATATTTTATGAACATTATACAAATATTTACAATTTCTGTCTGTTTAATATTATGAATAAATACAAGATATAAGTAAGTACATTTTGTGGTTATTGATATATTTTGTATCTTGAAATAAGTAGGTTTAGCTTTGACGTTTAACACCGAATACAGATCTTTTATCACAGATGTAGCAAACCAGAAGCTACATACTGACTTATGTACATGTTATATAGTTCATAATCTTGTATAATTTTGAATTTTTTATTTGTTACGCCAATTTTTTTCTATTTACTCTTTCCCGCCACAATCTGGGAACCTCCTTCTTCCAAACGGTTCATAAAACCTCTTTCAAATGATCATTTCTAGGCTTAACAATTTGGTATTCAAAGAGCCTGATAAATAAACCTAATTAATTGATAATAATTACATCCTCTTTAACTTTAATGACAAGATTATGATACCTGAGTTATATTTATCAAACTCGATTAAATTACCTATAATAGTTTTAATATTTACCTACACAAAGATTGTGTTCTTATTAGAAATATCTGTTCGAAATAGGTTTTAAGGAAATTGTTCCTAGACAACCGATTTACCAACAATCAATCACAGACACACCACTATCTAGGATAGGACTCGACGCGATTATATCGATAATGTCAATACCCCGCACTAACGCATCAACAGCGACTAGGTCTACTCACACAACGCCGCGTCACATGGCATTTCCGTACATCCCGCAAAGTAAATTAGACAATAACACGTGGACTTAAGGTGTATATTTACACGGGCGTGTAGTGCCCGACCGGTTTGTAGAACATTTGGCCGGTGAAGACCCGGCGCAAGATTTCTTTCAAGATTAAGCTCTTCTCCTTCTTGATCTTCACGAGGAAGCCTCGGTTCTCGTTGGCTCGTCGGGACAAGTACGGCAGGACCTCTAGCACGGGGCCGTATGGGACGTATTTGTAGGCGGAGTAGCCGGCTTGGCCTGGAAAGATTGGAAGGAATTATGTTAGTATGTAGCTTTATGTAGGTATGTAGCTTTAGAAAACAAAGATATTCAGATAAAAAAGGGTATTTTTATAGGTTATCTTGAAACACTATATTAGTAAAAATATTCGTCTTTTACTGATACCCGAATTCTCAATTCTTTACCGCGTACCATAATTTATTATATAAGTAGTTGGTAGGAAAATAATTATATTAGTCACAATTATGGACCCTGTTGGGCGCAGCATGGATCAAGAATAGATCATAGAATTAAATACCTATGGGTACAGAATTTGGTTTCAATGAAAATTCACGCCACCAGTTGGCGCCGCTGAAGTCTTCCATTTCGAAAATGAATATAAAATATATGATGACGTTCCAAACGAATGATTCGTTTCATTCATTCGTTCATCATTCAGTCACGACTAAATAAAATATAGGCGCTTTGACACTTTTGATAGGTTCCCGGACCTGACGTCTCAGTGCTGCCACCTTGTGAACGTCATTTCAGAAAACCTTCATTCCCTGTAGTAATAATAATAATAATAATGTTTATTTAGCCAAAATATATATATATATATATATATATATATTATATATATATAGATTGATAGATTTAAAGTACACATTCATAGTTCATGTTGCAAATCTGTACAATAATGGTTGATCTCTAAGCCTCTTATACTAGGATATATACACCTGTATCTTAAGAGGTAGTGGTTGGTCGAGGTAATACAAAGACATGAACCACAAAAACTTAGCAAGAGGACTGTGCCCGTCTGCCGTTTGACTTACAATCCAAAAAAGTAAAAACAAATGAAAACGAAAAGTAATAAAAGAAGTACAACCATATGTAGCTTTCCTCATTCATGCCTTTCAATGCCTTTAATCGTAAACATCGCCAGAAAACCTTCATTAGTACCGCCGGAACATAGATTTTTTTACCAGGACATATGACATTCTTATAGAAGGCCCGCTTGATGATGTGGTCACCATCACCTATGAACATCTGCAATCAAGAACATCGCAGATGCGTTGCCATTGAGGTCCGATATCCTATGTGCCATTACATCGGCAACCATGACATTTAAGTCGAAAGCGTAAGCGTCGCCCGCGACGTTCAAGTTTTCTTACGTTTTTTTTGCAATTTGCAGGTCGTAGTGAATGTCTATCAGGCTGTATGTTGATCTATATGTATGATTCGCAGCCGTATCAAATATTTATTTACAGAATTATAATTATAAAAATCATCAAAACAACTCTCTAAGTTCATAAACCCTATTAAAAGACTATTTCATGAAATCATGACATTTGAGGCCAATTGAGTATTTTACTCTATATGAAAAAATATATTATTGAGATAGTTTCGGCAAAAAGCAGTCGGAAAATGTTAGTTTTAGTTCACAAAATAACAAAATTAATTTTAAAATTTAATTCAATGTTTTCAGTTTTTTTAATGTGTTTTATAACACCATGAAATAGCCGCCATGTTATTACGTCATACGACTGTGTAACCTAAAAAGTGTCAACTGTCGTGTAGAGGCTTTGTACTTTTATTATTTTCGTAATCAACGTAATTTAAATTTAATTAACAGCACACCAACGATAAGTAGAAAAATAACTTATTTTAAATTATATACAATTACACAACTGCAACTGACGTCATCACAGGGCAATATGGCGTCCACTGCGTCCAACGTTTTCGTCAAACTACGTGCGAAATTTGAAAAAGTAAAAATTAATTGCATTTTTATGGCACATAACGATTGAATAAAATTGTGTTTTTTGTGGCATATTAGCACTATAGAATTTAATTGAGACACTTTTCAAAAATGGGTGTAATACCCAATTCTAACTTAAGGAGCTGTATTGCTGATTCTAATGATTATAGTTCTGTAAAGCCGTATTTGTTACGGTCGCGAATCATATTTTAATCAAGACAGAACCTGACACTGACTTGAATAAAATAAAATATTTGAATTTCGCGGGCTACCTTAGCGCATCTACCTTAAGCCGGAATACAGGAATCCTGCTTAGCGGCATAAATTGCTGTGGTGGTGGGACTTCCCCAAACGAGCTACTTTAGATAGAGCTCTACGACTTCGTTTATATCGGTACATTACTAACCCAGCGGGAAGGTGATGTGGTCGCACATGCCGAACAGCTGCCCGAAGCACACGACCTTGTCCTCCGGCTGGATGTCGTGCTCCTTCATCAGCTGGATGGCGTACCGCACCGTGTCTTCGTTGTGGGAGGCGACCATGATGCCCAGGCGCTCCTTGTTGGGGCCCTGGGGAATATTACAAAGTTAAGGCGCTGACAAGACCCAATTGACCAAAAAGGCTACTCTTAAGAAAAAAATTGCCAAATCTGTAGTCTGTGGTTTGACGGCATCTGTACATCGAGCGAACCTACGAGCCAACATGTTCGCCGGTACCGCCAATGCCCTGCGTTCCCGTTCAACATCAGCATCATCTTTAAGGCGCTGACAAGACCCAATTGACCAAAATTGGCTTCTCTTAAGAAAAAATATTGCCAAATCTGTATAGTTTGTGGTAGCGGAAAAAAATATATGTTAATTTTGAACATATTTCCCAGAACTTGGTTGTTACCAAAACACGTTTTGAAAAAAAATTTCGATACAAACTAACGTTAAACTAACCTCTTACCTTGAGTTCTAATCCAAAATATCTGTATTAAATATATGTACGTTACGTATTAATTTAATAACAAATACTCGTACGTCTTATTTGAATGCAGAACTTGGTTGTTTTTTTATTTTCGAATACTCGACTCAATTTTGAGTAAATAGATAATTGCTTCATACTTTGCAATAAATTACAAGCGTTGTGTCATCGCACTTCTCTTTCTTTTCTATGCAATCTGACAGTGACCGTGGTTTAGGTGTCGTTAGCGTCTTAATAATGATCCAGGGCTTTCCGAATACAGCGAATTCCCACTACATCGGCCTTACGTGTGGCCTACACACGACGCACCTCCCAGTGCGGTGGAAGCGGTGAAGGGCGGGCGTTTTGGGGGACTGTCTTATTTAATTTTGGCGTTCGAAAAGTGCTGATTCTCAGTCTAGTTTGAATAAATGACTTTTGATTTGATTTTGTCGGCTATCTGTTCTGTTTTGGTCGAAGTGGAGAAGCTTGGGGGGCTATGCCTAGCAATGGACTTATTTTAGCTAAAAGTTAATGATGAATTGATGATTATAACGAAGAAGCTCACCTTGACCCTGCTGAGGATCTCCTTGAGACACTTGTGGAAGGACACGGTGGTGGCATCCACGCTCTCACAAGTGGGGTCGTCGTAGCCCATTGCCGCCGCACGGGCGCGTTCCTGTGGAAAGAAGAAAACAAAAATTATTTATTATGTACTATAGGTACACCTTTCTTGGATATTGTCTTCAGTATAGCCAGTAAAAGTCGGTGAAGGAAAACATCGTGAGGAAACCGGCATGTCCTAGAAGCAAAAAATCGAAGACTTGTGACATCTACCAACCCGCACTGGGCCTGCGTGGTAGATTACGGTCCACTCCCTCTCGCAGAGAGGAGGCCTGTGTCCCAGCAGTGGGAACATTATACGATGATTATGCTTATAGCCAGTATAGAGGTATGAGGAACAGTGTGTATAGTTCACTCATCCTCCATAGAAAAGGGAGGATCCTCCGACCAGACGGGTGTCGCGTCTAGTGGGCAACTGCCCGACGGTTGATGTCGGGACGTTGTATAGATGCTAGTTGCACGGTAAAATCTGCTTGCGCGATGCAGGATTTTGCGTGACGTCAGTGTGATGCGTAGTTCGCATGTGGCGATGTAGTTGGCCGCCACACCAGTAAAGGCAAGTCTGCTGACAATCTCACCTGCTCGATGTACGCGCCGCGCACGAGCTTGGCTCCCCAGTAGAAGTTCTGTCGCTGCGCCTGCTCCAAGTCCGTGAGGATCTCCTGGTAGGTGTTCTTCAAGTACGTCTGGTACGTGTTGAACACTAGGAACTTATCCTGGGAGAGAACAGAGTTAATTAATATCATATTATAATGAGTAATGCACTTATTTGAGCAGTAGTGGCCCAGTAGCAACGGCCCTGACTTACGAGTTGTAAGTCGTAGTTTCCCAGCCAGGCGCTTTACTTGTGTACATTATTTCATCAGTACTGCTTTCAAAACGGTGAAGGAAAACATCGTGAGGTCCTAGAACCAAAAATTCGAAGCCACGAGACATCTACCAACCCGCACTGGGCCCGCGTGGTGTACTACGGCCCGCTCCCTCTCACAGAGAGGCCTGTGTCCCAGCAGTGGGACATTATAGGCTGATTATGATAATGAGTATTGACAGTTAGTAAGAGTGTAAGGTGTAGAAAACTCGGCCGTACCGAAATATAGTATCAAATACATAAGTCAAGATACATAATTTAGCATTTTTCTAGAATACAGGCCTTAGTAAATGGCCCTTCTAGATCCCCCAAGCAGATGTCAGCTGTCAGCACAGCGTTAGAAAGTTGGTTGGTTTTCACGATCACCAATCCGCATGAGGCCTATTGATATTACTTCTTTTTAGAGTTCCGTACCCGAAGGGTGCCAAACGGAAACCTATTACTAAGCCTCCGCTGTCCGTCCGTCCGTTTGTCTGTCAACGGACTGTATCTCATGAACCGAAATAAGTAGACAGGTGACATTTTCGGGTTGTGTATTTCTATTGCCGCTATAACAACAAATAAGAAGAATAAAGTTAAAAATTAAAGGAGGTCCCCCACACAAGAAGTGTTGTTTTTTTTAATCTCTGAACTGACAGTGTAATTTTGAAGAAATAATTTATCCAAACCAAACCGATCCCTTAATTTTTAAAGCAATCATAAATGTAGAAAATGGGAAGATTCTTCAAAACTTACTTTGTTATATCTCCTCATCATCTCCAAGCAGATCCTGGAGATAGCAGGCTGGAAGTACGTCTGCTCTGCATCAATCATGATCCTGACATCAGCATCATTGGCGATCTTGATGATGTGGTTCAGTCGTCGCAGCATGTTACGGAACATCTCCTCCTCTTTTGGCGAGATCTGGGAGATAAGGCGACGCATCTGACCGGAATTCGGATCCGGAACTCGGAACGAGTCGGAAAGGTTCATGTCTTCGTCCAGAATGTTCGACCAAGGGAACAAGTGGACGATTCTGGAATGGAAGAGTTTTTTGTAAGGTTTTTGAAAGGTGATTTGTGATGAATGGTGTAAGATTATGTCTCGGTGTTTTGTTTAAACCACAGGTTTAACCACAACAACTAACTGTAGTTTAGGCAGCAGATTTGCGTAAACTGGAATGTTAATAATAATTATCTCTAAGAATATTACGTCAAGCTGTAGCTAGCATAAATGTCTTAATAATATAGGAAAAATAATTATTATTTGACGACAAGAGCCTACGAAAACTTTTATTACATATTATACATTAGCAACCAACGAACGACACATCACACGGAAATGACTAATTACTAGAAGGAAATTAGAAATCGCCACGCCTATTTTTGTTTTCCTCTCACTCACTTCCATTCGCTGTGAGCGAGAGGCGAATAGTTTACGCGCAAAATGGCAACCCTCCAATGTTAGTTGCGTCTCGTTATTTCACACATTATGTGAGTGAGAGGCGAATAGTTGGGCCACCTCTAATACCATTCTTTATGAAGTAGTGGAGTAAACACACTGGCAACATTTACGAGACAGCGCTTACAAATGTTAAAAGGTGTCGCCACTGACCGGTCCCACGGGAATATGTGGACCACACTGAAAGTACCAAACGTAGCTCTGAATATAATATATTATGTACAGTACCATTGTGTCTATTGTTGTTGTTGTGTGTATTGTTATTTTTTATTGTTTCATGATTTTTAATGTTCTTTTGTAATGTTGAATTTCCTGTCCCAAACAAAATATTTTACAAAAAATTTTTCATTCTGTTGGGCAACCTAAAATAATAACCATTTTAAAAATAATAACAATTTCCTTGCACTTTTTATTGACAGTAAATTATAACGTAAAAAATCTAACTAATATAATGTTGGTTTTAAAAAATCCAAAAAAAAAAAACCGTTTCATGCAAAATTTGAGTAACTTACAAACAAAAATAGGGTATAATTTAGGAAAATTGTTTTCCCGAACTGCTAAAGATAGTGATACATATAATAGGCTGTTGAAATGATATTTTAATACATAGCGGCGATTTAATACAGCGCTGTGGTGTGGGTCCCCCATAGAACAGCATCATGCTGAGTGGAAGCCTACTTGTCTGCACGCCGTGAATGTGACAAGTAGGCTAGTTGCCGACTCTATGTATATGTTCTGTGTTCATGAGCATAAATCTGTTTTGTTTTATTACTTACAAGAATTATCATTATCTTTTATGTGCACGTGTTTCTGTGGCAAATAAATCTATTTTTCTTTCTTTCTTTCTAATACGAATCAGCGTCATTAAAACATTTACTGAGAAAATGGCGACGGCCTAGTACCCGCTTGTGTTTAGCCTACTAAGAGGCACGTTGCATCGGGTACCACCCGTCCCAGGGTCCTTCAGGATCATACATGCTAAAGATGAGGACTAAAGCATCCATAAAGTGACCCTTAGAAGGGTATTAAGAAATAAGAAAAAATAAGACATCGAAAACAAATATCAATAAGGGTAGGTACAGTCAGCGTCAATAATATCGAGACGAATAGACTGTTCAAAATGATCTTAACAACTATGAAAATTAAATATTAACTCGATGACACAAGAACTGTTTCAAAATGAAGAAAGTACACGACAATTGTCATTCTGACAAGAATTTTATCAAATTCAGATAATGTTTAATTTTCTTAGTTGTTCAGATCATTTTGAACAGTCGGTTCGTCCCGATATTTTTGACGCTGACTATACCAAAGAATACCGAGAAGTCTTCGAGTTTTCTTTATTATCTTGACAATTATCCGCAGTATAATAACACCAGCCTATTGTTGTCCCACTGCTGGGCAACGGCCTCTTCTCATACACAGAAGGCACGAGCATTGATCACCGCGCTTGCTCAAGACGGGTTGGCGATTTCAAACTTTAAATACAGGATTTTTTTTAACCAGTGCGAAAATTTTGACATATTATACTTAAGGGGACTACAGGACCTAAACGCATTTTTTATAAGTTTTATAATGCCTTAAAGTATATGATCCACTGCAGTAAACAAAATCAGAAAAATATATGATATTCTTAAGGATATATGTTAGGTAGATAGTGTGGTGAAAACACAATATAACTAATTTGATACAATAGAAAAAATCACGAAGATACCTCTAAAAATGTATTTAACGATTAAAAACTATACTAATATACATCCAATCATTCTGATTTTTTGTCAGATAACAACACACACAAGCAACATATTGGCATAAGTGTTTTATTTTTTTTATAAAATCTATAGATTTTTTTGTAAATCGATAATTGCTTCATATTTTGCAATAAATTACCAGCGTTGTCATCGCGCTTCACTTTCTTTTCTATGCCATCCGACAGTGACCGCGCGTTAGGTGTTGTCAGCCCCTTAAGCGAGTTTTATTAAAGATATATCTTTTTATTTTGATATGTTTTAGTCTAAAAAAAATAAGTTATCGTTAAAGATGATTACTTTGAAATTTTTAAATTTGAAACTTATTTTGACGGTGACTCGCCGGCCGGCGCGGGAGCGCGTAACGGAACGCGCGAAGCTACCTAAACAGCTGTGTGCTCGATTTGCTGGCGTTTTTTAGGATTTCAAGTCGAGAAAAAAAAGTATTGAACAAATAATGGAAATGTGTTCTATGAACTGAAACGGAACCACCAAAGAAAAATTGCGCACTGGTGATGGTTACCCGAACCATCACCTCTTAAAGCAGTATTATTTCAATATTACTTAGCGTGAGAAAGAGATGGAGCTATAAATCCTGTATAGCTCCATCACTTTCCCACTGTGAAGTAATATTATAATAATACTGCTATAAGAGGTGATGGTGACCCCCCTGGTTATTTTTTTTTTCCTGTATTGATATAAGTGCAGGGGCCAACCATCACCTCTTATAGCAGTATTATTATAAAATTACTTCACAGTGGGAAAGTGATGGAGCTGGACAGGACTTATATATATATATACTGGCGTGTGCTAGCTAACGTATGGCAAGTGTGTAATTTAATCCAATGTTTTGTTTTTCGTAATGTTAATTACTATTAATTACGTTATTTGTATAGAATCAAGTTTATATAACTAAACAGACAGCTGTGCTGCTGGGGAGTTTGTTCCGCCACTTCTTCTTCCCAGCTAAAGCACTAGGAAGTGGTGAAGGGCGGGCATTTTTGGGGGACTGTCTTATGTAACTTTGACGTTCGAAAAGTGCTGATTTTCAGCCTAGTTTGAATAAATGACTTTTGATTTGATTGATTGATAGCTCCATCTCTTTCTCACGCTGAAGTAATATTGAAATAATACTGCTATAAGAGGTGATGGTCGGCCCCCAGGTTTCCCCACACGATGTTTTCCTTCACCGATCGCTGGGACAGACTGGATGCGGTAGGCGGAGAACAGGGTGTTGTGGCGCAGCCTGGGAGAGGCCTATATCCAGTAGTGGACTGTTATAGGCTGAGTTAATTGATTGATGTCTCAATGTCCAAGATGACCTCAAAGTATATCATCATCTGCCTAGCCTATTCCGAACTATTTTGGGGTCGGCTTCCAGTGTTACCGGACACAGCTGAATACCAGTATTTTACATGGAGCGACTGCCTATCTGACGTCCACAACCCAGTTACTGGGCAACACGATACCCCTTGGTAAGAATGGTTGTCAGACTTTCGGGCTTCTGACGACCCGTAGCGACTGTCAAAGATCTACAAATGACAGCCGGGACCAACGGCTTAACATGCTTTCCGAGGATGGTCACCCATCCACGGACCAACCGCGGCAAGCATAGCTTAACCTGATCGATCGAGCCGTGCGGCTGTTATTCCTTAGCCACAAGCCCTTCCCCAGTACATATGAATTGAAAAAGTCACATTGTACTTGCCCAGATTTGAACCAACAAACAACCTTGTTCGTGAGAGGCGGAACCCTTAACCGCAGTATGACGATTTATAAATCTGACTCACCCCTCCTTATCCGAGGTGATCTTCTTCATGAACTCCTGGACCTGCGGCTTGGAGCTGTGGTCTCCGAAGTACCGCTGGAAGTCCTCGATAGTCTTGTGGTGCGTCAGAACGTTGCCGTTACCCCCTCCTATCTGTTGCATATAGTTGCGGGCGCGCATGATCACTTCTGAGAGTTGCAGCTGGAAGGTAGAAGAAGGGTTAGGGTTAAAATGAGGATCTCAAAGAGATGTCAGCACAACTGATGGGGTCCGCTAGGGCCGATGCCTGCCGGGGTCGCGGGAAAGTCCGAAAGGGATGCCGTGGCCGTTCCATCGCGTACAGAAAACCCACCCGTGTTGAGTGGGTTTTAGTCAGTAAGAGTCTGACACATTTTCCCACCCCAGAAAAAAGGATTAAAATGAGGATGATGTTCGTTTCTACATAGTTAGCTTGTGTGGTATACCAGCTAGGTATGCTGTGCCACTTCCATGTGCTGACGAAAGACACAACTTTGGTTCTAATTCATTAATTTCGCCAGGCAGAGGGATAAAGACAATTGAGACCAACAAATTTTGTTAAGATATAACTTTTTTTGCCACCAGCAGGCCTGGTCCATTATTTAAATAGAGGGCCTTAATTATACTATTTTGATGGTGTCCCGCAAAAAGTAAGTATCCTTCTAGACTCCCGCAGACAGGCGCGTCGACCCGTCGCTTCGCGCCTGTCTGCGGGAGCCTTTGTTTTTTACCAGGTATGTTGTTATTATTTGTTTTAGGTATCCATTTATGTAAAATAATATACGAGTAGTACATTAGTATAATCTCGATTTAAAACGGAATGTAGTCAGTGTTCAATGAGAAGATTTTGTCTCTATTACGTTGTTTTATATTCACTGTGAATGTAATTAATAAATCAAAGTTAAGAGACAACATAGTTTAAAAACTGTAGGATATTTTGTAGTTCTTAGTTTATTGTTAATAATACCAAAAATCAATTATTCACAGAAGTTTTGGGCGACAGGTCTTGGCCGAGTTCTTCACATAAATATTGCACCATCTCCTTGCTTATTTTATTCTGCAGGAACTCACTTTCCGGAAGATCGAAGGCCCCGCGAGCTCTCTAATAGTATTTCTTTCCCATCTTCGCTCAAGTTTTTTTTTTTTCATATAAAAGCTTACATTATATTTGAACCCAACATGTTAATTTCAGCCTCTTACATGAAAAAAGCAACAAAGCAAACCAAACTACTCGCCTTAACGATAAAACAACTAACGAATCCTTTTCTAAGTCCTTTTTTATATAGACTATTTCGGAAGAAAGATTTCTATCCCAAACTGTCAAAATCGAAGAAAAATTGTGCATCATGCTTGACGTTGTAGAGAATTGTCTAGGGTAGTGTAGACAGTTCTCTTCCCATCTGATTTTGTAATAGCCATGCTAAAGATAGTAGAAAACTCTGTATTGTCTACACAGAAACGACATTTTTGTCTTTCGGTTCTTGTGCTTGCTGATAATAAGAAGTGTAATACGAAATTCGAGTTCCATGCATGCCAAAGGGCTCATCAAGTCTCTTATGAGATATAACCCTTCAGCCCCACCGATTTTCTTGTCAGTGGTCATAGGCGTAAATGTGTAAATAATGAAAAACTTACAAGTAACTGCGGCCTGCCGAGGGCAGTAAGTTTGACTGCCATCAAACCTGTGCTTTTGGTGATGGCTGAAAAAGAAAAGTGAAGATAGTTCAGTACAATTCAATCTGAACTTTTCAAAGTAATGTACAAATTAAAAATGATAAACGTGATTACGAATATAATAGGTGACAATTTGGCACTAGCATTGTTTTCAGTGCCAAATTGTCATGCTATTGTCATGAGCGTATTTCAATAGCGTGAAAATAAGAGTGTATTTCAATCGAACAGATTTCGAGGCAGACTATTCTTATAGCCACAATGAACTCCCATCTAGGCCATGAATCCCTAGTTGGCGACCAATCAAGAACTTAACCCAGTGCGGATATATCAATTTAACGATAGTGTACGGCGCAGAAAAACATCGCAGCATTACGTAATATCATTATGTATATTGTCCTAGTCGTTACGAGAGCAAGAACAAAGAAAATGATAAATGGATTGTGTGAAAGATGATACGGCTAGAAAGACTGTGAACACAGGTTGTATTGAAGAAGAAAATGACAATTTGCGCCGAGACCAAATAAATGAATATAAGTAGAATTGGGACTTTGAGGAACGTCTATTCCGATTTAAGGAATGCACGGAGAAAGATATGGCCACGTTAAAATTAAAATCAGTTAGATAATGAGAGAATTTGCTGTGAAAAGTGACGAATTGCGCAAGCGTGTTATGGTCAAGAAATATGAGTAGATGGCATTCAAAGCACGAAACAAAGTACAAGACAAATATAGAAAATAAGAGAAGCCGAAATAACAAAGGAAGGAAAGCCATTGATAGATGGATGGTCGTTGGTGACCAATTTTCAACCGTTATATTAGCAACGTTATAAAAGCAACCATCCTCATTCAGCTTAAGATCTAAAATAATCAAGTCCTCACCTGCAACAGCATCAATACTCTTCAGGAAGGCCTCCATGTTCTTCTCACAGGAAGCCTCGTTGAGGTAGAAGTATGTCCTGGCACTGGTGACCTTGTAACGTCGGTCGGCGAACCTCTGTTCCACATGGTACTGCTTCAGCTGACCCTCTTCTACCTTGTCACCGCATGCTGATATTGAAGCACTGGAAATTGATGATTGGTGGTTAGCAAAAATCTTGAAATAATATTGGAAATTGGTTAACTGCGGAGTTCGCTAGATTTGGGCCATTTTTTTATTATTAATTTAAAATTTAAGGCAATCTCAGGTTTGAGTCAGTAAAGTCTATGAAAAAACCGATCTAGTTGGAGGACTTCAAACAAGGCTTATCTAAAATTAATTCTGTAATTATGTGAATGATTCCCAAATAATATCTGCCTATATTTCATATAGTCTTTCAGGGCTATATTAGGGCCATATTCCGTGTTCAACCTTTAATATAAGCCCTATTTACCTAATTTAAATCAACCACATCAAAATCAAATCCACCAGTAATATTTCAATCATCATCAACCATGAAGTATTGCTATCATAGAAGCACAAAACTCTGCGTACTACACATCGTTTGTTCTCCAAAAATACACATGTCATGCTCAGGAATTCATTCCACACACTTCAGTGTCGTTATTTATGTAAGGATTGTAAAGAAGACGTAATTTTACTTCTACTAGAAATAGTAAGCTGCCAACATTATAGTAATATTAAGTTAAGTACTGCAACTAATGTCGAGATTTTGATTTAGAATTAAGGCAGGTGGAGCTAAAACCCCGGGGTGAGGCTGAGAATCGTCAAAAAAGCTGTAGACCACCAGTGCGATGAACGGACGACCTCATCAAATGTGTACGATTAATGGCTCGTGCAGACTAGCGCGAAATCGCGGGCGCGACAGGCAGCAACATGCCTGTCGCGCCCGCGATATCGCATCAGTCTGCACGAGCCTTAAAGGCATTGAAAAGCATGAAAGAGGAAAGCTTCACTAGATGGCAGCACTGAAACGTCAGGTCCAGGCACCTGTCAAATGTCAGAGCGCCTATATTTTTTTTAGTCGTGACTGAATGATAAACAAATGAATGAATCGAATGATGAACGTCATTATATAATTCATATTCATTGTCGACTTGGAAAACTTCTTGTTAAAGTGGCGCCAACTGATGGCGCGAATTTTCATGTAGACCCTCACTAAGGATGTGGCGGCATCTACATCGCCACATGCGACCTACGCAACACACTGACGTCACGCAAAATCCTGCATCGCGCAAGCAGAGTTTACCGCGCAACTAGCACATATACCGACATCCCGACATCAATCGTTAGGCAGTTGCCCACCAGACACGACACCCGTCTGGTCGGAGGATCCTCCTTTTTCTATGGAGGATGAATGAACTTTACACCCTGTTCCTCACGCCTCTATAAGGAAATCCTACGAGAAGATATCATAACCATAGCGGTTTGTGCAAATGGGATAAAGAGTAAGATTTACTACACTTCGTAGTAGTTCTCATATCAATTTATTCTTTTATCAGTTTATCAATGAATAACACGCGCCAAGACAAGTGCCAACTGTAGTAGCAATTCATCAATTTCATTGCTATTATAAAACACTGCGCTTCACTTTCGTGCAGTGATTTAGACTAATTACATTGTTAATCTGTTAATTTGTCTTCTTAATCGCCGAATTCTCAGATGCAACGCAGTATCTCGTCGCAGCAGTAAAGAAGTTTCATGTGTGACTTTAAGGTGTATTGTTGCAGCGACAGAAAGACTTATAAGAACGTCTAAAATTAATTGATAAATGTCATTGAAAAATTCGGGGGTCACATTTACGGCATTTCCGGATAGGTATTCTGAGAAGCCGGCCTAATAAAGAGGTAATTATATCATCACCACTGCTCTCAAAACGGTGAAGGAAAACATCGTGAGGAAACCGGCATGTCTTAGAACTTAAAATTCAAAGACATGTGACATCTACCAACCTATACTGGGCCCGCGTGGTGGATTACGGCCCGCTCCCTCTCACCGAGAGGCCTGTGTCCCAGCAGTGTAGGCAAACTATAATGTACGATATTAATCAATCTCTTAAAGCCTCTTCAGCTCCACACATCCCATTGTTCATTAACCCATATTCTAAACAAATGACTAACATCATCAATTTAAAAATAAACTCCTAAGAATCCACTTTCACTATCAAACCTTCGGCACGCTTCGTTCAGATCCATCCAATTCAATGTCGACCTAATTTCCTTGATAATAAAGTGCAAATTAAGTAGTTAAAAAATGTATTATATTTGCATGCTCGACTCAGTCTCTTGACGTATCTAGGTCATCTTATTAGTTCATTGAAAGTTATTTTCGGTTGCGCTTTCTCCGTAATTTTTTCTACATTGTAAAGTATTTGGCACAACTAATTAGTAGACTAGCTGCTACGGATAGGACTTTATAAACCAAGACTGATCACTAGCATCACAAGTTCTTTTGCCTCATTTTCATCAGAGAAACAAAAATCAGATCTTATTAGATAGAAGATGTAGCACTTGTGGTGTGGTGCTTGGGAAATTAATTATTCCTGTTGTTAGTAACTACTATTTTTAGACGGACTTATGCTCAGAGCAGGGGTGGCCCAGTGGTAACGGCCGCGGCTTACGAGTTTCGAACCCAGATAGGCGCTTTACTTTGTGTAAATTATTTCATCACCACTGCTCTCAAAACGGTCAACGAAAACATCGTGAGGAAACCGGCATGTCCTAGAACCAAAAATTCGGAGACATATGACATCTACCAACCCGCATGGGGCTCGCGTGGTGGACTACGGCCCAGTCTCTCTCACAGAGAGGAGGCCTGTGTCCCAGCAGTGGGAGCATTATAGGCTGATTATGTATGTATGTTATGTATGCTCTGAGCATACATAACATACATACATAATCAGCTACTACTTGGCTAATATACCCTGGTTTATATTGGACGCCGTTATAGCGCTAAAAGCTTATTTTGGCACGTGGCCAAAATCGGAACTAACGCCGCCATCCTGTTTTTAGGGTTCCGTACCCGAAGGGTAAAACGAGACCCTATTACTAAGACTGCGCTGTCCGTCTGTCTGTCTGTCCGTCTGTCTGTCTGTCCGTCTGTCACCAGGCTGTATCTCATGAACCGTGATAGTTAGACAGTTGAAATTTTATAGATGATGTACTTATTTCTGTTGCCGCTATAACAACAAATACTAAAAAAGAGAATAAAATAAATATTTAAGGGGGCTCCCATATAACAAACATTATTTTTTGCCGTTTTTATAGGAACCCTTCGTTCGCGAGTCCGACTCGTACTTGGCTGGTTTTTTTTAATACCTAGATTTCACAATACAATTGCACAAATAATTACCAACAGCGACATCAAAGTCATTCGACAAGCGCCAAAAGATCTTTGTAGCAGTGTACTATGATACTGCACACCATAGACTAACCACCACGGAATAGATTCCATAAAGGTTGGTCCGGAACATGCATAAGTTTGTAATTTATGACAACGTCAACGCGTCAACGACCTGCTTATAAGAATGGCGGAGTCATTTAGGTCATGCAATCTCAAACATTTTTCATCCCATCTTTTACATTATCAAATAAATATTAAACTACTTACCTACCCACATTGAATTCGTAGAGAAGCAACCCACGTGTGACGTGTGAAATAATGTTGTACATTAATTTTGTGATCTGTTTCTTGCTAAGTCATGATCGCGATTTTTTTTAACAGATTAGTGTTTTTTTTTATTTACAAAGCTGAAAGATGCCAGCTTAGGTTTGGATTTAAAAAATGAGGAGGTTCTCAATTTGGTTGTATTTTTTTTTACACAGTTCTACTAGTAGTGGTAAGAAAATATATATTTTATTCATCAATGGAATTCAGTAAACTTGGCTAGTGAACGTTTCTGGTGCTGCTAATCATCCTCTTGACTTAATTGGGCATTCCGATGCCGCCAAGCAACCAGTAAAGGCCCAATTCTTTATAAAGACATACAATACGTCAGAAAATCAACTTTATTAGTTTAAATATGTTCACAAATTAGATAGTGACGTCAGATACGAGTGTTCTCATTTGTCGACTCGAATTGAATGAAGCCTTATCCAGTAACTGTTAGTTGTAATTACATGAGGGTTATGGTGCCTGCTGGAATGTATATCGCAAAAAAGTGCGACAACCTATGTATAAAAAAGCGGCCAAGTACGTGTCCGACTCGTACACGAAGGGTTCCGTACTACCGCACAATATTTAACACATACTTATGGTGCAAAAAACGCAAAAAAAAAGAGTTTATTGTATATAGACCCTTAATTATTAATTTTATTTTATTATTTTTTGTTATACACGGTCACAAATTTCAAGTGTCTGCCTATTAGGTACGATTCAAAAGATACAGCCCTGTGACAGACGGACGGACGGCGGACCCTTAGTAAGAGGGTCCCGTTGGCACCCTTTGGGTACGGAACCCTAAAAGTTTTGAGATATATTTTAGACCCTACATGATGTTAGCCTGTATTAGATAGATTAAAAAAAAAGTAAAAACTATCTAACTCAAAATAAACGTAAATACACTATTTTACTTATGACCTAAAAACAAATAAAATACAATGCAAAAACACTGTAAAAATGAAAATCTACCTAACAATGTCTCACATAAAGAAACCATTTACAAGAACAATGATCGAACTAAAACGGCAATAAGAAAATAATGAAACAATCGTGAACACAAAACGCGAAGGTCAACCATGATGAAACGTCTACGTCATATGACGTTATAATGACAGCTATAACATGTCAAAAATACCTTGTCCCGTCGGCCATCAACGAGTGACAAGGCTCAATGAAACAGGACCTTGGTCCACAGATATTTTCGTCACGCTACACAAAACTAAAGGAATGGTAATAAAGAAAAAAAAAGAAAACCCGGAAACGATGAGGTCTTGCAAATTGCTTGATCGTTTTAGTAATTCCGTCAATCGTTCACTGGTTAAACTGCCACTGAAATGAGGGGGGAATGCTTTAGTAACAAAATGAAAAGTAAAACATACAAGGAGTATAAAAAAATCCTGAAAGTTCTATGTATTATCATTGTCATTGAAAAGGAGTTAACATATTAGTACTTAATACAGGAACTGAAATTCTAGGGATATTAATGAATAAAAAAAACAGTATCTAAAAATATCAGTATTATATAACTGGATATTTTTAGATATTGTTTATTATTTTTTAAATTAATTTTTTAAATTCAAATTCAATTTCAATAAAAAAATGAAAATATTTATGGATTGGACACTATATCTATAGGTTCTCAAGAAAATCACACACAATGAGAACAAAATCAAGTCCAAGACTGAATTTTTTTGCTAAACTAAAGTCTACGCTAATTAGAAAAACGTGATATCATTGTAGCTCGAAACAATGTGGCAGAAGGTTGGACATTATCACAACAAAGACTGTATGATGGGTTAACGTTTTTCATGGTGATAATGCGAGGCAATCGAAACCAAGGCGTTTTCCACTATGACTGTGAAACGAGAGAATTAGGAAGGGGTTCTGAAGAGTTTTAATATAGTTATGGTACAGGCCCAAGTAAAAACTGCGAGATTTAGTCATTTCTGTTTCTAACGACGTAAATATTTATAGGTAATTAATAAAATAAAATTAAGTAGGTACTCTATGATAGATAAAACATTAGATAATCACAAAAAATGAGGCTAAAAAAGAATTATGTATTAATAAATAACACATAACACTTTATTTGATAACTAGATGCGCCCCGCGGTTTCACCCGCATAATTTTTGACCCCGTGGGTATATCGGGATAAAAAGTATCCTATGTGTTATTCCTGGTTATAAACTATCTGTGTGCCTTTCATCCAAATCCGTTCAGTACTTTTTGCGTGAAAGAGTAACAAACATCCATCCATCCATCAATTCTCACAAACTTTCGCATTTAAATATTAGTAGGACTTTAATTGAATTATCAACGTTACTTGATAATGTTAGAAAGAAAATATTTTAATGAAATCAGTCAGCCATTAAAAATGGTTCCACTTTTTTAATTCCATGTAATATGTCGCATGTCTTTCCCATTTCTGGGGCCCTACTTCCTAAGCACTAATCCGTAGTTTCGGCCGAAGTTTCGGGCGATTCCTACTCCGTAACACCTACGAACATAAGATTACTTCGGAGCCTGAACTGAAAATGAATGACAACACGATTTCGACTCCATCTAGCTTATTTTTTAATATGACGTGTAAAAGTGATTCTCATATCCTATTTACAGATTAGATTAGATTAGATTAGATTAGATTATATTTATTTGTGAAAACATGAGTACACATACAGAGCATGCAAGTTATTAAATTACATTATAGTCTTAAGATCAGTCATGTTTGGCCTTAGTGGCGTACAAATATTTAAATTTCAGTTATAAAAGTTATTGGATAAATTATTAGATTACATTAGAACAAAATAGTAAATGTCAATTATGAAAACAATTTAATTAAATATATGGTCATAGTTACGTAACAATTATTAAATGTCAATTAAAATTATCATCATAGCAATAATATGTTGCTTTATGTAGATTATGTCAAAGATGTATTGATAATATTAGTTACTACACGGTATTAGATGTTGTCATTAAGAAATTCTAGAATACTGTAGTATGCTTTCCCTTCTAGCAGGTTCTTTAATTTATTTTTTAATTGACGAGAATTAAGCTCCTTCCAGCTATTTGGGAGTTTATTGAAAATTTTAGGGGCCATACAGAAAACACTCTTGTGCATTAATGCTGTTTTCGATCTATGTAGACAGAGAATACTGTCATCGCGTCTACTATGGTTGCGATCGACCACTTCTGATTGTCGTGGAAATAAGTGTCGATTTGATTTTACAAACATGACAATGTCTAAAATGTAAAGGCAAGGCAGAGTTAATATTTTGTATTTTTTAAAGTAGGGCTTACAACTTTCGGTTGACTGTAACTTAAACATAGTTCTAATGCACCTTTTTTGGGCTTTAAAGGGTATGTCCTTGTCGGTTGAGTTGCCCCAGAAAATGATCCCATATCTTAAATGTGAAGAAACCAAACCGTGATAAGCCGTGAGCAATGATTCACTGTTAAGCACTGGGACCAGTTTGAACAGCGCATAACAAGAATTACTAATTTTTTTACTGAGTTCTTCTATGTGTGCTTTCCAGTTTAGCTTTTTGTCAATCGTCACTCCAAGGAATTTAGTGTTGTCAACTTCTGTAATAATTCTATTATTGTACTGGACGTTAAGATCGGTCATGGTTGATAAACGTTGACTGAAGTGCATTACGTTAGTTTTACTAAGATTAATTTTTAGATTATTATTATTCATCCAATTTATTATTGATGTGACAGAATTATTAATGTCATTATTGTAGCTATCTTTAGTATTACATTGAATTGTGATAGTGCTATCATCAGCAAAGAGTGTAACTGGTTGGTCTACATGTTTAGGTAAGTCATTTATATATACTATGAATAGTAGTGGACCCATCACACTACCCTGAGGGACTCCATACTTGACTACTTGCTCGTGCGAATGAAATATTTCTTCACATTTAGTTTTAACGTTTATCCTAGATATCTCCGTGACCTGTTTTCTGTCATCAAGATATGTTTTTATTAATTTTAGAACCGTGCCTCTTATACCGTATGCTTCCAACTTATTTATTAAAATATCATGCCTGACGTAATCAAAACAGAATAAACAATTGCATTTCATTTGACAATTGTCCCTAATCGCAATGTGTTTGTGTCCGTTCGAAACATTGAATTTGTCACTTGTTTTGACGGATCAACTTGTTTCGGACCTACCGTAACTTTGTTGAAGGACTTACAGAGTAGTCCCCCTGCTACTATTTACCCACCCTCGTAATACACAAATAGTCCCCTTATTTGTTGTAGGTACTACTTTTTCCTCATTTCTCCCCGCTCTGGCCTCAGCCATCATCGTTCAGCCACGCTTGATCTTCGCCTTGAAATCGTTGCCGTGCGAAGCACGCGTCATCTCTGTACTAATAATAACGCAAAGAGTTTACTTTTTTTCTGTTTGTTTGAACGCGCTAATCTCTAGAACTACCAGTTGGATTTGAAACATTCTTTTTGTTTTTGATAGCCCATTTCTTGAGGAAGGCTATAGGATATTTAACATCACGCTAGGACCTTAAGTGGCCGTGTAAAAATAAAAAGAGTCAGACGCTAATTCTAACGCTAAGCAAAAACGAAATAATAATAATAAGAAATTTCACGCAGAACTCAGTGACGTATAAGGCCGTAACCGACATACGATGAAATTGCTGTGTTACTCACAATGTACGCTAGTTACGAGGACGTTTTTATGGGCAAAAGAATGAAATTTTTAATTGTATTGACTACAGCAGTATGCAAAAATGTGTTTTAGATTCGGTATAACTTGGTGTAACATGTTCGTTATAACATAAATGTTGCCAGCACATCAAGTTACCACAAACTGTCACATTTTCTCATTCGATTTTGAAGTTACCCGTTAACATTTTAAGCTCTAAAATCATTTGGAGAAATTTGACAGTTTAGTAACCTGCACCCTAATTGCGTAACACGGTTTGAATCACAGTCTGAATGATTTTGATGTACATTGCTTTATATGTTCGAAAAAATTGTCTACCCAACAACGTAAAGAACGCAATGAATGTTGTTGAAGTGTCGAAATTAAACATATTGATATTGTGTTACGCAATCATCACTTTACAGTGGGAAAGTGATGGAGCTATACAGGACTTATAGCTCCATCTCTTTCTCACGCTGAATTAATATTGAAATAATACTGCTACAAGAGGGGATGGTTACCCCCCAGATGTGCTGGCGAGTGCACAACTATTTTAGTTACCGAACTTCTTAATTTTTCATTGCTTTATATTAAGATTTGAACACCTTATCCCTGATAGATTATAAGGGGCACTTACTATGTATATATCTGTCAACTTATTGTACTCGTATTCTTGAAAATAAATCATATTCCTGGAACTTTTTAAACGTTATTAACCCCTAGTTAATAGAAGCCTGTTCAAATTAATATCTTGTCCAATCCCATGTCAAGTATACGAGTACGTGAAGGTTGACGAATGAGTGGCGACTAGGGATAGCGATCTGATATCGATTAATCGAAGAATCGATTTCTTGGACCAAAATATCGATTTTTTAAATTGATATCTAGTACGGAATCGATCCAGTGAATCGATATTTAACCCCAGAAAATCGAGATTCGATTTTTCTGTTTTGATAAGAACCTGAACCGTAAATTATTTGCAATTAGTTGAATGTGCTGTTCACTTAATAACTTAAAAACTCGCTAGATGGCTGAGTACTTAGTTTCCTTTGTCGATCGTAAATAGGTAAAAGAAATAAATTAAAAAAAAAACGTTTATACTACAAACGTATTTTTTAACATTAAAGGAAAATCGATTTTTTAAACCTCGATTTTTTGATTTATCAGATTTCGATTCGAATCGATTTAAGAATCGATATTTTTTTGAGCGTTGACGAATGAGCGGCCTGCTCCCCCCCCCCCCCCCCGCCCCCGTCTCGCCGCGTACATACCTAAGGCGCGGTACAGCGGTGTCGGTCAAACTGCAGTTGTTTTGTCAATTTCTAACAACCAATTCAGCAAGCTCACGTGAAATTTAAGGATACATTTTCTGCTCTGACCACATAATGTCTTTCAGCAATCGGAAAACTTTAAGATTACAACTACAGTTTACAACACAAGGGAGATAGCAATGTTATTACATTGTGTTGTAAACTGTAACTTAAGACAGTAATAGAACTGACTGAAAGATATTTCTTTCAGTCAGTTCTATTACTGTCTTGTAGGTACTTACAAAGAGAATAGAAAAAACGTTAATTGACTCGTCTCTGAAGCTAATAGTATATATCAATTAGTCATAAAAGTAAGGAGTTTCAGTCAGAACATGAGGTTTTACAACGGTTTTTAATGTTTTTTGTTTACAATATTATGTATTTACTATTTATCTATACTAACGACATTCTATTGTTAATTATTGAATATGCTAGGGGCGTAGCTACCGCCGCCGTATCAGCCGTATCATTGACACGGGGCTCCCAAGCTACAGGCCCCCCCGACGCAACGAGTGTTAGCAAAAATTCGTAAAATATTGATTTTAAAAATCAAATTCTTATTAATAGGAGCTGAAAATGTGAAAGTGTATTTAATTTATGTATGGCTTACAAACACTGGAATTCATTTAGTTAAATCACACAGACAATGCAAAAATATCCAAGTCAGGGTGCTGTTACTTTCGAGTTCGCTTCGCTCGCTCTTGTATTTTTTTATTAAAACCACCATCCCAGTCAGTATGCTCCAACTTTCTGGATCACTTCGCTCGCTCATGCATTCCCTTATTAAAATTACAATGGAAACTTAAACTGTCATGTTAGTACGCTATATTTAACAAAAATCTCTTTCTTTGGAGTTTCGCCGCAGTCGAGTAAATAGGGCCTCCACTTTTTGGTACAGGGGGCCCTGTACCTTTATGATAAGCTACGCCACTGGAACATGCATAATGAATTCGGTACGTTAATTACTGAAATTATTTTCCATAAAAAAATAAATCAAAATGTTAAGTAATAAAAGTTCTCATCGCGCAATCACGAATACTTTAGAACCCCAATTACATGAATAATTTCGATGCACACGAAAAACCTCGTAACTTTGTTATTATTGATTTAACTGTTTTTCGTTTCCATCCTGTACATCGTAACTATACATCGTAAAGCTAACCCCTAGTTTCTGAACACCCGACATAAATAATCAGTTGTCAAATCCCGAGTCAAAACTTGATTGGTCGACCAATTACAAAAGCTAACGCAGGATATTATGTTAGTCCACTATTGTCTTCATTTTTTGACTCACTTATTATGCTGAATAATGTATGGACTTTATAGGAAATGCAGGAGCCATCTAGTTTTGCAATAATGACCGAAACATTGACGTTGTAAAAGTGCTTTAAAAGAGCTACTCAGTTTTCCCGAATGTTCCAAATTTTCCCGGCAACTCTACAATTTTTTCTTTCCGTAAGAAACCTTACAATCTTTTCTTTCCGTAAGAACCTGCAGACTATTACGAACATTTTAAAATCAAAAATTTGCCATATCGTTCCAATAGTTCTCAAGTGATGCACTTACCAACGAACTGAACGAAATTTAATTTTTATTATAATAATATACTTAGATTAAGATTTGATACCAGATTCAGTTACTAGTTAAGGCTTGAAAGCCTTAATTAGTGTGACAAGAGTTTTGGGAAATAACACCTCTGCTTTCTGAAGAAAGCAGAGGTGTTATTTCCCAAAACTCTTAAAAATCTTGAATGGATGGAAGTAGTAATCTAATTGTGTAATGTATATTTACCTCACTTCTCGCTTCTCGGCCTCTTCCTGTGACAGATCCTCCTCTACGGAGTAATCGAGGATTGACTTCACTCCGAAAGAGCGCAATCTGAAATGTTACAAACATTTACATAAGTTGAATGTTAAGCTTTCAGCTTTCTTCTTCACGAGGTTTTGGCTAGCTCCCACCAATTTGAAGGGAGACATGGGATTATTGAAATTTGGGATATAGGTTCGACAAGGGTCTATACACCTCTACTACAGTTTAAAGACGGTTATAGAGACGGTTACTCATAGACACACTCGATTATTGACGAGGGACTGGAAATAACTGCAGATAATTCCGAAGAAAACTATACCGATTTTCATGGAGGTTTCGTAGGAGCTATTAATGTGACCATCAATACCCCCGTATTGGTGGTCACATTAATAGCTCCTACGAAACCTCCATGAAAATCGGTATAGTTTTTTATATTTCTTGAGCCCCCTCAAGAAATATAAGAAATATGTACAATCGATTCGAAAAGAAGAAAATTGTGAGCTATAAATGAAAATAATAGTCACAATGTAGCAGATGAATATTTAGCAGATAGTTAAAACCAAAAAAACGGTAGGATGAAAATGGGAGAAAAATCGTAAGCCAACTAATATGCAATTAAATCTTACAGCTCATTTCACGTTGCCAGGCAATGAAATAACAATTAAAATCTTGTCATTACTCATTTCTTATTGCTAATTGCAGCTCGTAAACTCATAATGTTTGTGTTACACGTTACTTCAAATGTCACGATCATAGAGCTGAATTATTTCGCAAATGGTAGTTCCCCAAAACCACAAAAATCTTCTTCTTACCAAACAATAATGGTAATGGCGACGGCAATCTAAATTGTATCCGCCGTAAATCTAAATCGTATTTGGCTACGACTTTGGCGCCTTCCGCAGCGTCCATCAGTTCCTCTACCACAGGAGGTACCACCATCATAATACAATTTGTTTTTTGTTGCTGTTCATGGGGCCCTTTTAATGTTATTTCGATATTTGAATATTAAAGAATTTGATAATTGCTACATTTTGACTCGTCTCAAATCTGCATGACATAAATTATTCCGTAGTATCATCATCATCTCCTTTCCACTATCCATTTTATTTTGGGGCCAGTTCAGTGTCTTTTTCTTCTAAATCTCCGTCTCCCGTCACTTCTTTTCAGCCATTATGTAACAGGTACTTTGGACCTTTATCATCATTTTCAGCTGAAAGACGTCCAAGGCTGGACATTGACCTACCCAAGCATCGCCAGTTCGATCGGTTCTGTGCTTCTCGCATTCAGCAGACCACTATCAAGGATGCACAATCAACAAGGCTAGGAGCGAGAGATTCATTACTGAACTTCGTTGTAGAATATGGATCTTCAACTTATACATAGTAATCCATTAACTAGAAAGGTATATTTGCCTACCAGCGCGTATATGACCAGATGTATGAACGTAAAAAATTAAAGAGTATGTAAGGATCGTAACAGTATGTATGTACATATATTTACCTCTCGATGGTTGGTTTGATGGTGACCTGATCCTCGCCCGCGACGAACTGGCCATAGAAGGTGGCCTTCATAAATAACTCGAACATTCGCTGCCCCACCACCTGACGCATCCGCTTCATCAACTGTGGACATGAAGAATATTGAAATTAGAACTTTGTTTAAAGTTATACAATGGACGAGTGATACAAGCGAGTGACATATAGAATTGGCAATGGTTATTGGCGTCATCTTCCTCAAAATTAGTAGTCCAAAAATCATCTTCACCATCATCATCAACTTCTCCCTGCAATATTCGCCATTTATTTGGGATTGGCGCAGTACTTACTTACGTCTTTTTCTTCCATACCTGTCTACCACCCGTCATCTCGGTGTTCTCTTCTTTCTCGTGTAACCTATTATCTTTCACACTATCTAAACATATACATTAAAATACCTATATCTTCATTAATTCAGTAGTGGTGCTAAACTTTTACCCAATGTATGTCGTCTATGCTAAGGACAAATTGTATTTGTCCTTAGTCCGAATAAATTATTATAATATTTATTTCATCATTCAATTATCCATGATCCTGATTCAATATTTTCCTGTCCTTATCCCAATTTAGGGGTCCTTATCCCAATTTAGAGGATTTATAGGAAAAATACATGTTGCGCTGTCACTCCCTGTCTAGCCACACCATCTTTCACACAGTGCATCTATCGTTTCCTTAGCCTTCCCCTACTCGTATCACCATCCACATTCATACTCAAAACTTTCCTGATGATATTTTCCTCATTCCTCCGCCTCCATCCATAATCCTAAGTGATCCTAAATATCCTTTGATACATTAATGGCGTGCGAGTGAATGATGACCGAGATAGAAATTACCATATAGACCATTACCCATTACTTCCACATTTACATCGCTACCATAAATATTATTTACTTCACTCTCTTTCAATTTAGATAAAAGCCCGCATTTTCTTTGAAAATTATTTTCAGAGTTGTTTGTAGCATGTTGTTAATGTTTACAAGAGTGTACTTTTCAAGGTTTACGCCCTGTTTTTTTCAATAAAGTAAAAATGATGATACTTATAGAAAAGTTTGTAGTTGTCAATGGACTTACAAAAGCAAGAAAATGTGTTTCTAATGTCTATTTTTCATGTACAAATGAAAATTAAATTGGTGACCGATCTGACGGAAAACCTAGATAAAAAGATAAAGAAAAAAATTGGAAAAGGAAGTGGTTGAATACACAACATAAGCAAATATGTAAAATACCATGTACACTGTAAGATGGATTTTCTGGTTATAGATTTCTCAAAGGCATTCGACACGCATGACACTGACCTGCGATCAAACAATGTTCGTTCGACTATTTCATACTACCAATAAAACTACCATTTGTATATAAACTTTTTTGTGTTTAATTATTGTGTATTAACTCGCAATATTGATTCAACAGCAAACCCATTGTCAAGGCTATTTGAAGAAATCTATTTCCAACCCAAACATTAATGCATGCAAATATAGACCTAACATCATTAACATAACGCACATGTTCGCATAGTTCGCATTGATAGTAGCTTTACTTATGTCACCTGTTTAAATACTGACTCCATACAAGTTGTTGCTGATGAGCATAAAAACCTTGTTCATCTTCCCGCGCTACACTTAGTAGTCACATGATTATCACATCTATTTATATTGTTCTAAAATCTAAAATGCATTGAGTCCGTTTGAATTATTAGAATTGCCGCATGGGATTTTATCAATTTATCGGTGGCACTTCTTTAGTCGCATTACTAAAATGCATTTATGGCAATTCTGTTTAAATTAAACAAAGTATTTTAGCTGTTTTCGGGAAATCATAGTTCGTAGGTACTTCTTTCCCATATTTTGTTTGTAAAACCTTAGGTAAATACCTCCTTCTTCAGGAATCTTTAACTTTATAACAAACATGAATTCTAATTTACTTCAATAGCTTGCGCATGACCTTTGAAATAAAATCTATCGGTCTACAGAGCTGCCTGATATGAACACGCCAGTGACCCACGTAGGTATTACAATTCTATCTAGATGTCGAAATTCTGCAATGCGCAATTTCTATGCGAATTTTACTTGTTTCTGAAATAATTTATGGCTATTCATATGACTTTTCCAAGTTAATTTTTACAACATTTTAGCACGCTCTGTTTCCGTCCTTTTCCAGCTCCGTTTATTAGTATTACACATCAATCAGAATTATGGAATGTTGGTTGGTATTAAAAAAAGGCCTGGCTATAATTAATTCTTGATAACACCATAATGACGTGATATCCGATAACAAAGATTCCTCATTAATCATCAAGATAAGCTATTTTTATATGAACCCTGACGAGCAGAAATCTAAACTTTCCTTCTTGATACACTACGTAAAAGCGAGGAGTAAATTGAAAGTGTAAATAAATAAATAAAGACAGTTAGGTACTTGAATTCGATGCCAAACGGTAATTTGCGAACATACACATTCACTTTTCAATTTATACAGGCCGACCATTGAGCCTAACCGAACAATCCGCACTGGGCCCACGTGGCGGATTACGGTCACTTCCTCTCATAGAAACGAGGCCTGAACTGAGGCCATCAGTCACATCTATAGACTAATAATGCTATGCCATTTATACCTACGTATTCCTCGCAGAACTAGATAACGGCCGATGGAGCCGAAAAATTCTACAGAAGCGATCGCGTAACGGAATGTGCAGCGTGCGTGGGTAAGTCCTCGGTCCCACAAGAAGGATGCAAGATGATTCCGCTGGTTGCGAGAAGTACAAAATCGATCGATGTGGCGATAACAGTGGGGTAATTGCGTAACCCACTACTTCAAAATCATTCAAATTGTGATTGACAGTGGTGCCTGTATTCACTGAACTTAAATTTAGTTTAGTTTAGTTTATGAACAAGGGAATCGGCACCAGTGTCTTACGCAATTAGGGTGACGGTGTGGAGATGGCGGGGGCCGGTTCTCTCAACAGAGTAGCCTTGGCAATGAACACATATCGTTGAGTTTACGCGTCGCTCGCTCAGTCGCTCTATGGAACAATGACTCATATTTTACGAGCATTTCGCATACGATTTATTGTTATTTGAGTAGTTCAGGCCGATAACTACTGGATATAACACTAAATCTTATTTGGAATGCTAGTTGGAAACATGGTTTTGACGACATAAACTATATGTGTATGTGTGTGTGTGAACTATTGAATGGATGGCGGCAGTAACTGCAAAAAATCTAGGATTTTCTACAACAAATATTCCAAACATAGACTTAAGCAAAAAAGTGTATATGTATATATCTTCTATATTTACTTTGTATCTACTTAGGTCGAACTTCTAAGCCGTCCTTCATGCGACCTTCTCCAAAGTCACATTGCAAAAACTTGATATGCGGATGCCCAAACGTTGTTAAAAACGAAGGAACTTTTTATCTCTTGGTTTGTAGGTAAATTTTGTACTGAAACGGCTGGGAAATGAGCATGGAGGTTGCCACAAGCATAAAGCAGTGGATGACCCACGTAGGTATTACAATTCTATCAAGATGTCGAAATTCTGCAATGCGCAATTTCTATGTTTACATAATTGGTTCTTGAAAACCTCTCGAATTTGGGTGGAACGAGGAGAGATGAGTCCAGACAAGAGATAGAAAATCGAAAACGCAAGGTTTGAAATGAAATCTTCATCATGCGATTGTTGGATAAAGTATGTATCTAATAAAGGCTTGCTTGGCCATGACTGTCATGCTTCAGTGTCTAGTAAGGTCTAAATCTAAAAATTACAAGTGTTCGTTTTTGCCAGCGTTACATTTGCCTTGGCAATAATTTCTAAAAACACGTGTTCCTTACATAACTAATATTGCGTGAAAAATTGGTAAAAGAGCCAAGTTTACTGAATCCAGCACTGTTTGTATACCGTGGCTCGGATTACGAAGTAGTAAACAAAATTCCAAGCTGCAAGATTGATAGATGGGCTACTGATGTATATGTATTTAGGTAGCAACACACGAACTTGTATAGTTTGTTTTACTAATATTAGACAGAGGAAAGTTTTTGTTTTGTTGCACATCACCCCCGGCTAATAATATCAAACAGTTTAATTTCTTATCTCGTATCAGCACGATGACAGCCCATACCATGACGAAAATATTGGCCATAGTCAGCAAAGTCGTAGCGAGAATCGCAGCTCATGGTCGACCGGATATAGATTTAATTTAAGTATCACCAGACGTGGAGGTTATCTAAAGGCATCGTTTTATTGATAGCTGTAGACTAGCCATAACTAAGGTTGCCAAGTTTGGCAACCTTGGCTAGTTTTGGTTTGGTATGTCTGGCTTGGTGTCCGGCCTGTCCGGCTTTTGGCGATCCCCGCCCCGCCAAAAGATGCCGAACGAGCCGTAGATTAGCCACCTAACTAAGGTTGCCAAGTATGGCAACCTTGGCTAGTTTTGGTTTGGTATGTCTGGCTTCGAGTCCGGCCTGTCCGGCTTTTGGCGAACCCCGCCCCGCCAAAAAATGCCGAACGAAAGTACAAATTACTTTAGTAAGAACAAAATGTGATTCATAATAACATAGGTAGGTAGAGTAAGTCTCAAATGAATAACAGTAATAAATACACAAATAAACGTACCACCATTTGTTTTTCTTTTAAGAAACAGTGTGTCAGACTTTCAGAGAAAAATGTCTGGCTAAATATGAATCTGTATCCGGCTTTTCTACTTTTGGGCCTGGCCACCCTACACCTCCAACCGCCTATTGCCACTCTAGCATATAAAATGATGCCTCTAGGACCAGGACTCTCTCCAAATTGGAGTAGCCATGTCCTCCATAAGTATGTAGGTACTCTTATTTGGAGAGGGTCCTGATCATTGGACATAGACCAGGGAAAAGACAAAGGGGTTAGCTACTAAAACAGTGGGCAAACTTGATCCTCCAGTCCTTGGTACTTTATTTTCACGAAACCTCAAGTATGGCCCAGAAACGACATATTGCGATTCAAGCCGGTTTAAGCTAGACAGGGAACTGCAAGATGGCTTACGATCCCTAGAACTTAAGGACCAAGTACAAAGAAGAGTAGACAAAGCTTTTCGGACAGTAAATAAATCTAAAGGATTTAACAGCCTTGAGAAGGTATAGACAAGTGAGGTCTTAAAAAAACAGGTGTGTGTTCCATTCCATTTATTGTTTCCCATTTTGGATAACTATAATGGTTCGTAAAAGGCTCTTTATCCGAATAATCAGGATGGCCGGCAGATTCGACCCGTTAAAATCTAGTAGAGTCGATCTCACAAGAATAGCACTTTAGTCAATAAATTAGCTAGATTGAGAGTTACATATGTTTACATCTCTTAAGGTTTATTGTTTTACTATTTACATTATAGGTTCTAATCAATTCATATACACTGCCATAAACGAAAGTATTCACATTGATTTCTACAGCTATTTTTAGTTATTCTTTGTAGAATTAAAATTTTCAGATAGGTACATCAAAATATAAGTAACCTACATATATTCGGTAACATAAAATGCATCTATATTATACAGATACCCATTACCTACCTAATTTAGAGCGAAAATGTATCGATAATATTTTTTGCAGGGGAGTTTGTTGCCCCAATTCTTCATCCCTGCTCAAGCAATACAAAGCAGTAAAGAGTGGGCAATTTAGGGGACGTCTTTAGTTACTTTTGACCTTCAAAACCTGCTGTTATAGTTTTCCAATGATATATAATTTATGCCTATTGGAGCGAGTACCAGAATCCATATATTTACTATCATAGAGGTATGAGGAATGGGGTGTAAACTTCTTCATTATCTATAGAAAAGGCAGAATCCTCCGACCAGACAGGTGCTGTATCGGCCGTCACGCTATCATCACTCTTTATCATTTGGTAACTGTTGTAAGGTGCCCGGGCCTTAAAACCTGCATGAACACGTGCATGTTTGTTTCTTTTGGCACGAAATACGGAAAATGCCACCGGAGTTTTGACGAGTTTTCTATTGAAATGCTCTTCATGCTCTGCCTAGATGTATCATACTATTAATACTTGAGTAATTATTCCGTTGCTGGGAGCACCAGCTAAAAATACACAAGTTTTTCCGCAATTGGCGTGCTAGGTGGCATGGATACTTATTTTTTTTATTCTTTTGCTCCCGGATTGGCACGATTTATTGAAATGATCTTCATCTCTGCCATCATTTAACATACTGTTAGTATTATAGTAAATACTAGCTGCTTTAAAAGTAGTTACTCCCAAGTTAGCCCAAGTTACTCCTTATAACATCAACTGTCTGCAAGTGAAAGTCCCGTCAAAATCGGTCCAGCCATTTCGGATATTAGCCGGAGCAAACAGACATACAGAAAGACAAAAAAATTAAAAATTGCTTTTAGTAAAAAGCTGTTATTTTGACATTACAAACAGACACTTCAAAAAAGGAGGGCTTGTGGCTAGTGTAGTATTAACAGCCGCACGGGTCGATCGATCAGATTAAGCTACGCTTGCCGCGGTTGGTCCGTGGATGGGTGACCATCTTTACATACCAAGACCCCTCCGTGCCTCGGAAAGCACGTTAAGCCGTTGGTCCCGGCTGTCATTTGTAGATCTTTGACAGTCGTCAGAAGGGGTATCGTGTTACCCAGTAATTGGGTTGTGGAAGTCAGACAGGCAGTCGCTCCATGTAAAATACTGGTATTCAGCTGTATCCGGTAAGACTGGAAGCCGACCCCAACATAGTTGGGAAAAGGCAGGCAGATGATGAAACAGATACTTCAATTTTATTTATTGGTATGGATTGTGTTGCTGGGAGTACCAGCTAAAAATACGCAATTCTTTCTGCAATTGTCGTGTGAGTCTGAGATGACATAGATACTTTTGGTGGGATGGCAGCAGTCCACTTTTAAATTTAAGTTGGACATCGCCCCACCTGATACTAGCCAAATTGGACCGAGATTGCTCGTGCGCATAACGACAGTTCATATGGTCTAGGTCAGGGATTCCCAAACTATTTTGGACAAGAGACCCCTTTTCCAAAATTAACTGATACCTCAAACCCCTATAGGCATTTTTTTTCATCTTGTACGAACTTGTGCACGCTTATCGACTTGTTGAGTTTTTTAAAAGTACAACAATGATACTTCCTACTTAAATATTAGTTATTCTTTTAACAAGTTGGTACAAGTAGGTAACTCAACTTATACAGTATCTTGAAAGTTTCAAATAAGAGCTTGTGTTAATTAATAGGGGTCGATTTTTAGACCTCGTCGACCCCCAAAATCAGTTTTCGTTTATGTCGACCCCTGGGAAACCGATTTCGACCCCAAGAGGTCAATATCGACCACTTTGGGAATCCCTGGTCTAGGTACTTAAGTACTACTTTTTCTGTGGCACAAGGCACGACTCGGATATTTATTGTGTACACCAATTTTATACCCGCATTTATCTTTTTTTTTTCAGTGTGGTTAGTGGAACTGCTGTTGAAATCAGTGCTCTGAGTGGAATATCCGAGATATTCCGGCATAATTATAACTAATTATAACTGGCATAATTGTTTTAAGGATGTGACACACACAGAATTTTGTCTAGCACAAAATTGCACCATTTTAAGACTGGAAACACATAATTTAGTATTTTTTTAGAACCAATTGTAGGTGTATTGCAAATATACCACCAAAAGGTATAATGTTCTACTCGTATTACAACCACAAACAAAAACTAATGACAATACGAAGAAAAACATATTATCTCAATTTTCGTGCCACTTTTTTTTTGGGTGGGAAATCATCAAATAACTTCTCCCGCTCTGGGCGGAGCGGGAGGGTGTGTCAGACTCTTACTGACTAAAACCCACCCGTATTCCTTCCGTTGCCTGTGTTGCCAGGGGCCTCAGTAACCCTTTAGTACCATCCCGCGACCCCGGCAGGCATCGGCCCTAGTGGACCCCTACACTTGTGCTGACGCACGACATCTCTTTGGGGCGCGTGTGGAATACAACGCGCCGTCGAGCCGGGCCTGGTCCTTGCCGGACGGTGAGCTACCCATTGCTCACCATCCGCAAGCCCGCGCCTACGGTGGCCGGAAATCCGCCCGGGATTCCCGACGCCCAGAGCGTCTCCTGCGGCGGCTAGGGTCGAGAGGGCGCGAAATTTGCCTTTCCCTCAATCGTCCCGCCTCCTCGTTCGCGAGCATTACTGCTTCGTGCCACTTAAGACAGTTTCTATAGGTGAAAACTTATAGAATATGAGTCTTCCTATCCCAAAGAAAATTGTGTCAGTCCTTTTACCAAACATCCTGTATTGTTGAACAATGCCAAGTGGAAGTTGCGGAGTCTCCTACTGCAAGCAATTCTTAGCCTTCCAAGCAACGTTTTTTTTTATTAATTTGTGCTTCCAGTTATACTAGTGTGTATGAAAAATGTGTCAAAACGAAAATTAAAAATGATCGAGTCGTTGCCAATACCTCACTCTTCATCTCTCTCGCACACCTCACTCTCTCATAAAAATACCAGCGGTTTGTTGTTCGGTTTGGAGGTAACTTTGTCATTTTATGGAATCGTGTTTTTATCAAACATAGTCCTCAACTTTAGCATTATATTTATTTCAAAATTAACGCTTTTTTAATTAGTTTGAGGTATTGTAGACTCTTAACAACCTCGTAACAACCCATAAACAGGATGGAATGCTAATAAAGATATGAATATCAATTTTGTGTGGTCGATCTTTGATAGTTTCTGTGGATTTCAATTTTGGGTAAATAGGTCTGGCCATAATTTTGTAAAAAAAAACTTTTGCTTTGGGAAAGTGAACGCATTGGTATAAGCAAAACCACCTACCTACCTACTTACATGAAACTACTTGAAAATGATAAGTATAATAAATGTTATATAAATTATATATATAATAATAATTTACTGAAAACTGTAGGTACCTAACATGAAGTTTTCATAATGTTTTCCTTTACCGTTGTGAGTACTTATTATCAATTATGGCATAATCCCAAATAGTTACTAAACAAAGCTAAATTTAAAATACAATGCCTAAAGGTAACCTATTATTCATAATGACGCGAGTCATATTTTGTGGTCTAATTAAATGTAAAATAACTACCAATTTACCTTAAAGGTAGCAGAATAATACATACAAACAAGCATGCCTAATGATGACGAATGGATTTACCATACTAAGTATCGAAGCCTAATATGGTGTACGAGTACATCGAGGCATAAAAATGTCATTGTTTAACAACCACAAAACAGCAATAATAATAATATAATATAATATTATTTCCTCTCCAGAACTGCTTGTAGCGCTGATGATTTTCATCCGTAACAATAATATAAAATTATGATTTGTTTCCCCAAATTTTCTGTATATCATGTGTGGACATGGTATATGTATATTTAATGTTCTAACAATTACTTATAATATTATCATCGAGTATTTCCGGACATCGCCAAACGGTTGGTAGAGTCTTCACGTGACCAGAGGGCTGGCCTTTTTTTAGACCAAAGAATCAGCACTGCCATCCAACTTGGCAATGCTGCCAGCCTTATGGGCACTTTTCCCATTGACCGCGATGCGGACGAATTTTTTGATGCCTAATGAGCTCTTCCGCCTTTTTTTTATTTTTATTATATACTTGTACATCTTGTAGGTATTTTTTAAGATTAGTATATCTATTTAAATTTAATGAGATATGATTATTTGGTAGTTGAATAAAAAATATAATATTTATGTAATTTTATCTTTTTGTTATAAAATATTAGTGTAAAGTTGTAAAAGTTAGTGGTTTAATGTACAGTCCATATTTATTTTTTGTGGCATGCAAATTAATGTTACATTAATACCTAATAAGGTCCTTATTTTAATAAGATATACAGGAGTAAGTTAGAAATGTCACGCTGACGAAGTAATGAAACATATTTTATGTGGTTATTAGACAGAGTTTACCAGAAAATTGTTATCAGTCCACCAGTCAAACTAAAGATATTAAGTACAAGTATAAACAGTGAGCCTGCCATCTTATAAATGTAAATACAAGTTCAAAATTGGAGTTATTATCCCTTCTCTATGAATACGTTCTATCCCCGATAAATACGTAAAAAAAGATAAGATGCATAATAGGATTATCGGTATCGCTACCACTGCGATACTAATCACACGTAATATTGTGATGACGTCATATCGATATAATGTTATGAATTCATTATGTTTACATTTCCACGTCACAGTTAGATATGAATGAATACGCGATAAACGTTTACGTTAGCTACGGAAGACAAGTGTTCATCCTATTGCTGATTCTGTTTTGCCCAAAGGAGAAAGCAGATTTTAAGGTATTCGAGATAAACATACGTAAATAAAATAATGCCTTCTTCCCAATCCTTTGGCTACGTTTACGTTCAAACATCAGGGTAATGCACGCACGTCGGTTGCGAGATATACATCTGGGTTCTTAAACGGCTTAGCAACATAAAAATTAACTTAGAAGGTGTTAAATCTCATGTTACTGCTGTGATTGATGGACCGAAATAACAACACAATTGACGTGAAATTACAACCCAATAAGCTTTCAGAAGCCCAGTGTGATTTACAATTAATTGATATTTTGCAATGAATTCTCAGATTATAATTATAAAAGCAAATGTGCCTATCAAACCAAGAAATAAACATAAAAGTATCGACTAATGAGTTAATACCAATAAACCGCGAATACTCAATAAAACTTCAATAGGCACAGAGGTTTATAACGATAGTCCTCATTTCGTTGAAACCGCTCAAATCACCGCTGTTCTAATTCCGTGTGAAAATGCTCAGAGCCCACGTGAAAACGTTTCAAGTTTCTTTAGAAAAGCAGACAATCTAGCTATGCTGTATTTCGAAGCTAATGGAAGCTCTATGAAAGTTCCTTTGCTTTCAGTTTTATTTTAAGACTTGTGAGAACGTTTTATTAAGAAGAAACGTAAAAGAACAAAGAAAAGAATAAGGTATATTATATCAAGCTTTGGGTTGTTTGTGGGAGGTTATCAGGTATGTTATACACGTATAAAGTTATAACTAATCGGATTTTAAGAACAATTTTCGAACCTCAGACCAAATAAAAAAAACAGAATCTTATCGAATACGAAAAAGTACTTGAAGGAAATCCAAGAATAACAACGAACTCGCGATTAAAATCAATTACAATAGGAAAACTAATAAACGTTATGTAACCAAAGTATCAGGAATAACTAAGGCAAAAAACGCATGCCAAGAAATGCAGTTGAGCAAAAACAGGAGAACTGAGATAAAAGATCTTAAAAATGTACCGATAATTAGTAAACTTGATTTGCATTTAGAAGCTGAAGATTTTGACAATGTGGATGGACAAGTAGGTAATTTGATGCGATGCAGGATATAAACATTTTTGTGGAGACTAGAGAGTGCCTTGATAACTTGTATTTCTTTTGTAAATTGGTTAAAAATAACACTTTCACACGGCATTTCTTGTTTTAAACTATATGAAGTCGGTGTTTCCGACTTTTCTGAGAAGAAACACTGAAACCAACTCATTCGCGTCCATTGACACCTATGTAATGTCATCAGATCCTTCAGATTTTAACCCATTAACACCCGGCCACTTCCTGATCGTTGACGTCACTAACATCTTCTATAGTGAGTTCCTTTTAAAGTTCATACACTGTCTTCTAATGGTCAGATCATAACCAGAGAGAACCATGAAGGTTAATGTCTGAGGTGGTCACTTGAGGAAAGCCCCACACATAGATTTGAATGGACCTGACCATTGCATAGTCTCCACGATCATAAAACCCCTTTAAGATCTTTAAATTACACATACATATTATATTACATGAAGTCTGTTTTCCGAAAGGTGAATAGCACACCCACAATGCACCAGTTCAGTTGTGTTTTTAAGTACCATGTATTATGAGGTTTCCGCTTAAGAAAAAAAATTGCCAAATCTGTATAGTTTGTGGTAGCGCAAAAAATATATATTAATTTTGAACATATTTCCCAGAACTTGGTTGTTACCAAAACACGTTTTGAAAACAAAATCTCGATACAAACTAACGTTAAACTAACCACTTACTTTGAGTTCTAATCCAAAATATCTGTATCAAATATCAACATACGTTACATATTTAATTAATAACAAGAACGTCTTATTGGAATGCAGAACTTGGTTGTTTTTATTTTCGATTACTCAACTCAATTTTGAGTAAATAGATAATTACTTCATATTTTGCTTGTGTCATCGCGCTTCTCTTTCTTTTCTATGGAATTTGAGAGTGACCGTGGTTTAGGTATTGTCAGCGTCTTAATGATGATGTTAATGTAATAAGAGACCAGCCTATTGCAATATCTCTAACTTATGTATGACACTCAAAATGCTACCATGATCTAGAAGAACAGATTTATGCAGAAATATTGTTTTATTCAAAGAGCGCATTTCTAATACCCACGGCTAAAATAGAAGCGTAGAAATGCATAACGTAGCATATGACCTTGCACTATTTTTATACAGATTATTCAACTGAATCTGGCGGATAGAAAGCCGACTGGCAACTGATTAGAGGAGATAGGAAAGAAGATTAAATTAAAGAAATAGGTCTTGCTTCCGACATCGGATTCTGACAGGTTTATTTGTCCTTGAAATTTTTGGAGAGGGTAAGCAATTAGAACAGCATGTGATAGACGATATTAAAGTAAATTTGTTACTAAAAAATATATTTGAATGTGAACTGGTAATTTGCATACAAGCTTTAAAGAAAACAGTACATATTTGAGCCTTAGATTACACAGTATCAAATGGAGAAGCGATAGAATGGACAAATTAATAAACTAACCGTACGAAGACCACTAGGTGCTATCGGTCTTGCCTTTTACTTTTATTGAGTCTTCCGTTTTCGATCAACACCAGGGGGGCAACCATCACCACTTATAGCAGTATTATTTCAGTATTACTTCAGCGTGAGAAAGAGATGGAGCTATAAGTCCTGTACAGCTCCATCACTTTCCCCACTGTGAAGTAATATTATAATAATAAGTACTTCTTTAAGAGGTGATAGTTAGCCCCAAGGTCATGCGTCACTAAACTCCTTAGCAACTAGAACAAGTCCATTGTTTACAGCTGTACATATATTCAGAAGGAACCGGTTTTGTAGTGCATAATTTGTCGGTTTCCCTTACTTTTAGTTACACAAAACGCAGATGAAACTAGTTTGTTTTGACAGCTGACGATTGAGACGCACGTGTTTTTTGTCTTTACAAAGATGTGCTAAGTTTCAGTCTTCAAAGACATGTAATATGGGTATAAAAATAAACGGACCGGTTTTGATGATGCAATGTCTTCAATATTTACATGTTCTTGTTCTTTGTTTGTCAAAGAACAAGAACAGCGTGGACATCAATTTATTTGCTTGCTGAATGGCGGACATAATTTTGCATTCACTTGCGTGTAATCTGATTTTTGATAAGTACCCTCTTCATTAAGTAAAATGGGTTTAATGGGGTTGGCAAGAATGGTTTTAACTACGATTCGGTCAACTAGCTTCAACTTTCTGACTAACTGACCGACTCAGTTTGAGTAGTTCAGTTTATCATTTCAATAGCAATGCAGAAACTGTCTTTCTAACTACTTTGGACTTCCGGCCTCCGGGATTCGGGAGACTTCTTTGGTCTTCTCTTATATATGGGACACGCAATTATCTATTTTAAGAAGAGATGCCTTAACGCATGCGCAAATAACGAATCTATCAGTATGAGAAAGCAGGCAGGTGCAATGTTATGTTATCATGATTGTTTATTTCACAACTTCCTTTAGTGAGAGTGTTTTCCTTAGAGTCTATTGTGATTGTGACAGCCGGCGGTGAGTATTCGCTAGTAGCAAAATATTATTCATTATACATATATAAACTCACGCTTTCTTCCCATTGGGGCAGAAATTACAGAACGCCACCGGTTACGATCCTTACATGATACATGATACGATCTTTTGCTTCTTTACGTTCATCATACATCTGGTCTATTCTGGTCATACACGCACGCCGGTTGCGGGTACTACGCACCTGACCTGTCTGAAGAACATCACCAGTAAGGTCACTATAAGTACATCTCGGCGTTTCCGGCGTTGTCGGCGGTACCCTCCCGGCGTTTCTACTCGCTTCATTATAATGACATTATTATCACCAACTCAAAATAAATATGGTTGAATATTGATATGTTTGTATTCTCAAATTCTGTAATAAGGTCTTTGATTTATAATTTTATATCGGGTCTCAAAATAGTGCCATGAGGCACGCTAAGTGTTAGTTCAGTATTTTAGAATGAAAGTATCCATTTATTTTTTTGTTGCTTACAAGAGACACTGTTACGTAAATCTGCAGATAGCTATATCCCATTTAAAAAAAGGGTAATTTTACTCTTTCAATGAAGTGAGTGTATGCAAAGCTGGTCCAGCTTACTGTGAGCTTAACACCTGAAATAATTTTAAGAGTTATCATCAGCCTTTTGGATAGAATGAAAAATCGGAACTTATAAAACAAAAGTCTCAACTCTCCTTATCAAACAGCCATTGCACACTGTAGATGTGCTGGCTAGACAATGCAATTGAAACCATGCCCAACTTTCGATTGGGTTCATTTCTTTGTCGAGTTTAAATCGAAAAGCATTCTCGTTTTTATTCTCCAACCACATACCTGCTTGCATTGCCAAAATATACGTCGATAGAAAGCTTTAGTCAAACTATTAATTCACTAGATCTGACATGTGCTAGCTGTCAGTTTGTGTAATAAAATGGTCATACTAATTGTACTTGTGATCGTTTAGTTTAATCGATTTATATAAATGTCAAAGTCTAGAATCCAATCAATACAATAAATATGACCCAAAGTGACAGCTAGCACATGTCAAAATACTCCAGTGAATTAATAATTCGACTTTAAGTACGACGACGGCTGATTCTACCGTTATATTTTTACTCTACCAATTACTTGAATAAAAACTGTGATAACGTTAAGAACAATACTATTGAGGCCACTAACCGCTACTTCTAACTGGGTCACGAGGATTACACTAGCATTACTCGATAAACGTGGATCAAACAAATTACAATACAGCGCAACTTTCCTGCTTAGTGACAGCCCTGTGCCCAATATATGCAAAACAGAACCGTAAAGTTCGTAGATTAGACTGAATTTACCTTGACACTGCGAGTTTTTTAGGTGTCATGAATGCCAATCCTCTTGGTTTTAAAATTTCCATTACAGTTCATTTTCTACTCTATGGGTAGGATTATACGTTCTTAAACCGGTTGGCTGTGATGTTTCAAGACGGTTAACATTCTTCATCCGTTTGCAAACCAGTTTCATGGTTTTTATCGTTAATGCGAAGTTCATTGACAGAGTCGTCCCTGTTATATAGAATGTCTATAGTACGAGACCCCTTTTCTTTATTCATATAACAATTGCTTGCTGCATTTTCAGTTTACACCATGTATGGTTATTTTCTGCATCCGTATTGTAGACTTCTAAACTTCTTTGGTTTTGTTTTTCTAAAATGATTGTAACAATTAATGTAATACCTACCTACCCAGTATCTTCGAGTATTCAATTAATATTATTTACGTTCTCCAATCCTGACTATGGAATGTGAATGATTGTGATTACAAAGAGTTTATTTTTTAAGGGAAAGTTATAATTGTTATTAAGTACTTAATGTTATTAAAACATTCCTTTGGTCTCATACGGTCTATTTCTCATGATTGTTCAGGGAGGACTTATTTCTATGCGTTCTAGAAATGGTTGCATCTTAAATTAGGTACAATTATATTGTTTAGTCTACATTAGAAAATATGACAATATTCGAAGCCAGACATTATGGAAGACTTTTTTTAGGGTAAACCTTTTGAGTAAAAACGCGGGATTCTTTCGTCGAAAGCAGGACATAATAAAAAAAAAAAACAATCAAACTGTAATATTACATTTATTACTATTTATCCTTATAATTGAGTTTAAAATTAAGTTTACTATGATAATAGCCATAAAATGTATTTTTGCAGTAAAGTATTTAGAGGGATATAATATAAATAACTAATACACTACTTACGAATTACTCTTTTTTATCCCCGAATACTGGGTCAGAGACTGTCCTGCGCGGGTCATTTAATTTTGGGCTAAAAATCGGGACGTTTGGCAACCCTGATGACTAGATTATAATCTATACAGATCAATAAAATTAGAGTGTCTGTTTGTAATATTAAAATAACCGCTTTTTACTAAATGCATATGGATATGTATACACAGTACCTACATATACCAAAATAACATTTTTTACAATTTTTGTCTGGCTGTCTGTCTGTTTGTTCCGGCTAATCTCTGAAACAGCTGTACCGATTTTGACGGGACTTTCACTGGCAGATAGCTGATCTAATAAGAAGTAACTTAGGCTACGTTTATTTAAAATGTATTCTTATTAAAATATATATATAAATAAATAATTTTAAAAAATACTGGTCCCGCTCCACAACCACAACCAATTGAATAATTAACATTTGAAAATACTGTTGGAGCAGCTGAACATTGTAAGACTATCTTTGCATTGTATAAATTCAACCTACGTTGTATTGTATAATTGCATTGCACAGGTGTGAGTACTATGTATAATAGAGCTACCATTTGCCGGTTATGTAATTGACTTGAATGGGTCCTGGCGGCTGAGAGTATGTCATGCTCACTCAGATGTCTCGCTGATGGTGGCGCGTGTGTTGGATCATTTAGCTCCCTTCAAAATGATTGAGCTGAATGGTGCTAATCCATGTGTCATGCTCGTGAACGGGCGCCGTTAGTTGGGACTGGTCACCTCTTAGCGTCCTCGGCTTATTTGTAATTATTTTATTTAGAAATTGTTTTTGTTTCTCTTTTTACTATGGGCGCGTTTTTTTATTTTACATCGTCCTCACATTTAGTTATAATTTCAACATTATTTTTGTACTAATCTTTATGTATCAATTTCATTTAAAAGAGTGTCCATGGAGTTTCTTGCCCGTTCTTCTCCATAGGTACCTACTACGCTTTGGAATGGGCAACTAGCTTCATATTTCTAACTGACCGACTCCTTGACAATTCAAAAGTGCCTGTAAATGGTTTAATTGAAATAAATGCTTTGACTTTGAGTTTGAGTTTGAGTTTACTATTTCGCCAGCTAGTTTATAATATATACAAGAATCGCCACTGCTTTCGTTTGACAACAATACGCGTGGTTCTCATAAGAATAAAAAGTCAAACAGGTCGTAAGGACATCCAACTGTCTCATTAACTCGCGAATTATTCCATTCTGTGGCGCCATGTCATCACGACTTTATTATACTGAGCCAGCTGATAGCCAGCCGGTCGGACGGTCATAACCGCTGAAGTGCTAATAGCCATTCAATTAGGATGCAATGTATAAAGAACTGATAACGTTTGATTAGAGCCGAATGAGACACGAGGAGATTTAAATGATGGGACACGTTCCGGTAGTTAGTCCGCAAGGTCCGGTCGATGGCGCGACGTTTAGAGGAGGCCTATGTCCAACAGTGGACGTCTTTTGCTGAAATGATGATGACTCCTGGCCGGTAACAATACGCTGGCTACGACTATGATGTTACTAACTAAAGCAGGGTCTAATTTGATGTTTACCTTTCTTCCTCGTACCGAAAACAGCTCATATACGGTGTTGAACTGATTAGTTAGACATAGTCAGCAAGAACGGTATCTATCTGGGTTCCTGGTCCTACTAAGAGTACGCCAGACGCACTCCGATGTTTTATATCTACTAGTGGTCGCCCACTGGTCGAACTTCGAGCCCCTCTAATTACAATCTACATAAGAGTAGACTAATTCCATGCTATAATAGAGTACTTACTAATTCTATGCTATTAAAAAGTACTTAGTCCATGTTCAAGCTGTCACTTCTGTCACCTATCTATCTTCAAGACATGAGGCCCTGGTACTGTGTGTACGTGTGTGTGTCAAACGCATGGTAGTGTGTGTAATGTTTTTTTGTTTATTAATTTAATTTATTTCTAATGCATATTATATAAAAATAATATCTTTCTGCACTCCTCTTCCATATACATTTTAACTGTGCCAAATACTCCTCGGTCCGCGTAATTTTCGTAAAAAGGGGTGCAAAGTTTCCGCTTCACGTAGGTATTAATATAATGATGATTCTATGTACTTGCTTTCAGTACTTAAATTTCAAGCCTATTGACGAGCCATCAAAGTGTACATGCCAGCGAAATGTTGGCTGTTCGTCCGTTTTGTCCGGAGATGGCAACTAGCTAATCGGCTGGCAAACATGTCCACACAATGGAAACATGACCACTGTAAAACCCAAAAAATAAATTATACCTAGTGCCAAGCCAACATACAGTCACGAATCTAAACAGCACATCTGGTTTTTTCTGTGTGCGGATGGTGAATATCTTGTAGAACTAGTAAGAACTGGATTTATCTGGTTCATGTTCGACAGACATTTTTATTTTGTGGGATTTGTATTTTGTAAGATGATAGTGTTGCTTTGCATATATTTTATAGTAGGTATTACATTTGTTTAAGCATTTAGATTGAATTCCATATTGTTATTAACAATTTCAATGACATGGGGTTGTAGAGCTTTTTTTTTTTTTAGGGTGGGAAATCATCAAATAACTTCTCCCGCTCTTTGTGTCAGACTCTTACTGACTAAAACCCACCCGTATTCCTTCCTGTTGCCTGTGTTGCGGGGGCCTCGGTGACCCATAAGTACCTTCCCGCGACCCCGGCAGGCATCGGCCCTAGTGGACCCCTACTTTTGTGCTGACGACATCTCTTTGAGGCGCGCGTGGAATACTACGCTGCGTATTTTCTGAGATACCTATCGTAGAGTTTTAGTAAACGCTGGCGTTTTTCGGCCCGTTGCTCTACGACAGAGGCGCAGAATGGCGGCGTGGGAAGCGTGACAGCTGAGGGATCATCAAACTGGATAGTAACTAAGCAAATATATAATTGTACCTACGAGACAAAATCCTGCAATGAACTTTATAAATTACTTGTGCGATTCTAAAATTTGTAATACACAATGAGGACTTCAACTGTCAACAGAATACAAAAACCCAAGCAATTTTAAGCGAATTAGCGCAAACCAGTGAAATAACGCTATAATTACACATCATGGCAATGTTACAGCCATGAATCACGAATAATGAAACAACATAAAAAATGCGCTGAATCAAAGAAACTATCGTACTTATTATTTATATATTACTTATTCTGAAGTGAATGAATACACTCCTGCATTCATTCCTTATGGCCATTTTCAGTGGGCTAAACACAACAAACTGGATAAAAGGACGCAACCTGAGAACAATATTGGTCTGCACGTTATCGGAGGTGACTTTGCAAGAAATTTTTAAAGCTTACCTACTGACTTCATCACATTATCAAAACAGTAAAAAACAAAAAGATTAAACGAGTGCAATATTGGAAAGGACTATGCCTGACGTTGATGAAACAATATTAATCCGTTCCAGCCAGTCCCTTGCTGCCCTCCCCCAGCGACGCCCTAAGCCGAGGTCCATACCCCACAGGGGTGTCGTTAGCGTGTAGTCGCTTAGTTTTGAAGTGTTATGCTCTCGCCGGAGGCCTTAATTTATTGAGGCACCCACAGGCAAGCCCGGTCAAGCAGCCAACAACCTGCTAGGTTGACCTGCGAGATGCCAATCCCAAAAACAATTATTAAAGAATAGTTTAAAGCAAACAGTGTAACGAAATGGTGTTATATTAAATAGAAGGCCAAAGCTAAGAAAAGAGATTTGATTTTCATTCATTGTCACCGGACAATTCATACAGATTTGCAAGCCTCATGCAAGCCAATTCACCGCAAGCATGGGTGCGTCCAATTCGCGCAATTATCGTATCCTACTGCGCTCACGTGAATTTGATCCGTCATGGTTTTTTAATATACACCTTTAAGTGGTTGTGGTCAAGCACAATCATCTAAACTTGCTTACAATCTTATCGAGAGTACATAAAATAACCTAGGATTGTCCTTGTTACAAACGTACAAATACAGATAAATATTTAAATATAACTTTGATTCTCGTTAATTTGGGTCTTGGTTTGTCAAAATATGTATGTACGAGTATGTGCATTCTTTTGTCGATCGTTGAGAGCAGTGGTGGCCCAGTGGTGAGGGCCGCAACTTAGGAGTTGAAGATCGTAGTTTCGAACCCAGACAGGTGCTTTACTTTGTGTAAATTATTTCATCACCATTGCTCTCAAAACGGAAAAGGAATACATCGTGAGGAAACCGGCATGTCCTAGAACCAAAAGTTCGAAGACATGTGACATCTACCAACCCGCACTGAGCCCGCGTGGAGGATTACGGCTCACTCCCTCTCACAGAGAGGAGGCCTGTGTCCCAGCAGTGGGATATAGGCTTTTGTCTACCACGTTTCTCTCTCTTTTTGTGTCACTTCTTTACTGTTGATACCTTGCTTCATAAAGGTCACAAGGCTAGGCAATTTCTCTGTCTTGTGTTTCCCTGCTCTCTGGTGTCACGCCAGATATTCCTTATCTTCAATCGTACCTTGAGCGCCATCGTCACGTCCCAGTGCCATGTGGTCAAAAATTTCGCTGATTTATTTAGCCCACGATCTACATACAAGCATGAGCAAGCTAAATAATGAGCTTTGAAGTTTGCAACCGTCTGCCAGCGCTCGAGACGGAATCGACGTATTTTAACGATGCTTTTATTGTAACAATAACTGACCGACCAAACTGTAAACATGTTTGACGCAAGCGAGGTCGTGGTGTAAAGATATTTATGGGATAATGGATTCTAGTTACCCTGTATTTTGTACGAGAGAGGGCAGAGACAAATCATCACATTTCGTCGAGGTATATAGCATCTACCTATAATAGCTAAGGCACGGACATCTGGTGGAAAGCCTTTGCTGAATCGAGCCAAGATTGGTGACGGAAAACGGTAGAAACATGAATGTTAGGTGGTATTGAACAAAAGCCCTCGCGCACGTATGGGAGTGGCGCGAGGAGGCGAAACGCCGGGGCGTAAGTCCGCTGCCGCGAGAAATCGCGGCACAGCGGACGGAGCTCCGGCGGGATCTCATGGCGTCATGGAAAGTACGGTTGTCGCAACCCAGTGCTGGGCACGCCACAATTGCGGCGATAAGTCCCCTCTTTGAGGAGTGGCTGGAGAGGCGCCACGGCGTCCTCACCTTCCGCCTGACGCAGGTCCTCACCGGACACGGCAGTTTCGGGAGGTTCCTGTGTCGGATAAGGCGGGAGGAAACGTCCGGGTGTCACCACTGTGTGGATCGCCCGGAGGACACGGTGGAGCATACGGTGGAGATCTGCCCGGCTTGGGCAGAGCACCACCGTGTCCTCGTGGAGGCGATCGGCGGCAGAGACCTCTCGCGTCCGGCCCTGGTTCAGGCCATGGTACGGAGCGAGAGGGCATGGGCAGCCGTCACCTCCTTCTGCGAAGCAGTAATGCTCGCGAAGGAGGAGGCGGGACGGTTGAGGGAAAGGCACGTTTCGCGCCCTCTCGCCCCTAGCCGCCGCAGGAGACGCCCAGGGCGTCGGGAATCCCGGGCGGATTTCCAGCCACCGTAGGCGCGGGCTTGCGGACGGTGAGCAATGGGTAGCTCACCGTCCGGTAAGGACCAGGCCCGGGTCGACGGCGCGTCGTATTCCACGCGCGCCTCAAAGAGATGTCGTCAGCACAAAGTAGGGGTCCACTAGGGCCGATGCCTGCCGGGGTCGCGGGAAGGTACTTATGGGTCACCGAGGCCCCCGCAACACAGGCAACAGGAAGGAATACGGGTGGGTTTTAGTCAGTAAGAGTCTGACACACCCTCCCGCTCCGCCCAGAGCGGGAGAAGTTATTTGATGATTTCCCACCCTCAAAAAAAAAAAAAAAAAAAAAAGGTGGTATTGAAGGAGGTTATTAAGCTAGGTTAGCTTAAAAAAAATTGTCTGTAGGTACATAGTATAAATATACCTAAGTATCACAAAAGGTGACTCCATGTTTTTACGGAAATCACAAAATATGTCAAGCAATTTTTCTCGGTTTTCCTGATGTTTGCATCAATAGGAAAAATATTTAAAAAGGTAAATTGAACAATGTGGCCTTTAGGTAGATAAGACGGACATTCAGTAGGTACTTACATATTTTTGTTATGTATGACTTATTGAATTTCACAAAATACCCAATAATTGTTTATTATCCTTGTAAACGGGTGTTTCTGAATTTTATTTAAGTAATCATTGTAATGTCTGTCCTCCATTTAACCACATAGGTACATCTATCTTATATTTTCCTGATTATCTGACTTCAGTTGCAAATTGTTTCACGCATATTTCTCGTGAATAAAGCGCGGTGGTATACATAATATACCTAATAACTAAGCCTTGTTCTATTCGTTCTTGTATATTATATTACATACCTAACTGTTTGCTTATTTGGTCATAAAAAAAAATTATACAAAATACTTTTTATTAGTAAAAGTTTTTATTTTTCACTTTTTCGTTGTGGTACACCACACAAATTCGAATACCACTCTTGCTCTGTCAATAACAATGACAGGAACTTATTATAACATCATTTATGAACAAGTGTCTTTCTCATTCGAATTTGAACCTAACCATGAACCTTTTAAGGTATAAAATCATTTGGAGAAATTTGAGAGTTTGTGGTAACTTTGTATGCTTGCGACTGTACGTTTTTTGCATAACTTACGTGCATTTTATGAAGGCGTAATAACAGATTTAAAAGTCACTATAATCATATATCTGCGCCATAAGGAGCTCAACGATTCGACGAACAATACCAAATTGAACTGTCAAAATGATAGCCATTGCTACCGTGTGAGACGCAATCGCTCCGCTGCATGCCTACCTCACTGCATTGTCCGTTAGATACTCAATCTGTCTACAAGACGGTGATCAAATTACTTACCAATTTGTCAATGTATCTATGTACACACGACTGCATATCAAGCTATACATTTCCATTATAAGCGGATCTCGCATTGTGTAGGATTTCCGTACAATGAAAGGTCAGCCTAAGGGGACTACAGGACCTAAATGCAAATTTGGTAAGTTTTATAATACCTAAAAGTATATGATCCACGACAGTAAACAAAACCAGAAAAATATATGCTATTCTTCAGGATATATGCTAGGTAGATAGTGTGTTGAAAACATAATATGATACGATAGAACAAAATCACGAAAATACCTCTAAAAATGTCTTTTAACGATTAAAAACCATACTAATATACATGCAATTACTCTGAGTTTTTTTCAGATTATTCTTCAAGCAACATATTAGCATAAATAGATTTTTTGTAAATAGGTAATTACTCGTACTTCATATTTTACCAGCGTTGTGTCGTCGCGTTCTCTTTCTTTTCTACGCAGTCCGACAGTGACCGCGCTTTAGCTGTCGTCAGCCTCTTAAACTAGAAATGTATAGCTTGATATGTAGCCGCGTGTACGTCAATACATAATTGACGTACATAGATACATTGCGCTACTCAATATGAAAATTACTAGCAGTTCACACCTGTACCTCATTAATACGAGTACTACGTACTTTTACGAATGCTTTCCACGAATTTTATTATTTTATTAACTAATAGCTTTTGCCCGCGGCTTCGATGCGTGGATATCGGAATATCCCACGGGAACGTACTAGCAGCCACTGGAATTAAGAGTGGTAAATCTTATGTGTTAATCCACAAAAAATATATGTGTAGGTCGCTAATAGACTAAGCGTAGAGCTGTTCGCTCTCACCGCGGCATTTTTCTTACTTTTAGCATTTTTATATCCGTCGTAACTTCTAAAAAACATTAAGCTCCTGAGGCAGTCGGGTAACAAATGGTCCGATTCAAACAATTTAAAGAGGAATTTACATGAATATACGAGTAATATATTTAGTTAAATAAGGATTAATATCATGATACGAATGTTATCGTCTTTTGATTCTACCCGTGTTTTGAGTGCCTAATTTGAACAAAAAACGGTTATTGTGACTTAACTACTGTAGTTAGACATAATAGCCTCGCAAACTCATCGCATATTACAATATCGCATAATTTTCGCAGCGCACGCCAAATAATGACTTTTATAGGCAAATTTTTGGTACCTTGCGTTACATTATTGTAATTTTTGTAGTGATCTAAATTATTTTTTGAAAATAAAATACAGTCCATGTTAATCGCTGTTAATGTAACTTTCTATAGGTGAAAGAAAATTTTAATCAGTTATGTAGTTATTGAGATTACCCATTACAAACAAACAAACAAAAAATCAAATCTTTTCCCTTTATAATAATATTATAAATATAAGTACGAGTATATACAAGGTGTCGTTTTGCATCCTCGTCAAATTCAAGGAAGAGGAACTATGCTAATGATTCTCGACACGAATCAATAATAAAATAAGTAGTTCTTTTCTACTCTCCGGAAAACGGCATGTGTAGGACATGCATGTTAAAACGCGGCCCGTGTGATACCGCACTGTAACTGCCCATTTACACACACACTACCGCATACGCAACGGGGTGATTCTGTTCTGTGAAAGTGGTGTATTATATATATGTTTAAAATACTGTCAAACTTAAATAACGAAAAAATAAGTATGTATTACCTATTGAGCAGGTTTCGCAATTATATTTGATTACATATGTCTTTCATAGAAGCCTTCTGAAAGGCGAACGGCAGGCTTGTATGGGACTTTCATACAGCTAATGAAATTTCGTGTTTTGGGATATTTTTTGTTTTAATTGGTAGTTAATACGATAGACAAGCCCTTTTTAAATTCTTGGATTTTTAGAACTTGGGACGTAAAAGTTATAACTAGTTTTATTTTTTAAGGTTATGTTCTAGTGTACCAATGTAGATTGTTACTTTTAGGCACATAAACATTGTTTCGGTAATAGAGTACATGTTCTAGATTGCTTGTCACTATTTTTGTAGTGTTTCACTTACTATCAAGTAGGTAAATTGAGATGAGGATCGTACCTACTCAGCGGAGTGCATTAGGAGATACCTATGTCCAGCAGCTGACTGCAACAGTTTGATAATGATGAAGACCTGATGGGGTTTTGAGTTGTAGTTTGTTTGTAGTTAAATAAAACAATACAGTTAATAGTTTTTTTTTTTTAAGTACATCTATTTTATTTATAATTAATTAATTAATTATTATTTCATTTATTTTATTTAATTTTTTGAGGGGCTTGTGGCAAAATAATAACAGCCGCACGGGTCGATCGATCAGGTTAAGCTACGCTTGCCGCGGTTGGTCCGTAGATGGGTGACAATCTTTACATACCAAGACCCCTCCGTGCCTCGGAAAGCACGTTAAGCTGTTGGTCCCGGCTGCCATTCGTAAATATTTGACAGTCGTTACGGGTCGTCAGAAGCCCGAAAGTCTGACAACCAGTCTTACCAAGGGGCATCGTATTACCCCGTAACTGGGTTGTGGAGGTCAGATAGGCAGTCGCTCCATGTAAAATACTGGTATTCAGCTGCATCCGGTTAGACTGGAAGCCGACCCCGACGTAGTTGGGAAAAGGCAGGCAAATGATGATGATTTTATTTATAATTAATTAATAGTTAATATTACTTCATCTAAGTAGGAGCAGGTCGGGGAATACCCTCATGGCGAGCATAGCTAAAATACCAACATAACTGCGTTTAGTTTACGACTAAGTTACGTGTAGTTATTTTTTTTTAATATTATTAATTAATCCGAACTTCTAAAAATATTACACTTATATGAAAATAAATGGCTTAGTTGCCTTAATATGTGGTACAAATTCTATAACAAAACAACAAAAAAAGTAAGCTGTACGAAATCTGCCTGCAAAACGACACCTTGTATAGATTATGTCATACCCGCCATGTCGACCTAGAGCAGTGGTGGCCCAGTGGTAAAAGCCCCGACTTACGAGTTTGTAGGTCGTGGGTTCGCACCCAGGCAGGCGCTTAACTTCGTGTAAATAATTTCATCACCACTGCTCTCAAAACGGTGAAGGAAAACATCGTGAGGAAACCGGCATGTCCTAGACGCAAAAACTCCAACCCGGACTTGGCCCGCGCGTGCGTGTTGGATTACAACCCACTCCCTCTAGAAGAGTGCCTGTGTCCCAGCAGTGGGAACGTTATAGGTTAATTATTATTATTATATCACATTGTCCAAATACATAAATTCAATAGCCTTATTATACAGGGTGACATTAAAAACATGCGACAAATCGAAATGGGAGATTGTACTCATCATTATGAACAACTTTTACTAAGGGACCAAAGCTACAATCCCAAAAAAAAAAACTGCTGTCCCCTACATTTATGTTCGCAATACCTCATCAAAATGTAGGAAAAGTAGATTTTTTTTTTTGGGATTACAGCTTTGGTCCCTTAGTAAAAGTTGTTCATAATGATGAGTACAATCTCCCATTTCGATGTCAATCAATGTCCCATTTCAGTTTGTCGCAAGTTTTCAATTTCAACCTGTATTTTATTTAGAGACAAAACAATAGTAGGATAAATTTGATTGCGTTTAATTAACTTAATCATTTTGTTATATATTTTGTCCAGGAATTGGTTGACCGTAAATCATGTTTATTTATAGTTTAAGCAATTTGTAAGGTTTTTAACACATACATTACTCTTTACTGCTAACCACTGGGTTCGATACCCGGACCGGGAAAAGTGTTATTCCACCTGGAATTTGTCAGTAGCAGCCCGGAGTCTGAATTGGTGTCCGGTTGATGGCAACAGGCTCGCCCCCATTACATGGGACTTAAACATAACTGGCCAAATGTCAAATATGGATATACCTACCTACTATAAGCACACTTCTGCCTAACCCTTCGAGGAATACAGGCGTAATGATATGTCATGTATGTAAATTACTCTTTATCGTACCTTTCAGTACCTACAAAAAGTGTTGCTAAGTATTTATGAGTCAGTTTAAAGCTTATTTGCATTTTACCCAAAACTCTGATTTCAAGCAACATATCGCTGAAAAAGATAACGTAGGTAAACCCATGAATTACGAAAGATATGAGCAATAACAAGATAATACGTCTCCCTGTCTGTCGTATGTCTACGTTTCAGATCTAACCGGCTTCCCTGGCAATTTGTTTACGTTTAAATATTTAATCAGTCGACACTTCACACTGAAACGTGCCTACCTCTCTGTAATATTTAACAATGTTTTATGATAATGCCGGATTTTACTGCTTAATCTGTGCAGTTTTCAGTGTAAATCTAATATTTTAGGCAACTTCATCGAGAGTTCAGTCAACATTTCTATCTTTCTTTGGGAATTCTGTTTCCTAGAATCATAGAACTCGACTAAACAATGAATACAAATTATGTAAAGATGAAAAGGACATATTTTATACTCAATTCGCATCTTTATTTAAAAAAAAAAACATACACACAACGCATTGCGACAAACTGGAAAATGGCGTCCATGTACCCCGCCCGCCAGCCATTTTCTTCTAGTTCCAAGAAAATGGCGATTTATTCCCGCCATCTTAGATAGCTACAGAAAGATAAGCCTTAGGGCCAAAAGGCGTGAAAGAAGGAGATGGAAAACACGAGGTAACAAAAAAAAAACATAGGTAAACGAGTAAATAGGTACCTAGAATTATCATTACCAGAGTATCTGAGCAAGAGATGACAACGGAACGTCGTGCAAGCTATAAAAAGCTTAGTGAAGTCTGTCGCAAGCCTGATGTCTTGCTTTACGACATGAGATTATGCTCAGGCGGCCATGACCGATTACTGTGCAACATACGTACTTTGCATTAAATCACACGTTATAATAATTGGGAACTCAATTTTTTTTGATTGCATTCGGTTGAAAAGAAAATTGTTAACCAAAAATGACGTAAACCAATGAGTCCCGCTCATTGGTCAAAATATCTACACGAGTAGGTACCTAAACAAAAGAATAGGTACTACGTTAAAAATGTTTCTTGGTTTCAGAGATCAATTACATTTTAATAGAACTTCAGATAGTAGAAGTAAAAAAAATATAAAAATTAAGAAGTGCATTAAAATTTGAAATAAAGACAATCTAAATTCTATTCAAAGAAATTACTTTTGCTTTATCGTTCTATTAAAAAAAATAAGTAGGTACTTTTTATGGTTTTGTCACGCAACGGTACCTATTTCTTTACAGGCAATTAAAATCGTGAGTACCTAACTAATACCCGTAAGTATGAAAAGGTCATGTCTGAGACCCCCAGGACATCAAATTACCACAAACTGTCAAATTACTCCAAATGATTTTAACCTTAAAATGTTGACGGTTAATTTCAAAATCTAATGAGAAAATTTGACATTTTGTGGTGTTCATTTATGTACATATTTAATAACTAGATGCGCCCCGCGGTTTCACCCGCATAAGTTTTGACCCCGTGGGTAGATCGGGATAAAAGTATCCTATGTGTTATTCCTGATTATAAACTATCTGTGTGCCAATTTCATCCAAATCCGTTCAGTCCTTTTTGCGTGAAAGAGTAACAAACATCCATCCATCCTTACAAACTTTCGCATTTGTAATATTAGTAGGATTTATCTAACACTATTTTTATCTGTTTGTTTCAGTGTACTAATACTCCTCAACAAGTTTCATCTCAGATCAGTTGCATCTTTCTATTTCGCATTGAACAGTGTGGTGTCGCTGTCGCCACGATTATTTTTGTTGAGTGTATACAGGTTTTTTGTACATAATAAATCCTTCACTAATTAATCGAAAGGAACTTCGTTCCATCCGGGTCTCCCTTGACACCTCTCAAGTTTTTTTTTTTCATAGATAGGTGATGAACAATACATTTTTGTACTGACTCAGATTGTATATTGAATTATTGACTATATTTTGCACTTACTCTAATTTTATATATGAAACTGACATTAATTTAATTAATTTATAATTGCTAATTTAATTAACAACATATAAACATTTTGTACGCCGATTAAGGCAAAACATGTTGGTCCGGAAAAAATATGTTTCCATCTATAAGTGCATATTCATGGATCATGTTACACATGTTTGAACAAATAATTTTATCTTTATCTTTACATAACCAAATTACAAGATGATTATTAACATTAACTTAAATTAAATTAAAACTAAGTTAAACCTAAAAAATACCCTCGAGGCATTGTACCGAGGATGCTGGCGGAATTTCCTCGCTGAATTGCAATGCTGATGCGTTGCGCGAGAACGCCGCCAGCTTTTCGATCACCAACTCACCAGTTTCATCAACTAATATTTTTTTTTAATATTTGAAGCATGTCGCTGTATGTCGCAAAATCTGTTCAGTTTGTTTGTAGATCTAAATCACATAAGCGTCAACTAACAATGGATTCAATTAACGATGTGTATCCAGATAATCCCTTGATGCGAAACGGTAATAAATCGGATTAACTCCACCCCCCTAGACAGTTCGTAACATAGTCAATACTCAATACTTTATTTGTAATCACAATATGTATGTACCTATATGGTGGTAACTTCAAATTAAGTATATGTGATCGTTATGGACCCTGTCGGGCACAGCAAAATGGTAGGAGAGAAGAAGCTTTTAAAAACTTAGGTACAGTACGACACAACTTAAATCACATCGGCCAAATTCGTAAAACCGATCTCATCCGAACTGAGTGCGCTCTCAAAACCACCAATATTTATTACTGCTTTAAGCAAAAATATTTACGCAAACGCAATAACTTGTAAATTCATATATCCAAATACATATTCGTAAAATTGATGCGTAGATTTTGTCGATGCTACATATATGTTGTGTCGTACTGTAGCTTTTTAGTCTTCTGAACGAAATCGAATATTATTATAGTAGGGTTTTTATATATATATAGTTTACTGTACTAATAATTATTAGATATGTTAGCACTTATATTAATTTGTTTGTTTGTTTGTATTCGTTTATACTTTATAGAATTTTCTTATTAAAACCTGTTTTGGTTTTTTTTACAAATATTTTAGTTTTATCTTTTTATTTTATGAATTCAGGTAGTTTTTTATATATTTTTATAGAAATTACTTTTAGATTTTATTTTTGTATTTTAAGTGCAGTCGGTAACTGCACATACAAGACTTACGGGTCAGAAATTTTGTTCAATTTCAACTCTTTATCTCATTAGTGGATTTTGTCAAAAGATGGGTTGAAAAGGGCACAAAACAAATTATCATGTCAATATCAGGGGTTTATGCAGCTGGTTATTATTAATAGCAGGGTATATGTTCAGTGAAAAGAAATTCGGACGGTGAAAATTATCAAAGCTTGTCACAGTTAGCACAGACTAGTTCAATTCCACGACATTTATGTCGTGTAACAGTGATACAAAGTATCGTGAATGACATACTTTGTGAGTCACTTTTGTCCAATTTTGTCACAAGAACTAGTACGAATACGCAGCATGTATTGTGTATAATGTTTCACCAATATGGACCCATACGCCGTCCGAAATGCAATGCAACATGAAAGGTAGAACATTGTTGCCACATTGCCATTGTAAAGTAGTACTAAGTTTTTTTGGAAATAAACCATTAAAAAAAAAAAGTGACCATCCGTCTCGTTTTGAACGGGACTGGCCCTTTTCTCGGTCATCTGTCCCGTTGCCCCTAGACAAAGCTCCGGGACGCAAAAAAGTCCCGTTTTCCGATAAATTTTCGCGAGGTTATTTATATTTATAAATATATAGATATAATTTAAAAAATATATGTTGTATATAATTTAATAATTACCTACTGTCAGAGGAACTTTGCTTTATTATTTTTATTAAGCTGGTGAACCGGTGATCGATTTGTTTTTTCACAAATTGTCATAAAAAAATAATTATAATTAATAATAATAATCTGAATATAATTATAGTTAACATTTATTGTATTAAGTTACACTTTATATAAATGAAAAAGAACATTAAAATACAACAACTAAGCGAATTAGTAACTACGTGTGTTACATTTCATGTTACGTTTCATTATCAATCTGTACCGGGTATCGTTTAGGGTATCGGGTATTCGGGAGTGACGTCAGTAGGTACTCCTATCCATATTAGTATTATAAAGAGTGTGAGTTAGTATGTAGGGGTAATGCTCAGATCTCCTAAACCGATTCCGATTTTTTTTGTCGCTTATGGGAAGCTATGGTATTGCCGAGTGTCATTCTAATACTATAAACTAACTAATATTATAAATGTGAAAGTGATTTTATTTGTTACGCTTTCACGTTAAAACGGCAGAACAGATTAGGATGAAATTTGGCACATAGGTAGACCATAACCTGGAGGACTTACTTTTCATCCTGGATCGCAGACGAACGAAGTCACGGGCAACAGCTAGTAGAATACATATTTTAAGTTAAAACAATAAACTTCACGCGGACGAAGTTGCATGCGGCAGCTAGTCTAATATAATCTGCAATCATTCGATCACCAATCGGTCTTCCAAGGTGAAAAAAAATGCATTCCTCTGAATGTATTTTTTTTATAGTTTTAGTATAGCGGTTTTTTTTTTTATTCTTTGTTATCAGGTGGCCCATTTTCAGCAGAAAGACTGGCAAGTAAGGCCAAATGTTGGGATAAAAGTAATGGACCGTTTTTGGTTAGCAACCAGGAAAAAATTTTATTAATTTTACATATTTCCTTAATTCATACAAAAATATGTATTTTTTTTCTAAACTGGCAACATGGAGAAGGTAAGTAATTTATTTCATATTAAGACAAATAAATGAATTAACATTATTAATTAATTATTTTAGTAATTAGCTAAGTAAATTCTGTTACTAACTTACTACATAACCTACATTAACAATCTTAACATCTCAACCAAATTAAAATATGATCACATGCCTTTTACATATTCCCAATAGGTAATTATTTAAAATAAGAGAAATTGCAATCAAAGGTAAACTAGTTACAACTACCTTCATATGGCCTGGTAAGCACCAGCTGGGTTTTACCATGTTACACTTTTTAAGGAAACCTGCTGGTGGAAAGTTAATTTAATTATCTTGACATTAATTTTAGTGTACAAAAATTTAAGCCTAAAAACCTACAAATAATTTCAGCGTATAATAAAATTTTGTCAAGTAGGTAATTCACCAAATTCAGAGTTGTGTGAACCTAGAAAATTGGGCTATTAAATAGCAGGTCCTATACCAACAAAAATCAACCCACACTCATGCACCGGTCATTCTACCGCCGAGCCAACCTGTAGGTAGGTCGGTATCCATGATACCGCCTACCGTGTTAAATGCTTAGTGTCATCAGACGTCTACGTCGCGAGCCACGCGACGCGGACGTCTACCTGCCGTCAGACCGCACCGGCCAGTGGGGCTGGCCCGCCGGCGCCTGCACGCATGCGCGCTAACCACCGATCAAAAATCCATTCCTACCACCCATTCATTCCTCTCACTGTTAGGTAACACGCTTCTCTCCGCCCTCCCCAACCCACATGCTATCCTGGTTATTCAGTCACGGCGTCTCTATTCCCCAGACACTCCCAAATTCACATTCGTTAGAAAAAGAACTGAGAAAACCACGTCGCCTAAATCTAAATACACACTCATCAATCACTAACATGTAACACAGACGGAAGGTCGCCAACCGAAGTTAATTTAGAGCTGAACGGTTGCCGGCGAATAAACTTTGCTATGCAGATCTTACGTAAGCTAACAGCTGAGGTGTAGCGATCTACTCACCATGTCATTGTTCTCAACCAGCCAGTTCACCGAGCATATTTGGTACACGAAATACGCCCGCACAAGTTCGCTCGTCTTCTTACTTTTGAACGCATCTTTGGGGCTGCTGAAGTTGAGGTCGAGGTCGTCCCGCGACGGAGGCGAGGAGGACAGCGCGCGTACTTTCCGAGGCGCGTTTACCGCTAGTCGTCTGAGCAGAGCCATGTTCAGAGCTCCGCGAAATACAACACGTACACAACACGCACCCGTCGTCCGCGACTGACAACTGACAACTGAAACTGACGTCCGCTCGATACCGACTCTGAGTTGCCGGCGCGCGCAGCCGATCCAATTTTAAATCCGTCGGAGCGTCGCGAAGGTGTGTCTTGGACGGGCGCCGCGATTGGCCGCTCGGGCGGCAGCACGCGAACCTGCCGTGACGCGCCACATTCTAAACAGCATTGTGCAGTAACCTCAAGGACCGGAACTCAAGGGCAGTTCAACCGGCAGCGCATGAAACAGCCGAATACTTAAATTCATCATCGCCAACTTCACTAACAATCTTTGCAAACCAATTAGCAATCTTTGCTCCATAGCCATAGAGCAATCTATCTCCTGTACAATGTTCATTACACCATTTTCCTGAACATTTTCCATCGCGTGCAAAATTTTCTTATATCATAAAATGAAAATGAGGGGTTTATGTAACCAGCCAGGGCGAGGGAAGTTACGTAAAGCGCCAGCCAGAGTTCAAGAACCTGGCGCGACCTGCCGGCGGCGGCTCGCAGCAGTCATACTTAAGTTCTTAGTCATGCCTTTTTAAGCTAGCCGACTGTACAACGCCTGGTACTAGTTTGAAGGCAGTTCTAATTAAACAGCTATTCGAAAATAAAAGTAAGGCAATGTTTTTACTTCGAAACTTTATTCAACCGAGACACTTCATTCATAAAAAAATATAAAACTATCAATTGAAAGGTGTGGACAGTCATGAATGGCGTTTGATACAATCTGCAACAAAAAAGATGAGGTCATTTAAATTCGTTATCATCAAGTGCCGTTACAAATTTATCAACACATTTGATTGCATAAATCATGCTTTGAAGGCTCACTCAATGTTGTTCAATATCATCAGCATCTGGGTTATTAGCAACAAGCAAATGCATAATTATCAAACATTTCAGCTTTGCCTCTGGGATTGCAACGCACCTGTGATGCTTCTGGTATTGCAGTGACACACTTACCTTTATGTGGTCTACTTGGTTGAAGATAAAAAGAAATCTTAGATAGGATAGGGGCATTTATCCTTCTATAAAGCAGTAGTATTGAGGATCTCATCCATTCTAAATTGATTTAGTTGAGCTTCAAATATCTTTAGAGCCAGTGGCAATACTTAGGTAGGAAAGGTCTGTCATGTTTTCAACAATGTTGCATTGAAGAGAAGGGGAGTTATGGTGGTGGGGCGTGGACAGTCTGAGGCGGAATTTCCACCGAAAGAAAAACTGGCCTTCAAGTTATGACGGGACCTCGGTTGCTACCACCAAATAGCGGCCGATACATTTGTCAATGCCTAGAGGCTCATGTGATGCCATATTATGCTGAGATTTTGGGCCAGGATTTTATTTTTATGCATGATAATTGATAATGCTAGGGCGCACACTGCAAGAATTGTTCGAAAATACCTGCATGACGTTAGTATGGAATGGCCAGGAAGAAGCCCTGATATAAATCTAATAGAGCACTTATGGGATGAACTGAAGAACTAACCAACCAGCTCCAGAAACTTTGCAGGAGCTGAAAACTGCCATTTTGAAAGCATGTTAGAACATTCCACAGCACGTTATAGTGCCATTAATTAATTCCATGCCAAACAGTACGGCTCTTGGAGGTAACAAGTTACTAAATAAACGTTGTCTCTATGTAAACCATTGCTTCCTAAAAAAAATCCTCGTAAGTTTTCCCTTGAGAAACGCGAAAAGACGACTTATTGCAATGAAACTATTATTTTTTAGTAAGGATTCCGGTTTCAAATTTGGAACAATGACAAATGGAAATGATAGTGAGTGACTGGCTTCAAAACCAATGTTTTTTCTTTGTCCTACCTATTTAAAAAGGACCTTTATAAAAAAAATATGCAGGGTGGCTCGGTTCAGGAGCCCGGAAGTTTATCAGGATTAGTATGGAAGTATGGATGACTAGAGCGTTAGCCAGGTTTTGAGGAATTATCCTGAAATAACGTCATCGTTGACATCATCATGGACTTCAAACCTCTTACAAACGCAGACTGATTCGAGTTAGGCCTCTCTTTAAGGGGACTACAGGACCTAAACGCAACTTTTATAAGTTTTATAATGCATTAAAGTATATGATCCACTGCAGTAAACAAAATCAGAAAAATATATGATATTCTTAAGGATATATGCTAGGTAGATAGTGTGTTGAAAACATAATTTATGTAACTAATTTGATACGATAGAAAAAAATCACGAATATACCTCTGAAAATTTATTTTAACGAATAAAAACCATATTATTATACATGCAACCATTCTGATTATTCTACAAGCAACATATTAGCATAATAGTGTTTTATTTTTATAATAAAATCTATAGCTTTTTTGTAAATCGATAATTGCTTCATATTTTGCAATACATTACCATCGTTGTGTCATCGCGCTTCTCTTTCTTTTCTATGCGGTCCGACACTCGACAGTGACCGCGCTTTAGGTGTTGTCGGCCTCTTAAGGATCGCTATTTTGGTAGGTCGATGGGGTGGTCACAGGCTTCTGTTCAGAAGTGTGCTCTTCGGCACTTAAGCACTGCCTCTAGTCACCGACTGACATTTTGCAACATTTTACCCTGTAAAACATAAGTAGGTACTTAGATTTATTATGTTTGAAAACTTTGTACGGTTAATCTGAATAATAGAAAATGTGGTTCTATTCTATCCTACCAGTTACTTTTTCTGTATTTTTTTTTTAATTCATACATAATTCTTCTCATCTGCCTAGCCTTTTCCCAACTACGTTGGGGTCGGCTGCCAGTCTAACCGGAAGCAGCTAGAATACCAGTATTTTACATAGAGCGACTGCCTATCTGACCTCCACCACCCAGTTACCGGGTAATACGATACCACTTGGTAAGACTGGTTGTCAGACTTTTGGGCTTCTGACGACCCGTAACGACTGTCAAAGATCTACAAATGACTGCCGGGACCAACGGCTTAACGTGCTTTCCGAGGCACGGAGGGGTCTTGGTATGTAAAGATGGTCACCCATCCACGGACCAACCGTGGCAAGCGTAGCTTAATCTGATCGATTGACCCGTGCGGCTGTTATTACTTAGCCACAAGCCCCTCCAATTCACACATAAATAACATATAGAACCGGTAACTCCCCATTGACTCCGAATAGGAGTCGTACTCCCGAACCCTTCAGTCCCCACAGACACCGAATAGGAGTCTTGGGCCATGCGGTTTGCAACTCTATCATAATGCAATAAGGTGCTCATCCGTTATAATAGAGTTGCAAACCGCGCGCCCCAAAGACTCCGAATAGGTGTCAGTGGGGACTGACGGTTGGAGGAGTGAAACTCCTATTCGGAGTCAATGGGGACTGACCGACTGACTTGTATGGTTATGAGAATATTTTAACATTGGCGACGCATCAGTGACTCAAAATATGACAGATAGGAAATGTTACGACTAAAAAAAATAACGGAAACAACAGATCTGCGTAAGGTATAGGTAGGTAGATCAACCTGTCATTGAGGATAAAATGCTATAAATTATTTACCAGCCTACCTAGGACTAGCTAAATTAGGAATGGAACGAAGTGTGTTTTACCTACCTATAGCTTAAAACAGGGATTCCCAAACTATTTTGGGCAAAAGACCCCTTTTGCAAAATGAACTGATACCTCAGACCCCCATAACCAAATTTTTTCATCTTGTACGAACTTGTGCACGCTTATCGACTTTTTGAGTTTTTAAAAGTAAAACAATGTTACTTCCTATGAAAACATTAGTCATTCTTATAACAAGTTGGTACACGTAACACAACTTATACAGTATCTTGAAAGTTTCAAATAAGAACTTGGGTTAATTAAGAGGGGTCGATTATTAGACCTCGTCGACCCCCAATATCAGTTTTTGTTCCCCTGAGAAACCGATTTCGACCCCTAGGGGTCGATATCGACCACTTTGGGAATCCCTGGCTTAAAAGTTAGTTATTGCAAAAGTGTTGAGCACCCATGACATCTTTCAGTTTTATGAGGAATATCAAATAGAAATAAAACAAAACGTTTTTTATAGGTCTATTTATTAATTGAAAATTAATATTTTGTGGGTCCACCCACCCTTTGCCTTAATTACGGCAGAAATTCTTTTTGGTAAATAGCTAACAAGATTTTTACAGTCTTCAGCAGTAATCGCGTTTCATTCTAGGCGCAGGTAGCGTTTCAAATCTTCTCTGTTGTTAATTGTGTGACGCCTAACTCTACGCTTTAATAACCCAAAAATGTTCTATGGGGTTCAGATCTGGCGACTGCCCGGCAGGCCAGTCAAGAAGCTCTGTGTTATTTTCCCGAAACCATGTCATAGTGCGGGCAGATTTGTGGCATGGCGCGTTATCCTGCTGGAATTTAACACCATCCATGTTCGTGTCGCCGAAAAGTTTCGTGAATGAAGGCAGCAACGCAGTTTCTAGTACATTTATGTACTTAGTAGAGTCCATGCGGCCCTCACACACGAACAATTCGCCAACTCCAGAATCGGACATGCAACCCCAGACCATTATGCTGCCGCCGCCGTGTTTTACGGTTGGGATCACACATTCTGGCTTAAATTCTTCGCCCACCCGGCGACGCACAAAGGTCACACCAGGTGTACCAAAAATCTGCAATAAAGAGAAAAATAATGAGTTCCGAAAAAAAAATAACTTCATCTATGCGTTTGGTTTTAAACCATTTTATATAATTTTATTAGGGCATAAATTGACTTATTCACTTCAAAGCTAGATTCGTCTCACCACACAACATTTGACCACTCTTCAGCGGTGAAAGTTAGGTGTTTTAAGGCCCATTTATACCGAGCTTTTTTGTTGTTGTCGGAGAGCCATGGCTTCTTCCTAGCTTTACAGCCTTTCAGACCAGCTTCCTGAAGTCTTCTACGAGTAGTTCGAGCAGAAATTGATTTCTTAATTTGTTCTGACAACTCAGCAGCGAGCTCTGAAGATGTTTTTTTCCTATTTCTTAACGACTCTCTCAGTAACTGATGATCCTGACGGTCTGTGGTGATGCGTTTGCGCCCGGTTCTCGGTCTATTTTGATGTGATCCGGTAGCAGAGAATCGCTTAATAGCATATTGCACGGATCGGCGCCAACATTTCACAGTTTTGGAAATCTCTACTTGTGATTTCCCTTGCTCATGCAGAAGCTGTATCTGCACACGTTTTTCTAAAGAAAGTTCGTTTCGTTTTGGCATATTGCAACGATAACACTTAAAACTTTGAAATAAAATACCAAAGGCGCACTAGATCACTGGATGTGTTCACAACGAGCGATGGTAGCGAACTGATAAATAAATACAAAAATTGTAAAAGACACATTTTATTGCACCCAGGTGTTTTATTGCTAGCTGCGGCGTGGGTCATTGTTTTTAAATCTTTGTAGATGACCGACAAAAGAATATTTTAACAGTAGATTTGGTTTTCTCCTATACTTACCGTGAACGAGCGAAATTCGTAAGGTGCTCAATACTTTTGGCCAAGGCTGTATATATACGCCTGTTTTCCCCTAAGGGATCGGCAGAAGCGTTATTGCAAGGTTGGTGCATATGCCATAATACTGTGTCAGTTAGCATGGTCACCAATAATATTAGAAGTGAAAAGAGACTGATCATTGAGATCAGTCGCCAGCACAATACAAATTTTCTCATTCCATTTTGAACTTAAACTTCAATATTTTAAGGTTTAAAATCATTTGGAGATATTAGGCAGTTTGTGGTAACTTGATGTGCTATGTTGGCAAAAAAAAAACTGCCTCAGCAATATTTTTTTTGTTTTAATTATATGTGAATTTTGTATCAATTTGCCTTTTGTTAGTATTAACCTTTTGACCGCCACATCAAAAAAGCAAAGACGTGCCCTCAGCGCCAAGCTACAAATTCATCCTTTAATACCTACAAAATAGTAGTGAGTTCGGAATTATATCGATAAAGCACATGTAAAACTATCTATTTATTTTTTAACATATAGTATCTTTTTAATAAAAGTTAGTATTTACCCGAAATATATAATACAGGAGTATTATTTCATCCCGCTTTGTCCTATAAGACAGAAATGATAATGATATGTGTCACAGTTTCGGCGTTCTTTATAATTTAAATCCACAATTAAAAACAACAATCGACTAAATCAAGTCAATACCATCACAGCACTATGATCAATCATGACGTACTTTTTTGTCACCATATGATGACAGTGGCGTAGCAGACACGGCTGTTTTTAATTTGCGCCTCTGCACTAGAGGTGTGCAACCGCTATTTATTAATAATATCGAAATAATAATAGGTATTGTTATTTTTATGGTTTCGTATTTTCTATACAGTATCAGCATTGTCAAATAATAAAATTTAAGTTTCTCTGAAAAAACAACCAGTAATAATGCCTTAACGTACCGCTACGTACTGATATATTTGCTAAAATAAATACTATTTACTGTATATTATACTTATCAGAATACGAGAATAATATGCGAAAGCAACAAAGCTAACAAATAAAATATTCGCATTGTTTTTGAATTTAGAATTTACTAGACAGACGAACACCGCCATCTTTTAGAATTCTTACGAAAAATCTTCGCACGTCGTGTTATTATTCTAATAAGAGCGGCTAAACAGACCTCTAAACAAAGTTTTGTAGCTATTCAACGATAAATTATGCATTTTTACAAAATAAATACACAATGGTCAATGAGTCGAGTCATAAATAGGTACTTAATTTATAGAGATAAGTATGTCAGGAGTTAGTTATGCGAGGAGGTATCTAGTCTACGAATAGGTGAGCGAGCAGCAGCGCGGCGCACTAATGAGACCGAACGGCGAAATCTTAGCTGACTTAAATTTGAGCGTCTAAAAGTGACGAAAGAAATTCCATTATTTGGCTAAAGTACTAACTAGTAGAAACTAGTTGTTAGGGCCAGATAAGAAAATACTGTAAACGAAAATTTATTTGATTTTTCATTACCGTTTAGTGTTCCCATTTCATATTTATTCTGCCAAGTGAGGGTAAGTACAGCATTATTGTAATGTTTTAGTTTGTTATTATAATTAAACGGAGTAAATGAATTAACAATACAGTTTATTTCTAAGTGTAGGTGCTCCTTGCAGGTTGGTAAAAATACTGAGGTGTAAAAATAAATAAATTACTTCCAATTAATGACTAGCAACAAGACTAGTAACCCGAACCAAAAAAAAATTGTTTGCTTATTGACGACTGTTGATTGGTCATAGTGATGCTCATGTTGTAGATACCTATTGTGTACCTAAAGTAGGTAAGGCCAAGACATTTCATTATGAATTAACTGCGTAAGGAAAATACGATATATGCGTTATTGCCATTTTACTTCCTCAATTTGGAATATAAAAGTTACCATTGAAATAACCTACAAAAGTTCATGACTGAATATTTATTATTCTCGGCCTTCTCGAACAAAAAATCTTGCACAAACTAATTAAGAAGGTGAAGATATTTTTAATTTAAAGTTTCATTAGTACGTATGGATGTTATTATTTAATAAGAAGACTTAATTAACACACTATGTACGTATTACAAAATTTTACATCTTATTTAACTCATCAGTACTCATATTATTGGCATCCATTGTTATTACTATTAATAATAAAGGAACAGCTCTATTTGAAAATTTTCCGCGTTTGACGTCATAGGATTGTCATGATTAGATGACTGTGGCGTTCCAGGCACAGACAATATGATAGTGTGATGGAGACGGGCATTACAGTCAATTGATTTATCGATGATCAACTGAAACCGACATTTCCTGAGCAGAGAGTTCAGTAATATAAAATTTTCATTATTTCTCAATCATAAAAACTACAATATCAAATGTTTTATTTATTTATTAAGAACTAATTTAAAGAAATTAAGTATAACGTAGGTTACCGTCGAGGTCGATATGCTTGTTATACGAGTATTGATTGCTACTTACATCACTATGTAAGTAGCAATCAATACTCGTATAACAAGCATATCGACAGTCACCATCTGATCATGACACGTAGTGACGTGTCATGATCAGATGGTGACTGTAGCGCTGAGGGCAGTATGTTTCTCGAACTTTTTAATGGGTATTAGTTTTTGTCATCTTATGTTAACCGCTCAACTCCCAACGGAATATACATGAACCCTATACATGAAATATACAGAAAGAATTTCAACTAATCTAAATTAGGATGAGTCAAGGAACATAATTAGCAAAGGAAATAAAAAAAACAATGTTGTTTTATGAGTTTTATTTACGTATAAAAGTCGGTCATGTCGTGACCGTGGCGTACTGTGCATTTTTTGGCTCGTCATCTATACATGACTGTGGCGGTCAAAAGGTTAAACGATTAGATGTCCCATTCGACATCTATCTATAAAAAAAAATAAAACTGAAGTGTCTGTTTGTAATGTCAAAATAACAGCTTTTTCAAAATGCATAAAAGTATATACGGTACCTACTTATAAAAAAAAAAAAAACTCGAAAAAATGTTGTCTGTCCGTCTGTTTGTTCCGGCTAATCTCCAAAACGCCTGGACAGACTTTCACTGGCAGATAGCTGATGTTATAAAGAGTAACTTAGGTTGCTTTTATTTTAGAATAAACCACGCGGACGAAGCCGTGGGCGGCAGCAAATTTTTACATAAACATTAAATACATTTCGTAGTTACCTTTTTTTTTTTTTTGAGGGTGGGAAATCATCAAATAACTTCTCCCGCTCTGGGCGGAGCGGGAGGGTGTGTCAGACTCTTACTGACTAAAACCCACCCGTATTCCTTCCTGTTGCCTGTGTTGCGGGGGCCTCGGTGACCCATAAGTACCTTCCCGCGACCCCAGCAGGCATCGGCCCTAGTGGACCCCTACTATATGTGCTGACGACATCTCTTTGAGGCGCGCGTGGAATACGACGCGCCGTCGACCCGGGCCTGGTCCTTACCGGACGGTGAGCTACCCATTGCTCACCGTCCGCAAGCCCGCGCCTACGGTGGCCGGAAATCCGCCCGGGATTCCCGACGCCCTGGGCGTCTCCTGCGGCGGCTAGGGGCGAGAGGGCGCGAAACTTGCCTTTCCCTCAACCGTCCCGCCTCCTCCTTCGCGAGCATTACTGCTTCGCAGAAGGAGGTGACAGCTGCCCATGCCCTCTCGCTCCGTACCATGGCCTGAACCAGGGCCGGACGCGAGAGGTCTCTGCCGCCGATCGCCTCGTTCTCACCAAGTTCGGTTGAAGTATGTACCTAGCCTTATAATATAATATTTTATCCGTATGAAAAGTATTTAGGTATTAGCCTTTTTATATTCGAGACTAAACTCTGATTTTTAATTTGCTGGACCAGAGTGGCAGCTGCGATCGACCATTTTTACCGACTTGAAATTATCAAATAATAATTTTATATATACATACACAAAATTGACCAACAAAACGAAATCAAAAGTAGGTATGAGACAAATTAGGGTCCTTTTTTTTTGAGGCCGTTGCCAGCAAAGCCATTTTTTTATATTTGATAGTATACTTTTAAGTGCTGGCACCGACCTCAAAAACAATTTTAGGCTCCTAATTTGTTTCGTTCCTACTTTTGATTTCGTTTTGTTGGTCAATTTTGTGTATATATAAAAATATAATTCCATAATATTGAGTTAATTTCTTTATATTTTAATTACCTTTTATTTCAAAATAACACGACTAATAATTAATATTACAGAGACAAAACGACAACGGTGGAGGTCGTCGTGCAGATAATGATTTAGTGGTCTTTGGTGAGAGTCACTCGGTAACTAGATTATTTACTAGATTATTTTTATGTCCACAACAAATTTCATTTTAGTCTGGCAAATTATAAATCAGAGTTTAAAACATAAACCTATCTGGCTGGACCGAGTGTTTCGGCAGCAGGCTTAGCATGACGAATTTTCCATTTCTTCGAAGAATAGACACGGCTCTTTCTATACAAAGTGACATTTCGTTTCTCCTTTTTTGACATCCCACCGTAGAAATCCTTCTACATAAAAAAGAACCTAAACAAAGATCGTTAGAAACGAAAGACAAAATGACAGATTGTAGAAGGATTTCTACGGTGAGATGTCAAGAATGGAGAAACTAAATATCACTTTGTATAGAAAGAGCCGTGTCTATTCTTCGAAGAAATACAGAGCGTCATGCTAAGCTCGTTGAAGTAAATAAAATCCAGCCACTGCCAGGGACAGGGAACTGGTTCAACTATGTCTAACTGGAATTAGTAATACCTATAACTACTAAATCTAAGTAGGTGAAATGCGTTATCCTTAAGAAAGGACGTGAAACAATGTGTTCACTTGAAAAAGCTGTCGACAGTTAGAATTATGTGTAATCGAAAAACAACACGCGATCCAATGATCTCACCATTTTAGTAACTCTTGACATCAATCATTTCAGCCTATTATTCGTCATTTTCCCTTCATAACTCATGAAGTTAATAATAATATTAGGTAAAGATAATGACGCAGTTCCGAATTACGCATTCCAATATTGTCGAAAAAAAACATGACTGTTTCCTTCCTCGAGGAACGATAAGGAGGTACAGTCAGCAAATAAAGATAAGCGTAGGTTAAGGCAGTAAGGTAACTAGACCTGTATTAGGTAATCCATGTTGAGGTGAGTAGATCATCTGAGTATGCTGTGTTTAAAAAAAAATATATATTACTTACGTAATGGGATTCTGAAACATTTCTCCGACATTCATTTCGCCGTTCGCGTGTTCTAACCTGCAGGCTAAGCCTGCAGGTTAGAACACGCGAGAACCGTAAACCGTTTTGTCGACGAAAGAGTAGACAAAAATGACGTTTCCGGATAGACAGTTGACAGTTTTCTACAGTAGAGTAGAAATATCAAGCCTCATGCTAAGCCTGCTGATCGAAACTTTACACCACATAAAAAAAATACATTTATAATAATAATGAGATTTTTTATCGTGAAACACTGTAGACTAAAGTGTAAATGCAGTAACTGCAGACCAAAGGCGTCTGGCTGTCGATCGATAGGTCGCGAGTTGAAAGCCCGTCCGTTGCCAAGGGAACCCATGTAATGCTGTTGCAGAAATGTACTTATACATTATATTACATATATAGCAATGCTGGCGTATTTGAAAGTTCAATCACCTTCTCATGCTTCAAGATAGGCTGCCAGTCCTTTAAAAAAAAAAAGGTATTCGTGCTCGAACTGATACTGTAACACATTTTTTTTTAATTTCTGAATGATGTTTTAGGGATGGATCACAGTGATCCAAGTTACATTTAGGTCAAAACAAGTTATCAAGGTTTTTACAGAACATTTCATAATTCTAGCTTTCATCCAATTGTCAATTTCATATCACCTACTTGTGCATAATTATTATATTTTGCAAGGATACTGAAAACGCTTAGTTCAACAAAACTTAGCTTTGTTTAGCAATGCGTAACTACAAAATATTTGATGATGAATAACCTTAAGGAAAATACTTACCTGCACTCAACTTAGTAGCCTAATATTGTAATTCATTGTTCAAATTATTCACGTCTAACCTTCGTGATGTAACCACAGCCCTATCTATAGACGTCCATACCAAACACTCATGCAATTTACCCACTGAAATTAGGTAATAATATCATCACAGGAAAATGAACAATGAAAAACAATAGTTTTCGTTAACGTTTCAGTCAAATGGAAAATCCGAACCAGATTAATTGTTGTGATTTAAATTGTGATGATTTCCTTAAGTCTACCTTTGTATCAGAAATCAGGTCAATTATTAATTTTATTAATGTGTGTAAGGAAAATATTATTTAGTGTTTTCCCAAGTTTTCAGTGCTTGTAGTGTAGAAATTAAATATACATGTCTCTAGCAGTTATCTACGCACTCTGTACATAAAACTTAAGTAACATTGTGCACAAATTTTGCTCGGTAACGACTTTTTATACACCACGTTTTTTTATGGGCTGACGACGCGCCTAGATCGCAGTCAGGGCCTCAAGTCTGCTATTACAATAGTGTCAGAATGGTCTATCATTGATTTCATAATTGTTGATTTTGACAAGTTTGGTAATCTGCCAATATAATGGCGTCATTATGACTATCCAATGGTCAAACACTGACACTCCATTGAAAGAAATGGCATAGAATGGTAATCTCGTACATAATGTTAAATTAATGATTGGCGTATGCGGTAATCTGCTAAAATTTTGACAGTTCCTTTGATCAGTGACCTACCATTAGAACGTCATTGTGCAGTCATTGCTTTTAATAGCTCGGTTGTCAAAAAGTGTTTGCCATCTATCGTGTTTGTGGAATATTGAATGGAGAAATGTATTCACTACGAACAAATATTCTCGAGCTAGCCAACCCAGTGGATGCCAGAGAAAGAAAATGGGCGGAATGCAAAGGACGTCGTCGAGCCCGTCGCAAGTTATACAATTATTACTATATGCTTCCCACTATAATTCTGCAAGGCTGCCAAAAGAAAAGTATTGCTTAGGTACTTATTGCACTTTTTTCATTCTTCTGTGATTTAAATTTGTTTAAAATTTTCTTAAACTTAACTTTTATATTCAATAAAGAACTAAAAAAGTGCAAAAAATACAATCATGATACATTTCATAATGCATAGGTACCCATTACTAAATAATACTGTATTGCGCCATTCTGCCGTGTCGTTTTATTGGGGCAGTCCACCGATACCGAATTTAAAATTTGGGCGCACTCCATCCAATATCGTTTGGATAAACTTCTTGGTGGTTTTCCAGAAAATCAATTAGAGCCGAAATTTGCTCAATTAGCACCATTTTGTATAAAATGTAATAAATAAATAAGAGATAATTTAAACACACAAACAAAAATATAGGTAATTAAAACACTCAAATGAAAATAAATAACTAACAAAACACCGACCGCTAGAAATAAAAACCGGCCAAGTGCGAGTCGGACTCGCGCACGAAGGGTTCCGTACGGCAAAAAAGTCATGTCTGTTGTATGGGACCCCCTTAAATATTTATTTTATTCTGTTATTTAGTATTTGTTGTTATAGCGGCAACAGAAGTACCTACATCATCTGTGAAAGTTTCAACTGTCTAACTATCACGGTTTATGAGATACACCCTGGTGACAGACGGACAGACAGACAGACGGTCAGTGGAGTCTTAGTAAAAGGGTCCAATTTTACTCTTTGGGTACGGAACCCTAAAAACAGATTAACCTCAGTAAGCAGTAATTTAACATTTGACTTTGACAGCTAAACTGATAAAATATTATTGAGTTGTATAGTTTCACATAAATTTAATGTTTTTGCTATTTACGAACTTATAATAAATAATATGTAAATATATATGTCGGAGAAAGCGATAACTTTTAAACATCAAGTTGCTGATTTGACTATTGTAGTAGGGGTAAACGCCGTGACGTCAGATGTTGTTTTAATGGCGGCACGTGGACAGAGTCGTTTTGTAGAGTGGGGATTGTGCGGAGATCACTTTGGCTCTAAACTCCAACCCGGTCACTTCTTCAGAACGAAACTGTCGGTTTGCCCATTTTGTTTTGAGAAATTATTTGTTAGTGATAATTTAATGTGAATTTGTATTAGAAATAAACTGTGATTTTTGTGTACCGAAACCGAAACTATTATTTTACCATGAACCCGGTACCACCGAACCCTAATAATAACAGCGATATCGCTCAGCCATCGCTTACGCCGTCATCAGAAGTGGGATCTGGACTCGATTCCCACTGGCGTGCTATGTTCGAGATGCAGCAGAAGAACATGATGCAGCTGATCGAAGCCATCAGGACACCAGCAGTGGCACCTCAGATCACGCTGCCAGAAATTAATCCGGAGCTACCAGATACCGATCCACGTGCTTGGTGCGATACTATCGATATTTGCCTCGACGAACGTCCACTGGAGGGTGCATCGTTTATTATAGCTCTGAGCAAAGCCCTGAAAGGTAATGCGTCATCGTGGCTGTCGCAGATTTCGCATGCAGGTATGACGTGGCAGCATTTCCGCGACTTATTCCTTGCGCGTTATGCATCCACCGAAACTCTTGCTGCATCGCTTGTTAACATCCACAACGGCCGGCCGAAGGAGGGCGAATGTCTCGCAGCGTACGCCAGCCGCCTAATGACTACCCTGTTGGCTCGATGGAAGAATCGAAGCCATGAAGAAATAGCCACGTCGTATGTGCTGGCTCATGTCTCGCAGTTCGACTCTCGGCTTAATCGCTTGGCGTTTACTAGCGAAATAACGTCACGCAACAAGTTACTGCAGGAGATTAAGGCGAGTGCAAGTCTGAAGCGGAAGTTCGATCGCAGTACCGGTGATGGCGCCACTGATGCAAAGCGTTTTAAGCCACAAACTTCCACTATGTTCACGTGCCACAAGTGCGGAAAACCGGGACACAAAGCAGTGAACTGTCGTTCGAAGTTTACGCAGCCTGCTGGAGCTAACGTCCAGAAAACTACACCGGCGGCGACTTCATCGGGTTCCAGCAAGAGAGTAACGTGTTTCCGTTGTGGAGAAGCCGGACACATCTCTACGAACTGCCAACGCGGCACTGCGGGTGGCGCGTCATCGTCGGCGGGCAGCGCTGCCAACGCAACGGCGGAGCGACGCGTCGATAGCTGCGAAATAGCAGGTGTTTGCGGGCAAATGGAACAATCCGGTGAGTCGTACTATTTTTATTTTGATTCCGGTGCCGAATGCTCTCTTGTCAAACAATCTATTAGCCGTTACTTCAAAGGTCAACATGTTTATTCGATAGTTCGTATAAAAGGTATTGGTTGTGCTAATGTAGATTGTACCGAACAAATTCTTTGCGACGTTTTTATTAATAGTCATTGTTTACCGATTTTATTTCATGTCCTACCCGATAATTATTTGAAATATAATGTAATGATCGGACGCGAAATTTTAAAATTAGGTTTTACAATTAACATGACCAGCTCTTCCTTAATTATTTCTAAACAAAAAAGTGTAGCGGTTTGTAGTTATGAAAATAATCGGTTACTTTGTTTTAATGATGTCGATACCGATATGCAAAATAGTGTACCTTTGATATCGTTGTTGAGTGAATATTCCCATGCTTTTATTAACGGGTTACCCCGTACACGTGTTACTTCTGGTGAACTGAAAATTAGGCTTCAAGACCCGAACCGTACTGTTTATCGTCGACCTTACCGACTTAGCCCAGACGAAAGGCAAGTAGTGCGATCTAAGGTTAAAGAATTATTAGACGCTAATATCATTCGGCCTAGTCAGTCCCCTTTTGCAAGTCCTATTCTTTTGGTTAAGAAACGTGACGGTTCTGATCGTATAGTAGTAGATTATCGGGAACTAAATTCTAATACTATCCCTGACCGGTTTCCATTGCCTCTTATAGCTGATCAAGTGGCTAGGTTATCAGGCGCGAATTTTTACTCCTGTCTAGACTGCGCAAGTGGCTTTCATCAAATTCCAATTCGGGATCCCGATAGTATCGAACGTACTGCCTTCATTACGCCTGATGGGCAGTTTGAATACTTGGCTATGCCGTTTGGTCTTCGAAACGCACCGAGTGTTTTCCAAAGATCGGTGTCAAATGCCCTTGGTGACTTGGCTTTCTCTTACGTGGTCTTATACATTGATGACATCCTCATACCGTCAGTATCTGAGGAGGAAGGTATCAATAGGCTGCGCGAAGTTTTAGAAGCACTGACTAAAGCCGGATTTTCTCTTAATATTTCGAAGTGTTCATTTTTGAAACGTCATGTAGAGTTTTTAGGCTATGATATCACAGCTGGCGAGCTGAGGCCGAATCCCAGAAAGATTGAAGCCCTAACTAAACTACCTCCCCCTGACAATGTTCATCAGCTTAGACAATTCATTGGCCTTGCTTCATACTTTCGTAAGTTTGTTAAAGGTTTCTCTCAAATTATGTCCCCTCTGTTTTTATTGACGACTAGTAAGAAATTCATTTGGAAATTAGAACACGAGCAGATAAGACAACAAGTTATTTCAATTTTAACTACTAAGCCTGTCTTAATTATTTTTAACCCTGAGCACCCAATTGAATTGCATACTGATGCAAGTGCTGATGGGTATGGCGCTATTCTTTTTCAAAAAGTAAATAATGAACTTTTGGTTGGCGAGTATTTTAGTAAACGCACCTCAAAAGCCGAGTCAAAATACCACTCATATGAGCTGGAGACTCTGGCCGTAGTAAACGCAATTAAACACTTTCGTCATTATTTACAAGGGCGATATTTTGAAGTTATTACCGATTGTAATTCACTGAAGGCTTCGAGAAACAAAATTGATATTACACCACGTGTTCATCGTTGGTGGGCTTTCCTTCAAGCATTTGACTTTCAAATCTTTTATCGCGAAGGTCGTCGTATGGCACATGTCGATTTCCTTTCCCGTAATCCATTGAGTAGTACTTCTGAGGAAAAAGGTATGCAAAAAATCGAGCAGAAACGTGTTGATATCGCTACTTTATCACAAAATTGGTTATTAGCCGAACAATTGCGTGATCAAGAGATTCAATCGTTGGTCACCAAACTTAAAGAAGGTCAGTTTCCACCGGACGTTGCAAAGACTTACGAATTGCGTTCGGGTGTATTGCATCGCAAAGTACAACGTAACAATCGTACTCGCTGCCTCCCTATAGTCCCACGTGCTTTCAGATGGTCGGTTATTAACCATGTGCACGAGTCACTTATGCACCTTGGTTGGGAAAAGACACTTGAAAGGGTATACGAACACTACTGGTTCGAACATATGGCTAAGTATGTTCGTAAGTTTACCGATGGATGTATAACCTGCAAAGTGTCTAAATCTCACTCCGGGCGTATACAGGCCGAACTTCATCCGATCCCCAAAATTAGTGTCCCGTGGCATACAGTTCACGTTGATATAACCGGCAAGCTTAGTGGTAAAAATGATTCTAAAGAGTACGTCATAGTTTTAATTGATGCTTTTACTAAATTTGTTCTTTTGTATCACACTCTTCGAATCGATTCAGCTAGCGCAATTAAAGCTCTAAAGTCTAGTGTGTCGTTGTTTGGAGCACCCACTCGCGTTATTGCTGACCAAGGTCGATGCTTCGCCAGCAAAGATTTTAAAGATTTTTGCGAGTCCCACGGTATAAATTTGCACTTGATTGCGACGGGATCAAGCCGCGCTAACGGGCAAGTCGAAAGGATTATGAGTACACTCAAAGGCATGTTGACTTCCGTAGAGACATCCGATCGATCTTGGCAAGACGCACTAGAAGACGTCCAACTTGCATTAAATTGTTCTGTCCACCGTGTCATAAAAGCAAGCCCTCTCGAACTTTTGATAGGCCGCGTAGCTAGACCCCTAAATCTTTTAACGTTAGACGATACCGAAACGGAGATTAACCTTGACGAGACGAGAGAGCAAGCGGTAATAAATATTGACAAAAGTGCAAATTATGAAAAATCTAGATTTGATAAAGGTAAAGCTAAGTTGGTAAAATTTGATGTTGGTGATTTGGTTTTAATTCAAAATGAAGAACGGATCAGACTAAATTAGACCCCAAATATAAGGGACCGTTTAAAGTTGTAGAAGTACTTGACGGTGATCGTTATCTTTTAAAATCTTTGAATGGTAATAGAACCTACAAGTACGCTCACGATCGTATACGAAAGATGCCTCTAAGTAATGTTCCTAATGAGTTAAACGTAGAGGACGGTGATGAAAGTACCTCCACCGAGTAGTAGACACATACCATGGCTATTTGGTCGTACCTTACGCACTAGTCTGTAGTCGTAACTGCAGCTCACTTGTGAGCTGTTCAGGGGGCGATGGGCAGCTGGTGGTACGGCGGGGACCTGGGTCTCAATGGAGACTATTGTTGTTTTGGTCTTGTACTGACCTGGGAGTCGCAGACTCTATGTGATGTGTGTGATCGTATCACATGAGGTGATGACGATATGGGTGGCATAAGTGTCACTAGCTGCTGCGGCAGCTGGGCCATGAGCGTTGTATGTGATCGAAGTTGATTTAGTTGCTGAGTAAATATGATGGAGACTTAGAGGAACCTTTTGTTTGACAACTGTTATTTTCGAGTTGTGCGTTTCCTTAAAGATGTGGTCAGGTTGACCGAGCCTGTACTGTTGCTCCAAATTTGACCGTTTGGTTACAGGTACTCACGAGGACGTGTAACTTGTCAGGCTGGCCGTGTCGGAGAAAGCGATAACTTTTAAACATCAAGTTGCTGATTTGACTATTGTAGTAGGGGTAAACGCCGTGACGTCAGATGTTGTTTTAATGGCGGCACGTGGACAGAGTCGTTTTGTAGAGTGGGGATTGTGCGGAGATCACTTTGGCTCTAAACTCCAACCCGGTCACTCCTTCAGAACGAAACTGTCGGTTTGCCCATTTTGTTTTGTTAGTGATAATTTAATGTGAATTTGTATTAGAAATAAACTGTGATTTTTGTGTACCGAAACCGAAACTATTATTTTACCATGAACCCGGTACCACCGAACCCTAATAACAACAGCGATATCGCTCAGCCATCGCTTACGCCGTCATATATATAAATGTTATCTGGCATGACTAACTGTTCAAATTAAGTAGTAGTTTTTCGAAAATCATTTCTAGTAACGGGTTTTATAATAATGGCAATACAACAATGTCATTCTACCACGATTCTATTACGAGACCATTGACCGACCAATGATCGACCATTAGGAATTTAGCAGATTACGAACTTTTAGCAAAATGACAATGGGATCGTGTTGGAATGACGAGTTTATTAAAAATAGCAGACTTGGGCCCCAGGACGCTCAGCAAATACAAGACTGAAGTCACGTTGTTACCTATGCACACGATCCTTGCATTCTGTATCGCTATCAACGCGTATGCTGTATGCATCGCGCAGAAAGCCGCCGCCATTTGTAACCACAGTATTATGATCGCGTCGCTCGAGATAACTGCTCACGCTAGCAGTACCTACGTTTGAATCGATACAAACGCGCGTTACATTTGCGTTTGTATCGATACAAACGTATAAAATCTGCTAAAACGTGTTGATAGCACGCAGAGGACGCGCCAATCAAAAACGCGCGTCGTCAGCGCATAGAAAAAACGTGGTGTGCAAAGGCTCTTAGTGTAAAAAATCACTGTTTACGGCAGCGCGCAATGTAACATGCAAAACATTGTGCTTATGCTGGGTGCATGCAACTCTACAGGAAGATCCCCAGGGGCTGCAGTCTCGACGTAGACAGCGATCGCTTTACGACTGAATTCGATCAAAATTGCTTGACAAGCATGTGATTTTTTCGTGCATTAGGATTTTGCGACCGAATTGTATGGTTCGGTACAAAAAATATATCACCATGACGTCAGTGCACATAAATCTCGGCTTCGTTAAGTTATATGTTATACTTCTTTGAACCAGAAGTGTGCCATGTTTAGGCTCTAAACTCAAGTATCAAGTGCACACACCCAGACTATACTTACACTCATTTGTGTGACTGTTGAGCTGTGATTTGTTCCTTAGGGCAGATAAATAAAAGGTATGTATAGACGAAGCTGAAATTAAGGAAAAGTCAGGGTAAATTACCGTGACAGAGCTTCAAATTTTTAAGGACAAACTATTATCAACAACAATTCCTCATTGTCTAAATAAAACAATAAAATAATGTATACATAGATATTTTTATTTGAAAAATATTTCGTGTAGCTAACAAAACTAATCACAATATGGCATTCTACATCCGAATTAATGTATTTATACAAAACGCTCTTACAGACTTACTGCAAATAATATACATCGGCCATAGCCGTAAATGCCCGCAGATATTCGCACACATTCTAACAACTGCAAACTAAGCGAATATGTACAACCGCGAACGTTGGCGACCGATCACTTTTCACCCTTATGCCATGAATAATAAGGTTGAAATATGGTCGTCCGTCTACATGCATCGACAATTTAGAATTTGATACATTACTTCTCGATCACAATCCGATTCGTTTTATTTACATTACCACCGCTAGAAGAAGGGTATGGCTACTTAAAATAACGATATCAATATAGGGTACTTTCTTTTTAAAACCGGTAAAACTACAGTGTATGAAGAACTCGTTTCACGTCGGTTGTCTGAAACCGGATTAAGTCATTTGGGACTACTGGAACGAAACCGGTTGTTAAGACGTTCAGCTCACGTGTTCCCGCAGGAATGCACCTTGAGGGATGGCCTGTCGTGCGAAATATCGACTCAGATAATTGCTTTTTAAAGAACCAGGCGTATTTGGCACAAGTAGGGTAACCTGGCGATTGTTGTTTGACTAAATAAACTTGTCAAAAAGAAAGTTGACTGGTCCTTTTGAGTTACAGGACCAAAAGTCTAAGGGAAAGGAATTAAATACGCAAATTATGATGATGTCTAGAAACCCTGACACATCTGACGACTTAGGAAGCTTTTAAAATCACGCCAATCACATCTTATGCTCGACTTTTCGGTCCTATTTGTTTTTCCAAATATTTTTACTAAGAAAATAAAAATCTGATTCCGTAGTATTTAAGGTTCCTTACCCTTCTTCAGACTACAGCCCCATCCCTTCATACCACAACTTCCCAAGAGTTATGAACTAAAACGTTCTAAACTCGTTTCCTTTTCGTTATTTTAAGTTAAAAAGGAAACAAAATATTCAAATGTAAGCAGGTTTCGATTTAATCTCTGCATACATTTGGGTCATGCTGCGGTTGATCCAAAATAATTTACAGGTGCCATGTTTTTGATTCACATTTTCCTCATTTGAACCTTTTGACCGCCGCAGTCATGTATAGATGACAGACCAAAGTGTGCCCAGCACGCCACGACTACATGACAGATTTTAAGGAATAATTCGTAGCTTGGCGCTGAGGGCACGTTTTTGTTTTTTAACGTGGCGGTCAATAGGTTAAATAGTATGCCATTTAAATTATTTTGTCCAAAACTGGCGAATATTTTAGCATTTTACTTGATTTTCTTAAAATAAAAAATGTGTAAATGATATTTCAATTCGGAAATTTGAGTAACTCCTTAAAACATGATCTTTAAAATTAAATTTGTTTGACTTGTTTTACACAACATTACGCCTGTATTCGCCGAAGGCTTAGGCAGAGGTGTACCTGTAGTTCACCCTCATTTCGCCAGTTATATTTGAGTCCCATGTAATAGGGGGCGAGCCTATTGCCATCAACCGGGCACAAATCCAGACTCCGGGCTGCTACTGAGAAATTTCAGATGAAAAAACCCAATAACACTTTGCCCTACCCGGGAATCGAACCCAAGACCTCTTGCTCAGCAGTAGCGCTTGCAGCCGCTAGACCAACGAGGCAGTCACTTGACGCTGACTTGGCGGTGACTTGTTTTAAACTTATAACGATGAAAATTCTACTTTGCTAGGTAAAAAACGCCAATTGTGAACAAAATGCATTATATTCACCCCATTACATATTCGGTATATGCCTATAAATTGAGTACATAAGAAATAATGTATATGCCACATGTATTGGCAAGGAAAGTATAAGATATAAATAAAAAAAATGTGTGCAGGCGAAAAGCATGTCCTCTTATACTAAATATAATATACTTTAATATATAGGTGACTCATACAATTCGGCCGCGCTAACCAGGCCGCACTCTACGGGGTCAAATTCAATTAGTTAGCAAAACCTCACAGATCTAACGAGTACCGATATCTAATCAGAATAAAGCATAAAAAAAACCTGATTTGGAATTCATAACTACGTATTTTTTTATCCCTTACTAGCTGACCCGACATTGTCCTGTCCAATTTTTAATAATTCATACAAAAATCCCATAGAAAATGGACGTCGGTTTTTCCCGAAATTGGAAAATTTGATTCGGACTATTACGAACATTTTAAAACTAAAAATCCAAATCGTTCCAGCTGTTCTAAAGTGATGCGCTCACCAACGAACAGCATTTCATTTTTATTGATATACTTATAGATTTATTTATACAAAGATAGTTCACGCTTCATACCTTTCTTGAAATGATGTCTGAACAATCATCCCTATTTTTGTTGTTGTATCATCACTTAAGACGCTGACAACACCTAAACCGCGGTCACTGTCAGATTGCATAGAAAAGAAAGAGAAACGCGACGACAAAACGCTTGTAATTTATTGCAAAATATGAAGTAATTATCTATTTACTCAGAATTGAGTTGAGTAATCGAAAATAAAAAACAACCAAGTTCTGCATTAGAATAAAACGTACTTGTTTTTTATTAAATACGTAATCTATGTTGATATTTAATACAGATATTTTGGATTAGAACTCAAGGTAAGAGGTTAGTTTAACGTTAGTTTGTATCGAGATTTTTTTTTCAAAACGTGTTTTGGTGACAACCAAGTTCTGGGAAATATGTTCAAAATTAACATATATTTTTTCCGCTACCACAAACTATACAGATATGGCAATTTTCTTTCTTAAGAGAAGCCTATTTTGGTCAATTGGGTCTTGTCAGCGCCTTAATATCGATACCCGTCGTGTCTGTGAAGTATAAGGGTACCAGCAAACTGAACTACGTGAAATCGAGTTGAGCAGTCTGTATTATAGCTAAAGTGCAATGTGCGCTTTCATAATTTCTAACGTGACGATATTATCGTGGACGTCCACGGCATCACGATAACACAGGGAAGTAAAATGTATGGAAACATATGAAGACGCTTTTAAATTTCCGTCCACGATAACGTTATAATGAACATATATTTTCATACATTTTACGGACGTGGACGTCCACGATAATATCGTCACGTTGGAAATTTTAAAAACCGCACATTAGCTGCTTAGGTCGGTCTTAGTTGGCTCATATCTCCTTTAAAAGGCTATGTTAAGGCTTGCTCAAGCCGTTTCCGCATCGGTCAGTACAGGGACGCCCTAATTTTTGATATTTTAATATAGCATAGTTTGAAATATAACTTTTAAATGCGATTTATTTTTCATAAACTAAAAATAAAAATGTTTAAAAAGTACTGAATTACAGCGCAATATTATTTAAGCAAATCTCTTAAAAACCTTTTAATGGTAAAGGCGTAAGTAAGTCAATGTTTCTTTCATTATATTAAAGCCTGATTAACGTGGCCACTAATTATATATTACATGGTAAAACAAACATCTAAATATATCTTACAAATACAAATATCTATTACATCTTAAAACTAATAATAAAACTTAAATCTAATCTACGTCTATTATGTACAACTCATATATTTTTAATGATATTGTGATAATTTCCGCACTGTATCATTCATTATAAATCACTTTCCGTATTTTATAAGCATTGTTTATTGTTTAAAAAATACTATTTAACCTTTTTGAACGCCAGCGTCATTTATCTAAACAAATAATTTCCACGCTTATAAAATAATGTGAACTAAACGATTTTGGAAACACTGCGGCGGTCACACCATAAAATGTTCTCTCAAAAGTACTTAATATTTTAATTATAAAAAAAGTATTGCATTATTGGTGTCTGATTAAGGCGATTTAATAATATAACCGATACTAACATTCATCTGCTAAATTATACAACTATTATACTTTATAAGGACACCGATACACTATACATGGTATTATGAAAATCTTTTAATTTTGCACCTACTACTCAATTGAACACAAATACCTGCCTACGTCCAACATTGCGTTCACTGAGATTCTTAAATCCGATAATGTAATAAATAGAAAATATAAATTCGTTCTTCGGCTAAGTATAACTCTTAGCTGTCAATAAAGGAATAATCATAAAATCATCACATAAAAAAACAATTGCTTTTATAAGCAAGCAGGTTCTTTTCTTAAAGGTATTAACTTTTTAGTCTTTGCAAATGATTCTGTACTTAAAAATTGGTCTACTCGCGCCACTGTTTAGATAACAATGAAGAATAACTTGCACGTAAGAATAACACAATGACAACGTTCCTCTGCTCAGTCACATCTCACCTCTCCTTCCCTCATTCACTCGCTCGTATATTTACAAAGCCGACGTCATACAAATCTTGTCCAAATCTCAAACCTGTACAAAAATAACGCAGGACACACAATATTATGTATTTTTCTTTAATATATACATCATCTAAATATTATAAACGTCTTGGTGTTACCAATTTATTGATATTAATAATAATTAATATTATTTGTTACATAAACTAGAGTATAAAATTTTACTCCAATGAAAATACAACACATTCTGCTATTAAATGAAAATGGATACTTTATAATGTAAGACTCACACACATAGAATTATATATAGTATTTTTAATAGTATTATAGGCACAAATGAACAATATTGAGTGCCATATGCTTCACTACCACTACTTAAAGTAGGCGAGGGGTTTTAGTCCTACAAATATAACCATATTTCACTAAGGGACCGCCTTCCCTTTCCTAACATACAATTCTCCAAAACCAATCCTTTCCAATTTGACATTAACGATTTGAAAAAATAACTAAAGCTGCCAAATACAAAATAGAATTACGCCAATTTGTCTTTTTCATTAATTTCGAATTGACTAGTGTTTTCCAATCGCAGATTTTTTTATAATAAAAATTATTAGAGATCGAATATGTTGTGATTATCGTGATTCAAGTGAACGAGCTGCAATTTGTAGTCCTTTAAAAGAAATAGGAAACCTGTATAAGGCAAGTATTCACTGAATCGTAGATGTCTTAAAAGATATTTATAAAGGAGTTAGTATAAGCTGTGTTTGGCGCGCCAGTATATGGAATGACGACAACAGTGGACGTCTTAGCGACTCTAAACATAAAAGCAATATTATCAATACAAATTGTTATAACTCCACTTCTAGTTGAGGAACTTTAGAACAAAGAATGGCGAAATTAAATAACAATATTGGTATTAATCAGAGTAATAATATAAGTTTTATTGTTATTACGTCTGGGGGCGTTTAGGATCCCGCAAAGTATTAAAACTCCTTTTATTTAACCATAAACTGCACCTAAGTTTCTCTCAAACAGAGGTCGACTTATAAATCATCTTTTCCCTACCTAGACTTTTTCTTGAAACCATTAAGGCTCCTACATACTGGCGCGACGCGACACAAAGACACCGCGTGTAGCGCTACAAGCGGTGCCTTTGTGTCGCGACGTATGTAGGAGCCTTTATTCAGCTTTGTTCTTCACTAACATCCGTATTCTAAGAAATTCCTGAACACAACATCGCTCACGGACATTCTTAAATATACCATAAGAAGTAGACATAAGGTCTAATATTCTTAGTTGTTTCTTGAAAATTTCCTTGACTGAAGCATTCCTCGTTTAAACAAATTAGAACGATTTGTTCAAGTGAAGTTTCGCCAAGTCGATTACATTTTCCATAATCAACTAGAAATATGCGTGTTATTCGAGTTAAGTTCGAAGAATTGTCTTACAATTGGGGCGTTTATAGCTTAACACTGAACCAACTATCCCTACTCTACGCCTAATAAAGACTGATCATAAATTATGCAACTGTATACTCTATTGTCATTGACCGTAACTTATTGTTGGCTACGCTTCGTTCATTGCACTAACTTGCCGACTGTTAAGTCCAATGATCAGCATGTGATGACGGCGCGATGAAACGAGAAACTAATTATTTCACGGATCGTACAAACGAGTACGGTAAGCAAAATAGATAAGTATGCAGATAACTTGCATTTTTTTTTTGCGAAAACTCTTCTCTAAAGCTATTCTATTCAATTTACTGCTCATTCTATTTCACGATTAGTTTTGTCAACCAATCACTACATATATAATTTCTTAATCTGCTGACCAGCAAACTTAACTAACCTGCACCTCAATTGCAATCCGAAAGATTTTGAAGGAAATTGCTAATCCGTTGGTTCAAATATTTGAAAAATTCGTCTGCTCAACAACGTAACTAACACAATGAATCTTTTCGAATTGTTAAAATGAAAGGCCATTGCCACTGTAAGTGTGCTACGCAATAACCCGCGGGCTTTCATCGACCCTGCGTAAATCTTTGTTCACGTTAGTCTAAAAAGATGTCATACACACAACAGCAGGCTTAGCATGACGCTTTCTATTACTACGAAGAAGTCTATTCTTCGTAGTAATAGAAAGCGTCATGCTAAGCCTGCTGTTGAAAAGACAAAGCTCTTTCTATACAAAGTGACATTTTGTTGAGCCATTTTTGACATCGCACCGTAGAAATTCTTCTGCAATCTGTTACTTTGTCTTTCGTTTCTAACGATCTTTGTCTAGGTCATTTTTTAAGTAGAAGGATTTCTACGGTGCGATGTCAAAAATGGCGCAACAAAATGTCACTTTGTATAGAAAGAGCTTTGTCTTTTCTTCTTAGATATAGAAAGCGTCATGCTAAGCCTGCAGGTCAGTTAGGCAGTTGCTTCATGTAAAATACTAATATTTTCAGATTAGTGCGTTCACTATGACTTGACGCGTAACGCGATTGTTGGCACTGAATTTTACAGTCATGTAATTGGTAGTTCTATTCGTCAATTGCCATTTTGAACTCTACGAACAAAATTCAGTGCACTATACTAATAGAGTTCAAAATGGCGACTGACAGAACAGCAGAACCAATCAATCACATGACTGCAAAATTCGGAGATACCAACGCGTCACGCGTCACGTTACACTGAACGTACGATGACACAATAACGATTTCTTTTGGAAATGCTCGTACCTGCATACCTAACTCTTTCGTCGACGGTACAGTCGCCAGCACAAGTTACCACCAACTAACAAATTTCTCCAAATGACTTTAAACCTTAAAATGTTGATGGCGACTGTACCTACATAGTCCCTCGATTTCCGATTTTCGCCCCATCCCATCGCGTCGCCATTTTGGTTCACCTCTACGCACCACATATCGCTAATTTCGACGCAAACACTAACATTAGTAGGAAATAATCACGCATACACTACGCTATCGTTAGTCCCGACCTCCGTCGAAGCACTTTCTAGAGGTCACTTGTTTCGCTGCCCGCTACTAGTATATTGTACTGTGTCTTACCAGGCAGGGAACGGTTTACCTGGAACAAATAATAATACCGTTAGGAAGCAGTGTAATAGAATCTATGGATGCATAATTAATGTCACTTCGGCCTAGCCTTTCAGTGGGCGTCAATGGTGTGAGTGACCCTAAAGGCATTGCTGATCTCTTTCGGGAACATTTCCATGTGAAATCCCCCTTAGGGTCGCCTTCACTGGGAGTGCTTAGTGTTGAGACTTGTCATGGTCAAGTGGGTACTAGAATTAGCTCCAAAAATGTAGCATGTGCTGTTAAGTCAATGTCCAGAGGCAAGTCCCCTGGCCATGACGGTCTCAGCATTGAGCATCTTCAGCAGGCTGGACATCACCTACCGAGAGTAATAGCAATTCTTTTTAACCTCTGTATCAGTCATGCTTTCTTACCCTCTGACCTTGTTAGAACAGTAGTAGTGCCAGTTGTTAAAAATAAAACGGGTGACCTGTCAGATAAAAATAATTATAGGCCCATCTCATTAGCGACTGTCATTGCGAAGGTGCTTGACGGTTTGCTTGATACACAGTTAAATGAATATCTACATCTGCACGATAACCAGTTCGGTTTTCGGCCAGGACTCTCCACAGAAAGTGCTATATTGTGTCTCAAGCATGCCGTCAGGTACTATACGGACAGGCATACTCCTGTGTACGCGTGCTTCCTCGACTTGTCCAGGGCTTTTGATCTGGTCTCCTATGACATTCTTTGGAAGAAGTTGAAGGAGATTAATTTTCCCAAGGAACTTATAAATTTATTTAAATGTTGGTATGGGGGCCAGATCAATAGTGTTAAGTGGGCCGGTTCACTGTCAGAACCATATGGGTTGGAGTGCGGGGTGAGGCAGGGGGGGTTGAGCTCCCCAGCACTTTTTAACCTGTATGTGAACGCTCTGATTGTTGCGCTCAGCAGTCATCATGTCGGCTGTCATATTGATGGAGTTTGCCTAAATAATCTTAGCTATGCGGACGACATGGTGCTGCTGAGCGCATCGGTCTGTGGCATTAGAACATTGTTGCGGATTTGTGAGACATATGCACAAGAACATGGTCTTAAATATAATGTGACGAAAAGTCAGTTCATGGTTTTTGAGGCCGGTTCTAAATGTCCTATAGCAGTACCTCCCATCAAACTGTACTGGGTTCCACTGGTCAGAGTAGACGTTTTCAAATACTTGGGGCTTGTAGTAACAGCCGGTCTCAGAGATGATGCTGATATCGAGAGGGAGCGGAGGGCTTTGGCTGTAAGGGGTAACATGATAGCTCGCAGGTTTGCGCGTTGTTCAGGGTCGGTTAAGCAGACCCTTTTCAGGGCTTATTGTACCTCTCTGTACACGTGCAGCCTGTGGGTGAATCACACTCAAAAAACATACGAAGCCCTTCGCATCCAATATAACAACGCATTCAGAGCGCTGATGGGGCTGCCGCGAAACTGTAGTGCCTCGGGCATGTTCGCCGTCGCTAGCGTCGACTGCTTTTATGCAACGATGCGTAAGCGCTGCGCGTCCCTGGTACGCAGAGTTCGCGGCAGCTCCAACAGCGTGCTGGGGATGATAGCCGACAGGCTCGACTGTCCATACATCAGACGCTGCAGTGACTTGCACGTCACCTACAGTGGTCGTATGTCAGTATAAATATGTTTTGTGTGGTTATTATGTGTTACCTGTTGTAATGTTTAATGTATTGTGTGTATCATTTGTGCTATATTTTAAATTTCCGTGTTTTAATGAGTCCTTGTTACTTGCAAAATAAATGAATATTATTATAAGCGTAATCAGCCTATGGTGTACCCACTGCTGGGACACAGGCCTTCTTTCTGCAAAAGGGAGTGCATCGTAATCCACCTAGAGGGCCCAGTGCGGCTTGGTTGGTTGGTTGGTAACTTAATGGACGATGGCCGTGGATCGGGCGCATCGGGTACAGGTCGAGAGGCCTGTGTCCAGCAGTGAACGATTATATCACAAAATAGATAGCGGAAACGCATGCATACATTAACTTAACTGTATTGTGTATGGTGTGTTTCCATAGACAAACCGTGAAAACGGGATTGTGAGGTATAGATTTAAGAATAACACTTCTGGAAATTTTAAAAGAAAAGAAACAAATAACAAATGCTTTACGCACAGCGAGTGCGACCGCACTGGCATTCGTTTGTCGGTCTCTGTGCGCGTGCGCCTGTTTTCGCTCGTTGTATGGAGCCAAATTATTTTAAAAAGAGTAACCGTGGAATTACTTGCTGGCTCATCCCTAGGAAATAGTGATGGATTAATTAGCATTAGCATTCATTGTTAGCTTGCGAAAGCTTATTTAGCATTTAGCAAATTAAATGTAGTTGCGAAATTGTGTGAAATTAAAAAATTACGAAAATTAATTTCAATTTTCGTAATTTTTTAATTTAATGACTCATACGTCAGACTCGTCAGAGCGTCGGCGCAGTGGTAGCGTGCGCTCTCCGTCGCACCCACGGGAAGTCGGGAATACTAAATACATCGGTTTCACGTGACAGTGACCTTGTTCGCTGCGAACTTACGAATAATGGGTTATGCAATTGTTATCTTATTATCTTTGATTTGTGCGTACTTAAGGTTGTATATTGAATGAATGCTTGTGCTTGTTTAATGTATTTAAATTATGGATGGTACGAAGAATGATGTTTAGAAATTATTACCTTAGTGTCTTTGATTTGCTCGTACTTAGAGTCGTGTATTGGTTGAATGAATGCGTGATTGTTTAATAATATATTTGCGTGGTACGCGCGCGGCGCGCGTCGTTTTGTGTTCGTTCAGTACGTTTTGGCAAGTGACAGTGAGATTTTGGTTTACGTATTCGTTATACAGTACTTACATTCTTTCGTTTTGTGCATAATATTGTACTTATAGATAATAGCGTGAACTCAATACCTACCTGTAAATAATAGGAGGTAGTAAGAAGTAGTGTGTAGTGAGAAGTGGCATGTATAAAAGTGTAAATACTAATTTTAAGTTTAGTATATAGAGGCATGAGGAACAGGGTGTAAAGTTCACTCATCCTCCATAGAAAAGGGAGGATCCTCCGACCAGACGGGTGTCGTGTCTGGTGGGCAACTGCCCGACGGTTGATGTCGGGATGTTGTATATATGCTAGTTGCGCGGTAAACTATGCTTGCGCGATGTAGGATTTTGCGTGACGTCAGTGTGATGCGTAGTTTTGTATGTGGCGCTGTAGATGCCGCCACAAGTATATAAATATTTTAGTGTAAATAAACTATTGAACGGACTTGAACGTGACAATGTCTCACCGAACTAAGGTCCGTATTACAGAAGGTTCCTCAAGTCTAGTTTGAGCGTCAATCAGTCGATCACTGTTTAAGTATAGAATCAGTACTCGAGCATCGGTCATATTCCAGAACGGTAATCAATCTCTATTCAGCTGAATCGAGACTCAAATCGAACCTCAAGCAGAGATGTGTATTGTCTATGTATCAGCCTGTTTTCGTTTACGATTTATTTTATTTACCAACTTTGTTTTAATCTTCACTGGATTAAAAATATTAAAATATATCATAAGCACCCAATTATTTAGGAAATCTGCGTTATTAGTTCGGTCTAGTTCGGTCCCGAATACTCGTAGTACAAATCCTCATTTATTTAAATAAAGTTTAGTAATCTTATAAGCATAATTATTGTAAGGCTTAACCGATAAAGCCCCAATGGCTCCGAATAGGAGCCCTCGCGGCGCGCGATTTGAAAGTAGTTATCGAATAAAAATGTTTTTTTTGAGATTGAGAGATGACGTTATTGAGCCACGGGCCTGAGCGGTTAAAAGACTTGTATCTATGGCCATAAATAGGTACGTTATTTAATAAAAATGTCAGTATGTCAAACAATTTATCCAAATGAAAACATCGTAGATATTTTGATCAGTTTTGTTATTTGTTTTGCTGATTATTATTTATTCTTATAACTTTTTAAATGGCAGGACGAAAGAAAAATAAAACACAAGAATTTGCAATTCTGGGGCTAGGGGATGCCCACGGTTATGTGGTTTTCTTAAATCGTGGTCTATCATAGGTAGAATTAAATATTTTACCACGTCTTATGAAAACCTGTACCTCTTTATGAAGTTTTCACAATTATATGGGTCCTGTGTATCTCTTAAATATCTAAGAGGAACGCTAAAGTTCAACCTTCTATTTGCATCATCATTGAATAAATTATTGTAATGATTTACTTCTTCAAATATATCCATTTTGATATTAAAACTCGACAACTTACGCTTGAAATAAAAATTGGCATGACAATTCTATGCTCAAGCGCGACCACACTTGGGCGATTACAGATCAAATCGCTGCTTGGGTTCGCTTTACGAACTGAGTAACGTTCTAAAATAAAGCGATACTCAGCTGAACTATGATCAATGAATCTATGCTTGAGGAACGTTCTAAAATTAAAACTTGACTTAAAACTAGTTTTAAACAGAGATCAATGCTTGAGTTTCCTTCTGTAATACGGGCCTAAGACTACATGGGATTATTTTTCTAATATGGTTAGTGAAAATAAAATTGCTAACTGTAATCAGTGCTCTAAAAACCTTTCTTACCGAACATCAATCACCAATTTAAAAACCCATTTAAAACTTAAACACATTGGCCATTACAATAACTTTTTGGTCGAATGTGAACCGACTCGGTCCCGTTCGGTACAGGTGCGTCAGGTGCAGAATGCTGATAATTATGTGATCAATCTTAACACATTACATAAGCAAGTGTACTAGCACAAATAAAACGTTATCGGCGAGTAAACTAAACGCACGCTAGGAGACGTCCTAAGGCGAACGCGCTTTTTAATTCGCATAATTTAGCAAAATTCACATATTTCATTATTATCAATTATCGTCATATTAGCAAATAGCATAGCAATAGCAATTATCATGTTAAGACTTACGAATTAACACGTTAATGAAATTTATTCGAAATCGCATTAATTACCATTACTACTAGGAAACGACCAACTGGAACCGTGCACCTAGCTTCTGACGTTTCTTGAGAGGCCTTGTAGGTTTATGTGAAATAATGAGGTCCAGCAGTCACCCGCTTTGACTGGTAACGATGACGATGTGTGGTGACGTACCTAGTCGGAGTCCGTGTCGTCGTTGACGGACGAGCGCAGCTTGGACAGCGTGCGGCGCGCGGCGGGCGTGTCGTCCTCCTCGTCGGACGAGATGACGATGTGTGGTGACGTACCTAGTCGGAGTCCGTGTCGTCGTTGACGGACGAGCGCAGCTTGGACAGCGTGCGGCGCGCGGCGGGCGTGTCGTCCTCCTCGTCGGACGAGATGACGATGTGTGGTGACGTACCTAGTCGGAGTCCGTGTCGTCGTTGACGGACGAGCGCAGCTTGGATAGCGTGCGGCGCGCGGCGGGCGTGTCGTCCTCCTCGTCGGACGAGATGACGATGTGTGGTGACGTACCTAGTCGGAGTCCGTGTCGTCGTTGACGGACGAGCGCAGCTTGGACAGCGTGCGGCGCGCGGCGGGCGTGTCGTCCTCCTCGTCGGACGAGATGACGATGTGTGGTGACGTACCTAGTCGGAGTCCGTGTCGTCGTTGACGGACGAGCGCAGCTTGGACAGCGTGCGGCGCGCGGCGGGCGTGTCGTCCTCCTCGTCGGACGAGATGACGATGTGTGGTGACGTACCTAGTCGGAGTCCGTGTCGTCGTTGACGGACGAGCGCAGCTTGGACAGCGTGCGGCGCGCGGCGGGCGTGTCGTCCTCCTCGTCGGACGAGATGACGATGTGTGGTGACGTACCTAGTCGGAGTCCGTGTCGTCGTTGACGGACGAGCGCAGCTTGGACAGCGTGCGGCGCGCGGCGGGCGTGTCGTCCTCCTCGTCGGACGAGATGACGATGTGTGGTGACGTACCTAGTCGGAGTCCGTGTCGTCGTTGACGGACGAGCGCAGCTTGGACAGCGTGCGGCGCGTGGCGGGCGTGTCGTCCTCCTCGTCGGACGAGATGACGATGTGTGGTGACGTACCTAGTCGGAGTCCGTGTCGTCGTTGACGGACGAGCGCAGCTTGGACAGCGTGCGGCGCGCGGCGGGCGTGTCGTCCTCCTCGTCGGACGAGATGACGATGTGTGGTGACGTACCTAGTCGGAGTCCGTGTCGTCGTTGACGGACGAGCGCAGCTTGGACAGCGTGCGGCGCGCGGCGGGCGTGTCGTCCTCCTCGTCGGACGAGATGACGATGTGTGGTGACGTACCTAGTCGGAGTCCGTGTCGTCGTTGACGGACGAGCGCAGCTTGGACAGCGTGCGGCGCGCGGCGGGCGTGTCGTCCTCCTCGTCGGACGAGATGACGATGTGTGGTGACGTACCTAGTCGGAGTCCGTGTCGTCGTTGACGGACGAGCGCAGCTTGGACAGCGTGCGGCGCGCGGCGGGCGTGTCGTCCTCCTCGTCGGACGAGATGACGATGTGTGGTGACGTACCTAGTCGGAGTCCGTGTCGTCGTTGACGGACGAGCGCAGCTTGGACAGCGTGCGGCGCGCGGCGGGCGTGTCGTCCTCCTCGTCGGACGAGATGACGATGTGTGGTGACGTACCTAGTCGGAGTCCGTGTCGTCGTTGACGGACGAGCGCAGCTTGGACAGCGTGCGGCGCGCGGCGGGCGTGTCGTCCTCCTCGTCGGACGAGATGACGATGTGTGGTGACGTACCTAGTCGGAGTCCGTGTCGTCGTTGACGGACGAGCGCAGCTTGGACAGCGTGCGGCGCGCGGCGGGCGTGTCGTCCTCCTCGTCGGACGAGATGACGATGTGTGGTGACGTACCTAGTCGGAGTCCGTGTCGTCGTTGACGGACGAGCGCAGCTTGGACAGCGTGCGGCGCGCGGCGGGCGTGTCGTCCTCCTCGTCGGACGAGATGACGATGTGTGGTGACGTACCTAGTCGGAGTCCGTGTCGTCGTTGACGGACGAGCGCAGCTTGGACAGCGTGCGGCGCGCGGCGGGCGTGTCGTCCTCCTCGTCGGACGAGATGACGATGTGTGGTGACGTACCTAGTCGGAGTCCGTGTCGTCGTTGACGGACGAGCGCAGCTTGGACAGCGTGCGGCGCGCGGCGGGCGTGTCGTCCTCCTCGTCGGACGAGATGACGATGTGTGGTGACGTACCTAGTCGGAGTCCGTGTCGTCGTTGACGGACGAGCGCAGCTTGGACAGCGTGCGGCGCGCGGCGGGCGTGTCGTCCTCCTCGTCGGACGAGATGACGATGTGTGGTGACGTACCTAGTCGGAGTCCGTGTCGTCGTTGACGGACGAGCGCAGCTTGGACAGCGTGCGGCGCGCGGCGGGCGTGTCGTCCTCCTCGTCGGACGAGATGACGATGTGTGGTGACGTACCTAGTCGGAGTCCGTGTCGTCGTTGACGGACGAGCGCAGCTTGGACAGCGTGCGGCGCGCGGCGGGCGTGTCGTCCTCCTCGTCGGACGAGATGACGATGTGTGGTGACGTACCTAGTCGGAGTCCGTGTCGTCGTTGACGGACGAGCGCAGCTTGGACAGCGTGCGGCGCGCGGCGGGCGTGTCGTCCTCCTCGTCGGACGAGATGACGATGTGTGGTGACGTACCTAGTCGGAGTCCGTGTCGTCGTTGACGGACGAGCGCAGCTTGGACAGCGTGCGGCGCGCGGCGGGCGTGTCGTCCTCCTCGTCGGACGAGATGACGATGTGTGGTGACGTACCTAGTCGGAGTCCGTGTCGTCGTTGACGGACGAGCGCAGCTTGGACAGCGTGCGGCGCGCGGCGGGCGTGTCGTCCTCCTCGTCGGACGAGATGACGATGTGTGGTGACGTACCTAGTCGGAGTCCGTGTCGTCGTTGACGGACGAGCGCAGCTTGGACAGCGTGCGGCGCGCGGCGGGCGTGTCGTCCTCCTCGTCGGACGAGATGACGATGTGTGGTGACGTACCTAGTCGGAGTCCGTGTCGTCGTTGACGGACGAGCGCAGCTTGGACAGCGTGCGGCGCGCGGCGGGCGTGTCGTCCTCCTCGTCGGACGAGATGACGATGTGTGGTGACGTACCTAGTCGGAGTCCGTGTCGTCGTTGACGGACGAGCGCAGCTTGGACAGCGTGCGGCGCGCGGCGGGCGTGTCGTCCTCCTCGTCGGACGAGATGACGATGTGTGGTGACGTACCTAGTCGGAGTCCGTGTCGTCGTTGACGGACGAGCGCAGCTTGGACAGCGTGCGGCGCGCGGCGGGCGTGTCGTCCTCCTCGTCGGACGAGATGACGATGTGTGGTGACGTACCTAGTCGGAGTCCGTGTCGTCGTTGACGGACGAGCGCAGCTTGGACAGCGTGCGGCGCGCGGCGGGCGTGTCGTCCTCCTCGTCGGACGAGATGACGATGTGTGGTGACGTACCTAGTCGGAGTCCGTGTCGTCGTTGACGGACGAGCGCAGCTTGGACAGCGTGCGGCGCGCGGCGGGCGTGTCGTCCTCCTCGTCGGACGAGATGACGATGTGTGGTGACGTACCTAGTCGGAGTCCGTGTCGTCGTTGACGGACGAGCGCAGCTTGGACAGCGTGCGGCGCGCGGCGGGCGTGTCGTCCTCCTCGTCGGACGAGATGACGATGTGTGGTGACGTACCTAGTCGGAGTCCGTGTCGTCGTTGACGGACGAGCGCAGCTTGGACAGCGTGCGGCGCGCGGCGGGCGTGTCGTCCTCCTCGTCGGACGAGATGACGATGTGTGGTGACGTACCTAGTCGGAGTCCGTGTCGTCGTTGACGGACGAGCGCAGCTTGGACAGCGTGCGGCGCGCGGCGGGCGTGTCGTCCTCCTCGTCGGACGAGATGACGATGTGTGGTGACGTACCTAGTCGGAGTCCGTGTCGTCGTTGACGGACGAGCGCAGCTTGGACAGCGTGCGGCGCGCGGCGGGCGTGTCGTCCTCCTCGTCGGACGAGATGACGATGTGTGGTGACGTACCTAGTCGGAGTCCGTGTCGTCGTTGACGGACGAGCGCAGCTTGGACAGCGTGCGGCGCGCGGCGGGCGTGTCGTCCTCCTCGTCGGACGAGATGACGATGTGTGGTGACGTACCTAGTCGGAGTCCGTGTCGTCGTTGACGGACGAGCGCAGCTTGGACAGCGTGCGGCGCGCGGCGGGCGTGTCGTCCTCCTCGTCGGACGAGATGACGATGTGTGGTGACGTACCTAGTCGGAGTCCGTGTCGTCGTTGACGGACGAGCGCAGCTTGGACAGCGTGCGGCGCGCGGCGGGCGTGTCGTCCTCCTCGTCGGACGAGATGACGATGTGTGGTGACGTACCTAGTCGGAGTCCGTGTCGTCGTTGACGGACGAGCGCAGCTTGGACAGCGTGCGGCGCGCGGCGGGCGTGTCGTCCTCCTCGTCGGACGAGATGACGATGTGTGGTGACGTACCTAGTCGGAGTCCGTGTCGTCGTTGACGGACGAGCGCAGCTTGGACAGCGTGCGGCGCGCGGCGGGCGTGTCGTCCTCCTCGTCGGACGAGATGACGATGTGTGGTGACGTACCTAGTCGGAGTCCGTGTCGTCGTTGACGGACGAGCGCAGCTTGGACAGCGTGCGGCGCGCGGCGGGCGTGTCGTCCTCCTCGTCGGACGAGATGACGATGTGTGGTGACGTACCTAGTCGGAGTCCGTGTCGTCGTTGACGGACGAGCGCAGCTTGGACAGCGTGCGGCGCGCGGCGGGCGTGTCGTCCTCCTCGTCGGACGAGATGACGATGCGCTGGCGCGGCTTCACGCCCGTGGCGCCGCGCGTCATGCGCCGCGACACCGCGCCGTCTTTGTCCGCTGGGAGTACACAAACAAGTACATAAATCATTTGGAACATACACACACAACTTCAGCCACACAATAAGGTGCAGATTCGTCGCATTACAGATCTATAAAAACCCAAAAGCCCGGCTTGCCCTAATATGAACATAACATCGCATATTAAGGCGCTGACAAGACCCAATTGACCAAAATAGGCTTCTCTTAAGAAAAGAAATTGCCAAATATGTATAGTTTGTGGTAGCGGAAAAAATAAATGTTAATTTTGAACATATTTCCCAGAACTTGGTTGTTACCAAAACACGTTTTAAAAAGAATCTCAATAAAAACTAACGTTAAACTAACCTCTTACCTTGAGTTGTAATACAAAATATCTGCATTAAATATTAATATACGAGGGCGGGTCAATTAGTCCGTGACTTTTGGAATAAAACACAGATTTTTTGATAAAAAAATAATTTTATTTTTCAACGTAGTCTCCCTTGAGCTCTATACACTTTGTCCAACGCTTCTCCAATTTTTTTATCCCTTCCAAAAAAAATGATTTGTCGAGGTCCTCAAAATAGGCCTTTGTTTGCGAGATGACTTCATCATTGGAGTCAAATCTTTTTCCACCAAGCCATTTCTTCAGGTTTGGGAACAAGAAGTAGTCGCTCGGAGCCAAATCTGGAGAATAGGGCGGATGAGGGAGCAATTCATAGCCCAATTCATGGATTTTTGCCATGGCAACTGCACATGTGTGCACCCTTGCATTGTCTTGGGGGAAAAGAACTTTTTTCTTGGCCAAATGAGGTCGGTTTTTTTTCAAATCGTCATTGAATCGGTCCAATAAATTGGCATAATATTCCCCATTGATTGTTCTTCCCTTTTGAAGGTAGTCAATGTGGATTATCCCGCGTGCATCCCAAAAAACAGTCGCCATAACTTTATTGGCTGACAAACCCACCTTGGCCTTCTTCGGCGCCGATTCACCCTTAGAAACCCACTGTTTTGACTGTTGTTTGGTCTCTGGTGTGTTGTGATGGATCCATGTTTCGTCCACGGTTACAAAACGGCGCAAAAACTCCTCCATATTGCGATTAAACAACGCCAAACCTTCCTGTGAAGTTGTTACACGATTGCGTTTGTGGTCGACTGTGAGCAAACGCGGCACCCATCTTGCGGAAAGCTTTCTCATGCCCAAGTGATCATTCAAAATTGAAACCACTGAGCCATGCGAGATCCCTACGGCTTCCACAATCTCTCGCACTTTCAATCTTCGGTCGGCCAACACCATAATTTTTTCGATTGTTTCGAGTGTAGAGACCTCAACTGGGCGTCCAGGACGTTCGGCATCTTCAGTGCTTGTACGGCCACAACGAAATTCAGTAAACCACTTTTTTACCATTGAAATCGATGGTGCAGAGTCCCCATAGTATTTATCAAGCTTAGCCTTGGTCTCGGTAATGGTTTTTTTTCGCAAGAAATAATGCTTAATAAGCACACGAAATTCACTTTTTTCCATTTTCTCCTCAAATTAGTGAGTAGTCTGATAAAAATAGCTGTCAAACACAAACTAACTGACGCAGCAAGTTTAAATTTTGACAGGAGTCAACTGACAGCCTGTTGACAGAAGCAGTGTTGCTGTTTCAGTAAAGAGGTCAGAAATTCAAAAAGTCACGGACTTATTGACCCGCCCTCGTACGTTCCGTATTTAATTAATAACAAGAACGTCTTATTTGAATGCAGAACTTGGTTGTTTTTTATTTTAGGTTACTCAACTAAATTTTGAGTAAATAGATAATTGCTTCATATTTTACATTAAATTACAAGCGTTGTGGCATCGCGCTTCTCTTTCTTTTCTATGCAATCTGACAGTGACCGCGGTTTAGATGTTGTCAGCGTCTTAAGCAATGTGATCATTTATTTTTATTGAGGAGCTGAAGAGGTGTCGAATCTCAAATCGTTTATATTTATTATCAATTCATAATGTACAATTACAGGTGGTAAATAAAAAGAAGAAATTTTAGAATCAATTATGGACCCTGTCGGGCACAGCACATGTTTTAAATAAGTAGAGAGAGGAGGAGTTCTTTATTAATATTCCCTGTTATTAAGTTAGAATTATATTTTATATCCTACCTATGTATTTATATTTCCATTCATTCACTTATTCTGTTAACATATTATTCATATTTTATATGCTGGCTATTCATTTGTTATTTATTTAATTATATTTAATATTGCATATTTCTTTTTTGCTTATTTTTTTTTTATTATTATTAATGTAGTATAATTATTAAATATGATGTTATAATTTATTTTTGTTATTTTACTTATTAAAATATATCTGTTATTCATAATTATTATGTAATATTATTATTGAATTTATTCATTAGAACTATTTTATATCATATTATCTATGTATTTATATTTCCATTTAATTTACTTATTCTATTAATATTTTATATGCAGGTATATCTATTCATTATTTATTTATATAATTATATTTAATATTGCTTATTTCTTTAACCGCTTAAAAATTGTTAATTATTATTAATGTAATATAATTATTAAGTATTGCAGTATAGTTTATTTTTATTATTTTACTTATTAAAATATATCTGTTGTTTATAGTTATGTTAGATACTTTTGTAATGTGTAATAGCTTGTTTCAATTAAGTATTTCTTTAATTTATTTAAAAATTAACTGGTTTTATTATGTTGTATTATGTCTTCTGGTAATTTATTTTATATTTTTATTGACATTGAATATGGACTAGATGAATGTAGTTTAAGGCGGGAGGGGGGCAAATTTAGTCTATTTTTATGGCGCAACGAATAATGTGTTTGTATGTCTCCCCGTGTGCTGTAAGAATCTGGATATTTACGGAGTAGTTTACATAATCGTAAGATATAAATACCAACTAAGGTGAGAATCTTGTGTTTCTAAAAGTAAGGCTTGCAACTATCTGTAGGTTCTATATTGGTAATTATTCATATTAGCTTTTTTTTTAAGGTAAATAGGGAGGCAGCGTCTGTGCTATTTCCCCATAAGATGATGCCATGGTTAAACCAAGCGTGGGCATACGCGTAGTATGTGATTAGTGCGTTTTGTAGTCTTTTTTATTTCACAAGCATATGAAAAGTTTGAATTTTTTTATTTTACTGTCTGTATTATGTGTTTTCCAGTTTATATGGGTGTCTATTGTTAAACCTAGGAGTGTGAAATTGTTAACTGTTATGTTAATTAAAAGTAAACTCTATATTTATTTGGTTTTAATGCCAGGGGTACGCTATCAATTTGGTTTTAGTAAAATTTATTTCGAGATTATGGTCACTCATCTAGTTTGCAGTTTTTCCATAAAGAGTCGTAAGTTTTTCATTCAAATTAGCATTTGTTTGGCATGAAGTCAGGATCGAGATATAATCCGCAAAAAGTGCACATGGCCAGTCTATGGTTTTGGGGAGGTCATTTATATATATATACGAGGAAAAGGAGGCAACCTATAGGGAGCAACTTCCATGGGGAATAGAAGCATGTATTGATTTAAACATCAGATCTAATGAGCAGTGCTTCTTTTGTTTTTTATTGTAATATTCAATCTCAAGTAATATAATATATACATTGTGTAGGAGTCAAGAAACAAATTCCTATTTTTTTACAGTTTTTAATGCATTACCTACTTATTTTACAATTCATTAATTTATGTTGCGTTTTTTGGTGGAACGGAACGCAAACTCAAAACGCGTCGTCTTCAACAATGCCGGAAGTGACGAGAGAAACTATGTTACTAAAATCTATTCTTAGCAAAGTGCTTGAAATCTCACTAAGGTAAGTAAGTGCGATTTCTGCTTGAATAAAGCACAACAATTTTTTTTTACACAAGCAGAAGTTGAATTAGTAATTAATACTTTTCTTGGGTTTATATTCCTGTCTATTATTGATATAGTGAAAAAAAAAATACATGCATATTCCCTATTGCTCTCTAACAGGATGCCAAATAGGCGGCGTGCGTTTTAATAATATAAGTTATTCCGATAACATGGCCCTCTTGAGCCCCTCAATAAGAGCTCTTAGCCTACTAGTGGATATTTGCGACCGATATGCCAGCTCACATGGCATGGTCTAGAATGTTATGAAAACTGAAATACTAGTTTTCACAGCTGCAAGTTTTTATTTATGGTTCACCAGTAAGAGTTGTACGAGCGTTTGGGTATCCAGGCTGTGGCCTGGATACCCAAATGCCTCACTGACGATCTCACAGATGACGCCGACATAAAACGAGAAAGACTCGTTTTATGTCGGCGTCATCTCGATAAGTTGTGTCGTAAGAAAAAATACATTTAAATTGGATGGCGACAAATGGTATGCTTTGGGGTTGATAATGTTAGTATGTTGATCTGATAAAGGCAACAAAATTATAGTTTCGGAAAATATACCATCATTCTAATCTACCAAGGCAATCTATTTAAAATATAATATCTACCTAACAAGTAATGCTCTTACAAAACCAGTTCATCATCAGTTATAGAATTTACCTATTAGTAGAAACAGTATAAGCAACTCCATCAACACTCACCAACGACTTCTTTGTGCTTGACCTTGGCCTCTTTCTTGGCCTGTTTCTCCTGTTCTTTCTTCTCGATCTTGGCCTTCTTGAGCGCCTGGCACTTCTCTAACGTGGGCTTGCCGTCGAGCCCGGCCGTAACTAGGAGGTCTAACATCTTCTGAACGCGTTCCTTATTTTTTGTGCAACCTGTAATTATATTATGATAATTATTTAACTGGGTGAAGCCGACTGTACGTTATTTTCGGATATGATAAGAAATCGATTTAAGAGAGTGTTTAATTTTACTTGTAAAGTCATAATGACTCAATTTCATTAGTTGATAACTCGGTCGATATACAGAATGCGGGGTAATGACTAATGAAAGTCAGAAGTCTATAACGCAGTCGGTCTGCGGGGAATCCCCGTAGCGGGCGTAGCGACCAATGAAATTCATGGGTTGGTAAATACCGTGCGGAGACTCACACCTAATGAAAATGAACCTCCAAAGCAAATTCCTAACGTGCGGTGCATGTTCTCCGTAAACCGCATTTGTCACTATCGACTAATGAAAACGGTTCCCCGAATACGGGCCCTATGGCATGCTTTACAGAAATCTCCAGCATTCCACATGCAGGCCCTATCGACTAATGAAAACGGTTCCCTGCATGCGGGCCCTGGTGCGGGAGATATTTGTAAAGCATGCCGCGTTACAGAAATCTCCCGCACCCCGCATACGAGCTATATCGACCAATGAAATCGAGCCAATTGAGCCTTATGACAGGCATTAACGCATGATTTTTCAGAACGTTTATAAAGTTGTCTATGGGGCAAACATATCATTAGAAAAAAATATTTGTATGTTTAGGAAAACGGACAGCAGTCTCGTGACTAGTCTCTTGACTGACGCGACTCAGAGGACTTGTAAATTAGTGGGATTCATCATGAAATAATGTTTTCCTCACCGACGCTGCGGTGATATATGATTTTAGTGACTTTTAAATCTGTTATTACACCTTCATATAATGCAAGTAAGATATGCAAAAAATATATGTTACACTAGAACACATACACATCAATTCTATACAAGGTGTCGTTTTTCATCCTCGTCAAATTCAAAAAGGTAACGATTCTCGACACGTATCAATAATAAAATAAGTAGGTCTTTTTTTTTTAAATTTTCGGAAATCGGCATGTGTGGGACACGCATGTTAAAAAGCGGCCCGTGTGATACCGCACTGTAACTGCCCTTTTACACATACACTACCGCATACGCAACGGGTCACCCCGTTCTGTACTTTGAAAGTGGTGTATTCTAAAATACTGTCAAACTTAAATAACTAAAAGAACAAGTATGTATTAATTATTGAGCAGGTATCGTAATTTTATTAGATAATATAATTATGTCTTTCATGGCAGTCTCCTGAAATTTGACGAGGATGCAAAACGACACCTTGTATGTGAATATTTAAGTATTTTAGACTATTTTTTATTATTCTATGTTTTTTTTTAAATATTCATGTTTTCAACTAAAAATTAATATTCCCTATGAAACGTTTCTGTATTTGTATGGACAAGGTCAATGGCCGACCCTTAATGGACAGCAGTGTCATTAGTGTCACATTATTATGATCAACTTCTTTGGTGTCCACCACTCACCAAAGAAGTTCATCATAATATTATTTAATATGACACAACCTTCCACTTTACTCATGTAACATGAGTACATTATTCTATTCTATTTTTCTCTATGGCAAAGGCGCCATGTAACATGCTATTTATACAAATAAATAAAATTGAAGTGTCTGTTTGTAATGTCCGAATAACAACTTTTAAAAAATGCGTATGTACGGTAGGTACTTGTAAGAAAAAAAAAACAAAAAATATATATATTTGTCTCTCTGTTTGTTCCGGTTAAGCTCCGAGTAACTTACTCTTATTTTTATTAAAGTCACGCGGGCGAACAGTAGCTAGTTATAAATAAAAATGAAAATTATAAACTGCTGACATACCTTCAACAAGCTTCTTATAATCGAACCGTATCCCAGCTGCCTTGCAGAATTTCTTCATATCCGTGATACCGGGCTGGCGCAGCTCGGGCGGCACGGGCGGGCGCCCCCGCTTGCCGGCCGGGGTCCCTGGCGTGCCTCCAGCGGAGCCCTTAGCCCCGCCGGCCCCCGGGGTCCCAGGGGCCCGCGGACTGTTCTTGGTGCCCTTCGGCCTGCCCGGGCCGCGCTTCAGTGGCGTATCCTGTACGTGATAGGCGCTTATTTCACTCGATACGATTGATTGTGAGTTATGGAAGGTGCGTGCGCTTGCGGGTGATTTTCGATCAACAATACTTGAACATTTCAATACTTAATAATATAAATATGTAGAAAAAAGTTTTTAATTATCAACTATTTTAGCTTTAATAAACCTTATTGCATGATTATAAAGTTATTTTGGGTAGCTACAGATAATAAAATTGTTGGGGCCCTATTTTTTCCGGCCGTTTATAAGGCGCTACATCGCGGGCATCTACTGGGCGGGTCACACGTAATGGATGCATAAAGTCAGATGGGCCTGGATCGTGTGACACAGTGGGTGCCTGAGGACGGGCGTCGTCACCGAGGCAGGCGTAAGAAACGCTAGCGAGACGTTTTGGACTCGGTCCTGATCGATTTGCCAAAGAAGGCACAACTTAAGGAGAGCTAGGGAAGTATGGGGGAGACCTTTGCACAACAGTACACTACCTAGTGTGGCATCTAGTATTATTGATCGAAGGGGCGATAAATGTAGTGGCGAATGTTATGCTTAGGATTCCAAAATTGCAATGATGTTGGTGGTTCACAGTGAAAAACATTTACTGAAATATTGTTGGGTCCAAGCTGCAGATTCAATAAATGTGACAATGAAATGATAAATGTGATGAAGAAAAATAATGTGGTTTTTATTTGGAATAATTTGATAGTCGACCAAACCAACAATCGCAATTCATATTAACAGTATATAGGATGAGTTTTTCGTTTAGGCCTTTTAGAGAAAAACGAGAAATAACTGTCCAAGGCGTCATGTGGTCGACTTTGGAGAAAACAAAAGGTGCATTATATTTTTTTTTTTTAAACTAATCCTATATACCAAAGTTATGTTAAAACAACAGCATAAAAATACGATTTGGTGATAAATGGCAAATATGATTGTAGTGTGTCCGTACCTCGTCACTTTCTTCAGAATCGCTGCCGGAAGATCCTGAGGAATCGTCTGATGACGACGAGTCTACCGTCGTTACCTGGGGCAATGTTTTAAATATTAATTACACAGATTTTAAACATGTAAATATTAACATTGGCAGTAAGTGAAGGGTGCGCCAAACCGAATGGCCAGGCTGCCTTTCGTAATCAAAAAGTCAACATCATTTTTAGAATTTCCAAGTTAATTTTTGTTTCAGTTTATTATAGACGTTGTACAGAGATTATTTATTTAAACTTGTTGCACACAATTCGGTACATAGGCGGACTTAGTGCCTTAGGCATTCTCTACCAGTCAACCAAGGGTGGTGAAGAGATAAGATGCCAGGGTGATTAATCTGGCATAAACCGCTTAGCGGTCGCAAGGCTTCAGTTTCTGTCAGTCTTTTGAAAGATAAAATCTTCCTTTTCCAATATAAATCGCGGTACGGCCCACTGACCATACCGCGATTCAAAGAATCGACCATTCAAAATAGCCGTCATTTTTGTCAAAAACATACACATTCCTCTTTTCTAAAGACACATATCGTCGCCTTAGAGTGAAAACTTCGTATATGCGAAAAAGGCAACTTTACTGGAATAATTATTAAATTCTAAGTGTTGGTAAATTGAAAACCTCGTCTGTTCTTTTGCGAGAACTTCGAACTCGCCATAGATGGCGCCACAGCTGACTAAACTTTTTTTGTGGGAAACTAGGCGTGCGTTGCGAGGTTTTGCTTTCCAAAAAACCATAAAATAAAAATGATCAAATAACAAACATTCCCGAGGTGTTTAATCTTTTTTTTTTTTTGAGGGAGGGAAATCATCAAATAACTTCTCCCGCTCTGGGCGGAGCGGGAGGGTGTGTCAGACTGTTACTGACTAAAACCCACCCGTATTCCTTCTTGTTGCCTGTGTTGCGGGGGCCTCAGTGACCCATAAGTACCTTCCCGCGACCCCGACAGGGAGGTGTTCACTCTAAGGCGACGATATATTAATAACAGTGGCTGAAAGATGCAGTAAAACCAGCCCTACACTGACCTCGCTGGAGGCGGGCGCCAGGCCGCGCGCCTGCAGCTTGGCGGCCGCCAGCTTGGCCGCCGCGGCCTTCTGCGCCGCGATGTGCGCCGCCTGGCTCGCCAGCTTCTCCCGCTCGGCGTTCGCGTCGTAGTAGTTGAACAGGACCTCCATGGACACGGGGACGTCGCCGAAGTAAACCTCGTTGGGGATGTGGGAAGAGTCCAGGCAGTCGTCGCTCCATCGCCTTTGGGAATGGAATAGATGAGGTTACTTACATCACATAACGCCTATATTCCCCGAAAGGTTAGGCAGAGGTGTACACACGACTAAACATCAAGCTATACATTTCCAGTATAAGCTGATCTCGCATTGTATAGGATTCCCGTATAATGCGAGATCAGCGTAAACTGGAAAAGTATAGCTTGATGTGTAGCCGTGTGTACCTATAGTACACCCACATTTCGCCAGTTATATTTTAGTCCCATGTAATAATGGGCGAGCCTATTGCCATCAACCGGGCACAAATCCAAACTCCGGGCTGCTACTGAGAAATTCCAGATGGAAAAAACTCTACCCAACCCGAAAATCGAACCCAGGGCCTCATGCTCAGCAGTAGCGCTTGCAACCACTAGACCAACGAGGCAGTAGATGAGGTTATAACTTAAAATTTAAACTAGGTAAGAAACATTTTTGAATTACTTACTAATATGTTTGCACATCTTTATTATCGCTTTTCACTAAAACAATAATTTATATGAATACTCACATAAATGATAGTCTATTCAAAAACGATTAAAAATTACATCTCGAAGGCTCGACTCGAGCCGGCTTAATGGAATTTAAAACAATAATGTCCTTCGCAACTACTTGAAGCGAGTCGTTGAACTTGCCTCGAGCGTATGTACTTACTTTACTTAAAACACGTGTTTTGAAGTAAGTATTCAAAAATGGATTGAATCAGTGCGGCGATATATTCAAACTTTTACCAGGTATCTCTTTTTGTTCTTTTATAATTGAGAATTGCCGGGTTTGCGAAATGCAGCCACTGTCTCCTTTGTTGAACAAACACCTTTTGGCTCGAACGGTCCGGTGAATACTGAACGTACCACGGCATAAGACAGAGCCGTTATTATGACTCACATGGTTGCTCAATCGAGTAATACCGTAAGTTAGTACGGAGCTTAATGAATATGAAGTATCTCTGCTAATTTTGAGACCGCATATTTTGTAAAGGAAACCAAACATAATTAAGCGTAAAAAAAAATCTGGCTTTATATTACCAGATAAAAAGCTGTATCAATATTTGACAATACGAGGGTCATTCAATAAATACTTAGCCTACAAAAAGTAAACGAAAATTTTGGAAAAGTGGCAATTTATTTTTCAACAAAGTCTCCTTTTAGTTCGATACACTTAGCCCAGCGATGCTCCAACTTTTTTAACCCGTCCGAAAAATAGTTTTTGTCAAACTCTGCAAAATAGGCCTCCGTGGCGGCGATGACCTCCTCATTCGATCCATATCTATTCCCGGCGAGTGATTTTTTCAGATTAGGAAACAGAAAGAAGTCACAAGGGGCCAAATCTGGAGAATACGGTGGATGGGGCAACAATTCGTAGCGTAATTCGACCAATTTGGCCATGGCAACGGCAGACGTGTGAACCGGTGCGTTGTCGTGGTGAAACAGCACTTTTTTCTTCGCCAGATGGGGTCGTTTTTTCTTTAATTCGGCGTCGAATCGGCCCAATAAATCGGCATAGTAAAGCCCTGTAATTGTTTTACCCTTCTCGAGGTAATCGATGTAGATCACACCTTGTGAATCCCAGAAAACGGTGGCCATAACTTTTCCGGCCGATTTTACAGTTTTCGCCTTCTTTGGAACACGTTCCCCGGTCTGGATCCATTGTTTTGATTGCTCCTTGGTCTCTGGTGTGTACCAGTGGATCCAGGTTTCATCGACGGTCACAAAACGACGCAAAAACTCCGCTGGATTCCGCTTAAACAGCGCCAAACACGTCTCCGATGTGGTCTAACGTTTGCGCTTGTTTTCTGGTGTGAGTAAACGCGGCACCCATCGCGCCGACAGCTTTCTCATGCCGAGTTCCTCGTGAAGAATATGATGCACTGTTCCTTCTGAAATGCCTACAGTCTCAGCTAGCTCCCGAACCTTCAATCGGCGATCTGCCAATACAAAATCATGGATTTTTTTAATGTTTTCCTCCGTAGCAGCTGTTTTCGGTGCACCTGGACGTGGTTCATCAAAAACCGACGTACGGCCACGTGCAAACTCGTTGAACCAATTCTTGACGGTGGCCATCGATGGAGAAGAGTCACCGTACACAGCATCCAAGCGCTCTTTGATTTCGATGCGCGTTTTCCCTTCCAAAAATAGGAATCGAATCACCGAACCATATTGCTCTTTTTCCATTTTTGTAAAACCGATCGACACGTTCGCTTCCATAAGTTGTCAAATTAAAACAAATGAAGGGATTGGAATGAAAATTTGAAAAAAGAATTAAAAAAGAATGTGCTACACTGTGGTAAAACTCTTTTGAAACTACAGCGCCCTCTGGCGATGAGGCTAGGTACTTATTGAATGCACCTCGTAATTTTACGGCTGGCTCAAAGATTCATCTGTATTGTATTTCCACTTAAATTTTTAGAAGATACAACATAGCCAGCATATACACATACCTTTGACCTTTGGACCTTTGTATATTTTTTACAGAAGTGCAATAAAAAAAATAGAATTATACCAACCTTCTAAACTGTATCCCAGAGAAGTCCTTCCTGAACGGTCTGATAGCATACTGGTAGCCCGTGGCACGCGGGCGCGGCGGCGGCGGCAGGGAGCGCGGCGGCGGGGCCCGGGGGCCCGGGGCGGCGGGGCCGGGGGCGCGAGGGGCCCCGGGCGCCTTGGGCTTGTTGGTGGAGCCCTTCGGTCGCCCCCTCTTTTTGGGCTGTCGATAGTGACGATTTTATTCTCAAGATTTAACGGGTGCAGTGACCACGCGCTATGAGTATGAATAAGTTAATAAAGACTTATAGTTGTTGCATGTCACGAGTGCGCGCATCTTAATTTAAACCTTATTACAATGTATTAACCTTATTACCTAAGTTACAGCACGCGCGCTTATGATTTACAACCGCTATAAATGATATGATGTATTATGATTAGAGATCGGATATTCGGATGCATATTCACCTAAAGTTGAGATGTTGGCTAATATGGAATGCGCTTTTGTATCGCAAAATCCCGCGGCTCTAGGAATACAAATTTAGGTTTCTGATTATAGAATCGAATGTATATTAACTTACTTTCAAATGTTAGCTTATATGGAATGCACTTTTGTATCGATCGTAAAAATCCCGCCCGCCATTCCCGAATCGACAAATTTTGTTTTTTTCTGACTACATATGTAATTGGATGCATATGTACCTACCTAATATTATGATGTAAAGTAGGTAGAAACATAAATTTTAAATAAACATGCAATCCATAATCCCGGTTTTTTTTTTTAATAAATGTTTTTATAGAAGTCGCTTCCCTACTATACACCGGACTAGTTATGCATTCCCGTTGTTCGTGGCCTCTTTAAAAAAAAAAAGATTTTTAAGAAGCCGCTTCCATACTTTCATAGCAAAAATTAACTTTAGGTAAATATGCATCCGAATATCCGATCTCTGATTATGATCTCGTATCTAATCAGAACACTAATGGTAATAGTCGACCTCGTAACTGCCTTATCACCCTTATGTTGAAAGTCACTTGCACGTCATAAAACGACAAGGGCCAATTAAAAATATTTTGTTTCACATAAACCTACATGGGCACTTATGAAACGTCAGAAGCTCTAGGTGCACGGTTCCAATTGGTCGTTTCCTATGGAGAAGAGCCGGCAAGAAACTCCACGGTTACTCTTATAAAATAATAGGCTTTTACAAAGTAAAAGTCATTTATTCAAACTAGGCTGAGAATCAGCACTTTTCGAACATCAAAATTACATAAGACAGTTCCCCAAAACAACCGCTCTTCACCATTTCTTAATGTTTTCAAATTACTTTCACAATATGTATGGGAGAACAATTTAGACCAGGGATTCCCAAAGTGGTCGATATCGCGACCACCTGAGGTCAAAATCGGTTTCCCAGGGTCGACATAAAGGAAAACTGATTTTGGGTGTTGACGAGGTCTAGAAATCGACCCCTATTAATTAAAACAATAATTATTAATTAACACAAGTTCTTATTCGAAACTTTCAAGATAATTATTTTAATAGGAAATATCATTGTTGTACTTTTAAAAAACTCAACAAGTCGATAAGCGTGCACAAGTTCGTACAAGATGAAAAAAATTGGCTATGGGGAGGTCTGAGGTAACAGTCCATTTTGGAAAAAGGGTCTCTTGCCCAAAATAGTTTAGGAATCCCTGGTGTAGACCAACAAGTACCAGGTCTATTTAGTTTCAACCTTAGTGAGGTTTCTATTCTTCTATTCTCTGGGAATTGTTGGCAAAAGTGTTAAATAAAGCAGATACGAGTTCGACTATACAAAATTATAATGACCCTATACCCAAAATATAAAAAGCATGGAATTCACAAGCTAGTTTGATTTCAAAAGTACTTCTATTGTAAAACTCACAGCAAACTATGCCATAAACCATTAAAACTCACATTAGATGATCACCGAGTGATATTATGATGAAACTGTGATATTATGATGAAGCTGATGATGGTGAAATCAAAGGTTCAATTAAAAAATTAGTATAAAACTAGTTTACCTCACTGCCTGGAGTCGGCACTTTCCCAGGTATAGAACCTGATTTAGGAAGCTCTGGACTACTGAACGGCTTCCGATCCTCTTCACTGAAACAAACAATAAAATGTCAAAGTTGAACACAAATCTTCTTTACACTGTAAAGCTGTAAAACTTTGTTGCAGTGGCAACACAGCTAGTCTCTTTTTCATACGACGCTTCAAAGATAGTTGTCAAGACGCAACTATCAGCTAGAAATGGAACGAAAGCCGCTAAGTGCGCACACAATTTAGAATTTTATTTAGTTTCCTTTTTGTGTATTGAAAGTAAGGTTATAAAGAACATACGATTTAAAAAAAACCAGACAAGTGCGAGTCGGACTCGCCCACCGAGGGTTTCGTACAAATTTAAAAAAAAAAAATAAAAATAGTTTATTTCTGTAACTTTCTTGTACAATATTATTCTGTGGCTAGAACCTCCCAGGAAGCATGTAGTAATGCTTGTATTGGGTGGTTCTGCTCCTCCCTCGGATCAACATAGTGGTGTGGTGTGTGTGTGTGTGTGTGTGTGTGTGTGTGTGTGTGTGTGTGTGTGTGTGTGTGTGTGTGTGTTTCTTATGATATTTAGAACATATCATTTCTCGTATAGGCTGTGTGAATTTGACTCCTAATTAGGAGACTTCTAGCCCTATGATGTAATATCTTGGGATCGGGAAGTACCACTAGAAGTCACGAATATTGTCTAGAGTTCGTATTTGTAATGTAAATTTGAAATTTACATTTTTTTTTACACAAAACATTTGGTCACCCATACAATTATGACCGCGCATACCGTTGCTTAACCTTGATGATTGATTATGTACTTTAAACAAAGACTATATTTTATGATTTAATTACTAATGTATAGTTTTCTGATTTTTCCCTGTACTTGTAGTATAAGGCGATATTACTTGCCAAACTTCATAGTTCTAGGTCAACGGAAAGTACCCTATAAATTTAGATTCCCTTGAGTGTCGAATAACTCGATTCCTCTACGTGTTCCGAGATAAAGGGTCTTGACAGACAGACGGACAACAAGTGATCCTATAAGGGTTCCGTTTTTTCTTTTTGAGGTACGTGTGAGTGAGGAACCCTTAAAAAAACAAAAATCCATGAAACATTCCACAAGCTGTCAAATCTAGTTGTGAATGAATGGCCAAAATAACAATAATCATGAGTTGAGAGAAGATTTCAATACATAAGTGGAATAGGCTTTCAGTATTCCTCCATGGTCGAGTAAAAATCTAGAAATATATATAGGACTCAGGTTGAGCAAAACATTATTGACAACAGCAGGCTTAGCATGACGCTTTCTATTTTTACTCTGTAGAATAGAAATCGCTTATCTACATTTCTCGATATAAAACTGTCGACTGTCTACACGGAAACTTCTACTTTTTTTGTCTACTCTTCCGTCGACAAAACGCTTCTCTACGGTTCTCGTGCTAAGCCTACTGGTTTTTAGATGCTGTCGGCCGAATAAATTCTTAGCATTATGTAGCTATTCTATGCGACCCGCCGCTACTTCGCTTAAGTGCAATGGCGACATATCGAAACATCGAGATTTCTGTGCAGAAATCATCTCTTATAGAAATCTCTCGAAGTAAAATATGTCTCACCTGTTCTGGAATAAATTTTCTAAATCATGGTGTAACACGACTTTGTTTTATACTATGTATTTCACCTGCTTTACTATTGAGAAGAAATACGAAATAAAACTGAAAGATCCCTTCCAATTAGTATTTACCTCTTGTCACTGAGCGTGGTTGGTTCGGCCGCGCGCTGCAGCTCGCCCGCGCCGCCCTCCGCCGCACCTTCAGCCTTGCACACTTCTGCGACACAAACGAAACAATAATCACTGAAGATATCGTCGCTTAGGTGGTGAAGTGAGTCAACCCACACACAACGAGTTCCGAAATGATGAGCAATTAAGTGAAACAAAAAGAATAATTATTAGTCTGATATAGACTAATAATTATTCTTTTACTAGTGAAACAAAAATAATAATTATTAGTCTGATATAGACTAATAATTATTCTTTTACTAGTGAAACAAAAAGAATAATTATTAGTCTGATATAGACTAATAATTATTCTTTTACTAGTGAAACAATTATGATTAGATGAGCAATTAAGTGAAACAAAAAGAATAATTATTAGTCTGATATAGACTAATAATTATTCTTTTACTAGTGAAACAAAAAGAATAATTATTAGTCTGATATAGACTAATAACTATTCTTTTTGTTTCACTTAATTGCTCATCATTTCGGAACTCGTTGTGTGGGTTGACTCACTTCACCACCAAAGCGACGATATTTTGTACAGTATAGTCAACCTCTTGATTGATAACATTACATAACGCCTTGTTTCCCCGAAGGGTTAAGCGAAATGTGGGTGTACTACAGATACACCTCGTATCTGTAGTACACCCACATTTCGCCAGTTATGTTTTTAAGTGTCATGTAATAGGGGGCGAGACTATTGCCATCAACCGGGAACAAATCCAGACTCCGGGCTGCTACTGAGAAATTCTAGATAGAAAAACCCAGTAACACTGCCTGACCCGGGAATCGAACCAGGACCTCATGCTCAGCAGTAGGGGTTGCGACCACTAGACCAACGAGGCAGTTGACAACGATACCTAGTAAAACGTAGTAACTTCACTAAGGTTGAAAATCTGTCACAAAGATAAATAGACCTTCGAGGTAAACACACATTAAGGCGCTGACAAATGACCAGAATAAGCTTGTCTTAAGGCGCTGACAAGACCCAATTGTCCAAAATAGGCTTCTCTTAAGAAAAAAAATTGCCAAATCTGTATAGTTTGTGGTAGTGGAAAAGATATATGTTAATTTTGAACATATTTCCAAGAACCTGGTTGTTACCAAAACACGTTTTGAAAAAAAATCTCTATACAAACTAACGTTAAACTAACCTCATAACTTGAGTTCTAATCCAAAATATCTGCATTAAATATCAATATACGTTACGTATTTAATTAATAACAAGAACGTCTTATTTGAATGCAGAACTTGGTTGTTTTTTATTTTCGATTACTCAACTCAATTTTGAGTAAATAGATAATTGCTTCATATTTTGCAATAAATTACAAGCATTGTGTCATCGCGCTTCTCTTTCTTTTCTATGCAATCTGACAGTGACCGCGGTTTAGGTGTTGTCAGCGTCTTAAGAAAAAAAATTGCCAAATCTGTACAGTTTGTGGTAGCGGAAAAAATATATGTTAATTTTGAACATATTTCTCAGAACTTGATTGATACCAAAACACGTTTTGAAAAAAAATCTCGTTACAAACTCACGTTAAACTAACCTCTTACCTAGAGATTCAATCCAAAATATCTGTATTAAATATCAACATACGTTTCGTATTTAATTAATAACAAAAACGTCTGATTTGAATGCAGAACTTGGTAGATTTTCATTTTCCTACTCAACTCAATTTTGAGTACCTAAATAGATGATTGCTTCGTATTTTGCAATAAATAACAAGCGTTGTGTCATCGCGTTCTCTTTCTTTTCTATGCAGTCTGACAGTGACCGCGGTTTAGGTGTTGTCAGCGTCAATGATAACTGATCGCAATTTCTTTAATTTTGACAATTCAGACACGTTCATTGCGTTTTTTAAGTTGTTAAGCAGACGAATTTATGAAACCTATGAAGCAATGGATTAAAAATATCCTTCAAAACCCTCGGATTGTGGTTGAAACTCTGTTACGCAATTAAGGTACTTGTCGTTTTATAACGTGCAAGTGAGTTTAAACTTTAGGGTGGTAAAACAATGGTTTTCATTTCATTTCACTTTGACAAGAGGGAAATGGGAAACCATTCCCATCGAAATGGGAGACCATTTCGACAATGAATATAAAATATATGATGACGTCCAACATTCAGTAACGACTAAAAAAAATGTAGGCGCTTTCACACTTGGCAGGTACCCGGAGGGCGGGACCTGACGTCTCAGTGCTGCCACCTAGTGAACGTCATTTCAGAAAACCCTTATTACGAGGTCAACTATAAACATAAAAGTTCGTTTAATCAAGGCGCATGCATCACTGTAAAGAAAAGTACCAAATGGAACACAAAACTTCAGTATATCTAATCTATGTACAGATTTTCAAGTAAATGTAATCTTTTTTTTTTTGAGGGTGGGAAATCATCAAATAACTTCTCCCGCTCTGGGCGGAGCGGGAGGGTGTGTGACTAAAACCCACCCGTATTCCTTCCTGTTGCCTGTGTTGCGGGGGCCTCGGTGACCCATAAGTACCTTCCCGCGACAAGTAAATGTAGGCTTAGTTGTGGGTTCCAGGGATTTAACGGTTTTATTGTGGGCCAAATATATTTACTTTTTTAATAATTTTCTTATTTTCCATCTATATACTAAGAAAAAACGGTGCGCTTCCACTGAGGCGGAGACTATCAGGGCGATGGGGAGACGGGCTGGAATTGACCAATCACAGACAAGGCGCGATCTGGATTTCAGCCAATATGCGATTTCTGCACGTCTCTCCGCCGCGACAGTGAAAACGCGCCCTAAACAAATGTTAGTGCTATCACATTAACTAATGTTCCACCTTATAAAGCAGGTAATTGAAGGCAAGTTTCTCCAAATGATTTTAAACCTTAAAATGTTGATGGTTAAGACGCTGACAACACCTAAACCGCGGTCACTGTCAAATTGCATAGAAAAGAAAGAGAAGAGCGATGACACAACGCTTGTAATTTGTTGCAAAATATGAAGCAATTATCTATTTACTCAAAATTGAGTTGAGTAATCGAAAATAAAAAACAACCAAGTTCTGCATTCAAATAAGACGTTCTTGTTATTAATTAAATACATAACGTATGTTGATATTTAATAGAGATATTTTGGATTAGAACTCAAGGTAAGAGGTTAGTTTAACGTTAGTTTGTATCAAGATTTTTTTTCAAAACGTGTTTTGGGAACAACCAAGTTCTGGGAAATATGTTCAAAATTAACATATATTTTTTCCGCTACCACAAACTGTACAGATTTGGCAATTTTTTTTCTTAAGACAAGCTTATTCTGGTCATTTGTCAGCGCCTTAATGTGTGTTTACCTCGAAGGTCTATTTATCTTTGTGACAGATTTTCAACCTTAGTGATATTATTATTTCCGCTATCACAAACTATACAGATTTGGCAAATTTTTTTCTTAAGAAAGCCTATTTACAGCGCCTTAAGCTCAAAATCGAATAAGAAACTTTAACAGTTTGTGGTAACTTAATGTACGTAACAACTGAGGTAAGTAATGTTAATCAAATGAAAGAATGAAAGAAAAAAAGGACAATCGATGTCAAATGTCAAAAGATAAATAATCGCTTACCGGCTGGCTTATCAATCAACTTGTTTTCAATCCCGATGATTGGATGTCCGTCGTCTGGAAAATATAAAACGGGAAATGATATTTCTGTAAATAACGAGTAAAGGAATTCTTCTTTAGTATTAAGGGTAACGGACTTTTGGGTGGGCCGCACCGCATGTCAAATATCCTCATAAGAAATTTTTTAATTTCTTTTTTTTCTTTTGTGCACTTTGTTATGAACCATCGTACACTACAGGCGGGCCGCACCGGGCCTTTTCGTATTGCATAATCAGTCTATGTTTTCCCACAGCTGGGACACCCAACTACACTACAGCCCACTCCCTCTTCAAAGAGGGAGTGGGCTGTAATCTACCACGCGGACCCAGTGCGGGTTGGTAGATGTCACATGTCTTCGAGTTTTTGATTCTAGGACATGCCGGTTTCCTCACGATGTTTTCCTTCACCGTTTTGAGAGCAGTGGTGATGCAATTATTTTTAATTCTGTCTGGGTTCGAACCCACGAAGTACAACTCCTAAATCGAGGCCGTTGCCACAACAGCATCACATCCATTCTTACAAACACAAAATATACTATTAAGTAATTCAGCTGGAGCTGGTGGGAATATTGTTGCCTTTAGCTCCAGAAATTCATTTTACAGCACCCAACTCCATTCCTGGGGTTCTAAATCATGGCCTAACCGCCTAACCATTTCTAAACTTAGTAGACGCGTATTGCTGTCTCGCGACTTGCACTTGCCGGTTTTTAATATTTCCTGGTTTATGAAGTCAGGCCAGACCGAGCCTTAAATAGAGGTAAATACACGTTTAATTAAATAATATAAGGTACCTTTGTTTTGCAGATCAGCAGGCTTCTGTGCAACATCCAGTAATAAAGGTTTTTGACCGACATCTAAAATGAAATAAATCAACTAAAATTATCAACAATACGACTATGTTCGAAAACACAGCAAGAGTGAATAGAAGTGACACTTCAACTATTTGTCTCGCTCATGCAGAGGAAATGAGTGAGCGAGAGGAAAATACATAATATTAGCATAGTTGCCGGCGTTTAATTTGAGCTCTCGGCGCAGTAGTAGGGGTTTGTGTGTTCAATCATCAGATAACTTTGATCTGAAGAATAAAAATGTCCATTTAACAGCTTTTGTATAGAAAATTATTATGTCAAACCGTCATATTTTTAAAAGGTATATTTTAACGAAAATAACCCCTATTCTATGCAAATAAATGAAACTGAAGTCTGTTCGTTATGTCAAAATAACAGCTTTTTATTAAATGCATATGAAAATATACGGTAGGTACTTATAACAAAAAAACAATTTATTAAAATGTTGTCTGTCTGTCTGTTTGTTCCGGCTAATCTCCGAAACGAATGGACCTATTTTGATGGGGTTTTCACTAGCAGATAGCTGGTGTTATAGAGAGTAACGTCGGCTACTTTTATTCTACAAAAAGCTATGCGGGCGAGGGAGGGGCTATTTATACCATAAAAAACTTACCAATGGGCTTATCCTGTCTGTGCGCTAAGTCATCAGGCTTGAATATATCTGTCTTTATCTTTATTTTTGGTTGATCTAGATCCCCACCCTGCAACAACAAGTCATTACATTCAATCATTCATTCAAATGAATGAGTGTTTACAATTCAATACAGTGGAACCTTTTTTATGTAACTGTTCAATGACCCTCTTCAATAAGAGGTTGTGATAGCCTATGATCGAAAGGAGTGTGGAGCAGAGGATTTATTAATGACATTGAAGAATCAACTAACAATTATTTATATGTTAGAAATAAATTTTGTTTGCAATATTGTTAACTTTGTTTTAGGATAATATTGGTACCGATTCCCTTGTTCACAAACTAAACTAAATTTAAGTTCAGTGCATTTTTTCTTTGTATTTCATTAAGAAGAGGACAGAAGATACATTTTAGTTTAGTCCTGCACTGAACTTAAATTTAGTTTAGTTTGTGAACAAGGGAATCGGCACCAATGTAGCTTTAACATGGTCTGGCAGTTTAAGTATTTTTGGTTGTGTGTATGTTTGTATTATTAGTGGTTCTTTCATCAAAAGACCATTTCAGACACCAATCTACATGGTCTACACATGATGTGACCAAGATTGTGTCTGGACTTTAAAAGAGACTGTGACCTCTGAGTTTGTTTCGGCCTTTCTTCTCAGAGTAGTCAGATAGGAAACACTGATCAGATGAGTTTAAAAAAATATGATTGACGTGTAAAAGTGTTTGTACAAACCTACTTACAGAAATAAAATCATTTATGAAATAAAATCATTTATCATCTACCATTAGCCTGTCATTTAATTTTAACAAAATTATTTTAAATTATAATTTCGTATTTGATATTTGTACGCCGTTAACGGCAACATATATATCTCTGTATCTATTTCATTTATAACACCTATTATAAACCTATGTTTAACAAATAAAAACTGACTTTGAGAACTTTACGTGTCATATCGTGCAAAATCACAAGATGCGCTGTTGACGCCACCCACGGAGCCGATTGATGTCTGCGTGGATGTTCGTATATATTTTCACTTTATAAATACAATCCTAATTCTTCTGCTTGAGTATACTTTTCGGTGTTTTTTTTTTTTTGTATAGTGGTGTGCTAGCTGACACAATTTAATGTTTTGTGTTGCGCAGTGTAAATTTTCTTGCATACTATTGCATAGAATCCATTTTTTTTTTCGAACTGAACAGACAGTTGTGCTGCTGGGGAGTTTGTTGCGCCACTTCTTCCCAGCTAAAGCACTAGCAAGTGGTGAAGGGCGGGCGTTTTGGGAGACTATCTTATGTAATTTTGACGTTCGAAATGTGCTGATTCTCAGCCTAGTTTGAATAAATGACTTTTGATTTTGATTCGTGAAGTTTATTTTAGGTAGGTAATTAATTGGTATTACGGGCTGGTGTCCGCAAATCAATGCACGTATTTCGGGAAAGTTTATTTTTCAATCCCGTGCGTTATATCCCTGAACGTTTGAACTCATTTTGAATGCAGTATATGAATAATTTAATAACCCAGGTTTATTCTAATTAAAACATACTTGCTCAGCAACAATTTAATTTTAACTTTCTATCATAATCATAACTGTTGGTTGTAAGAATGATTTACATCGTTTAAAATGTACAATAATCAGAAAATTGAACACTACAGATGTGCCTGTAAATAAATGTGTTACATAATAAAGGTTCCATTGAAGTTTTAAAATATGATGTTTAAATATTAACCAAAGTACTGGGAATGTGGACATTGAACTCTCTCTGCCGGGCCTGTAGAGCCTGATTGAACATATACACACATTATTATAATACACATAAAGAACGAAAAATACAAAAGCACCATTTTTTTTAGATTCACGATTGTTTATGGTATCATGTGCATACAGCTTTCCAATGAAAAGTTTGCGCTTCGGTAATCATCGGCTACCTTCGGAAATACGAACGCGCGATGATCTATTAAAGAGCTTTTACGACCATGAAAGTACTTGCCTATTTTGTATTACCATGTTTACAAAATTATAGATTAAGATCGATCGACTTCGTGCACGGATGATGAGATCTATTAAAGAGCTTTTACGACCATGACAAATATTATTGTGATTTGAAAGAACTTAGACCCCGACACGGACAGGATAGGTTCGAAGGGGTTGGCGGGAGGGGGGGGGGGGGGGGCAACTGAGCTAGCAAAGCGTACGAATGAGCCCTCCCTTTCATGTTAGGTTCCTTTTAACCCTGCAGACAGAAACAGGGGCCCGCGAAGCGGAGCACCGTCGACTACATATTTTTATTTTGATTGATCTTAACCTTCGAGGCATTTAACATTGACCTGAAGATTTCAGAGACCTCATTATTGCTTGGAATTAAATTAAGACCCGCCAAGTGTTCTACCCCACCCTTAATACTCCCACTATCCCACCAATCACGAAACAAACCTTTGGCGACTTTTTTCTCGGCACCTACGGTTTTGAGCACTTGGGGGTTTTCAAATATAGACTAAAAAGGGTCTATTCTACCCAAAAAAAAGCTAATTTAAAAAAGCGCGGGTTATAAATTGCAGTGGTTCCGATTTTTTTTCTGTTATTTAAAAAACGATTGCAAGAAATTTAACAATCACACATTCGTTCTTCAGCTACCCTTGAAATAAAATTCAAATTTAATTTTATAATAATACAATATCTTCATTATGTAAATCAACAGCGAAATAAAAAATATTTTCAAGAGCGTAAAAGTGATGAAACTATTAACAGGTGCTGTGATTAACACAAATGGTTTAGCGCCACGAAAACTGTTATTTTATAGTCATACAGACTTAATGTTTCAATTATTTTAAGCTTTATCACAATTAGATAAGAAATTGACAAGAGGATATTTTTCATGCACGGAGCCTTAATAACTCTATGCAATTTCAAAAATCTTTTAAAAACTTCTCAATACTGGAGTAGGTAACACTATAGAGAGAAAACTTCATAAAAAAGCCAAATGACAGATGCAGTACTACAAAGCCGGGTAGTTCAATACTGAGAAGGATTGCCTCTGTGGGGTTACTCTGTTCAGGGTCGCGGGAAGGTACTAAAGGATTACCGAGGCCACTGGCAACACAGGCAACGGAAGAAATACGGGTGGGTTTAAGTCAGTAAGAGTCTGACACACTCTCCCGCTCTGCCTAGAGCGGGAGAAGTTATTTGATGATTTCCCAAAAAAAAAAGAAAGGGTTACTCTGTGGCGCGACGTTCGTCCTCATTCAGAAACACGAAAGTTAGAGAAGCGCATACCTTTCCTGATTTACCTGTAATTTCCTATTGAAACCGTAAGCAATCATTATACACAAAAAATTAGATAAGGTTAAATGATTAGTTGCCAGAAACAAATATTGCCTTAGTAATTATTGAAAACATTATGAACAATAAAACTGTGCAACAAGGAATAATTTGAACAAAGGTAGTCAGTATTCTAGAAAAGCTGTAAGAAAAAGTTAATTAGAACTTGAATTATTTATGATTAATACCCCACACTTAGTTTCATTATTTCTTTCACTAAAGGCTCAACTCATGCATGCACTACCACCCAGATAGAAGCAACAAATCAATAATTGACAAGAAACAAGCCAATGTAACTATAATATACTTACCATCATCTCATTCTCAGGATGTGGTCGTTTCTGAGCATCTGTTGGCTCAAGTTTGATCTCAGACTTCAGCTGCTTCACATCAAGAGGTTTCTGGGTGTCAAGCGGCGGCAGCAGGTGTGGCTGCGGAGGCCAGGCTGGCTTGTGCACCCCCACATCTCCATAACCTTGAACTGACACAGTGCAGTCAAGTCACAATACACAAAAATGTAAAAAAGAAATTAATTGTAATTATAAAAGTTTTGTACTTAGTATAGCTTCAAGATGAAAGACATTAACAGAGAGAAAACAGGTTTATAAATATTTGTTGTTATTATATTATATTTGAAGTTTTTATATTGCCTATTAGATCCAAAACTACATATTATTCAGCAATGTATTATGCTTGAATAAGTTTGTTTGAATATCACATACTTATTCCAGACAAAATTAGAACAATACAGCTTCCATAGATAAAATTATCTGTCAACAATCTTTAACATCTGTCAAAAATAAACATACAAATATGACCTCTATTTTCTATTACACAAAATCTATTATAGTCTACAAGCTGACAATGTTGTGCTATAATTTTTTTTTTTAGAATAAAAATATTGTGAACATTTTCACTGGTAAACTCACCCATATGGGACTGTGGCATGTGCAACTGTGCCTGTGGTGGCTGTTGTGGCGGGAAACTCTGGTGATGTGGGTAGTTCTGGTGCGCAGGCGGCGCGTAAGACAGGTTCTGAGGGCCATAGCCCCCCGGGGGCGGAGGCCCGTACGGCGAAAACGCTTCCGGCGGCGGATAATGAGTGTTATACGCACTAGCATACGGCTGATAGGGTATTTGATGACCATTATCTACAACAATGAAAACAATGTTAAAACTTACAAAATATAACCAATTTCCGCCGCGTTTCGCGCTCAAAGTTTACTTACCTATGTAATTTAGCGGCAAACCGTTCCCCTGGACAACACCGTGGCCCGGTTCGCCCTCCATTCGCAATCGCTTCTGATTCATGGCTCTTTCGGCTTCATAATTCATCTTGGTAACTAAAAACAACAACCACTTACAGTAGTACAATACGCGAGCGCAATAAAACTCATTTCTACATCGATATCGCAACAATACAACGCATATTAAACATTCTCGCGTTAATTGTGACGGACGCCAACCGGACGCCAGCACAAAACACAGGTTATAAGCTCAGCAAAAGCAAACACAAGCGTACCTTTGTTGGTCAATGATTGTTATTGATTTTAGTTTATAGACGCACTCAGAGCATTCCCCGCGATGATTTGGTACATAATCGAGCACTTTAACAAGACAAAATAACTGTTGCATACAAAATATGCATCAAATTATCGGCCTAATGACAGTAAAATTAGAAAAAAAACACAAGTGAAGCGGAGTTCGAGTATTTTTTTTCTCATTCTTTTGTGATTTTTGGTAGTGGTAACATTTTTTTTTACTTTTTTTCTTATTGTACGAGAGGATTTTAATGAATTTTGGTTCCGTTTCGGTTTTCTACTTCAAAATAAAGATGATTCTCAATTCTAATTAGACCAAATCATAAATTGTGCCATGTATTTTGTATCAATATTGATAAAAAAAACCGTGGAAGTGGAAATGATACGTGGTGATAATGATACATGATATGGAACGTGCCTCACTGAAGTGAGAAAAGAAATAATACGCACCCAATGATTTTTTTGTACCAGTAACACTATAGCGTAATTTTAAAAATATATTTATCTTGCCAGTTTTTGAAAATAACTTCTATTGTAGTATTAATAATAATACAAGATTTAACCATGAAATAATTGATACTTACATTTTTTAGATTAGTCTTGATTAGAATAATCAATACTATTTGCGTTCCTCTAACTCTATGTGTAAAATTTTATGTTTGAAAACTATTGTCCTATATTCAATTAAAATACTTTTGTTATTAGTAGAAACCTCAGGGTAAATATTATGGTCATTCTATGGTACCCCTTCATCCCAGGGCCCTATCCTGCTCAACCAATAGTGACCAATCTGACCAACAACACCACATTTTTTTTATTTGCGTGGGTTTGCGTCAGCGTTGAATGGAGTGCGCTCGCGGATTTTGTTGTTTTTGAAAGTTTTTTTTACAAAGTGCATTTTGCGCTTTCAGCATTTTGTACTGTGCTAACGAACAAAAAACATTTTGAAGACTGTTGTATTTTGAATTTGAGTTGTTTTTAATTTTAAGGTAAGTTTAGAGCACTTCAAACTATTTCACCACAATACTTGCTGAAATTTAAAAAATCACATTTTGGTATCTTTTCACAAAAACTATTGATAACCAAAAGAAGAAACAGTAACGGCGATCTCAGAACTTGTAACTTAATCTAGTTTTATAACCAATATTCATAACTTTTCTTCATGTCTTTGATATAATTTACGACTGAGTTGTCGGTTGGTAAAAAAGTTATCACAAAAAAACGTCGTCGGACGTAGAAAATATTAAGAAAATCGGTCATAATCACCAATTGAATTTAGTTAATGAACGAATTTTGTATGTAATTAAATAAATAATCAATAGTTTTAGTTGGAAGGCTGGAAATTCCTATGTTATAGGTTAGTACATAAATTAGTTTTCAACTGCAAAAAAAAATTGCAACAGCGTTTCAGTACCTACACTGCTACAGTAAAAACTTAAAATAAAAGTTTTCATCAAAAACATTCTGTTGATTTTTCATTTTAAAGCAATGTTATTCAGCACTGTGGACTAAGTAGGTATGTTGTTTCAAGATTTAGATTTGAATAGTTTTACAAATTCAATTTAGAAAAGAACATTACGTTTTCCGAGAAAATAATTAACTTTTTTTTATGGGGAAGAGTAACTGTCTTATAAAAGGCACTTTTTTCTTAATACATGCTAGGATAGGTTAGTAGGTGACAATTATTATTAATATATTTCTTATCATTTACCTACCTATTTGTATGATTTGAACTCCCAATATATTTGAACCTCTACTCCTGATTCTGAGAGCTTGTTCAGTATTATTTGTCACTGCTCATTGTTACCTATGATTGGATGTTAATTTTGGTCAGTCAATCAGTGGATTTTAAAGTGATCAGATTATACCTGATAAGCTTTTCAGAAATTAGGCTTCTCCAGGTCTGGTCTCCATCTCATGATGTAAACAGTTACTATAACACTATAAGATATTACTTAATAGTTATTATTAAACTTATACAATGACTTATTTTTCTAGTTATGTCAATAATGTCTTAAATTAAATGTATTATGTGATGTACAAATGAATTTTTATAACTTGTACTTTAGAAATCTTGATTTAACGAAAGAAACAAATGAAAAACAAATAAACAAAAAGAGACAAATGTGATAAAAGTACGGATCCTAGCTCTTCTAATTCCTAAATTCAGAATAGTATAATAACAATTAAAATCATGAATTTAATTAAGTTATATGAGAAATGTGTAAATGTAATGAAAATTACATGTCATTTTATTTGATGGATTTCAACTTAGCTCTCACATCAGCTTTGACATTTGACAACTATATTAAAATTGCTTTCCCAACTTAACAAATGTTGGTTAACTACCCCTTTTCTTAAACCATTTGAATATCTCAATGGTACCTGATAAGCACAGCTCACATGCATCATTGTTTAAAACAAGCATATTTTCCCCAACAGATAGTAAATGTAAACATCATCAGTGTTTTGCTAAATCTTTTTCTATGTTTTAGAAATAATAATGAATGATTCTCCCAAGTTTTACGACCTGGAGTACCAGAGTATTGATGATCAGGAGTTGTTGTTGTAAGTACTTTTGTTTTAATCCTGTCATAGTATTACTCAACTTAAGGCACTCCACCCACTGCACCGCCATAGCAAAAAATCTGCGCACGGGAGCGCGTCCCGCGTGAAGATTTTGTTTTCTATACAAACTGATACAATGTTAAATCTGCCGCCCCGTACTACGCAATGGAGAGAATGCAGTGGGTGGACCGCCTTAAGGTTTCATCTATGCTCATTATCAAAATCAGTACTAGCATACATACATAAACTCACGCCTTTTTCCCATGGGGGTAGGCAGAAACTTCTTTTGCTTCATTTAGGTTCAAACATCAAAACTAGCAATCTCTTATTTATGCTCAACTTACAATTTGTGAAATATTCTTGGCTCTGTCAATTTTTGCCTGAGTTTTTTAAACATTGTTATTGTATTTGCCGAATACACACACACACACTTTTATAGATATTGTCTAAGGACATTACAGTGTTATTGGCTTATATGAAAACTTAAAGCAATGTCCTAATTTAAATCTGTCTAACATTTATGCTTAAGATGGCAGTCCTAAATATTTTTTTAATTTTCAGGGATATTGATACATATAATCTTCAATTGGGAGATATTCCAGCATCATTTATTCCATCCCCAGCTTCAGAGACTATGGACATTGCACGCATACAAAGTCCTCAAAATGAATTTCCTGTAAGTCATGTGAGTCATTTGAATTATACTCAAAGTATTTGGAATGCTATTTACCCAGTAATACTTACCAAAGCCAGTTTTTTGTTTTCTTATAATATTGGTGATTGGTCCTGGGACTTTGCTGTCTCTATTGAGAGTACCAAATTATATTTAGTAGCCTGGTGCTACTATTGATTTGATAGCTCTAGAATATTAATATATATAATATTAATTTTTAACTGGTTGGCAAACTTGGATGGTCAACTGGTGTGCCAGTTCATTAGGATGGTTTGTCTGCCATTTCTTATATTTTGCTGAGGCATCACGTATTTCCTCCTTAACTGTATTGACTGACAGAATTTGGTGCAGTTTGGCATTGGTGACATATCATGGTACATTTGCTATTGACCTCAGTATCTTGTTTTGTACTCTTTGCATGATATTAATATTGGCTAAGCCTGATTAACATGTTAGGGGATACTTAAACCCCCAGACATACAAAAAAAAAACTTCAATCAATAAAATTCTATTGTCGTATTCAGTGCCCAACCAATTAACTCCTATCAAAGTAAATTTGCTGTTTTTCATCAAGGTTATTGAAACAATAAAATTTCCTGGTTTAATCTAAGTTTTATTAGTGGGTTATTTACAGGACAAAAAAATCTAAGTCAAAATTCAAAACATTTATTTTAGATAAGCCATTTATAGAAACTGGAAGCTAGCAGCTTGTACAAACAAGAAACTCCATGATTCCTTTTAGATAATTTTTTACAATAATATCTCTGAACAACAGTTTCCAATATTCTTTGAATGAGACTTCTTGAGAATTTTACAGTAGCAGTTTCAGTATATTGGCCCTCATAATAAATCACAATTTTATTTTTGTTCTTTGTTTCTTTTGGGTTGGGTTTGACTGGGTTTTCTCAATAGCAGCCTGGAGTCTCTATTTTTGCCTGGTGGATGCAATAGGCTCACCCCCTATTACATGGGATTTAAACATAACTGGGGAAATGTGGGTGTCCTATAGGTACACTTGTCTAACCCTTTGGGGAAAACTGGCATCATTTTATGTATGTTTATTTTTGTTCAGTTCTCTCCCCGAGGGCCCCCGGAGAGGAGCAGCTTTGCTGGGGAATTAAATTTCTCTGTGGAAGTAAACAGCAATGATGTGCACAAGAAAACTTTCTTGGTAAGTGCTCCCTTGCAATGGTGGCGGTCTTGTACAATGTGTATTGAAAACAAGCAAGAGTTGAGGTGTGTATTTTAATCATTTGAATGTTAGCCTTCACCTAAGTTGTAGGCTTGGTTTGAGTTTGTACCGCAGCTTTTACTGATGTAAGGAGTTCAAAAAGAAGAGATATTACTCATACCCTTATTAAGCGAAGTTTCTTAGCCATAGATATAAGATAGGCATATCCTTCAAACATCCTTTTTTTCTTCAAAGATGAGATGAGTGAGAATTTGTTGCATGTTTTTAACAAATTTTGAAAAACAAAAGAAATCATAGCATGTGGCGGCTGCTGAATAATTTCTTAATCCTTTCACAAAACCTGTTTTCAGAAAAGATCTATATTATTTTCACCCGATTTTAACCTTCATGTTTTGTCACCAGTACTCACACCAGCTGTCTCGCATCTACGTCGCCATGAAGTGCAACTTCAGCATACAGTTCAACTGGGCGTACATGAAGGCACCCCACATGTTTGTGAGGGCTACTGTGGTCTTCTCCGATGAGACACAGGCTGAGAAACGTGTGGAGCGGTGTGTGCAGCACTTTCATGAGTGTTCTAATGCCGGTAAGTGACCAACCTCATCTAGTTTTAAAACATCATCATCATTCTTTTCTACCGTTATCCTAGTTTCTTTACATGTCTTCTTCTTCCCTACTTCTCTTTCAGTTGCCATCTCGGTAGTCAACCTATTTCTAGCCATATCATTCAATTCATCATTTCTTTGGTCTTCCCTTACTCTTTTATAGCCATCTGTATTATACTTGAAACTTTCCTGACGACATTTTAAACGTCATCGTTAACTAGTTTTAGAACATAATTTATTTTAAACTTGTAAAAGTATTTTTTTTTCAACCAACAAAGTATTATTTTGTTTTTTTTTAACAGAAAAAAAAAACAATTGGCATCCTTCTTCCCGTCCGACTCAGTCTATTAGTGGATGAAACAGCATGAGTATGTTCTCTGTCAAAAATGTCTATTAGCCGTCATATAAGTAGTCACCACCTGACATGGACTGTGTAAAAATTGACACAATCCATCCTTCGTTTCTTTATTGTTCCACAGCTTATTAACATTCATACTCAAAACTTTCAACAAGAAAACAGTTGATTTTGCAGGCAAGTTGTATAGCACAAGACAAGCAACGTACTTACATTACCACAATAATATATTAATTCTAGGACAAAGTGTTAGTTTTTAGGGTTCCGTAGTATAGTTTCGCCATGTCCGTCTGTCTGTCCCCGGCTTAGCTCAGAGACTTAGTACTAGAAAGCTGTAACTTGGCATGGGTATTTCAGTTAATCACGTCGTCAAATCTTGAAAATGAGGGATCTCCCTTACATGTTAAATAGGGATGATATTTTTTTTCTCGTCTATCCCATGGTGTGGGGTATCGTTGGATAGGCCGTTCAAAAATATTGCGGGTCTGTGAAAACTATTTTTCGATTCAGGGATCCGTTTGCGTAATATTAAGCTTTAAAGTGCTAATTTTTGTTATAGTGAGTCCCCCCTGCCAGCTAAATGGTTATTTTTGGATATGTGAAAAAATATATTTAATGGCAGTAGTATATATAAAGAAATTAAAAGGAAAACTATCACAGTCAAGTAGGCTTTACAAATTAACGAGTAATAGTCGACCAACTTACATTTGCAGTTGGAGAATTGACCGTGGCGTTTAACGACTTTTAATCAATGTTAAGTTCCTGCATTGTGCGTAGTTCGGCCGGTTTTTTTCTACTATGAATTTCTCAGTAGCAGCCCAGAGTCTGGATTTGTGCATAGTTAATGGGAATAGGCCTTCTGTTACATGGGATTTAAACATAACTGAAGAAAGTGGGTGCAATGTAGCATAGGTATAATTGCCGGCATTTATCTTGAGCTCTGATCCTTAATTACTTTAAGCGATTTTGGACCTTACTCCTGAGACAATACGATGCGCACACAAACCCCCACCACTCCGCCGAGAGCTCAAATTAAATGCCGGCAGCTATACTTAAAGTTTATTACCCTCATTACAGGTATCCAAAAAGAAATTGCGAAGAATGTCCTCCATTCCTCTCGAGAGATCGGCACCCAGGGCATGTATTACTGTGGGAATGTAGATATGGCCGACTCCTGGTATTCAGTCCTGGTAGAATTTCAGAGGACCAGCCCGGCTCCATGCTCTCATGCATACCAGTTCTCTTGCAAGAACTCTTGCGCCACCGGCATCAACCGACGAGCGATTGCCATCATTTTTACGCTGGAAGATAATGTGTGAGTATTGCTATTGTTTTTCTGCTGGCAATTTTTTTTTATTACCACCACATATTAAAATATTGAAAAAAGTATATATATTGTTGTCATCTATCAACCTTCCATTCTTGTCATGCTGGTATCAGCTTCCAGATTTGGCTAAAAAGCACGAATTTTACCATTTCCTTTCCGTTTTTTACTAGCGGTCGCATATACGGCCGTCAGAAGGTAGGTGCCAGGGTGTGTGCGTGTCCACGACGCGACATGCACAAGGATGAGACGGCTGAGGGCGTCTACAAGACGGGCAAGAAGAGAATCCCCTCAAATCAGATCGAACAGCCCAAGACCAAGAAGATCAAGGTGGAGAATCTCATGGATTTCGATGACACTTTACATAAGCTGCCTCTGGTAAGTTCAACAGTATTAATAATAGCCTTTCATAATCCAATTAAAAACAAGTCATTTATTCAAATTAGACTGATAATCTGCAATTTTTGAACGTCAAAATAACATAAGACAGTCCCCCAAAACGCCCGCCATTCACCACTTGCTAGTGCTTTAGCTGAGAAGAAGTGGCGCAACAAACTCCCCAGCAGCACAGCTGTCTGTTAATTTAGAAGAACTTGATTCTATACAATAGTATGCAAAGTAATTGACATTGGAAAACAAAGAAACAAATTATTTGCCACATATTAGCTAAACTCAAGCAGAAATAAAAACGATTTTGGATTAGTCTCTGAGTTTTAAGTCCATGAGGAAAGTCAAGAAAATGTCTTAGAACCAATTTATTTATTTATAGTTCATTAAAACGGTACAGCACCAATTTCATTAATTAACATAGAAACAATTATTATTAATATATTAATAATAATTAAGTTGTAAATAATTTAATTTAAAACTATCATGGAACAGTGGACTCCCTTGCATACTTTCTCTCACAGAACACCAGACATATACGCATAATTTTACTCTATTCGTCCGCAAACACATCACATTCAGGGTTGGCAGTCAGAAGGGCATTTAGCATCTTTAGAGTACGACAGACTGGGGATTCGGCTCTGGCTACAGTTTTGGATGGCTTTTGCGCAAACAGATTGTGCCGGCGGCTCTGACGGTGTCCTATGTATTTGTCCAGTAATTCGAAGGCATTCACCGACCCCCGCTATGCCGGATGGTGGATAATAGTCCACATCCGAGCACAAAGGAACGTCATAGGCTGCTAATACTGATTATAGAAATTCCTGTTGTTTATTTTCGAAAACAGCATTAATTTAGGTCTTTTTTCCAAGTTAGGATTTAAAACCCAATCCTTCTTCACAGTTACAAATCGTCGGTTCAAGAGCGATGCTCTGCGGCCTCAAAATGATGCAAGAGATGATGGAGCTGGCTATGGAATGCCGGAAGAACGACCCAGAAGCTGTAGGCCTTTATGAAAAGCCCATCGCTGACCTCAAAGAAACCATAAAAAAGTTGGAGAAAGACAAAACACCGTCACAGTAGTCATTGTACTTCTAGTTCTTTTAGAATAGTTATTGTTTCACACTTACCGAGTGTAAGTGTGAAGTTTATTTTTTATTATGTTTTGATTTTTGATATGCTCAGTTTAAAGTTGACACTTCGTGTTTTGATATAATCATGACTTTTTAACTTTTACAAGTACAAGCAGTGCCTTGGTTATAGCAGAAAACTTGCATTCTTTGCCGATTGAAAACCAACGCCGTTTGTTAGTGACCCGCAAAATGCGTTATTGTTACTTGTGTAAACCACACACTTAACCACTTTGCCGACTGTACAGTCGATACAGATACAGTTATACGAAACTCAAATTTCTCCAAATGATTTTATACCTTAAAATGTTGATGGTTAAGTTCAAAATCGAATGAGAAAATTTGTCAGTTTGTGGTAACTTCATCTGCTGGCGACTGTACTTTGCCTATTTCAAATCTCTTACAGGCTTTTTCATATTCAGGTTAAGTATAAATGAAAGCCAAGTCTCTGATCCGTTATTCTCATGTTAGCTGATATAATAAATTAAATGAACAGCACAGTTAATCATATCAGTTGACATAGAGTTAAGATCTCATCTCTTTTATGGAAACCAAATAACAGGCACTGCACTTTTAGTTACCTCAAAAATGTTTAACAGCCTGGTCCCACCCTATCTTAAGACGTATTCATAAGTGTTAAAGACTGTAGGACTCACTATTAAGCATAGAAAAAGCTACAGTCATCAACTCGATAAGTCTTATGAGATCATAGAGTTGATGAGTTTAAGACAAGTAAATGAATCTTATAGTTCCCTGCCTATGGCCAAATTTTTCATTGTTTGATGTGGATTGGTTTCCCTGCCCTGCAAACCTTGTTCATATACAGGTATACCATTTTGCTGCCCACCGAAAATGCAGCACTGCATAATTTCAAAACTTATCATATTTTGATAATGAAGGCATTTTGTTATTGTATTATTTTTATTGATTTTATTCTCTGATTAATGCCAATTTTATATTTGCTGCCTATACCTGATATGATACTGAAATTACATCGAGAAAATTATGTTGGTATGATAGTCCAAAAAATGCTTTAAAATGCACAACTTTATCAATCAAATAGTACGGTCATTGGCTTTAAAAAAGACTGATATAATATTTTTAATTAAAAATTCAAATGGTGGTGGACTTCGGTAACAAAAAAATTACTACAGATTTGAACGTTTTTTAAAATTGTTTTTCGTCTGTAACATAAATAATTATGTCGGTATACACTTTGCGAAATATCAGGCTACTCGAAAAACGCCAATAGGATTCAACTTTTAAATTTTGCTAAGTGTATATCTGTTTTTGTTGCGGACTGTACTTTATAAAATAATTATTGGTAGATATGTTGCATAAAAACTGTTAAAAATTATAAAAAACGGCTTCTGCATATTGTTAATTTTATACTTAGTTTTGGAGTTACAACTTGTTTTCAGAATATCATAGTTGAACTTAGGAAATGTAACAATTTGTATGTTTTATTGATATTAATTCTGTATTATGTTACGTCACTAGCCCTGTGTTAGAAATAAATTTGATTTATTACCAGAATGGATTCTGTCATCTACTTACGAATACGACATAAATATCCCAGTAAAATATTTAGTTTTACTTAAAATGTATAATTATGTATCTTTTCATACCATATTCTAATATTGTTAAGAATTTAATACAGAACATTATTATAAAATATATAAAGTGCTCTTATTTAATTATATGTATTATCTATGAGACTAAAAGGAAAAACAGATAAAAGTGATCTGTGCAATAATTTATGTAGAAGTGCTACTGTTAAACTATTTTTTATAGATTCAGATTTTTTAAATATTATGTTCCAATGTTGGGCCATGGGACGTTGGACGGGACTTACCATCTGTAAGATTCCATGTGGTTACATTATTTTTCAAAGTTATTAAAAATACAGATTCAATTTATATACCGCGAAGTTATATCTTGGAAATGGAAATACATAGTACAATACAAGTTGTATTTGATAGTTTATTAAGAAATAATTTTGTATGTTTAGTTACTTAAGAAATTATTTTAAGATTCGATTGTTTATAAGTATTTTTTAATGTCATTTTTAAATATATTATGGACATTGTACCTAATATGTTTCAAATTAGCCGCCTTTTTACAATAATTGATATAAAAAATAAATACATACATACGTAAAACAAGAATTGTGTTTTCTTTTTGGCATCTTCTTCATAATTTTATTTGGTTGTCACTAAGGACTTCCCACCGCCAGCGATTAACGAGCTATCAACCGAAGAATTTGCAAGTAGAGAGTGCGCGATGGCGACGAGCGATTACTCGCTGGAATGAGTCGGTGGGTATTCTGCCCGCCAAGCGAGCGCCCCTGATAGCTCTTGTCGCTGCGACAAACGAGTACTCGCCGGCGGTGAACAGCCAGCGATCAACTATTATTACACTATCTCTTTCTTTTGTGTTTCTTCAGCGAGAAAATCGTAGTTTGTCACTTCCTCGCGGTGGTGCCTTATTGGAATGTGATTTACCTTGAACCTAAAACGTAATGAATGCGGACTGGTCATTATGGGTTTTCAAGATATTTTAGTAACCGGACTTTCCTTTTCATTATCTGGGGATTCTTTTTTCCAGAAACTGGAAATGTTTGTTTGAATTGAGAGCAAAACTGGTGGGTATTTATAGAATTAGAAATCCCCAATTGAAACAAAAAGAACGCAATTTCGCCACGTACACTGATAAGATAAAAATATTTTATTCTAAGGGTGTTTATTAATTTATGTATTTAAAATAGGTATGCCAACAACATAATTATAAATACATTATATTGATATCAGTAAAAGTATTTGACTTCATAAGATATAGAACTTTATTTAATAACTTATATTAAAAAATGCTAGTAACTTTATAAGCACCTATTTACAATAGTTTCAAATGTCCAGTGACTTTATCAATAATATCTTTAGGTGCAGGACCAACACCCAGCACTGTGATGGAATTAGGAGCAATCTGTGTCCTGCCAGCATCCCGAATTAATGATGTAATCAGCCCCATCTTCTTTGCATTGTCACATATTTGTTTGACTTCGTCTAAGGAGTCTGTTTTAAGGGCTACTTTGGCTTGACCAGTGTATTGCCATAGTTTGAGTGCTTCAGGGTCTTTGTGCTGAGCTTTCTCGAAGGCTCCGACGGCTGCATGACTACATTGGGCTGCAATCTTTCCCTTGCTCATGTTGAGGTCAGTTCGTACCACTAGTACTAGTTTGAATTCTTCACTTGAGTTATACTGGAAGAAGTTATGGATAATTAATATTATTATTGACAACAAGATTTCAGTAGCTACATAACTACCAGGTTTATTTTCAAGTTTAAATGTTTTGAGAATAATAATGAACCTCTATAGGTTTCAACGGGCATTAATTGCTGATGCAATAATTGCATATCAAGCAATTTACAAATCTTTACTTCATATAATGCGAAATTAAACAACTAGTAGAGAATAAGTAATACCTTTCCTAATTACTAATGTAGGTCAATGTTCAATGTTGCTGTTGGTGTTTTTTATTAAATAAATAAAATATAATTACAAGTGTGCAACACTCAAAAGATATGAATGATGAATAATGTAACCATTATATCGATGCTTGAAAGGCAAACTTTACTAAGCGACATAGGGCAAATTTGACTTTACATTATTAAAGTCAATTTTTTAGAAAAAAATCATATAAATTCTGATTCAGATGATTAGATAAATAAGATTTCCAAAACAGCAAGATTTACGCCTGTAGGATGATTACAAGAATTTATATGTTTTTTTTTCTGAAAAATTTACTTTAATAATCTAAAGTCAAATTTGCCCTATGTCGCATAGTAAATTTTGCCTTTCAAGCGTCGATATGCATCCACACGCCCGATTACAACCACTACTGGCCGTAAGCCTCTCTGCCCAGCAAAGAGAGATTAATGATAAGTAATAATAGATAAATTATTTAAACAAAGTAGTCAAACAATAATGTGAAATAAGAGTAGGTTATGCTCACCTTGCTTGCATGCTTTATAGCTTTCACAGCTTTAGGACAGGCTGTAAAATATTTCTTTAGTGCGAGTAACGACAGGCCGATACAAAGCCCACAGCCTACGCCGGTTATGAATGAAATATTAAGTTCCATTTTCCGTTGAGGTGAAATGATTGTGTTTTTAAATTAAATTTTTTATTTGTCTTGAGTGTTTAAAACTTTAAGTTTTAATATTACAACCTATACGAGAAGAAAGAATCGCAGTGGATGGAATCCTGAATCCCCGTGAATCCCCCAGACAGATGATATTTCATGATATATGAAACTGACAGAGTGACAGTGACACTAGTGACAGTCAGTCAGTACATCTACTCGGCACCATCATTGACATCTAACGCAATGGGTACCATTGCAGTACTCAGCACACACGTTGAGTAGCATTGTGAGAAAGAGACATCACCACACGTTTCAAATCTAGCTAGAAAGAGACTTCCTCTACTTATTTGTAACCGGAACACAAGGAAACTTGGGTCCTACTGTAATCGCCATAAATGAAAAAATGTAATATTTGGTAGGATTTAACTAAAATCAGAATTTCGACACATTGCTAGGCAACGAACAATATTGACGTGATTTACGCGTGATCTCCACAACAACAACCGAAACTTTTGTTTTACAGATTGAAATATTAAATAATCTTTTATAATCATGCCTAATAAAACCAAGGATTTGGCACCCATTGCCATCCCACATGGCCCTCCTGTGGAGTGCACGACGGAATATTTCAAATCCTTGATGGAAAGTGAAACAATGGTGAAGTGAGTGGTCTTTTATTATTTCGATAGGAACGCCTTGAACTGGCTAAACCTTTTCCATCAAAGACTGTTGGTTTCTGTCCTCTCTCGTCCGCAAGTCTCAGGCACACATCTCGTGTCCGTCGTACCACCATCGCATTATGAGCCGTGCTGGTTCATACGACCGTGATGAAAACAGACATATTTATGCACATAGGGACAATATCACACAACGTTGTTTACAGCTCGTTCACAGCGGACTTGCGGCATTCATTTATCACCACTACGGCTGGTAGGTACCTACCTTTCTTAAGGTTAATGTTCTTCTAGAAAATATCCAGTATGGGATGTCGCACGGCCCACCCCTCAGGTCCTGATGGAGCAAGCTCGCCGCGACCTAATGGAAGCAGACACGAAGCTGGCAATCAAGAGGGAGGAGGCGGCACAAAACAGAATCGCTATGGACGCCAAGTGGGAGGAATTGAGGAAGAAAGAGAACCTGCTTAAAGAGTCTTTTATCAGCTTTAATAAGGTACCTAACTATACAGGTAGACTCATCTTTTACATTGGCTTCGGTGTACCTGCTAAGAAATTACTTTGGGTCAGAAAACTTCTGAACTTAAATATATCTTAAAACCACCGTACGAAATAGCTCTTAAAATAATATATTATCAAGATAAGCTATTCTCAGAATTGTTTGCTTATGATAAAACGTCTAAAGCCATGGCTTCTTACCTTCCCGTTTGTCAAATTCCCGTTTGTGTATTTTACCAATAACTTTGATCACGAAGTTCGATAACTTTGAACTTCGTGATCAAAGTTATTGGTAAAATACACAAACGGGAATTTGATATAAAATATTAATATATAATTTGATAAAATACCGATAACTTTAATAACAGCTACCAAAGTGTCTTTTACCACCCAGTTCATAAGAGAGAACCAAGAGAAGCGAGATCGCGCTGAACGTAAGATGCAAGCTGACAACGAGGTCTTAGAGCGAAAGACCAAGGAGACCGAAGCTATGAGGCAGAGAGTCATCGAGATGGAAGAAGTCAAGAAGTTGATGGAGAAGCAAGTCAAGGACTACACTATTTATGAAGTAAGTTACGTCCCGAAATACTACCCTGTTGCCGTATTTTGACGTTTAATCGTCATTGTTTCAATGCGAGAGCAAGATGGAGTTGTACATGACGAATATTACTTTTTTTTTCCAAAGTACCAATTATGTCGTTAACACGTAAAGTACGAACCGATCTTATCGTGGTGGCCAAAATATTTGGACTTGCTTTGCTACAAGTGCTTGCGGAGTCAGAAACTGACAAAGTACCTACCTGGGTACTACCTACCAATTGGTCAAGTGATCTTGACACTCTTCTTCTTCTGCTTCATAAGCAAAGCCAAAGTCAAAGCGGTCGTGGTTTTCATTTAGTTTCTTGTCCAGAGGCTAATGTAATTCATCATCATCATTTCAGCCGAAAGATGTCCACTACTGGACATAGCTGGTCGAAGTGGTGATGCTTGGCGGGGCAAGCACCGCCACTTCGACCATTTTTGTGCTTCCCGCATCGTCATCGTCATCGGTCCATCTGTAGCCTGTTCATCTGTAGCCATGTGTGCCTTCCAACGCTACGTCTTCCGGTACGTTGATGTGATTCGCCTCACGATTTCTCGCCATCTACTCCGATTTTTACACGACTGCCCAAAAAAAGGAGTGTTATGTTTTCAGGGTTCATGTATGTTTGTGAGTTTCTTTATTCCACCATAACCGATATAAATGTATGTGGTATCGTTAGAAGCTGGTGAAAATTTAAACAATATAATGCCATGGTTCAAAAAAAAGTTTTTTTTTTGTTCATAAAAATTTTACTACTTATACTATTATCGTCTAGAACTTGCTTAGTACATAACAAAAATATATAACAGTAGTTAGTATTCAGTATGCATTCGTTTCCTATTAACATAACACAAGAAATTTAATAAATATAACAGTAGGTACCTACTATTCAATATCCCATAGAATAACTTCTAAAAAAAAATATCGTTTTATCACTAAAAGGTATAAAATAAAAAATAAATAATTTCAATAATTAAAAAACACGTCTGCCTTGTCAAAAAGTGAATTACAAAAATTTAACCAACTAACTTATTTTTTATTGGTGATTTTAGTGCACTCGTACTCGGGATCGCCCACAGAGGTTTTAATTTGGTTAGTCCATCTCTCTACCCTGCACGACAAGGCGCTCTATAGAGCCACCCTCACGCCACGAGACGTGTCCCAAGTATTTGGGAAGCGCGTTTGAACCAGAATAGACAGACGCATTTTGATGCCGAGTTCTTGGCGTATAGAGGTGTTGGTGCGAAACTCGATCCACAGTTCCCACACCACTTACTCCAGTACCACATTCCCAGAACGTCTATCTTCTTCTTGAAGTTACGCAGCTTCCACGTCTCAGCAGCGTGTAGGAACAAAGGGAAAACCAGTGTTTGAACAAGCCGGATCTTAGCGGTGGTGGTTCCTCCAGACTTTTTTCAGTTTGTTCATTGATGATTTAGTTATCGCCTCTTAATTTGACCCCCATTTGAGATTAACACTCCAAGATAAATGTAGTATTGGACCACGTCGCAGTTCGCAATTTTAGAGACTTCGGGCGAGTTGTTGTTTGCTAGCGCGGTCCACGAAAAAAACTAAGGTGATGATCACCTTAGTTTTTTTTGCGGTTAATCTTTAGTCCGAATTCGAAGCTCGCACTCTCCATCTTACGAAGTAATTCCTGTAGATGACTTGCGCTTTCCAATAGCGTGATGTCATCAGCATATCGCAGATTTGTAATTTGGTACCCACCGATTGAGACAACGTCTGTCCAGTTTTCCAGAGTACCTAATGCGCATGATGAGATCGGGAGAAAAGAAACAGTGATATTACTCGTATACAACCTTGACGGACACTGTCCGGTCTGAAATCGGCAGTAGGTACGCAAGGGCAGGTGATGCTCGTTCCTTCTCCGTACGATGACGTCTGTCTTGATTGGAGAAGTTTTCTATCTCTTATGGAATTTGTAATAAAATATTCTTTATTTAGGACTACCTCATGTCGGTGGTGCAAAATTATCCCGAGTTCAAACAACCTTTGGACGTACTCAACCGTTATGAAGCTTTAGGTAAGGAATCATTTCTTACTATCCTACCTTCTTCTATTTCTCCAATGTTAACCCTTCGTATTCAAAACACCACTTAACACCCGACTACGCGGCAGCAAAGACAGAGTTATGTTTTTCACGCGTATCTATGTATCTTTATATCTCAAGACCGTGAAAAATGAATAAATGGAAAATGTCATGAAGAAAATCTTGAGTATGAATGTCGATGGCTATAAGAGTAGAGGAAGACCAAAGAAACGGTGGATGGACTGTGTGAAAGATGATATGGCTAGAAAGGGGGTGACTACCGAGATGACAACTAATAGCTTCTTCCATACTTCTGTATGGAAGAAAGCGACATGTTGCGCCGACCACAAATAAATTGGGATAAGGGCAGGAGAATGATGATAAGTGGTACGAATAATTAGACGATTCCAGCTTGAAAAGTGAGCTTGTTTTGAACTTTTTAGTTGCAGTCAGGTTTTTTTCTTCTATTTCTCCAATGTTAACCTTTCGTATTCAAAACACCACTTAACACCCGACTACGCGGCAGCAAAGACAGAGTTATGTTTTTCACGCGTATCTATGTATCTTTATATCTCAAGACGTCATAAAACTTGTCATGAAAAAATAAAATTTAGTACCCTTTAAGTGGTATGAATACCGTGAAAAATGAATAAATGGAAAATGTCATGAAGAAAGTCTTGAGTATGAATGTCGATGGCTATAAGAGTAGAGGAAGACCAAAGAAACGGTGGATGGACTGTGTGAAAGATGATATGGCTAGAAAGGGGGTGACTACCGAGATGACAACTAATAGCTTCTTCCATACTTCTGTATGGAAGAAAGCGACATGTTGTGCCGACCACAAATAAATTGGGATAAGGGCAAGAGAATGATGATAAGTGGTACGAATAATTAGACGATTCCAGCTTGAAAAGTGAGCTTGTTTTGAACTTTTTAGTTGCAGTCAGGTTTTTCGATGTACTTATTAAATTTTATGTTGTGTGTTGTTATTGTTATTTCCTAGTTCTTTCCTCCTTACGGACTTTCAACGAAACAAATAGGTACTTATCTCTTTGTAAAGACGATGGAAATTATTTAGGATAATGATGAAAGATCATGTTCCTAGCGGCGGCCAAATCTACGCTGGCGGATCGTCAAGAGCATGATCTTGAAATGTTGGAGAACGCTCGCCAGGAGATCGCATCGCTGACCGAGGAGAAGAAGCTCTTCATCATGGGACTCAACAATACGCTCGCTAATCTAAGGGTATGTATAGTCCGCGCGCTATTGCTAGTCACCACCTGATGTATGTGATCGGTGAGACGGGAGAGGTAGTTAGTTTAGTTCTGTCAAATTAATCAGCGCCTGTCACTAAAATGTATCTTCTGTGCTTTTCTTAATGAAATAGAAAGAAAAAGATGCACTGAACTTAAATTTAGTTTAGTTTGTGAACAAGGGAATCGGCACCAATGGTGAAGTAACTCAGTCTGTCAATCTTGTAAATGGGGCCCCGTCTGGCCGCTCATATACCTTAGGCGGTGACTAGCACTTGCGCGTGTACTATAACCCTACGGCTACACTGTCGCGATAACGCGAACTACACTGCGCGCGCTCTCTGTCGCACACCGGTCGACGCGACGTCTCGCTGTTCAACAAAGAGCGCGCGAAATGTAGTTCGCGTTATCGCGACAGTGTAGCCGTAGGGTAACACAATATTTGTTAACAGCACTGTGGTGGTAACACTTGCACTACGAAATTCACCCGTAGAGTGATATAATACAAGGATCTTGGCGCATGGATAACATTGAGAGAGGGCGAATGATTTCATAAATGTTTAATAACAAAACATTTGTGTAATTGTTTCGCTTCATTTTAATAAAAAAAAACATGATGGCGGCCAAAAGGTCTTTGTACCGTTGTGGTACGACATAAAGGCGCTGTCAATGTTAAATTTTTACCACTGGTGTGCGGTTGAGGATAAGATCAGAAATGAAGTTATCCGGAAGAGAACCGGAGTTACCGACATAGCCTGTAGAGTCAGCAAGCTGAAGTGGCAGTGGGCTGGCCATGTTTGTCGAAGGACCGATGGCCGGTGGAGCAGAGGAGTCCTGGAGTCCTTAAAAAGGCGGCTGGGACAGACTGGATGCGGAAGGCGGAGGCCAGGGTGTTGTGGCACAGCCTGCGATAGGCGTATGTCCAGCAGTGGACTGTTATAACAGTCCAGTAATCAATCAACTCAGTCTACAGGCTGAGTTGATTGATTGATTGATTGTGCGGTTGACTGTACTTAGGAATTTTAGGTGATGCATACTATTGTAATCAGCCGAGACTTTAGTAAAGAACTTGCCTACAAGATTGTTATTTGTTTCTTCTTCTGGATTACTCGATCTCGATCACTCGACTCTAACGAGGAATCATATTTTTTCATCACTCAATCAATCAAAAGTCTTTTATTCAAATTAGGCTGAGGATCAGTACTTTTTGAACGTCATGACAATACCCCAAAACGCCCACCCTTCACCACTCCCTAGTGCTCTAGCTGAGTTGCCGTGATAAAAGATCTAGGAGCTTTTTGACAAAATATAACACTTCTAGAGAGAACATTTTAATAAAAAAAACTTCTAATATAGTAAATATCTCCGCAGTGGCGCTATGACAAAATCCGGAACAGAGTGATTAAATGGGAGCTGGCTCTGAACCGACTGAAGGAGACAGCAGCGCGGCGCCACGTGGAGCTCTGCCATGTTCGCTCCGCTATATGGAGCCTTTACGCTAAGATCTGCAAACAAAAAGGTAAAACTATCGAATTAACTAATAAATTCATTGGTTAAGTGTGCATCGGCGTACCCAGCTTTTGGTCAGTCTTACAAAGCGGTATCGTCAGTGCCGGATTAGGTGAACGCGGGGCCCGTACCAAATCCTATCGAGGGGCCCTTGATCTGCTATGGGTTCTCAAGTATAAAGTAGTAAAAAAATAGGGTAAAAGAAAATACATTTTTGGTATATGATTACTAAATTGTAATTAAAATAATGTACACTTGTAAGTCTTACAAATAAATAGACAAATTAAACATTTTGAATCGAGCCATTTCAAACCGCTAGGTGCTGGTAAAATAATTATTAAAGCGTTACAACTATAGAAATATAATATCTATGGTTACAACGATCTTTTGGCACTTGAATGACGTCGACAGGGGGCGTTGTTGGTAAAGATTTCTGTAATGGTTTTGTGAAAATGTAGTGAAAAAACAAAATGGCTGCGATAGTTGCGATTTTTGCTACGTGCCAGTATTATTCGTGGTATTCCGCCACAAACATTCCGTAGAGGTCTATGCTGATATGATGATTTTTATTTCCCAAGAATAGAGAATATGCATGTAATTTTTTTTACTATATCAATAATAGACAGGAATATAAACCTAAGAAAAGTATTATGAATGAATGAAATGCACCGACTCCAGCGTGGTTAAACCAGACTCGATTGCTCGAATGAACCCAAGGATTCGCACTAGTCCCTGGAGCCTGATGTTTCATGGGACTACAGAGACCATTGCATATCAAAGAGTAGACCGGGGGGTGCGGTAATGGTCAGGAAGACGTGCCCTTAGGATAGGAAGGATTATTAGAGCAAAATCAAAATCAAAAGTCATTTATTCAAACTAGGCTGAAAATCAGCACTTTTCGAACGTCAAAGTTACATAAGACAGTCCCCCAAAAATGCCCGCCCTTCACCACTTCCTAGTGCTTTAGCTGGGAAGAAGAAGTGGTGGAACAAACTCCCCAGCAGCACATCTGTCTGTTTAGTTATATAAACTTGATTCTATACAAATCGTATGCAAAGTAATTAACATTACGAAACACAAAACATTGGATTAAATTACACACTTGCCATATGTTAGCTAGCACACGCCAGTATACCAACAAAACAATGAACAAACTGTACTCAAGCTGATAAAAATTACAACATAAAAAAACGTAAATAAACTTAATACCTAAATAAAAGCCTCCAGGCATAAAGGGCGTGCCCGCTTACATAAGGCTATTGCTGTAGCTCGAAGTGAGAAATGATAAACTAGCCCCATCGAAGTAAAATAAGTAAACAATTACTAATAACAATTAAAACCATGATCAGCAAGACGACCAGTCACCACAAGCAGCACCCGTTCACGAGCATAACGCAAAGATCAGCCATCACCCCCCTCGCCATATTGGAGGGAAGGAGGCAACCCGACCCCCGACGCTACCGCAGGCAGTGACATCTAAGGGAGCATAACGAGCTTGCTGCCGGTTGCTCAGGCAAGAATAGTATAATCAATAGTCGAGGACGCTAGCTAACCACTTATTGCAATACAACTCATAAAACACACATTTTAATGAGTAGATTATGTCACTAATAATTATATTGACTTATACAGTCAAATAAAAAAAATAATTAATTATATGAACTCATATAACCTGTCAGTAGGTAAGATAATTCTAGAGAAAGAACATAAACATTGTCTTGAGTCAACGTCAGTGTATTGTCTTACTTTTCTGACGGCGTAGGCGGCCGAACTGAGCCTGCCCGCTAGGCTTGATATATGAGGGCCCCACTGAAGTTTGGCATCTGTTATACCAAGAAAAACTGCCGAGTCTACAGTTTCAAGCACCCCATTATCTAAGACGATGTTGGGACCTAGATTCCTAACATTTGGCAAGGCAAAATTTATACATTTGAGAGAGCCTACCGGATATGCATCCTTGAGCAAGCAATGGAATAGTGGAGAGAAGGGTAATTTATCTATGGGAGGGGCCATCTTTTAACAACGTCGCCGCCAGGTTGGCTCAGGTCCAGTTGCTTTCTCGACTCTTTTCTGTGTCACTGCTATGCTGTGTTGCACGTTGCTGTTTCCAATGTCTTCATCTGAGGTCTCGCTGCTATCCGTTTCTGATTCCTTGTAAATCTCGCTAGCAGCCTTCCTAATCTTGTCTCGATCTTCACCCGTGTCCATCCAAAAGTTGATTTCCTTGTCGAAGTAAGTCATGTCTTGCTTTATATTGTCATTCGTTTAACACCTTTGCCGCCAGGTTGGCTCAGGTCCGGCTTCTCTGGATCTTGAATGAATGATGAACTAATTAATCTTTTGGCGCGATTTAACTGCTTTTTTGACGCTTTTCTGTCTCTGCTATGTTGTGTTATACGTTGCTGTTTCCAATGTCTTCGTCTGAGGTCACGTTACTACGAGTATCCGTTTCAGGTTTTTTGAAACGTAGTTTCTTGACGCGGTTTGCGGTAGGAGTTGACTGGTAGAAATCGGCACATAATGAAGAGCGCGTTCATATTTCCGTGGAGTCTACGATAATCCGAATATCGCCAAGTTGATATCCTCAGTAAGACTAAAACAGACTTCGCATGTCGTAACCTATAATAACGTCTTATTCGGAATTCACCGACTGTTGATTTTCGCCTTTATTCTATCGTCCTTTATTCTTATCCTCACGACCCTTTTTTTGCAATGTGCTGGGTACTACGGGCTACCTGAGCACTCGAAGCTCGTCTATGACAATGTCTAAAATTAGAATGGGCCTTCACAAAATGAACGATTTTGGGACACTATAATACGAGTATAACACTGCACTGCACATAATTTTATTATAGTTGTCACACACTTATTATAGGTTAAAGTTAGGTACACATAACTAATTAAGCCAGTAGGGTCACTATGACTAGTAGCTTAAAGTGTCGGACCTAGCAATCTTTACTGGCTGCAAAACGCCAACACTTGGTAGGATAGCCAGGCCACCCGGTACCTGAGACGACTATGCGCGTGCCCGTGGCACGTTTATTGCTTGCTAACTGGCCGAAGGTCCGTACATAAATTCTATTTCCTGCACGCCGTTTTTCGTTCTAGACCCCTTTAAGCGTACGAATGTGGTTGGTTAGGCTATTGTTTAAAAAGGCATTTTTTTTTTGGAGCCTTGTCTCAACATGTTGTGGTGTTGTTACTGGAATTCAACAGAGTCGGCCTTTGAGCCCGAGGGACTTGGGTATAATACAACTTGATTTACAACCTTTCAAAAGGATCGGTAATTTGCTTAGCTAGTGACTTTTTGTAAAGTTAAAGAGGCCAAATAATAAGTTTGTTTAGGTACAGTAGTTTCTGGGAATTTAGTTTAATGTTATAATTATAAAGTACAAAAAAATCCTTAGTTAGTTAGAACAGTTATATTATCATCCCTCAACTGCCCAGGGTAAATGTTGAGTGTTGAAGGATTAAGGAATATTAAAGAGTATTAAATTGACACACACGTATTATAGTTTAAGCGGAACTGTTCAGCAGATCCCTAAAAGATATGGAAAGGTCTCACCAGATTAGCTTGGACGGGTTCAGGATCATCTTTCGTATGCACTAAATCGCACGCCTAAGATCAGGTGCGCTCATAGGCCTAGTCCGGTACCTTTGCCATTTTATTTAACGACACAACAACCACACAGCAAAAAACACAAAACACTGATCGGTTTTGAGCCGGCGCGTAAAGACATTTTTGGAAATTTGACGGAGGACTATCGACACGTCCGTTCACTTCAACGTCCACCGAACGACCTAAACCCAAGAAAAGTATTAAAAGTTATATTCAACTACTGCTTGTTGCTCAACAAAATCATGAAACTCCAACAATTTTCTACTACAGTTCAAACGACAGTTTCTGTCGCGGGCATGATGTGACGTCATTTGCCACAAAACTTCTTTATCTAGATCTGTCTGTAGCCCCAAATGATAATAATATATATTAAATTATTTGTTTTGCTTTATTCAAGCAGAAGTCGCACTTACTTATTTACCTAAGTGAGATTTCAATTTGCTAAGAATAGGTTTTTATTAACATATGTAGTTTCTTTCGTCACTTCCGGCATTGTCGAAGACGACGCGTTTTGAGTTTGCGTTTCATTCCACCAAAAAAACGCAACATAAATGAATGAATTGTAAAATAAGTAATGCATTAAAAAAATTAAAAAGAATAGGATTTTTTTTCTTGACTCCTACACAATGTATAAGTAAATAATGGATAAGTTTTGAATTACTTGCCTATTCCCTATTATCTACTCATTTATAAAACTTGTTCTTTTTCCAAGGTCTTGTTATCGACGTGGCGGTGAGCGACTTCGAACAGCAGCTGGTGGTCATCATGAGAGCGTTGCTTGAACTGCGTAGGATTTACAAACTCGCTCAGAAGAGGTCCAAGGAGAAGTGAGACAAACAGATATTTATTTCCTTTCTAGCTTTTAATAGTAAGCATTAAGGCGCAGTCATATGATTTTAGTGAGTTTTAAATCTGTTATTACGCCTTCATAAAATGCATGTAAGTTATACAAAAAATTAATGTTAAACTAGAACGCATGCCTGCGGCGCGCGGCGGTACGTGAATATTTAAGTATTGAAGTAAAATACTTTATGAAATTAATTCAGGAAGTAATGTCTACCCAAAGCATAAAAAACGATATTACATTCAAACTACTTAAGATATTTTCATGATGTTTTTGTATGAACAAACTATTTTTTTATCTATAATTCTATCTGTGTTTTTTTCCAATATTCATATTTTCTTTACTAAAAATAAATATTCTTTATGAAACCGAACGGCGTCGCGGCGTGAGCGCGACGTGCTTTTGTATGGCCGAGGTCAATGGCGATTACCCGCCCCTTAAACCAGCGGCTTTGTATGATGGCGCCTGTGACAACTTATCACTACATACCTATTATAAAACAAAGTCTCCCAGCCGCTGTCTGTCTGTCTGTCTGTCTGTCTGAATACGATAAACTCAAAACTACCAAATGGATTTTCATACGGTTCTCATCAATAGACGGAGAGATTCATGAGGAAGGTTTAGGTGTATAATTCATTAAGGTTTTGTGTTTTATCAAGCGCTGAAAACCGTGCGAGGCAGGGGTAAACTATAAAAATATAGCGTATCCATTCAATAAATGTTATAGTTCCTAAAGGCTTAGCGTGACGCCTTCCATTTCTACTCTTCTGTAAAATAGAAATTGCTTCTCTACCGAAAATTTTCAACTATCTACACGAAAACGTCATTTTTGTCTACTCTTCCGTTGACAAAACGCTTCTCTATGGTTCTCGTGCTAAGCCTGTTGCGGTACGTTATTACTGCGACTCGTATGATAATGTACTTAGTATGACATCTGTTTACTCACATTTAGCACTACGTACTCGTATTAACGGAAATTCATAAAAACATACACGGCGAAAGTGTTCGTTCCGGTTACTGCACCTAACTATTTCTGTCTCCCAGCTGTATTGCTGTGCTTGTTTCGAGGAAGAAACGTTATTTACCTAAGGTACACGCCATACACGCTAGGGTCCACCCACCGTACGGTCTACCTGTGCAGGTGTGCCAGCGCAGTTCGCCTAACTTTAATAACATATGATCCAAGAACTGCAGGTCTCCAGCATAGCTATTCACAAACATTCGATACTCTTCCGTGCAGAATCGAAAATAAATTAATGTTATCGAAGACCCTCGGTTATTGGAGTCCTATAAACACTGTTCACTGTTCACAAATCCAAAGTATCCGAAAATTTTGTCAGTTTAGACCAAATCGATGACCGCTATTCTTCCGACAGCTATTTATTGTATCCCGGGCGGATTTTAGGCCACCGTAGGCGCGGGCTTGCAGACGGTGAGCAATGGGTAGCTCGCCGGCCGGTAAGAACTAGGCCCGGGTCGACGGCGCAACGTGTTCCACACGCGCCTCAAAGAGATGTCAGCACAAGTGTAGGGGTCCACTAGGGCCGATGCCTGCCGTGGTCGCGTGGAAGTTCGAAAGGGTTACCGAGGTCCCTGGCTACACAGGCAACTGAAGGAATACGGGTGGGTTTTAGTCAGAAAGACTAAAACCCAGAGATAGAAAGATTTGCAAAAGGAACAATTTCTCCTCAAAATTGAAGACAAAATTATCAACAATTCTGCGATTTGCTAATGTTTTTGCAAACCTTTTTAATCTTAAGTGCATAGCTAATGAAAATGATAACGAGGAAGCTATTGCTTTACTTCAGCAGTGTACACAAAGGGTTGAAAACGAATTTAGTCTTAAGCCTACCACTCCTAATGAAATCTCTGGTATTGTGAGAAAGATGCACAATAAACGTTCATGTGGATAAGATGAAGTCCCTATATCTGTAATTAAAGACAATTTGAATATTCTTGCAGAGCCTCTTACTTGTTTCTTTAACAAATGTATCGATGAAGGTACCTTCCCAGAACAGCTTAAAATAGCCAAAATTATACCGATTTACAAAAAAGGCAAAAAAAGTGACCCATTAAATTACAGACCGATCTCCTTACTTCCCATACTCTCTAAAATATTCGAAAAGGTAATCAAATCTCGACTTGTACTCCACATTAACGTAAACAAGGTATTACATCGGAGACAATTTGGTTATCAGAAAAATGTTGGAACTGGAGACGCTATATATACTCTTGTCAATGATGTGATTAGTAAACTAAACGATAAATTGAAAGTATCTGGTGTATTTCTAGATTTAAGCTCTGCTTTCGACACAGTTGACCATGAACTACTCATTTCCAAACTAAATTACTACTGAGTGAGAGATAAAGCTTCTGAACTTTTGTCCTCATACCTTAAAAACAGAAAAATGTTCGTGGAAATAAGTGACACACATAATGGACAAAAACAGACTTATAATTCTCTATTATTTAACATTTGCGCAAGTGTTCCACAAGGATCCATTTTGGGACCCGTTCTATACATATATATATAACATTATTATATTGGTTAATTTGACATCTTATTAAAATACCCAATAAATTTGTGATTCTATTATATCTCTGACATGTAAACTGTTCAGTAAAATAAATATACTAGTACCTATGAATTAATGGATTGTAATGGAATTAAATTATGTCAAAGTCTTTCCTATTGTTATTGATATTGAGTTGCTGGGATTTTTTTATTCACCTCGTTGACAATTTAATTTGGTGATGATATATTTTTGTATTTATTATTAGTCGGGTTGTTTTTTTTTTTTGTTATTACCTACCTAATTTTATTTTACTAATTTAAACTTTTTTTATGTAACACATTCAAACACAATTTGTATTGTTATTGAATGAATAAATAAATAAATAAATAAATAGTCATTAAGAGTCTGACACACCCGCCCGCTCCGCCCAGAGCTGGAGAATTTATTTGACAATTTCCCAATCAAACAAAAAAAAAAAGTTGCGTAACACACTATCAATTCTCACAATGTACAATCTGAATGATTTAGAATTATATTGTCCATTGCTTCTTAGGTTCGAAAAATGTATCTGTTCAGCAGCGTAGTTAATTAACAATGAATGTTGTAGAACTGTCAAAATGATACCCATTGCTACAGTAGCAATGGGTTTTAGTAACTGATAGTGCCTTACGCAATTATCCCGCAGGTACACTGCTACAAGGATCTTTTCGCGCTCAAATGACGTTGACAGGGGGCGCGCTGTTGGTAAACATTTGTGCAATTGTTTTGTGAAATGTTACTTGAAATGTATTAAAAACAAGATGGTGGCGGGTTCCAATTTTAGCCACGCGCCAAAATAACCTAGTAACGCTATAATAAAAAAAATGTCATTTTCGACACGACATCCTGTCGAATGGTAGGGAATAGGTATGCTGTACTTCTCCAGTTGACCGTAGATTAGGCTTCAAGGTTCGATAAGCTAATTTATATTGACAAAAGTTATTTTTCATTTTCAGAGGAGATGCAGAATCGAAAGAAATTTGAGATTTTCTGAAACTGGCTTTAAAATACTTAGGTATATTGCTTACTTACACTTAATCTCTGAGATGCCAATTTTTTGTCTTTTATTATTTAATTTTATTAATTTATTGTTAAATAACAAATATGAAAATATATTTTTAATTTGTTTATATATTATTAAATGTTTTAAAGGATCAGGTTGTCTTTTTACCCGGTTTCCTCAGGCGCAGGGTAAGGGTGAGGGTAAGGGTCAGGTGCAGGGTAAAGCCTAAAACGGGTATGCATTTTAAATTGCGCGCAGTTTAGTAAGAACGTGTGCTCGCAGAGAGGGCCCCTGCCGCCGCTCGCCAATCACAGGCAGTCGGCGCGCTTCTGATGCGGACACGAGTTCACGGTAAGTTCACGGTTTTGCTCTTTCCACAAAAAATAAATCGATTGTACATTACCTTTGAATACCTACTCAAAGATGGTCTACGATAGGGATCAGTCCGTTCCGGACGGATCCCCGTTTCCCCGGATTTGTCCTAGTTTAGAGGGCATCCGGGGAGCGTCCGGGCAGGGTTTCATTTGTAGTCCGGGTTTTAATTTTTTTAGTTTTTGGTCGCCGCTGGGCGGCAGCTTGACTCGCGATCTTGTTGCTTAACTTTTAAGAAGACTATTTAGCTTAAGCTTCTTCATATAAAGAAATTAAAAGGAAAACGATCGCGGTTAAGTAGGCTTTACAAGTTAACGAGTTATAGTCGACCAACTTAAATTTGCAGTTGGAGAATTGACCGTGACGTATATCGATGTACGAGATATTTTATGTTCATAATATGGCTACTGATGAAAACTATGAAGGTAATTTTACTTTGTTAAAAGAGTAAAAAATCATACAAAAAACTGAATACTGAAATGGTCTCTTATAAGTTGAACCTTTAAGATTTATTTTTGACAGAATAGGTATGTTTTTTTGTTTAACTAAAATAATAATAATTTAAGATTGTCAAAAGTATACTACTATTTTGAAAAGGTTTCTCAAAACTTTAAGAATATTCTGTTTTGTCACTGATTGCGATGAAAGATGATTTAATTTAGTTGATTAATTAATTAAATAATTAATTAATTAATTAATTAATTTGATTTAAGTTGGTTTGAAAATAAATAACTAAACTATTTATGACTATTTGAACTATTATTTATTATACGGACTCAATAAAAAAATAAAAAAATCTGTTGACGTGTCCAGGTTCTGAGCTCCAAAATCTGGGGATTTTTCGCTTTTTGTCCTGGTTGCCAAAATTTAAAGATGGCAACCCTAGTCTACGATAAGTTCTTACTAGTTGTGTTATTATTCTGCAATAAATAGACGTTTTATTTGTGCAATAGGTTGGCGTATATTGTTTCGGTTTTTAGGTTAAGAGTCTATCAATAAAGGGTAGGGGTAAAGCGGGTACCCGTTTTGCCCATACCCGATTTACCCTGTATAATTTCATTGAGAGCATATTAGTTCTTTTACTTTTTACCTAATTTTACTTTTGAAGATGGTTAATAAATATAAAAAGACTGCAAATGCATCGTGGGATGAGGGAGTTATAAAGCTCGCGATAGAAGAAGCTCTCAGAAATTCCGTCAATGGTGCAGCCAAAAAATATGGCATCAATGTTTCTTCATGTCTGACTTTACAGAGACATGTAAAGAAGGGACGTCGAAAAAAGAAACTGGGAATATTTACAATAGTTTTTACAGCAGCTCAAGAATCAGAGCTAGTTGAGTATCTATTTCTAATGGATAATCTGTTTCTTGGATTGACGAAAACAGAATTCTTAAAATTTGTGTAGGTACCTACACATGCTGAGAGAAACAATATTACAAATCCTTTTAAAAACGGAAATGCCGATGAATGTTGGTACGCTGGCTTTAAGATGAGTTAAGTATGATTGAGACTGAATACGTCAGAAGACTGATTTTGATTATGGTTGTGAACCACAGAAATATCAAAAACTTCTTCTTTCTTTCTTTTAACTATGTTGTGAACTCTAACTGTTAATTATAAGTACCATGTTGTGATTGTGATGAAACAGTTCTAGTCATTATTGACGTTGATCTCATTAATTTAGTCCCGACCCGCTTTGCACAAATGCCTACCTGCTTTACGTCCCTTAGCTTACAACACCGCTCAAGTCGAAAATTGGCGGTTTTACATTTTTTTTTTTTTTTTTTCTTTGGCTTCGCACGGTTTGTGCATTTAGCCAATGTCACGTTTAGTTTTATTTAAAGGTAGGGAAACAACATTATTATAAATATTTTAACGGGATTTAGGATAGGACGGAAAAATAGGATCAGTATAATTATAAGTAACAAGGATACCATATGGATAAATGAAAACAAAAAAATTACAACTTGGTATTATTTAGAATAATGAATGAGACTATACATTTATATACAAGAGAGCTATTTGTACAAAGTAAGGAAAGTATTGAGGTAGGAAAAGGAGTACGGAGGGATACGGTTTTTACATTTGAATGCCTTTAAATGGAGCTGCTTATTGCGCGTCTAACCATTGGTCACATGCTATAGATTTCAGCCAATCAGAAGCCGTATTTCGAAAAGTAGTGACAGCGCCGCAAGTCGGTTGGCCTCTCAACGTCGCACAAGATTTTCGTCTCCTGTAAAGTTGGTAAAAATGACTTATGCGGTGTTGTTAGCTAAGGGACGTTTAGTCCCCTACAGGCAAAACGGGTAAAGCTTTTTGTTATTATAATGTAGAAAATTATTACATTTGTCACTTATTTTATAGTCCTTAATTAATAACTAAACATTTCAAAATTTACAAATTGAAGTTCAACTTGCATAGAATCTATAATTTGTTTTTTTATCATCAACCTTAGCTTACCCGTTTTGGGTATGTATTTATATACTTAGCTAAATTACTTTACAATAGCTCTATTCAACGGAAAAACGAACCAATCAATTAGATTAGTTATCTTCCTACCTAAAACATCTTATATTTTGGCGCAAAAACCGATTGTAAATTCTTGTCCATTCCAAAGGACACACATAAACATATATTCTTATAATTTATTATCATTATAGTACAATTACAAACTGAGAACTTGCAAACTTAGTTAAACTTAAGGGCAATTAGCTGCTCTAAGTAATTGGACCTCTTTCCGATAGTAATTAAGTACTTTACAGAATTTAAATGACCAAAGTTTGAATGTGCTTGTTAATCTTCATGAACTATTCTTGTGACCCTTTCATACGTGACGAGAGATTTAACAGATCCTCTAAAAACTTAATTGATCTTCTAATGATGCACACTTTTTTAAATAAAAGAGCCTCTTTTTAACTTTATAGCATTTTTTCACAGTTGGTCGCAGTAACTAAGCTTAGGTTGGAAGCGTGGCCAATCACGCACGAGCCAAATATGGTCGCAGTAACTAAGCTTAGGTTGGAAGCGTGGCCAATCACGCTAGAGCCAAATATGGTCGCAGTAACTAAGCTTAGGTTGGAAGCGTGGCCAATCACGCTCGAGCCAAATATGGTCGCAGTAACTAAGCTTAGGTTGGAAGCGTGGCCAATCACGCACGCGCCAAATATGGTCGCAGTAGCTAACCTCAAGGGCACCCCGACCAAGTGGGTTAGGTTAAGGTGGATCCGGAGTGCGGTGATCTGCTTACGAACATGTCATGTCGCAGAAGGAGGCAGCGGAAAGGGAGACGGAGATGTCGAGTACTCTCCCGGTCCGCAGCAGGCGCACCAGGCATCGGCAGTGAATAACAGCCTCTTCAGGCCCCTCTAAATGGGTCCAGAGACGGCTGACTCGCTAGACCAGACGGAGCCCGCAGAGAGAGTTGCGGGCGCCGACCAGTCGGGGGCTCCGTTGAACAATGCTTAAGTGCCTCCGTAGCCACCGAAGCAATACGGGGTGGTTTTAGTCAGCAGAAGTCTGACAGACCCCTCTGTCCGCCCCAGGGCGGAGGACATCTATGAAGATTTCCACACCGTTACCAAAAAAATAAAACTGCGGATCCGCAGTGGTACTCGTAGCCCGCGAAATTAAAGTTTTCATACGTTCTATTGTTTAGTTTAAATTTGTTCCATGTAAGAACAAATCTCATAAAGAACAAGTCTAACTTAGAGAGATGTACTAGTGATTTTAATGACTACCTGCAGTACTGTCTCTCTTTTCCCCCCTAATTCATCCAAAGGTTGTCTTTAAAAGATCGCTTTTAGCGATAAGACCGCCCATTGTGTCACCCTATGTAAAATTTCTACATTATGTACACCATAAAGAGTATTCTATCTATCTATTATAATTCTGTAAATACATATTTGTTACGGTCGCGAATCATATTTTGACCTGACACTGAACTGCAAATTGCAAAAAATGCGGGAAATGTGACCACCCGCGCGCGAGCGCTATATCCAAATTGATTACAGTTAGTTGGCTATTTAATAATTTTTGCTCCCCAAAACAAGAATTAACCAAGGTTCACAACAAGTGACGCAATCATTATATTAAGAGTGTTCAATAATATTTTTAGGAGCGCAGAATGGTAATTATTAGAGGTTCGTTTAAATACTCACATGCCCATGGTAAGATGAGACTAGCTTTTGAATTTGATGAGTATTTTTCATTGTTGTTATCTGTTGTTATGGACAAAAGATGATTAGATAACGTTGTATAACTACGATAGCTAACAAACGCAATTATAGATTTTGTAAAAACACAGGAAAATTACCAACCTTTATTTATTTATTTATTTATTTATTTAAACTTCTCGCACACAATTAAGTACAAAGGCGGACTTATGCCTTAGACCTTTCCTTACATCCTTATATATTATTACATTACAAAGTCCCCCGCCGCATCTGAACATGATAAGGCTCAATCAGTTCGGTAGTCAAAACTAAAAAGAGTTTATAGGCTCCTACATACTGGCGCGACTTGTCGCGCGACGCGTCGCGACACAAAGGCACCGCTTGTACTCGCTACACGCGGTGTCTTTGTATCGCGTCGCGTCGCGCGACAAGTCGCGCCAGTATGTAGGAGCCTATAAACTCTTTTTAGTTTTTACTACCGAACTGATTTTCAAACGGTTTTTACCAATAATTGTTGAAGAAGTCGAAAAAAAACATGCTGACTGGGAGCTTTACTGGAGTTCGCCGCGTTAACCGTAAGATATACATAAAATTAATGTTCTATAGGATTGTACATCTTAAAAAGTTCAACAAAAAAATCTGCGAGAGCATAAGTCTATATTTTAAGGATGACCCACAGACTGTAAACATTTTAATCTTTCAGAATTTATTCTAAATCTATTTTGACCAGGATTTATATAATATAATCCTTATCCAATCAAATATGTTGTTTTAATTAGGCATTTAGTTTAGATTAAAAAATGCCTTGACGTCATTTCATTTAAATGAATACTTTAAAAGATATCCCAGATTCAGAATTACATTGTGGTTGACGGCGGCGCAAGGTTAGGACAGGAGTCAATGACCTTTTCCTCGGCTATTAGGTATGCGATCATCGCTTCGCTTCCTTTTAATCCCGGTAGTACGTTCCCGTGGGATATTTTCAATAAAGCTGAAGAGTTTGTTTGAACGGGCTAATCTTTGGAACTACCAGTCGGATTAAAAAATCTTTTTGCATTTCATAGCCCAATTCTTGAAGCTTTTAAGTTAATATAGGTAAGACGGAAGTTTCGAAGCAGGTCATGCGTTCACCTAATAAATGGCTGTCCATGTTAAGGATCATAGGTTTGATTCGCACATGCTTCATCAATTTAAGAGTTAAAAGATTTCAACGCGTAAAAGGCATTCAGACATCGAAAGTAGGTGTCGTAACAAAGCCACTCATTACACAGTAGTGACTACGATATCCAACCCTCGACATGTCTACGAGTATACCTACGTTGTCCCGCTTAATATGTTTCAACAGTCTAATGTATCAGACTCTTTAAATCCTACAAACGCATATAAGTTCCTACTTAACAAACTTAGAATATTCAGTTCCCATTAACTTCAGAAGAATATCTAACATCTATAATGTCGCCTACAGAACCCAAAACCACTTTAAATTCTGAAAAATCTGAGCGTTACATTCAATACATCGAAAGACCATTAAAGATCTGTGCCTGCTGGGATCTGTTCCCAAATTCTGCCAATGAATGGAGAATAATCGTCAACAATATGTATTTAGGGACAGTGCTCTTCGTTCTTACACATTTACCGATGGTTTTGACGGTGCATCTGTACACAGAATGGCAGGACATCATGTCTAGTTTGGGAACTATAGCCGATTCTCTCCCTCTTATAGTCTCCCTAATAATTGTCGCGTACTATGCCATATATCGCAAAGATTTGTACGCGTTACTGGAGTATTTGGATAAGAACTTCAAGCATCATTCAGCACGGGGGTTGACGAATATGACGATGGATCAGAGCTACATGAAGGCCCGAAGTTTTGCAAGGATCTATACGGCTTGCACTTTGTTTAGCGTCACTATGTACGCGATGATGCCTGCTATTATTCACTGTAAGTGGTACATCAGTCTTGGGTTATGTCTCGAATGGATGCGGATAATTGTCGTAAGGTGGTAGTTGGTCGGCCATGTTTGTCGTAGAACCGAATGGTCGTTGGGGCAGACGAGCCCTCGACTGGATACCGCGACATGGCAAGCGTAGCGTGGGTCGCCCAAGGTGGATAACCGGGATTTATGGCGCAATTTGAGAGAGGCCTATGATCACCAATACATTGCAAAAGGCTGAGTTGATAGAAGTGGCTAAAGTATCATACTTATTGATTTAAATGAGTGTGGAATAAATAGATAAATAAATAAAAGTCTGGAGTTTTTCACAGTATGGACAAAAGAGCCAATCCAGAGTTGGATCTACATGGACGTGTCTCGATCTCCTTTCTACGAGTTTTTGTTCTTGCTCAATTGTGTAGCGCAACTGTACGTTGGACTTGCTATGGGGCAGTTTGGTGAGTAGATCCTCCTCATCCTCAACCTCATCATTCTCCTGCCTTTATCCCAATTTATTTCTGGTCGGCGCAACATGTCTTGTTCTTTCATACTTCTCTATTAGTTATCTCGTTAGGTAAGTACTTACCTAAATAGTAATATTGGTCATTTTGGGCCGATTCACACTGGAATGGCGGCCGCGCGCGGCCTCCCGACACCACGCGCCTAGTGTCCTCTTGACCAGTTTAGTTTCTACATTCGGTAAGGAAACTCGTGTGTTTAGAGTGAAAATGATGGAATTGGCTACTATGCACTTATTTCTGAAGAAAGAAACATACAAAGGAAAAAAGAAAAAGGGATATGTGGGTATGACTTACGGAAGCAACGAAGACTGTTGGGAGAATTTCCGGGGCGCCGCGAGTGGCTACGTGTCGCCGCGAGCGGCCTCGCGTCGCCGCGGGCTGTACCGCTGACAAGACGCGCATGACCGCGCGACCTTTTCGAGCTTTTCAAGCGATACTGGTCTTTTAACTATGTAGATAAAGAATAAAATTATTTCACCATGACTGTGCTCGCCGCGCCCTGTGGGCAGCTGCTTTCCCGGTGTGAATCGGCCCTTAATTTTTGAATTACTTAGTAGAGAATCAACTAAAAACTTACCTTATTAACATTTAATTTCAACAGGAGTATTTTTCGCCTCAAACTCGATCTTGATCTGCGGGCAACTGGACCTGTTATGTTGCAGCCTTCGCAACGTGCGTTACACCGCGTTGCTGCAACACGGCGTGAAACACGCTGCGTTGGTCGCAACGTACGCGAACATACAGGATGATGAGAAACATAACTATATCTACAGTGTTTCGGAAATGAAGGAGTCGGAGTATCATTATGACCAGAAAGTGGTATGGAAGCTTGGTTTTTATTTCGTCGGAGGACCTCATGAGATTATAAATGAATAAGTACCTACATATTGCGGTTTGTCTGTTTTAGAAAAACCATTTCGTGGGTGTGAAGACTCAGTTTGGTACGTACTACTTATTGAGGAAGTAGATAAGTAGGTAGGTACACAGTCGTTAATAAGACACATCAAGAATTGGAAAGAAACTGTCAAACAAAGAGTGAGACACAAGGCACTACAAAACAAAACATCTTCTAAAAAATAGGTGTTACATACTAATGGTCATGTAGATTATGTACCGCGTTTTCTTTTCAAGAGTTGTTAGGTTACACAAGGGAACACCATTTTTGTTGCATGAAATATTTTGACAGTTTACATTTTCGGGGTGCCAGCTGGTTTTAGTCACGATTTTTTGTATCAGCTTTAGTTTTTGAGATATACTCGTATTGAAAACGTGATTTTCAAGAAAAACATATTTTAATTAAAATAACAGAAAACATATATTATAGAAAAACACAAAAATAATCTTTATAAGATTTTCTTGCTTGACTTGGTGCACAAGGGCTGTTTGTGTGCTCATATTACAACCAAGCTGCTGAAAGTGCCACAACATCTTTGAAATCCAAAGTAATCGAAATACACCCGTTTTACGAACTCCGACACGCTTAGTCTACAGTTTTGAAATGTATTTCCACCACAGATGTTACATACATAGTTGGAATCGTTTTTACAGATATTTCTAGACGAGGACATTGTAAAAAAATAGACGTTTTTATGAAAGTTAAGTGTAACTAGTACAAAAATATGGCCAATAAGCTGTATCTCAAAAACTAGAGCTGATATAGAAAAAATGAGGGTAGATTTGAAATCAGCGACCTCGAATTAGGAAACAATAGCCATAAAATTCCATACAACAAAAAAAAGTCTAATTTTGTTCCCTAGTGTTATTAAATTATTAAAACATCCACAATTTAAATTTTGGACCTTTCAAATTGTAAATATTTTATTTCATAAAACCTACATAGGCACTGTCGTCATATGCTAGGTGCACGGTTCCTATTGGTCGTTACCCATCTCCCTGTTTCCAACAGACATACACAGCTCCGAATACGACGATGCAACAGTAGCCGCACTTCGCGACTGCGCCTCGCTCTGCCAAGTGGTGTACCAATACAAGGTTACTTTTGAGAAGTTCGTATCTCCTCTCCTGGCGCTCAGAGTGGTGCAAGTTACTCTGTATCTGTGCACGCTCCTGTATGCTGCTACCTTGGTAAGGGGTTTTTTTTTTTGGATTGGAAATCATCAAATAACTTCTCCTGCTCTGGGCGGAGCGGGTATGTCAGACTCTTACTGACTAAAACCCGCTCGTATTCCTACCTGTTGCCTGTGTTGCCAGGGGCCTCAGTGACCCTTTAGTACCTTCCCACGACCCCGGCAGGCATGGGCTCTAGTGGACCCCTACATTTGTGCTGACGACATCTCTTTGAGGCGCGCGTGGAATACAACGCGCCGTCGACCCGGGCCTGGTCCTTACCGGACGGTGAGCTATCCATTGCTCACCGTCCGCAAGCCCGCGCCTAAGGTGGCCGTAAATCTGCCCGGGATTCTCGACGCCCAGGGCGTCTCCTGCGGCGGCTAGGGGCGAGAGAGCGCGAAATTTGCCCTTCCCTCAACCGTTCCGCCTCCTCCTTCGCAAGCATTACTGCTTCGCAGGAGGAGGTGACGGCTGCCCATGCCCTGAACCAGGGCCGGACGTGATTGATCTCTGCCGCCAATCGCCTCCACGAGGACACGGCTGTGCTCTGCCCAAGCCGGGCAGTCCTCCACCGTGTCCTCTGGGCGATCCACACAGTGGTGACACCCGGGCGTTTCCTCCCGCCTTACCCGACACAGGAACCTCCCGAAGCTGCCGTGTCCGGTAAGGACCTGCGTCAGGCGGAAGGTCAGGACGCCGTGGCGCCTCTCTAGCCACTCCCCAAAGAGGGGATTTATCGCCGCAATCATGGCGTGCCCAGCACTGGGTTGCGACAACCGTACTCTCCATGTCGCCATGAGATCCCGCCGGAGCTCCGTCCGCTGTGCCGCGATTTCTCGCGGCAGCGGAGTTACGCCCCGGCATTTCGCCTCCTCGCGCCAATCCCATACGTGCGCGAGGACTTTTGCCTCCAGATCCCATGGCGGTTGGTAAAGGGTTAAGCCGAAAACGGCCGCGGGTAGTGGTTAGCCCGTGAAATTCAAACTTTCTAACGTTTTTTTTTGCAAATTACAAACCCTACATGGGCCCCCTTATGAAACGTCAGAAGCCAGATGCACGGTTTCCCTATGAAGAAGAGCCGCCAAGAAAGTCTACTGTTACTCTTTTAAAAATAATTGGCTTTTACAATGTTTTCAAATTACAGTGTTAATAGGTGTGGGAGGACAGTGTAGGTCTCTCAACAAGTACCAGGTCAGTATCAGGTTGTATGGTAATAAATAAATATACGCGCTTGTAACAAATACCTACATATTTACCTGATTATAATAATTACAACCATCAATACGACTCTCTAATGATTATAATTCTATAAATACATATTGTTACCGACGCGTTTAATTTTATTATCATACAACCTGGTACTGAGGTGCTATTTACAAAAAACTTAAGAAAATATTTCGTAGGCTACATTAGCGCATTCCTCTTAATAATATCAACTGAGGGCTTACCAGTTACCATACTCTCAAACCTGCTAAGCTGTGCAGTTGTTGGTAGTTTGCAGAACAACCATCTACCTACTGGCCAGCCTCGTCGAAAGAATAGAGCTTACAAGTGAACATTTATTTTCAGTGACCTCACGTGAGATTAAAAAAAAAAGAGAGCTTAATGCAAATTAATCTCAAACTCAAACTCAAACTCAAAGCATTTATTTCAAATAAACCAATTACAGGCACTTTTGAATTGTCAAGGGTTGTGTCAGTCAGTCAGAAAGATGAAGCTAGTTGCCCATTCCAAAGCGTAGTAGGTACCTATGGAGAAGAACGGGCAAGAAACTCCAAGGACACTGTTTTAAATCAACGTATTATGGTTACAAAATATTGTTTACATCATTAATTTTGAAATTATACATGTGAGAACGATGCAAAACGTAAAAGCGTCCGTAATAAAAAGATTAGGTACAACAAAAACAAAAGCAATTCAAAAATTAAAGTTAAAATAAGCCGTGGCAGCTAAGAGATGACCAGTCTCTACTGACGGCGCCCGTTCACGAACATGACGCGTGGATCAGCACCATTCAGCTCAACCATTTTGAAGGGAGCTAAATGATCCAACATACGCGCCACCATCAGCGAGACATTAGAGTGAGCACGACATACTCCCAGCCACCAGGGCACATTCAAGTCAATGAAAGACGTATCCAGTAAATGGCAGCTTTATAGTACATAGTACTCACATAACAATGTGCTGTGCAGCTATACAATACTAAGAGATTGAATGTATACAATGCAACGAGTTTTTAAAATCTTCAGCAGCTCCAACACTATTTTCAATACCTGATCAATTAGTTTTTGCGCCCTTGTGGAGCAGGACCAGCGTTGAGCCAAGCATTTTTATCAGCAATGTAATCCCCCAATTTATAATATGCTTGGCTAAATAGCGTGCGTTTTATACAAGATTTAAATTTCATCTCTTTCAGTTGAAGTATCTATAATCCACCTATCAGTAATCCACCTATGGTTTCTTCAAGGCTCTATCATCGGCCCAATTTTGTTTTTTTTTGTTTCGCAGAAGTTCGACATGATGACAGTGGAGTATTTGGCAGCAGTGGCCTTGGACATTTTCGTGTACTGCTATTATGGAAACCAAATCATTCTGCAGGTAAAAATATTAGGACTAGGGTCAAGCTTGAGTAAGACATCCTGCGCCACTGCAGGTATTTCAACGATTTGAGCCTAGACTGTGAGCTTTGAGTCAGTAGGTAAGGTAGTGAAGGTTGTCTAAAACCTACTGAGCGGTTTATGCCACCAGCTTCATCATTATGCTAAGTGGCTAATGTACAAGTTACCGCACGTTGTTGGTAATACTTTGACTTTGAGCCGGCCTAGCGTAGTACGGAGTACGTTTGGCTTGCAGTACCTACTGAATTTTGTACCTACCTTTTTATTATATCATTTTTTATCACTATGTCAGGCTGACCGCGTCTCGACAGCAGCTTACCAAAGCATGTGGCAAACGATGGGTGTCCGTCCACGAAGAGTTCTGCTGAACATACTGCTGGCTAACAGACGGCCAGTCGTCGTGAAGGCTGGCCGCTTTCTACCCATGGACCTGCATACTTTTGTTGTTGTACGTATCTTTTGAGTGGCAACACTGGTTAGTATTGCCGTGTCTTGCAACTTTTCTTCTACTAAAAGTTCTCAGATCTATGTTGAGTTAATTGTGTAATTGGCTATTTATTTTTCAGATTATAAAGACTTCGTTCTCATATTATACGCTGCTAGTCAACGTCAACGAAAAGTAGAAAAATATTTTAAGGATCATCTGAATGCACTTTATTTAAAAAATTGTTTTTTTTTTATTATTCTGATAAAAATATAGGTTAACTATAGGTACACCTCTGCCTCACCCTTCACGGAATAAAGGCCGTGATGTTATGTTATATTATTCTGATAAATGTGAATTGTGTAGAACGTAGTACCAAATAAAACATTAAAAATTTCAGAAGTATTTTATTTAAGAAATTAATATACAATTATTTTCATACATTGATCAATGATTCAATTTGATCGGCAGTCAGCCGCGTGTATCAGTCGAACACATTCAATAGCAATTAAATAAAAGAAAATCTTCATTTATTTCTACCGTTTACTCTTATGCGACCTTTTTATTTTTCCATATGGTAACTATCGGTGGAGTTTGGCAACACTGACGAAATTAACCGTTGATTTTAAGATTCGAATATCAAGTTTGTATCAAAAATGTCATGTTATTTAACACGTTAGAGAAATTCTAAATTATTCTGTGTAGTATTGACAAAATGACAGCCCCATCGACGGTTAAACTTATCGGTTGGTATTCTAAACATATGTAATTCGCGCGAAGCATAGTGCGAACTAGGATCACATAAGAAGTAGGGCAACAAAGCAATGCTACACATAGTCCTATTGACCGACCTGAGGGACGGTGTAACGTTTACATCTAAATACGCCCACAAATTGACCACTTGGCTCCTATTTAAATGCTTATCCACCAGTTCCTAATTATACAAGGGATCGTTTTACTTACCAACACATTTTGAATACAACTGGTCCTCTGAATAGATGCCGTAGGCTAAAGTCCCATAAAATAAGCTATGAAACTATGATTCGTACGTTTTAACCAAACGCTCAGAAAAACTAGAAATTGGGTATTAGTAATTCCTCGTTACGACAGCTTTGTAGTTACTGTAAATATAAGTTCTTTCACGTACTAGTTACAGAGATAAAAACACTTTCTAATTGAAAATGAATTTATTACTTAAAAGTCACAATGTAACTTAATATGAAACTACACTTTAAATCCAGATCATTCCTTATACCAAGATGTGTGTATTTCTTGAGAGAATATTAGGACATGTAAGTACATGGTTCTAGCATCGTACTTGGCTAACTTCAGCCAAATGGTTCCAATACTGTGGGCGTTTTGTTCATTATATTATCAACAAACTACGGCTTCGTTACGATATTTATGCTTACTACTTAACATAATTCCAATATTTCCATCATTGAATTCTGTCATTAAATTTAACTGCGACACAACTTCGACATTAATCATATCGCGCCACCCTGCGGTCAATGATGAAATAATCTCAAGAAAAACGTAACCCTATCTTTGCTGTCGCGCAGTCGAGTAAAAAAGGGGGGTACGACAAAAATGTCGAGGTGGGAGGGGGGGAGAAGTCGAAGTTGTAGCCGCGGGCGTAACCTTACATTAATTGTTGAATATTGAATACGACACAAGCATTCTAGGAGCAGTCATACATACACACATTTGCAGACATTATCATTACGCGCATACGAGTGCATCCGTCCACATGTGAATCGCCCACGGGCAGCCCCAGAGCCGAATGTTAGACCTCCATTTTGTTTATGAATAAAAAAAATATTTAACGATATTAGCTGTTTTTTGCTATAATATCCTAAAAACTCGTTTAATTATTAAAAAAATAACATGGGACTTATTTGCTACTGTTGATCGAAATGTGACTGGCTGGTATTGCCGTAAATTAAAATATGACCATTAAATTCGACTGCAACCTTTTGAGAGCAAGAATTATCTTGTCATGACACTCTGACAGCACTAAACACAGTTTAGTTTTGTTAATCGCGTTCAGTTTCATCGGTGTAATTGGCACTAATGGTCACTTTTTCAACTTACGGCAAAGTTTTGACAGTGTTAGTCCTAAGGCACTTGCGTCCGAGGGACAATTGTCCAGCAATTGGTCAATCGTAAACGCGTTACCAACTTATATTGAGATAATATCATAATACGTACTAAAGAGAGCGAACCGAGATTTTCGAAGGAACAACAGGAAGGTTTAACTTCCTTACAGTCATTTTATATTTAAAATCTAGTTTTTACTAGATTTAGTAATTTTTTCTTACTTTTTTACAAAGTAAACTAAATCTCACTTCGCTCTGTTCATGACATTTTTACATTTGTGAACAATTTAACTTCAGAGAGCTTTAAAAGTAACACCGGACAGTCACGAAATTTCTTAGACAATAAAAAAATGTACAAAATGTATTCTATTGTATAAAATAGAAGAGCGAAAAAGAACAATACGACATCTGTTTTTCTTAATAGCCATTCAGTAGACAAAGAATGAATATCTGAAAGCTTAGCTGAAATAATTTGAAAGTTTACCTAACTTATGACTAAAATGGCCTTGCACCGACCATTTTACTCAAAAATCATAACCCTCCTTTTTGCTTCGCTGTAGTCGGGCAAAAAGGACTGGAAAAGCAGTCATTCAACACTGAATTATTATATATTTTTTTTTACAACGTAGTGAGTAAAACAAGCCTTCTCTACAAAACTACACCTTATAAAATATGATACAAAAACTTATTTATCATCCATTGCGCGATTTTCAATTGTACGTACACAAACAAGGTCAAAACGCGCAGTGGAAGGTAAGATTAGCAAACTGTCGTATTTATAAAGTCCCTTATCGCTGTCTAAGTTACTAATATTTGTAAGGTAGGTAATAAGTAGGTACGTGGGAGTCCATGCGAGTCGGCGACGGGGCGGCGCAGGCGCAGGGTGGGGCGATTAACTGGTGATCGGGAACAAACACAAAATAATACGTGAGATGATGTCATACATTGCAATTTGATACATGAATCTTGTATTTTTATTCCAACTTTTAATTATACAAATTCATTTAGATATTGAGAACAGTTCTTGAAACATTGTAAGTTGTTTTACATTAAAAAATATACTGCTGTTGACAATAAACAATTATGAAATAAAGAATAATAAAAAAATGATAATGGTATAAAACATAGGACAGACGAACACTGGATTGGCGGCGCGAGTACTTGATACAATTCTACTGGTTATTACTGTTTTTCATTCATCGTTAACACTTAAAACAAGTTCTAAAAACTAGTTGTATACCTACATAATTTGTAGAAAACTTATCAAGAAGATGAACAAAGTTGTTAACAAAACATGTCTGAAACAAGGACAAATACATACATGTTTTTTGACAAGTCTTTTATAGGACTTGTCGGTGTAACCGCGGGGAAAAACATGCACTACCTTAAAAAAATGGATTAGAATTTGTATGAATATATTATTATCTACAAGACAAGTTCACCGTATCTAATCCAGGGGTGGTGAAACGGGCCGTTAATTTTTTGAAGTTCCACAGCACCTACGCCTCGCGCCGCCATAAGTAATCATGCACTCGATATGACCTTTAAAACGTCATACTTTAAATGCTGGTTTTATTGTAACAAAACTTAATTTTTAAATGATTATACTCTTTGCACAGTGCACACAATTCTCACCAAAACCAAAGATTTAGATCATTAGATTGTCGCGTTATTATAAAGCCGTGTACTCACGAGCGAACAAAATATGGTGAACACGAGCATCGAACACCGAACATTTGGTTCGTATGTGTGGACGTAAATTAGCAAAGCGAACACGAAGACCATAGGCATTCACCGTCCAATTGGATCCATCGAACATTTTTGACGAACATAAGTGTTTGATGTTCCTTGTTCGTTCGTACACACCTTAATGTCATTGTCAAAGAAAGAGCAATTTGGCCATCTTTTGATGTCGTCGGGCAAATGTAACGATTCAAATCTTTGCACCAAAACACATTTATTTTTATGGGCAATTTAAGCTTCAATACTTTTAAAACTTTAATGGCAGATGAATTTTCATGTATGTATTTCAAAAAAAATATGATGGTAGGTATCACAAAATTAAATTTTCAATCGTTAGGCGTTTTTTGTAAATTATTAGTTTGTGCGAGTAGGCAACCCCAGTGAATGTTACTAGTGCAAAAAAATGTTGTTTGTTAATTTATGGCAAGATGCATTTCAAACGTCACACAGCGTTTGGTACCTTTTGCGTAGCAGCTTCATATAATGTCTCTGTGATTATAAAATACAATAATTTAATTTTCTGAGTAACACAATATACATTTAATAGGTAGGTTCAGAAATGGCGCAATAATAATACACTAATAGGTTAAATAATATTTCTTTGTTACGTTTCCTTGTAACAGGTTGTCTCTGGAAGCACCTACTGATCAGATCACAATAATTCTTTCACTAATAGAAAGCTACCCTATTTCCGAGTTTATAGGATACTTTTTACATTAAAACAAGAAATATCGCGCAGACGAAGTCGCGGACTTAGGGTCAAAACACATACACCACGGATTCTACTAAGTCCGTCAACGCATATACGGACCCGTCCGAAAGTAGTTGATCTGTCAAAACAAGTACTAAATTCAATTTTTCGAACAGGCAAATACATATCGATTGTAGGGATAACTGTCAAATAATGTTGTCATTCATTCTTAGTTCGGACCCCGAACTAATCATATATCCGTAAGTAAGACGGAGTAGGAAATCCCCGTAACTTTGGTCGAAACTCCGAGCTTCGTTATTAGTGAGTAGACAGACCCCCCTGATACGACGTCGCATCGTGGCAAATTACGACCGACCGTGTTTAGGTAACTATTTTTGGGTGTAAACTGTAAACGAAAATAGTAGATAGTTATCAATAAAAGGTATAGTTATGTTAGCTAAACATGTCTGTAACAACGTCGGTTACAGCGTGCCACGATGCGACGTTGTAGCGTGCCACGATGCGACGTCGTAGTGTGCCACGATGCGACGTCGTATCGTGTGTATGTGTGTTTTGGCCCTAAAGCTAGTGGAATATAAAAGTAATCATAAAGCGCCTTTTTTAATTTTAATTATGGGTTAATGTCTGTCACATGTTCACGAGAAAACGTGACTGCCGACTGACGTAAGTACGTAATCATCTACGTTTCACTGTACAAAAAAATATTTTGCAAGTAGAAATACTTTGTACTTTTCAATTTACCATGATCTTAAGGAAAAAATCTCAACTCATGGCTAAGAACATTATATCCCTATTATCTGATACTTTCAAGATTCTAGTTCATTAGCATATTTCCGCCATCATCGGCTTTAATCCCCTTTTCCTGTTATGAAAGTTCATGTCAAGTAATGTTCATGTATGTGGATATTTATGGTATGTGTGAGTGTCAGACTGTATTGCCATATGACAAAATCCGCTCTTTATAATACCCATGAATTTTAAAACCACGATTGTGTCTAGGGTGTGTCAACTCCTAAGGTATTATTTACAAAATTCAAACTACCGAATTAAATGGGGAATGCTTTATTTTTTACACGTCACTTAAATAGTACACTTACATTTTTAAAGCCCCAGCTGTTAGCATTACATGACTTAAATAACTATTATTCGCATACAATTTCACATTATTATAACCAATTCAACTCATACTCAATATAACAAAATTTGGCATAGTCTGGCAATATAGCAATGATATGAACTTATTTTATCCTGATTTTGGCAAATATTTTTTTTCTCTGGCGACTGAGCGGTAAACCAGTCAATTTGGCAATATTGAAGTAGCTAGGTGTACGAAAAATTTATATTAAAAGTGATTTTATTTAAAATTACGTGGTGCGCTCATCACTGGTCTTATTTGTCGAGTAGAATTTGACTCATCACCTCTAGATAAAAAGGGGTCGTCCTAGTTGGCAAACAGTCGCACGAACTATTCATGCAATCGAATATAACGATAAATTACATCAAGTGTCTACATCCACACTACGAAAATAATATGGTTCCGACATAAAAAGCCACTGAACGACTGAATTCAATTACAGAGATTAGTAACATTACTGTCCACTCGTCAGGTCGTTTGCGAATTACGACCTCTCGCGATATTACGTATCTAATATCATGCTCTATTACCAAACTCACACCCATCTTTTCCCTATAATTTCCATCGTATTGTCTACACTAAGCAGTAAGTATGGTGTGATCAAACGAGAATCACCCATTGGCGTAGACAGAGTATAGCAAGATAAAGTCACTAAATAATAATGAGACAAGGGCATTAGATCCAGTATTAAGAGTAAATGAGACGGAAATATGTATATTTTCCTTCGCGTATGCTTGTCTGACCCCAACAAACGGCTGTCACGGTATGATTTCTTTGGACAGTATTTTCCGACTACATTAGTTGACAAGTGACTGTCAATGACTTGCTATCTCGTAAGGTATAAAGCTGACAGCTAAATATATACAATACTCTATCTACGCCCATAGGAGGAACGGAGGTGTCGCGTCATAACGCTGACTTCTGATTGGTCCATGAGCACAGCATTCTTACTACTCTGTGCACGTGTACAATGTTAGTGCAACAATATTGTGTGTGTGTGTGGACTCACTTCTTTTTGTTCTTGGGCTGCGCGCGCGGCGGCGTGTTGGGTCGGCCCATGTTGAGGCCGGAATAGAGCTTGCGCTTGTCGGCCGGCTTTAGGATCTGGAACGAGCACATTAGTGTCTCGTCCACTGACATGAGGGCTCCTGGAATTGGAAAATTGGAGATTAGATAGGTACTCGGTGTTATGAAAGTATTTGCATTCAGTTTGGCTTTTGAGCGATCCAACAAGGCTCGGACAATCCAAAAATGGTGAGTTGTCAAAACTATCAGGTCAGACCTTCTTTTATTTTTCGTGAGGAATAGGATCATGGTTAGCCCTCGAATAGATAACTAAGGCCCAAAATTATATTGGAAAGCTAGACTGAAACAGGTGGTGGCTGCTTTCAGTACCTGTTATGTATAAGGAGTACGTAAGACAAATATTTTTGTGCAGCCAAGAAGCGTTGCGGTTATAGGTAGGCAATGTAGTAACAGACACATAAGAAATTTCAGTTTTGTCTCTTGGCTAATGCATCTGCGAAGCCTTTGGTGATGCAATGTCCATAGGTGGCGGTGACCTCGCCATCAGGTGGGCAGTCTGCTTGTTTACCATAATGTGTTCGTTTTAAGTACTGACCTGCGTTATCAAACTCGCCGCAGTAGTTGGGCGCGGAGAAGAGCGTGACGAGCTGCCGCTTGGCGAAGAACTCGTAGCCGTCCTCTACGACCTGGTGCGCGCGGCAGATCAGGTCGAACTCGTGCTTCGACAGGAATTTGCCTACCACCTGCAAATTTAAACGAGAAGACGGTTTAGTAAACTTCAGATATAAAACAACCTGGTCCTAATAAACTATAGGACTTCGTCTGTTGCAATTCCATTGTTGTTTGTGGTCTCGAACCAAAGAAAAGTTAATAAATCTGTCAAATACGGTAAATTTCGTGGATTAGTTGTGAATAGACAGATCATGTGAGCATTTCGCAGCCTATTGGTGCTAAATTTTCGTAAATCGCATTAGTTTTATAGAGGTATGGAACATGGTGTAAAGTTCACTCATCCTCCGTCGAAAAGGGAGGATCCTCCGACCAGACGGGTGTTGTGTTTGATGGACAACTGCCCGACGGTTGATGTCGGGACGTTGTATATATGCCAGTCGCGCGGTAAACTATGCTTATGCGATGCAAGATTTGTGTGGCGTCAGGTCTTTGATGCGTAGTTCGCATGTGGCGGCGTAGATGCCGCCACAGTTTCAATCATCTGTACGCTACTAGTGTAAGTCACTATTTAGCTTATTGTTAGAGGACTCAGTTACATTGCAAACGTACCTTGGCAAAAACTGCCACTACCAAATGCTTTCCCCGAAAGAACACTCTTCCATTGTAGCCTCCTATTTTATGTCCTAGCAGCGAAACTACTTTTCTATCCTTTCTACATACACAAACTCACGCCTGCTTCCCATGGGGGTAGGCAGCAACTGTAGCACGCCACCAGCTACGCTCCTTTTGCTTCGTATACGTTCATACATCTGGTCATACACGCACGCCGGTTGCGAGTACTACGCACCTAACCTTTCTGAAGAACATCACCAATTAGGTCACTATGTCCTCCCTGGGCGTCCCCTCCCGGCGTCTGCCCTGTAAATACCTTTTTTTAGTCGCCTTTCATTCATCCTCTCAACATGACCAAACCATCAAAGCAGACTTTTCTATTGCCAGGAATTAGCACGTGATACAACACAGACTTGTGCTACACAATCTAACACAAACAGAGTAATCAGTGACTGTCTGCGATAGTGCGTAGAGGTCACTCATGCGGACGCGTTGTACGAAGCAGTGCACGCGCAGATAACAACGTACCACGAGATCACCTTTTGAGCTTGTTTGTCTAAGATAGGGTTTATTTATTTATTTTTCTTTGAATAGTGGTTGATAATTGAAACATAGGAATTTCTTTACTTTAATATCTATGACAATGAAAATAATGTTGAGGATTGACAATGGTGATTAATGCTCGTGCCTTCTCTGAATGACAAGAGGCCTTAGCCCTGCAGTGAGACAGTAAGAGCCATACGCGACCTGGCTGCGCCACTAAAATGTATGGTTGGCTGCGTAACCAAACACGCCAGGTGAGCCACACCATAATCAGCTTATAATGTTCCCACTGCTGGGACACAGGCCTCCTCTCTGTGAGAGGGAGTGGGCCGTAATCCACCACGCGGGCACAGTGCGGGTCAGTAGATGTCACATGTCTTCGAATTTTTAATTCTAGGACATGCTGGTTTCCTCACGATGTTTTCCTTCACCGTTTTGAGAGCAGTGGTGATGAAATAATTTACACAAAGTAAAGCGCATGTTTGGGTTTGAACCTGCGACCTACAACTCGTAAGTCGCAGCCGTTACCACTGGGCCACCACTGCTCCTCCCACCCACTATATAACTGTATAAATTTAGTTGGCAGCGCGACCTGGCGACGTCGCCATGACGTTCTGGTGAGGTACGGCCCTAATAGGCTGGTATTATTGTTGATAATGGCTGTAGAAATGCATTCATTGTCATTATTTCAGCCGAAAGATGTCCACTGCTGGACATAGGCCTCCCTTAGGCGGCGCTCCATCGACCAGCATTGCATTTATTGATTTCTATATTTTACTTACACATAACACAGGCAAGATAATATGGTTAACAAAGGTGTAAAATTAGATAGAGCTAAAATTCCAAACAGAGTTGGACGTCTCTTAAAATATGCCGCATAATTTATATAAGTTGAACATGTAAATTAGTTTGACAACTCCTAATTTCTTCCTCATTATTCTTGTAGTTCGTGCTAAGAAAATACAGCTATATTCGTAGTAGAACTGAGTATTAGAGTATTTAGAACTAAGTATTTTATTTCTTAGTTTCTTATTTTTATCTCATTATATGCTGCACCGGTTGTCGACATCGCGTCAACGCCGGCTGTCGCTGAAAACCAGCGCTGAGGCTCTGTCTCGCATAGAATCGCAGCATTATGCTGAGCGATGGCCGTTTAACGTGGATGTTACGCATATATTCCGCCAACTTTTCTTTCGTGTTTGTGTTCTTTCTTTGCAATATTTTTACCGCAAATAAATTATCTTTGCGCTCGAAATTAACTGCACCAATGAAGGCAGAAAAACAAGGCAATGAATAATCAACCTACCTAACCTTTTTCAACTATGTCAGGGTCAACTTCCAGTCTGACCGGATGCAGCTCACGCCATTAAAGTACTTACATCATCAAAATGAAATGATTTTATTTTCTGTAAGTAGGTTTGTACAAAAACTTACACATCCATCATATTTAGAAAACAAAAAAAACTAGATGAGCTCGGCGTTTCCTATCTGACTACTCTGAGAAGAAAGGCCGAAACAAACTCAAAGGTCAGTCTCTTTTGAAGTCCAGACATAATCTTGGTCAGATCGTGTGAAGACCATGTAGATTGGTGTGTGAAATGGTCTTTTGAGGAAAGAACCACACAGATTGAGTTGATCGTTTACTAAGTGAAGTTACTGAACCGCAACTACCTTATTACCATTTACAAACTATATGTAACTTTCTACAACCTATGTATTTCCTTGCCAAACATGAACACTTAGTCTAATTATTCATCCAACCGAAGTAGTGACTACAGCCTTGCTATTGATGACAATATAATTAAATCAGATTCTGAAGTCGCCATGGCATTTGAAAATTTCTTTACAGAGATTCCCATATCAACTACAAAATCTCTAAACTCATCACCCACTGCCGCAGAGCCTTTACTTATAGAAAACGTTCCAGTTTGTGATTCAGAATTTAGTTTCCAACCTGAAAAGATGTAATTAAAACCTTTCACACGTTAAATGTTAAAAAGACCGCAGATCTATGGGGTAATTCTGTGGACGTTGCTAAGTCGATTATAAACATTGTCGCACCTACTTTACCTGTTATTTTTAATAATTGTATTGACTGTGAGTTTCCTGATCTTATGAAAAACAGTAAAATAATACCGTTGTTTAAATCGGGTAGTACATCAGACCCTACTAATTATAGACCTATTTCAGTACCTACCTTTAGTAAAACTTTCGAGAAACTTATTTTAGATCAAATCCAAATATTTTTCAATAAACATAAATTAATGCATAACAAACAGTTCGGTTTTACAAGGGGTCGTTCGACTACTGATGCCGGGTGTTGAACTTTTAGGACATGTTTATAATGCATGGGAGGATAAATGCGATGCTTTGGGTATTTTTTGCGATTTGTCCAAGGCATTCGATTGCGTTCTTCATGAAACTTTGGTCAGAAAACTGCACCACTACGGAATCCGAAACTCTTCTCTGGATCTTCTTACTTCATATTTGAGTGATAGGATTCAGAGAGTTGATGTTAACGGGAAAAGATCACCCGGATCTGTAGTAAGAATGGGGGTCCCCCAGGGCTCAATTCTCGGCCCATTTTTGTTTCTTATTTATATAAATGACTTGCCTTGCCTCATAAAGGATAATCATGATATAGTGCTGTTTGCAGACGACACTTCACTTTTATTTAAACTCAAACGTCAGCAGTTGGTTACTGACAATGTAAATAGTGCCCTCGAAAAAGTAGTTAACTGGTTTAATGTTAACAACCTACTTCTTAACGAGAAAAAAACCAAATGTATTAAGTTTACAATACCTAATGTTAGACAAGTAAAAACTAGTGTTCTCATAAAGGGTGAAGAGTTGAACCCCGAAGATACCACTGTGTTCTTAGGCATAACTTTGGATGCCAAGCTTCAATGGGGCCCCCATATAGATAAATTGTCAAAAAAGCTTAGCTCTGCAGCATACGCCGTTAGAAAAATTCGTGATTTAACGGATTTAGACACAGCCCGTTTAGTATACTTTAGTTATTTTCATAGTGTAATGTCGTACGGTATTCTGTTATGGGGAAATGCCGCCGATATTCAGACAATTTTTGTTTTACAAAAAAGGGCAATCCGTTCAATTTATAAATTAAGTCCCAGATACTCCCTCAGAGAAAAATTTAAAGAGATTAATATAATGACTGTAGCTTCTCAGTATATTTATGAAAATCTTTTGTACGCACAAAAATATCAATTTGTTTAAAAAATACAGTGATATCCATAATGTAAATACTAGGAACAAACACAAATTTGTTGTTCCTACAACCAGGCTCAAAAAAATAGGCAGCTCGTTTAGATGCCAATGTATACGTTTTTATAATAAACTTCCTAGCCACATTCAAGAACTAAGCCTTAATAAATTCAAATGTTTTATAAAACAGAAACTGTGCCTAAAAGCCTTTTATACTGTTAAAGATTATATTGAGGACAAAAAGGCTTGGGATTGAGCTGCTCCAATAAACTTACAGTGAATGTTGTTTTTTTACTCTTTTTATTTTGCTAGCTATTTATATTTTCTTATTCTATATAACATTCTATATAAACAATGACATGAATATTTACTTTGTATAGTATTATATTATTTTAATTATTAGGAATGTGAGGACTATGTGGGTCATTGTTTGTTTTTTTTTTTTTTTTGTCTCTTACTTTTAATGATGGTCTGGCAGTTTGAGTACTTTATGCGGCCTACCCAAATGTCTTTTCTTTGGTATTGTTCGTCAAATCATTGGACTCCTTAAGTTTTGAGTTGAGCTGCATGATAACTGACAAATGCGTGCACTGACTGGACAGGTCCACTCAAATCTGTGTGGTCTTTCCTCAAAAGACCATTTCGGACACCAACCTACATGGTCCTCAAATGATCTGACCAAGATTATGTCCGAATATACACATTGACATTGATGAATTTTATTTATGCAATGACATGAATATTTACTCTGTGTAGTATTATATTGTTTTAATTATTGTAAATGTGAAGACTATGTGAATCATTGTTTAATTTTGTTTTATTCTCAGTTAGTTTTTAATATGGTCTGGCAGTTTTGAGTATTTTTTGCGGCCTAGCCAAATGTCCTTTCTTTGGTATTGTTCGTTGAATCGTTGAGCTCCTTTAGTTATGAGTTGAGCTGCACAACGACTGACAAATGCGTGCACTGACTGGACAGGTCCACTCACTGTGTGGTTCTTTCATCAAAAGACCATTTCAGACACCAATCGACATGGTCTTCACATGATCTGACCAAGATTATGTCTGGACTTTAAAAGAGACTGTGACCTCTGAGTTTATTTCGGCCTTTCTTCTCAGAGTAGTCAGATAGGAAACGCCGGCCTCATCTAGTTTAAAAAAATATGTTTTGACGTGTAAAAGTGTTTGTAAAAAGTCAGTCAGTTTTTGTAATTAAAACTTTTTTTTTGTAAAAGCTTGTTTATTTTTATTTGGTTTGTAATTTATCTAAGTTACAATAGCCTAATGTCAGCTGCTCATAACCTTTTACAAAATATTGCTTTTCCTTATGTAGAGACGTTAATTGTTGAGGAATTCTCCTGGTAAGAACCAGGAGAACTGCCACTCAACATATGCATTGTGACAAGCACAAATAGCTTAGCAACCATATTAAAGTACCTAATCGAATCTCAACTCGTTAAATACATATAATTAAGTAGTTCCAGTGGTCATCTGTGGTCTTCATCACTTCACCAAATGGTGCTTTCCGAGAGCAAATGCAAAAAAATACCCAAATCACAATAGATGTGCCTAAAAATTTGAGGATTTCCCTCGATTTCCATGGGATCCCCTCATCAGATTATGACTTGGTGACAATGGGACAACCTCGAGAGCATAGCCTTACAAACAAAAAAAGAATTTTCAAAGTCGGTCCACAATTGACGGAGAAATCGGCGAAAACATATATAAAATATATAAAAACATCCGAATTGAGAATTTCCACCTTTTTGGCAGTCGGTCAATAATGGTCATATTTATGGTAATGTGATCGTTTAGTTTAATCGATTTATGTAAGTGTAAAATAAATGTATAATAATATGTGGAAGTCTAAAATACAATAAATATGCTCATTTTATTATACAAATTGACAGCTAGCACATGTCCACTCCAGTGAATTAGTAATTCGACTCTATAACAGTGAGTTAGTTCAAGATATACCTAGACTTAATTTGGCAAACAGTTTAGGTACTGCAGCATCTCGCACCGCAGCAATATAAAGCAAGCTTTCATTTGGCACGTGGGAGACTATGTGAGGCACGGAGTAAGCTTCAACGCTGAAATATTCATCTGTCGTGCTCGAGTTGCTAAAGTTTAGAACATTTTAGAGACTGTTTTATTGCCTAACTTAAAGCCCTAGCGCAGCAATTTTGTGGCAAATCTTTGGCCAAGTCAACGATGAGATCAGGGACGTAATCTTAGGCGTGTAGTCCTCGTGATTATGTTTATCTGGAGGACTAGGTTTTCTGTATTGGTCGACAAAGTAATTCCTATTTCTGTATAAATGTTCAATAGAAAATGTAAACCGCCGGGGGCCCGGGGTGGCCCATGGCTTAGCACTACTGCCTAAGACACTTCATAATTAATAGAAACCAATTCTTCTGACTGAAGTGTTGGCATCAATATTGTTACAGTTGCAGCCAAGTTTAAAGATCCGAAGAAGATTATACAGCACGTCTTTAAAAAGATAGAATGTTTCCTCACCTCAGTTCCGAATGTAAAGCTGACGCCGCGGTCGTTCTCGCCCCAACCGGCGGTGTCCTTGTCTGGGTCAGACCACAGCAGGTCGCAGAGCAAGCCTTGGTCGGGCACGTCAGTCGGCCGCATGATTCGCCGGATCTGTTCCATCGCCTGCAGGTCTGGAGATAAGCCGCCGTGGCAACAGAATATCTTCTCGTCAACTGGAACAAGAGAGAAGAGGTTTTAGTATTTGGAATTATAGGCAAAATAACAATGTCTTTTTTCCCGACGGCGTAGGCACACATGTACATTTGTCTAGTTATGTTTAAATCCCACGTAATAGGAGGCGAGCCTATTGACATCAAGCGGGCACAAATCTAAACTCCGGACTGCTACTGAGAAATCGCAACATCTTAATTGCATGCTAAGTAAAGAACCTTGATCATTAGGTGATGAGTGTAGCTATAGCTCCAGAAAGAACGCGACTTAGGCCAGCAAAGTCTCAACCGCTGTAGAAATGGTAAACCTACACACACAAACGTGGTCCCATTTTGATAATCTTCAATTTCTTCTCAACCAGTGAGAAATAAAGCAGATTTAATACAAAGAGAACAATATTTTTGCACAGCTTCAGCAGTCGCGTCGCATGTGAAATAAAAGAATGGTTTATGAGAATATTATGATTCATGAGATACGAAAAGAGGGCGTTGACACCGTCTCCGAAGGTACCCTTGTAAATAAATAATATCTCGAGGGATACAGTAACCGTACGGGGAGGTACTGACGTACGACGTGATAGAATGTTTGATCTTAAACTTGTGTATGAACCACAAGAATCCCCTATAATAGTTGCTTTAAAATTTTGAGCTAAGACTAATCTCCTATTCTTTAATAGGAGATTAGTCTTAGCTCCACAAGAATCCACTGTAATATTTACATTAAATTAAAGGTTACTAAACTTGTGATTTCAAAGAGTACTTTTAATGAGACTTCGTACTAAAAGTAAAATAAAGATATAATATTGTTGGTACATCAGTTTGCAGTGCTAAACAGCTTTTAAATGGGCATGAGTGTGAAAATTGTATATCCGCAAAGTTATCTAACGAAGTGCCAAGTAGCAAACAGTACATAGAGGGTTATCGGCGCCGGCCGTCCGGCGCCAAACATCAACATGATCATGCAACGATGTTTGATCAATTTCATTATGTAACTGAGCTTCTGGAAAGATCCAGGTACATTCTAGCACGATCCCTAGAAGCCGTTAAAGTGGTCGCCCACTGTCTGCATACATATCAACCTAATATTGTAACCTTGTCTTACACTTTCTGATTAGATGAAAGTGTCTGTTTTTTTTAATCAAGATTGCTAGTCTTTTATGAGATCGAGACTATCTGCGTAATTTGAAGCCGAGACGAACTGAAGGTCATTGAATAAAACGATAGTCTCAGGTCACCTTGCAAGACAAACATTTACAGATACTTAATTAGTTGTAGAATAGACCACTATTATTATGTCCCTTTTAGATTTACAAAGTATGGTTTTCGCTTGAGTAAGCAATGGCCAACCTTTTTTAAAAGCTTTCGAAGTTATTATGACAATAGATAGACTATTCTCGATCGCCGAATTTTAAAAAATAGAGACTATTAAGTAATATTCTCTGTTTTATAAAATTCAATCTTTAGGTACATTAAAGACAAAATTGAATCGGATTGAAAAAAATGCTTCATTCTCTGACTTGACATTGCAGGGTACGATAATAAATGAAAATAAGTTTCCAATTTGGGTACAAAATTGAAAATCGATGTACAATTTGTGTTCGTGTGCTCCTAGTAACTGCTTTGTATCGAATAATTCAAAAGCGAAGCTTGGAGAGGCACTTGCCGGGAAATTGGAGCGGATGATTCTTGATTAGGTACTTCGCTTTCCTAAATAAACATTCCAAGAACTCTTGAATGAACAGGAAAACACGAAACGACAACCAACAAATGTATTCCTAGTTTATTAATTAAAGCAACACAAGTACAGGAGCAAAAATGTTACATTTTGGCACGGCTTAAAGAAATACTTAGCTGTTCGAAAGTAACGTACAACTGTACAACCGGGGAAGACTACATGAGACGGTAAGCCATTTATCACCTCCCACAATTTTCAATGCCACGGCTTTTAAAGCATAACAAACATTTTAAGAACTCTTGAATGAACAAGAAAACACGAAACGACAACCTACAAATGTATTCCCAGTTTATTAACCTTTTGACCGCCACAGTCATGTATAGATGACGACCCAAAATGTGCCCACCACGCCACGGTCACGACTACATGTCAGATTTTATGGGATAATTCGTAGCTTGGCACCGAGGGCACGTTTTTGCTTTTTTTGATATGGCGATCAAAGGGTTAATTAAAGCAACACAAGTACAGGAGCAAAAATGTTACATTTTGGCACGGCTATAAGAAATACTTAGCTGTAAGAAAGTAACGTACTATCGGCAAAAGCATGCTCACTTAAGAAAATATTTCGCCGGCAAGCGCAGCTAGTGACAGACCACACCTCTTCCTGGTTTCGTCCAATTAGAGGCAATATGCATTTGTGTGAGTATTGGGCGGGTAACAAAAAATAACAACAGACATACTAGTACATTACGATACAAGTGTGTGATGTTGGTTACTAACTACACTTGAACCGGTATTGTTCGCGCGAGCCGAAGACGAGCGCGATAAGGGCGCCGAGTGAGTAATTATCAATACACACGCGTTTCATACGATGGTTTTCAACTTGAGAGGAAAAAACAGACTTGTATTGTTATTATAGTTTCGTAGGCCGCTAGGTATTTCTCTCTAGATTTTGGTGGCAAAAGGCGTGTCACTCGCGTTTCGTGCCTCGATTTAATTTCCGGGGGTGGTCAAATCTACGTGTTGCTCTTCGCTCTTCTTCCCTACTTGAAGTCAACATTTTTGATAATAATTAACCACACAACGAAAACGTTAACGAGTATTTATAGAAAATGGCGTGCTGGTTTCTTTTCTTCCGCGCGCCACGCTAGCGATGCGCGTCCAGGTGTAAATAAAGGCACGGCAAAACCGCTGAACAGCCCATGTAAAAATATAATAAAAACAAAATAAAGTTTTGAATACGCAAATTAAGGTAAATTCGTAGTGAAAAATATATCATTTGAAGAAATGATAATAATTTTGATGATTGATTTATCATAAATGTATCCTAAAATAGTTTATTTATTCTCAAAAATATTCATTGTTTTTAGATATAAAAACTCTTTGCGGAGATTGAGAAAAATAACTGTAAAGTAAAAATACTAGTGTAATAAACGCTGAATTATGAACCTAAATGCGTTGCTATAAGAGTCACTTTACAAGCAAGTGTGTTGAAGAAATATTTTGTCATTTTTTATGACCGTATTTTATGGCCCTTCTATTAAGCCGTCCTATTGTTTAACCGGTTGTCGACCAATAACAATGGTACTTAGATAATGAACTTATTTTTATTGCAGTTGCAAAAGTTGCGACAGCAATAAACAAAAATCTCTGAAAAACTGCGTCAACTATTGGTTCAAACACTACTGTAATTTTGCTATTTCAATCAAAACAGAGCAATAAAAGAAAATATACCAAATGTTGTCAATTTCTAACAAAACTACGTAACTTGCTCCTTTTTAGGGTTCCGTAGTCAACAAGGAACTCTTAAAGTTTCGCATTGTCCGTCTGTCTGTCTGTCCCTGGCTTAGCTCACAGACTCTTACTACTAGAATAGTGTAATTTGGCATGGGTATACATATTAATCACGCCAACAAAGTAGTAAACTAAAATCTTGAAAAACATTTTTTTAGGGTACGTCCTTTGCACGTAAAGTGGCGATGATAACTTTTTTCTCCTATCCCATAGGTGTATCATTCGATTGGCCGTTCAAGAATATTGCTGATTTTCAAAGCAATTTTTCGATTCAGGGATCGATATGCGTGATATTAAGCTTTAAGTTCCCAAGTTTAAACAAATTTAAATGCAGTTATTTACTTTCCAATAGCACTGCACAAGTAACAAGTCGCACGCTGATAAAACACAAAAATGTCAATATAAACATTTTATACCTTTATGCAGTGTCGGTTAACGCACCTAGCGCGTTCGCTGCGATTTGTTTGCCGGCATCGCATAGGACATCGCGAAAATTGGAGAGGCAGTGAAAGTAATGATAAATAACTAAATTTATATACCCGACAGAGCATAGCCATGTGTCGGAGAGAGGTAAATATCAAAGTGTATAGAATAGACATAATTTGTTGTTTGACATTCCTTATTCCAAATTATTATATTTTTTATGGAAATATTTTATTATTGATACTAATTAAATATAGCAATACTACATCATATACAGCATATTACATTTTCTAAACCAAACGGAAGATATGAGTACGAAATTACTTCTTGTCAACAATAATAATTCATAAAGAGCTCTCGCTGGCCGAGACCATTAAAAATGATCTCACAACAAGTGAGCATAACACGCGCCTAGTATGAGTGTCACACTTCTATACATAATTACGTTATAACGAACACGACTAAAATACGTTTCGTTCATCCCATTGGTCAAAACGCTTGCATCGGGCGATCGAGTCGTAAGCCGTGCTGTACGATTATCGCCTTAGAGGTGAGCATGCGGAAGTTTGGCCGATAGTACAATAATTGTACAACCGGGGAAGACTACATGAGACGGTAAGCCATTTATCACCTCCCCCAATTTTCAATGCCACGGCTTTTAAAGCATAATGTACACGTGAATCACAAAAGGAATACTTGCTAATTTCGATATTTTGGCAGCAAAAACAGCATACGTTTTACAAACAGAAGACTGAGGACAGAAGTTAGTACTAACACACAGACAGAAGTAGTAGTTAGTAATATACGGTTTAATTATGTGGCAGTGACAAGATTTGGTCTAGTGATCGCACAAGTGCTACTGCTGAGCATGAGGTCCTTGGTTAGATTCCCAGGTCGGGCAAAGTGCTATTGGGTTTCCCCATCTAAAATTTCTCAGTAATAGCCCGGATTATGAAAACATACCTGGCGAAATGTGGGTGTAGTATAGATACACCTCAGCGTAACGTTAAGGCGTGATGTTAAGTTTCAACATTTCCAGAAACTACTCAAAATCAACGGCGTAAGTCGAGTTTGAAACAAGGTAGTCAGGTCTTCAAAACATGCTGAGTAAAAGCGTATTTACATCATCACAGACATGACCGATACTCATGAATCTTCTACAGGACTAAGTATATCCCTCCAGAAGTGTTAAATTCATTAAGTTGAGACCTAGGAGCCGTAACAAGAAGCTTTGCTCTGAATATAGAAACCATTTTGCAAATGAGGTCGTAGTTTTAATAAATTACCGACGATATTGTGGGTAGATACGCCTACATTCTATTGCCTGAAATATAAATGCTTCGTATAAAGACAATACCACTATATGGAACCCCAAAGTATAGTTTCGGGGTACGTAATCTATGTAGCTCCGAGGCTTAGTTTTATCCGGGATAGCAAACAGCAGACATCTATAATGTGTTTTCGTGAATAAAAATACGGTCGAAATTATTCATCTCACAAAATTAATGTACAAGCCTTGAAGATACTTAAAAATACGTGTTTCTTCGTGCAAGGTTATCGGGAGGAGCGTAACGAGATAAGAAAGAAGTTAAGTGAAAGGGGATTGAAGTATTTTTCAAGACGTTATCGAAGCGATCAAGGGAGTTAACAAAGTTACGCTAGGTCGGAGGCTTGAATTTTGGGATTATTCACTTGTATTTTACCGTGAACGACAATGTTAGAGCATGAAGTCGTGGCAAAAGATAATTGGTACATGGATACTTGTACGCGCTACGTACACACGTTACACCTACGTGAAACATCAGCAGCGTCTCCTAAAATTGCATGACATTGACGTAGAGTATTACGCGAAGGAGAGTTATAATAACTATGTAATATAGATACTTTTTGAAAAATAATTCTAGCAGAAACTAGCGGTGAAAGATGCTGGTAAATACTTCACGTTTAGGCCTTGGTAATTCTTCGAAAAAGCACACGTGTTGTCAGTCTTTAAAAAGGATTTGGCGTGAAACTACGTAAGTAACACCATAAAACTGCATGCACAAGCTTTAAATACGATAACACTATCGCATTTATCTGGATACGTGCCAAATCTCCTCAATCGCACCCCACGCGATTAATTGTGTTTATAAGTGTCAAAAGTTATTTTGTAGGTATAATCATATAAATAAATAAATTATACATAACGGGTTATTGTTAATTAATTAATGGTTCTCGAACTTGCCGAAAACTGGCTGCAAATTATAGCTGGGACAGTTGTGAAAAGTTTAGAGCAATATTAAAACTACTTTTTAGTTGTTGATATTAATGAATCTATCTAAACTTGATGGGTATTATCATGAACTAGGTTCCCAACCCGCACTGGGCCCGCGCGGTGGATTACGGTCTAACCCCTCTCACCGATAAGAGGTCTGTGTCCCAGCAGTAGGAACATTATATGCTAATAATTATGCTTTATGCTGAATAGGCAGGTACAGCAAAATGTATTGACTCTTAGAACGATTTTCATTTTGGTTTGAGCATGTCACGGAATCTGAATTGCTGTGGAATCAAAACATTTATAGCAGTTTTCATTTATTTTTATGAGTGATACTCATCTGCAGCATTAAAACCTTTCCCTATTCTTTTCCACAAAAAAAAATCTGTCAGCCATTTTGTTAATTTAAGTGGAAGCTACTCAACCTCGAGGGTTCTAAAGAGCGACCCTTTGAAGAGTAAAAAGCAACTAAAAACAAGACAGTCTGACCTCTAAATTGTTATTAGTATTACCTATGTCGTATTAAGGACGCTATCACATTTTGAACTCGCTCAAGTTTAGGTATCTGAATCGCAACACAACGATATTACGCGCACACACACTTTGAAACCGCTCTCCGCTCGATTTTATACGTAACTCAACTAATCTTGGTACTTTAATAAATAGTAAAATTAATATTACGGGTATTTATTGAGTAAAGTTAGTTGTAAGTTTGCAATCGAATTTTAGTAACCGTGACTAAGTACTATCTGCGTGATATTCATGTTTTTAGTATTTTCGAAATTCATCAGCCATTACGTAGGTACCCAAAAATTTCAAGCGCTGGCCATATGGATTAAAAAGTACCTATATTCTTAAGGAAACTAACAATCTTAATATTTTACTATTACGGAACATCTACGATTATCCCCCAGGCTACTTTTAGTTAGAAAAGATGTACGTGTAAATATTATTTTTATTGACAATTTTTGGAGCATTACTTAATCAAATACTAGCCTGGGAGATTATCGTAGACTTTCTTTTTGATATTTTAAAATAATTATTCCCTTAAGAAAACAGTATTTTATTTACTGAGACTGAGGCGCGCGTTCAGTATGTTTGATAAAAAATAAATCAAAAGTAGGTAGTAAAAAGTATAATAATTATTTTGTATAAAGGCAGATTGCAAATCGCAAAATGTATACAGCACCCTAATTGCGTAACACACTATTAATAGCAATGGGTTTCATTTTGACAGTTCAATAACCTTTTACGCATTATTTGTTTCCGTCAGTATATTTGCGCGTATGTGTGAGCTATGATCTCTAAGATTCATAGACCTCGCATATCGAGGGTCAACTAGTTCTGGTAGTAAACAGTTATTGTAAAATTTTACTAAATGTCCTTCCATGTTTTCCTTCCAGAACTTATCGTCTCTTTTCACGTACTCATATTTAATTTTGCTTTTTCATATTTAATTTAATATCATATTTAATTTAACTTTTGTTTAGTGCCACGTGTGCAGTTTTTTTTGGTCTTTGTCCGAATTTTCGAATTCGTGGCATCTATAAATAACAAATATAAATATTTTAGCAATGCACAACACAAACAAAAACCATACTTGGTGTCGACAGATATAACCATCTACTATTTTGGATTTATGATTTGACAACTAAGTCGATTTATCACCAAAAATTTACATCTGCCTTCTTGAGTCAAAAATTGGATGGTATAATCGTAAACACCACCTCCAAAACCTCCACAATTGATAACATGTCGATTTTTTTATTTTTTTAAATACATCTTCAGGCATCTTGAATAAAAAAATGGAGTACATATTCGTAATCCCCACCCCCAAAAACCTCAAAATAGACTATTGTATCGAATGTATCAAAAATAAATTATAATATAATTATTTACACAATGTTTATCCGTAATCTACAACCATAGTACAAAAAATTACAATTATGTATTTATTTCTATAACAAATTCCAAAAATCGTACTCACTTTTATTTCGGTCCGAAAAAGTATCAACTTCGACCAACCACAGTATACAATACAGCACTCACTTCTATACGTAATTATTTTTTGCGAAAAACTGATACACCCATGCTTCCACGAGCGCGTCTGAGCGCGGAATGACGAACCGCTAGTGTCCGCGAGTAGAAAATGTATGGAGAAATTTGAGGGCGTTTCTTATTTTTCTCATAAATGAAAAAGTTATTTGTTTACCTGAAAAATATTTAGCTTACCGTATAGAAGACTATATAAACAACAATTTCTTATTATTTTTATGTTTAACTATGCAGTGGATTTCGCTGTACTGGTTCCTATTCAGACCCCATTTTTTTAATTTTTTGGTTTTTATTGTGATGGTTATGAATTATTTGTGTGAAAATTTTGTATGGGGCTGTATATTTTTTATGGGCCCATTCTGGAGATGAATATATTATCTTTCATTTGAAACCAAGATATCCTTGCAGATGTGACTCCTAATTCATTAAAATGGTACATGAAAAGCACTGATATTTGCGGAAAAATGTGATAGCGTCCTTAAAGATGAATAATCTGTTTTGCATAACTCACGTGCGAGCGAAACACGTGAAGTATCTTCACAAATCAGTAGCAGTAACTAATTGCTATATGTACTCACGTCGTAGAACTAAACGGGATCATTTTTAAACCGAGCGACGTATTAATAACTCTCTAGAAATAATTTGCCACGAGACGGTTGTTTTACGAATTTAACTTCTGTAAGGTTTATATTCTGTACTGAGTTTTTCATCTTCATTTAAGGTGATAAAATCGATTTTCAAGCAGTTCATTCTCTACTCATGAAATTAGCAGTACATATTAAGTACTTCGTAGTTTATCTTCATGTATAAATTTTGCGTCCTTTCAACCACTTATCTTTCTTAAGGTAACTACCTAACTTGAGGAGGTTTTATTGGTCTGAGGTTGGGGTACCTAAATAATGTTTTAATGTAACGACTGACCTAGCAAGTTCAATATTATTTTAAGCCCTTCTGCAAAGCAAACATCCCGGCCTTTAGCAATAATAATTTAAATTGAGCGTCAGTTGATGCGTTTCAATTGAGAAGGGCGTGTATGCTAATGCGTAGGCGCCGCTTCGTATGTCTGATCGACCACGTGTATGGCACGCAAGTACGATCGGTCTGCGTGCGCGCTTCCAGCGTAGTTTTACGACACGTCGAATGTGCCATTGGTATGGCTTTTTCATTCATTGTAATGGAGCGTCTGGTTTAATATTTCGTCTGTTACTTGGTATTTGGTCTACCACATGTCCGGTCCACAGGGAACCGATGATTTTAAGGCAGACATTCTTAACTTTTATTTAAGACAACCATTACACTTGGCCGAGTTTGTCCCCTAAAATCAGACATAGTAATGAACTGCCTCTCTGTTTTATCAGTGGGTAATCGATGGTAGTAGTTAAAACTAACATACATTTAGAATTCATTTCCACCTACCCACGACTTCCAGAACATACAATGTAAGCTAATTATAACCTCCGCATACCGGACAAGCTACCTTGATGAATAGGCACAGACGCACATAACAAAATGCCCAAAGCCACAGCCCCACGTTTGTAACCTCCACTTTCATATGCATAAGCTTATTACGTGAAAATAAGCCACAGTGGCATAGTAAAGGTTTCCAGTAACTATTTCTGTATTCCGGGGTTGTTTGCTAGGGCTCACAACCTAATTAGGGAAGTTTCATGTTAAGCCGAATTTGGTCCTTTGAGCTCGAGGAGGGTTTTCTTTTTGCTGTAATGCCAATAGACGCATTTATCTCAGTCTTTATAGTAAATAATATGCTAATTTACCTAAACTTTTGTCAAGTTTTTACATTGATTGTCGTTGAGATGAGATTTTGAATACTTTTAATTACGGGAATTGGCCTTCTGTATTTTTCATCATTTTAATCGATGAAGCTTTGTAGCCTAAATAAAGATGCAACCAATCCACGCAAATGCTTTCATGATCACAAATTGCAAATTCAAGCAAGCCCTTAGTGTCCATGTATTATCCATTGCTTCAAATTTTACATTCTCGGCTCGTAAGCCGGGGCGGTGACGTCAGAGGCATTAAAAGATAGTGGCGGTCGGGCCGGGTCCAGCACTTCAAACGGGAGTCATACGTCATTCTGGGACGAGTTTTATTTATTCAACGGGCCAGTGTTTTTGTTTTGGTTACAATTTTCCTATTTATGATGGGTTTATGTGTATAAATATTGATTGTACCTGAATATTTCCACCCAGGGCGGAAGAAAGGAGATAGCGTATTGTGTATTGGTACAACTTTAGCACCAATATTGGAAAGATATTGAGATGAACTTCTAATAAAATCTACTATTATTTCGCAGAAGATGCAATTTCGACTTTAAACAGCAAGACATAACGTCGTATTTGGACCCTCAATCTCCTATTCCTGGAAACATCGAGTCGATGAACTGGAGAACATAATTTAGATCATTGGCTGTCAATCAATTACTACGAACAGAACTTCGTATCCGAATGACGTCAGAGCTTCAATATATACCATATACTTCACCGTCTCACTTTAGGTCTGAAGACTGAAATAGCGTTGATTGGGTGAGTTGAAACTTGGAACGGTTTCCAAAACATCCAGACGGATCAGATATAAATGCTTCTAATTTGTTCAAAAGACGTACGCGATGTCAAGCGTAAAAATCAGACGTTTTGGAAGAATCAACAACACTGTAAAAAAAATTGGCTAAGCGAGTGTCGGAACAATGAAGGGTTCCGTTGTTGGGATGAATTTATCCCAAGAACAAACTCAACATTGTAGTTGAAATACACGTTCCCCCATACATTCCAACTGCAAATGTAAATTTGTACGTACAATATTGAGTGATTTACCATGTTATTTTAACACCACAAACTTATTATAGGTTTTCCTGTAATCTATAAGTACAGAACAATTGTCCGTATTTTTTTCAAAATTATATGGGCTCACCAGTTTCGTTCCGAAGATATAAGGTTAGGAGAATTATTATTATTTGAAAATAATAAAAACAATAATTTGGAAATTCTCATAATAAGTCCTTTCATTTGTTATATCAGACGGTACAGTTGCTAAACCTTTTATTTTAATTTTCAAATTTTTCGCCCAAAAGTGAACCCCATATTCAAAATGTATTTATTTACGTTACACGTTCGTGTTTCGTTGGATCACAGAAATTTACATGCGTACCAAATTTCAACTTAATCAGCCCAGTAGATTCGGAGCAACAGTTATTGTGACAGACGGAGAGACAGACACACGAGTGATCCTATACATCACCATTCTCTTTTCTTTTTACTTTACTTTGTTTTTTTTTTTAACTTCGTTTTATGTTTCTGAGTGTTTTTTAGTTTAATTAGTGATCTCCAGTGCGAGTCCCAATAAATACTTTTTCTTTCTTTCTTTTCTATAAGGTTTCCGTGTTTTTTTTTTCCTTTTGAGGTACGCAACCCTAAAAATAGTACAGACATTGGTCTCACAGCAAAACACCGAGGCCGAAGATCTTAAAGAATATTGGCAATCAATCAATTGACACTACACACAACCGATGACGTAATCGCATACAATGTACGGCCAGCCGCACTTGCAGTAGTAACACTTTAGAATTACGAGAACAGCTGCTACTGCTTGAAATAAAGGGAGCTTTCAATGTCAAACTGTTACCATGGTCATGCGGTTGACTGCATCACCCAAACGTACTTTACATAAAAGACAGTAATTTGTTTCTTTCTGGCTCAGTAACCACATGTACGGAGGAAGTGGGACTCCTTGCCACATGGTGCGAGGTAGGTATTTTCCCCATCCCGTCGGCACTTTAGACAATGACATTCGAGAGATAGCAGGGAGTAACAAGCAACTGTTGACGTGTTACGAGTGTCTGTTTTGCTTGATTAGGAGCTCTAAATATTTTTTGTTTTAAAGCAGACTGAATCTTACCTCTTGTCTCTTGATGGCTTAATCTCAAGGATTTGAAGTGTAAGCAAGCAACTTATAATTCAAATAAGGCATAAACAGCAATATTAATGATAATTAAAGAAAGAAGTCGGAAAACGACATTTGTTTTCTTATTCCTAATAAAAAAAATGCATTGTTATAAATAAATGTAGTCATCGACTCAATTCTAGGCATCCAGACGATTTGAAATAAATTTCTAGTTTGACGTGCAGAATGCAAGCAACAATACTACTTTCCATAGAAAAGCAAAAAGTCAAGATGGATTGCATACATAAGTCACACCGCATTGCGACGTATTCGTACCAACTGACAAAACTGTCTGAAGTTTTTCAGTATACGAGTAATAAAACCTCAAATATCCAATGTTCGAATGTGGTCCAAGGCCATCGGTGTGCCTAGTGACCCTGACATTCATAGGGAACTCCAGGAAATGGATGTTTACCCACCAACCCCGGCAGGAAGAGGACAGGAAATTATCAATAAAGTGTGGGATATCAACACAGCTTTTGTGGAGATTTATGTTTGTCAAGTTTATATGGACTTTCCAGTTCATAACATAAATACTATTACGGGTAAATTGAGTAAACAAGGCTAAATTAATTTGTACAACAATATCAAATGTTAAGGCTAAATGATAAATGGCATAGATGAGACAATGATTATACAATGTTGTTATTATTCCTAGAAATTCTTTTCTGTACCTACGTGACATTTAAGGTTTCAGATTTCGTTGTAAATGGTTGAGTTCATGAAATTGCGGAGTGGGTTTTACTGATGTTTAGTAACAAGATATTCGCTATTCTATGAACTGTAATATTTCGGTCCGTGGGGTCGCGATGCGCATAAGTTATTTGCGGAAATCGCGAAACGTCTCGTTGATGTAACTAGTGACCGAAAAGCTGGCGGCTCTCTCGCGCAACGCATCAGCATTGCAATTCAACGAGGAAATACCGCCAGCATCCTCAGTAGAATACCTCGAGGGCCTTTTTTAGGTTTAACTTAGTTTTAATTTAATTTAGTTAATGTTACCATCTTGTAATTTGATTATGTAAATAAACCAACCTACATATCGGGTGTTAAAAGTGCCACTTTAGGTAAGGATAAAATAAAAACAATAGGGACAGACATCGAAAAAAGCCCAGGAACATGTGTTGTCAATTTAACAACTAACTAGAAAATAAGAGAAACTTAGTTTACGGCACCCAAACGAGCACTATCAAAAGGAAATAAGAATCAGTGCCAAGTTTTAAGGCGCTGACAAGACCCAATTGACAAAAATAGGCTTCTCTTAAGAAAAAAAATTGGCAAATCTGTATAGTTTGTGGTAGCGGAAAAAATATATGTTAATTTTCAACATATTTCCCAGAACTTGGTTGTTACCAAAACACGTTTTGAAGAAAAAATCTCGATACAAACTGATGTTAAACTAACCTCTTAGCTTGAGTTCTAATCCAAAATATCTGTATTAAATATCAACATACGTTACGTATTTAATTAATAACAATAACGCCTTATTTGAATGCAGAACTTGGTTGTTTTTTATTTTCGATTACTCAACTCAATTTTGAGTAAATAGATAATTGCTTCATATTTTGAAATAAATTTCAAGCGTTGTGTCATCACGCTTCTCTTTCTTTTCTATGTAATCTGACAGTGACCGCGGTTTAGGTGTTGTCAGCGTCTTAATGGGCACTAAATTTATTTACGTACAAAGTACTGACAATGTAAGATTAATTGCGATCGGAACAGTAGTCATACTCAATCAGCCGGTACAAAATTAATGAAGACGACCTTTCTACAAAGCACACATTTGTTTAGTGAAGAACAAGGCTTACGCATCATCACTAACAATACAAATTATGTAGAGCATGCTAAAACACTAATTTCAAGGTTTGACGAACTAAAGAATTGTTTAACAAAGAAAAAAAGTGAACCGTAAGGAAAAACATGATGAAGTAATAATATTTAATGATTAAGCAAATAGCCTTCAGAGTTCAGACATTATTTTATATTGTTGTTCAAAGAGATTGATCGTGTTTGAAACTGTTGAATAAACTGTGGTAGGCACAGATAGTCTTAATTTAGTTCTGACGTTTAAACTTATACACATCTAAAATCCCCGGTCATAACATAATCAGCCTATACTGTTCCCACTGCTGGGACACAGACCTCCTCTGTTTGAGGGAGTGGGCCGAAATCCACCACGCGGGCCCAGTGCCGTTTGGTAGATGTCACATGTCTTCGAATTTTTGGTTCTAGGACATGCTGGTTTCCTCACGATGTTTTCCTTCACCGTTTTGAGAGCAGTGGTGATGAAATAATTCACACAGAGTAAAGCGCCTGCCCGGGTAGAACCCACGACCTACAACTCGTAAGTCGGGGCCGTTACCACTGGGCCACCATTGCTCTCACAGATAATCTTAAATTAGTTCTGACTTTTATACTTATACACATCTGGAATCCCTGACCATAGCTGTTGATGAAATCACCTTGTACAATCACAATACCTACTTTTAAAATTTTCTCTCGTAATAGATCTCAATTCGTCTGTTTACAGCTCATTACAGAGAAAAGATTCACGATAAACATTGAACGCCTCACCATTGGTTCAATCGGCATCAACGTCAGGATTTTAAGCAGATGTGCCGATCGGTGCGTGACAAATGGACGATCAAAATCCTATAAAATCGATGAAACTAACTACTAACGAATAAGCTATTCCTTCTTCGGTTGTTGTTCAGAGGAAAATTTTAAAATCAACCCTAAAGTTGTCTGATTTATGGGGAACGAAAGATGAATCATATGATTATAAGAGGTTCGCACGTGCACATTCTGGTTTGAAACGTTGTGCAATACTTGTTTGGATTTATTGAGTTGTTAGATCAAAACTGTGGATTCAGCACGATTCGCTGCAATAAGTATTGATGTTTAGTAAACCACGAAATCTGGTTACAGTTCCTTTTAAATCTAGAATTTAGGTTATATGTTATTAGATTTGACGATTCATCATGACGTTTGATTGACAACCCACTTTGTTTGGGATCCGAACCTGTTTTCTGTTCGCTGACTAGTCTCAACAAAACGATATCGACGTTTGAGTCAAGTTTGTTATTCCTTAAGGGACGAAAGAACTGCACTGATGTGGTGAAGACGGCAAAGTATGAAAATCAAAGCCAGTAACATCAGCAAGCGAACCAATTGTTCCATACAAGATAATATAAACAGAGAATATATGAAACCGCCGTTGCTATAATAACAATTTCTATATTTATCACATAATAGCATTTCTAGAACGAAGAGAAAAGCCATTTCCTTCGGATGTTTGCTGACTGATATACAAACATGAGTAATGTTTGTGCTTCATGTCTTAATGTCAGGGTGTCTTAGTAATTAATTATCTACATCATAGTGAGAACTTTTCTGACTGAGTATCAATCGAAAATTAATGATACTGTTGAGTTTCGATGACTTTACTGTCAACAGGAGCATAATCTAGCTTCTTCAGTTGACTTCAAAGACAGAACAAAGCAATGTAGACACGGTATTGATTCGTCTTGTGCTGATGGTGTGGGTAAGGAGGTAGCGAAGCAAACAGCTACAAATGACATGTATACTAGAGGTAACGCTAACATTCACTTGTCCTATGCTCCTAGCAATGTGTCTTCATTATTCGAGATATACTTATTTTCACTCGGCAGTGATATTCACGAGAGATCTCTTTTTCTCTAACCTTGGAATTAATTTCAATATACATTAATATTATCCAAAAGGGACCCCAAGAGAGTTCATAATTATTATCTCCAAAATAAATGATGTCTAAGCCTCGCACATATAAGCAATTTGCGAAATTAATACGACATGCCTAGCTGTCATATTAAATTATCAAAAGCAGAGACTTGGCTCAATTAGTGTACCGGCCAAGTAAAAATAGTTCGGTGGCTTAAGCAAACATCCTTTTACGTCACCGTTCAGGGACAACTTCGCAAAGAAAACGCTTTCTCGTAATTGATCACCTACTTTTTTTAGTGTTTCGTTTTTGTTTAGTTTTTTAAGACAATAAAGGTTGTTTTTCATTCATTATTTTTTTGGTTCCCTACTGCTCTATTCAAAACTCCATACTTACATTTTGTTCTATATAGTTTTATTTGATGTAGTTTAGTTTGTGTTTTCAGGTTTTGTTTTCTTTCTAAGAAACAGGTTTTTATTAGTAGGTACTATTAAATACAGCAGCAGCAAAGTTTTCAGACAGAGTTTTGGCAAGAGTACTTTACTTTATATTCTGCTTTTAAGCCGAATCTCTAAAATTCCCGCGAGCACTTGCTTCACATGTGTTTCAAAAGTTTTTCTATTGTCTTCTACATATTTCGCAACGCTGCGATAAACTCCTCGTGTTTTATTCACAGTGCAAACAACACATTTTTGCGTCTGCGTTTTATACAAACGTATAATATAGGTATTGAATAGGCCCACACGGATTTGAATTTACAAAATAAAATTAAGGTAGAATGAATGCTAAAATCCAAGTGAACATCAATTACAGACATTCTATTTCACGAAGTCCGTTCGGCTTTGATTGTAGTAGTGACGTATCCCGACAAGCGCGCTTGTGTGTGTAAAAGTAGGTAACGTTAGCAAAAAAATCTGATATATATTCAAGTCGAGATTTAATAATCTAAATAAAATTTTGGTTTTAAAAGTATATACATTTTGTAAATAAATTAGATTAGGTTGCAATAAATACAAAAATATTAAGAATATGTAGGCATTTAATTAAGCATTGGTGTTACAGAATGGAAACGAAACAAGTAGGACTATTCAGTATTTTCAATCACTATCAGATAAATTTTCGATTTCCGATTCCGTTTTGCTGTCGTCAGAATCATCTTGTACATTGATTATAAATTCAAAATCGAGATCAAAATATTTCAAGTAGTCTTTTTCAATTTTTTCAACATGAGCACAACTTTTTTGCCACGTTTCACTGCTAACTTGGCCCAAACTTTCATTGATCAGTCTTTCCGTATTCGTCATGTTTTGCTCGATATTTTTAGATGCGACATAATTTTTAACGATCCCCCAAATATTTTCAATCGCATTTAATTCTGGGTGATAAGGGGGAAGGCGTAAGACATCAAAACCCTTGCTTTTTATAAAATCGTCAATCTTGTAGATTACGTGTTGGGCTTTGTACTTCTTTATTGTATCGTACAATTCCAATTTAAGAAGAGATTCATCAAATGCTATACCCTTATCCCTGAGCCATTGCTGCATATCGGCTTTCTTTGTAGATTGCGTCGGTAGTCGTTCAGCCCGTGTGTTGTGATAAGATGCATTGTCTAAGACAATGACAGAGCGCGGAAGTAAATTGGGTAGCAACTTTTCATTTAGCCATTTTACATAGTTATCATAGCTCAAATTTGAATGATAATCACCAGCTGTTGAGTTGGCCTTATAAACCAAGGAAGCATTTTCAATAAAACCATCCTTGGTTCCCACGTGCACTAAAATAAAGCGAGTGCCTGTGCTAATTTTTTTTTAAAAACGGAGTTCTTTCCTTTTTTTTTTTGCCCAGGTGTTGTTTCGCACGTGTGTCGAAAGGACGTAGCTCTCATCGGTGTAGACAATGGGCCGACTTTGAGAGCGGTACTGTTATTTTTTTTAAATATTTTAAACGCCACATTTGTATATCATGACGCTCCGTCAAGACTTTACGGTTGTTCTCTGTTTTGCGCCACTTGTAACCTAATTTCAACAGTAACTTGCGAACAGTTTCTAAACAACCTTCGAATCCGATTTTTTCAATCAATGCTGTTCTTAACTTAGCTAATGTTGGAATTTCTTTATGGACAATATGGAAATCTTGTACAGTACTGCGAACCACATCGGCTGTAAAATTATCTATATCCACTTTATTATCTCGCTTTCTCCTTTTCTTCATAGGTGAAGTGAATTTTGATGAAGTGGATGGCAATTCCTTCTCTTCTTTTAATATTCTTTGAACTGTTTTTTTGGCTCACACCCGTAGCTTCAGCTGTACGGCGTGTAATGTCTCGTAAATGAGACAAATCACAGTTGAGTTCCATTAATGATTTTGTAAATTCATATTCTTCTCGCAGAAAATGATAAACACTAGCTATCATGTTTCGACCCTAAAACAAAATGTAATCAAAATAATTAAGTAATATAAACATTTTATAACACAAAAAAACATTCATTTTATAAATACTTCTATTGCTATATTAAGTATCTTTGTATAACATTTTAATTGAAAACGTATAAATAAATATTACCTCACTATGGACAACTCTTCTTCGTTTTGTTGCCATGCTGACCTTACTCCGTGAAACAATTTGGCGCGAACTAAAAACCACTACTGATCCAGACCGTGTCCCGATCGACACTAGACATGGGTAGTTCGCGAACGATTGAAGGAAATGAAGTACTTCATTTCACAAAATAAACTTATCTTTCCTTCAGTAGTCATTCAAATGTGTCTCTCCTTCATTTAGTTCAGTCCTTCTTTTGGCTCGCACCAACTCAGCGTTCATTTATTTCATACACGTACGAGTCATTTCGCCGGCCGGTCGGCTGAAGTCGGGCTGACGAGCGACGACGGCGCCTATACTATGTGTCTGTCGCTTGTCTAGCTTACACAAATAATAAATATAATACATTTTAGTTTAGTCCTGTCAAATTAATCAGCGCTTGACGTAAATTGACGTAATTTTAGTAGGCAAGTTTTTAATCACGTCTAAACTTGTATGGAGGCGCTGATTAATTTGACAGGACTAAACTAAAATTTATCTTCTGTCCTCTTCTTAATGAAATACAAAGAAAAAGATGCACTGAACTTAAATTTAGTTTAGTTTGTGAACTAGGGAATCGGCACCATTATCTACCTCTACGTCAGACTTTTCGTGAGAGAGGGTCTTGTGGGTAAATGATAAAAGCCGCACGGGTCGATCGAAGGTTAAGCTTGCCGAGGTCGGTCTGTGGATGAGTAACCGTCCATCACATATCGAGACCCCTCCGTGCCTCGGAAAGCACGTTATACCGTTGGTCCCAGCTGTCATTTCTAAATGTCCTGACAGTTGTTACGGGTAGTCATAGACAACCAGTCTTACAAAGGGATATCGTATTACCCAGTAACTGGGTTGTGGAGGTCAGATAAGCAGTCACTCCATGTAAAATACTGGTATTCAGCTGCATCCGGTTAGTTAGGAAGCCGACCCCAACATGGTTGGGAAAACGCTAGATAGGTGATGATGACGTCAGACTTTTCGTGAGTCACAAAATAAGCAGCAACAGAAGGCCTGATTCTTATACACTTGTACGGGCAAGTAGTAGATTTGATGCGTGAGTGGGCTTGTTATATTATATAACACATTGTGTGCAGTAAACAAACGGGGAGGTAATGTGTTTGCGAACGTGCGTGACGACGTGTATCACGAGTTAGCCGTATATGTCTACATAATGACAATCTGTACCTACTACGCCGTATGAAAATGTCATAATTATCATTTCGCTCACTGATAACACTTTACTTTCAGGCTGCTATATATTTAACGGACTGCAACTTCTGTGGCTTCTATGCCAAAGAACCCTTTCGTGACGAGTGGGTGTCTCCACCCCGTTCCTTCCGATGTGTTGCAGTAGCCGACTCGTTTTCAAGACACGTGACCCAGATACTGAATACTGTATGAAGACGTTCTTCCATTCTGGCGTCTAGACTCTTTTGTGGCAATAGAACTTGGTTTTGAATCGTGTTGAATACTTGGGTAAGATGTTGTAGGTCTACATTAGCATTCGTTTAATCTCACCATAATGTATTTCCTGGATTTACTGCCACTTATTATGAGAGCAAAGTTAAATAAATTAGGTTATTTGGTTACCACTATCTTCATTACAACGTCGTTCTGAACAATCCTTATGGTTTTGATCGTAGAGGCATAATTATCTACTCAACTGATACCAAAATCTAGTGGTATATTCTTTGTAATATCTGTTTACCATGTGGGCTTTTCACGAAACTCAAGGAAAGAAATAGCATTTGCCTGGCCTCTTTTCCAATTATGGGTTCAGCTTCCAGTCTAACCGGAATCCTAACTAATATTATAAATGCGAAAGTGTTAAATAAATTAGGTTATTTGGTTACCACTATCTTCATTACAACGTCGTTCTGAACAATCCTTATGGATTTGATCGTAGAGGCATAATTATCTACTCAACTGATACCAAAATCTAGTGGTATATTCTTTGTAATATCTGTTTACCATGTGGGCTTTTCACGAAACTCTAGGGAAGAAATACCATCTGCCTGGCCTCTTTTCCAACTATGGGTTCAGCTTCCAGTCTAACCGGAATCCTAACTAATATTATAAATGCGAAAGTGAGACACTTCTTAGGTCGCCCTCAATTTTCTTCAATGCCCGTCTTGAAAGGAACCTATTAATGAATGAGATGGTAACTTAAGAAAATATTTTCCAATGTTTATCCACCCGCTTGTCTAACATTTTCAGTCCATTTCGTATTTCTGTATAGGTGGATATAATTAGAAATGTTTATTGTAAAACACCATTATTTATGCAGTACGGTCGCTGTTTGTTTTGTTTTGTGGAAGGTTAACATTGTTTACTGCCCAAGGGAAAATTCATATGTGTGCCTATTCTATTAATATTTAACCGATTTCACATAATTTTGCTTCTCATTCATGTGATTTGAGCATTTGATCATGTATTTTCTTAGTATTGTAATCTCGATTTCCTCAATGTGTTTTCAGTTTCGTTATCCATCGAAATCTTTAATTTCTTCAGTATATCCAAGTCACTAACTAAAGTTGGATTTATTTTGTGTCCCTTTTCTAATAGGATGTTTAAGATTGATGCCTTATTAGCGAGTCTACATGACATTAGATAATATATTTCCCGAACCTTCCGTAAATTGCCTTCTTAATTATTTACAGAGCAATCCATACAGCATTATGTGTTAATGATGAGTCTTTCGATTATTAAGGGTCGGGTAATCGTTGCTGACTTTGGCCATACAAATGTGCGTCGCGCTCACGCCGCGCCGCCGTTTGGTTTCATAGGGAATATTTATTTTTGTTAACGAAAATATGAATATTTGAAAAAAATCACATATAGAATTATAGATAATAACATAGTCTGTTCAGACAAAGAAAAATCATGAAAATATCTTAAGCAACTTGACAGTAATATCGTTTTTTATGCTTGGAGTAGACTACTTCCTGAATTTATTTCATAAAGTATTTTACGACAATACTTAAATATTCACATATAGAATCGATTCGTATGCGTTCTAGTTGAACATACATTTTTTTGCAAAACTTTCTTGCATTATATGAAGGCGTAATAACAGATTTAAAAGTCACTAAAATCATATATCTGCGCCTTAAGTAAAACCTTATTTAAACTTTAGAACGATGTTGCCACGTTATAATTATTTCTAAGGTCCTTTTTATAACCTTGGTAGTTTATGTATTTAACCTTGATTGATAAGAATTCTGCCGAATTAGTTGCTTATCTACTTTATCAGTATGAAAACGTGCAAAATATGCCTCGTCTACCTGTGTTATGATGACCTAACTTCAAAATCTACACGCACAATTTATTGATCTTTTTTATTTTTTTTACCAACATTGTTGTTTCATTCGTGTACAACCTAAACAATGTTTTGATAAATTGGCTGTAGGCGTACGAGACAACAAAAAAAAACGGGTTCAGAAATGGCGTATGGACTTAAGGCTTGTGCAGACTAGCGCGAAATCGCCCCTGTCTGTACGAGCCTTTAAACTTAAGTCTCTCGTATACGGGAAAAAATTTTGACAAGTCTTAGTACAAAAAAATGAAGTTATTGTTAACGAACTTTGAAAATTTTAAGGTGACTGACGGCCGGCGCGGGCGCGCGAAGTAGCGGAATGCGCGAAAGTACCTAAACAGCTGTGCACTCGTTCGATTTTCCGGCGTAGGTTTTTAGGTGTTTTATGAGGATTTCAAGTCGGAAAAAAAATGTATTGAAAAAATAATGGAAATGTGTTCTATAACTGATACTGAACCACCAAAACAAAATTTGCGCTATGGTAAATTTTTTCTCGGTATAGAAATCCCAACAAAGGCCATGTAAGTATACAAGAAAATAGGGTTATCTCATATATCTCAATGGATACTAGAGCGTTTGTGTAAATATTACTCCTGTTAACGATATTGACCTATCGACAATGGCGGGCTATCGAGGCCCAAGTGTGTACACGCTGTTATATTCCACAATATCATGTACTCAATTTAGGCCTTTACTATGGATCCATGGAGACTACACTCAGAACTGAGTTGACAAGGGATACTCAGAAGATAATATTTTTGGAAAACAAAGAGATTAATTGCTTAATTGTGAAGTTCTCAGAAAAAATCGCTTGAAATCAAATTGCATGGTCAATTTCAAACCGGAATCGAGATATGTTTCAACGGGGCGTACAATTTAGCTACGGATGTGAAATTCCGGTTGATACCGTAATATGGGGCTTAATATCTTACATGCCTTTACAAAAAGCCAAATATTTTATGTTTTGTACTTACAGTCAGCAAGATTTCTTTACAGGACTGTATTTTGTAATGCTACACTGTGTAGGCTGTATTTTTCTATAAAGCCCTCAATTTGCGATTACAATGGGATGAATATTCTCCATTGTAAACTATATTTAAGATAACCTTTTCTTAAAATACTCTCTTTAGAAACCATAGCTATGTATTTTCGGCATCAATCTTCATCTGAGACAGTTGCCAAAGCAGTCGTCGATATTAGTTTCGCTGGAAGGTAACGTTGATACGTTATTAATATTTTCTTAGAATTCCCAGCACCTAACTTTTTATCATAGTTTTGCTATTTCGAAAACCTTCGTAAGTTTGTAACTAAATTCGTGACTTGAGTACCTATCAAGTTTAATTTTCAGATTCGTTTTCTTGATCGACCAATCAAAGCCTGAATACATATTTCTCTAGCGAGAGAGCCTTTGAGATTAATAAAGGGCGCCGAAATTGGAAGGTGATCGATATTATAATATTTCTCATTAAATCCTTGGTTTGCAGCCTCGCACCAAAGTAGGGCTGTTCCATATTTATTGCTCTCTGTTTTGCACATAGACTCGGCAATATTATATATATTTTTAACAAGCCTTGCGACCTTTTATAAGGTGACCTTTTTCGGAGACGACCTTATTTTCATGCTTGGATTCCTAAATTAAAGCAGATTAAAAATTTGCTTGAATTCATTAACTTTTCTATGTATTCGCAGTTGGCGCACAGGAACAAGTGAAGTAATCAAAAGCTTTGGGTCACTTGTTTGTAAACGTACAGCCGTGAAGTTCATCAAACCATTCAATTGTATCTACGTAACTTCGTTTTTATAGCACGACCTTCTACCAAACCCACGCCTGTCAACAAAACTAATTCAATTCATACCAATAACGAATCCCACACTGTTGAAGTTCATTGTTCTAATGTCAAAAAGTTGATTACGACGCGAGTGTTGATAGTTCGATGGGCACGCCCGCACGTGAGTCCATGGAAGCGTGGGTGAGGTAGGCTTGATCGAATCATTTCGGAGCAGTTACCCATTGATACGGCTAAGCCACAGACCCGCACTGTTTTGATTTTACGGATGTATCGAGTCAGACGAATTTAAATCGATAAGGGGTGTCTTATCGATTCAAATTCGTGACTCGATACGCTCGTAAAAGAAAAAAAAATGATGTTGATATTCGACGAAACTAATAAGGCTTGTTGGGGTGACGATTTCACTATCAAATACGAATTTAAATCGATATTTGAGTACAAAAAGACCGGCCAAGTGCGTGTCGGACCACATACAATGAAGGGTGCCGTAGTTGGGATGAATTTATTTCAAAGACAAACTTAACATTATTTATTTATTTATTTATTTAATACTTTACGCACACAAATGTACAGAGGCGGACTTAATGCCATAGGCATTTTCTACCAGTCAACTTTTAGGTGATGCAGAGACAGACAGCAGTAGGTGCAATAACGAAAACATTGTAGTTGAAAAACATGTTCTCCCATAAATCGATATACGTCATGGTCAATTCACCAACTGCAAATATAAGTTGGTCGACTATTACTCATTAACTTATAAAGCCTTTTTAGGTAGCGATATTGCGCTAGTCTGCACGAGCCTTTTAGCATTTTTCCATTCAGGGATCCTGAATCGAAAAATGGTTTTCGCAGACCCGCAATATTTGTGAATGACCTATCCAAAGATTTTCCACACCCTGGAATAGACGAGAAAAAATATCATCCCATTTTACGCGTAAGGTAAAGTAACATTTTTTTAGGGTACCTGTCTAAACATTTTTTTTTCAGGATTTAATTTTACCACTTTGTCGGCGAGATTAACTGTATAGCCATGCCAAATTACAGCTTTCTAGTACTAAGAGTCTCTGAGCTACAGCGGGGACAGACAGACAGACAGACGGACACACAGTGGAACGAATGTATGGGAGCGGTTGGACGTAGACATGTCCGAAAAATAAGAGTAAAATTATGCCAAACTAATGATGCCATCTTATTCGATTACTTAATGCCTTCATAAATTGTGGTGATGAATTTCTTCATAACTCCCATATTTCGGGAGTAATTTGAGAAAATGTGAAATTTTACTATGAAAATGAGTGTATCGATCTCTCCCCCTCCTGATTCCGGGCTTGTTTCAAGTAGCGGTCTCTAATATCGTAATGCTATTACTAAGAGCTATATTTAATACTAAGACACATAGTGCGCCAAATGTGCACTTTCTGGGATAAAAGGAAATGAAAATTTAAAAAAAAAACGTTTTTTCCCCATTTGTATTTACTTTAAACCGCAGACAGACTTATTAAGAGGTCTATAAATATATTATATATATACAGAAATATATATTAACAAAAATATTCACAAGAACTGATGAGAGTATGACTTTTAAGTAAGTTGATAATAAATTACCTAGTTTCATTAAAAGTACAATAAATAATTAAGATGTAAGCTCTAATTTACTAAGTTACACATTTTAAAACAATAACATCATTTAATTATCTTCGTCATCATCATCATCATCAATTAATTCAAATTCAGAATCGATGTCCGCTAAATCATTTATGTTAACAAATTCGATATCACTTTTCTCAGAATCCGTAAGCTCATAAAATTCCTTAAAAGAAGATTTTTTTACAAACTTATTTCCTTTTGGACGGATACTTGTAACAAGTGGATCAGAAGACAGTAAAAGATTGTGCATAATATCTTCATTGCATGAGATACTGCTATGCTTTCGAGAATGCCCCTCTCTATATTTTCTAAAATCTTTATTTCTAGCCTCAGATGCCTCTTCGGATAGAAAACCAATGGGCACAATTGACATGTTCTGAACTATGTCTGGCCCATGCATTAAAATTTTATGAAGTGAAGAAGGCATATAATACCATGGGTATAACTCCACGTAAAGCTTAGCAGTATCAAAGCAGAACTCTCGGAATTTAGTTACGTTGATCTTCTCTCCTGATGAAATACACTGCAAGATCACACAGATTTTTCTTAAAAGCATAGCATCTATTCCGGTCAGTTCAGCAGATTTAGTGTAGTTTTCAAAAAATCTCCTTGCCGAGTTGCCATTGTTGGTGGATCCACTGCCTTGTTTCACAACATCGAGAAGTAAGCCCGTTTCTCTTCTTACAGCCTCTTGAACTCTTTTCTTCCTGTCATCAACTTGCCTTTTTGCTATATCACCCCTTACTTGCCATGATTTTATGTCTAATTTGTAGGAAATGTGTAATAAGCATTCCATTGAGCGAATCCAAGCGTGAAGGGTGCTTAAGCTATATTTATACATGTCCTCGTTTGCGTGTTTATCTTTGATTAACTCTAAATTATTCATTTCTTTAGGACAAGCCTTGCATATGTCACACACTGAAGCTGCTGTATTGGATATAATGGAATGAATTTTACCATCAATCATTGTCAACAGCAGTTGGTGTTTGACACTAATTCCATCAGTGATGGTGGATGGAGTTAAGGCTTCAATCTCTGCTTCGATTTCAGCCATCTCTCTCTGCACATTTTCTTTGGTTTCCTTTATAAACTTAAACAATATTGGCCGGCAAAATGAAGTGGAAGATGGTCGCTCGTTTTCCCAAATTGTTACACCTTTTGAGACGAGCCGCAGTGGTACAAGACTAATCATAAAATTACTAGCAAGATCGATTTGCTCATCTTCACTCGTCCTTTGATGATAAATGCTTTGGCTAGATGATCCGTCAAAACCCCATTTGCTGGTCAATACGAGCTGTTGATTGGGATCAACAGGGGTTTCTAACGACCTAATAAGTCTTCTTGAGGTTAAATCCATCAAGGCTTGTAATTTGATTTTTGCAGAGCTCTCTGTAACTGTGAGATCTTCTTTGGCCGGATAGCACTTAATTTTTTCTTTAACCAACATGTAGTAACTCGGGTATTGAAGAGCTCCTTCTTGAGTGTTGAAATCCCGAAGAGTGTTATAGCGCCATTTCGATAAGTTCATCGATACATAAAGAGCCAATGCCTTCAAAGGGGATATTTCCCGTACCTGAATTGATTTACCTTCAATGAAGGCTTTGATTTTTGAGGCCTCTTCTGGATTCTCCGTCAAGTATTTCATAACATAAGCTGTATCGCTTTGTCCTGCCTTTTGAAGCGCCCTTTCGGCCGAAAACATAATTTCAGCGCTGCTACTGCTGCATGAAAGACTATCTTCAGTGCGTCTTCTTTTTTGCCGGTTACTAAGGTCCTCAAAAGATTTACGAGGACTAGGATGTGTACAAGTTGAAGCATCAGATTTAGCAGGAGAAATTATGGGCTCGATGACGTCACTTATATTTTCTGTAGAAGGTTCCATATTTTCATTCTGTAATTCCGGCCATTGAATTGCAGCCTGTAGCCAAATCTCATGTTTCTTCCGAAACTTATCTGTGCTTCTTCCAGACTGTGTCCATTTTGCATAAATGCGGTAGCAAAATCGACGACACCAGTCTTTTAAACTTGTTTCAGCACTTTCACATAACTGAACACAACTGTTATCTTTTAAAACACTGAACAAATAGTTAAAGTCGCGTAAATCTTTATGTGCGCGTGCGCATAAAGCAACGTGAATATCAAGATTTGTATTAAAATTTGGAAAATACATTGCGAGATTAGCTTGGATACAACGAGGTGTAAATCAACACTGATTTTAAAGTTACTAATAGTGACCTATTTATATAAAATCCAGGTATCCCAGGTATCCTTTGTTAAATATTGCAAGGTAATTAGTTATTGTGATAATTAGTAAATGATGCATGCTAAATTAGTGTATTAAGAGCCATTTAGTAATTAAATAATAGCAATGTTCTTATCAGTAATCATTAGTGCATCAGTTTTATATGTAAACCTTAAGTCCCTAATTATATATCCTAATTAGCTTATATCTTCTCTAATTGGCTGCTCAGAAATGTTATTGTAATAAGGTAAACCTTTAGAAAAACGGTTTTAATCAACAAAATAAACAAAAAATAAAAAAATTGTGTTATAAAATAAGCATCACTCTTTATCCCAGAAAGTGCACATTTGGCGCACTATGTGTCTTAGTATTAAATATAGCTCTTAGTATTAGCATTATGATATTAGAGACCGCTACTTGAAACAAGCCCGGAATCAGGAGGGAGAGAGCTCGATACACTCATTTTCATAGTAAAATTTCACATTTTCTCAAATTACTCCCGAAATATGGGAGTTATGAAGAAATTCATCACCACAAGTTATGAAGGCATTAAGTAATCGAATAAGATGGCATCATTAGTTTGGCATAATTTTACTCTTTTTTTTCGGACATGTCTACGTCCAACCGCTCCCATACATTCGTTCCACTGTGGGACATGGCGAAACTATAAGGGTTGTTGACTACGGAACCTAAAAAAGACTAATATCGGTTGTCGTGGATTGAATTGCGATCTTTATAAATACGCGATCTTTACATGTTATTTTTATCTTCGTGTTATCGGGATGAAGAGAAATGTTGACATTAAATTTCCTGTTGCAGATAGGATCGGAGCGTAAGGTCATGTAGTAGCTACTCGATTCTGTTTGATATCAAGTTAAATAGCACATCAGTTGCGTAATAGGATTCCGGTTAGCTTACTTGAGGGATATGAATAGCTGATACTGTATTTCCTCCGATGAAAATAAAAGATTCTGACTGCCTTCTAGGATTTTCTCACCAAATTACAATTACCTTTCAACAAATTAGTTCGATATAAATCTAAATAGTGAACATTTTCTGATGATAACAACAATAGGAATATTTTAATTACTTTCTGCCACTATCTTTCTATGCCAACGTTCCCTTTACGTGCAGTTTTTCCCCAAGTCCTCGCTTGTCACAGCCTGCGTTAACCCAGTTTTTGTTGCAAGCGTGGCGAGCTGCATAACCTAGTTTTTCTCCAAGTGTGGTTTGAAAGAGGGTAGTCTGTGTCTATCCAGTGTCATAATCAGATTGTCGTGTTGAACAGTTGGACTCTTTTGTGGTAGTCCATTCAACTGTGAACCGTATGTAGTAAACGATTGACATGGATACTGGTTGTGTAGTTACGAAATGTCCTTTAGTTTTGTAAACAATGTTGACATATTCGTTTTAGATATAGGCTTCAGGTGCAGAAGACTTTGGGAAGGGGCCAAAGAAGTTCTTCCTGATCCTAGGTTAATTGAAACGCCAATCGAGTGGTATCCGAAACTCTTTTGGCACGCGATGGGCGCAATATAACTGTGTATAATATTTTTGGAGAATGTTTATTATTTTAGTTGAACCAATGTATTGGACAAGACAGATAAGTACAAAGACAAAGAAATTGATGCCATTTTAATTTTAATACCAATATTACCAGCTGTGAGAAAAACTTGTATCATTTAACAGATGCATGTAAGCGAAAATGTCTGTAACACCCGGGAGCTGTGAATATACAGGGGGACATTGAAAACATGCGACAAATCGAAATGGGAGATTGTACTCATCATTATGAACAACTTTTACTAAGGGACCAAAGCTACAATCCCAAAAAAAAAAACTGCTGTCCCCTACATTTATGTTCGCAATACCTCATCAAAATGTAGGAAAAGCAGGTTTTTTTTTTGGGATTACAGCTTTGGTCCTAAGGGACCAAAGCTGTAATCCCAAAAAAAACTTTTACTAAGGTAAAAGTTGTTAATAATGATGTATACAATGTCCCATTTCAGTTTGTCGCAAGTTTTCAATTTCAACCTGTATAGTTTATTTTAGTAGTACCTACGAGTAGATCCACCTGCTTCTGTAAGCAGGTACTGGATGATGGCCAAACGTAGTAATACGGTTAGTGTATGACCATTATTCATTAAAGGTTTGTTGTTCAAAGTGATGATGGTAAAAGGGATTTAATATTGTACCGTATTTTTCTGAGTTACTCGTGGCTAAGTTATAACAACCGCGCGGGTCGTTCGATCAGGTTAAGCTACGTTTGCCTCAGTTTGTCCGTGGAGTTGTGACCATCTCCGTGCCTCGGAAAGCACGTTGAGCCGTTGGTTCCAGCTGTCATTCGTGGATCTTTAACCCCTCTACTGTTAAAATTCTCCAAATCTATATCCTGTCCCGATGTTTTCATAGTCGGTAGAATTGACACGCGAGCGTTCACTAAAACTACGACAACTCAGAATATACGCATCGTAGCTCTACAAACCCCTAGTCATTGAAGTTGTTATATGAAATAAGCTACCAGGTAATATAGGGTTTAGTGCAGTTTCACCTTGCAATATATTGCTAATTCGAAGTTGAAAGTAGCGTGAGCGACTTTTTCGTACAAATATCGTCATATTTATAAAACAAAAGTCCAAAAGATAATACGTAACTTTCTTAAAACCGCACTTCTTTACAATACTCAAAGAAAGAACAGAGATCTCTATGCGTTTTTTTTTAATGACATGCTTATCAAAAAACAAAACTTATTGCAAAAAAAGAAAGGTATGCTTACACAATTATTCAGGGAACTCTGTAAGCCCCTTAGCTTCGGTTCTTATCTTAACAGTCGTTACGGGTCGTCTGAAGCCCGAAAGTCTGACAACCAGTCTTACCAAAGGGTATCGTATTACCCAGTTACTGGTTTGTGGAGGTCAGATATGCAGTCGCTCCATGTAAAATACTGTTATTCGGCTGCATCCGGTTATAATGTAAACCGACCCCAACATGTTGGGAAAAGGCTGGATTGATTTTTCTGGAGAACAGTGAGATATCTAGTCGGTCTATCAGACAAGGTTGACGACTAAATGATAAATTGAGAGGAAATAATTGTCCCTTTTCCCGAACGGAACAATGCCATTCAAAATTAAATAAAGATAAGACTGAAATACACGTGCTATGTAGTAGCTAATTTTGAGCAGATGCTACCTACTAGCACACATTATCATGTGTATACGAAGAGTGTGATCATTTTATCCACATGGCAAGCATGCTTAAATAAGCATGCTTGTTTGCTAGTAAGTAGCATGCTCATTTACATGCCCTCCCCGAGTGAATAATGATCATACTGTTTTCGTATACTCACGCTAATTGCGTGCTCTTAGGTAGCATCTGCAAGAATTTAGTATGCTTTTGTGCTACTATAACTATATGTATTCCAGGCTATAACGAACCGAACCGCATTGTTCTAAGAGCACACATATTAATATTTGAGGAGTCAGGATGACTCATATAATTAATAGTCCAGATAGAGACGACGCAGTTAATTTTAGTAAAATACATGACAAAGTTAAAATGAATGGCCAGAATGTAAAATAAGTAAAGTTTCAGGTCCACCCAAGGGTCTAGGCATGTCACCCTTAGTCACTGCAGCGGACAGACAAATTTGTTTAATTTTCACATTTCTATTCCAAATAAAAAATCTAATAAATCCTGAATATGGGGAGGGAGATGACGTAGCTTGGTGCAGACAAGAAGGCACTTTCTGTTCCATTGATCTTGATATCGCTTATTTTAGCGTACTCAAAACTGAGTTGAGTAATCGAAAATAAAAAACAACCAAGTTCTGCATTGAAATAAGACGTTCTTGTTATTAATTAAATACGTAACGTATGTTGATATTTGAAACAGATATTTTGGATTAGAACTCAAAGTAAGAGGTTAGTTTAACGTTAGTTTGTATCGAGATTTTGTTTTCAAAACGTGTTTTGGTAACAACCAAGTTCTGGGAAATATGTTCAAAATTGACATATATTTTTTCTGCTACCACAAACTGTACAGATTTGGCATTTTTTTTTCTTAAGCGAAGCCTATTTTGGTCAATTTGAGCCTATTTTTAAGAAAAAAAATATTGCCACATCTGTATAGTTTGTGGTAGCGGAAAAAATATATGTTAATTTTGAACATATTTTCCAGAGTTTGGTTGTTACCAAAATACGTTTTGAATAAAAACCTCGATACAAACTAATGTTAAACTAACCTACCTTGAGTTCTAATCCAAAATATCTGTATTAAATATTAACATACGTTACGTATTTAATTAATAACAAGAACGTCTTATTTGAATGCAGACCTTGGTTGTTTTTTATTTTTGATTACTCAACTCAATTTTGAGTAAATAGAGAATTGCTTCATATTTTGCAATAAATTACAAGCATTGTGTCATCGCGCTTCTCTTTCTTTTCTATGCAATCTGACAGTGACCGCGGTTTAGGTGTTGTCAGCGTCTTAAACGTAACTAGCGAAATGTGGTGTACTATAGGTACACCTCTCTTCAGGGAATACAGGCGTCACGATATGTTATTATCTTGTATTGTACAGATGTATAAGATATGCTTGGAATGTGCTTCTAATCTATCTAGATGACTTATTGTGATAAATATTTTTGTTGATATAGCAAGGACAAAGGACTTGCCTGTTACTTGAAATGATAGGTCAATGAGGAAGTCATCATCTGCCTAGCCTTTTCCCAACTACGTTTGGGTCGGCTTCCAGCGTTTCAATGCAGCTAAATACCAGTATTTTACATGGAGCGACTGCCTATCTGACCTCCACAACCCAATTACTGGGTAACACGATACCCCTTGGTAAGACTGGTCGTCCGACTTTCGAGCTTCTGACGACTCGTAACGACTGTCAAAGTTCTACAAATGACAGCCGGGACCAACGGCTTAACGTGCTTTCCGAGGCACGGAGGGGTCTTGGTATGTAAAGATGGTCACCCATCCAACGACCCACCGCGGCAAGCGTAGCTTAACCTGATCGATTGACCCGTGCGGCTGTTATTATTTAGCCACAAGCCCCATCCTGTCAATGTGGAAGTATTACTTCTAAAATCTTCTTGTACATCTCTACAAAAACATAGATTTTTTTTTTTATACTCTACTCATAACATAATATAAAAATAAACATGAATATTGTGTTTTGTAAAAACATCCGTATTCTATTTTTCTCGCCTACAGACAGCGGTTTCAGTCGAGTTGTCTTGGATTGTTATGAATAAAAATACTTACTATAATGGATTCTAAACATTACAACAGTAGTTCTTGAAAAGCTACACTTACCAGGTTTTAAATTGTACGAATCAAAATAAACGCTTTTCGCGTCGCAATATCACACACAATCGTTTCAAAGGATTCGTCTTCGAAAGGTTGAATTGCTCAACCTTTTAGCAGACCGGTTTAGCTCAATTCAAAATGCCAAAGACAAAACTTCAAAGAAAGAAACCTTACTAAAACCAAGTTCTTTATTTTCCCTGTGGCAACGTGACCCAAACACTTCTCAATTCTGTCCGTTGAAAATATAAGTTGTTTGTTATCAAATGGCTTACTTTGGACAAACAACTGATGAGGCAAAACTTGCGCATGGCAACAGTTCCCTGTTCACTCTTTTGTTTTTTCAACACGATCGGTAAACAAGGTGTTTGCGAAATTAAAAATGTATTTTAATAAGGTTTTACAACGAAAACCTTAAGGGGAAGGAAAATGGACTCGAGCAATGCGTAATACGGTATAAATTGTGCCGAATTACATACGGAAAGCATGTTTAATAGTCTCCCACACAACATTAATTAGGAATTCTCCTGTATGCGACACGCACTGTTAGATTTTCTAATCAAACTACACCTCTCCTTTTTAAAGCTGCAACTCAATTCCTACACGAAACAACAACCGGGCAATCTAATGGCAACACTTTTCGTGAAACTGTTTCTATAAAAATAGCGCATTGCAAGTGATGTAGCCTTGCTGGTCACGTGTCTCTGCCGTCACATCTGCCTCTCAGCCACGCGTTAGACCGAAATAGCCCAGGCTAACCTTAAGAGGCCTTGAACCTGCCAAGAACAGATGCGCTTAATTACTACAGACTAGTATGTAACGCTATATAGCAATCAACACTAGGTATGGGCGTTATTTCACGTCACTATTTACAATAACAGGCATGTAGCCGAATAACTAGTTTAGAATCAAACGATAAACTAGTGATTTTCTGAGTACACCTACATTTAAATCCAGTAACCAAGCGAAAAGGGAGAAATGAAACAAAAGTTACGTTGCGAGCGCATGTTGTTTTTTCCAGTTATGATCCAGCCTGTCCCACCTTGCTGTCCTCCCCCCAGCGACGCCCTAAGCCGAGCTTCGTACCCCACAGGGGGTGCCCTTAGCGTGCAGTCGCTTAGTAATTTAAGAAATTCGCCCCTGGCTGGAGGCTTTGAGTTAACTTAAGGCAGCCATAGGATAGTTCGGCTAAGTATTCACGACCTCTCAAGGTCAACTAAGATATCCCATACAAAAAAAATCGTGTTTCTTTCGCGCTTAATGACTGCCCTGTGCCTAATGACAATGTTAAATCCAAACAGTCAGTCCTAATCCTGAATAAAGTATGAAGGGAAGTTAATTTGTATTGTTTATGATGTAAAGTAACTGCATAGCTTCAAAAACTTGCAATAAATGAATATCAATATGAAATTATACGTCCCAAAAAGTTAAAGCTTGTGATTGATATGTAACGTATTAATTACGTAGGTAATCATTTAATATTTTCGTTTCGTAAATAACTGTAATACTTCGGTAGAATCACCATGTTGAATCACTGAATAGATCGACAGAACTGATTGAATAGTTACTAAAATCACGCGCTTTCAAAACAGGTAACGCCTTCGAAAACACTAGTTACGTTTCGCGAAAACCACGTAACGTCCAACGCCTATCACTGAATAGATCAAGAATTTGAAAAATAACTAGTTTCAAAACAGGTGACGCTTTCGAAGTGACTAGTAACGTCACGTTTCGCGAAAATCACTATCACATCATATTCATATTTAGCCTAGGGCTGTCAGAAGTCTAAATCAGGCACTGGGAGGTCAGATAGGCAATCGCTGTAAAATACTGGTATTCAGCTACATCCGGTTAGACTTGAAGCCAACCCCGACCCCGGAAAAGGCTACGCAGATGATGGATCTATCCCAAAACCCTGTTACAGGCGAATGAACAAGCACTTTCAATAATATTTCTTCGCCCCCACCGTTAAAAGCCTCAACAAAGAAACGTCAACAGAGATAGGCGTCGCCGTGTAACATAGTGCCTACACTGGCTACTACTCTAGCGAGTGACAAGTGGCCTTGAACTACGCTCGTAAACAAGCCAGCAGTGTCAACCTTCACTTACATTTTATACCTGCTACCCACTACCTTGATTACGTGTTAAAAGCCGGACTATAGTAAAACCTTATATAGATGTCATAGACAAACTGAACATCAGTATAGACGTAGCAACATACATGAAATCTGTGACCAGTATCTAAATGCTAATTATTTAAGGTCAGTTTGTAGTGGTCGGTGAGCATTGTGTTCCACGCGCGCCTCGTCAGCACAAGTGTAGGGGTCCACTAGAGCCGCTGCCTGCCGGGCTCGCGGGGAAGTCTGAAAGGGATACCAAGGCCACAGGCAACAGAAGGAACACGGGTGGGTTTTAGTCGGTAAGAGTCTGACACACCCTCCCGCTCCGCCCAGAGCGGAAGAAGTTATTTGATAATTTCCCACCCCAAAAAAAAAAAGCTAAGTGCTGTCATTCTAAATCCAATGGCGGGGACGGCCCAAGATGGACCACTAGTTATTTTTTGTGCACAAACCCTGTTGTGTGTGTGTTGTGTTATGTGGATAGAACAGATATTTAAACAAATTCTAATAATTAAAAGTACAAAATAAAAAATAAGTAAATAAAAAATTTAAACAAGCTATATATAAACTAAAAGTACTAAACTTACGAAAACAAGAACTTTAATATTTTCTTAAAACCTTGAGGCGTGAACGTCCTTCATAAACTTTTTTTTTTTTTTTTGGGTGGGAAATCATCAAATAACTTCTCCCGCTCTGGGCGGAGCGGGAGGGTGTGTCAGACTCTTACTGACTAAAACCCACCCGTATTCCTTCTTGTTGCCTGTGTTGCGGGGGCCTCGGTGACCCATAAGTACCTTCCCGCGACCCCAGCAGGAACTCCTTCTTACACTTAAGCTTTTAAGAAAATATAATAGTTCTTGTTTTCGTAAGTTTTATTTAGTACTTTTTTGTTAATTAAAACTTGTTGCTTGTTTTTAAAAACTTTTTTTTTAAATGATCGTTTTCTAATTATTGTTGGAAAAGTGGTGAGATGACATATAAAGTTGTAACTTTCTAAACACAGATTTATTAATTTATTTATTCAATAAGTACACCAACCGCGGATGAATGTGTTTAACCTGCACAGGGTTTGTTTACAATTTCATCAGATAGTTTTGGAACAGACCATACCTACATATTTGAGAAGCAAAAATATTACGACGTTAACAACCCTTATTGATCTTGAAAAGTTTCGTCGAATGTCAAATATTTTATGCTGTCCTCGAAAGTTGAGGGTGTTCAGCGTGTCACTGTGGTGCAAATAATACCTGTCGTTTACACGTTTTCACTTTCACACGATATTTATACCTATACTAGCTTCGTCCCCGACTTTGCATGGTAGTCGTAAGTTATACAATCATTATACTAAAATAGCAGCCACATTTTTATAACACTCTCTCGGCCCCCGTCCCACCGCGTCGCATCGCGTCGCCCGCCCGCGCTATTACACCTTTTTCGCTTAGCGCTCTTTCTGACTTATCCTCGGCTCATGAGGGTCGTAGCGTGATGTTAAATCTAACCTACCGTTCTTCTTCATAAGTTCATGTATTTAGTATTTTTTAAATCTGATTGGTAATTCCAGAGATTAGCGCGTTCAAACAACTGCGCGCTCTTCAGCTTTACATAATCAGCCTATAATGTTCCCACTGCTGGGACACAGGCCTCTCTGTGAGAGGGAGTGGGCCGTAAACCACTACGCGGGCCCAGTGCGGGTTGGTAGATGTCACATGTCTTCGAAATTTTTGGTTCTAGGACATGCCGGTTTCCTTACGATGTTTTCTTTCACCGTTTTGAGAGCAGTGGTGATGAAATAATTTACACAAAGTAAAGCGCCTGTTTGGGTTCGAACCTACAACTCGTAAGTCGCGGCCGTTACCACTGGGCCACCACTGCCTTCTGTCTTCAGCTTTATTATAATGGGATATACTAGTATAGATAGATAAGCATCGTAACGTATCGTGGTGAATTTTGTATTTCAAAGCTATCAGAAAAGTATATGAGGTTATTTTAGACAAACTCGGGTTATGTGACCATTAGAGACACCTCAGGACCATTCACTGTGGCGGTACGTAGAGGCCTATTTCTGTAATGGATATAACTAATGGCAGAAATTGCTGGATACTACGTTCTATCAATTATTATTGGAAAATAGTAAATTTACTCCAGCTTAGAAAGGTTCGTAGAAAACTAATCCTGTAAATTGACGGTCAACCTTGTTGTGAGCGGGGTAGAAGCAACAGAAAATACTATCATTTTGCGAAATACCACAAGTCTAATCTAACTGGATACAGTTGATTAAGAGGAAGTAATGTTTCGATCTGTCTTTAAATGCATTGACCTTCGAAGCTGTCAATGTCAAAAGCATTGGAGTACTGTGTGAAGTGGTTCCTACACTGTGGTAACACGATTAAGCCTTAGTCTATCGAGGTGCTTCACGTTCTGTAATTATTTTGCGACAGTTTTATTTAATATTACTGATGCGTGCTAATCAGTCGGAAGGATACGGTTCTAGGTCTTCTAGGTCAAATGTTTCAAGTACGTTGCACGATCTTTAATAAGGTACTTACTATTAGTTTGTTTTATTTCCTTAAAGTCAACAATGACGTGTTAAAACTAATGCTAGACAGGTCTGCGTACATTAGAATAGATACATACATCGTAAAACTTTATTGACCATGTTTATTATTTTCAGAGCTAGCGTTAGAACTAAGAAAATGTTGAAAGTGCTTACAGTAATTTCACGGGAAGTTCTTAAGAGTACCCACTTAATAATAATTTCAGTTACCAAAGTAGGTCACAAATCTTAAGCTTGAATGTTTATTTTACGAATCTGAAGTAAAATTCCGTTCTTTTTGCGAAAAGTAAATAATTAACCAACTCAATTTACGTAAAGAAAACTCTTACTCATTCCAGTAAGTCTTAATTCCAATATTCTTATTCATACAAATTCTTGGCAATTAGAATTCTCCGAGTTTTTTATTCCTTTGTTGTGATAATCCGGCTTTGAGCAGCTCTTAAGTATAATTATGATAGTTGGCGTGTCTGTTCGTTTGTGTTCTTATTGAAGTCTGAAGGTTCTTCCTTATCAGTCAAGCTAGTGTTATTGGTCACGATCTCTCGATGTGTATACTACGTCACTTTTCTTATACATGTATAGTTACATAACAGTGACAGGGGTAGCTCGTGATCTAAAAGGGTATTATCCCAGATAAGGTATGGCTTATACAGGGTGACATTGAAAACATGCGACAAATCGAAATGGGAGATTGTACTCATCATTATGAACAACTTTTACTAAGGGACCAAAGCTACAATCCCAAAAAAAAAACTGCTGTCCCCTACATTTATGTTCGCAATACCTCATCAAAATGTAGGAAAAGCAGATTTTTTTTTTGGGATTACAGCTTTGGTCCCTTAGTAAAAGTTGTTAATAATGATGTATACAATGTCCCATTTCAGTTTGTCGCAAGTTTTCAATTTCAACCTGTATAAATAAAAAAAACAATAAAGAATATCAAAGAGAAGTTCCTTACTTATCGATCGAGAGCAACAATGACAAAGCTATAAGATTATGTCTTCCAGAGAACGAATAAACTCGGCACTCGTAACTACCCACTAAACCTTAACCTAAAATGTTCGTCTACCCTTCATTTACGACCATTCCCACCAATCAGGACTGCCCAACGTCCGATTCGGGGCTCTTAGCCCTCGTACCCAAGAACGATTTTTTTGATCGTGCACTGGATTTTCAACGCACTGCTTAGCGCCGAGAGTTGAAAAACCAACAGTGAATTTTTTTAGACGCGTTGGGATGCACTCTGTTGGAATCTCAATGCTCGGCTCAACACCGAGAGTTGAAAATTAAGTGCGCGATAAAAATTCGCCCGTGCAACCTGAGCTTACTGTATCGCACACAGTCGTTCGTTAGGTAGCGTTTCGTATGCCCACCACGGGGAGGAAATGGAAAGGTAGTAACGTGATCAGCCCTAGAGAGGAAGTGCGGTAGGTATACGGTTTTTTGGTATATCTGGGGTTTAAGGGTTCCGGAAACTGTAGGGATAAAGGAAGGTTAATTGGCCAAGGACAGCTAATGGGACGCAATTGATTTTCTATTTTCTATGTTTGACAACGAATCGGAGTTGTGCTTTACAGGTTAAACGAGGTTATTGTTTTTATGATTCGAAGCCAAAACCAAAAGTGGAGAAATCTTTACACCATAGCCAATAAAATGACTAGAAGCATTTTGAACATAAGATCAACTAAAATATGAAGATATTACACCAAATTACAATACATTTGCGATTATTTCCGCAAGCATCGTCACATGACTGTCTGTATGTGTAAGCAATCGATTCTGAGTAATCAAATATCCTGTTTTTGTAAGACTTCTCGGTTGGATGACACGAAACAAAAACACTACTAAAGTAAAATACCTGTAATCGATACTCAGATATTGCTGCAGAGTGTAGTTTTTGTCCAAATAAGTTCTATAATCAAGAGTTTAAACAAAAGAAACTAGTCAAACTCAATCAGAAATATAATTATTAGAACTTTACTTAAGCAAAATAAGGAAAACTTCTTACTAAAATGTTAATTCACCAGAGAACAATAGTTCAAATAAAGCAATAAATGTAAATTACAAAAGTTTTACTATAAATCCTAGCAATTCTGTGACACCTGAGTTAGATGCGAGTATAAGACGAAATGCGAAAAAATATCAATATATATATCCTACCAACTGAAGTACTTGGGAGGAAACCCAGATAGCGAAGGTCTATCGCTTCTCATTTTCAGAATCATTTATTTCTCTTTCGACACAAGCAGCATTGTTGTTATTCGCTTGCGAAAAGAGGTCACGGTGGCAAGGGAAGAGCAAATTCAATAGGAAACTTCACAGTTCAGTAGGTTCGACAAACTCGATTCACAGAAGCAAGCCTAGCTTAGCTTGCAAAACAACTTTGGTTTAAGGAAATTAAGCCCGGCTTTTACCAGAATTCGCCTACACAGGCCGAACTTACATTTAATTGCGTCGTCGAATTAATGTTCTAGAAAGCCTGACACAATTTCGCCATGAAAGACTACAGATTAACCATATCCTTAAGTCCTGGCTAGGACGAGTCGAACTTTCACTATCACTTATATATAAAATCACCTGCACAATTGGAGCATGACAGTGTTAAATGTCTCAATGGTACCACCGCGACACGTTTTTAGGAAAGTCATTAAAAAGTAATCATTTAAATGGGCTTAAAACGTGTATGTCGTGAAAATTATAGGATGGCAGTAGAAAGTAGCATCTGCTCTAAAAATGAGTTATGAAATTAAGCTTAGTGATTTTTGAGTGGTTTAAAAAGCATTTCGTTGCAAAACATGTATAAAAGAGAAGGTTCACCACATGGTAGAAGCTCTCTTTTATTTGGGGTGGAAAATATAAAACATTTCCCAGTTAGTCTCCCAAATAGCGAATTATGAATAAGGCCCCCAAACAAAGATTGCTACTCAAACTTAACCATTCCTATCTTTCAATCACCGGTAACTCACGCATTCCTCCAACATATTCCTCAATTTACATATAGAAAGAAAAAAAGGGTAGAAATAAGTTTGTTCAACTCAAAGAAATATAGATATTGATCGCAGCACATGTGATGCGAGACTGATAGAATGAATATTAAACAGTTTTCTATGCATTTATTTGCATTGCAATGAGGCCATGTGTACTAGTGCACAAGGGAGCTGCATAAACGGAACCGTTAAATTCGTATGAATCATAATAAAGATTTGCTCATCGATTAACGGTAATACCGCCGCTTTGTAAGTGTCAAATCAAATGATCGGGATCAGTGAACTTGTCCCCAAATTTGTAAGATTGCAATCTTTAATACTGGTGTTGGTCGACTGTCTGCGGTAGACATATGCTTAAATTTAATAATTAAACAACAGACTGCAAATAAAGGCTGTAGCTGATAGTACCTTCACTGATTAAGAACTAAAGTCTCTGAAAATATTAGCACTTGCAGCTTTAACAACTCGACACCAGCCATAAACATAGAGAATGGACTGAGCGTTGGGCAGTGGCACAACTGAATACGGACCGAAAATTACGAGGGAGAAAGCGAATGTGCGGCCAGTAGTTATCTCTTTAGTAGTGCTACCGGTATTGGCCGCACAGTCGCTTTGTCTCTTTCTAGAGAGTGGTCACTTTTGTGAAGGTATAGTCCAGTCCATACTCTGTCTGTAACATCAGCCAATATTTAAATTGAACTAACTTAAATCTGCATTTTGTCGCTTTGGTTTTGCCAGTTCTCTACAGTACCTCTCTTCCATGATTTCTATTTCCTAACTAAGGTAGTATTTACTGACAATGCACAACGGCATGGTTGCCATGGCGACAGACGTATGCAAAACCACTGCAGTGCAAATTATGAACCGTATTACTGCCTGCCGGTTGTTGAACCCAAGCCGAGTTCAAAACTGGGGATCTGACATTAAGAACGTAATGGTGGCTTGGAAAATGAGACACGTTCAAAACTTTTATTTGGGTTAATTGGATGGGAATATGAAATTCGAGAGGTTATTTTAAGGTGGACCAAAAATGTATTTTGTTCGCAGAATTCTGGACGTTTTAATGTCAAGTGATAGCAGGATTTCCAAGTAAATTATTTTTGAATGAACTTCGATGCTTAAAACGATGAAAATTTCATATTTGCTTTTAGCTCTCCAACTTTTTAATAAAAACTGTATAATTTTCGATCTTGATTCCGAATCCGAGATACACCAAAGTTGTTATTTGATTGCAGGACGATTGTCGATCGGTTTGTGGTCGTTTCGTGTACATGTAGACGTATCGAGTTTATTCGAAATAAAGGTTGAATGGCACTTGTGTTGATGGTATGACCCAAAGCTTTTTATTTTCTTCTCTTTCGCTTTTGTGTTTCGATTACTATTCAATAATGTGATGCGAATATTTCGACTATTATTGCTGAACTCGGTCTGGTATTTTTTGGGATACATATGCTATATGAGTTTTGTTTTATTGCCTAACTAGTGAAAATAATGCATATTATCATGGGATCTGATGAGGTGGTCTCAATCAGAACTCCATTTTTTACAGACGAACAAAAGAAATATAATGTATAAAACAAATCTGCAAAAAAATAATGTTTTCAAGAAACGTACGAACATCTCACGGCCGCTGACAAGTAAAAGTGAATAAATTGGTGAGTGGGGTCACCAATTTATTCACTTTTGGAATCACGCAGGAACTAGCTGTAAATACGGAAAGATTTATGTAATCAAGTGCACATTAACATAAGATACACGAATGTTTGTTTATTGGGTACTGCATTAATCGAGATGAGGCTTTTGAGGAATATTGATGACGGATTACCGGATTAGAAGGTTCTAGACGATAATACACTTGAATATTAGAAGCATATTGTACAATATCGAAAGGTCTTCCATCCGTGGCAACACAACATCACGCCTTACAGAGAAAAGGTTGAAGCTGAAGAGCTGATGTTAAAGCCAAATAGAGCACAATCTACAGAAACGTCTTTTCTAGGATATGCAAACATACTCTAAGAATAAATTGCAGTCTCTTCTTCAACCCCAGTTTAAGTTATCATAACAGCATTGGCCTTAAGGCACCAACTTCGCAAGATTTAGCCCAGCTTGGCAATTTACTTGAATTTGTTGGTCTGGAAACTTAAAACAAATGGCGACTTTGAATGAGGTCTCAGACTTTTGAGTTTGCTATAAATTTAACCCATAAGATCCCATGATAATATGCATTATTTTCACTAGTAAGGCAATAAAACAAAACTCCATCTTGCAATCAGCCTGTAGGCACTATGTTTAGGAACGAAAACAATTATGTTTTTTTAACAAGTTGACAAGCTGTTCTACGCGCGTAAAAGCCTCTGGCAGACCTACACCTATACAGACTTGGTTTTATTTCCATTTCAAACAATACAGTCTTAATGAATAAGATCAAAGATGTCTGCGCCAATTGTTGCCTCGGCACCGGAATCTGTTCAAGTATTAGACACTTGACACGTCTCATGATAGTCTTCATTGACCTGAACAGTTCTGAATACAAGCTTTTTAGCAACATTATAGTTTCCAGTTGTATTTTGCGTGTTTTTATTCGTCAGTTTTATTGTTAAATTTGCTTGTGATTGTTAGGAAGTTTACATAATTTTGAGTCTTAAAATTTTGCCTCGATTTTACAGTAACAGTAAATGTCGAAGCGTAACTTGAAATCGATTGGCATTGGTATATATTATCATGTGACCTATGTATAGGGAACCCTAGCAGATTGGACTCGGTGCATGATTTCTGGATGACGTTAGTCGGACGGACCCGGTTATTTCAGGCTTTGACTTTACACACTCAAGCAGCGCTAAAGACTGCTGTTTATAAAGACGAGTGCTTCCTGGACTATGCAGCAGTAGACATTTGGCGGCCGCATTGATGGTAAGTAATAATGACATTTCAACATGCGTTCTCCAAATCTTTTCTATTCCAACGATCCTTTAGTTTGAATAAATAACAACAGTTAACATTTTGGCAGCCCATTCAACTCAGTATACTTTTCAAAACGTCAAATCTACGGTTCTCCATCAAGAAACATAGTTCGTCAAAAATACTAAACACCATTCAAGAGACAGACAGTGTCTAACCCAACATAATGCAATGTCCATACGATTACTATCTGTCTATAAATACTTATAGCTTTAAAAGTGTGTAGCGTGATCCGATAAATATAGCCCCGGCGTATATTCGACCTTCGCGTTGCGGTGAGCGAGTCAACCGATCTACGCATGTTTATAGGGAATTCAGGAGTAACAAGGTTGGTTCGAAATTGTACAGAGATGGTGCGGTGAATATCGGATATTTCAAATTTCGAGGTCGACCTTCGATTCGGTTAGTATTTTATTTTTATTTTATTTTATTTATTAAGGGATAATAAACAACTACAACATGTATAATACATAAGGTTAACAAAACTTTAAGTACCTAGTAATGTTGCAGTCCACTACATTATCCGCAAATAAGACATTTAATGATCAGTGGTTGCCACTAGACGAGCATTACGAAATTTTTTTTATAGTGTGACATTTTAGGTCTGTGTTATTCTTGTCATAATTTTAATTGAGTGGCCTTTTAAATTGGATCAGAAATTACTTACTTACTTTTTGCAATTAGAGGACGAGCACATAAACGTATTCAATTCATATGCATACCCTCGAAATACAATACTCCAAATAGTCGTACGAAACAATTTCGCAAGCTGTCGGATTTTCGTTGAACAAAACTGGGTTAATTTTGCCCCTTACAAATATGATTCGGGGCTTGTGGCTCAATAATAACAGCCGCACGGGTCAATCGATCAGGTTAAGCTACGCTTGCCGCGGTTGGTCCGTAGATTGGTGACACATCTTTACATACCAAGACCCTCCGTGCCTCGGAAAACACGTTAAGCCATTGGTCCCGGCTGTCATTCGTGGATCTTTGACAGTCGTTATGGGTCGTCAGAAGCCCGAATGTCTGACAAACAGTCTTACCAAGGGGTATCGTATTACCCAGTTACTGGGTTGTGGAGGTCAGTTAGGCAGTCGCTCCATATAAAATACTGTATATGGTTACTGCAAAAAGGCTCAGAAGTTGTGAACGACCTTGATAGTTTTCACCGCTATCATCACTAAGGGCTGTTTTTCTGAAGAATTCTAAATGTGTAGGATCGTTAGGCTTATTAAACACATAACCCAAAGCACAATCTATAAAAAACCTGCTCCAACTAATCCGTACAAAAAATGATTACACACAACAATGTCCACGAACTAACAATTTTAAGCTGGATTCAGTGCCTATCTGTTGAGCGGGTTCACAGTCCGTTGAGCGACTAATTAGATCAATCACCGAACTGAACCCGACATGCAAATACGGGACAGGCTTAAAAAATATCCGCTATAACAGGGATGGTACAGACCCACCATCCCTGTTACAGCGGATATTTTTTAAGCCTGTGACGTAATTAACGTAAAAACCGGCCAACTGCGTGTCGGAACACGCACAATGAAGGGTTCCGTAATTGGGATGAATTTATACCAATAACAAAATTTTAACATTGTAGATGATAAACACGTTCTCCCATACATTCCAACAACGAATGTAAGTTTGTGCGCACAATATTGAGAGATTTACCATGTTATTTTAAGACCATGACTTATAGGTTCATCATAGGTTTTCCTGTAACCTATAAGTACCTATAAACTATTTTAGATATTTTTTTCTCCAAAATTGGGTTCAGTAGCTTAGGCGACAACGAGCTGTGGTCAATTTTCATCTATTTTTTAAAATAACTAAAACCATTTGTTTTAAAAATATATTGGAGACCCTCACAATAAGCTCTTTCATTTAATGTGTCACATGGTATTGGTAGGTACAGGTCGTAAAACTTTTTTTTTAATTTTCTCATTTGTCTCAAAAGTGACCCCGATATTCAAAATTCATATATTTACGTTACACGCCCGTGTTTGCGTCACAGAAATTCATATTATGTATACCAAATTTCAACTTAATTGTACCAGTAGATTCGGAGGAAATCGGCTGTGACAGACAGGCAGGCAGACAGACAGACAGAGTGATCCTATAAGGGTTCCGTTTTTACCTATTGAGGTACAGATCCCTGAACTGATAACCAAACTAAGCCAGGGCTTGTATTTTGGGAGTCAGTCCTCAAACGTGGAGTAGGTATTTTATAGAGATCGTGTCAACGTGAATGTGAATGGCGTGACGTAAATTATTACACATATTAGCATAATAAGCACTTGTGAGTTGGGTGTGTTTGTGTGTTTTTGTGTGTGCGTGGTGTGGTGAGGTGAAGCGTGGAGGGTGTCAGTATAAATGTGGAAGTGTGTTATATGACATTATGCAATGCGAGCAAGCAAGTCTTCTGTCTTTTGGTAGTCTAATTGCTGGAGCCAGCTAGCAACAATGTTTTTAACGATGTGTCTGGAAAGTCCTACAATGCTCAGCTTTTGGTTGATGCTGTCGTATAGTCTACTACTCAGGCTGCTAAACTGTCTACTAGCGAAAGCTGTTTCACAAGGGGCAAAAGGCAGGTATTCATCTCAGTTTTGTGCCAGAGAGGAGTCTCAAAGAGGTGCGAAACAGTAAATTAAAAGAATAATTGTTTTTGTTGAAAATATTGTTTCTGTTTATTAGCACATCTTGTTTAGAATTTAAAAAAAATCTACAATATTTAATCTAGCAGAGGGTAGACTAAAAGCGGTGTTAAAAACGGTACCGTAACTAATCTGGGTACGAGACTAAGAGCTTAATGAAAAATTGACGTAAATTTGCGAAAATGTCAGACAGGGTCGGTCTTTACATGTCTTAAAATAGTCTTCAATTTCTATAGCCCCCAAGGACATTAAGTTAAATATTAATGTTCTATTTAGCTGTTCCAGACACATAAATCTAGACATCTCAGAGTTAAATTTAAGACTACTCAAAACAGACTCAAGTAAAGTTCTGATTTGAAAAACTTTCTCCTCATTTTCCTGTACTTTTCTTGGCGCGTTGTCAAATTCTGGTTTTCGACGCAGCAACTGCGCACAGGACTGGTTGCAAAGTTTTTTAGCATTACTTTTAAGTGTTGTAATGTGGAAATAAGGTGGAAGCAGCAACTTCTGGGTTTTGGGAAGCCTCGCTTTTTGGCACGCAAGAAGCAATGAAGACAATGCTGAACATGCAGAACGTACTTTTGCATTTAGGGCTGATTTTTTCATAGACAGATATCTTATAAGCAGATGATAAAATTATTAGCGTTTTGACATCCGATATTCGTTCTCGGATGGAGTTTTCACAGAATTAAAACTTAGATGGTTTGGTCATGTTGAGAGGATGAATGACAAGGTCTCTGACAAGGAATGAAGAATGAAGGTGACTGACAAGGTCTCTGGCGGCAGAGGTGAGTGGAAAAGTGAGGGAACGCCCTAGGATGACACATAGTGACCTAATTGCTGATGTTCTTCAGAAAGGTCAGGTGCGTAGTACTCGCAACCGGCGTGCGTGTATGACCAGATGTATGAACGTAGGCGAAGCAACAGGAGTATGTAAGGCGTTCTATAGATTATGTCTACCCCCATGGGAAGGGGTGAGTTTATGTATGCATGTATGTATAACTTAGGTTGGTTGTAATACGACTTAGCCTGGCACTGACAGTGTACAAAATAAAGTCAAGTACAATATTCCAATCCAAGAAGCGTATACTCAGCTTTCACAGGCGTTGGCCTAATGCAACCAACATGGCGGTCGGTCTAGATATGTCTATGTCTAGGTAGCTATCCCAAAGGCAGAAACCGCACTTTGGTACTAGGAAACACTCTTTGGAGTCTAATGGTATAGGTAATAAGCGAACTAAGCGATTAATCGCACGCGATCATTTTGTTCGAAACCAATCATCAGTGCAGCAATTTTGTTTGCACGTTTTTAGCGGTTCCGACCCGACCCCAACTTCCGAATGGAATGGTTGCTTCAATTATTGGTTCCATTGTATGGAAAAATGTGGAATTCGCGGAGAATACTTCGAAAAGCAATAAATACATTTTTAAATAGTAATGTTGTGTCACTTCCTTGATTCCCGAAATTTTCAGTGCCGCCCTCGTATAACGAAATTAAAAGGAAAACCGACATAACTAAGTGGGCTTTACAAGTTAACCGAGTAATAGTCGACCAACTTAAATTTGCAGTTTGAGAATTGACTGTGGCATACGAGGTGCATTCAATAAGTACCTAGCCTCATCGCCAGAGGGCGCTGTAGTTTCAAAAGAGTTTTACCACAGTGTAGCACATTCTTTTTTAATTCTTTTTTCAAATTTTCATTCCAATCCCTTCATTTGTTTTAATTTGACAATTTATGGAAGCGAACGTGTCGATCGGTTTTACAAAAATGGAAAAAGAGCAATATCGTTCGGTGATTCGATTCCTATTTTTGGAAGGGAAAATGCGCATCGAAATCAAAGAGCGCTTGGATGCTGTGTACGGTGACTCTTCTCCATCGATGGCCACCGTCAAGAATTGGTTCAACGAGTTTGCACGTGGCCGTACGTCGGTTTTTGATGAACCACGTCCAGGTGCACCGAAAACAGCTGCTACGGAGGAAAACATTAAAAAAATCCATGATTTCGTATTGGCAGATCGCCGATTGAAGGTTCGGGAGCTAGCTGAGACTGTAGGCATTTCAGAAGGGACAGTGCATCATGTTCTTCACGAGGAACTCGGCATGAGAAAGCTGTCGGCGCGATGGGTGCCGCGTTTACTCACACCAGAAAACAAGCGCAACCGTGAGACCACATCGGAGACGTGTTTGGCGCTGTTTAAGCGGAATCCAGCGGAGTTTTTGCGTCGTTTTGTGACCGTCGATGAAACCTGGATCCACTGGTACACACCAGCGACCAAGGAGCAATCAAAACAATGGATCCAGACCGGGGAACGTGCTCCAAAGAAGGCGAAAACTGTAAAATCGGCCGGAAAAGTTATGGCTACCGTTTTCTGGGATTCACAAGGTGTGATCTACATCGATTACCTCGAGAAGGGTAAAACAATTACAGGGCTTTACTATGCCGATTTATTGGGCCGATTCGACGCCGAATTAAAGAAAAAACGACCCCATCTGGCGAAGAAAAAAGTGCTGTTTCACCACGACAACGCACCGGTTCACACGTCTGCCGTTGCCATGGCCAAATTGGTCGAATTACGCTACGAATTGTTGCCCCATCCACCGTATTCTCCAGATTTGGCCCCTTGTGACTTCTTTCTGTTTCCTAATCTGAAAAAATCACTCGCCGGGAATAGATATGGATCGAATGAGGTCATCGCCGCCACGGAGGCCTATTTTGCAGAGTTTGACAAAAACTATTTTTCGGACGGGTTAAAAAAGTTGGAACATCGCTGGGCTAAGTGTATCGAACTAAAAGGAGACTTTGTTGAAAAATAAATTGCCACTTTTCCAAAATTTTCGTTTACTTTTTGTAGGCTAAGTATTTATTGAATGACCCTCGTATATCGATGTATAAGAGAACATTTTTACAATGTTAAGTTTGTTTTTGTGATAAATTCATCCCAACTTCCCAACTACAGAATCCTTCATTGTGGGTGGCCGACACGCACTAGGCCGGTTTTTCTATAATATTTTCCTGATAATCTCAATCATAGGCTGATGTCCTGTAAGACGTATTTTCCTACATGTTTTTGATGTGTAACGTCTTTCGTCTCGCTTTCTGTTTATACAAATTAGTGTCTGAACTCACCTATTGCAGCAACCGGTAAGCAGTTGAAGCAGTCTGTGAATGTTTTCCATAACTTGATGTTATACCTCCGTTTGCATTCGTCGTAGAATCTGTTGGACAAAAGAAAACTTTCGTGAACATACAGTTTAAAATAGTTATTACGTAAAAGTCTGGTTACGTGTGGTTTCCAAGCACTTAAGCCCGATTGCACCACTAAACACTATTGCATTTAGCGCTAAAAACATAATTATCTCTTTGTCATCTTTAAAAGATTTACAGACACAGAAGGATGTTTTAAATTCGTTTAGAGCTGAACGAATTTAGTGATGTGTAGATGCAAGCAGGCCTTAGAGATAACACCGTATAAATTAATAAAAAATAATTAACATTATTAACCTTTTGACCGCCACAGTCATGTACAGATGACAGAACAAAATGTGCCCAGCACACCACGGTCACGAATACATGACATATTTTATGGAATAATCATAGCTTGGCGCCGAGGGCACATCTTTGCTTTTTTGACGTGGCGCTCAATAGGTTAATACTGCATGGTTCAAACATTTTCCTGGTAGACTGATCTATTTATGGGCTATTTACGACAAGGGTGATGAGCAGGAAAGTTATTTATTTAATTGCGTGTGCAATAAAACCACAATGGTTTTTGCTCGTAAAGATGGAATGGATTTCCTTGTGAAATATAGTGAAGTATTCTTTGTATGGGCAGAGCAGTGGTGGCCCAGTGGAAACGGCCGTCTCTTTAGAGTTGTAGGTCGTAGGTTCGAACCCAAGCAGGCACGTTACTTTGTGTAAATTATTTCATCACCACTGCTCTCAAAACGGTGAAGGAAAATATTGTTAGGAAACCGTCATGTCCTAGAGCCAAAAATTCGAAGATAAGTGACATCTACCAACTCGCACTGGGCTCGCGTAGTGGATTACGGCCCACTCCCTCTCACAGAGACGAGGCCTGTGCCCCAGCAGTGGGCACATTACAGGGTGAAAATGCTATTCTTTGTGTGTAGGTACTCATAGTTTCTGATACAGAACATCATCATCTGTCAAGCCTTTTCCCAACTATGTGAGAGTCGGCTTCCAGTCTAGCAGCTGAATACCAGTATTTTAAATTGAGTGACTGCCTATCTGACCTCCTTAACCCAGTAACTGGTTAATACGATACCCCTGGGTAAGACTGGTTGTCAGACTATCGGGCTTCTGACGGCCCGTAACGACTGTCAAAGATCCACGAATGACAGCCGGCACCAACGGCGTAACGTGCTTTCCGAGGGGTCTTGGTATGTAAAGATGGTCACCCATCCACGGACCAGCCGCAGCAAGCGTAGCTTAACCTGATCGATCGACCCGTGCGGCTGTTATTACTAAACCACAAGCCCCTCTTTCAAGTTTCTCGTATAAAAGTACAGACATGTAAATACACTGCAATATTACATAAGTTATGAGTACCTACATACCTACATCCACCCACAAGACCCCTCAGTCGCCATGACAGTGATTTTCCACCTCTTATCACGTAATCCATTAGCTAGTTTGTTCAACGATTATGTTAATACTACACCAGTCATCATTCCTCGATCACAGGTTGGCAATAGTTCAAATATACGTCATACTACACGTCACATGTTTAGTGGCGTAATATTACCGCGGTAATGAATGCTGGCAATGGGAAATTATGTCCATTATTATATTTCTTCTGAAATACAGGTACTACAACCTAGCTCTGGAGCAAGGGTCTCAATTTTTCTGTAACCTGTTTATGGCAAGAATTTATTATTATTTTTAATATTGCTAATGCTTTCTTTGCTTGGCTTTTCTCTTGATGATGATATCAATGTTAAAGGTCAGCCTGCTGCTATTCAATCTGATAAAATCTAACCTTTTATGATTGTTAATTGTAGCAGTGGCCACTAAAGGTGACTAAAGATCAATCATATCATTGGAAATAAGAATGAGAGACTACGGCTTATTTTAACGAGCGTTCCGTCCCTGCTTCGCACGGTTTGTCCTGCAAATCAAATCAAATCAAAAGTCATTTATTCAAACTAGGCTGAAAATCAGCACTTTTCGAACGTTAAAGTTACATAAGACAGTCCCCCAAAAATGCCCGCCCGTCACCACTTCCTAGTGCTTTAGCTGGGAAGAAGAAGTGGTGGAACAAACTCCCCAGCAGCACGTCTGTCTGTTTAGTTTAGTGCATGATAAAACATCGAGATTTCTTTATTATCTGTAAGTTACGTGTTAATGTATTATAAATATAAACCTCAGGAACAAATGGATCAAAATCCGTTGCGCTGTTTAGGAGAACAACGCGGTCACACACAGAAATACACGAAAAGCGACTTTATTATTATAATACGTACGTATAGATACAGATTCTTTGATGTGAAGACTCATCATTTGCTAGCCTTTTCCAAACTATGTTGGAGCCTGCTTCCAGTTTAGCCGGATGTACCTGAATACCAGTATTTTACATGGAGCGAATGCCTACATGACCTCCAAAACCCAATAACTGGGTAATACGATACCCCTTGGTAAGATTGGTTGGCAGACTTCGGGCTTCTGACGACCCACAACGACTGTCAAAGATCCACGAATGACAGCGGGGACCAACGGCTTAACGTGCTTTCTGAGGTACGGAATTAGTATATGTAAAGTCAAAATATTTTCTCAACAACCACAAAATTCAACTGAAACTATCATCAAAATTGCGTTTCATAAACGTATCATTAAACGGTTTGAAGCAGTAAACCTCATTAGCTCTCTAGCTTCATACTTTACATAAATACACACAAACATCCATCCATCCATACGTTATTAATGCTTGACATGTTTTCCACGAGATAACATTTAACCACAATTTTACTGTAAGAACTGACACATCAACGACTTTTGTACTAAAAACCATCAAGTAACGTTGGAAAATCTTATTTTACCGACACTCAACAACGACTTTTGTACTAAAAACCATCAAGTAACGTTAGAAAATCTTATTTTACCGACACACATCGACTTTTGTAGTAAAACCTATCAAGTAACGTTGGAAAATCTTATTTTACTGACACACATCGGCGAATTTTGCATTAAAAACCATCAAGTAATGTTGGAAAACCTTATTTTACTGACACACTCAACGACTTTTGTACTAAAAACTATCAAGCAACGTTGGAAAATCTTATTTTATTGACACTCAACAACGACTTTTGTACTAAAAACCATCAAGTAACGTTGGAAAATCTTATTTTACTGACACACATCGACTTTTGTACTAAAAACCACAAAGTAACGTTGGAAAATCTTATTTTACTGACACACATCGACTTTTGTACTAAAAACCATAAAGTAACGTTGGAAAATCTTATTTTGTAGATTACAGTTGTATAGTTTTAAGATAGGTCTTGAATTTGAATCTAAGGAAATAAGTGACTGGATGGTTAGTGAGAAAAATATCCTAAGAGGCAAGTAAGTAAATAAAAAAAATGTACATAATAGGTAGGTATCCCAAGAACTGTTTAAAAGGACAGTAAATAACAAAAGCCTTTGACCGTATAGTCATCAACAATCGGCCTGTCAGGCAAGAATTTATGGCAATACCCCAGAGGACCATTGTAATCAGGTGATTACAATGGTCCTCTGGGGGTACATACCTACATTAGTTAGTCAATTCCCCGTTCTGTAAATGGTAATTTCTCATAATGAGGACCGCGATTTCGCGGGCACGACAGGTAACAATATGCCTGTCGCGCCCGCGATATCGCGCTAGTCTGCACGAGTCTTAATAGTGTATTTGAATAGATTTTCTTTATTATGATTTCTGAAAATTTAAAGAAAAATAAGCCACAGTAAAACATTGTACACGGAGCAAATGTATGATTTCAGAGACTGACTGTATATCTGTTATTAGTTTATTACGCCTTTATCTTCATATAATGCAAGTAAGTTATGCAAATGTATGTTAAACTAGAACGCATACACATCAATTCTGTATGTGAATATTTAAGTATTGTAGCAAAATACTTTATGAAATAAATTCAGGAAGTATTGGTGCTGATTCCCCTGTTCACAAACTAAACTAAATTTAAGTTCAGTGCATCTTTTTCTTTCTATTTCATTAAAAAAAGGACAGAAGATACATTTTAGTTTAGTCCTGTCAAATTAATCAGCGCCTGTCACTACTCCATACAAGTTTAGACGTGATTAAAAACTTGCCTACTAAAATTACGTCAATTTACGTCAAGCTCTGATTAATTTGACACGAGTAAACTAAACTTAATCTTCTGTCCTTTTCTTAATGAAATAGAAAGAAAAAGTTGCACTGCACTTAAATTTAATTTAGTTTGTGAACAAGGGAATCGGCACCAAAGTCTACCCAAAGCATAAAAAACGATATTACTTTCAAAATACTTAAGATATTTACATATAATTCTATCTGTGACTTTTTTCAAACATTCATATTTTCTTTACTAAAATTAAATATTCCGTATGAAATTGAGCGGCGTGGCGGCGCGGCGTGAGTGCGGTGCGCATTTCTTGTGTATTTTATGATCTATAATTCTATCTGTGATTTTTTCAAATATTCATATTTAGCTTTACTAAAAATTATATTTATTTATTTTATATCCCTATGAAACCGAACGGCGCCGCGGCGTACATTTATATGGCCAAGATCAACGGCCCTTAAATATCTTAAAAAAATGCGAGGTTGTGTCTGTGCTAGACAGAGACAACACTACTAGCATGTGATGGCAAAACCTTGTAACTTCTCAATTTTCCACCGATTTTCACGAAATCTTCCGTTTTTTGTAACATCTTTAAAATACGTATTAATTCAAGTATATTTTTGATAGTAGTCAAGTACCTACCCTATTATGTTGACTTAGCAAATAAAGTCGTCGTAAGTAATTCAATTGGTGCAGTCGATCGTCTGAACTAAATTTTAGTCGTCCTAGTTCAGATAAAAGCAACATTTACGACTAACATTTAAATATAGGAAAACGTGAATTTTGAGAAACGTGCTATCAAGGCCACGTTAGATTAATGTTTTCCCTATAGACTATAGAAGAATATAAGATTAATATTATCGTATTATTATATATTAGGTCTCTAGGGAAATAAGCTGAAAAATCATAGATTGGTCATGTTTAGAATTTGAGACTGCCTCGTTGGTCTAGTGGTTGCAAGCGCTGCTGCTGAGCTTGAGGTCCTGGGTTCGATTTCCGGGTCGGGCAGTGTTATTGGGTTTTTTTATTTAATTTCTCAGTAGCAGTCCGGAGTCTGGATTTGTGCCCGGTTGATGGCAATATGCTCGCCCCCTATTATATGGGCCTTAACATAACTGGCGAAATGTGGGTGTGGGGAAACAAGGCGTGATGTTATGTATGTATGTATGTATGTATGTAGAATTTGAAAGGCCGTATTTGAGATTCGACAAAGCTAAATCAAAATACGTTTCATCAAAACACTACAAATTATAAGATAGGCACTATCCAGACAGTAAATACATCGGATAAGACTAAAAATGTAGCTCAGTCAGATTTATTTAATAACTTATGTACACACAATAAGATATAATTAAAAAGAATACAAAAATAAATAAAATATGAAGGATAAGCTTACAAAAGAACCTATCCGTTAAAACATAATCTAATCTAGAGATAAAAAATATTGTAGACAAAAGCAGCTAAGGGCATTCCACTGTGATCAAACACCCACGTCCACCCACAACTTTTACAAAAGAGAGAAATGAGAGCATATTTTTTTATTCTATACTCCACATTCTGAATTAAATAACACAGACAAAATAAAGTAGGTCGTTGAGCTGGGAGATTATTCTCAAACGCGAATTTATTAGAATACTAGCTTCTGCCCGCGTCTTCGTCTGCGTGTTCCCCCGACCCACCCCGTACCGCATCGCCTGCCCGCGCTACTACTTCGTTTTTTTCCAACATTTTTTGCTCGGCTCTTAAAGATCCTAGCGTGATGTCAAGTAGCCTATAGCCTTCCTCAAAAATTGGGCTATGAAATGCAAAAAAAAGTTTTCAAATCCGACTTGTAGTTCCAGAGATTACCCCCTACATACAAACTTACAAATTTTATCTCATATAATATTAGTATAGATTCCGCGCACATTATGTAGGTAGGTACACCTTCATTCATCTCGTCTGTGTGGGTGTTAGGTTTTTCTTCATAAGGGCTCGTGCAGACTAGCGCGATATCGTGGGCGTAGGCAGCAATATGCCTGTCGCGCCCGCGATATCACCACAGTCTGCACGAGCCTTCAACCTTTCGGTATATTTTATTAGGCTACACCTTTGTATTTAATGAAAATAAGTAACGCTTTACAGGGTACTATTAACTATTCAATTCTATTCAATGTTCATAGGCCTAATAATAATACCAGCCTACTGTTGTCCCACTGCTGGGCAACGGCCTCTTCTGTTACAGAGAAGACACGAACATTGATCACCACGCTTGCTTCAAGACGGGTTGATCATTTCAGATTTATATTAACTATAAGTCCACTGGTTTCCTCACGATGTTTTTCCTTGACTGATGTCAGTAATGTCCAAGATAAACTCAGAAAGTACAATAATTTATGAATTAAAATTGAAAGTCACATTGACACTTGCCCGGATTTGAATATTATTGATTTATATTGTATAATTGCATGGCACATGCCTGTGCGAGCACTTGGTACTTACTATAAAGCTACCATTTACTGGGTACGTCTTTATTTGACTTAAATGTGCCCTGACGGCTGAGAGTATGTCATGCTTACTCAAATGTCTCGCTGGTGGTGGCGTGTGTGTTGGATCATTGTCACCCAATCACCCAATTGACCAAAACAGGCTTCTCTTAAGAAAAAAAATTGCCAAATCTGTATAGTTTGTGGTAGCGGAAAAAAATATTTAATTTTTAACATATTTCCCAGAACTTTGTTGTTACCAAAACTTGAAAAAAAATATCTCGATACAAACTAACGTTAAACTAACCTCTTAACTTGAGTTCTAATCGAAAATATCTGTATTAAATATCAATATACGTTACGTATTTAATTAATAACCAGAACGTCTTATTTGAATGCAGAACTTGGTTGTTTTTTATTTTTGATTACTCAACTCAATTCTGAATAAATAGATAATTGCTTCATATTTTGCAATAAATTACAAGCGTTGTGTCATCGCGCTTCTCTTTCTTTTCTATGCAATCTGACAGTGACCGCGGTTTAGGTGTTGTCAGCGTCTTAAGCTTCCTTCAAAATGGTTGAGCTGAATGGTGCTGCTCCATGCGTCATGTTCGTGAACGGGCGCCGCACAGTGGAACGAATGTATGGGAGCGGTTGGACGTAGACATGTCCGAAAAAAAAGAGTAAAATTATGCCAAACTAATGATGCCATCTTATTCGATTACTTAATGCCTTCATAACTTGTGGTGATGAATTTCTTCATAACTCCCATATTTCGGGAGTAATTTGAGAAAATGTGAAATTTTACTATGAAAATGAGTGTATCGAGCTCTCTCCCTCCTGATTCCGGGCTTGTTTCAAGTAGCGGTCTCTAATATCATAATGCTAATACTAAGAGCTATATTTAATACTAAGACACATAGTGCGCCAAATGTGCACTTTCTGGGATAAAGAGTGATGCTTATTTTATAACACAATTTTTTTATATTTTGTTTATTTTGTTGATTAAAACCGTTTTTCTAAAGGTTTACCTTATTACAATAACATTTCTGAGCAGCCAATTAGAGAAGATATAAGCTAATTAGGATATATAATTAGGGACTTAAGGTTTACATATAAAACTGATGCACTAATGATTACTGATAAGAACATTGCTATTATTTAATTACTAAAAGGCTCTTAATACACTAATTTAGCATGCATCATTTACTAATTATCACAATAACTAATTACCTTGCAATATTTAACAAAGGATACCTGGGATACCTGGATTTTATATAAATAGGTCACTATTAGTAACTTTAAAATCAGTGTTGATTTACACCTCGTTGTATCCAAGCTAATCTCGCAATGTATTTTCCAAATTTTAATACAAATCTTGATATTCACGTTGCTTTATGCGCACGCGCACATAAAGATTTACGCGACTTTAACTATTTGTTCAGTGTTTTAAAAGATAACAGTTGTGTTCAGTTATGTGAAAGTGCTGAAACAAGTTTAAAAGACTGGTGTCGTCGATTTTGCTACCGCATTTATGCAAAATGGACACAGTCTGGAAGAAGCACAGATAAGTTTCGGAAGAAACATGAGATTTGGCTACAGGCTGCAATTCAATGGCCGGAATTACAGAATGAAAATATGGAACCTTCTACAGAAAATATAAGTGACGTCATCGAGCCCATAATTTCTCCTGCTAAATCTGATGCTTCAACTTGTACACATCCTAGTCCTCGTAAATCTTTTGAGGACCTTAGTAACCGGCAAAAAAGAAGACGCACTGAAGATAGTCTTTCATGCAGCAGTAGCAGCGCTGAAATTATGTTTTCGGCCGAAAGGGCGCTTCAAAAGGCAGGACAAAGCGATACAGCTTATGTTATGAAATACTTGACGGAGAATCCAGAAGAGGCCTCAAAAATCAAAGCCTTCATTGAAGGTAAATCAATTCAGGTACGGGAAATATCCCCTTTGAAGGCATTGGCTCTTTATGTATCGATGAACTTATCGAAATGGCGCTATAACACTCTTCGGGATTTCAACACTCAAGAAGGAGCTCTTCAATACCCGAGTTACTACATGTTGGTTAAAGAAAAAATTAAGTGCTATCCGGCCAAAGAAGATCTCACAGTTACAGAGAGCTCTGCAAAAATCAAATTACAAGCCTTGATGGATTTAACCTCAAGAAGACTTATTAGGTCGTTAGAAACCCCTGTTGATCCCAATCAACAGCTCGTATTGACCAGCAAATGGGGTTTTGACGGATCATCTAGCCAAAGCATTTATCATCAAAGGACGAGTGAAGATGAGCAAATCGATCTTGCTAGTAATTTTATGATTAGTCTTGTACCACTGCGGCTCGTCTCAAAAGGTGTAACAATTTGGGAAAACGAGCGACCATCTTCCACTTCATTTTGCCGGCCAATATTGTTTAAGTTTATAAAGGAAACCAAAGAAAATGTGCAGAGAGAGATGGCTGAAATCGAAGCAGAGATTGAAGCCTTAACTCCATCCACCATCACTGATGGAATTAGTGTCAAACACCAACTGCTGTTGACAATGATTGATGGTAAAATTCATTCCATTATATCCAATACAGCAGCTTCAGTGTGTGACATATGCAAGGCTTGTCCTAAAGAAATGAATAATTTAGAGTTAATCAAAGATAAACACGCAAACGAGGACATGTATAAATATAGCTTAAGCACCCTTCACGCTTGGATTCGCTCAATGGAATGCTTATTACACATTTCCTACAAATTAGACATAAAATCATGGCAAGTAAGGGGTGATATAGCAAAAAGGCAAGTTGATGACAGGAAGAAAAGAGTTCAAGAGGCTGTAAGAAGAGAAACGGGCTTACTTCTCGATGTTGTGAAACAAGGCAGTGGATCCACCAACAATGGCAACTCGGCAAGGAGATTTTTTGAAAACTACACTAAATCTGCTGAACTGACCGGAATAGATGCTATGCTTTTAAGAAAAATCTGTGTGATCTTGCAGTGTATTTCATCAGGAGAGAAGATCAACGTAACTAAATTCCGAGAGTTCTGCTTTGATACTGCTAAGCTTTACGTGGAGTTATACCCATGGTATTATATGCCTTCTTCACTTCATAAAATTTTAATGCATGGGCCAGACATAGTTCAGAACATGTCAATTGTGCCCATTGGTTTTCTATCCGAAGAGGCATCTGAGGCTAGAAATAAAGATTTTAGAAAATATAGAGAGGGGCATTCTCGAAAGCATAGCAGTATCTCATGCAATGAAGATATTATGCACAATCTTTTACTGTCTTCTGATCCACTTGTTACAAGTATCCGTCCAAAAGGAAATAAGTTTGTAAAAAAATCTTCTTTTAAGGAATTTTATGAGCTTACGGATTCTGAGAAAAGTGATATCGAATTTGTTAACATAAATGATTTAGCGGACATCGATTCTGAATTTGAATTAATTGATGATGATGATGATGACGAAGATAATTAAATGATGTTATTGTTTTAAAATGTGTAACTTAGTAAATTAGAGCTTACATCTTAATTATTTATTGTACTTTTAATGAAACTAGGTAATTTATTATCAACTTACTTAAAAGTCATACTCTCATCAGTTCTTGTGAATATTTTTGTTAATATATATTTCTGTATATATATAATATATTTATAGACCTCTTAATAAGTCTGTCTGCGGTTTAAAGTAAATACAAATGGGGAAAAAACGTTTTTTTTTTTAAATTTTCATTTCCTTTTATCCCAGAAAGTGCACATTTGGCGCACTAAGTGTCTTAGTATTAAATATAGCTCTTAGTAATAGCATTACGATATTAGAGACCGCTACTTGAAACAAGCCCGGAATCAGGAGGGAGAGAGCTCGATACACTCATTTTCATAGTAAAATTTCACATTTTCTCAAATTACTCCCGAAATATGGGAGTTATGAAGAAATTCATCACCACAATTTATGAAGGCATTAAGTAATCGAATAAGATGGCATCATTAGTTTGGCATAATTTTACTCTTATTTTTCGGACATGTCTACGTCCAACCGCTCCCATACATTCGTTCCACTGTGCGCCGTCAGTAGGGACTGGTAATTTGTTAGCTGCCACGGATTATTTTAATTTTTCAATTGTTTTTATCTTTTTATTACGGACACTTTTAATGTGCACGTCTTTCTACATTGTTCTCACATGTATAATTTCAACATGAATGATGTGATGAGTGAATTTAAGATTTTTATTTAGTAGAAGGATTGTTTACAGCGGGGTAATTGCGTAACACACTACAGGGTGACATTGAAAACATGCGACAAATCGAAATGGGAGATTGTACTCATCATTATGAACAACTTTTACTAAGGGACCAAAGCTACAATCCCAAAAAAAAAAGTGCTGTCCCCTACATTTATGTTCGCAATACCTCATCAAAATGTAGGAAAAGCAGATTTTTTTTTTTGGGATTACAGCTTTGGTCCCTTAGTAAAAGTTGTTAATAATGATGTATACAATGTCCCATTTCAGTTTGTCGCAAGTTTTCAATTTCAACCTGTATAACAGCAATGTGTGTAATTTTGACAGTTCAACAACATTCATTGCGTACACATTTTTCGAACATCTTCAATCAATGGATTAGCAATATACTTCAAAAGCATTCAGATTGTGGTTGATAATGTTAAGGCTCGGGCAGACTAGCGCGATATCGCGGGCGCGACAGGCCGTCATATGCCTGTCGCGCCCGCGGTGTCGCCTCATTCTGCACAAGCCTTTACCCAATTAGGGTGACAGTGACTTCACATGCAGACCTCTGATAAAGATGAGCTTAGGCCACATAGCAAGTAACACTTGGAATGCTGCTTAAAATCGAGACCAGTAATTAGGGTTTCGTACCCAAAGGATGCCAACGGGACCCCCTATTACTAAGGCTCCGCTGTCCGTCCGTCTGTGACAGGGCTGTATCTTTTGAACCTTAATAGGTATACTTGAAATTCTTACGTGGCCGCTATAACGTCAAATAATAAAAATAAAATTAAAGGAGGTCCCCATACAAGAAACGTGTTTTTTTTTTCTGCGTTTTTAGAAAATATTGTTAAATATTGTAAGGTGGTACGGAACCCTTCGTGTGGAGCAGCAGTTTTGTTTGTTTGCACAAAATTTAGCTCACAATATTTGTTAGTTATTAATGTTTTTTTTTTATAATGGCATACGATTGCTACTTATGCGTCATTGACACAATTACTAACGTGCCAACGTACGGGAAACGATTGCAAGCGATTTTGTTATTGCTCATTGTAATTAAATTGGTGAAGTTGCTTTTTTAATGTTAACGTGGTTGAAATTTGTCTTCCGTGTTTACTAATCTTCGCTATTGTTTGTGTTAGTTAGGCAATAATCTAGCATTATGAAGCAAGTGCAGTATTATGCTAGCGACCCGGAAATGGGGCCGGTATTAATCATGCAAACCCAACATTGCGTCTGGAAGCAAGATCTCAAAAAGAACTGTTGAAATGAATTCCATCTTTTTTCAGACTTCCGGGAGCATTCACAGAGGGTCATTAAGGCAAATAACCAAACTAGGCTTGTCTTAAGAAAAAAAAAATTGCCAAATCTGCACAGTTTGTGGTAGCGGAAAAAAATATATGTTAATTTTGAACATATTTCTCAGAACTTGGTTGTTACCAAAACACGTTTTGAAAATAAAAATCGATACAAACTAAAGGTAAACTAAACCCTTTATCACGAGTTCCAATCCAAAATATCTGTATTAAATATCAACTTACGTTACATATTGAACTAATAACAAGAACGTCTTATTTTAATGCAGAACTTGGTTGTTTTTTATTTTCGATTACTCAACTCAATTTTGAGTAAATAGATAATTGCTTCATAATTTGCAATAAATTACAAGCGTTGTGTCATTGTGCTTCTCTTTCTTTTCTATGCAGTCTGACAGTGACCGTAGTTTAGGTGTTGTCAGCGTCTTAATGAAAGTGCTTGTTCATTCGCCTGTGTCAAAGGTTTTTTCGGGATAGTTCCAAAGGATCATGATTAATTTAAACACTTGCGGTTTAGCTGTTGTCAGCGTCTTAAGTGATACAATACTAATATACTTAGAGTCTCAGTTCAAGACATGATCGTTTTACAAACGATCCAGCTGATTCCTACAGCTTTATGCTGGGCACACACTCGACTAACGAACCTGCAGTAGCTAGCCGAATCAGGTTTGTTGTCCTTCACTGACCAAGCAGTCCGATGCTATCAAAAACTATTCAACAGCGGACGTTGGCCCCACCTGAACCCAACTTTATTCTGTTTTGAAGTAGACGGTGGATATGACCTGAATTTGTATTGGCAACTTCATCGCAGAGTGAATCCGAGTGTAAATCATTTATCGTTTCAGTTCTCTTCGTAACTGAAGTATTCAAAATAAATTGCTGTTTTGCCATCGAGAATTTACGCGGTCTAACAAAAGCTCGAATTTTTTTTTCTCAGATCTGATCATCCCATTTGTCAATATATTTTATCGGGTCGTTCGCGTAATTCAATGAACATCGGGTTGATCGACTGGTATTTGGAGCACATCAAATTGTTGCGCTCCCTAAAAATGTTAAAGCTTTGGATCTATCAATATTAAGTTACAGGGACATTTTCGAGCATAATATCATTTGGGTTTGGCGATGGGTTGATTGCAAATAAAATATAAAATTCTGAAATGTTGTCAAATCTCTTTTGACATTTTACTCGGTAATTGGAGCATTCGTAGTAAGTGAACACTTTGTTGGCATTTCTATTGTTAGAATACATTAATATCCGTAAGTATGATTTATAACTCGCTATTATTTATTTCTGACGAGACCCGAATCGTCCTAAGTGACAAATGGGGTCTTTAGTCATGAACACAATAAAATAATAATCATATGTTCATGATGCCAAAGCCGTTTAGAAAAAGAATATTCAAAGTTGATAGAGGAAATTGTTGTAGAAAAGTAGTTTTCACAAGGACTGGTCGCCAGCTCATCATCCATCACCAATGTTTTTCCTCAATAGAGCTTACGTACGACATGACCAGAATAACCAGTATCTCACAAATACGTTTTCCTTGCGCGGAAGTCTGCGACATAAACGGATAGGTATCAAAATCACATTTCATTAAGACTTGCGCGATATCCCGGGCGCGACAGGCAGCAATATGACTGTCGCGCCAGCTATATCACCCCAGTCTGCACGAGCCTTTATAAATTGAAAATTCAAAACAAGAAGGTAAAATATTCCTTTTTTTATTTGAAACCTGAATCAGTCCTTCTCTATTAGTCTGTTTTCCCCGGCTTTTTAGATTCCAGGAATCCGGGAAAACAACCATTTTATTCCTTGCATGGAATGGAACGTTGGAGAGCTGTTAGCATTTTCTAGTACCTTCAATTAAAATGCATTTCACAAAAAGTATTTTTGTCTCTATATCACCACATTTCAGATAAGTAACCTTATTCACAATTTCACAGGTAGACAAATATCACAATTTCCTGGGAAAAACCATATTGCCTTCAGGTAAAACCTATAAAGTTCTTAAATATTTGAACAGTACTAAAATAATTGCACAACACAATATGACATCACTGCGTTGTTCGAGTCCGTCAAGATTATCCCTATCAATCAATGGAATTATCATGTTTAGCCAGCCTTATCTGGCGGATAGTTCCAGATAAGAGAATGGCATCATTAAATAACACAACGCCTAAATGTTGGTTGATGCCAAAACTAAATTGTATGAGCCCGGCCTCCTTGAATCAAAACTGCGAACTTGACACTTTCCTTCCGCCTATAAGCATAATCAGCCTATAATCTACTCACTGCTGGGACACAGGCCTCCTCTCGGTAAGAGGGAGTGGATTACGGCATCCACCACGCGGGCCCAGTGCGGCTTGGTAAGGTCACATGTCATCGAATTTTTGGTTGTAGGACATCCATAGGCCGGTTTCCTCACCATGTTTTCCTTCACCGTTTTGAGAGCAATGGTGATAAAATAATTTAAACAAAGTAAAGCGCCTGTCAGGGTTCGAACCTGCGACCTACAACTCGTAAGGCGCGGCCGTTACCACTGGGCCACCACGGCAGTGGCGGTACCTTCATATAAGCCCAATAGCCATGCGGCATGCCTTACTAAAATGCTCGATAGAGAATTTATTGTATTATATATTTGAATCTAACATACGTAGATACGTACTGCCGCGCTAACGAAGAATACAATAACTCGATTTTGGACGATTTTAAGGTATATACATATTCGGAATTCGCTAAATTCGCTGATTCCAAATAATTATATAACTCAAAATCGACCAAAATCGAGTTATTGTATTCTTCGTTAGCGCGGCAGCGTAGGTACCTACATACTCAGTCGAAAACTGAACTTTCTTTTTTTGAAATCGGTTAAAATTTTATTGGGCTTGCGTTATTTTGAAACCCTAGGCACGCCACTGCACCACGGCCTCCTCATCTTCCGCTTATATGATGATCATACTCACAATATCATTAGCTATATATATCACGGCATTAGTAGCTACTTTATGAATTCATATTATCACAAGCCGTGGGTCCGATGGGATTAGCCATCGACAAAAAAGCGAACTTCCATTCAAAATTTCACGCTCTATTTAAGACCACTTTAGGACATTTTTAAAAAAATATTTGTGCTCACTTTCGCAGATATAAGGATTTCTTGTGCAAAATGGTATGCTTCTAGACACCGCGGTTTTAGGATGTGGGTTTTGTCAGTGAATTTTAGATTGTATTACAGGTAAATAGATTATAGCTCACTAACCATTGAATCACCCAAACGATGAGGAATTCGAAGCATACGGTGCAAATCAATATGATTGTGATGACACAATGCCAGTAATTACGGTTTTGAGTTTAATAACTTAACCCCAAGTAATTAAGTTACGCCTATTGTAGCTCTAGAAAAGAAGATACCTACTTATCAAAAAGCCTGTACAAATCAGTATTTCATGTATTTTTTTTATTATTTGCGCTTTTATTTTTCTCAAGACGAGAGGTTGAACTGACTACAATCTACAAAACATCTTCAAACATCGACACATCGTCTTCATTCTTGATCGATCAAACATGAAAATATCTCATACTACATCTTTGTCAGACAGATACTTGCATTCATAATCAAAACGCTTGGGACATTGGAATCAGTCAAATGGAACGTGACATTCGGCGCAATTTGATCCGAGTCCGAAAATAGCATAGTGTTGTGACAAAGAGGAGTTTTACGTTAGATTTTTTGTTTTTGTAAAAGCAATCTTCATAGAGTTGTCTGGTAAAGATTTATTTCAGAAACCCAAGTAGCAAACGTTAAGAGAAAAACAGACAGGCTGAAGTAGGTCTGAGCTGACCACTTCGTTCGAACGAATCGACCCGGAAAGATCGGCAAAGGTTGTCTGTCAATTACTGAAGCAGACGCCTGGAGGGCTGGCAACTAGGGTGACGACGTGACTACATAATATGGACATATACAATGCTTTGATAAGGAGCCAGTTAGAATGTCAAGCTAAACATAGTCTCAAGCTGGAGAGGGTCCTGCCGGGGTCGCGGGAAGGTACTTATGGGTCACCGAGGCCCCCGCAACACAGGCAACAGGAAGGAATACGGGTGGGTTTTAGTCAGTAAGAGTCTGACCCACCCTCCCGGTCCGCCCAGAGCGGGAGAAGTTATTTGATGATTTCCCATCCACAAAAAAAAAAAAAAGCTGGAGAGGGTACAAAATAAATTTATAAGATATTTATATAAGCTTTATTACGGAGTCTATCCCTTTTACCCACTAATGTTTCCAACCTTATTTATTTTAGGTAGATATATAAAAAAATATATTTTTTGCAGAACAGACGTGGTCAGAAATTGCACAAACTAGAGAGATTTTGATGGAGAAAGAAGAGGTCATTGTCCATGCAGCAGACACAAAATTAGGCTGACAAAAAAAAAAACCTTTTCACAAAACTGTTTTCTTTACAGTTCAATAATAATTCAGAATTATTCGTTACCTAAAGTTTTGTTTTCAGTTATCGAACCTATAAGTGATATAAAGTCGCCAAATGCCTCGAACTTTACTACTTATTTCCTTATCGACCTCGCACTGAATGATTCAGTTCTGACTCATTGGTGTTTACCGCATACATGGAGCGAGTGGCAGGGTAACTGATTAAGATCGGTTGGGAGAATCTGGCTTATGATTAATTGATTTCAAGTGTTTTGTTTAAATTGGTACGTATAATTACCAGTGCCTATAGTAACCGGTTCTATTCCTGTGTAATTCCTAGTTTCCTCACTAATGTCGAACCGACACCTTTTTAACTTACTAGAAGAGTAAAGGCTCCTACATACTGCGACACAAAGACACCGCGCGTAGCGCTACAAGCGGTGCCTTTGTGTCGCGACGCGTCGCGCGACAAGTCGCGCCAGTATGTAGGAGCCTTTAACATCTAAATAACATTGAGTTCAAAACACCAAAGGATGAACGTACCTTTGCGATAAGCTCACCTGTGGTTGATAATTCATGTTTTTCAGTATAAAAAAAAAAACTACGTCTCTACGTTAACAGATACACGCATTCTCAGAAAGAATAAAGTATCTGCAAAAAAAAAAAACAAACTGAAGTTCAACGGACTGAATAAAAAGCGTCAAGCTTGACCCGAGGCTATACGTAAGACAACAAGTATTTTGTTTGAAAAAAAGCTATGAATTAGAAGCACTATGCTAAGCTCATCTTTTATCTGACTTCATCAGTGTTTGTAAGGAACTTTAGGATTAAACTATTGATAGGCATTTAGTAGCTGCTTATAGGCATATCACCAATTCGGAGAACCGACAACATTTAAGAAAAAATGTCTTGCCTACCGTCGTGACTCGTGCGTGCCACGTATCGGCTACAGCCTGCCAAAACAGGTATGAGTACATCCAGTTTTATAAGATGATGTCAACCCACAGGCTTGCTAATACACATCAGCTTTTGACAGCAGCAGCCATATTGGATTTTGGGTGAGGATATAAAAGTGCGTCACTTTTTCCTTTGCCCTGATACAGATTATTTAATAGAGTCGAGTCAATGCTTTTGAGGAACCATTGCTGCAGGCTTAGCATGACGCTTTCTATTTCTCTAGTGTTCAGCTTATTTCGGAATGTACCTAATCATCATTTTAATATCCTTTGCAAATTTATTTGGGACGCGCACAGCACGTCGTTTTCCCCCACAAATCCCTATCGAAATATCTTAAACGAATCAATTTGCTCAAAATTAGCCACACAGAACCGGTCGGCACAGCACGTCTTATTCTTACATAAATTCCTATCAAAATAAATGAATCAAAATATGACCAAAATTAGGACACATAGAACCTCCTACATGCTACTCTATGCCGCCTACAAGGACCTACATTCTAAACTAATTGGAGTGTCTGACTAACTTCTAGAAGCCCTTCAAACGTATTCAAAAGCACGTAAGAGTGCACACTATGCAGACAGACGGCTGTCTACTGGTATTGTTTGACAACCGTCGGTGCATGACGGATGCGTGCTCACTTCCCATGACTCGTACTACACATATGCGAACATTTCTTTGCCCTGTGTGTAGGTAAGGGAGTTTCAAGAATAGGATTATTTTCGAAACGGTAGAGTATCGTTTACTAATCCGATTTGGGAATATCGATTCGAGACGAGGGAGGGATTTGTTCCTTAGCAATAAAAATAGAATCGCTTTCGACACCAAAATAAATGTTTATTTTTGGAATGTAAGTAGGCCTACTTATCGAACAGGGAGAGAAAAATTCCGATTAGGGAGACGGAAAACGTAACAAAAACTGGAATTCAAGCCATTAGATGAATGTCGCAAGAGAAATTACGAGATCCCATTATAATAAAGAAGTAGACATGAAAGTAGCGTTTAGCCATGTATGGGAGACAACTCGTAGATTAGCTAGTCAATCGACCAACCAACGCATTAGGACATTTCTCTTCATTAGGCTTTCACACAACCCTAGGCTCAGTCGCTTATGATTTGATGTTGCAAAATTCCTAATGTGTTGTCGGCAAGGAAGAGTATTGGCAAGAGCCGCATGCAAAAAGACAATAAAAATACAACCCATTATAATAAATCGATCGATGATAAGATCTTGGCTTGTTTGTTTTTATATTGCCTATGCTGAAGCGCATTAAAATTCGGCGAAGCCGTTATCCCCATAACGACTTCACCGAATTTTAATGCGGTTTAAAAGCAGGAAAAATCACATTGGGAGGACACTAAACAAAGACTTCTAATATTATGAACACGATATCTTTGGAAACGTAAAAAAATGGTTTCTGCCACGTCACGAGAATCCCTGATATTCTTAACTAGTCGTCAAGTAAAATCTTCAGAAACATGGACCGTTGTTTCTCTTGAAATTTTAACGAAATAACACATTTTGTCACGAGTCAGTAAATCAGTTACGTCGGTCACCGAAATATTTGCACAACAACGTACGTTTCATTACTCTTTTTGGTAGCTTAATCTTGTTATGCACAAACTCTTTATGTAATTGTACTTATTTCTTAACTTTGATTTTGTTTTTGTGGCAATTTTGTAACAATACTCTGTAATTACGTGTGAACTTAAAGTGCGCACCCACTTTTTAGAAAAATTGATCTCCATAATCGTGTCGAAGGAAACTTAAAGAGATTAAACGATTTCATTTCAGTCAGCCCAGAATTTGGCTACGAGGTTGGCACCTTCAGTAGCGTCCATCAGTTCCTGTAACGTGCAGGCAACAGGACAGGTTTTTTTTTTTTTTGGTGGTGAGTTTTCAAATAACTTCTTCAGCTCTGGATGGAGCGGGAGGGTGTGTCAGACTCTTACTGACTAAAACCCACCCGTGTTCCTTCCGTTGCCTGTGTTGCCAGGGGCCTCGGTCACCCTTTCGAACTTTCCCGCGACCCCGATCGACAGGCATCGGCTCTAGTGGACCCCTACACTTGTGCTGACGACAACTCTTTGAGGCGCGCGTGGAACACCACGCGCCGTCGACCCGGGCCTGGTCCTTACCGGACGGTGAGCTACCCATTGCTCACCGTCAACAAGACACGCTGGACACGATATTATGTGCCCTATTGTTTGTGGGACAGCCTAGATAAACACTTGGAAATGGTTTTTTTTTGGTACTGACTAATTTAAGGGCACAAGTAATTATTAAAAGTGGTTAGTTTAGTACCCACCTAGTTCCACATTTAACTAAATTAAATTTAGTTCTGCTTCTTCCCCATCCTTTTTTATTTATATACTTGTACATATCACTATTATTTTAAGACTTAGCTTTTAAATTATGCAAATATTGTCTTGGAAATTTAAATAAATGGGAACTTTACGTTAAATGGATTAAATACTTTAAATTTTACAATAAGTATCTTTTCGTTCTTCGCGTGACCTTTGTATTGTCAAAGAAGGACAAAAAGGCTCATGAGTTAATTACAAAGACTATTAAAGTAGATTCAACTTTAACGATTAAGTTAATTATCACGACACACGGTTAAGAGTTAACACTACTAATTAATCCTAATCCCTTTTAACAAGTTTCTCTTGGCCCTAATTAAAAACATTCGTCATTACCCTTTCGTTGGAGGGCTTGATGAACATTGTAGACAAACCGGAGATACCGATTCATCACCATCTGCCTGGCCGGCCGGATGCAGCCGACTACCAGTATTTTACACGGAGCGACTGCCTATCTGACCTCTATATAACCCAGTTACTGGGTAACACGATACCCCTTGGTAAGACTGTCAGACTTTCGAGATTCAGACTACCCGTAGCAGAGAAAGCGGTTATATGTTGTAATTCCTGATCTTCATTTTCATTTCACGAAAGACGTATCTTGGCACGTTGAGATAACAGAAAAACTATGCATCGATACATATTATACATTTCAAATCTAATCAAAATATTTTATTTTACATAAACTTTTTTTTTTTCAACTTTTAAAAACTGCGAAGCAGGGCATCGCGACGGTGCTGTTTAATATTCTATGCTCTTTTCTAACGATGACATTGGGCGTTCTACAAGTTATGACATAATATCAGCATAATATTCACATACATAATTGAATATGCTAACATTTTCAACCTTAATTTACATAAAAACGCGAATTTATGATAAACTAAAGACAGATACTTTTGCATCTATGGCTGGAAAAGTAATAGAAAAAAAGTAATAATGGCTTCTTTTGTCTATGATGTTGTATCATGCAAGAGTTCAATAAACTAAAAGACATTACTTTGCACACTTCAAATTGTTTACAGTATATTTTTGACGTGTCTTTCAACGATAAATAATATCAGTAGTGATTCAGTGCTAAACTGATTACAGCTTATAAGCTATCTTTAATCAACACGGTTTTTTTTATTTTACGTTTCAGATTATATTAATATCATCATTTTATGTCTGAAAATGTATGTTACGGATAAGGATCGTCCATTTTGGACAAAGTTTGGGCCTTTATATGTAACGTTCGGATTTTCTCAGACCACAAAAGTTCGCGTTGCCCGAAATTTTGCAGGCAAATTGAGGGATCCCTTTGTGTAGTGAGTAATAGCGACACCCGGGGCCCGACTCACGCATGTCTCATCCATCAAAATTTTTCCACGTATACAAAATACGCTGTATGTATTCGATTTTGAAATAACCATATAACTTTCTTTAAATAAACATCTGGAAATGGTTAAACCAAGTTTATTTCAGTATGATCTGGAGCGATTAATCCGATAAACTACAAAGTTTGCCTGAAAATGTGTAGAAACTTTTACACAGACAGACAGACAGTTCAAATATCATATTCAGCCCAGGATTGGATTAGTTTGCCGATTCATGGAATATTTGCAGTTTTGCGTAAGTGATTTTCTTAATTTTGCTTTTATGGTTATTCATGGTACCAAATAAATAATAATAATTATTATTTATTTATCTGTAGATAATCACTTACGTTTAACACGCTCAGCGCCATGTGTATATCCTGAGATACACCCTAATGTTTTTGTCCCAGGGTTTTAATCTTGAGCCAGTGTATCTTATGTGATACACCTTAGAAAAAACAAGAAAGGGGGGGCAAGGGGAGTAAAGTGGTAAGTTTACAGTTTTTTGGTAGAAGAAAAATCTTACTGGGAGAAGCAAATTCTGCAAAAAAAATATTGAAAAATACACTACTTTTGCTTCAAAGCTCCCTTAGCGCTGAGCGTGTTAAGTAATAAATTTTCACTCACCCATAAATCCTATTAATGCTAGCGCATTCATGGTTGCCACGTAAAAGGAAGAAGTTCTCGGGGTACTTGATCTTGTAAGCAAGGAGTAGACATATGGTCTCCAGCGACTGCTTCCCACGGTCCACATAGTCTCCGAGGAACAGATAGTTCGACTCGGGGGGGAAGCCTCCATATTCAAACAATCTGAGGAGGTCGTAGTATTGCCCGTGAATGTCACCTGTGGGAGAAAAAGAGGATTTAGAATTGGTTTTATAGGATGCAAAATATTGGTTATAATGTTGCATAGGGTGAAAACAGTTTTTATTGCCATGATCAGCAGTTGATCAATGAACTTGGAATAACAACAGTTATACCTACTTTATTATTTATGTACACACAATAAAATACGTGGCTACGTAATAACAACCGCACAGGTCAATTGATCAGGTTAAGCTATGCTTGCCGCGGTTGGTCTGTAGATGGGTTACCATCTTCATATACCAAGACAGCTCCGTGCCTCGGAAAGCACGTTAAGCCGTTGGTACCGGCTATCAATCGTGGATCTTTGATAGTCGTTACGGGTCGTCAGAAGCCCGAAAGACTGACAACGAATCTTACCAAGGGGTAGCGTTTTACCCAGTAACTGGCTTGTGGAGGTCAGATAGGCAGTCACTTCATGTAAAATACTGGTATTCAGCTGTATCCGGTTAGACTTGTAGCCTAATATTATAAATGCGGAAGTGAGTGTGTTTGTTTGTAACGCTTTCACGCTAAAATGGCTGAACGCATTTGAATGAAATTTAGCACATGGGTAGACCATGACCTAGAGGACATAGGCTACTTTTCATCCTAGATCGTAGACGAAGTCGCGAGCAACAGCTGTAAAGTATCAATATATACCTAAATAAAGAAAGCTAAGTGAAAACGAAGTAATACCGCTGCGCGCTGGTAGACGATGCGATGCGACGGGGTAGGTTGGGGGAACAAGAAATTTCATGCGGGCGAAATCGCGTCAGAAAGCTACTAAATAAAATATGAGTCATATGGTTTAGCTTCCATACAATTACTCATAATATTTTGAATTAAGACTGGATATCAAATACAGTCCATATTGTAATCCTTCTTTGGGTTAAGTACCTACTATTGAACAAAGAACACTACAAAACAAAACAATTCAATTTAAATCACTAACAACAGAAAAAACGTATCTGATGAATGTGCAGTTGAAAGAGTGATAAATGATAAATGATTTTATTTCTGTAAGTAGGTTTTTACAAACACTTTTACACGTCAAAACATATTTTTTAAACTAGATGGGGCCGGCGTTTCCTATCTGACTACTCTGAGAAGAAAGGCCGAAACAAACTCAGAGGTCAGTCTCTTTTAAAGTCCAGACATAATCTTGGTCAGATCATGTGAAGACCATGTCGATTGGTGTCTGAAATGGTCTTTTGATGAAAGAACCACACAGATTGAGTGGACCTGTCCAGTCAGTGCATGCATTTGTCAGTCGTTGTGCAGCTCAACTCATAACTAAAGGAGCTCAACGATTCAACGAACAATACCAAAGAAAGGACATTTGGCTAGGCCGCAAAAAAATACTCAAAACTGCCAGACCATGTTAAAAACTAACTGAGAATAAAACAAAATTAAACAATGATCCACATAGTCTTCACATTTACAATAATTAAAACAATATAATACTACACAGAGTAAATATTCATGTCATTGCATAAATAAAATTCATCAATGTCAATGTGTATATTCGGACATAATCTTGGTCAGATCATTTGAGGACCATGTAGGTTGGTGTCCGAAATGGTGTTAATTACTTGTTCAACTCCTGTCTGCCTACATGTTATTCCTGACAGAACTTTCACTCTTAGTCATTTAGATTATTCAATAGATGATAAGCATAATCAGCCTACAATATTCCCACTGCTGGGACAAAAGCCTCGTCTCTGTGAGAGGGGGTAGGCCATATCCACCACGCATGCCCTGTGCGGTTTGGTAAATGTAACATATCTTAAATTTTTTGGTTCTAGGACATGCCGGTTTCCACACAATGTTTTCCTTCACCATTTTGAGAGCAGTGGTGATGAAATGTATGATAAGGGACTACTACTTCCTAAGTAGAATACAATAAATGATTAATGTATGGGAATGAAATATATGTATAAACAATTCCCTTTTCAACGAGAACTTAAAAATGTATTATCAAATTATACTAGCAAATATTAATTAAACACCTTTTTATTCCTTTTCTATATATTTTGTTTTGAAATAGATATTCTGCTCTCTGGCTAGGGTTAAGACCACATTTCTTAATGCAAAGGGGAACTGCCGACACAACTTGGTATCATTTAACTTTTAACTTTCATCTGCCTAGCTCTGCATCTGACCTCCTCAACCCAGTTACCGGGTAACACAATACCCCAAAGCAAGACTGGTTATCAGACTGTCGTGCTCCTGACTTCCCCGTAACGACTGTCAAAGTTCTGCAAATGGCAGGTTTTGCTTATCTTTTATCTATAATAATTACTAGCAATTATGTAGTTTATTAATCTACCATTAAACTAATGAAAACCCACATTATTTGTGAAAAACCAGTTTAGTTACACTGAATATGAGTAAGACATACACAAATGATTGATTTCATTCAATTAATCATTTTAGATAACATTCCAGCAAAATGTTACTGATAACTGCACCTTTGTTTTATATGTTAAAGATGAATTTGTCTATTGATATTTGGTATTTAGGCATTTGCAATGTCAATGATATTAGTTTTAAATGTTAGGAATATGTGCATAACAAGGCATGTTCCACGTTATCAAAGGTTGGACTGAGGTCGACCCAAATCACTTTAGCATGACAATAGGTCATTGACCCACTTACATTTTCTAGCATACTTCATTTAAAAAAACTTAAAGTCCATTAACATCCTGAATCAATATATATTGTGATCTTCAACATGTTCCAATAACGAAAAACCATACATAGTTTATTGTTTGGGTTCCTACGGAGAAGTATTAGGGAAAGGGCAATGACCGCTATTTCCACGCTAAAGCGATTTGGGTATAGTAGAAGTGTTTAGAAAGCCATTTCATGGGTGGAGAGCTTTGGCCAGCTGTGGGACATTATAGGTTAATTATATTTATAAACAAAAATAAGGATGGAACTGCATTTTTAATTGAAAATATAAAGGCTTTGTTGCTTGTGTAATATGTTACACATATAAGTATTGAATAAAGATAAAATGATTAATACACAAGATAATATTATGTTGTAAGATTAGGAGAACCATTGACTAACATGCTACAAAAAAGGTATTTTAAGATAATAATTATAATAGGTAGATTATAACTTTATTATTAATTCTCATGGCCAATTTTATACACAAAAAAAACTTTATATATTTGGTAAATACTAATAACCCTGGCCTTAACAAATGCATAATAAATAAATAATATGACTTTTAGATAATTATCTTAAAAAGGGCTTAAAAATATTATGACAACCCAGCTTGAGGCCAATAAAATTGCTTGCAATTCATATTTTTTTATATGGAATATTGTCCAAACTGTTTTCAAATACCTACGTAGTTACGGTAGTATAGTAAAACAGTTTACAATTACATCAAAATTCTTTGTATTATTTACATGCTTTCTCGCAAAATTTATCTCAAGAAGCGCCGACCACTACAAAAAGAGTAAAGTTAAACCTCAAGAAAATGGTCAAATGAGGTAATTTTCGAGGTGTTCGACGAAATACCTTACACATAAACAATGTTTTACAACGATAATAACGTTTTGAATAGCGTCATAAACGGCTAAAAATGCAGTTTCATCATTTCGAAAGTGGAAGGTAGCATTGGAAAGTAGCAGTATTGGTTAGAAAATGGACTTACCGCATATTTTTAGCGGCGCTTCCAGTTCAAGTAATATCGGTTGTGATAAGAATATTTCCCGCGATTTCAAGCATAGCCCTTTGATCTCTATTTCCGTTAACTGTACATTCATTCCAGGCTTTTCGCCTCGAACTGAAAACAAACGTAAACATATCACCAACGCGTAAAAAACACAACTTATTCACACTTTTATCACTTTTCTACACCAATATCGTAAATATTTCACTGATTCTAAGGTAGAACACTTGTAACTTTGTTTATTACAAACCGTATCAACATTTACCTTTTAACAATTTTTTTATTACATTATCGATGTTTAACTCATCTGTGTCTCTGTCTGCCATTTGATATAATTGTGGTGCACGGAATATAGCTAAATAGAACAGGCAAAGGAAGAAAGATTGTGAAGATATTTGCCGATTTGTGAAAGGTACAACCTATTTCAATTCTCGGCTAAAATGAATTTCAATGGCGGAGACATCACTCACACACACAAACAAGGGAAACACATCATCGGTGTTCCCAGCTTGAGGCTTACATTTCCCCAGTTTCACATTATATTTTTTAAATAGTGGATTATAAAAGGAAGGAATAGAAAGAAAGTCATCGATTTTATTTAGACAGGTATGGTTTGATTTCCATGAGTTAGTTAAACTTAAAAAAATAATAGAATCTTAGCTAAAAGAAGAAAGCACTGTTATAAAAAATATTCAATAAAAGATGGTTTTCAGGTATAAATAAATAATTATACCAAAATCCAACGCATACATGCAACGAAATGAATTTGAGTATAGAGAAGTTTAACTAATAAACTGAAATACATCTTATTATGTTGTTCCTAATAAAACAGTAAATTAAATCATATTTGCTAGATTTATGGGACGTTTTTTCTTACTGGAAATACCGACATTTCAGTGTTGCCAACTAATATTAACCCATGCAGTGTTGCAATTACACAAAAGAGTAAAATGTTGCCAACGAATAAATAAAATTTCTACTATTTTTTAAATTAACAAACGTCATACTTGTGTGTCCTAATCCTAAAATATTGTTATTAAATATTGTTTTTGGAATTACAGCATGTTTTAGGTGCTAATCTCTGGAACTACTACCAGTAGGATTTAAAAAAAAAAATTAAAGATGAATTAAGAATTTTTGAGAAAGGTATTTGTGAGAATTTATCTCTGTCTGACATTTCTAAGAACTTTAGACCGATAAAGCTATTTTTAGAAGGATATCACCTACACATATTAATAGAAATAAAAACGTAATACCATCTTCTCAGACTTATTTATTACCTACTTACGTTAGTTGATAAGTTTAGTTAATATGATTGTTACCTTAATTTTTATTATTTTGTTATTTGTTTATTGCTAAAGATTTAAGCCTGTCACCTAACAGTATTTTTATTTTATAGGCAGTACTACCTGTAAACATATTACCTACTGTGTAAGAAATGTTTGTACGCCTTGAAGGGCAGCACATAGTGACAATATTTTTATTTTATGACATAATGTACCAACATTATATGAGGCCATGAGAACCATAGTGGCCTAACTCGTTTTTTTACAATATTGAGTTTATGATTTTTTCCAGTTCAAATTGATCATTTTGATAGAACCAGAGAGGCCTAAATGTAATACAACGAATATTCACTAGATGGCAGCATAGTCACTGTTACGGTTTTTAGTCTGTTATCTAAATTTGAGGTGCCATACTGGCCTAAGTAAGATAGGCCACTATGGTTTAAGTCCTCTATCAGAGTAGTCGACATCGACTCAGTTGCCAAGGAAGAAAAAAAGGCTGAATCTGCTTGAAATAATTTTAAGATAGATAAGAATAGAGCTGCCGATGATTCTGATTTAACAGTTATAGTATTTGATCTCTTGAAAACTTTACCTACTCCTGTTTTTTACTGATTTCTACAGGAATTTGCTATTATAAAAGGCAGCTTTGGACTTACTGCCTGGGAATTCACAATGCTCATAATGATGAAGTCACAATGTATGTCTGGGATGAAACTATAGCTTATAGGGGTCCTCAGGAGATTGGTTCATCAAAGACAAAGTCAAGACTAAAAAGTTAATTATGTGCTCAGACCAGTGCGGTGGTCAAAATAGAAATATTAAAATGGCTTCTCTTTGCCAGTATATTGTTGCCCATCCATATTACACAGTAGATAACATAGACCATAAGTTCTATGTCAGTGGGCACTCATACTTAGCATGTGACCAAGATTTTGGATTGGTGGAGAAAAAGAAAAAGTTTTTCAAAAATAATTACTTACCGGATGACTGGACTAGTGTTATTAAGGCAGCTAGGGACAGGAACCCATTTGATCATAAAAATGACAAAAGATGATTTTATTTCAACAAAAAAGCTGGAGAATAACATTACCAACAGGAAGATAACTGCTGAAAAATCAAAGGTACAGTGGCTCAGCATTCAGTGGCTTTTGTTAAAATGCATCCATTTAAATTATTTTTTAAATATTCTAATAATGAAGATGTTTTATTTAAAAATGTAGATTTAAAGAAAAGGGGCTCCACAGATTTGACTGGTATTAAGCTGGATCCTTTATACCCTGATGGAAAACCCATCAGTTGTGAGAAAAAAAAGAACTTATTAGATCTTTTGCCTTTTATACCTCCAGTGCATCACAGCTTTTAAGTATACCAGTATCAAAGATAATGTGTCAGTAAGAAATGTCATAGATGTTGAGGATGACATTGATAGTGACTAAGTATACCTTTATTGTTATTGCTGTTGCTGTTTATTTAAGTGTTTTTTAATAAACAATTGGCCTAACAACCGTTTTTTTCTAACCTTTTTATAAAAACCTACTGGCAAAGTGGCCTATCTGTGTATAAAATGTAGAAAAATAGCAATAAAGGTATTTTCTCACTATTACAATCATAAATTGGAACATTAATAGGTCAAATAAAACATAAAAGTAATAAAAAGTATGTATTCTGAAGAGTGCTAGTTGATTAAAAAAATACTGTTTTTATTTTCTATGGTACTCAAAAAGCTTGTCCATTGAATTAGGCCACTATGGTTCTCATGGCCTCATATCTATGTGTCCAAATAAATAAATTTGAATTAGAAATATTTTTATCTTGGTAATTTTTCGTAAACTCTTCGATCTAGTTCTTGGACTATACCTTGAAAATTGAACTAATTATATCTTCTAAACTAAGACTCGATTAAATCTGTCACTTGGGAAAAATTGCACCGAATTAGCGACTAAATTTGGGAGAGAACAGATCTTCGCTAGTTGCCCTAGTTTTTAAGATTCAAATGGGCTAAGCTGGGGTAGGCGCTCCCCAGAACGGCCACCTATTAACCCTTCTTAACTCCTTAATGACCGACTAAAACTGATATTTGGCGACTAATTTCGACTAATTAGCAACATTTTTTTTTGTGTTATCAAAATCCCTGATGGTGGCCATGTCAGTGTCAGTCACAAGTGGGCGGGCGATGCGATGCGTAGCGGTGGGTCGAGGGTCGAGGCGCGAACGAAATCGCGGGTGAGGTGATAATAAAATAATATTGGAAATACTTCACTATTATATTTATTTACTGCCTTTCACAATACATAGTTACATCCAGAAAAAATCCAGAACAAAATTTGCCAAAAAAGATTGTACAATAATCAGCTTAGCTGTAATATTATGATAATTATTCAACGTTGATTATAATATAAATAGAAAAATATAATATATGTAGGTCGTACTTTCTCTTTCTTCTTATTTAGTCTTTCTTTCCTCGGAATGGGTGGCGTTTACTGAAATGCAAAAAAAAACAAAAAAACATTTTAACTATGCATATGTCACCGTAAGATTGTAAGAACCGTTATTTTATAATCTATCGGTATTATTTCCGTTACATTCGCGAGCGCTACTTCCAAGTTGCTCGCAGCGGGACAAGTTATTTGATCATTCCCACTCAAAAAAAAAAAACAACTAGGCGGGCAATTTAGTTAATACTAATCGGACCGTTCGATCCGTTACGTCGCGCGTCGCAAGCAAGATTGATACCAGTTCACATTTTGTCGGATTTTCATGGATAGATCTATACGGTGACATACATAAAAGCCTAGGTAACACTAGGCGGCATCTAAATGTGATGCTGATACCAAGTTATTATTGTTCAAGATTTATGCCACCGTTTGTGGTATTCGAATGGAGCATTGCGATATGTGAATCACCGGACAACAGTAGGATTATTTTATATATTGAGCGTATAAAACAATGAAACAGTTAGTACCTACTTGAGCTCAACTATTTTATGAATGCCATAGTACAGAGCTTTCGTTAATATGCGATTGCGTAGTTGTATGGTGCATCCACACCGAAGTTACTTTTTGTGGAGCAACGTTTGCAAGTGTTAGTGGACAACAAATAAGATCAGAAATGAAGTTATCCGGAAGAGAACCGGAGGTACCGACATAGCCTGCAGAGTAAGCAAGCTGAAGTGGCAGTGGGCTGGCCATATTTGTCGAAGGACCGATGGCCGGTGGAGCAGACGAGTCCTAGAGTGGAGACCGCGTATCGGCAAGCGTAGTGTGGGATGCCCCCCAGCTAGATGGACCGACGACCTTAAAAAGGTGGCTGGGACAGACTGGATGCGGAAGGCGGAGGACAGGGTGTTGTGGCGCAGCCTGGGAGAGGCCTATGTCCAGCAGTGGACTGTTATAGGCTGAGTTGATTGATTGATTGATTGAGTGGACAGCAACGGATAACATCAAGCTAAAGCAAAACCCGCAAAAGTTATAGAAAGTGACTTAATGTTATCATGTTACAAAATGTTGCTCCACAAAAAGTAAATTCGGTGTGGACGCACCTTTACAGACCGTCATCTCATCAGTCTGTAGTTTATGTTTACTTACGCAGGAATAGTTAGGGTATAGATTTCGAATTTGGTGTTAATATCCTCGAGGTGGAATATATATTCGACGTATTCCTTGTCGGCTGGCACCGCTGGCGTCTCGAAAACCAGGTTCATTATGTAGTCCTCCACGCAACTAAAACGAAATAAGAAAGCATTAATACAACGGTTAAAATTGGAACTAACGCCGACATCCTCCAAAAACGTGGTATAATTCCAGTCTTGTAAGACTTCATGTTATATAACGGTTATATAGTGGTATTTAGCTGACTATTACATTATATAGACGTTCATCACACGAGATAGTATTGAATCAAGAGAAACTAGAATTCGTCGATAAAACTGTTTTCCTGGGGATCACGCTCGACTCAAGGCTACAATGGGGGAAGACCCCATTAACATCTCTTGCAGGACGGCTAAGTTCAGCGGCATATGCTGTCAGAAAAATCCGTCAACTTACTGATGTAGATACCGCGAGGCTAGTCTATTTTAGTTACTTTCATTTTAGTTTCTTTCTCCTCAAAGACCCCACTTATCGCCTCAATTGTGGCGTCTGGGCACGCCACAATTGCGGTGATAAGTCCACTGGGTTGCATCAACCGTACTCTCCATGTCGCCATGAGATCCCGCCGGAGCTCCATCCGCTGTGCCGCGATTTCTCGCGGCAGCGGAGTTACGCCCCGGCGTTTCGCCTCCTCTCGCCACTCCCATACGTGCGTGAGGACTTTTGCCTCCAGATCCCATGGCGGCAATCCGGCAAGGAGGCTCGCTGCCTCACAGGAGACCGTGCGGTGTCCCCGGACCATCCAGATGGCCGTGATCCTTTGAGGCGCGCTCAACCAGCGGGCTGGCCGCAGCGCCAGGGAACGCGCCCATACAGGAGCCCTGTAGAGGGCCATGGACCGCACGACCCCTGCGTAGAGTCTCCGGCAGGAGGCGTTTGGACCCCCTAGTTTGGGCAGGAGCCGCTTCAATGCAGCTCCTGCCCGCTCCAGTTTGGGAGCCAAACGTCGGAAATGCTCCACGAAGTTCCACCGGCTGTCGAGGACGAGTCCCAGGTACTTCATCGTCGACTCGACGCCGATGGAAACCCGTTATTTGGGACTCCGACGGTGGTGCGTTCCGAGGACCATGAAAACACATGGCCTCGGACTTGTGCAGGGCCACCTCGAGTCCCAATCGCCGGATCCTTTCGACGATTCTCGAAACCCCGCGTGCCGCTGCTTCGGCCGCCGCCGCCGCCTGGTGCGCACTCCCCTGCGCCAGGACCAACGTGTCGTCAGCGTAGCACACTACGCTGACGCCGCTAGGGAGGTCGGCGCGCAGCACCCAGTCGTATCCGATGTCCCACAGATTTGGCCCCAGGACTGATCCCTGTTGGACATCGCACGACATCTCTTGCCGGTTCAACACTCCCGTCAGATAGGCCTCGACCACACGACAGAGGTAGGCCATCCGGTGGTACCGGAGTGCCTCCCTGATGCAACACCAGGGCCTGCCCTGTGTGTTGCACATGCCTTTAATACCCTGGTATTAAAGGCATTGGCGATGTCTAGAGACACCGCCAAGACGATCCCACCCTGGGCAACAGCATTCCCCGTCGTCAGGGCTCGCATGCACATGATGGCGTCCACCGTAGAGCGCCCCCTGCGGAAACCAAACTGGCTCTCCGCCAAATCCGGCCCCACCCGTACCAGCTGGCCGACGAGGCGGTCTGCAATGACTCTTTCAAAGAGCTTGTCCACCTCGTCGAGCAGCACGATGGGCCGATAAGCGGACGGAGAGTCCGCAGGGCGCCCTGCCTTCTTTACGAGGACTAGTTTCCCCGTCTTTCAACGAAGCGGGAACTGGCCCCTCTCCAAGCATGCGCTTAGCTTTGTGAAAACGCCCTCCCTTATTTCTTTGTAATTAAATGGTGGCACAGAATAGATATTTTGTAATCATGGAAATTATCTATATTATAATAATATATATATTTTTTCTGTTGCCATTTCATACAAGCACAATATTTGATATGCGAATCAAAATGGTTGTCATCGAGTTTTGACAGTAGTCCAACGTTTCAGTCGTTTGATAACGTCATTAAATAACTGCTATGCGACATAAACGGTCACTTAAGGGTCTCATCACAACCAGTATTGGACCGTAAAGTCGGTCTTTGTACTTTTATTTAACTTGTATATAACGTTCAGCGGCATTGACAGACATCTACGTAGCTACTAAACTGTTGTCGTGTAATTTGGGCCTAATCCGCGTTATATGAACATTTATATTAACGCTTATACTACCAATTTTAAAAGACTAACTGAAAATGTAATACGTTATAACATGACTATTTATAAAACATTAATTTGTTAGTTGTATGTTTTTTCAATACAATTTCTGTGACAATTTCACAAAATATTTACCAACAACACCCCCCCTCAATGTCACTCAGACGCCAAAAGATCCTTGAAGTTCCATAGATATATGAATACCATATATATTCAGACGTTATGCGGGCGCACGACACAAGACGCATATTTGAACAAAGACTTTGAAAGACTGCTCAAACATTTGAACACATGTATATGGAACCCTAAAAATAAACATTATACAAATAGAAATTTGGTCAATGACGCCATCAGTATTTTTTTTTGCACATGTAACAAATAATTACATAGCTGCATTTAAATAATACAGGTATACCTACCGCGTACAGAAAATTGTTGCACATCCTGTTTGTTGTCTATTTGAGTATACGAAACGAACATGTCTGCAAAGCATGTCTGGCAGATAAAGCAAACATGTGTTCAAATGTGAGAGCAAAGTCTTTCAGAGTCTTTGTTCAATTAAGTGTCTGCGTCTGGCGCTATTAGTTGGGTAATGTGGTGATTAGGGCTAGACCAAAACAAATGACACCAGTCTGATGTGCATGGGTTGGTCAGTTGTGCTCACTAGCTGCCTTAACTTCGATTATCGATATAGATTGCAGTGTCTTCATTATTTGCTGGAATTGGATTGGAAGCAGATGTAGATAATGTGAACCTATCTTAATTTTTAAAGGAACAAAAATAAAACTACGAACAGAACTTGTTGGATTTTCAATTTCCTCCAAACAAAACTTTGTTGATAATTATGTCGTAAGCTTTAGGTACCTACTTGGAAGTATTTGTAATTTTGCATCGTACCCACTTTATTCTATTAATAAAATAATTTGCGATTATTAGTTTTACTAATTAAAAGTGTTATTATTACTGTTTATGGTTAATAATACTGGCGAATCATGGTAATGTGCATGTGCATGTCAAGCATGTTAAAAATGATTTAACAGGACACAAGACCATTTATCGAAACATATTATTTTCGTTTTTAAACATATTTATCCTACCTACATTTTTCCTTTTTATAAACGTATATTATGTTCGGTAAACTCGTTCAGAATGTAAACCTATCTCATAAACAATTTGAGAATGATAAATGAGGCCACCTACGTCCTTCATGTATATGCCTTCTTTGGTTTTAAAATACGGTTACGCACGGCTCGCGTATAATTTTCTTTGCAATCTGTTGCGGCAATGCGCTAGTCATTCGAAGCCATTAACGGTACTACAGGAGCTAAACGCAAGTTTTATAAGTTGTATAATGCAATCCGAAAAATATATGATACTCTTCAGGATATATGCTAGGTAGATAATGGTGCCGATTCCCTTGTTCACAAACTAAACTAAATTTAAGTTCAGTGCATCTTTTTCTTTCTATTTCATTAAGAAAAGGACAGAAGATAAATTTTAGTTTAGTCCTGTCAGATTAATCAGCGCCTGTCACTACTCTATACAAGTTTAGACGTGATTAAAAACTTGCCTACTAAAATTACGTCAATTTACGTCAACCGCTGATTAATTTGACAGGACTAAACTAAAATGTATCTTCTGTTCTTTTCTTATTGAAATAGACGGAAAAAGATGCACTGAACTTAAATTTAGTTCAGTTTGTGAACAAGGGAATCGGCGCCAGTGTGTTGAAAACATAATACAACAAATTTGGTACGATAAAAAAATATCAGGAAATTACCTCTAAAAATTCTTTTAACAATTAAAAACCATACTAATATACATGCAATCATTCTGTTTTTTTGTCAGATTATTCTACAAGCAACATAATATAGCATAATAGTGTTTTATCATTTTTATCCAATCAATAGTTTTTTTTTTTGTAAATAGATAATTGCTTCATATTTTGCAATGAATGACCGGCGTTGTATCACCGCGCTTCTCTTTCTTTTCTATGCAGTCGGACAGTGACCGCGCTTTAGGTGTTGTCAGCTCCTTATGGTGGATCTGCAGTGGTAGACCGCGAAATTCAAATTTTCTTACGTATTTTTGCAATTTGCAGGTCAGTGTGTCAGGTTGTATATTTGAAATATGATTCGCGACTATAACAAATATATAGGTACTCGTATTTACAGAATTATAATCATTAAACTTAACATCTCTCTAAGATAGATTTGTTCCATAAAAACTTTTCCATGCGAGATTTGTTCGTGTTACTAAAATATTTTAATGAATTAACTCATCATCATCATCATTTTAGTCGAAAGACGTCCACTGCTGGACATAGGCCTCCTCCCCCCAATTAATTAACTAAGAATCATAAATGTTACGTTTCATTACTGCTCTATTTTTATATTTATTTTAAATAGATATTATTATATTAGCAATATTATATAATTATGTTGTAATAAAATATTGTTTGTTATACTAATCAGGTTTTTATTTTTCGGGTGAAAGACCTGTTTATCTCTTGTATAAACATATACTATTAACCGGATGTACCTACACAGGCCGCTGCGCGTCGCTAGTCTGGCGTAACACGTCACGCGACGCGGTTAGCATGTCGGTGACGCGAACCCATAAGTTTTGCCCCTATCAGAAATCGCTTAACGCAGCCTTAATTTCAAAAAAATCGTAGCTGTTCTAAAACAATGCATTTAGGCAGACATTCCAGTTGTGTCTACGTGTGAAACGAATAATTCTGTCAGTTTTATTTCTTAGATAAGTTACATCTAAGGGCGCTTTCAATTTAGACGGTTGGTGCCGGACTGCTGCCACACGGTTGTTGCAGAATTATTACGACCGTGAGCCGTACTGCAGCCGGACGACAGCAGTACGACATGAATCGTCTTATTTGAAGAGATACGCAGCTGCAGTCCGATCGAATTTTTGTGATTTCTTCTGATGTCTAAATTGAAAGCGCCCTAAGTACTGCATACGTAACTTTTATTAAATACGTCTACTAAACACTTTAAAACCTGATATTTTGTGAAAATAAGCGGGATTAATTTAGTTCACGACTGACATCGGCCGATACAGGCCGATAGCGTGTACTTGAATAGTCTCGTCTATCTATCTCGCTTTAACGTACGCTTAGACTATGCTGTTTCAATTTTGCATTGCCAACTTAACGCTAGTTGTTTATACTAAATCCATGTGTAGCACTATTTAGAAGTTCCTCTTGACAGTTCACGCCCACAGCAGTTGCCAGTTGTCAAAATAAGACTACTCTCTGCAGTCCAGGGTTTTGTTTACGTTACACACTGCCATCAAAGCCAAAAAAGAAAGTTCCGCCATGACCTTTAGATTTAACTGGCTTGTGGCTAAGTAATAACAGCCGCACGGGTCGATCGATCAGGTTAAGCAACGCTTGCCGCAGTTGGTCCGTAGATGGGTGACCATCTTTACATACCAAGACCCATCCGTGCCTCGGAAAGCACGTTAAGCCTTTGGTCCCGGCTGTCATTTGTAGATCTAATGGGATATTACACAGTCGCCAGTTTGGTTTCACGAAAGGTAGGTCGACGACTGACGCAAGAGTAAAACTCATCAGTCACATTTTGGAATCCTGGGAGAAATCCCAGGATGCCATTGGCATTGTCTGTGACCTCTCAAAACCGTTTGACTGCGTTGACCACAATACACTGACCTGTAAATTACACCACTACGGAATTCGTGGTCAAGCTGCTGATCTTGTTCTGTCCTATCTATCAAACAGGCAGCAAAAAGTAAACGTTAACGGGGCGACGTCCTCGGGGTCTCTAGTGAAGATGGGCGTACCCCAAGGTTCAATTCTTGGCCCTTTCCTATTTCTAGTTTATATTAATGATCTTCCTTACATGATGGCAAACTTATCGGATATAATTCTATTCGCTGACGACACTTCTCTTATTTTTAAAATAGATAGAAAAGATCCGGATGTCTTACACGTCAACGATAGTCTGGATGTTCTTTCGACATGGTTCGCAGCTAATAATCTCTTACTTAATGCGAACAAAACAAAATGCCTTAAGTTCTCACTACCAAATGTACCCCAAGTGGCTCTAAATTTAAAACTTGATGGCAAGAGACTAGATGCTATTACGAAAACTATATTTCTAGGAATTACTCTAGATTCAAAATTGCAATGGGTAGCCCACATTAGAGCTCTTTCAGGTAGATTAAGTTCAGCTGCATATGCAGTAAGAAAAATTAGACAGTTGACTGATATAGCCACAGCTAGGTTAGTATACTTTGCTTATTTCCACAGTATTATGTCTTACGGCGTTCTGCTGTGGGGATCGGCAGCTGATTTAGATTCAATTTTTATCTTACAAAAGAGGGCAACCCGCGCAGTCTATAGAATGGGTCCTCGTGAGTCCCTTAGAAACAAATTCAAAGTAATTAATGTACTAACTCTGCCTTCTCTTTATATCTTAGAAAGTATTTTGTATGTTCGCAAAAACTTATGTCTTTTCAAAACAAGAAGTCATCATCATCTGCCTAGCCTTTTCCCAACTATGTTGGGGTCGGCTTTCAGTCTAACCGGATGCAGCTGAATACCAGTATTTTACATGAAGCGACTGCCTATCTGACCTCCACAACCCAATTACTGGGTAACACGATACCCCTTGGTAAGACTGGTTGTCAGACTTTCGGGCTTCTGACTACCCGTAACGATTGTAAAGATCTACAAATAACAGCCGGGACCAACGGCCTAACGTGCTTTCCGAGGCACGGAGGGGTCTTGGTATGTAAAGACGGTCACCCATCTACGGACCAAACGCGGCAAGCGTAGCTTAACCTGATCGAGCGACCCGTGCGGCTGTTATTACTTAGCCACAAGCCCCTCCAAAACAAAACAAGAAGTGATTTTCATTATATAAATACTAAACATGAAATTGTGATACCCAAATTAAGATTAACAAATAAATTATTTAAACAACATAAGGACAAACATAAGTTTCAGGTTATTGGTTCCCCACCTGCGATACCAAAATTCTATAGATTATAAATGCTTGTTTTTCTCTTTTCAGTTACGTGTTTTTGCAGTCGGGTTTTTTGTTTTTTAAATAATGTATTTTATTACAAGCTTTTTAGTTTTATATATTTACAAATTACTCATTACTAGCTTTTATTTGATACCAATATTGTTGCAATTAATAAAAAAAAAAACTTCTTCTCCTTTTTTATTGTATTTGCAGATGCAATTTATAAATATTATATAGCCTATGTCACTCCCACAATTAAGACGAATCTAAGGACACCTCATATGTTAAAATCCATCAAGCCGTTTAGGCTACAGAGCGTGCCAAAGAAATAGACATATATAATATACATACATACATACATACATACATACATACATACATACTCTCGAAAAACATTACCCTCCTGAGGCAGTCGGGTAAAAACAAGCAAATCATTTGTTATCAACAGTATCCGCTTTTATAACAAGTTGCCAAAGTCAGTTACAGAACTTAGCGATGGAAAGTTCAAAACCCACATCAAACGTGTCCTTATCAAAAACGCATATTATAAGATTAAAGACTAGGTTGGGAAAAAAGGCTAGGCAGATGATGATGAAGAATAAACGGAGCTGTCACTGGACGGTTTCCGTAGGTAGACCCTCTAATATTAACAAACATATTGCTGAATATCTGAAATGATAGATTGCACTAAATAGCGTATATAAAAATAAAAATCCATCTCTGCGACTGGGGTCTAGGCCCCCCGCTCTCTGGACCCGGTGATATGAATGAAAATTTTGTGCGTTGGCTTTCGCTGATCATTTCTACCAACGCTGTGTGCCTGTGCCACTAACCCTCTGGTGCCCCGCACCACTTTGCAACTCAGTATTACGCCACTGATTTCCAAAAGATATTCTAGTTTTTCATGTATCTATAAATATTGTACAAAAGCGGACGTAATGCCGCTTACGCTTGTAATAACAGAATGTTAAACTTACTATGCACAAGGCTGGTAAGGCACGAGTTTCTCAATCCTGTTCGGTCTTAGGATCTCTACGTACGGATCTGCTACAAGTTTTGCCGTTCCAATTGAGCCTTTGCGGGGCTTAGGCGTTGGCGCTGGTGGCTGTAAGAGAAACATAATATATAATGAGAATAAATAGAAAAATTATAAACATCAAACAAAGGGTGGCGGACCGACAATAGTCAAGAAGCTCCGAACCGAGAAGACCGGCAATAGGCAAGACGCTTAACAACCGATCTTTGTAGATTTATTGGAGGCGCTTTATGTAGAGTGCTACAAAGATGTTTTGGCTCTTTAATGACAGGCGAGCGTTTTTGATAACAAAAACGCTCGTCTGTCAATTTTATTAAAGAGCTGTCAAAGTCATCTTGATGGAGGAACCTTGGATCACATTTTTTTTTCATGTTCTAACAACATCCCCCCTTAAATTTAAGAATTAATCGGAAGGGGGCTTCCGATTAATTTCCCCTCCCTTTTAAGATATTCCTCTACAGATCTGCTTCTGGCGCTGATGTTTTTCATCCGTCACTACAATATTTGTTTCCCCAAAAAATCTGTTTTTGTGGATGTGGTATAACATAACATCACGCCTTTTTCCCCGAAGGGTTGGGCAGAGGTGTACCTGTAGTACACCCACATTTCGCCAGTTATGTTTAAGTCCCATGTAATAGGGGGCGAGCCTATTGCCGTCAACCGGGCACAAATCGAGACTCCGGGCTGCTACTGAGCAATTCCACTTTTTAACAGCATGGAATTAGTGCACTCATGGAATTATTAAGTACTTTATAGATGGTAAGTTAAATATTATCAGTATTTAGCTTTTTAAATTTAAGACGCTGACAACACCTAAACCGCGGTCACTCTCAGATTGCATAGAAAAGAAAGAGACGCGCGATGACACAACGCTTGTAATTTATTGCAAAATATGAAGCAATTCTTTATTTACTCAAAATTGAGTTGAGTAATCGAAAATAAAAACAACCAAGTTCTGCATTCAAATAAGACGTTCTTGTTATTAATTAAATACGTAACGTATGTTGATATTTAATGCAGATATTTTGGATTAGAACTCAAGGTAAGTAGTTTAACGTTAGTTTGTATCGAGATTTTTTTTTCAAAACGTGTTGTTGTAACAACCAAGTTCTGGGAAATATGTTCAAAATTAACATATATTTTTTCCGCTACCACAAACTATACAGATTTGGCAATTTTTTTTCTTAAGAGAAGTCTATTTTGGTCAATTGGGTCTTGTCAGCGCCTTAATGGTTAATTTCTGTCGTTGCTCAGTTGCTTATTATCAAGGTGAGATGTCAGATGTTACACATCGTATACGACTTTTGTAAAGCTCGCTCGTTTTTTTACCAATACTGGAGATAGGCGGCTTTGATACTATTAAGACTCATTTCATTTCATTCTCATTTCAAGTTATTTCTCTATTTCGCTACGTTCATTATGATACCTGTCAGTAAAGTAAAGAAGAACGTAGGCTGTATTATTTTCGAGAAGGAGGAAGCGGGACGGTTGAGGGAGAGACAAATTTCGCGCCCTCTCGCCCCTAACCACCGCAGGAGACGCCCTGGGCGTCGGGAATCCCAGGCGTATTTCCGGCCACCGTGAGCAATAGGTAGCTCGCCGTCCGGTAAGGACCAGGCCCGGGTCGACGACGGCGCGTTGTGTTCCATGCGCGCCTCTAAGATATCTCAGTACAAGTGTAGGGGTCCACTAGGGCCGATGCCTGCCGGGGTCGCGGCAAAGTCCGAAAGGGTTACTGAGGCCCCTGGCAACACAGGCAACGGAAGGAACACGGGTGGGTTTTAGTCAGTAAGATTCTGACACACCCTCCCGCTTCGCACAGAGCGGGAGAAGATATTTGATGATTTCCCACAAAAAAAAAGGGTTTTTTATTAGAGTTTGCAATTTAAAGAATCTACAAAGTCATCACCAACCTTGACAGCGCCGTATACAACTTCAATGAGACTCTTGACTTCAGCCTCCAAGATCCTGAGAAACTTGGAGACGTTCCACCTGGTCACCTCCTTGTGGTTCCCTAGGAGAGACATCAGCGAGGTGCAGTCGCATTTTGCTAATCTGCGAGAGATTGCGTAACAACATAGAATAATCTAAATATACATTATAGCAATAAAAAAAGAATAATAAAAATTATTTATAAACTCGCTGCGCCCAGCGGTTTCACTCGCATAACTCTTAACCCATGTCTTAATCCAGGTCATGGTCTACCCATGTGCCAAATTTCATCCAAATCCGCTCAGCCGTTTTAGCGTGAAAACGTAACAAACAAACAAACAAACAAACAAACTCACTTTCGCATTTATAATATTTACATACATACTTCCCTAATCCTAACTATTTAGATAGTTAGGATGTATGTCATGAAAATACTAAAGATCCGCCCAGGCTTCGCACGGGTGCAGGCAGTTGAAATGTGTGAAGACGGTATTCCGTTCCCGACTTGTACACAAGTTCTGAGCAGTATCCTAACCAAAACTCCTTAGGTACCTACTAGGCTTGCATGAATTGAAGATAGTATTTTATTAGTTTTAATAAGTATTTCTTGCTACATAGCATAATTGGATGCTGATAAGCAATACAATGTCAAGCCACACCGACTCTATTTTGAGAAAATGGCGTTAAAAGATGTCATACCAATTCTTAATAAATTTGTTTGAAAAAATATTTATTCACCGGTTCTTTTATGTATTTGATAAAAGGAATAATAGATTGAAAGTAGATTAGTACCATAAAAAGAGATAAAGTTTGTAAGTTTTTCCAAAAAACGTCATTATTGCATATTGCAAAATATGGTTCACGTTTTAATATTCGAAACAGGAAATTAAGGAACTTAACACTATTTTGCTAAATTCTGATTCCGGTATTTAATGATAGTAAATGTATGTTAAGGAGCATAAATGAATATTGATAAAAGTATTTTCACACTTATACTTTGTAAAATAGTTTTAAATAAAAGTCGTAAATATTCATTTTTATGTTTATTAGGTAATATGAAACTACAAAAAGCTAACTTTTAAGCAAGGCATCAATCTTATTCAACAAACAAAAACAAATTAAATAGCTTCTTTCATGAAAATTAAATTTGTGCAATCCTAAGACTCATTGATTCTTAACAAAATATTATAATCTTACTCTAAATCAGTCTTATTTTAGTAATCATTTTCTTAAAGTTATGTTGGTCATTTAAGTGAAATATTTGAATATCACTTTAACTTAATTAACTTATATATTTTACCAGAAGTCAGGTTTATTTTAAAGAGATTTTTGTATTTCGAGATCTTTAGGAACTATTATGTATTATTTTGTATTATATATATATATATATATATATATATTTACAATAACAATTTAAACTATATCAAAACTAACAAAAATAAAAGTCTTTTTTTACAAAACTTAGGGTATCTTCCTAACTAGCCCAATTATTTTTACCTTAGCAAGTGTGTATTTGTATCCATAACTTATATTCAGTCTCATTATAAAATCACTTTGACTTAATCTTATCTAACACTTATCTGATCATCGCTTTAACTAATATACTTAACCAAGAAATTACAACAGCTAAAGTGTTTAATCTTCCATCAAATTTTCTTCTATATCGAAATCAATAGAATTACCCATGCCATCAGCATCATCGATAAAATCACCCGACGCAATGTTCCTCAAGAAACTATAAAAGCCTTTTGCATCTGTTGGAATGAGCTTTAACAATTCTTTTAGATCTTGTATTTTTGCAGCTGATAGTTCACGCCCATTTGGGTATAGGATAGGCAGATCAAGCGCGAAATTCGGTTTTTGTTTCCGACTCTTTCCACTTTTTGATATGTCAACCACCTGAGGTTGCTCATCGAGTTTTGATTTCATGAATAGTTTCAATGGTTCATCACGACGTAATTCTATTTCAAAAGTTGAAAGCCAAGATATTTTTTGTTTATCTACATCAGATTTTCGGTTAGTGATACAATTTAGTAAAGGTGTTATCGATTTAAAATCTTCTTTTTGAAGTCTAGTGACTACAAATTTATTCTTGCGGCGGCAGTTTTCCATCACGGAAATATAATCTTCTGGAGTATATAATCGAATCTGTGATTTTAAGGCACATTCAACATCCCCAAACTCCGAGTCATTCGGAAGGTAAGTATGTCCCGGCTGAAGAAATCTCATAGTTATTTTTTGTAGCGTTGCATGACTGTGTAAAATTTGTAGAAGCATCAGCATCATTTTGATACTTCTGTTTTGTCCGCCACATGAATCAGCCCAAAGTATCAGCTGAGTTACGTCAGGTTTTAAATGCGCGCTAATAAACTTTTTTAAACAAGATCCCACCTCTTGGGTACCACGCCCAGCTTCGTGCTCTAGCCAAATATAGAAATATCCTTTTCCATTTGTACCACAATGTATGCCTAAGTTATGAAGGTTCAGTTGGCGCTTATAATAAACAATACTTGTCGGTAATCTCGGTAAACAGTGTGTCTTTTCTAGATCAAAGGTCAGCGTTTCTATTGAATCACTGGTTTTAGCAGCAGCCAAGTCCTTTTTCATTTGATCTCTTAATTTGTAGGCGTGATCCAAATGATCTTTGTGTTCTTTTTCTAATGAAACTAATTGTTCACCAGTGGCGACAGTTTTGTTTGCTTTGTACAAGTCGCAGCGTAAGCACGTATCTTTTTGTGGCTTTTTAAATCTGAGATTAAAGTCTTTGTAGAAAGAAAGCCTGAATCTAGAAAAACTTACATGATTCTCGTATTTTTCTTTATAAAGGTCATAAATGATGGTCAAGTTCAAATTTGGAGCCAAAAATATTGCTGATGTGCTATCTCTGCAATAATGAGAAGAATACTTAGGCAAACTCTCTATGAATTGCTTTATTTGTAGCAATTGTTCGCCATCTATTGCGTTTCTGCCCCCAGATTTAACACCCCTTTTATCACTGATAGAAGCTTGCTCCCTAACTTTGTTAAGAGCCACGTCGATTCTAGATTGACTAATGCCAAGTGTAATCAAAAAAGCTTTTTTACAGACTGGAGTATTACACAATTTGTATTTTCTAGAAAAAGCTCGCTTAGAATTTATGGAATAGCTTCTTTTCTTTTTGGCTTCAATAACGCTACCCTGTAATATTGCGCACCTTGCTTCATAAGAACCAGAACTCCAAAAAATTTCAAATTCTTTTTTACGTTTATCAATAGACAATTTTTCTGTACATTTTAAAGGGCATCTACAATCGCTACTGTTAAACTCCTTCGCACAAACTTTTTTTCCTTTCGCACTGAAGTAATCCTGATTGGTGTTCGCTTTTTTCTTTCTTATGTTGCTATTCTGATCTATATATTTCCTCTTGCGTCCTTTTTTTGGTCTACCATTGTATTTTGATGACGGCTCACCAGAGTCATCGTCGTTCGTTTCGGGTATATAATCAGGGTCTTCAATGTTGTTACGATTCTGATCAACGGAATTTAAAATACTAACAGTGGCATCTACGTCATCGTCGTCAACATCGGGACGAGGGTCGTTTTTTTTCGACAGGGCTAGAATTAATATTCTCATTTGAATGTTTATTTTTATTAATTGTGTTTGAACTATTTTCGTCATTTCCATTAGTTAATAAATCAATTGGTTGAGATTTATCGTGGTCACTAGCGTTGGGACTCTCCATTCCGTCTCCATTAAAATGAGTAACTATATCCGTTTGTTGGTCCTTATTTAGTTCATCGTTTACAAACTTCAATTTCTTTTCATCAATGTATGGGAATAAAATATTAATTGTTTCTAAAGAGCTTGAGGGAATTATCTCCACATCATTGGGCTCTGTTACAATATTTATATCTGAATGGTCGAGTAACTCAAATATTGGTGAAATACTATCTATTGTAATATTATCCGGTGATGTATAAGTAAGATCACTGCATCTGGAGTTTTGTAATTCGGTAGAAAAATGTAAATGTGGATCAGTTCTTACGTTAGGTACAGGGATATCTTGAGGCTTATTTGAGTTGACATTTTCAGTAATTTTATTAAAATCTTCTTTTGTATTGGAGTTCGCAAGATTGACCATTAATTGACCCCTTGATTTCGGCAGTGACATCTTTCTACAACAAAATAAGGAAAAAGTTATTAGTAGTGATGGCGGTTTATGAAAATAATACCTAAACAACCCGATATAACTCACTCATCAACTCAATTTTGTATTGGAATTATCAGATCCTTGAATAGTAGCAATTTTGGCAATATAATTTCAAGTTACTTAAAATATAAATTATCTCTCGTATAATACTAATTTACGTTCAGCAATGATATGTTAAGCACCGTAAACTGCGCTAAAGTTTTACTCAAAAGTCCTTATCTGTTTAGCAATAATGTGTTATGCTTCATAGTCTGATACACAGTATTGTTTTTTATTTAGCAATAATCAATCAAGTGGGTAATCACAGCAATTGGTTACAAAAGTTACAATAAGTCAATATGATAGGACCAAATTACATTATTTTAGTATAAGAAAAACCTTCACCTTTGAAATGTAAATATTTAATTATTTAATTTATTCGTTTTCTAATTTATATCGGCAACATAACCTATACAGAAATTACCTATGAAAATCTTAACATAACAGAATAATTACTGACTTACCTTGATGACCCCGGCGTGGATTGCATACAATTCACTACAATAACGGTTTGTAAAACGAATCAAGTAATTACAGTGGGAATATTAGTTATTTTTTATTTTTTTACGTGGACTTCGTTGTTAGGCGCTGCGCCTAAGAACTGAATGACGTTTCGCAACACAGTGTCAAGTCTCATAACGTCTTTATTGTGACGATAGATGACGCTACTTTGAATGTCAACCGTGTTATGGAGCTTGACGGCATATTGACAAATGTTGTATACGTGATTTCCCATTTGTTTTATGATTTAGATCAAGATTTTTCGTACTTAATTGATTTAAATGACTTGAAACTCTTTTGAATAATGTTAAATACGGAACACATTATCAGAATACATCAGTATCTCCGAATTTGAGTTTTTGTGGGTTGACACATTATTGCTTATCACCATCCAATTAGCCTATAATGTTCCCATATAGACACGGGCCTCCTCTCTGTGAGAGGGAGTGGGCACCACGCGGTCCCAGTGCGGGTTGGTAGATGTCACATGTCTTCGAATTTTTGGTTCTAGGACTTGCCGGTTTCCTCACGATGTTTTCCTTCACCGTTTTTAGAGCAGTGGTGATGAAATTATTTACACAAAGTTAAGCGTCTGGGTTCGAACCTACGATCTACAACTCGTAAGTCGCAGCCGTTACCCAACACTGCTCTTACTCTTGTTGTATATTTACTTTAATAGCCTATGTCCATGTCTGGAAAAATTTACCTTTCAAGTGGTGAAAAAAAATCTAATAAAAGCTGTGGTTCCTAAGATTACTCTACGTAGACACACAAACAAAATTCTCTCTCTCTTTTTATAATATTAGTATAGATTAAAAATAATGTAATTTGTATGTTAGTGTAATTAAGGAAATAATAATTTATTTAGTTTCACTTCCAGACACAAACATTTGCGTAGCCCTAGCGCTCTAATACTAGGAGTTCCTAGTGGATCCGCAGCGAAATTCAAATTTTCTTACGTTTTTTGCAATCTGCAGGTCAGTGTCAGCTTGAATCTTGATCAAAATATGATTCGCGACCATAACAAATATGGATTTATAGAATTATAATCATTAAAGTCACTAATACATCTCTCTAAGTTCTTATGGAACATCCTGTCCTCCCAGATCGCGAATTGTGTTAACCTTCTGCAGCGTTAGACCATTCAAAAACTTACTTTATTACCTCAATGTTGCAGTCGTTATGCCACGAAAAAATCGCTTTTGTATTTTGCTAAGTGTATACATATTAGTGCTCGTGACTGTACACGGGCGAGAGTATCGCTGCGATAGTCACGCCGCGCCGCACACTGGTCCCGAATGATAAAAAAGTGGACATTAAGAAATTTTTGACAGAAGGTCAACGGATTCGGCTGATTTTTTTTTTGTAGACAGCTGATGCAATTACAAATCACTTTTATAGATTGAGTTTTTGCCAAATAAGCCGTATTTTCAGAGAAAAAAAATATTCAAATATTTTTTGTATGAAAGAAATCCTAATTTTGTCTTTATCTTCCAAGATTCAAACGTATTCAAAATAAAACTTAGCGCAGCTTGTAGAGGTGCTAATTGCTCACCACTTTGTCATAGACACTCTTCTGCGATTTTGTGCTCCTTTTGAGTTACAGGCACTTTAAATATTTTTTGTATGAAAAAATCCTAATTTTCTCTTTATCTTCCAAGATTCAAACGTATTCAAAATAAAACTTAGCGCAGCTTGTAGAAGAGCTAATTGCTCACCACTTTGTCATAGACACTCTTCTGCGATTTTGTGCTCCTTTTGAGTTACATGCACTTTAAATATTTTTTGTATGAAAAAATCCTAATTTTGTCTTTATCTTCCAAGATTCAAACGTATTCAAAATAAAACTTAAAGCAGCTTGTAGAGATGCTAATTGCTCACTACTTTGTCATAGACACTCTTCTGCGATTTTGTGCTCCTTTTGAGTTACAGGCACTTTAAATATTTTTTGTATAAAAAAATTCTAATTTTGTCTTTATCTTCCAAGATTCAAACGTATTCAAAATAAAACTTAGCGCAGCTTGTAGAGTAACTCTTACAAATATATGAAATTATCAGTATCAAATAAACAAACAAGGAAATCTCAAAACGTGTTCAGACATGTTTATGTACAGGTAAGTTATTGTGTGACTCGTATGTAAATTTTTTTTTGTATAGAGTCATTGCTTAATTACCCTATAAGTGACGATTTCGGCTCTATTTGGTCATCTAGTCGAACGCGTCGAAAACGCTGAATGATGAATAGGTATATAAATTGCAATTAAAAATTCCCTTTGTAGTTTTGCGGTATTTATGTAGGAGCACATCTTAGTATGTTTTATTTTCTCGTGACTCATCCAAATTGCAAGAATATTTGGCTCATTATCTAACTACCCCATTAAGTAATGAGGTAGTTAGGTAATGAGCCATTATCTAACTACCCCATTAAGTAACGGGATAGTTGGGTAATGAGTCATATATCAATAGTATAAGGGCAAGCGGAACCCGTTTTTGTTCATTACGCGTCTTGTGCTCGTAAAAACAACACAATTTTTTATCAACTATCACCACATTGTAACTTTTGTTTATTTGCCTGTAACATTTTTGTATCAAAATGACTACATTTGTGACTAATTTAGACATTTTTTCTTTTTTGAGTAATAGTGGGTGCCTTAAAAATAGTGATTTACTGTGTCAAACCATTATAAATCGTATTTCAAGTGAAATTCCAAACGAAGAGCTCAGTATTATCAAAAAGTTTTGCCAAAATTATACGTCAAACCTAGCTAGAAGATGGGACAATTCAGGTAGAAACGAAAGATTTGGTGTTAAAAACAAGGAGTGGTTGGAGTCTAAAATTTTGTGGCCAACTTTAACTTCTGTGAATTTTCCTATGTTGTTTGATCCAGAATATACCATAGAGGACATTTCAGTAGACGTAGAAGAGCATAATTTATCGTACGAAGAGGAAGCGGGTGCATCTACATCAGAAGCTACCACAAATACTCCCAGAACTAGAAATAAACGACCATTTGAAGATTTAACAAATAAGCAGAAGAAAAGACGTTCTTTGTCTCTTTTGGAGCATTCCGAAGAAGAGCTGTTCTATGCTCTTATTGCTAAACTTAATGAAAACGGGCGCACTGTTTGTTCTAAAGTTATTAAGTGCCTCTCAAATAAGCCAGAAAAGGTGCAAGAAGTAAGTGACTTTTTATATAAAGCTTCTGATAAATCGATTTCCGAGGAAGACACCTTAGCTCTTGCCACAGCATTGAGTTTATCAAAATGGCAATATCTAACTTTGAGGTCCATTTTAAGTACAAATGGCACAGCGGCTTTTCCATCTTACCAGAAGTTACTGTTGAAGAAGAAAGAATGCTATCCAGCAAAAGAAGATATTGTGATATCGGAGTCAGGAGCTAAAATTAAGTTACAGGCAGTTCTAGATTTAACTGCCGAGAAGATTTTGAAAGTGACTGGTTCAAATATTAATGGTGGTGTTTTGAAGCTAGTTAGTAAATGGGGCTGTGACGGAGCTTCTTCACAAAGTTGTTACAAACAAAAACCAACTGGTGACATATTTTCAGAATCTTCTGTATTTATGGTTAGTTTTGTGCCACTTCGCCTTATGAGTGACAACGATGTGATAGTATGGGAAAATCCGCGCCCTTCTTCAACAAACTATTGCAGACCAATTATGTTCGAATTCAAACAAGAAACAAAAGAATATATTCAGCAAGTAGAAGCAACATTACAAGAAGAAATTCAGAACCTTCTACCAACAAAGTTATTTGATGGCGAATTTGAAGTATTTCATGAATTGCATATGACGATGATCGACGGCAAAGTATGCACGGCACTTTCACAGACACAGTCTGCAGCCAATTGCAACATTTGCTTAACAAATCCGAAAGATATGAACAACTTGAACCTCGTTTTTAACAAACCAGAAAACCATGATATGTACAAATATGGTTTATCTTCACTTCACATGTGGTTGCGATGCATGGAATGTATTTTGCACATATCTTACAACTTAGATTTCAAAAAATGGGCGGCTCGGGGTGAGGACAAACTGCTCCGAAAATCAAGAAAAGAGTTAACGCAGCATGAGTTTTTTGTTGTAACTGGCTTAATGATTGATATCGTCAAACAAGGCTTTGGGACAACAAACGATGGCAATACAGCTCGACGGTTTTTCAATGATTACTAAAGGTCAGCTGAGATAACAGGAGTTAATGCTAATTTGATTAAGAGATTTGCTGTAATTTTGCAGGCAATATCTTCTGGGAGAAATGTAGATATTGAAAAATTTAGAATTTATTGCAGAGAAACAGCAGAACTTTATGTCAGCGAGTACTCGTACTAATCTTGATCGCACGAACATTGCTCTGTGAATTAACCTGTGAAAATAATTGTAAAAGCGTGTGTTTTGTTGTGGAACTATAATTAAAAGACTGTTAATAGTGCAAGTGCCGTTTATTATTGAAGAAAGTGACCAAAACAGATAAGCACGCCAAGATCCCTGCCCTAAATCAAATACATATTAAGTGATAAAGTATAAAATAAATAAATAAACAAAACATGCATGTAAAGATAAATTAAGCGTTAGGGTTACAGGTAGTTCAAATTTTTTAAGTACGCCCTATATAAAGCCGGGTATTCATTAGGCAACATTTGTTAATAAACTGTTTATGACGGGTTTATTAACAAGTTTACCGTAAACACTGTTTCTGAAACTTGGCAGTCCACACTTCTCAGTTGTTGCCAGGATGTCGCCCGAGGAGGTAGTGATGCTCTGTGCTGCTTATATAATATTACATAAGAGTGCTACTAGAAAAAAAAAGAAGAAAAGGTGGTGGATTCGAAATTATCTTTTAAATAGAAGTTATGTATTTCATGACCTTCGTGGATTTGATGGGTCTTTTCAAAATTTCACGAGAATGTCAACATCAGATTTTGAAATTTTACTGAGATTGATTGGACCAGCCATAACAAAACAGGAAACGAAATTTCGGCATCCTATTGAGCCCCAGAGAAGACTAGCTATAACTTTAAGGTTTCTTGCAACAGGTGACTCATATGGCTCACTGTCATATACTTTTAAAGTATCAAAACAATTAATCAGCAAGATTATACGAGAAGTTTGTCAGGAATTGACAAAAGTTTTAAAGGACTATGTAAAGGTGAGTAAAATAAAATAAATTCAAATCACTCAAGTAGGTATTTATCAAATATTTAAATCAAATCACATCAATTTATTTATTGTGTGTCATCTTCCAACTGGGAAACTATTTCGTCAAGATTACTAAAGCGCAACTCGTCACCAGTAGCAGTATGGACTTGGGGTTCTGGTGTCTGCGTTGGTGTAGATGCATCAGCATATGTCGACGTTGATGATGTGGTGCGGTATCCGTCGCCATAGCCGAGCCATCCATCTCCATAGCCTTGATATCCACCAAAATAATTACTATCGAAATTGCCCATTCTCGCTTGTAGCAATATATTATTTATGTAATACTTGGCCTGTAACAGTGCTCTTTGGTTTTTCACATTTTTCAATTCAGATGCCACATACTGGCCATAAATTTCAAATTCGTCTTTAGGTTCCTCCATCTTCTTTTTGGCACTTTTCATAATTTCATACATTTCATTGAGATTCTCGTCACACTTCCTCTTTTTGGAGTTGTTTGACTGTGGAAGTGGCGGTGGCGGTGGCGGCGGTGGCAGTGGCAGTTGTGATGTTGGCGGTGGCGGCGGCACAGTTGGCGGTGTATTTGACGGCTGCGTTGAGGCACTGCCATCCTGTAAATCATTGTTTTAAATTGGTTACAGGTTCCAAGTACTGAACAAGAATGGAAAAACAAGGCTCGCCAGTTCGAATTATTATGGAATTTCCCTCATTGTATCGGCTCCATTGATGGAAAACATATTGTTATTGAAGCACCATTTAACTCTGGCAGTGATTTTTTCAACTATAAAGAACAATTCAGCATTGTACTACTGGCAATAGTTGATGCAGATTACAACTTTATATATGCGAATTGTGGTGCTAAAGGCAGATCTTCCGACAGTGGAGTATTTCAAGAAACTCCATTTTACGATGCAATTACTCAAAACAATTTGAATATTCCACAGCCACAACCAATTTTACCAAATGGTCCGAATCTACCTTATGTAATAGTAGGGGACAGCGCATTTGCCTTATCCGAAAATATTATGAAGCCTTATCCTGGTATTCACAATCGTGGAACTATAAAGCGCATTTACAACTACCGTCTTTCCAGATCAAGAAGGATAGTAGAAAATGTGTTTGGTATATTATGTGCTGTCTTTCGCGTTTTCAGAAAAGCCATACCTCTTAAGCCTGCTACTTGTGAAATTGTAACAATGACATGTGTATATTTGCATAACTTTTTGAGGCGCAATAAACAGTCTCGGGCTATATATACTCCACCAGGAACATTCGATTATGAAGACTCAGAATATAACATTATAGAAGGTTTTTGGCGAAGAGAAATCGGCCCTCACAACAGCATGTTGGATTTACAACCTATTGCAAGACATCCCCCACTAGCTGCTACGGTTGTAAGAGATCAATTTGCTGAATATTTCATTAGTCCAGAAGGTAGTGTGCCGTGGCAAAATTCTCATGCATAATACTTAAAATAGTAGGTACCTATGTACCTACCTGTTTTTTTCCAAATAAAGTTCTGATTATAATTTAGGGTTTTGTGTTTGATTTAAAATTTACTAACCCGTTACCTTGAAAAGATGAAAAAATTACATTAATATTATCAACTTAGCAAATAATATAAAAATGTAGGTACTCACCGTTCCCATTGTATCCGATGTTCCAGATGTCGTTGCACCACGTAGGTAATAAAAATTGTAGCGGATCATACCACTGCCATCTGCTTTTAATCACTTCCTCGGCACCGCTTCCAGTTCTTTTTGATGACTTAAGTTTTTTCTTTTCACGAGAAAATTGTGAGCGTAGAATATGCATCTTTGTTTCCACTTCCTTTTGCGACATATTCAATTCTGCAGCAATGTCGGCCCAAGCATCATTTTTTTTTAATTTATCTTTATAATCTTTATTTGAAGCATCCCAAAGTATATTACGCTGTTGGTAAAGCTCTATGAGCATCGAAACCTGGTTGTTGGACCACACTACTTCCATGTTTATAAACTCGCGCAACACACGTCCACACCTATTGACTTTTGCTTATAAACTAGACGTTTCGTCTTGCTCTCCACTCGAAGTGGGGAGCATGGCAACATGTTTAATAAACAATGTTGCATCACCTTTGTATATAAACTGTTTACAGAGATGATGAAACATTGTGAAACACTGTTTATAAACTGTTTATAAACAGTGTTTATAAACAAATGTTGCCTAATGAATACCCGGCTTTATTATATAGGTTTGTATTTTGACGGTCCTAAGCCCGTTAAAGTACGAAGGAAAAGTTTTAATTGCAATTTATACCTTTTTATCATTCAGCGTTTCCGACGCATTCACTAGCGTTAGATGACCAAATATAGCCCAAATTGTAAGGAATCGGCTAATTAAGCAATGACTCATTACCAAAAAATGCTTATAATCTGAATATGAGTCACACAATAAATTACCTGTACCTGAACATGTCTGTACACGTTTTGAGATATCCAAGTTGTTTATTTGATATATTTAAAATAAGACTTTTTTTAATAGAAAGACATTTATAAGAGTTACTTATTAATGAAGAAAATGTTATTACATCTTAGTCTATCTTTAACAAGATTATTTCTAATCCGCCTGAATTAATTTTTTAACTCTGAAAATACGGCTTATTTAACAAAAAATACATCTTTAAAAGTTACTTGTAATTGTATCAGCTGTCTACAAAAAACTAGTAAAGCTCATCCGACAACGAAAAATTTAAAGTGCCTGTAACTGAAAAGGAGCACAAAATCGCAATTGAGTGTCTATGGCAAAGTGATGAACAATTAACCCCTCTACAAGCTGCGCTAAGTTTTATTTTGAATACGTTTGAATCTTGGAAGATAAAGACAAAATTAGGATTTTTTCATACAAAAAATATTTAAAGTGCATGTAACTCAAAAGGAGCACAAAATCGCAGTTGAGTGTCTATGACAAAGTAGTGAGAAATTAGCCCCTCTACAAGCTGCGCTAAGTTTTATTTTGAATACGTTTGAATCTTGGAAGATAAAGACAAAATTAGGATTTCTTTCATACAAAAAATATTTGAATATTTTTTTTCTCTGAAAATACGGCTTTTTTGGCAAAAACTCAACGTACAAAAGTGATTTGTAATTGCATCAGCTGTCTACAAAAAAAAAAATAAGCTGAATCGGTTGACCTTTTGTCAAAAATTTCTTAATGTCCCCTTTTTTATCATTTGGGACCAGTGTGCGCCGTGACATCAAATGCCGCCCAGTGAAATTATCGCCGCGACTCTCGCCCGCGAGATGGCGTCTACATAAGGTTGAAAAGTGCTCAATCGCCTTTGTCCGCATTTGTACCTACATAGTATATTATCTTATATTATCCTAATGGTGCTCACCTTACAAGATCGTCAATGCCCCTCAGCACTTTTGCCGTAATGGCATCGGCTATGTTGTTGTCATCTTGCTTCCCTTGTGTAGTCGCTCGTAGACCTTCCCACTCCTTCGTCATGGAAGCTATTCTTTTGTTTTGCCGCTCTTCCGTTGCCTCGTTTATATCGCGCTGGTCAACTGGAATTAGGAGCTGTTATTAACTACTGTAGCTTTACAAGAGTCTATTGGCGCGTCGCCAAAATCTGAATTAATGCCGCCATCTTGTTTTTTCAATACAATTTTACAAAACATTATGACAAATGTTTACCACCAGCGCCCTCCTGTCAATGTCAATCAAGCCAAAAGATCCCTGGAGCACTTCTTTTGCCATCAGCTTCGCCCGCGTAAAGGTACTGACACACATGCTTCTAAAAAAGCATGCTTAGCAGTAGCAGTTGCAGAGATATTTAGCATGCTCTGCAGCTATTCATATTTGCTAGCAATAAGCATGCTAGTTACTTAAGCATACTTGTAAATAAGGATCGTCAAAGCAATCAATTGGACACACACACATACTATTTAAGCACTGGCTCACGGCCAAAATGGAAGCTTTGCAAGAAAATACAAATCAAAAAAGTTGTTTCCCTAAATTTACAAACTGACACTATTTTAAATAGTGTCAGTTCTTCTCCCCAACACAACATATTTGTTTTTTTTAGAAGAAGCGTCACACACACCTATCGCGGACTGGATCAAATAGATACGCAAACGAGTTCAGATGCGCTCGGAGCACGCACCCGCACAGGTAGCATGCTCGAAAATCAAACGACTGTTGATTTTTTAAATTAACATTCTTTTGATGAATAATGTTTATTATTTATTTTTTTAATATGGGACTCCAACGACTAGTTCACAAAAAACTTTAACAGAGAGCATATCTTAAAACTTATATTATATTACAGCGAACTTGTGCACAGCATTACATAGTGTGCCTATTTATGATTAAAGTAATGAAAAATATGTTGATGATAATAAAATGAAATAAATGTTAGATTTCATGTTTTTTTTTACATAATCGAGTTTAAATTGTCGCTAGATTCCTTAAAAATGGAAGGCGCATTAATATCTTGTTTAGTCACGGAGAAAATGACAATTGAAATTTACAAATCTTTTTCGGAGAATGTGACCGACCCTACTTAATGAGTCAAGTTTTGGTTGCTGTACCCACAGGTCCATGGTGGTTGGTTTCAGCACAGATATCCATTTATGATCTTTAGGCTTACCCATAAGTTCTCCGAGTCCGTCATAAATTGTGACATGCGAACGGACCCGGCTAGGCGCAAAAAATACCTAAACTGCCAGACCATGTTAAAAATTAACTAAAAATAAAACAAAATTAAACAATGACCCACATAGTCTTGACATTTACAATAATTAAAATAATTTCACACTTCACAGAGTAAATATTCATATAATTGCAAATAAAATTCACCAATATATGTGTATATAATAATCCGGACATAATCTTGGTCAGGTCATTTGAGGACCATGTAGGTTGGTATCTGAAATGGTCTTTTGAGGAAAGAATCGGTACAGCCGATACAATATCGTCTCTTATATGGTGCTTGAGACCGCATTTCCAAGTTGCATCACAGTTTTACCTATAGTTCGTTTTTTTAATTCCAGATACTAAATTGACATTTCAAATGATTGTTGTTCGTTTTTTCAATTTGGAGTTTCATGACATTTGCATGTGTCAATTTAGTCTCCGAGATTAAAAAACAGACTAGGTTCTCAGATTTATTCTCCGGCACTCCGTTGACTTCTCAATTTTGTTGAGCAAAAATTTTGTTCGAGCAAATTAACTCTTGTTGATCTGACATATGAATTTTTGAGTAGCTCGTTATCCTTCTGAATTTGTACCGCGGGTGCGCAGCGCTCGGCCGCTATTCTCTAAGTAGGTTTATTGGTCGACGCAATAAGGGGCGGTAAACAGATGCGGTCATCGTGAGCATAGGATTTTGTTTTCAAAGTGGTCGCACCCGCGATGGTACGTTCGTGTCCCTACAGTTGTAGAGTTCACTTTTCATTAGGTCGAACTTGTTGCTCATAAATTGAACCGATAATTCCATTTTTTACGAGTTCTAGGGCTTCTTTTAATTCGTTTCTGTCACTGCTGTTCTTATTTCGTGGCGAATTAATGATATGAATGATTCTTAATACTAGATACGACATATTTCGACACACATGCTACTTAATAGCATGTTTTTTTTAAATTGCTCAATAATGCATGTCTGTCCGTACCTTAAGGTCGAAAGTTTTCCTAGGGGAACGTCCTGTACTAACGGGATTAAAAGCATCCTATGTCCTAACTACCTACTCTAGGTCAAGGTTTACCTGTGTATCTTTCATCATAAATCTGTTCATCTGCTAAGGCGTCTGCTGCTTAGGTTGGCGTGATGTAATGTTAGGTATTAAAGTTTGCGTTTACTAACACTAGGCGGCCTTACTACTAACTTAATAAAGGCTCCTATATACTGGCGCGATTTGTCGCGCGACGCGTCGCGACACAAAGGCACCGCGTGTAGCGCTACACGCGGTTTCTTTGTGTTGCGTCGCGTCGCGCGACAAGTCGCGCCAGTATGTAGGAGCCTTGAATTACCAAAATAAAAGCGCGTTGTTGGATTTTCAACTTTTTGCGCTGAACTGAGCGTGTGAAATTCAACAGCGCGCTTATATTTTGGCATTCATTTATATGTCGTTCAGTGTTAGTGAAAGAAAAGGTTCATCCAAAAAAACTCACAAATCCTTTGCCTTAACGTTTCCACTTCCCTCCTGAGGAGAATAGCTTCTTGTAGAACTTCACACAGTAGGATGAAAACGGAGAAGTTCTCAATCTCACCCATTTGAAAGCGGTTAATGATCTGAGGCACTTTGTCGGAACCAACGTAAGCCTAAAAACCAGATTAATTTGAAAACTTGAACGTGCGGAAGAAGCGGAATATAGGGCGTATTATAAATTACTAGCTTTTGCCCGCGAAAATTATCCCACTGGAACATACTACCGGGGTATAAAGTTCGATATCCTAATCCTAACCAGGTCATGGTCTACCCACGTGCCAAAGTTCATCGAAATCCGTTCAGCCGTTTTAGCCTGAAAGCGTAACAAACAAACAGACTTTCGCTTTTATAACATTACCAAGTTAGGAAGTTAGACAAATTTCGCGCCATCTCGCCGCCGCAGGAGACCCGAATGGATTTTTGAATCCCGGGTGGATTTCTGGCCACCGTAGGCGCGGGCTTGACGGACGGTGAGCAATGGGTAGCTTGCCGTCCGGTAAGGACCAGGCCCGGGTCGACGGCGCGTTGTGTTTTACGCGCGCCTCAAAGAGGTGTCGTCAGCACAAGTGTAGGGGTCCACTAGGCCCGATGCCTGCCGGGGTAGTGGGAAAGTCCGGAAGGGATACCGAGGCCCCTGGCAACACAGGCAAGGGAAGGAACACGGGTGGGTTTTAGTCAGTAAGAGTCTGACACACCCTCCCGCTCCGCCCAGAGCGGGAGAAGAAGTTATTTGGTAATTTCCCACCAAAAAAGTTAGGAAGTTAGGATTAAAGCAGTGCAACTTTCTTAAAAAGCACGATTGTTCAAACAGTACAAAAGTGATATATATATAGGGCGTAAATAACCCGTAATAAATACATTTATTTCTAATAATGTACGCCCATTGCCAAACATAAAATAGCATGAATAATACGACGATACGACGGTAAATAGCAGAATAATTGCCTTCTTTTTCTTTTAAATTTCATATTTTTTAGTTCACTTACAAATATTTCCTCAAGCAAAGCGTCGTGTTTGGCGATATCTTTTTCGCAAGCCTGCATCTCTTCCACCCGCTTCATCTCCTCAATCTCATCTGCCTCGCAGATTCTCCGAGAGCCTTTTACTCGCAAGAACTCTTCTAGCTTTGCCAAGTGATTCAGTTCACCTTCAAAAGATTGCATCTCCTGCAAAAATGTTTCGGAAAAAATCTTTGTTGAAGTTATGTAATTATATAGGTGGGTACAGTTTGTTGATAAAACGCCACTCTCGCTATAATAATATCGCCTAAGAAACCTTTTTCCAAAACCCTTGAAAAAATAGGGCATTAACCGTAGACACGTTCAGTACGCTGCCAGTTTTAACTACTAAAGTCGAGCAATTCTCGAGAAGTTTCTATACAATCTTGGAATTGCCATAACTGCTCGGTGTTGTCAAGACGTCATAGTTAACCATTACTAAAAATTGCCTTACTGGAGTAACAAACTGGACAAAGTAATGCCAAGGTTGCTACGGTTAAAGACGAGGGACAGGGTGTTGTGGCCGCAGCTTGAGAGAGGCCTATGCCTCTTAGGCCAGAAGTCGACTGCGATAGGCTCTGTTGATTGACTGACTGTAAAATGATGTAAAAACCATATTGTAGCTCTCATAATACATACAGCAATATCCCTATTCAGTTGGAATAGTCCTTTCCACTTCAGAGCCTCTAGTTTCCGACAGCATTCGTCCCTATTTGCGAAGGCCACGGAGGCTATCTCGAATATATCCATGAGGTACATCTTTCCTTTTACTAGCTTGCCTATGGTGCGATTCCATTGGATGTTGAAGCCGTTCCTGGGTCAACCGTAATTTTGCATTATTATCTTTCGTTCGAAGCTAAACGTCTGAACACAAAGGTAAGCAGTGGTAGCCCGCAAACTACGATGTTCTTACGTGTTTCACAATTAGCAGTTTAGTATATACAAGGTGTCGTTTTGCATCCTCGTCAAATTCAAGGAGGTAACTATGCTAATGATTCTCGACACGAATCAATAATAAAATAAGGATGTCTTTTTGTTTCTAATTTTCGGAAATCGGCATGTGTGGGACACCCATGTTAAAACGCGGCCCGTGTGATACCGCACTGTGACTGCCCTTATACACGCACACTACCGCTCACGCAACGGGGTGATACTGTTCCGTGAAAGGGGTGTATTCTAAAATACTGTCAAACTTAAATAAAAAAAAAAAACAAGTATGTATTAATTTATTGAGCAGGTATCGTAATTTTATTTGATTATATATGACTTTCTTAGCAGCCTCCTGAAATTTGACGAGGATGCAAAACGACACCTTGTATAAATATGATTCGCGGCCCAAATATTATTTTTTTGAATTATAATCATAAAAATCATCAATACAACTCTCGTAAGTCCATATATCCCCATTGAATGACATCGAGGCCAATTCTGACTTATGGAGTTCTAATGATTCTAATGATTTATAATTCTGATTTTTAAAGGTTCTAATGATTTATAATTCTGTAAAGCCATGTTTGTTTCGGTCGTGAATCATATTTGAATGGAATAATCGTTGGATTGGTTCATCAATGAATTCATTGGTGAACCAATCCAACGATGTTGGATTACGGCAGTCGGCTTCTTTCACTCGCCTACCGAATGATCGAAAACTGAACTGATAATGAATGACTATGTTATTTTGTAGGAGTCGTGTGAACGTGGAATGAAACAAAAATGAACATTCATTCGAGTGAACCACACACTCGAGTGAAGCGTCTGATATCAGTTTAACAGCTGTCATGCACAACACCAATCTGAGTCCTAAGTTTAGATCCATCCAATGATGCGCATTGCATGGCATCTGGATTATCTACGTTCAGTGATCGACTATTGATAAATAATGAATATTGTTCTGATGATCAATAGCGACTGGCCAACGTCGATCGACCATCAGTTGCAGCTTGACATAAAAATTTATTAAAGGTGCGTCGTGTGGTAAAAAAATCTACAGATAGATAGATAGAATACTCTTCTACAGTACAGTTTTGTATGAACAAATTCATGATAGAAAGGGGCAGCATATTTTTACAAACAAATATTTAAATATCACCTACTCAGGTTGCGCAAAGTGTCCATACTGAAAAGAGTAAGCTCTCATATCATCTATTGACGCGGTCGAACGAATCTTACGATTTAAATCTTTGCTTACAAAGCCAACATGGAACGATAGATACGATAAATATTATGATTGAGCGAGACAATATTACTCAAATGTCATTGTCTACGAAACAGAAGCGTGACATTTTTTGACGCGGTCAAACGATTCTTACGATTTGCTTACAAGGGCATACATCTATCAACAATAGTTTCGTCACTCATAACAGTACTAACCTCTCAACTAGCAGTCTGTGTATCTCTTCTCTCACTCGTCGGTTATCCGTATTGACCACACAGAATCTCTTGGTGGCCAGGTCTAATCTGTTCTCCATGCGTCGAAGACGGTTGTTGGCGTTCTCTATCATTCCTAGTTCCTGTATATTAACTTCTAGAAATTACGAGACTCTTTCAAAGGGACGATTTTTAGAAAAAGTTCGGATTTTTGTCTCTGTCACTGACTTACTCATCACATACTATAAACGTATACTATAAGCCATATGGTATATCTGTGGAGCGTGGAACCTAAGATAGAAACACGCTTGTACGATATGACTACACACGGAAAGCAAAGCTAATAGAAATCTCTATTCCTAGACAGCACGTTTTGCCGAAAACCCTGTTGCTAGAAAATATTGTTCGTAGACATCTCGGTACATAGGAAGCACAGAACCTTTCATATGCGTCACTTTCGACGACAGTAATATAGGGGATCTGGCGCTCGGCGGTCACTGCCGCGACACGCTCGCTTCGCTCGCTCGCCTTCGCGCGTTAACGGTCACTTTTCTAACCTAACCTAACCTGTTCGGTTCTGTGAACCGAGGTATCTGGAAACAGTGGTTTCTATGAGCAAAGTTTACGGCAAAAAGTGCTATTTAAGGACAGTGATCTCTGTCAACAGTGCTTCCTATGTACCGAGATGTCTACGAACAATGTTTTCTATCAACAGGGTTTTCGGCGAAACGTGCTGTCTAGGAATAGAGATTTCTATTAGCTTTGCTTTCTGTGTGTAGTCATATCGTACAAGCGTGTTTCTATCTTAGGTTCCACGCTGATATCTGTGTGACTGGCTGGTTTAGCAATAGACAATTGCTAAACCTCGCCAACTACACGTGCGTGAGCAAATCCGCGTGACACTACAAGCCTACAAGCCCTATCACAAATAATTTGTCTCTGAATTTTGGCTTGTTGCCATAAGGTTGCTGGTGAGTTGCTGTCAGAGGTTAAATAACTGTGAAAGGACTGTAAAATCGTCCTAACTTGGAGCTATTCACGCATTTTAAGAAATTATTTTCGCCATGCGTTGATGCGATTCCTGAGTAAGCGAAGATAAGATTTGGTGTACAACATACATTGATATTAAAACATGCTCTCTAGCAGGAGGTCTACGTAAACTGAAAATCAAATAATATTAGTCAAAACTTTATTGATGTCGGAATTCACCAAAAACTTTGTCTTTTTAGCTGTAAAATATTTCCAAATGAATTTTGTCCTAAAAGCCGAATGAATCTGTCGCATCCCTTATTTGCGTTTTCGAGTACTCACATCAGCCTCGGTAGGAACTTTTTTGGAGAGTTCAATGACATTCTTCTGCGCGAGGTAGTTGAGGCAGTCCAGCTCCGCTTGCTGAGCCCTCTCGTCTCTCAGCTCACTCTCCAGCTGCTCATACTCGACTATGGACTTGTGAGTCCCACTCTTCACGTAAGCGTCGCGAACTGCGTGCTGGCCTTTTCTGGCAAGCTGAAGATTAGTGTATAATGTAAAGGCTTGACAAGACTTGGCTGATGGTTTAATTGTAACATACAATAAGTTAAATTAAAAAAAAAAAACAATTAAAGTTGTACCGTACAAAACCAAAAACAGTGTTTAGATGCTGCCGTTTGCTTCAATTTTAATGTGTGCCATTTACACGATGCAAGAAACTTGCATCGTGTAAATGGGGGCTCTACAATTTTTTTTTTAAGGAATAAGGGTAATGTATGATTTAGGATTTTCAGAGTTTGTTTCTGGCAGCAAAGAATCGTATTCTGCCTGATCAATAGTGATTCATTAATGAATCACAAAGGAGAAACCCAAACTCCATAGAAACTTGGGCCTGGCGTTACAGAGCTGGAATTTGGCCATAAATTAGATTATATAAGAAGGTTCCACGAGCCCAACTTTCACGTCTCCCAGCAATGGCCAAATTGGTAAAATCAGGCAATGTTTATATTTTAGGTTATTTTTATTATGTATTTTTATTATATAAAAATTTTATTTTTTAAGCTTTGTAGCCCAGCGCATGTGCGTTCCAGATTTCCGTAGGAAATCTGGAACGCATATGCGCTGGCCTGCAGCGCCTGCAGCCTATCACGATGACGTTTTAGGTAGGTACATAAAAGCGCTTAGAGGGTGACTTCAGATTTATCTTACTGAAAACCTTAGCTTATTAGACAACGTCCACTTCATCACTGGGTTGCATTGTTAATGTTTTGTCTACTAGGGGATTTGATGCAATCTCGATTACAGTTATCTGAGATTGTAATAATATATTAAAATAAAACACAATCGTGGCAAATGGTTTTATAGAGCACCTTCTTCATTAGGATTATCATAATATAATAATACAGTATCCAGAAATTGTGCAAGAGACAATTGACTGCCCTGGTGCCGTGCGTAACCAATATACCATATTATGCTCATAGTGTGGTGTGGACACAGCGACCAACCGTTATTTTGCCAGCGATACGGGTGCAATAATATTGGATTATAGCATCCTTCTTCCACTTAGAGAGCTGTCAACTAATATATCAACGAAATACATCCGATTACCTGGATTTTATTCTTCCTCTTAACATCCAGGTTGAGTCCGATGTTGACAGGTCTTGCTGTAGGTCACCATCCACCTTTCTACACAATTCTATATATATATGAGCTACTTGCTCCCCATAGTAAGAACGGGCCTGCTTACCTTGTTATGTGCCCAAGGAGACAAGCATTAGCTCGCTGTATGTTAATTCAGGAAACTCGCTTCCTACATCTATTGCTTGGAACTGCGCCCTACGTCGATTTATGTTGTTGCTAATCACATAGTTACTTAATTGGTCAAGGACGGCTAATGAGACACAATTGATTTTCTATTGTTTGACTCCGAATCGGTGTCGCGCGGGGCTTAACAGATTAAAAGAAAAAAATTGAAATCTACTTATTTTCTACACTTTGCCATTGTAATTGAGGCTAAGATTTAAATGGGTTAATTAAGAAAAATAGACATTTATTTTAGTATATATCTGATTCGTGTAACGGTTAGGCCCAGAAACGGGTTTCTCCTTTCTTCACATGAAAATAACTCAGGTCTCAGGGACAATGATTAGATCAAAATGGTTCATCTACGAGTATATTCTAAAGGAATACTTGTGCACCCAGATTTTGGGCAATCAGGCAAGGAGGTTCCTGCTAGAGATCGTAATGAGATCATGCTCCAGCGGTCATTCAGAAACCCGAAGAGAATTCTCCTTAAGAAGTCTAGGCAACTGAAGTGCCTCTGATGTTGCATTGGCCACAACCGGCTCTAAGGCAGTGATCACTCACGTAGAACAACCACTAGCTAGTCATATAGATCACGCAGACGCCTCGGAACGAAGACGAACGAAGGCTGTCACCGTTTAATCGCATTAAGACACAAATGACGGCTTTGAAGGCGGTCCGAGACAGATGATTTGAGCTCAACGCCCGTCAGGCGGGCAGTACGAATTTTAGTCCTTCTGCCGTCTCTAGGCGCTGCTGGCGCGGCGATTCCGAGCAGTGCACTATGCCATAAATAAATAAATAGACATTTGGACAACTAACATTGATGCAAAGCAAGGTTTCTTTGAGCTCATACGTCAGAATGTTGAGCTGCTTTTCCTGTGGCGCCAGCTGCGGTATCCCACCTGCTCGCTTCTCCACGCTGCATTGTGGCGCAAGTTTCAGGTACTGTGGGCAGCAACAGACAGTATTATTTTTATTTGACCATAAAACGGTTATCCACCAATTACATGAGTTCAAGAAAATTTGACACAAGTTAATTCACACTCATAGTAACAGAACTCCATACATACATGATCGTCTTCCATTCATCCGCTTATATAAGTTGGGTTTAGCGTCAAAGTTGTGTCCGGGGAATGAATATAATTGATGCTGTTAGTGCTTGTGGAAGTTATGAGAGATAAAAGATGTCTCAAAGCAGAGATACTTGTACAGTTTTTCCTCGGGAGCAGTATAGTACTAGGTACCTTATCAGTAGTAGGTAAATTTTTATTAATTACTAGCTGACTTGATAAGACGTTGGGCTGTTCAAAAAATAATCCAAAAGTCCCATAGATATGGACGGTCAGGTTTTCCTGAATTTTTCTTTTCATAAAAACCGAATTCCGGACTATTTCGAACATTTTAAAACAAAAAATAGCCAAAACGGTCTAGCCGTTCTCAAGTGTTGCGCTTACCAATGAACAGTTTATCTAGCTATAGTAGTTATGAAAATGAGGAGCTCGTGGCTAAGCCGCAGATTAAGCTACGGGTTTGTCCGTGGATGGTTTATCATTTTTACATACCGAGACTCCTCCGTGCCTCGGAAAGCACGTTAAGCCGTTGGTCCCCGCTGTCGTGGATCTTTGACAGTCGTCAGAAGCCCGACAGTCTGACAACCAGTCTTACCAAGGGGCATCGTATTATCCAGTTTCTGGGCTGTGGAGGTCAGATAGGCAGTCGCTCCATGTAAAAAAACTGGTATTCAGCTACATCCAGTGAGACTAGAAGCCGACCCCGAATGAACGCCTTTTCCGAACGTAGTTGGGTAAAGGCTAGGCAGATTGAGTAGTTATAAAATGAGATGCTGTTCGTTGGTAAGCAAACCAATCTTGGTCCGCTCTTGTACCTACTCAATTTCGCCTGATGGAAAGCGATGGATAATGTCTACGCAGGAACTACTGCACCCAGAAGATGCCTATTCACTCTTACTCAATCATTTTATTTCTGTCGCCAAGTATTGTCACTGCGTGTTGCTGTATCAACTTCTTAAAATTCATGGGCCATCACTGTGGCAAATTACATTACGAAAGGTTACGAAATTCATGGCAGAAGCCGTAGTATTCTACAAGATACGAAAGAAGAATTAACTTTCTTACAGTTCTCACTGCATTGCTGAGTTCTGCTTCATAGTCCACAACCTTCTGCTCCACCTGCTGTGGTTTCCGTTCCACTTGGGGCGGCATTTTGATAAACAATTACTAAAATATAGAAATACAACTAAAGAAAATAATATTATAACGTCCAGTAAACAAATGTTTTTCGTAAGACGTTCACGTTGACATCTTGTGTTTTTGAAATGTATATTTTCTTCTTTATTTTTGATGTTCTTTGTTGAGGTTGCACAAACAGTTTAAGAAGAAAGGTTTCTTATTTTTCTGAATCAAGACTTTTTATGATTGAATGTGATTTCTTGCAAGTGAATCATGATATCCTGGTTTTTTCTGTCATCCTAACTAATATTATAAATGCGGAAGTGAGTTTTTTGTTTGTTACGCTTTCACGCTAAAACGGCTGAAAGGACTTGAATGAAATTTGGCACATGGGTAGACAATGACCATGCCGATAGGCTACTTTTTATTCAGGACCGCAGAGGAAGTCGCGGGCAACAGCTAGTTAAATTATAATGTTTAGCTGGCCATGAAGGTTTTAACACACTTATTAAAGTGTGTGGTACTATTGTTTTTGAATCGTGCTTTAGTGATCGAATTATAAGAAATACCAGATCTTAAAAAAAAAAACTTTTTGGGTTACTTGGTGGGAAATTATCATATAACTTCTCCCGCTTTGAGCGGAGCGGGAGGGTGTGTCAGACTCTGACTAAAACCCACCCATGTTTCCCGCGACCCCGGACCTTGGAATTGTTAAAAATTAAGTGGCAACATTCATTAGTTCCTGTTTTTGACACAGAAAAGTGTGTGGAGCTAGACGTATTGAGATAGAATCATTATCAGAAAAAATCGCATTTGAATATTTTCCCTCCCTGAAGTCCGAATGTAAAGGAACATATTTGCTCTGTAATCATCTAATGTATATTATATAAGTCAGCCTGTGGCATATTCATTAAAATGTACCAGTAGTGTACTCTGTGTCAAAATGTGCTCTGTGTAGTCTGTGGTCTATCTGTGACACCTGTCAACAATAAAAAGGCCCGTCATCATGTCGCATCTGCCGTGTTTGATTCCATCCAATAAATCTATCCTAATCAGGGTGATCCCCACGAACTTTCAATAGGAATGCCTTGACGCGTATTTCCCTTTCCATCTTCAATTCGGGACACTGCTCGCGTAAAATCACCGCGCTTTTGTAGCACGGTGCCTAAAAAACCTGGTTCACTTTGCGTCGGTTAAACATTGCTTAGTAATCGTCCCCTTTTACATGGGACTTGAATATAACTGGTGTAATGTGGGTTTACTATAGGCAGGTTCACCTCTGCCTGACCCTACGGGGATTACAGACATGATATTATGTTATTTAATGGATGACCTTCAATTGATCTTGATTGTCTTTAGTCTAATTAATGTTGGATTTCTTGAAGCTGTGGTAGCAATAACATTACAGCTGTAGGCTTAGCACAAGAACCGTAGAGAAGCGTTTTATCAACGAAAGAGTAGACAAAAATGACGTTTGCGTGTAGACAGTTGACAGTTTTCTACCGAGAAAAGTAGACAAGCGATTTCTATTCTTTAGTAGAGTAGAAATAGAAAGTGTCGTGATAAGCCTGCTGTTGTAAGTTCATTCGGCGACTGAATTTTGCATGATAATGTCATGAGAATCTGTAGAGCGCTTATATTCCACTTCGCTGAATTTTGTTCTCTATGTATTCAGACAAGTGTAGGTTGTGACTTAAAATGGATAACTTGGAATCTTCTTTTTGAGTCTTACCGCAAATTTCTTAAAAACTAGACGTCCTGTGTCAAAAAAATTAATCATCTTCCTCGTGTGTATTATATTGTGTAGTATGTGCTTGTATGATACCCCCAAGTAGATTCCAGGACCCAGGCGGATTTCCGGCCACCGAAGGCGCGGGCTTGCGGACGGTGAGCAATGGGTAGCTCACCGTCCGGTAAGGACCAGGCCCGGGTCGACGGCGCGTTGTATTCCACGCGCGCCTCAAAGAGATATTGTTAGCACAAGTGTAGGGGTCCACTAGGACCGAAGCCTGCCGGGGTCGCGGGAAGATACTAATGGGTCACCGAGGCCCCCGCAACACAGGCAACACCGAAGGAATACGGGTGGGTTTTAGTCAGTAAGAGTCTGACACACCCTCCCGCTCCGCCCAGAGCGGGAGAAGTTATTTGATGATTTCCGAAACAAAAAAAAAAGAAGTAGATTCAGGACTTTTGGCTCATTATTGTAGGAATTGTATTGCTTGAAGCTGTGTTTACATTATCACTGTTGTAACTTCAGTCGGCAACTGAATTTTGCAATGTCTTGAGAATTTCTCCCACTTGGCTGTATTTTGTCCTCTATGAATTCAGGCAACTGTAATGAGGAGGCCTGTGCGCCCTAGCAGTAGGAACATTATAGGTTAATTATCCAGATAACATAACATTACGCATGTTTCCCCGAAGGGTTGGGCAGTGGTGTACCTATATTACAAACACATTTCGCCAGTTATGTTTAAGTACCATGTAATAGGGGTGAACAATATGAGGCCATAATGTGAGGGCAATATCAACTTGGTACAAATACAGAGTCCGAGTTGTTACGAAGAAATTCCTGATGAAAAAACCTAATAACACTTTGTCCGATTTGGGAATCGAACTTCCTGCTCAGCAGTAGCACTTGCGATCTTTAGACCAACGAGGCTGATTATCTAATATTTGTATTTATATACCATGAGGCGATACTTCATCAATTAGGAATGGTAGGTAACAAAAACATGATTTTCAGTTTAAACTCATTCTTTATTAATTAATTCCATAAACATAATTAATTATTTATAATGATATTTCTAGTCACTATTAAGATCTTATAAATTACGATTATTTAAGTACTTATGAAAATGTGTTTATTAAGTACACTTGCACTAATAAAACGATGGATAGGTTCATGTAGTAAAATGTATTAATGTACATAAATAATTCAAATGGATTTATTACATATTTTGCAAAAAAATATATTTTGTCTTTGAAACAAACAAACAACGTTACCTTCCTAGGTAGCTAATGAAATAAGTGCTGTTTTAATGTTTCTCTCCAGAAAAACAATCAGTCATTTTTAAATGTTAAAAATGAAAATGTTTCATAGAGAGTTGAATAAAATTTTGCTAATTTTGTAAACTTAAATGGTGCTAAAACTCAAACCGTTTGTGTTTTTAACGCAGCGAAGAATTTTGGTCGTTTGTGTAGTAGCATGTATGTAATAAGTCCAAAGAATTTATAGAAAAATGGAATGACTAAGAAGTAATACTCGCCATAATAGTGTTTTGTGCTAAATGGAAAATAAAGTAAAAATACAGAAAAATATTGTTAAAATAAAATGTTTTGCAAATTAAATTTCGGTTACAGCAACTGTAAAATCAATATTTTAATTCAATAATTATTAGTTCAGTCTTAAAAATAAATTAAGTACTAATATCTCTTCCGAATAAGTGATGAAAATTATTTTATTCAATATAAAGTTGATCGTGCAACTATATAAGTACACATAAATACATTCTGCAATCAATTATATTGCTTTTGCATTATCCTATTGCATTGTTAAGTAAAATATTAATATCATAGAATATAGAAAAATGTTATACTTACTGGTTCAAAAAACATAACAATGACACCAGCGCCCCTACCGGTTAATTGTATAACTAACCAAGATGAAATTCGGTAGGTATCCATTTTTTTCCCATTCTTTTATAGTCTATAATAAAACAAGTAAACCAGTAAATAAAAAGTAAATAAAACAAGTAACCCAGAATAATATGAATTCATTAATTAATATTATTTCATTTCCATAAATATCATTTGTTTTAGAAGTTCATTTGAGTTTAAAACATATAATTACCTAAAATGTTTTCTTTAGCTTGCTTATTTAAATTATAGATCTGAACAGACAGAGCAAAACATATTTTTGTATAAAATCATAATGTATGGTGGTTTTCGACTGCAAGAGATGGATTTTTAAAATAAAAACAAAACACGTTTTGCACTAAGTATGTTGTATTTTTAGCTATGTTTTAAATTGAAAACAAGTATTCAATATATGTATGTAAAATATGTGAGCAATATATTATTTTATATACTTGAGCATGTTTAGCATTAAAATATATTATTTGTAAAACAGTATAATATTTATTTTTCAGAACTTATTTTTACTGAAAACCTGTGGTATTTTACACACATAGATATTTATTATTTTATATGCATAAATGCACTTAAGAGAGCTTTATTAATTCTCCCGGCTGTTATTGTTATGGTAGTAAACGTGCTCTCATTAATTTATTTCTAAATCTTTAGAAAACTGTTGTCGAACTTGGCCGGGCCACTGCCACGCACGAAAGTCACGATGTGATGAAATAAATTTGACTTCATAGTTTACCTACAATCTAGATATATTTAATTTAATAGACCAAACTTGTTCGGCGAACAATTAATAGATTTTGATACCCCGTGTCTATGCGATCATCGCGTTCAGTTTGTTCGGTGAACGCGAACGCGTCGATTGCATATTCGCTACGGCGCCTGCTTATGTTAGGACACGACTTTTTCCTTACAGTTTTCTTTAATGTAAAAATCCACCAGAATATTTTCTAAGGCTGTATCGGTATATTAATAATATAAATACAATTGACATTTCTATAGAAAAGACACTTTACAAGGCCAGGTACTTTTAAGGCACAGTACAATAATTAAGTACCAACTACATTACTATTGCAAAACAATTCAAAATGTAAATATTTATTTAAATATGTGATATTTTACTAATATTCGTGAATTATGCTACACAAAAATTATTCTAAAAGTTCCACCAGATCATGTTAAATTCGCGTCTGTTTTATACTACTGGTCAATGTCGACATTGGCTGGCGAAAGCGTGCCATTGTCTTGGTTATTTTATACAATGTTTAATCAGAGATATCACGTTTACAATGACGTAATCAATAAAGATCTATGACAAGACAATGGCGCCGATTCCCTTGTTCACCAAAGATTCATTCCTTGTCTGCAGTGTCGTATGTCTATTTTGAATCCAGAGCGGAGAATTGACATCTCTTATTGACAGACAGCTCGAGAAAAGACCGGTGACAGAAGGACTAAGTTAGAGATGTCGAATTAGTTTACATGAACTGCGATGTGTTTTTAGTTTATGCGTTCTGATTTGCCGACAAAACATGTATGGAAGTATTAGGTTGACTAAAATTGACAGCACTATGTACATCCCTTTCCTGATTTGTTACAGGGAAATAGATGGACATAGCCCAAATTAGCTTAGCTTGTGCACAACGGAAAAGGCAACAATATTAATATATTCGCCGGTCAATGTGAACACTGGACGTCAAAGTGGAGCATACCAGTATTCTGTAAAAACATTAGTAATGTAAATAATATGGCTATTAAATGTTCTTCATTATTTAGCAATCTATTTCTATTATCTTATCTAAAGGCCTGTTTTACCACTTTTTAATAACTTATTTAGTTAAAGAGACTGTGTAGTTCTAAAGCCTTATTTTTTTAAGGCAACCTTAACATTTTATCACTTTGACCGACTGCGCTTAATATTTAATGTAAATTCATACCATTGGTAGAGTTGGAATCCTGTGATCTTCAAACTCCTCATCTTTATGTAGTGAAAGTTAATGGGCAGAAATGACTGGGAGGGGAATCTATAGCCCCTTAAAGGTGTATCAATCCTTCCAGCTTGCTTACTATCAAGTAAGATTTTTTCTAATAGAAAAATCCAATTATAATTTCGCCTGATTCGGGCTTTTCGCCCTACAGGCTTGCAAGACCATGCAAAACCGATCCATGTTATTTTTTTCGTTCTTTATAAGCAAAACGGTAGGTACTACTCAGCCTCTTTTAAAAAGATATTAGTATGAAATTATCGCAAAACTAGGTACCTAATTCGTATTCCCTGTGGTAGAAACAGGCGGTAAATCTAATTTTACACTTTAGGTGCACCAAACATCTCACTTGAAGTGAAGATTTACGTATAATTATGTATAAGTACCAACTATACACACATAGTTAAGGTAATCTCAATTTAATAAAACATTATTTACAAATAAAGCAATGGGTAGTAAGTTAAGTTTTAAAATGGCTGACGTATTAAAATGGCGGATTATTATGACTTATTTTACGTTAGAGTTCATTTTCGTTTCACATCGAATCGTATTTATATTTTTATCGTTAGTCGTGACACGGGCCAAAGATGTTAAATCTTTCGGGTTTCTGCCCGTCTAAATAAACTTATCTGTTGTACTAAATCCGCCCTACCGGTAATAAGAATGCCCAAAAGCCATTATACCAGCCATTTTACAGTGAAAAACTAAAAAGACAATAAAACATTAAACATTAAACGTAAACTAACTATAAACAATCTAATTACGACACTAACTATCACTGCGATAGTGTAAACATCACACGGTTTATAAAATAAAATTAGAAAATAACCTAAAAACTCGGTGATCGCGGACACGTCTACACGGTAAGCCAAGATGGCGGACGCTGCAATTAATTTTGATAAATTTTTGTACAAAAGTATTAAAAATAAACTGTAGGCAGCTGGTAATGTTGATGGATGGTAATATTTGATGATGATAAGGTAGAGAGTTGATATGGTAGAGTGGTCTATGGCTTCATAGAGGCGAATCAAGAGTGGGGTACAACAGATCACCGGTGAAAAAATCCGAGGAGTCGAGAGGTTCTGGTGGGAGGAGGGTGATCTGGGAGCTTCCTTCGCTTCTCTTGCGTGGTCAGCTTGTGTTTCATCTGCTCGTCGATTAGCTCTTGCATGTCCATCTGCAATTTTAAAGTGTAATTCAGTAAGATTTAGGAAAAATGCGGTACTTTCAGTCTTCTTTCTTCTTCTTCTTCAGTCTTTCAGAGTCGTACAATAAACTGCAATGGATCTCGTATCTTAAATATTGGTACTCTGGACGAACATGCTTGTATCAAAGGACCAAATAATTTCATTGAGAAATATTTCTTTAAATAACGAGGCAATAACCTTAACTTGAAAAGCATCAGAGCTGCACGGAGCTATTTTATTTGGTACCACAACTCAACATGTATTTGGTTAGTATTTAATAATAATAATAATAATAAAAACGTTTATTTGAGATATTAGAACGACACTTTTAAATTTAGTGAAGCGTCTTCAAAAAAGTTTTAAAGACTTCACGTTAATTTTGAGTAAAATGTCAGATCCAGATTAGGAATTAGTAGACCGCGAACGAATTTGGAAAGCATATTTTATAAATTCTCAGCATGATTCACGAAATTTTTTGGTAAATCTACGTTTTAATTATTTAGTGATTTTATCACGAAGAGAGAAATGTGAATGTCAGCTGATAGAGCACTATACCCGATTTTATCGTAAACAGAAACGAAGCGATCGAGGTAATCTTTGTCGCCATCCTTCTTTCAACCGAAATAAATTGTGCATTCAAGTATAACGTAAAACCATCCGGGCTGGGTTACGTACCTGCCACTGTTCCAGTTGCTGCCCAAGGTCCACCTTCTGGCGAACAGCTTCGTACAGCTGACTGTTGGCTTGCATCAGTTCCACCCTGGTCTTGGCTAGGGCCACCTGGAAAGTAAGTAGAAGACGTCAAATATTTATTGTATTGCGACCTTATGGGTTATGACAGAAGATTTGCGCGACTGGTCCTAAGAGGTGATAAAAGAAGCATCCACAACGGAGTTCTAAGTAAAATTATATCAATCTGGTCTGGTCAAATCCTATGGCTTTTCTCCTATTGTCTTTGGTCCTGCTTGCCTGAATGAAGAAGTATTCTTTGCTAGAAGTATTACTGTATCAATCATGTAGTAGTCACTTGGATTTTATTGCCTACGCATTTTCTGGTCTTATTAGTCAGATACTTTGTTCGACCCTACAGAAGCTTGAGCGTCATTATTGAATAGCCTCCTAGGTTCTATTCTAGAGATAGGAGAATGAAGGTTCTTACCTCAGCAGCCTTTTTCCTCTCCATGGCGTCGTCTCTCTCCTGTCTTGCCTTCGTGACGGCCTCGTCGTTCTGCAGACTGCTGTAGTTGGCATCGTTCATCAGGTTGTCACGCTCTTCGGCAGCCGCGCGGAGTTCCACTTCAGCTACGGACAGCTGGAAAAAAAGAATTGTTTTAATATTAGTTATTGTTTTGTTATAGATAGTTTTCGGTGTCTGGTTTGGCTACTGACTATGAAAGAATTCCAAGAAAACTCTCCTCTTTTGGGCCATTTTTTGTTCAATCAACTATTACTTAACTTTACCACAAGTTGTAGTACCTACGTAGTTTTTACAAAGAAGTTGCGATTGTATTTTTATCAGATGGTAGCACTAACTGTTATTGAATTATTTTGCTTCAGACATAAACAGATTTCCTCAAAGGATATCTATAATAACTATCAAAAATTAACGTCGGAAACTTTCTAAAACACGGGTAAAGGAATGTCTCGCCCGTATGCTAATGAGTCCGTGACTGATTCCTAAGAATCGGGGATCATGACTGTAGGTACACCCAAAAATGGCTACGGCGATAAAAGGTACCTACTTATTAATTTTGCTATCGACTGACACCTAAGCTACTTCCGTGTAAGTGTACCAGTGTACTTAACCAACATTACAGACATTTCATTCATAATAATGATATTTCATAAACTCCTCTTACAATCATTGTTTTCTCCGGATCTCCCACGGTGGTTTATTTCCGCATCAACCAATCGTTCCGCGAATTGCCCGGGCGCAGTTCAACCACTATTGTTTGCGCTCGCGCGTCGTAAAACAACGCATTGTGATATTAATGATTTTCGTGTGTTATCAAGGAAATGAGATAGCAGGATTATTAGAGATATCTTATAAACTTTGAAGGGAGATTTTGGTTTTTACAGTTACAGTTTTAGTTTATTCGTCTGATTTCTTTACAAAAATTACGATAGTAATAAAGGTAGTTGTATTTTTAAACAGAACACATTCAACTGAAGATCTCGAATTCAGTCAAAAACATGGATGCCGATCTGTCTCCGAAATAATAAATTTGGTCTTTAGTCCGCAGTAAAAGTCATCGCCACTTTGTTAACTATAAAGTGTTAAGTTGCCTTTCTTTGTCTATTATCATCTCTTTGCTTAATTCGACGATGCCTTTTAAATAATAAATGGCTTCAAACTTTCGGGTCCGTGGCTTAGGCCCCTAGTGGTCGAGGCAACTGTGGCCGACGCCCCCGATTCGATTAATTTAATTCAAAGCAATTTTTGATCAAATGTACTGTCAGGCACAAAAATGTTTTACAAAAATAATAAATGTATATTGGTTGTAAGTATATGTATAATAAATGAAATCATAATTATATTTACAATATAGCAATGCTTTTATATTGGATTTATGTTTTGAAAAATGAAAGTCTTAGTTATTTTTCATTATTTATTTATCTCAATAAGAAATCTAGTAAAAAAATGGTATATAAATCACAGTTTTCATAACCTATAATCAAGAGAATTCAACCTTGAACAGAGCAATAACAGAATATACTTAACAAAAAAAATATCACGGCCATAATAAATGACCAAATAAAAAAAAAGAAAGTGGGCCATTGCATGTTACCCACACATTTATGGTAGATCATAGCTAATGTGAGAACTAGCCTTAATACATAATTAAAAGTACGTGTAAAAAAGAACAAATTCTCTTTGTTGTAAGGCTTGAGACACATTAGCGGTATGGTTATGCGGCTTATGGTGCTGCAAGAAGTTAATGGTGACGTTAAATTAACATCGACGTGTTATAAAGCTGCAACGTCGTGATTGATTCACATGGAAAAGGTTTTCTCAGTTTCAGAATGATTCTGAATCACCATTTACAGGAACTGAATGAGTAAGAAAATTATTTTAAAATACATGGTGGCCCCTATCTAAGTTAAACCCGACATTCTATTTTGAATGCTTAGTTGGATGGCTGGGAACCGCCTCAAAACTCGAAGGACTAGAGCGTTTATGCGACGCACATTCGTGGTTTTCTTAAAAATAACTGCGTCTTTATAGGGTTTCATCTTTTGTCCGGGTTAGTACCATATATACATAAAATGACACATACACACATGATAAACATCGATACCTGAAATTGTCAACTATAAGTTATCCAAACAAAAAAACATTTAGCATGGGCTATGAATTCGCGACCAGTAGCCTAGAAGCCAATAATTGCGCCAAATTCGTAGGTATTTTTAAGTTCATCAACCTTATTCATTGTTTTTACTTATACCTACCACTTTTATGCAACTTTACTAGTTTAATAATCGCAAAAAACAAAACTAACAATCACTGATTTTAAATACCGAACCAAAATGGCGTCGGTACATAGACGCGCGAATTGCTACAAAATGCCTATTCTACGTACGAGCTGAGGTGATTGACCTATGTGACGTGTAGCTACGTCACTAGGGTCACGCCATGCGGTTAGCTTGCCGTCTAGTGACTAGGCTACAATTGTAGATCGCTGGCATTGATTGGGACCTAAGGTTCTTTCTTTAATTAGAACTGAGTATTTTCGTTTCAGCAGATCTGATAAGTCCATTTTTTAGGACCTTTGGTTTATTTGAATTAGTTGACGAAATTCGAGTTAGTATATTTTTTCAGAACGGTAATTATACAGTGACTGATTTACTCGTCTATCCATGCCATGTTTCTACAACAGATTTTTTTTCAGAATTAATTGAAATTGGAATCAGCTAAAGTTTGCCTTTATCCCTCTGAAGGGACCAGCGATTTTCACAACTGCTATGCGCAACTTGACGATAGAACTGTCCGTAGGGAACCTGTTGACAGTTCTATCGTCAAGTTTAGGATCGATTCATAAATTGCTCTTGCAAACACAACTGCTGACACGAGATCTTGATCAGTTTTTCAGGAATCAGGGACAGACCAGAAGACGGTCCTGTGCTTCAGCAATTTTGCCTTTGAGTTTGCATTTCAAGGTTTTTAGAAATATAATATAGAGATAGTTTATAGAGATATGAGGAATCATAAAATTTATTATATATATGTGAGGAACAGTGTGTTAAGTTCTTCATCCTGCATCGAAAAGGGAGGATCCTCCGAATAGATGGGTGTTGTTGGGCTACTGCCTGACGGTTGATGTCGGGATATTGTATACGTATATGCTAATTGCGCGGATAACTTCGCTTGCGCGATGCAGGATTTCGCCTGTCGTATGATGTTGCCACAAGTTAAAATGACATGATGGTTGTTCGACGCATTTGAGTACCAAACGAATGGAAACCATATTCGGTCATTTGGTGTTTAATATATTCACGCAATTAAAGCAATGAGGTACACAATCTTTATGTATATTTTTCAACAGTTAGGGTCATTATGGTTATAAATATTTATTATATAAAAAGTCTAACACACTTTCATTTACATTAAATTTGACGAAAATTGCTGATGTGTATAAATTGAACTATGAAAGTTTGATGAAGGGAAGTTATATAAAGGTCCGCCATAGGCCAGATGTGACCGAAAATGATGGAAACTAAAGAAGATGGAGTTTTTGAGTGGTCATCAATTTGTTTGCTTAGCTTGGTGAAACTGACGAAAAACAAAAAAAAATAAGCAACTAGCACTTAGAATGGTATTCCTATATAAGTGTAAATTGCAAATGGACAAGAGGCATCAGTACAAATTGTTTATAAATTTTTTCCTAAAGAATTAATTAAAAAAATGATGTGATAAGGCAACTGTGCGGTTTAAAGGAAGATGTAGTGTCAAAGATTTAAAAGAGTATGCTTAGATGGTTTGGTCATGTTGAGAGGATGAATGAAAGGCGACTCACAAAAGGTATTTACAAGGCAGATGTGAGTGGAAATGCCGGGAGGGGACGCCCCAGAAAGACATATAGTGACCTCATTGGTGATGTTCTTCAAAAAGGTCAGGTGCGTAGTACTCGCAACCGGTGTGCGTGTATGACCAGATGTATGAACGTAAACGAAGCAAAAGGAGTATGTAAGGAGCGTAGCAGGTGGCGTTCTATAGTTTCTGCCTACCCCCATGGGAAGAAGGCGTGAGTTTATGTATGTATGGATTAATTAATAAATGTAACAAAGTGCCCATAGTAAAAATCTTCGCTCCACCAATAATCGTCTTCTACGATGTCCTTCTCACCGCTCTAGTTTCATTTACTCTTCTTTCTTGGTACAGGCAGTTTTTCTTTGGTATGCGCTCCCTCTGAACATGTCGATTATTATTGAAGGTCATCAGTGAAGGCACGGGAATATATTCGTAAGAAGTTGGCAGAATTATCCCAGCGCTAATTCGTTTTCTCCTCTACCCATCGTTATTTCTCCTGACATTTTTTATTTTGTTTATATGTATGTATGTATGTATTAGTATAACATAATATAACATCACGCCTTGTTTCCCCGAAGGGTTGGGCAGAGGTTATGTTTTTAAGTCCCATGTAATAGGGGGCGAGCCCATTGCCATCAGCCGAGCACAAATCTAGACTCCGGGCCGCTACTGAGAAATTCCACATAGAAAAACCCAATAAAACTGCCCGACCCGGGAATCGAACCCAGGACCTCATGCTCAGCAGTAGCGCTTGCGAACACTAGACCAACAAGGCAACCCAGTATTAGTATATATTTTTGCACCTGCCATGTTTTGTCTCTGCATCATCCAAAGGTTGACTGGTAGAAAATGCCTCAGACATTAAGTCCGTCTTTGTTTAGTATTTCATTTAATTGTGCATAAAGTAAATAATAACATTAAATTAACTGTCAAATTCCGCGTTTTGCTGTTATATCTACGACTAAAGTCTCTAATTATTTTTATAAACGAAAGATCATTCGTGGTTGATTACTCTAAAAATCTCTTGGCCAATTTTATCTTAACCAAGGTTAGCCTAAGCCTAACAAAAGTCTAGATGTTGATGTCGTATGAGTAACACGCCTACCCACACCCACGCGTGGGCAATAAATATCCTCATAAGGCCATCCTTGGGTAATCTGAATATTGTGAGGAGTACAATAAAACTGGTTCTCGTTTTATGGATTTGGAAACCGGTGAGGTCATGCAGTGGAACAATGAGGACATGCTGTGGTTGGAAGAAGTCTAGATTTAGCGTGATAAATGTGCGGCTTTTTTATTTAACAAACTACTGGTCTATTTTAATTCAGACATTTTCTTAGTTACGGGTTCGGGCAAGGTATGAATGGTGAACAGAAAGTGGCAGCGTAATTGCCACGTGCTAGCTGACATGGCAAATTAATTAATTTAATGTTTTGTGTTTCGTAATGTTAATTACTTTGCATACTGTTGTATTGAATCCAGTTCTTCTAACTGAACAGATAGGTGTGCTGCTGGGGAGTTTGTTGCGGCACTTCTTCATCCCAGCTAAAGCACTAGGAAGTGGCGCAGTGCGGGCGTTTAGGGGGACTGTCTTATGTAATCTTGACGTTACGTGCTGATTCTCAGCCTAGTTTGAATAAATGACTTAAAATTTTGATTTAGAAAATTATTTTCGATCCACTTTTTTTTTTGATGCTATATTATCAATTATCATATCTCCCACTCTGGGCGGAGCGGGAGGGCGTGTCAGACTCTTACTGACTAAAACCCACCCGTGTTCCTTTCGTTGCTTGTGTTGCCAGGGGCCACGGTATCCCTTTCCGACTTTCCCACGACCCCGGCAGGCATCGGCCCTAGCGGACACCTACACATGTAATGCAATTCGGTCCACCTAATCTTATTTCAATGGGCATGTAGCGCCATAAATGTCCACGTTTTAAACAGAAGAATATTTCTTACGTAACAGTATTTAAACAGCAAATGAGCTAAAAGTCTTACGCAACAAATTAATGTTCGTAACGGTGGGTGACGCAAAATGCATTGCGGTGCACTGCTGAGCCGTCGCGTTCCGGGTCTTTATTGAACGTGTAATATTTTTCCTAAAAATACAATGTAGTGTAATTATTGGTTTTATATCTGCTGCGCGTGACTGTTCTTCTGAGTTTTAATTTTAAAGGTATTTCTGTTTTCAGACTGCCTCGTTGGACTAGTGACCGCAAGCGCTACTGCTGGGGTTCGATTTCCAGGTCGGGCATAGTTTTATTGGGTTTTTCCCGCAGCAGGTTCTCATTAGCACCCCGGAATCTGGATTTATGCCCAGTTGATGGCAATAGCTTCGCCCTCTATTACATGGGACTTAAACATAACTGGCGAAATGTGGGTGTACTATAGGTACCTGCCTAACTCTTTGGGAATTACATGCGTGATGTTTCTTTTTTCAACTGGTTAATCCTAAATGGTGGTTGTAGACCTCTTTTACAGGTTTCTTGTAAAAGGGTAGTTAAAAAAATTACCAACAAATTATTCGTAGGTACTTTAATTCATCAATCCATAAAGTATATATCAATTACCTAATCGTCATTAATTAACGTGTTTTCTGCATCACGCAATATTAACGTCAAGATCACGATAACATAGCTAATCGGTGGCTGATCAATACATCGGATTTCTTCAAACATTCCTTAATCAACGACACTTAGTTTAAAATTATCTTTGCGATGTTATCGCTGCTCTCAATTGAAGCGGAGCAGAGAGAGTATTTATTGGTAAAGGAGATTACGAAATTGGGATTGCATTGCAGTGATAAGACAATTCTTATCTAATAAACTGTTGAAGTTAGAACGTCAGTTGCAGCACAAGTGTAGGGGTCCACTAGGGCCGATGCCTGCCGGGGTCGCGGGAATGTCCGAAAGGGTTACCGTAGCCCCTGGCAACACATGCAACGGTGGGTTTTAGTCAGTAAGAGTCTGACACACTCTCCCGCTCCACCCAGAGCGTCAGAAGTTATTTGATAATTTCCCAGCCAAAAAAAAAAGTTGCTGCGCATAACCCAAAAAGTATTTTTTTTAAGATACTTACGGTATTTCTTATTTAGTAAATTGGCCACCTAATTCGATCACTAAAGCACGATTCAAAAACAATAGGACCACACGCTTTAATAAGTGTGTTAAAACCTTCATGGCCAGCTAAACATTATAATTTAACTAGCTGTTGCCCGCGACTTCGTCTGCGGTCCTGAATAAAAAGTAGCCTATCGGCATGGTCATTGTCTACCCATGTGCCAAATTTCATCCAAGTCCGATCAGCCGTTTTAGCGTGAAAGCGTAACAAACAAAAATAATATATTATTAGTTAGGATGACAGAAAAAAAAAATCTAACAACCAGTCTTACAAAGGGGTATTGTGTTACCCAGTTACTGGGTGGTGGAGGTCAGATAGGCAGTCGCTCCATGTAAAAAACTGGTTTTCAGCTGCATCCGGTAAGACTGCACCGACTGCCTGGACTGGCCGACCCCAACTTAGTTGGGGAAAGGCTAGGCAGATTGATTTGTTTCAACTCAAAGTTTAGAGCTAATTCCATTACTTACGGTAAAAAGTTGACGAAATTTTTTTATCTTTTGTGGTTAAATTAGCGTCACATTTCGCAAATTCTGATCCTATTACCGCCCACGTCATGGCTGGCAGTCTGGCTACTAACTAAGGAAACCACTTAAATTCCTTACAAGATAAGCCGTATAAGTCTGTTAGACAACCACGTTTTACTTACTAATATACCCTTGACTTCTGGCTCTGACGCACAAATTGGGGAGTTTTCTGCCTTAGTAAGAAGGTAGACTCTAATTAAGTTTTCTTTAATGCCAATTTAAACTACATTTAGCGTAATTTTTGGGTATATGCTTTTGTACAACCGATTTTTTTTGGACTGAAAACTTCATTAGGCTGTTGAGCAAAGTTTTGGTAGGGGAAAAATGATGCTGTAGTAGCAGTAAAGGTAAATTGACCGTATGAAAAGTTAAATTTGTGTATACTATGCATTGTTTAAATGTGTTTAAAGTGAAAACTTCATTAGGCACGTTGAGCAATTCTTAGTAGGGGAAGAATGATGCTGTAGTAGCAGTAAAGGTAAATTGACCGTGTGAAAAGTTAAATTTGTGTATGCATTGTTTAAATGTGTTTAAAGTGAAAACTTCATTAGGCACGTTGAGCAATTCTTAGTAGGGGAAAAATGATGCTGTAGTAGCAATAAAGGTAAATTGACCGTGTGAAAAGTTAAATTTGTGTATGCATTGTTTAAATGTGTTTAAAGTGAAAACTTCATTAGGCACGTTGAGCAATTCTTAGTAGGGGAAAAATGATGCTGTAGTAGCAATAAAGGTAAATTGACCGTGTGAAAAGTTACATTTGTGTATGCATTGTTTAAATGTGTTTAAAGTGAAAACTTCTTTAGGTGCGTTGAGCGATACATTTTAACTTCTGTCGGCAGTCCCCATGACTGCCTATGCTTTTTGTAGCTAAGCATATAATTTTTGTGAGAAAAGTGGTGGCCCAGTGGTAACGGTCGTGACTTACGAGTTGTAGGCCGTAGGTAGAACCTACCGCCTACAACTCTGACCAGACCGGCGCTTCACTTGTGTACATTTTTCTTCACCACTGCTTTCAAACCGGTAAAAGAAAAAAAACGTGAGGAAACCGGCATGTCCTAGAACCCAAAAATTCGAAGACATGTGACATCTACCAACCCGCACTGGGGCCGCGTGGTGGATTACGGCTCACTCCCACTCACAGAGAGGAGGCCTGTGTCCCAGCAGTGGGAACATTATAGGCTGATTATGCTATATAATTTTTATATAGAAATTGTTGGAAGTACATATCATGCCGTTGTACCCTGGTACTTATCTTATATACATACAGACGAACACAGAACCTCCTTTTTTGAAGTCACCCAGCAGATAAGTTCTACTGTATTCAAAAGTACCCATTTACAACCACGCAGCTCTATTTACCTCAAAATAAAAGTAAATCGTTCATCTACAACACTAAACGCTAACAGATCATTGATCTAACCGAATCGATTTCGCATTAAATCGATTTAGATCAGTTTAGAGCACAAACGGTATTTCAATTGGCCTAACGTGCAGTAACTGTGTAGCTGATGCATTGGGATCGAAAGTTAACTGTATCAATGAAATCGACAGCTCTTGATCTATGGGGTTACGTGGTCATGAATGGGTTATGGGCTTTACACACTGGCCTAGCTTTGACCACAATGGTCTAGTTTTGAAAACGCTTTTATTAACTATTATAAGATATAATATTCTCAGCGATGTTTTTGGTGAACCTGCCAAAAACATCATACGAGTACCTACACAAAACATTTTGATATGTGTTATATGAATTGTGCATAAATTGCCTTTTTATTTATTTTTTATTCCCCTAGTGGGATTTATGTGTCGTGGCATCACAGCCAATTTACAGCCCAATTAACAGAATATCAGCGCAGCGGTATTTATTTTTTAAATATCGCAGCATTATGCTGAGTAAATTTTGTTTGTTTGTTATAAATAGTAATGTTAACATTAACAATTTTATATTTATTAAAATAAAATAATAAATTAGTGCGACTTCTGCTTTTGCAAACTAAATGACTTAAGGCGCATCTATATGATTTTAGTGACTTTTAAAAATCTATTATTACGACTTCATATAATGCAAGTAAGTTATGAAAAAATGTATGTTAAACCATACACATCAATAAAATTCTAAATGCGAATATTTAAGTATTGTAAAATACTTTATGAAATAAATACAGGAAGTAATGTAAAATTCTAACTGTGATTTTTTTCAAATATTCATATTTTCGTTACTAAAAATATATATTCCTTATGAAATCGAACGGCGGCGCGCATTTGTATGGCCAAGGTCAACGGCGATTACCCGACCCTTAAAACACTACGATACGATAATTTGGGCACGGCATCAATTTAGGCATCAAATGCCTCAATTGATGCCGTGCCCAAATTATTCTGTTACGTGCCATAATTGGCACGCGTGCCATTGGTTCACCATCCCTATTATAGGCTTTAGTGTTCTATTGCTGGATAAGAACGACCTATAATATAACATATTTACTCTCCATATCAGAAAATTTTTGTACACCAACATTTCGACACTTTTGTTTTAAAGTCTTATGTAATAGGTAAGGAGCCAACCTATTGTCATCGCCTGGCATAAATCTAGCTCTTTAATACTGTTGGCAAATATGCCAAATAAGTTATCCGTAGCCATTTGTCTAAGAAAATCTGGTGCAAAAACTTTAACCTGGTTAAGGAATCTGGCAGAAATGGCAGTGTGAGCTATACGAGTACCTATAATCCCGTAGTTAAGGATTGAATGATTAAGTTCTCTAAATCTATATTCGTTACGGTCGCGAATTATATTTTGATCAAGATACATCCTGACACTGTCCTGCAAATTGTAAAAAACGTAAGAAAATTTGATTTTTGCGGATCCACCTTCAGGCTCGTGAAGACTAGCGCGGGCGCGACAGGCATCAATACGCCTGTCGCGCCCGCGATATTGCCCCAGTCTGCACGAGCCTGTAAGCTTAACATTTTTCTTTACGGAAAAGCCAGAAGGAGGGTTATGTATTCTATGCGTGTATAAGACGAATATTGCCCCTCCATGAGGTCATGGAAGGCAATATTCGTCTTACACACGCATAGCTTGATGTAGCCGTGTGTACTGCAAATCAAATCACAGTACCTAGGTAGGGACTGTGATTTGATTTGCAGTACCTACACACGGCTACCTAGCAAGCTATACATTTCCAGTATAACCTAATCTCGCGTTATATAGGATTTCCGTAGAATGAGACGTCAGCATACATTGGACATGTATAGCTTGATATGTAGCCGAGAGTGCTTGTCGCAAAGCGCTACTGTTAGTTCCAAAAGTTAAAATAAAATCAATGTGCGCCAAAAATGCTCTATCATCGGTCATTGTAATTTCCTACGGTAAAAATCGATACGTATCAGTCAATGCCTCATTGAAAAAGGCTTTGTTGTCATTTTTTGTTGTCTTGGGCCTACCGTTACTTGTTGTGTCATTGTGCTCATTGATTTAAGCACGTGGATAGATAGATCTTTATAGAACTTTTATAGGTTTGTGTTTTGAGGACGCTTTCTGCCAAGGGCTTATCATTTCAGGTACATGGCAACACGTCTTACCAGTTTACACTGGTAATGACATGACGTGACAAGAAGTGACAAGAGTGACAAGGAAATCAAGGTTACCCTTGATTTCCTTGTCACTCTGCTGTAAAAACTCAATGACTATCGAGGAAATGAATTCGTCTATTTTGGATTCTGGCACAGGTAGGTACACCTCTGCCCAATGTACCTACAGCTACCTAATGTAATCTATCTACAAATTTCAAAATCTCCAGAGGATCAGTTTTGGTGCAGAAGCCGTGGCCTTTCTTTAACGTCATCCAGTCTAATATTATATTATATCAATCCATACCCAGAGTCCGTACTTAGGTACCTACATATGAAGTCCTTACCGCCGTCTTATCGTAAGCGACATTTTTACGAAAAGTCAATTTTATCATAAACCATATTGTTTTAACCTTTTGACCGCCACAGTCATGTATAGACGACATGCCAAAATGTGCCCAGCACGCCACGGTCACGACTACATGACAGATTTTAAGGAATAATTCGTAGATTGGCGCCGAGGGCACTTTTTTGCTTTTTTAACGTGGCGGTCAATAAGTTAAATATCGCTTAGGATATAAATCCATTTTCGTAAAAATATCGCTTACGATAAGTCGGCGGTAAGAGCTCGATATTTATTTTTGCCATTACCATAAACATCTCCATTTTGTAACAGCTTCCGTTCTTTGATTATGATTACCAACCGTTTTAAGGTCTTTCTTACATAACATCTCTTCAGCCTCAGATACTGAAGAACAGTGGTGGCCCAGTGGTAGCGGCCACGACTTACGACGCTTTACTTTGTGTAAATTATTTCATCACCACTGCTCTCAAAACGGTGAAGGCAAACATCGTGAGGAAACCGGCATGTCCTAAAACCAACAAATTCGAAGACATGTGACATCTACCAAACCGCACTGGGCCCGCGTGGTGGCTTACGGCCCACTCCCTCTTACAGAAAGGAGGCCTGTGTCCTAGCAGTGGGAACATTATAGGTTGATTATGCTTAGATACTTGAAGACGCCTGGGTCCAGTGATGCCCAAGAAGGTACCCAAGAAGGTACTAACTAGAATAAAAATTACTAACCTTGGAAGACAAATCAGCAATAATCTCATTCTTCTCATCGATTTGTCTCTCTCTCTCCATCGCCCTGCGCGCGTGCGCCGCTATCGAGTCTCGCACGCGCGATCCCTCGAGCGTGGCGTACGCCGCGACTGCGTCTGCGCAGGCAGCGGCCAGCGCACCGCGTCGGAGCGTCTCGCCTTCCTCGCCGTCGAGCGATGTGAGGGATAAGTCGGAGTGGAGTCCTGGAAGAAGGAATTTCGGGGTTAGGATATATGAAGTCACGTAAGAGAAATGTTGGTCTACCATTGCGATATAGTACCATATACAGGGTGACATTGAAAACATGCGACAAATCGAAATGGAAGATTGTACTCATCATTATGAACAACTTTTACTAAGGGACCAAAGCTACAATCCCAAAAAAAAACTGCTGTCCCCTACATTTATGTTCGCAATACCTCATCAAAATGTAGGAAAAGCAGATTTTTTTTTTGGGATTACAGCTTTGGTCCCTTAGTAAAAGTTGTTAATAATGATGTATACAATGTCCCATTTCAGTTTGTCGCAAGTTTTCAATTTCAACCTGTAGATTACGGTCTACAGTATACTGATAAGTTATAATTATAATCCTAACTAATATTATTAATGCGAAAGTGAGTTTGTTTGTTTGTTACGCTATCACGCTAAAACGGTTGAACGGATTTGGATGAAATATGGCACATAGGTAGACCATGACCTGGGTAGGTACATAGGATACATTTTATCCCGATATTCCCACGGGATCGAGAGTTATACGTGTGAAACCGCGGAGCGCAGCTAGTAAATGTATAAAGTATAAAACTGAAAGTTTGAGCATTGATTCACACAATTCTTCGGCAGATATTGGCTCATTAGATGCACGTGCTGGCGAGCTCAATAGGCTTTTACTTAGCAGTGGTAAAAGCAGCTGAAGATGTTTTATTAACCTGGCCTAGTCGTACTTCTAATATGACAGATTACAGAGCAACACTCGACCGCACCGTGAGGACATTATTATCCCTATTTATTTTCCAAATCAGCGGTCAGTAGCGGTAGCTTTCTTATATTGACTCAATTAGTCATGATAAATTTGTCATTCTATCAGATTCGAAGAGTTCGCTGCAACATTTGGCTCGTTGCACTTCGCCCGTGCGAGGAGTACCGATAGCCTACATGATTTTGGAGACTTTATTTAAATTAGGTCAAAAGTCAATCTCGGTAGTTTTACAGTGGATCCCGTCTCACGTACAGATTCAGGATAACGAAAGAGTAGATCTTTTGACCAACCAAGCCGTGTCAGACGGAATTTCGGTAAACGTTCTTCCTTTATATACAGATTATATAAGATTAGTAAAACAACAGTGTACAGATGTGTGGAATGAATACTTTAACCAGAGGTCAACCGAAAAGGGAATATGGTACAAGACCATCCAACCACAGCTTCCAGTGTATAGTTGGATAAATCTGCTTAGCAGAAGGGATTTAGTGATGGCACTAAGACTTCGTTCCGGTCACATTCCATCAAGAAAGTTTGGTTTTCTAATGAAAAAGGTTACGTCACACAACTGTGAAGAATGTGGAGTAGTCGAAGATGTACAACATGTTTTGATGGAGTGTGTGCGGAATGAAGCTTTGCGATTTAATTTACTTGGTTCAACTAATCAAAGATTTGATATTGGAGAGTGTAATGCTATCCTGGCTTGTCCTTTATCGGAACAAGCGAGGATACTGTACAAACTGGCATTTTCTGTTTTAAAGTAAGTATTAATGTCAGAATGACAGTGTTTTTAGGTTAAGTTGATTGTGCTGATGTTACAGGGTGACGTTATCGCTCAGCAATAAAGCCCTTAAAATAAAGAAAAAAAAAACTATCCTTAACGGATATTGTTGCAATAACAATTAGGTATTTTACTTCCATTGCCCCTTTTTTTTTTTTTTGGGTGGGAAATCATCAAATAACTTCTCCCGCTCTGGGCGGAGCGGGAGGGTGTGTCAGACTCTTACTGACTAAAACCCACCCGTATTCCTTCTTGTTGCCTGTGTTGCGGGGGCCTCGGTGACCCATAAGTACCTTCCCGCGACCCCGGCAGGCATCGGCCCTAGTATGTGCTGACGACATCTCTTTGAGGCGCGCGTGGAATACAACGCGCCGTCGACCCGGGCCTGGTCCTTACCGGACGGTGAGCTACCCATTGCTCACCGTCCGCAAGCCCGCGCCTACGGTGGCCGGAAATCCGCCCGGGATTCCCGACGCCCTGGGCGTCTCCTGCGGCGGCTAGGGGCGAGAGGGCGCGAAACTTGCCTTTCCCTAAACCGTCCCGCCTCCTCCTTCGCGAGCATTACTGCTTCGCAGAAGGAGGTGACGGCTGCCCATGCCCTCTCGCTCCGTACCATGGCCTGAACCATGGCCGGATTCCATTGCCCCTACGATGAGTATCCGTGAATATTCGTGGTTAACATCGTCATGATCCTTTCTCTACTTATCTCAATTTATTTGGCATTTATTTATTGATTTAGGATATCCAACAAAAGATGTACACAATACATGACGCACAAATAAAGGGCAACATCAGATATTAAGTAACACCTTCACTTATAGGAGACCACAGAAAGCGCAATTTGCATTTCTTGATCTTTCATACATCTTTATTAGCATCTTTCACGCAACGTATTAAGACGCTGACATCACCCACCGCGGTCACTGTCAGACTGCATAGAAAAGAAAGAGAATCGCGATGACACAACGCTTGTAATTTATTGCAAAATATGAAGCAAGTATCTATTTACTCAAAATTGAGTTGAGTAATCGAACATAAAAAACAACCAAGTTCTACATTCAAATAAGACGTTCTTGTTATTAATTAAATACGGAACGTACATTGATATTTAATAGAGATTTTTTGGATTGGAACTGACCTTGAGTTCCAATCCAAAAAATCTTTATTAAAAGGTTAGTTTACCGTTAATTTGTGTCGAGATTTTTTATTAAAACGTGTTTTGGTAACAATCAAGTTCTGCGAAATATTTTCGATATTAACATATATTTTTCTGCTACCACAAACTATACAGATTTGGCAATTTTTTTTCTTAACACAAGCCTATTTTGGTCATTTGCCGCTTGTCAGCGCCTTAAGTCGTAATCTACGCGCTTAGACCAGTAAACTCTTAATTACACTCACATCTATATCCCAGTAAAATATAACAGCACTTTGTAATGATACCACTTTCACCATCTACCACTTTCCCATAGCTAAAGAGTTGGACAATTTCGCGTATTGTCCACGCCGCATCAGACATCGCGGAAATATTACAACCAGATCAAGAGAATTGATCGATGATGACTTCTTAATAGTTAGAGAAGTAATTTGCTTTATATTGTTGTGGTTTAGAAGTAGAAAATGTTGTTTGTGTTTTGTTTTTATTGTGAGTTGATATTGTGTTGTAGGAAAAGTGCAACGGTGCAGTTACAACTGGCGATGACGACGTAGAATTTGTAAGGTTTGGATAAGACATCCTGGTTGCTGATAATACGGACTAGATGGTTCTAGTCCGTATTATCAGCAACCAGGATGAAGTGGTCTTCAAAAGAAAAGATCCCTGTAACAAATCAGAAAAGGACGAGAAAGGAGAAGATCCACATACTGTATGTGGGTGTAAACATTTAGTTTTTAAATCTATAAGTTTCAAAGCCACGTAATCAATTGACCTAAGAGACCTCTATGTCTAAACGATTGAACCAACTTTTTGCCTAATATATTGAATTCTCGCAAGGTTTTGCACTAACTAAAAAATAATAGTATCATACCAAGTACCTACATAATTGCCAACTACAAATAAGTCATCTTCCAGTGTAGAATATTCCAGAACATTCACCGAATGGCCATCGATGAAAACCTGCACTTGTTTGCAAAGTGCATTCGATAGCAACCAAGTACAATGATTACGAAATGAACCCGCTATTTGCACCACACCTGATTTCGGCTGATATTGAAAGACGAATAATAACTGTCTCGAAAAGCTTTTGACCTAGGATTTAAAAAGAATTTCATGTTGGAGATGCAGTTTTGAATACATTAATTGTTATTAATACATTAATAAATAATACAGGACTTACAAAAATGAAGAAATGTGAAGAAGAACATAATCTTTCTCGAGTGAAAGAAGCTAAAGAAAAATACTGCATCTAAATTATTTTCATGATAAATGGTATTCATTTGGACAAGAGCACTTTAGCTTTTGGTCCTAATTTTGACATTCCAGAAATATGTAGGTATATTAACATCAATGCAACAGCTCATCCGTTACGTCGTTACTAATACCCCTGAAGTGACACCAATTGACCTTCCGAACTTCAGTTCTAGAAATGTCAAGCAAAAAGCTTCTGAAACAGTTATACCACGCATTGCTTTGCAAAATGATGTCACGTCAGTTTGGAGCATGGTACGCCGTGACACCTCGACCCATGGCATGACGGCAGTCAAGCGGCGCATGTTGGTAAATAATGCCAAAACAATACGAGCCAGCTCACGATTTGGAAGAAAGAGATGAATGACTTTCAGTCGAAAAGGGATGTAGAGAATTTACAGGGAATCAAGAAAATAAGGAAATGTCCAATTTTATCAGGCTTGTCACCCAAAATTATCTTTCATCGACGGCTGTCGTCTTAATATTTTAATACCAATACTCATATAGAGTTCTCTTCTGAATGAGCACTCTTGAGTAAAATTTTCAGCTTCCTATACAATACTAATTTAGGAAGAATGTCTCTCACCATTGATTGGAAATTGTAACTCTTATGGAGATCTCTGGATTTTGACTCTTTCCTGTCACAAATACTATGAGGGTATCTGTATAGGTACATAATATATGGGATAACCGGCACCAAGTGCGCAATCTTGGTCATAAGTGCTTATTTCTTCGTAAATATGCCAAATAGGCTTTTGAACATTAACATTTTACAACGTAATTACACAAAGGAATCTAACTTCAAAATCGTGATTCGGATTGAATTTTAATGTATTTCATACATCGTCTAATGCTCTAATGTTTCCGTAAGCCAACGATCCAGGAACCGATTACGAAGGTCGAAAACAATTGTCTGCAGAATTGCGTATACTGCTGATGTGTTGCCACGGCAAAAGTACGCTACAGTATACCAAGAGACCAACATTACACTCACGGTGGAAGAAAATAAAGGAAAATTTGGAGTACTGGTTTGAAATCGCTAACACAGTGCGTGGTGATAAATATCTACGTGTTACTGATGATGAAATAACATTGAATTGCGTACTTGCTGATATCATTCGTAATGCTTGATAACTTTCGCCTTCATTATGATAGCAGTTAGAGTTCGAAATCCAATAAGACATAGTCCAGTGTTTGTCAAAAGTTCTGTTTAAGCTGAACATGATAGAGAAAACTTACAAACAATAGATTTTAGCAAATGTAAAGCAAGGTTACAAAGTGCCCTTCGTAATTTACAAAACAAATCACGTCACTGGGAGCAGAGCCGTGACTTGTCGATGACTTCACGAACAATGTGTCGAGGGTAATAGTGATGTCATGTCATTCAGTAACAGGTGAGCACGGTGAGTTTATAAAGTGATATAATGTTACAGTCCATATTAGTAACATAACGATTGTTATCTTTGTTGCCATCATTCTCTATAACATCCTTGTTGCGTGGTGATTTGGAGTATGTCATATCGAGTTCAGTCAGTAACTCGGACCTACGGTGAGTTCATCAAATGACCTAATGTTACAGTCGGTACCAATAACATTACGATTGTTATCTTTGTTGCTATCATTATCTATAACATCCCTTATAACGTAGGAACCTCGGCTTGGAATAACTAATACTTAGTATATGTTCTCTTTTAGGTAACCAACTCTAGGAAGAAATATATCAAAGAGAGAACAAGAAGAAGCACTAACAAAACCTTTGTTACACATGTTATGAAAACCTGGTATCTCTATACGGATTGCAAAAATCGTGACAATAATATCAGAGACAAAAGAAGCTGCCTACATACAGATTTTCTAGTCTATGTCTTTTGTTCTCTTTGTCATTGATTGCAATAGACGATCCTGCGATCGTCTATTGCAATCAACGAATTAAGGAATTCGTGGATTGCAACATACAGCAAGGCTACCAACGAATCAGGCTACGACATGATCTGACCAAGATTATGTCTGGACTTTAAAAGAGACTGAGTTTGTTTCGGCCTTTCTTCTCAGAGTAGTCAGATAGGAAACGCCGAGCTCTTATAGTTTTTTTTTTTTAAATATGATTGACGTGTAAAAGTGTTTGTACAAACCTACTTACAGAAAATAAATAAAATCATTCCATTTCATTTCAGTGAAATTTTAGGTTTACCTGATAGGAATAACGAAGAAGGTGTTTAAACAGCTGAGCATCTTCCGATGGCTTTTCAAACTGAAGCTTCTGCTGCTCGTCTACAGTATCGTTGCCCTACAAAACAGTCACGCGAGCTGAGGCTACATTCAACTGGATATTTATGCCGTTCCGTGCAGGAAGTGTGCTTGTGGACCATTTATAGTTAACCAACTTTTATTTAAAAGTAAATACTGAAGTTGGGTTCCCATTAGGCAAATCTAAAGATTTTGAAGCAAAAACAGCAGGTGGTAAATAAAGATGATAGAATACAAGCTTTCAAGGCAAAGGTTTTCTTAGATGTTTTGAAGGCCGAGACAAGTAGCATCGCTTATAAGCATTTCGTATTTCTACAACGACTTTCAACAGGATTTTGACTTTTCAATCAAAATTATCGCTGTTAGAATGTGTTGTTTAGACCCTCTGGTAATAATATCGGATCTAGGCCTGATAAAATAAGTTCCTTAATAACCACTGTTAAACATAGGCTTTCTAAAACTATGGTAACACAAATTACTTTAGTAAAAATGACGTAATAACTACAGGGGTGGCAAATGTTAATAGCCTACCTAGAGTATGATGCACTTCTTTAGGAGTAAATTCAACGTTCACATTACCTAGCTCCTATTTATTATTTTCGCTGATGGTGTCCCAGCAGTGGGAACATTATGGGCTGATAATGCTGATGGTGTTATGAGTGGTCTATAACTTGATACTAATAACTGTGTCAATATATCTCATTAGCCTGATGATGTCATCAAAACGTAAACTTCACTGACTATTCTGAATGAGTGACAAGAAAAAAAATACTTTTTCCATGGAGCAGTCATAGGTACCCGCTACCACATCATTGTCTGTGTAATATTTTTACAGTCCCTGAACAAATATTGCTGATTTCACGTGAATGCAGAAGTTAGGATGAAGAATAGTAAATGTATGTTGAGTAGAGTGGCCGATTAAAGATTGGTGTAGCACACGCTTGTTATTTCTTCGACAAAGAAAATTCGTTACGAGTTCATCTTACAAAAATGCAAAACATACAGGAACACAAAAACGCTGGTTGACTGCGGATATATGGTCAAAAAATCATGTTCTTTACAAATAATTTGTACGCTGTTAATCGAAGTAGCCTGAACACTGAACAACCCCGATCGATGTAGTCGCGTGATGTCCAAACTAGTTATTGAGGTTATTAGGTACTTTGTTTGACGTATACGTCTGAAAGCTTCGATTTTTACATGTCATGGTGTATACAAAATTGGTGTCGATCAGGGCTTTTTGATATGGATACACTGAACTTCTTTGGGGTAAATGGAGAGGTAAATTCAATGACAGTAGAAGGTGTACCTACTACCGTTTGTAGACCGCTGAATGGCTATCGATAAGACCGTCTATTGTTTTACCCTTATTTAATTTTATTGCTCTTTTGTCTTTATATAAATGTCATCTCCCTCTCAGCGGCGGTTCCAGCAGTGGGTACATTATAGACTGATAATATTATTAATGTTGAATGTTTGTTGTAGTTATTACTAATTAATTAAAAGTATAATTAGAATATTTGTACGCCCTTGACGGCATGACATAGCGTTCATTTTATTAATACTGACATCTGTACTTTTTTGTTTACCTATATTCTACAAATAAACATATTTGAATTTGAATTGATTTTGTTTTATTTTATTTGAAAATTTCACGTCGATCTGCCGTACATTCAAAGTTATAACATTACTAGCTGACCCGGCAAACGTTGTTTTGCCATATAAATAATTTTTAAGTAATTTCTAGCATGAAAAATAGATGTTAGCCGATTCTCAGACCTACTCAATATGCTCACAAAATTTCATGAGAATCGGTCAAGCCGTTTCGGTGGAGTACGGGAACGAACATTGTGACACGAGAATTTTATATATAAGATTTAAAAAAATCCAATCATACATTTTTGTATAAACCACTAAAACACCAGACTTATTAGATCATAAGCTGGAGGCATTAATTTATTGAAGCACCAACAGGAAAGCGCGGTTAAGCAGACTACAATCTTCTAGGTTGACCTGCAGGATGCCATTTATACAAAAAAAATAACACCCTGAAGCATCATAATAGTCATTACTCAGCAATTGTGAGAGCTCTTTTCTACGACATCCTTACTTTTATAAAACACCCTAGCAAGTGATCGTCGTTTTCTAATCTTAAGGTTGGTTTAGAAAAGTAAACTGACAGAGAATTCTTACTTTGGTCTATCCATACAAAAATGTCAAGAATATCAAGAAAGCAATGATATTGTTCAATTTATTATTCTTGTATCACCACATACCTGAATCATCATCATGTCCAGTATTAAGCTGTAACGCCAGCGTTCTCAGCTGCTTATAGACCTGGACAGCCTCACTCCTCAGCCATCCGTCGTCCTGGTCTTCCGGCTCGGATTCCATCTCCGCATGGAGAGACCTGGCCGTGTCTGTGGTGTCGATGGGGTCTGGGGCTCCAATCCTCTCGGCTAGAGTGTCGTGGGACCTTTGCAGGCGCTCCAGTTCTTTCAGAGTGTTCTGGTAAAGATGTTCCTATAAGAAAATTTGGGGTGAATATAAAGACAATCTAACATTTAAGGATTCATTCGATGAACATTTGGAATAAGATTATAGATAGTGTTGAGAGAATGGTCAGGTGGGAAAGTGGTCAAGCGTGACTCTATCTATCATTAATAACAACACAAGAAAAGGAATTCTAGTTAAATACTACTCAACCGTAACAACATAACGTTCTGGTACAATTCAATAAAACATAATTTTAAAGTTCAGACGGTCTGAAAACTGTCATAAAATGAAAAACGATATTGTTTCAAAAACTTCAAAAGACGCCAGTAAAGATTGTGGGGCATATGCACAGAATAACAAGTACGTACTAAAAACAGGTGTTCTGAAAACAAACAAGAAAGCCTTGGAACACGTAGCACCTGAGCAACGCATTGTGCAATTTATAAAGTACTGTGAATAGTCACGTTCATACGATTATAGACTTAACCAAATTGCAAGCAATGATACACTTAAAAAACATATGGGTAATGTAAGTATAACAAGATATAATTTAAAAGAATACTGCTGCCAACCCGTCTTGAGCAAGTATGGTCATCAATGCTCGTGCCTTCTCTGCATGAGAAGTGACCTTTTGCTCGGCAGTGGGACCATAAGAGCCTAGTATTATTATTATTACTGCTGTTTCGTAAGTAAATGAATCTCTTAACTACTGAAATCAAAGGTGACCAACGGAAATTAAAAACTAATCAACGAAAACCTAAGCTACAGAACGAACTTAACATTAATTGGAAACGTGGTCCCATAAGTAAGGATACAAAACTAAGAGCAATTCAGAGAATCTACTAAAATTCCAAAATCTGTAGCTTAAATGCTTTGTTGCTCTAATAGTTCAAACAATAGACGAATAAACTCTAGGCTACTAAAGACCTTAAATAGCCTTGCTCCAAATAAAACCACACGTAACTTTACACAAAGCGTCATTCACAAGGTTCCGTATGGAAGGACCATTACGAACAGATCAGAGCTCAAAGCATTACCCAACAGAAAGACCTTCGAGCCGAGTTTAGTAGTTAATTACTGTCCATTGTTATTGGCTAATCCGCCGGATATTGTGAAGTGAAAGGATTATTTTGTTTAGGGTTGGAATTGAATGAAATGTCTAATTAGGTAACGTGCCTAATTTGATTATCAATCAATTTTGGCTTTGAAAAACTTACTTTATACCTAAACCTATTCCTACTTCTACCTATTTATCTTCGAGAAAGAGCATTATTCTATTTATATTTTTGAAACTAATTTTAGATTTACTTCAGTGTTGATTTTTATCTTTCAGCTGCTCATTACGAAGACATTACAACTCATCGGTAGACTAGTTTCCAGTAATTTAAACTGTGTCAAATTATTATTTTTTTATACTAGCAGCCTAACGTATATCTTTTCTATTGTAATACATCTTATATATCTACTTCCTCATAATATCAATACAACCGCCGCCAACTACAAACCCTAGGCAAGGGCTTAGTACGTAATAAGGCGATACGTCGAGCACTTCCCATACAACTACTTATGAAGCCATACAAAACTGATAATATTTCTCACAATTGAATTATATCGCTAGTTCCACGGGAAATCATATTACCTTAGTACGCATGAACATAACCAAGGTGACGTGACCAAATGAAGACGAAGAGAAGACAATCGAAAGAAGAATGTCACAGGCCTACAAGGGTTGTTCCGGATAAGGCGGGAGGAAACGCCCGGGTGTTTTTAACCACCATTATGAGGATCGACCGGAGGACACGGTGGAGCATACGGTATCCGCCGTATCTGCTCAGCTTGGGTGGGGCACCGCCGTGTCCTCGTGGAGGCGACAGTGATCTCTCGCGTCCGGCCCTGGCCCAGGCCATGGTACAGAGCGACAGGGCATGGGAAGCCGTCACCTCTTTTTGCGAAGCAGTAATGCTCGCGAAGGAGGAGGCGGAATGGGTGAGGGAGAGGCAAATTTCACGCCCTTACGCCCTTAGTCGCCGCAGGAGACGCCCTGGGCGTCGGGAATCCCAAGGCCGATTCCCGACCACCGTAGGCGCGGGCTTGCGGATGGTGAGCAATGGGTAGCTCGCCGTCCCTAAGGATCAGGCCAGGGTCGACGGCGCGTTGTGTTCCACGTGCGCCTCGAAGAGATGTCAGCACAACTGACGGAGTCCGCTAGGCTAGCGCCGATGACTGCCGGGGTCGCGGGAAAGTCTTAAAGGGTACCGTGGCGTCTGGCAACGCACAGGCAACGGAAGGAACACGGATGAATTTTAGTCAGCCTCGAGTGGGAAAAGTTATTTGTTAATTTCCCACTAAAAAAACAAACCCAAAAAAGGTTGACAAATCTTTGCTACGATTACACACACATATCATGGTAAAAATAATAATGGCAACAATAAATCTGTTAATAATGAAGGAGAAGAACCCGAAAGATGACAAAGCGTACAAAAACACTATGCCAAAGAAAACAGACATAAATAAGATACGTAACGTAACATCCGATCAAGAAATACAAACTCAAGTGAATGTTACTCCAAATCAACAACCATCAATATTTTTATTTCAGTAACGGAAGTCCTTGTAGCAAGACACTTGAGAAGTTGAGATATCAAGTGCATTGCACAACGCTACATATATTCCATCATTCTATTTAGATCTGAATCAAATTAGGTACTTCCAATCTTGTAACCGACGGCATTAGAGTTATGAAAGTCAATTCAATAATAAAATAGTACAATAGCGTAATATGTATTGTTGCTTACTTTAGAGGTCGCACTGAATACGTTGATTTTGATCAATGCTAAGCAAAAGCAATGATTCAATAGAATCAGCTGACTGTGCAAGGTTTATTTTGAAAGAAAAATAGAATTAAATTTAAATTGAATTAAATTACATTTAATAAATAATGTGTTTCCTCATATTATTGATTATTATTGACAAATAATTAGAAATGCCAATTTCTGAAATATTGCACAATAATATATTAGTGATCTGTGACGACACGTTTTATTATCAAGAGATCCATGATCTTAAGTTGTGCAAGACAATTCATCAAGTTATATTGAGATTATTAACGCAAAAAAAATTGACATAATTAATAACGATGAAGTTCTTTATTTAAACGCACCACAAATTGAAGGAAATACGGGGTGCCTACAAATTCATGTCAGTGCTATAAAATTCTAAACACGTATTTCCCGGAAAGGGTTGGAATATATTTCCTAGACTTTCCAAGTTCCCGCCAACTTTAACCTACTTACTAATAATTAATTTTAAGAAAGACTGGTGCGTTGTTCATTTCTAAAGGAAAAGCTACATTTTGGTTACAAAATCTTTGTTAAAATTCCTGCGTGCTTCTAAACTTGTCAGGGCGAAGGCAAGTCTGTTATGACATTAGTCCTAATTACTTATTGACATATCGTTAACGACAGGGTTTAATTACATTACGTGTCCATGTCATTGAGGTCAACAAGATTTAGACATTAGTTTATCTAGGAATTTAGATTGTTTTATTGTCTAAATGTACCTACGCCGCATTCCACTTATCTTATGATTTAGTGTGTATTCATTTCATCACAGATATTTTTGAATAGCTTTATGTTATTGAAGCTATTGGTGGAGGAAACACCTCTTTATAATTTTCAACAAGTTCAAATAAAAAAAAGTACTGGAATTTCTCAGTAGCAGCCCGGAGTCTGGATTTGTGCCCAGTTGATGGCAACAGGCTTAGGAATTACATATGACTGGCGACTGCACCTCTGCCTAACTCTACAGGGAATACAGGCGTAATACTATGTGTTATGCGTTAAAAATTATATCTGTCCCCATACCTGTTCTTTCAGCTGCCTCTCCAACGCGACGATCCTGTCGTTTGCCTCATCAAGCTGCTGCATCAGATTGTCTTTATCGTGTAGCGATCCCGTCAGCCTTCTCTCCAGGTCTGACCTCTTGTCTGTAACCATCGCCAGCTCGGCTTTTAAGGATTCCAGACTTTGTACATGGTCCTGTTTGAAAATGAGTTTGATTAGAATATTTATAATTTTCTTTGATGAGTAGTCTGCCAGTTTCTGTTTCAAGATAGCTATAACCTTGGAGTCTTCAAGTTTCAAGTGAATAGGTCTAGTAAGTGTGCACCATCGTCGACCACAATATCCTCGCTTACCATTAGGTGAGATATTGGTCAAACGCGAGCCTGTTTATTATAATCTAATGAAGACAGATACATCACGCTTGCTCCATGGGTAAATCTTACGATTGCATAATCAGCATACTATGCACCTCTCACCAATTAACAGATTTTAAGGTTCAGACTTCAAGGTTATTAATTACTAAACTAAAATTGCATTTCTTAACTTTAGACAGGCTAGCACAGGCAAGATACTCTTGTCTCAGTTAGTTGGAACGAATTCGATAAATTAAGTAATACTTGATATTGCTGAAACAAATATCAATACTCGATTCTTCAGTTGACCGTAGAATTATTGACTATCTCACCTCGTATTTTAGTTATCTTACGATGTTGTGCTATAATAGGTATTTTACACAAACCTGTAAGCTGGTTTTCCTCATAGAACATTGATCCTTTAGCCCCTCAAGTTGGGCCAATAGGAGTGCTTCTGTGGCTGATGACTCTTTAAGCTGCACTGTCAGTCTGGAGTTCTGTGCAGTCAGCTCTGCTATTAGGCTCTGCTTTTCCTCATCGCGCTGTGAACAAAGTTTAAAGATAAGTGTTGTTACAAACTCTGCATTACTAAAGTCCCTTCATAATAATTCTTACGTCTTAAATTATAAAATGGTTGCAATTCAGCGAGGAAATGCTGCCAGCATCCTCGGTATAATGCCCCGAGGGCCTTTTTTAGGTTTGACTCAGTTTTAATTTAATTTAGTTAATGTTAATAATCATCTGGTAATTTGGTTATGTAAATAAAACATATGTACAAATAATAGCTTGTGCAATAGATGCCTTTAGGTCACGAAATCATTTTTTTTTACCTGAGGTATGTCAAGAATTATTCACACACTACAATCTAATTTCATAGATTCAAATAAGTAAACGTTAGTTACGTTAGTTGGTATGAATAATTGAGTATGTGTGTATGCAATTATATTCTTATTTCATTTTGGTAGGAAAGTTAGCAGTAATAGATGCAACATAATTTATGAGGCCGGGGGTATAATTTAACCTTTGGCTGATGGCAATTAAGTAAATGGATTAATTTATTGTTTTGTGGTAAAGCTATTAAATTCTGGCAGTGTTTGTAGTTGTACTAATATTAAGTTATATTACAAAGAATCACATTTAATTAGCTAGTGAAACTCCGCAGATTTTTTAATTTTTTTTAAATTTGTTTATCATTTATACAAAAGAACACAGGATTACATAATTATATAGCAACCAAAAACCACTAAGGTTTAAACTCGTGTTATCATGAGTCTATCTCAATATCATACAAAAAAATGAAGCATTTTATATGTACGCGTTATTGTCGATACAATTAATAACATCTTTACATATTTAAGGGCGACTTGCAGCTTTTTCTTAAACCTCGATTTAAACTCGACTTAGGCTTAAACTTAATTTAACGAATTGCATGTCATCGATTTAGCTTAAATCTCGATTTAAATAAACGTCAAAGTTAAACCGGCATGTAAGTCGGTTTAAAGTTGTTAATTCTCGATTTTAGAGACAGACGTCAATACAGTGTTATTTTAAATTCCTCTTTATTTGTGAAAATGGATTTCTTTTCGCTTAATCATTATGATTTGTTATCTGATGATGACGAGGAGATCGTACAATATTTAGATACCCCGTTTTTCTCTCGTAGAGTGTACATTCGAAGTGATTTATTTAGTACATTACGAGATGACGAATTTTTGAAACGGTTCCGCTTAAGTAAACAGAGTACAAAGCTCCTTTATGATAAAATTATTCATAAGTTTCCAAGTGATTTTAACAGGTAAGCTTTCTTCAGTTATAAATTATGTATATCAATGTTAGAACCCACATACATAACGTAACGTACTAATGACGATTACTTATATGTTTTTAGGAACAGAAACGCTTTATCCCCAATGAACCAACTGTTATGTACGCTGAGGTATTTCGCTACTGGAAGCCAATTAACTGCTTGTGGCGATGTTATTGGAGCTCATGAGTCGACTGCCTGTAGAATACTACACCGAGTAACACACGCCATTGCTTCAACATATTCGGACTTTATTAAAATGCCCATAACTGAAAATGAGCTAAATAATGTTATGGCAAAGTTTTATGATGTAGCGAAATTTCCACGTTGTATTGGTGCTATAGATTGTACCCATGTAAAAATTTTATCTCCAGGTAAGTTACAATACTATGTTTTTCTCGTACCTACCTATTATACATAGGTAACTAGGTATGTTGTGATAATTATATACCTACTTGTGTTATGATATTTGTTTTCGTATCTAAATAGGTGGTGACCATGCAGAAATTTATAGGAATCGAAAAGGCTATTTTTCCATTAACACTCAGTGTATATGCTCGGCTAATCTACTTTTTCAAGATGTAGTTGCCCGTTGGCATGGTTCAGCGCATGATGCCAATATCTGGGACAACTGTGCACAAAAAAGGAACTTTGTACAAGTAAGTAACCTGCTTGTTGTTGCAACTTTTACTTCAAACTTAATTGCAGTCATATTCATCTAGGGCACCAAATTTTACCACGGCAGAAATAATGCATTTATTACTGCTTGTGGAAAAATTCCCGATAATAGAAAATAAAAAAACAGATGGGTCTACAGCAAGAGACAAACAACAGGCATGGCAAAACTTGACCACCGAATACAACTCGCAAACGAAATTTTCCCCCAGAACCACCGAAAATTTATTGGCTTGCTACAAAAACCAAAAAATGAAGGCTAAAAAAATTCACTCTAATGAAAAAATGGCCATCAAAGGTAAGATATTTCTGTTGCATTCCATATTTCCTTATTTAAAGTAGAGTGATAAATATTTATTAATAATTTATCTGTTTTTAGCACCATTACTATTAAATGCCATGGAGGAACATGGACAAGATTGGGACCAGGTAGCGCAAGCTACAAAGGAAAGCAGCGTTGACTGCCAATTGACATTCAATCAATTAGTAAAACAAGTGAAGAAACAAGATGCTTCTCATAAAAGAGAAATTAATCGTACAGGTATGTATCCAAGATACTGTAGTTAATAATACATACTAAAACTTATTTTATTTATTTAAATAATGTTCATTTATAGGTGGAGGTCCACCTCCACAGCCTTCATGTAGCAGCGATGCTGTTATGGAAAAAGTGAAAACAATGATTGGTCCTTCTCTGGAAGGTCTATACACAGTGTATGATGGAGATGCAGAATTTATGCAAGAGCAGCAGATGTCACTACCCATTGATACACAACTTATCCCTGTTGAATATGTTGTGGAAAGTTCACAAGAGAAAGCAAATAGTAAGATTCCTAGGCTCTTATTATTATTCACTATAATGTTTTTTTGTTATTTAAATCCCTAATATCAGTGCAAATGTTTGTGAGTGAAGATATTTGCGACAGAAAATTGGCATGGAGATAGTGTCTGCCCTTTCAGACCTGGCCAATACAATCATAATATAATACATGAATTTAGCTCTCTGTTTATTTGCAATTTTGTAAAATATAATGCATTTTATTTCAGATAGCACCCCAGACTATGTTGTCAACAATAGAAGTTGTGATTTCAAGCGACTTAATATTATGAAAAAGAAGGTTGATCCGAGCTTGGAATCAATAAAAAAAGGTAAAAATGCTAGTACATTATTTTGATCCTGTAGGACTTTTATGTATTAAACTATAGACAATTATATAGTAAAAGTATAGCAATTCTTTCTTTCTTTTAGTAATTTATACCCATTGTCATAGTGGCCTGAATAGTTAAAAATTGATTATGTCCTCAGGTCAAACTTAAATAACTGTGTATCATAAAATCATAACTGGCTATTATGTAACACTTTTATGAAATAGATATATTATTTACAGGAAAGAAAAGAAATGTGTCTCACTCATTTCAAGAGCTAGCTGATGATAAGAAAGAACTAGTCAAAGCTCAGAGGACACTGGCTGATCTTCAAATACAGCATCAGCAACTAGAAATTGAGTTAAAAAAGGAGAAACTACAATTTGAAAAAAAGAGAAATGAAATGGAACTTGATTTTCTCAAAGAAAAGTATGAAATAGAATTAAGTTTATTAAGAAATAAGAAATATGAATAAACTTTACATAGTTGTTAATAAATATGCAATTGAAGGATAAAAAATGCCAATGAATCTTTTATTTTTCCCCTAGCGTACATCGTACATAGTATGAACTAAAATTTATTATGTTATTTTCACAGTCTTGCAAAATAACTATTAATTAATAAAGTCCTTTCAATGTTGCCGGCAACATTTCTTGGCAAAGTGATGTTGTTTGCTGATATGTCAGAGATATGATATTGTGCTTCTTCATCCTCAGGTGGAATGGAGTCATTTTGTAATATTGCAATATTATGCAGAACTGCAGTAGCAATGATAATACCTGTAATTATATAAAACAAATGTTTTAGTAGAAATATTATTATGCACATTCAATGACAATTTTATTTTTAATTGGTAATGTAATATTACCTGGCACTCTTTGCAATTTAACATTAATTCCCTTTGAAAGAATAGGAAATCTTCTCTTCCAAACCCCAAATGTTCGTTCAATTACATTTCGGGTTCTTATTTGGGACTCCTGGTATAATTTTTCAGCTCTAGTACAAGGAGCATTTTCTGGCAGTGGTGTCATCATATATCTGGTCTGGGCATAACCACTATCCCCAACCAACAATTTATCATTGTAAACACCCTGGAAAGAGGCATATTAGAATAGGTTCAAAATAATTAAATGTAACTTGTGTTGTAGGTACAGTATGAATATGACTGCAATTAAGTTTGAAGTAAAAGTTGCAACAACAAGCAGGTTACTTACTTGTACAAAGTTCCTTTTTTGTGCACAGTTGTCCCAGATATTGGCATCATGCGCTGAACCATGCCAACGGGCAACTACATCTTGAAAAAGTAGATTAGCCGAGCATATACACTGAGTGTTAATGGAAAAATAGCCTTTTCGATTCCTATAAATTTCTGCATGGTCACCACCTATTTAGATACGAAAACAAATATCATAACACAAGTAGGTATATAATTATCACAACATACCTAGTTACCTATGTATAATAGGTAGGTACGAGAAAAACATAGTATTGTAACTTACCTGGAGATAAAATTTTTACATGGGTACAATCTATAGCACCAATACAACGTGGAAATTTCGCTACATCATAAAACTTTGCCATAACATTATTTAGCTCATTTTCAGTTATGGGCATTTTAATAAAGTCCGAATATGTTGAAGCAATGGCGTGTGTTACTCGGTGTAGTATTCTACAGGCAGTCGACTCATGAGCTCCAATAACATCGCCACAAGCAGTTAATTGGCTTCCAGTAGCGAAATACCTCAGCGTACATAACAGTTGGTTCATTGGGGATAAAGCGTTTCTGTTCCTAAAAACATATAAGTAATCGTCATTAGTACGTTACGTTATGTATGTGGGTTCTAACATTGATATACATAATTTATAACTGAAGAAAGCTTACCTGTTAAAATCACTTGGAAACTTATGAATAATTTTATCATAAAGGAGCTTTGTACTCTGTTTACTTAAGCGGAACCGTTTCAAAAATTCGTCATCTCGTAATGTACTAAATAAATCACTTCGAATGTACACTCTACGAGAGAAAAACGGGGTATCTAAATATTGTACGATCTCCTCGTCATCATCAGATAACAAATCATAATGATTAAGCGAAAAGAAATCCATTTTCACAAATAAAGAGGAATTTAAAATAACACTGTATTGACGTCTGTCTCTAAAATCGAGAATTAACAACTTTAAACCGACTTACATGCCGGTTTAACTTTGACGTTTATTTAAATCGAGATTTAAGCTAAATCGATGACATGCAATTCGTTAAATTAAGTTTAAGCCTAAGTCGAGTTTAAATCGAGGTTTAAGAAAAAGCTGCAAGTCGCCCTTAGTAAGATTTAAGTTAAGTCGAGTTTAGTGCTAAATCGAGATTTAATTAAACCGAGATTTGTATCGTTTTGCTGCAAGTGGCCCTTATAGTAACAAACATTTTATATGTACGCGTTATTGAAGATACAATGATTAACATCTTCAGGTGTTTAAATAGGTAGTTACGTGATCACGACAAAATAAAAAATAAAAAAAATTTGATGATTTTTTGGGGTCAATGAGCGCTGGTGGTAGTGTTGTTACTTGAAGTGTGAGTTGATAAAATCTGTTTCATCGTGTTGAGATATCGATACCCATCACGTCTGCGGAAGTTGCGCTAGCTAATTTAATATGACCCTGTATAAGAAAGATAGAAATGACTTAAACGATGGGACCAAACAATGTTGTTCATCTTATATTTCTTAAACAGTCTTCATCTTGGTACTTGGGAAACTCAATAAAAGCTAAAACCTTTATACCTCAAATACAAACATTGTGCGACTGAGTCACATCTGGAAGTATTTATGTGATACATAAAGCCCAAGGCCAGAACATTTTCATGGTTGTAATACGTGAAATGCGTAAAATATCAGTTCTGGTTAGTTTATTTATATCCATGGAAAATTATTGTTTTCAAGACTACCATTACTAAGTACCATTTATAATGCGTATCGTGTATAATATAATAGAATATTTGTATTTGAATGTTTATTTGTAAACATAACTGTCTAAAACAATGGTTTCTTGTTGGTTTTTCGGTAGAGGAAGCAAAATCAAAGTCAAATTATTTATTTCAAATAGGCACATAAAAGGCACTTTTGAATGTCAAAAAAGGAGTATAAAATAATAGGTAGATAAATAGGTGACATTCTGTATAGCCTGCCTACTGCCATGGGAAAAAGGTGTGAGTGTCCTCCACCAAAATCAAAATCAAAAGTCATTTATTCAAACTAGGCTGAAAATCAGCACTTTTCGAACGTCAAAGTTACATAAGACAGTCCCCCAAAAATGCCCGCCCGTCACCACCGCCACCATCCTTCAGAACCCCTAGTTTATGTATGTAGGTATGTCATGTATCAATGGTTTATTTTACACAACCAATGATAAGTTAATTTATTTCCCACCAGTTTTCGAACATAGCAAGTTAATTCTTAAACAAAACAAACTGTGATCATTTCTGTGAAACATTTATCATTTATGAGCTGCGTAAAACCTGTTTGCAAAAATTAACTGACTATACCCAGAAATAAAACGCAAGCGTTATCTAATCTAAATCCAGATATAAGAGCCAACCCTCGAAATTTGCCAGTAAACACAGCAACAAGCGAAACAAATGACTAATAATACACTTTACTGATACCGCAATCAAATATTTAACCATACTTCTAAACTACATTGTTCCTAACATCAAGCGTGGTTAATCGTCTTAATAGGTTTAACAGCATAAAGTTACAGCAATCTCAACTTTCATCCACTAGTTTTAAAGATCATTATATCATCTATATAATTTGCGAAAGAGTTTTTTCCGAGTCGTTTTGGAAGGACGTCAGATCAAGAGGCGTGACGCGTTTCAACATTGTCTTTTGGTAAGATGTTTGCTTATGTTTCAAATCTGCATTATTGTCATGATTCAGTCAATATTGGAGAGTAAATATGGTGTAGTGGAATTTGACCATAACCGTGGTATGACCCAATAATGTTTTAGTTAGTTATGGTACATTATGGTACCTACATCTAATTAGGGGAAATACAGATATAATATGGCCCGTGTTTACATTTACTTTGGTATAATTTGCGTCCGTTTGGAAAACCACAAGGTGAAAAGGTTCGTTTTTTGCAAATTTTTGTCTAACTAGTTACGCTGATGTTTTCACCATCTTCAATTACCAGACACGTTTAATGCATCTTCCAATCTAAACGATGCTAATAAATATTATTATGCAGAACAATATTGACTTAAAGAACAAATCTTTGTTATGCTTGTTACCCAACTGTTCGGCTGGAAGCCAATTGCCAACACAGGTAATTGCTGAGGATGTGATGGCACGGAAGTCAAGCTATGGCATCCTGGCAGGAAGACGACGAAGGTCTATTTTATGCCTTGAACTAGAAGAATCTGAGTTTTTTTCTTTATAGAGAAAAGGACACATTATATCCATGGTCAATTTGTAAGAATGGGAGAGATAATGATGATTATGAATGTCCTTGTCTAGTGTGATAGCGAATGAATAGTGAATTTTATGCCTACTTTATGCTACATGAGAAAACAGCAGCAAATCTGGCCATGCAATTATTTTTTCAGATAAAGATTATAAATAATAAGGTCTAGATTTAGATAAAGAAAAATTGGTCCTGAAAAGAAAACCATGATTCGCAATCACATAGTGTCTATTAAAAATCCATTTCTTTAAGCTTAGGCAAGTCAAATAGATAAGAACGAAAGGTCATGATGACAAACGGCTGCTAGACAATCAAATGAAAAGTGCTTCAACAGGGTGGGGCGCTAATTGGCTAATTGGCCCTGAAAGCTTTCAGAGGCCGGCCCGATGACTATAAATTCCCTAGAATTGCGTAATTCTAACATGTAATGTCACTTAGACCTTGACTTTTTCACCATTTTCGTTGACCTAACGTACCCTGAAGTACCGTACAATTATTATAATGATATATTTGACGTTTCCTGGAAAAGGATACTTTATTTTCATTGTTAGTTTGTGGTATGGTAATAGTAATGTTCCCAGTGGGAATATTTGTGTTGTCTTTGGAATGATCACCTTATTTACCTTGAAAAATAGATACATATATCCAGGTAACATTATATTGTTATATTCAGCCTACATTTCTAGGATCAAAAATGATTAAATTTTTTTGACCACTAAAATATTATAAAACGGACGAAACTGATAAGAGAGCGAGGCTATCAAGACCAGATTGTTTGGAACCAAGGTTGATCACTGGCTGGATAAGTTAGCAACTTACCATCTACATAATATGTGAGTCAGATACTTATTGTGTAACAATCACGCTGTCGAAAATTTAATTTAGTCACATCGTCTTAATGTCTCGTACATTAAGACGATTTGACTAAATTAAATTGTAATTGGGTTCAGTCTAGGTGTATTTAAAATGTTCTTGTGTACAACTGAGATCTACATTACATAACATAATCAGCCCATAATGTTCCTTCTGCCTAGACTGCCTCTCAGGGAGCGGGCCGAAATCCAGCAGGCGAGGTTGATGGCTGTCACAAGTCTTTGAATGTTAACGTACGCATATTTTTTTTAATCTCAAGTGATAGAATGCGAAACGTTTATTTATCTATAACTATTACAAACAAGCACTAGAGCCCAAGTAATAATCTCAAGATTTCCAAACACTTTCTTCGCGTCACTTACAATCGATGTAACATCTATTTTATACACATTACCTATAACATTATCAAGAACTTTGAATCTTCTGTAATGTATGTGTTGTCCCAAATAAATAAAATTAAACACAGCATTACACGTACACATATCTTCATCAGAATTATGAAAGTACGTAGAATTTGACAGTCGACCTCTCACGTAGTCGCATTTTTTCAAGTATTGAGGTTTTTTGCTTAGTATCGGAATCTAACGGAGTTTCGTCACTCTTGTCGGTTACGTCCATTGACAGTTGATTGGTGTAAAAAACAACCCTTTAGTGATGGACGGGCTTTTATGAAACGTGCGCTGGGCTAAGTAAGCGTGATCTGGTTTTTGAAGTAAAAACAGTAAGTTTGAGTCAGGTTTTAAGTACGTTTTGCAAAACGAGAAGTATGTTTGTATCTATTGGTATATCGAATTAAGAACGACTTTATTTTATTATCCGGATAGGACCAATAAGTAGGCTATACCGAAAGATTAAATTGATGACTGAATTGTGATGTTAAAGGTCAACGTTCTTTTATAATCTTAAAGTCGTGACCTAATATACCTATAAGAACTGAAGAGCTCTATTAGTAGACCACAGTGTTAAAGGTAAGGTCCAACTAGCCGATGGCCCATCAACCATGCATAAACGGATTTATATAACGATCAACCATTTACAAGCTGCTAATAACATAAGCTAGTTAACAATATGCACGTTAAACGAAACCTGTTGAAGGACATTAGGGTAATCCTTCGCATGGTAATAGGATCACGATCAACGAAATTAAGCTCTGGCACGTTTTTTGAAGAAAAGTAAGGTTTCGGCTGTGGTGTATTGTTGTTGTTAGCGGTTTTACAGATTCGGCTTTGTATTGTGACGTTTTTCGCGATAATAACAAAAAGATAATTGATTTAATCTTATTTTGATGCAGGCTTTACAATAACTTTCATGGTTATATTTATTCAAAAAATATATTTCTACAAAGCAAATTTTGAACTTAAGACGGAATAGACAGTATTCGAACTCGCAATGATTGAAAAATCATAGAAGTATGATTTGCCTCAGTAGCATAACCCTTGATCAAAACAGCAAAAAGTCTACCACGTCATTCATTTCGTCAATGTCTTCGTTCATGGCTACTAGCATATCCTTGTGTTCTTTCGTGCAATACATTTTGTTGGCACACACAATATTGTCAAAGTTTCAACTATACAGTTCTTTCTGCGCTTGTCTCATGTTACTTGGAGTCTGCGCAAAATGTTTTCGTTTTTCATTCTATCTGACAGCCGTCCCGCATTCAGTCACTCGCTTTTCATCCCTAACTAACAATCTTTTATTTGGTCTTCTTTCCTCCCTATTTCCTAAAAATCATTACTCGATCAAGTTTTTACCTTTGAATTTAGTTGACAACTCGCTAACACAGGCAAGTAGCGTCAGCCTTGGCTCAATTCACTAATAGTGGTAATATACGTTTTCAATGTTAATTACATTGAAACTACAAAGTTTGGACACAAAGCCTTTTTGTGCCAATTGTAGGGTCAAGGAGACAGCCACATTGTTTTAAATTGTGGCTATTTTGCATTATACACAGTGAAACAATGTGAACAAGCTAATATTTAAACTGTCCTTAGTGTAGTCTGAATAGCATAGGATATCTAAACGAAATTCTGGCTCAGGCTATGCTTTGGTTAGTTGGAAAATCAGATCAAATAACTCGTCTTCTACGCAAGAGGTTATTTAAGAGCTCTAATTGAGAGAGACTGCCTGCCATCTAGTGGTCGCAAGCGCTACTGCTAAGCAGGAAGTCCTGGGTTCGAGACAGGCAAAAGTGTTATTGGATTTTTTCATCTGGAATTTATAAGTAGCAGCCCGGAGTCTGGATTTGTGCCCAGTTGATGGAAATAGGCTCGCCCCCTATTACATGGGACTTAAAAACATAACTTGCGAAATGAGGCTGTACTATAGGTACACCTCTGCCTAACCCTTCCGGTAAGTCCCTGAAGGGTTAGGCCTTCGGAGTTGTTATGTAACGTAATTAATTATTCATTGACCTAGAGTTTTGAAAACGTCACTACATTTGGCTAAAGAGTTATTGATATCAGTAACTTTCGGCTATTACGTGGCTTTTTTTTTAGTTTGTAGCTCTTTGAGCTGACCAGACACTTTTTAAATATCTTCCGTATTTAGAATTTCACCGCCTTTATACCTTTTATGTAATTGACAATCTGGCAAGCACGACAGTTATTGTCGCTAATTTATTATCTTGCAAAATTATTACCTAAGCTTCATGAAGAACAAATTAGTACTTAAGATTCTCTTGAGTATTACGTATAAGTATACGTTAAAGCCAGTAACCGTAATTATAATCATCATCATATTAGCCTAAAAACGTCAACAGTTGAGTGTGGGCTTCCTAATGACTAGCTATAAGAGATTGCTATAATTAACACGATTGGCTGACAGATTAGTGATCGTCGTATGTTTTTATGAGCACAAAAACACAACAAAAAGTTTACAGGAGGTTATTACATTGGCCCCAAACCAGGCAAGCCTGCAAAAGCAGCCAGGAGGATAGTACATACTTTCGTTGACAAATCCTTTACTTTCCCAGGCCGCTCGTTTGTGGAATGCATTACCAGTTCTAATAAAGCGCGCAATCGTTGCCCGTGCTTAAGACTCTTGAAGAAACAATACTTGTTGTTGTGATTTTGTTCTCGTTATTAGCTGTAATAATCTATAGTATCCATCTATTTTCGTTGTTTATACATTTAGTATGTATGTATCTATGTATCTATTATATTGCTTGACGAGCTTGTGGCTAAGTAATAACAGGGTGACCATCTTTACATATCCATAAGACTCCTTCGTGCCTCGGAAAGCACGTAAAGCCGTGCGTCCCGGCTGTCATTCCTGGATCTATGACAGTCGTTGCGGTTCTTTAAAAACCCGAAAGTCTTACAACACGTCTTACCATCGTATTACCCAGTGTTGTGGAGTTGTGGAGGTCAGATAGGCAGTCGCTCCATGTAAAATATTGGTATTCAGCTGCATCCGGTTATACTGGCAGCCGAGGGTCAAATTAGTTGGGAAAAGGCTAGGCAGATGATGATGCATCTATAATATAGCATATATATATATATAAATATCTGTATATCCATTATAATATATTGTATTTATTGGTTTCTATCTGGAATTTTTCAGTAGCCGCCCGGGGTCTGGATTTGCGCACGGCTGATGGCAAAAGGCTCGCGCCTATTACATGGGACTTAAAAACAAAACTGGCCAAATGTGGGTGTAATACAGGTACTCTGCCCAACCCTTCGGGGAAACATGGCGTCATATATTTTCCCCAAAGACAACCCCATTTCATGTCCAGAAAATCACTGTCCGTTTCATGGTTGCCTGGAAGAGACCGCAGTAAGCGATAAGGTCACCTATTGCGTGTTTTGTAGTGTATATATTTTTTGCACTGTATCGAATGATTAGCCTAGACAAGGAAAGTCTTAGTAAAAGAGCGGGTCATTCAAAGGGTGTAAAAAGACCCATCACGTAGCCATTATCTACACATCAAACTACGAGTAAGTAACATTGAGCAAATTTGTTGCTGGGAAACGATATTTGTTTTAGGTCTGAAAAATTTGCTGGTTACAGCAACGTGCAATGTAACGCACGCAAAACTTTGTGCTTATGGGTGCATTTAACGGTACAGGAGTGGGGGGTATTTCAAATTAAGTTATAAAATTTTTTCGTATGGTCAGTAACTAACCAGGTGTCAGAGTTTTTATGCCGCCCATGGGCCTCTGACTTGGCTTCACATGCCGTCGAGAAATATCTCTCAGACGTTTCCTCACGATGTTTTTCTTCACCATTTTTTAAGCAAGTGATAATTATATTAATTTAATAACAAGTGATAATTATGTTTTATAACATTTAAAAAAAATAATTCTAATTTGGTACTTTGACCTTCGATATCTCCGTAACCAAAATGTTACCAGCAACCCAATTTCGTAAAAAACTTTCTATTACAATCCAGAGGATTTTGAAAGAAATTCGTAGTCCATTGCTTCATATGTTTGAAAAACTCGTCTGCTCGATAACGTAAATAATGGAATGAATGTTGTCGAATTGTCAACATGAAAGGCGTTGCAATCGTTAATGCTATGCAATTACCCGGCTAGTATGACCCGTATAAAAAAAATATCACAATTACGGGGAGTATAAGTGATTCTCAGTTTCGTTAAGGGTCTTTATACCCCAGTAATTTATATAACCTAGCCACCACCACCTAGCTCCACCTATTCTTCTTTCGCTGCAGGCGAGCCTATTGCCAATAAGACAGAATATTAGAAATAAAAACATGTTATGTCTTATTGCGTTAATAACTCTTCAAGATCTAACGTTCTGTTAAGTAAAACAAAAACATGAAATCATAATAGAAATGATAATAATTATCTGTAACGACTGGTTGACAATCAAATGGCATTACATTTTATTGCAAAACAACCATTATGTGTAATGTCCAAGTTATTACGGCAGGTGTTCGAACTGACTGCCATAACAGACACTATTTATTATCTACTTAAGTGAATGTCAATCTGAATAGTAGATTAATGTTCTTAGTAATAGTTAAAGTTGTATTAGACGCGGGTTTTCTCGGGAAAGGACTAAGAACCAATTGCAAGGCTGTAGAATGGAAAATACTGGTCCTTTTAGGACACCAATAATTTTAACAGACTATGTTTGTGGGCCATTCCTATGTATTATGGCAAATAGATTAGTTAACGAGTCGTAGCTAAAGGTAATGTTAATAAAGTCAGCTTGTCAGCCGGTCTACCCTTCTAATTATTTGGTTGTGGACTGTGGAGACTGTTATAGTATATCAGTCTCTTTGTAATCGCATAGTTAGCAGACAAGGCTATTGATGACTGAAAGCGTATTTGTAATACATAATGCTCTTGCTACCATCGATTCGAGACTTAAGTCTGACCTACGACGCACACAAAAAATTCATAAGCTATCAGGTCATTTACTACGCACTTTGCCAAAAAAAACGCTACGCAAATTGCCCATGAAATTGTACAAAAACGTCAATGTCGTAACTCTCTAACTAGGTATAAAGGTGATAGGCCATTACGCTTCGGTTGATATCGATTCGCTTTTTAAATTTCACACACAAAGACGCCGTAGACTGCTGGAGAAATGCCATTGCCGGTACGTTTTTTTTTATGGATTTTTCACGAATTTATTATATTTTTCATTTTTCATAAATCTATCTTTTAGCCGCCTTGGTTCGGGGTTAAGGGTTTGTAGGCTTCATGTAAAAATATGTCGTAGGTTTTTTAGAATTTTGACCTATAGACATTACTGTTGCAAGTTAAGGTGTTGAATGGTTGGTTGATACGTTATAAATGTATGCATGCTTTTCTGTCTGGGTTTTGTGACCACAACGAATTCTTTCAGTTGAATGTTGGAGCGTAGGTAATAATACACATACCTACAGATCCTCACGCCCTTTATCCCATGGGGGTAAGCAGAAACTGCAGAACGCCACCTGCTGCGATCCTAAAACGGCACCTTGTATACTCCATTTTGCTTTGTTTACGTTCATACATCTACCTGCTTAGCATAACGCTTTCTATTTCTAATTTACTGTGGAATAAAAATCGCTTGTCTATCGAAAATACTCTCCTGGCTCCACGGGAACATCATTTTTGTCTACTCTTCCGCCGACAAAACGCTTCTCTCTACGGTTCTCGTGCTAAGCCTACAGGTCAAATACGCACGCCAGCTGCGAGTACTACGCACCTGACCTTATGCAGAACATCATCAATAAGATCACTATATAGGGCGTCCTACGACTTTGCGACATGGAGGGAAAGTAAATAAATTTGAAAAAAAAAAAAACCTCTACCTAATTTTACTGTGCCGATCAAAAGGCTCAATCATATACATTTATTTCTTCTAAATAACATATCATCTAAAATAAAAGGAAGATCATGAAATTTAGGGTGTATGATTGAGCTTTTCGATCGGTACAGCAAAATTACAGGTTTCTTTTTCAAATTTAGTGGCTGTGAATCCCGGTTCAGACAGGCGATTATTAAGAATTCTTTGAATGCAGTTCGTATTGTTTTTCCTTCTGCTTCTGCTGTATATCCTTCTAGGCAAAATAATATATTACTTATATCAGACTTCCCACTCGTCATCAAAATCAATAGTTCAACAAAGAAAACAAAGACATGATTTTTACGTAAACCTTTTTATAATCTATTCTTAAAATTATTTATAAATAAACAAAACGCGTTCACTTACGTTACACCAAGAACCTTTACATTCTAATCGCATCTTTAGTATTAGTCATTTGAACATATATGTGTTTACCTAATGGATTGGTGGTCTATTTATCTAATCACGTATTCTTGGGAGGTCGTTGATGGTCCTTATTGAGTAAGAGTTATGTTGTAAGTAGATTACTTCATTGAGGTTGTATAAGGTGAATCAACTGTAACATGTTTTACATTGATAATGTCATTACAGTCCTAGGAGTTTCGTAGATTTGTGAATATATCTATCCTCATCAGTCTTTTACAAATCACTGCTGAACATAGACGTCTCCAATCGCTTGTCTTTTAACTTGATCCTCGGCCATTCTCTTGCTGTTATCAGCCACCCGAGCATCTAGTCTGAAGAATCGATGTCCATATAGAAAATCACTGTTATATGATTTATTGTACTTACACGTTGCTCATAAAGGGCCACGCCACAGATAGTGGTGCCGATTCCCTTGTTCAAAAACTAAACTAAATTTAAGTTCAGTGCATCTTTTTCTTTTTATTTCATTAAGAAAAGGACAGAAGATAAATTTTAGTTTAGTCCTGTCAAAAGAATCAGTGCCTGTCACTATTCCATACACGTTTAGACGTGATTAAAAACTTGCCTACTAAAATTACGTCAATTTACGTCAAGCGCTGATTAATTTGACAGGACTAAACTAAAATTGATCTTCTGTCCTTTTCCTAATTAAATAGAAAGAAAAAGATGCACTGAACTTAAATTTAGTTTAGTTTGTGAACAAGGGAATCGGCGCCAATATAATACTGCGTAGCCACGCTAAGCTGATATTAGGCAGTAACGTCACGATTGGTTACTTTGGTCAAGCCCTTTCTAGAAAATCGTTAAGTAGATAAAAATTTGCCAATAAAGACCAACACTGAAATCATGGGGATGCCACGCCTAGCTAAAGTTCCTTGAATTACCTATATTTTAAACTGATATATATGTTCTATAACTAACCTGTTTAACAGAATTATCTCTAGAGTCGATCTTCGCCGTGAGCTCTTTGATGTCATTCTGTAGCTCCAGCATCCGCGACTCATATTCTCCTTGCGTTGTGTCCAGCCGTCGTCTTAGCAGGTGCTTCTCTTGTTCTAGTTCCTGAGGAGAAGAAAGAGAGGACATAAGTAAAAGGTTATAGGCGGTAAATTGGATGCGAAAAAAAATGGCTTATTAATGTCCCGGTACAGGGCATTTGCATTGATCACCAGGCTTGCTCAAGGCAGGTTAGCGATTTCAGACTTATACCTATTAGGTAATGGCGCCGATTCCCTTGTTCACAAACTAAACTAAATTTAAGTTCAGTGCATCTTTTTCTTTCTATTTCATTAAGAAGAGGACAGAAGATAAATTTTAGTTTAGTCCTGTCAAATTAATCAGGGCCTCTCACAACTCCATACAAGTTTAGACGTGATTAAAAACTTGCCTACTAAAATTTCGTCAATTTACGTCAAGCGCTGATTAATTTGACAGGACTAAACTAAAATAGATCTTCTGTCCTTTTCTTAATGAAATAGAAAGAAAAGGATGCACTGAACTTAAATTTAGTTTAGTTTGTGAACAAGGGAATCGGCACCAATATCTAATAAATTCCAGGTTTCCAAAAAAATATGGAGTTTACTTAATAACTGTATCTGATTGCCTTTTCTTATCACATGTATCTAATACTTTGTATTAAATAAAGAACTTGTATGATCAGGAAAAAATCTTAAAATATGACGTATATGTATCAAAATATTGTTGCTGATCCTGAAAGTGAAGTAAAATACACCCATAAAAACGTTTACACCAAAGGAACAATTTCTTCTAATAAACTCTTGTAGTAGGTATGTACCTAAGTACTTCAACCTTCTCATTAAGGCTCGTGCAGACTGGGGCATATTGCTGCCTGTCGCGCCCGCGATATCGCGCTAGTCTGCGCGAGCCTTTATTTACTTATGAATTATAAAGTAAACAATTTAATTAAAAAGCACTGAACGCTTTAATTGAAACACAAGGCATTAACAAAAAAAGGTTTTATCATTTCCGCGCCGGAAGAACAATGTGAACGAAGCATTTCCGGCCAACATCTTAATTCCCATCCATTGTCTCTGGCTGTAAAGTGTGCTATTAGAAAGCATAGTTTACGCGATAACGCAAATAAACTTAATTATTGTTGTCTATGGGAAATATTTGAATCACGATTTAGTTTTATGTTAAGGTTTGTGTAGGTTTTTACTTTTTATTGTGAGATTAAGTAAAAGCGAGCATACATAATTGACAAATTGAGTATCATACAAAATTTTGTGGGTATTTGAAACATTTAAGGTAGGTATATTTAAATTGTAGGTACATACATAGGTAGAACCAAAAACAGACCAATTCAATGAATCTTTTGTCATTTTCTGCTGTAGCTGACTGCCAAGTCAGTCATACTAATAATTAACTTAAATTAACATACGTAATGGTCAATTATGTTAATTATTAGAAGTTATTAAACCAGAAAAGCTACAAATATCATTCCACAAAAAAAATAATTTAATATAAAAAAAAAAAAAACTTTATTGAAGAAGATATTGGTAACTTTTCTGATTTTAATTATTACCGTAAAATCAGCAGCTGCCAAAAAGTCAACATCTATTGTTAATTACAATACACATTGCATTACAATAAAGGATATAATTAATTAGAAACGCGGCAGTTCGCCATATTGGACAGATACAAGAATTAACAAAAGATTAAACTTCGTCACAGCACACTTGTGTAAATAATCATTCTAAACAATAAAATAACCAACGCAGCCAGAGGTTTTACAGAGTAAAAATATATTTCTAAAGTCGTTTAGGTCTTACATTAAACGTCTAACCAACAGAAACGCACATAACAAGACAAATAACACCAAATGAAGGCAAAGACTTTACTTTCTGAGTATATCTTGGAAATTACTGACATTGGTTATCGTGAGGTAACTTGGACTTATTGAATTATTTATTTTCATAAAGTACACTCAGTTACAGGCTAGGCTAAAACGTATGAGTACATGACCCTGTTAGGGCCAATGTGACGGAAAGGGTTTGCGTGGGTGTATAAATAAGACCACGTAACCTTGTCAACATAAAAATATATATTTACTATAATATAATGAAAAAATGGGGTAGATATTATGATCACAAGATTCCTTTAAGAGCATTTACGCCGTACGGCATTTCATACAAATTACAAGTCCTTATTTTTCGAAATGACTGAACCGATTTTAATGAAACTTCACACACATAAGTCATAAGTCATTTATTTCTTAACAAAATACATTGTGTTGAAACATTTTAGTGATGATAGAAACAATAATAAAAAAGTAGAAACATTACATTCATATTTAAAATTCATTACACATTTAAAATGTATCAATAATTAATAATATATAATACACAAAAAAAAAACTTATATGTCAGTAATTCAGTAACAATAATTAAATAACCACCAACATTACATTTAAATTAAAAAATAATTTTCCAATATTAAAAAAAATACAAGAAAATTATATAAACACAAATAACAATTCACAAATCATTTGATCGCAGCTGGCGTTTGTCATCAATGAACTCATCGATACTGTAATAGCCCTTCTTCAATAAATATGTTTATAATTTGTTTTTAAATAAGTTTATGCTGGCTTTTGAATTCGTTTGGCAACTTGTTGTTTAAAAAGACAGATTGAACTCTGGGACTGTGATGAACCACGTTCAATTTTGGTTGGATTGAGGAAGGTAAGTCTTTCCTATGAGTATTTTGTCTAGCATTTTGTAAGCAGGATACATAGGTCTAAAAAGTTAGTAGAAAACATTTTCGATAAATATAAGTGTTACAGTTAAATTAGAGCAATTTCAATTTTTCCATACAAACAGAAATTTCCAATTATTTTTTTTTAATAGACTTTTCGAAAATGTTTTTTACTATCATTTTAGACCTATGTATCCTGCTTATGTGTGTGAAGTTTCTTTAAAATCGGTTCAGTCATTTCGAAAAATAATGACTTGAAAATTTGTATGAAATGCCGTACGGCGTAAACGCTCTTAATTCCCTTAGGAGTAACGCAGTACTCTTCTGGCTCAGCCTGGCTGGTGCGGCGATGACCCCAGCGGGTGTGCCACGCTGCAGCCGCCAGGGATGCTGACCGTCGGCGGTTGGTCGCACCTGAACGTAGACGGCTCGACGTGCTCACGCGGGTAATTATCTACCCTGCACGGAGCAAGACGGCAATCTGATACGCTTGCAATAGTGGCCCGTAATGCTGTGTACAGATGCCACCGATTAAGTCGGGTGGTTGGTGGAACTTTAATCATGGTTAAATATTTAGAAGTTAACATTACATTGCATACCTACTAGATAACACATTAATTATTATTACTAATATACATATAATCTCTTTCTGACATATTTAATTTAATTTATATTAATTAAGGCGCTGACAAGAGGCAAATTAACAAAATAGGCTTGCCTTAAGAAAATAAATTGCCAAATCTGTATAGTTTGTGGTAGCGGACAAACTAACGTTAAACTTGTTAAACCTTAGTTAAACCTTTAGTTCCATACCAAAATATCTGTATTAAATATCAACATACGTTACGTATTTAATGAATAGCAAGAACGTCTTATTTGAATGCAGAACTTAGTTGTTTTTATTTTCGATTACTCAACTCAATTTTGAGTAAATAGATAATTACTTCATATTTTGCAATAAATTACAAGCGTTGTGTCATCGCGCTTCTCTTTCTTTTTTAAGCAGTCTGACAGTGACCGCGGTTTAGGCGTTGTCAGCATCTTAAAGTCATTTGAACTTTATAGAAACATTAATAAAATCATTTTATACGTAGATATATAACATTTATGCTTTATTTTAGCTTCTTATCTATTTATTGTTATTATTATAGTTAATATAAGTCTGCAAGCGTGGTGGTCAATGCTGCAGGCAATGCTTGCCTTCTCTGTATAGGTATTTGCCCAGCAGTGGGACAATAAAGATGCTGTTTTTTTGGCAATAACAATGAACTGGTGACAATGGTGACGAATCTTTTCTTTAAAAAACCACTACCGCAATTCAGATCAAATTTCTATGACCGTCTACCACAATAATATTTCTCGCTTTGCCACAAATTAAAAAAGACAGCAGAATGTCAGCGTATTTCACAATTCACTTTCCGCGTTCATGTCTTCCTAATTATTTGGTAAGTGAGAGTGAGTCGATGACCGATGCTGAAAGTGAGTTGATGTGGGCTTTATCTTTATAATGGGCGATTGGTAAAAACGCCGCCATCGAAAACTGGGGCGAATGAAATAAAAACTATAGAAGTAACTGCTTATCGTTTTGAAGCTGAAATGACAGAGGCTAGAAGTATATAAGTATGGTGATAAAACTGTTCATACAAGAGATACCTACTTGAAGACAAAGAAAGAAATAGTATTTGTTGGGACTCGCTTAAGAGATCACAAATTAAACTAAAACGCACTCATAGAAAAAAAAAAAAAAACAAGGTAAAATGAAAATAAAACAGAAAGTCCTGTACGACGCTAAAAGACTCCTATCTCAGAACGATGCTGCGACACTTATTTTTAAATGCCCGCGGTGATGTCACAGATATATGCAGAAATAAATAATAAATAAAATAAAAAATAGATGTGTGAAATAACATATAAAATTAAATATTTATTTTAGGTGAAAGAAACAATAGGTACTCATTCTAAACAATTAAGAATGTCCTTTTTTATGGCGAAATGTGGGTGAACTATTTAGGTTACCTATTCCTCTGCCTAACCCTTCGGGGAACACTGGCGTGATATTATGTTATGTGAGTAAGAATGAAATCACCAAAGAAAAGTACAAAGCTGCAATTTCATTGTAGTTTCCTTTACGAAACAAAATTAACTCAATCAATCTTTCAACAATCAACTCAGCCTATCGCAGTCCACTGCTGGATATAGGCCTCTCCCAGGCTGCGCTACAACACCCTGTCCTCCATCTTTCACATCCAGTGCGACCCAGACACCTTCTTAAAATTAACTCGATTTATGTAATCTGAAAAAACCACAAGGGATAGACAAAATCCGATTTTTTAAATAGTAATAATTCCGTTCAAAAAGTGCTGATTCTCAGCCTAGTTTGAATAAATGACTTTTGATTCTTTATTTTCATTTTGAGTAAGAAGATAGTTCTTCTAAATTCTGACAGAATCTGGAGATCTGAATGTTCTTATTATAGCTATAAGCTTAAATAGCTTATCGAAGTCTTCGATAAGCTATTTAAGCATATCGAAGTCTAATGCTGCATATCAAGCAAGTTTGAGAACCCATGAAACGGATAGTATAAATCTGTGTATTCAACTTGTCCACTAATACTTAGATAGTTGTACTACATGATAATTCACAATTTCCTTCCATTAACACCGGATCAGTGTATCCAGCTAAATGACCGGATTTACAATTATCTGAACTTTAATAAGAAAAGCCTGCTTGAATGCGAAGCTCTAGAAAGTGGTCTACTGTACTTATAAAAGTAATCTTTTAATTAGTTCTCATTTGTTTGAAGCTAAATAAAAGATTGGATTAATGTCGTTATTAATATGATATCATCTTTAGACTACAATATTGGACGATGAGCAATGAGTAGCTCACCGTCAGGTAAGGACCAGGCCCGGGTCGACGGCGCGTTGTATTCCACGCGCGCCTCAAAGAGATGTCGTCAGCACAATTGTAGGGGTCCACTAGGGCCGATGCCTGCCGGGGTCGTGGAAAGGTACTAATGGGTCACCGAGGCCCCTGCAACACAGGCAACGGAAGGAATACGGGTGGGTTTTAGTCAGTAAGAGTCTGACACACCCTCCCGCTCCGCCCAGAGCGGGAGAAGTTATTTGATGATTTCCTACCCAAAAAAAAAGACTACAATATTGTGTTGAGTGATAACATTGGTATTCAACTCCTCTGTTATGTTTTAATTTTTCCTTCAAACTGAGTAACGATTCCTTGTACTAATTCAGCTCCCATATTCCTTGATTTCCTTTCTTTTGCAGTTCTGAACACCAATTGCGTAACGAACTATCAATCACAATACGAAGGATTTTGAAGGAAATTCCTAATGCATTGCTTCATAATATCTTTGAAAATTCGACTGGTCGACAACGCCAAAAATCCCAAAGAATGTCGTTGAACCGTCAAAATAGATGTCATTGTAAGCAATTACCCTCACAGGTCCCATTATTCCTTAATTCCTTTTCTTTTCAGTTGGGATCTGAATCAGGCAAATGATTTAACTCTCCTAGGTTACCTTTAGCATAATCAGCCTATAATGTTCCCACTGCTGGGACACAGGCCTCCTCTCGGTGAGAGTGAGTGGGCCTTAATCCACCACGCGGGCCCAGTGCGGGTTGGCAGCTGTCACTTGTCTTGTTTTAGGATCTGCCGGTTTCCTCACGATGTTTTCCTTCACCGTTTTGAGAGCCGTGGTGATGAAATAATTTACACAAAGTAAAGCGCCTGTCTGGGTTCGAACCTACGACCTACAACTTGTAAGTTGCGGCCGTTACCAGGCACTGGGCCACCACTGTTCTGAATTAGGCAACGGTAAAACATATTTACAGACTTGGTTTTATTTTCGACCTCAGATTTGTCGCCGAATATTGTTAGTATAAAAATCTCTTCAAAGGTACCTACCTATAATTGAAGTTTTATTTTAGATTATTCAAACTAAGAGTAACTTAAAGTTTTGTTTAATTTTAATAACTGATTAATATAAATTATAGTCAATTTTAAGTTTACTAAATGGTCCACCGTCTGACACGGAATCAAAATTATGGCCTACCTTCAAAATTGTTTAAGCAGCCTTGATTCAGACCTATAATATGAACACAGCCAAGTCGTTAACTCATCAAAAGAATAGCTCTTAACCCTTAACAATCTTTACAACACTCAATTAATTACAGAGCAAAGAACCATTTTGACATTAGAAACTACATGGAAACTAGGGTTGTCGAAAGTCATTGTTAAGAGGCGCACTGACCCAGTTATGTGTACCAAGTTGTCAACTTATGTGAACCCCTGAACCATGCCAGATAGTGATGACTGCAGGTACATGAACTGGGGCATTTTCACATCTCTTCGGTAACTTTTACTTTAACAATACAACCTTTAGATGTCTGTTCTTAAGAATGACGGAGAAAATTGTATTGTCTAGGACGAGTCGCGATTGTGAAGGTAAAATTGCTATTTCTTTTCTTATGTCGGTTATGATTAAGAATTAAGAATTGCGGTTTCTAGTCGAGGTATTTAAAAAGCACGAAGTTACATAATATAGCATAGCATAATCAGTAAAATCAAAAAACCTAAATATTTTATTTTACCTAAACCTACATGGGCACTTAGGAAACGTCAGCAGCTAGGTGCACGGTTCCAATTGGTCGTTTCCTATGGAGAAGAGCCGCCAAGAAACTCCATGGTTACTCTTTTAAAAATAATTGGCTTTTACAATGTTTTCAAACTACAGTGTGACAATCAATTTATGTATTGTGATCAATTGTTGACGACAGTAGATTAGTACAGAAATTGTGGTTTCCTAGATAAATAATTGTAGTAACTTATACATTCTTGTTGTATTTGGATTCATAATTAGGTAACCAATTGTTCTTGTTGTATTTTCGATTCCGAATTAGATAACCAATTGTTCAGTCCATAAAATTATTTCCAGTAAGTTCCCTACAGAATTCTAGATGACCGATTACGCGTCATGCGCCAGAGTCGACTGTCAGTCAGCTACGCTGTCATAATGAGAAAACATGTCACAGGTACGAATTTGTTTAGTCCAAATTTGCTTGAGAAATGCATTATTTATGTTAAATAAAATTAGATGTGTACCCGTCTTTTAATGTAAAAACTACTACTTATATTTTGTAATGTTTAAATAATTAGACAGCCTCCCAATAGTCTCAATTTACGTAGAAAACATTAAATTTATTTTTATATTAAAGATGTGTGGCAAATACTCATAAAACAATATTCAGTTCTAATAAATGAATATCAATGGTGCCGATTCCCTTGTTCACAAACTAAACTAAATTTAAGTTCAGTGCATCTTTTTCTTTCTATTTCATTAAGAAAAGGACTGAAGAAAAATTCTAGTTTAGTCCTGTCAAATTAAGGCTCCTACATACTGGCGCGACTTGTCGCGCGACGCGACGCGACACAAAGACACCGCGTGTAGCGCTACAAGCGGTGCCTTTGTGTCGCGCCGCGTCGCGCGACAAGTCGCGCCAGTATGTAGGAGCCTTTTATCAGCGCTTGACTATTGACGTAATTTTAGTAGGCAAGTTTTTAATCACGTCTAAACTTGTATGGAGTAGTGACAGGCGCTGATTAATTTGACAGGACTAAACTAAAATGTATCTTCTGTCCTCTTCTTAATGAAATAGAAAGACAAAGATGCACGGAACTTAATTTTAGTTTAGTTAGTGAACAATGGAATCGGCACCAATATCCATCTATCATTTATACTGCGAATCTAATCCGCCTCTGTCCGTCTCGGGCGCAGACGGCATACATACCTACTACGCAACTCTGTCCTGCCTAATACACTTTCACTGATACTAATAATGCACCAATAGTTCCAATCATAATAGAGAATGTGTTAGAGGTGTTTTTGTTTTCGTACAGTTGAATAAGATTTAATTACTTACTTACTCAAACAGCTTGGCCGGGTGGCTGTATACAGGGTCAAATCAAATTAGCCGCAGACGTGATGGGTATCGATATCTTAACATGATAAAATAAAAAAATAAAAACATTTTTCTTTTAGTTCGTCGACCGTAGTCAGTTTAGTCACTTCAAATATCAGTTTAAATATCTGTTTTCTTGTGTAAATTTCAAATTTAAGTTTAAATATCTGTTTTTTTTTGTGTAAACTTCACAGACGTGATTGATATCGATCCTACACAATACACGATAAAACTAAAGAAAACAGATTTTGCTTCCCTTCCCTCGGAAGGTTAAGTTTAATTGTTGAATATGTTTAAAAAAATCTAAGTTTAAATAAAAAAAACAGGTCCTGTGTTTAAATAATAATAGTTTAATTGTTGAAAATGTTTAAATAAAACTAAGTTTAAATAAAAAAAAACAGGACCAATTTTGTAGGTTGTATTTCTCTTCGAATATTGATGTAGGTATTTCGAGATTTTCTGTGTTCGACTGTAGTCCTAAGATTTTTACGTACCATGATAATAATATCGGTATCTGCATGAACTTCCGGTAAGTAAGTAGGTACGTGTACGCACTTCCAGGAAAAATAACCTAAATAAAGAACATTATGATCTAAACGTCTTACGATCTAATCTAACCAGAATCTATGAAACTCGGATAAACTGGTACGAATATTAACATTCTACACCAGTTTTACATACACAAAATACCACTGATTGCTACTCATTGCAAATTCTGTCCTAATCCCGGAACACAGACTGTGTAGATAGTTAAACCTATTCAAATTATCCATTTGTCATGAGTAGAATATTGTACATTATGTTCAGCCTGTGGCATTGGCCTGTCATATCTCAAAGCCATCTTTAACCACTAAAGTCAAGGCTAAACACACAATAAATAACCAGGAAGTGTAACGACTGGACCATAGTTTGTCAAACTTTTGAGGGTTCGTTTTAGAAAAACTAAAATCTTTTGGCATTATCATAAAATGCTCGTAAATCATTGTGTTTTCTTGAGGAATGTATGTTGAATAATATTTAAAAAAATAACAGATTATCTCTAGGTTTAAACATATATTAACTTCTAATCAATCATGCATCGTCGCTAACCGCATTAAGTGGTCAAACGTGTAGGTAGTCAATAATCACAAAGAAAAAATCTGAGTACCGTAAAACGGGGAGAATATGTATGCTGGGGTGAATCGGGACTAAACTTTAAAATGGATTTTAATACCTTGAAATAATACAGTTTGTTGTCAAAAAGGACTCTAATGTGTTTACTGTATAATAATTAACGATTAACTTTCCTTGTTGGCAGCAAACTGTATTATTTCAACGTTATAACACATTTTATAAAGTTTCGTCTCCATTCACCCCATTTCCATAAATTAAATACCTGTGGTGGTGGACTAAAAATTTGAGAATCTCTGTCTATTGTAAATGAGTAACTTTACCTCTTCATGATGATGAGCTAATCCTTTTATTTTTTTATACGTTTATCACGAACTTATAAATAAGCATGTTCTAATAACATAATAATATAATATAATAACATATTAATTGCAACGTGAATGACGTCTAATTCTATGAAAATGTAAATATTATTATTGAACAAGAATTTCCTTTATTATATATATATATATCTCAAATAAAATACTAGTATTCAGCTGCATCCGTCTAAACTGGAAGCTGACCCCAACATAGATCGGAAAAGGCTAGGTAGATTCTTGATAATAGACTTAACACAATACTACATTTCGTTGTACCAATTTCCAGCACCAAAAACTTCGTAACAAGCAGCACACAAATTAATCAATATTAACAAAGATTTATTAATCCAAACAGCCAACACATTCTTTCATTCACAAACTCATTCACAGACGCATCCATACTTAATCTTTTTTACATCTCAGTAACCACTGAGTACTTATTTCTGCGTAAATAATCGTAATTATGTACAGTTAACAAAAAAGATAGGTAATAATAAGAGACAGCTATATGATCGATGTGGCAAATGATAAACGGTTATTTATGAGCTGTGTTTTAATGAATAAATAAATGGTAGTCTGAAAGTATTTAATTAATTAAAATAAATAGTTTATTATCGTTGTAATGTTAACGCTTTGTGAAAAATCGTAAAAACGATTTTTGCGTGAGTTACAATTACCATTGTACCTAACCTCCTACCTTCTTAAATATCTACTACGACTACCTTTTAACTCAAGTTATGCGTGTGCTGAGTTGTCGAAGACATTGACATCGTCCAAATCTCTTCTTCGATAAAATATTCCACACGCAATTAATATTGCTTGCTTAAGGCAAATATTTTGATTTATTTTTGCCAAACTTTTTGTTGACCGTACTCACAGTGACTGCACTTTCATCTTTAGAACTAGGCGGCCTACATTCCTGGCATGAATTAGGGACACCACTGATTTCAATCGTTGCTGCCTATACAATTAAAACGGTCGCAAGTTATGAGTGATAGCGATGGCGGTACAAGTTTGAAAATTTGTGGTTCGAATTTTGAAATGTTCTTTTTTATGTGTAACATCTTTCTGTGGGAGTGATTTCCTGACAAGGGACGGAAGTGTGTGGAACAGGAAGTGACAAATTGAGCATGAAATAAGTAAGTACTTTTTAATACCATGGAATTAGTGTACTCATGGAATTAATAAGTACTATATAGATTTTAAGTACAGGGGGTCGGATTTCGACCAGTGGGCGACCATTAGAAATTAATGCTTATACCTAAATATTTCAGTATTTAGCTTTTTACATTGTGAGGTTAATGTCTGTCGCTGCTCAGTTGCTTATTACCAAGGTGAGATGTCAGATGTTACACATCATATGCGACTACTATGAGGCTCGCTCGTTTTTTTTTTTTTAATTTAACTTGCTGGTAGGCTGGATTTAGTTATGCTGTGGTACATATCATTTGTTTTGGTTAGGTAGCTCCTATGAAAAGAAGGGAAACCCTGGAGTTTTACTATATTATCGCCCAGTCTATAAAGCTCTCGTTATATTACTTAGGTGCCTAATAAGATGTTTTTATATAAAGTCAATTGTCTGTGTGGGTAAATCTAGACACCTACTTTATCAGTCTCTACCTTAAAGAAATTCATCAATTACGCCGGAGTGAGCATTCAACTGTTTTGCTCGTGTGAGAAGCAGATTGGTCGATCATTGTGATATATCGGTTTTAGTTTTGTTTTTAATTTTATGTGCACATATACAAGGTGTCGTTTTGCATCCTCGTCAAATTCAAGGATGACACACAAATCAATAACAAAATAATTAGGAAGTTTTTTTTCTAAGTTTCGGAAACTAATGTGTATTAAAACGCAGCCCGTGTAATACCGCACTGTAGTTCTGCCCTTTTACACACACACTACCGCATACGCAAAGGGGTGATTATGTTATGTGAAAGTGATGTATTCTAAAACACTGTCAAATTTAAATAACTAAAAAAACAAGTAAGTATTAATTATTGAGCAGGTATCGTAATTTTATTTGATTTTATAGAGTGCACCTGTGTCTGCGCACACACTTTTGCACTATGATATCTCCAGCGTACCTGGCTAATTTCCGTATAGATTGGTCACCGTGACTGAAATCGGTCGTGAAATAATCTTTCAGACATATCGACACTGAAGATGAGTAGCCACGAAGATAAGACTGCTGATTTTTGTTCTGTGTACTAAGAATTTTATTGATAACTAACTAATCTTATAGTTCCTAACATGATTCTAAATTAACGGTTGGACGGTTGGTCTTATCATACCTACACCACTTTAAACTGAGTGCATAATCAGCTTTTTGTTTATAAACTATAGGATGCAAGTCTTATGTCTCCATCCAAAATAAGATCCAAAATTCTCGGGCTCTTCTTATTTTGAGAGTCAAAAACATAAGTACCTAATTCCATGTTGGACACGAATGTAACTAACACAGATACAATTAATTTCATCTTTTATGGCACCACCACTTCAAGATCATATAGCCTAAGTATTTATTTTTTCCCACCAAACGATATTAACTGTGAGGTTAGATCATATCTCCAAGTTTCCCGTCCTCACTTCCATAGGAATGCGACAATTTTCTTAGCCTTATATTACAAGGTAAAGCCTTCCCAGTCTTCATAACTGTCCCCCGTTACAAGTTTAATTACTGAGCCGTTTCTGCAATTACTGGTGCGTATTTAATCATCGTAAAAGTAAGGAAGTTTAAGGATCGTTATATCAATCGCATCGTCTGTTGCTGATCTAGTCTTTCGGTTTAAGAGACACACGTAGGTTTAGACACCACGCTTGGCAAATATTAAATACTAACTTCTGACCGCGACTTCGTCCTCATTGAATTTCTTGTTTTAACATTGGTAAAAGAATTTTCGGAATCGGATTAGCAGTTCCGGAGACCACCTCCTACATACAAACTCACAAATTTTAATAGATTGTTGTCCACACCCAAAATTATTCGCATTGGTGATTGCTACCGACAATGGACATGTTTTAAATTGCAACAAGGTCCCTAATAATAAAATATATAGTTGACTAGATGCGCCCCGCGGTTTCACCCGCATAAGTTTTGACCCCGTAGGTATATCGGGATAAAAAGTCCTATGTGTTATTCCTGGTTATAAACTATCTATGTGCCAAATTTCATCGAAATCCGTTCAGTACTTTTTGCGTGAATTAGTAACAAACATCCATCCATACATTCTTACAAACTTTCGCATTTATAATATTAGTATAGATAAATGCAAGTCTGAAATCGCCAACCTATCTTGAGCAAGCGTGGTGAGCAATGCTCGTGCCTTGTATGTATGAAAAGAGGCCTTTGCTTTGCAGTGCCATCGAATCATAAAGCTTAGCATAAAGCTGAGCTTTCTCAGAAAACCTGAACGTGCTTCTCCAACGATGGACGGCCCCGATCAGACGGTTTTTCCGATCGCAAAACATATGTTGATTACGTTCCGTATCTGGGACGTTCTATGCCCGATTACCAAACACACATTAAGTATATTATACCGTACTATCTTAGAACTTAAGTAGTCCAAAACACCCATTACCTCAACCACATCAAAAGATAGCACAAAATCTAACAAGATCTCATCTCCGTAACAGTGTTAACCATCGGTGTTACTAACTGTTTGTAATAGATACGTGTACTAAATACTGCTTTTTAGAGACATGTCGGGATGGTAAGGTGACTTGTAATGATCCTAATGGAGCTAATGATGGTGGTATGACTAATATGATTTTGCCATACTAGTTCACGGACGTCAACTCTTCCGGGATTCTGAACTTCTGATATTCAACTACGTTTTTTTTTTTTTTTTTTTTATTTGTGATGGGTTTGCTCTTGACCTTAGTCTATGCCAGAGGCGACAGAAACAAAGTCGACGATGGAGCGAGCTTACCCAGAAGAAGCCTGTTCACTCTCACTTTGAAGAGATTAGGGTTATATGCGTTCGGAAACACAGACGCAGGCAGAGAGTTCCATTCCTTTGCTGTGCGCATTATAAAAGAAGTTTGGAAACGCTTAGTGCGAGTTGGTGGGATAGCCACCAAGAAGGGATGGTAACCTGAAGTGCGCCTAGATGACCGATAATAGAAGGGGGCCGGTGGAATGAGGTCGTGGAGTTCTTGAGCACACTCTCCGAAGTACAATCTATAGAAGACCGACAAGCAGGCAACCTTGCGACGATGGGCCAAACTGTGAAGCTTGGCATCCACCAGATTTACGTCGCCAATGAGCCTCTTAGCTCTGCGTTCCACCGAGTCAAGCGCGGCAAGTTGGTATTTAGCCGAGCCATCCCAAAGGTGGCTACAATACTCCATGCAGGATCGGACCTGCGCTTTATAAAGGGTCAAAAGCTGTCCAGGCGTAAAGTATCGCTTCACCTTATTTATGATGCCCAGTTTCTTGGCCGCAGTCTGGGCTTTGTACTCGATGGTGGCGCCGAAGTTGAGGTTAGATGTCAACTCCATGCCTAGGAGCTCGAGCCGATCAGTTACAGGAACCGATGTACCCCGAAAAGTAGGAGTCAGGTCGAAACGACTCCTTTTTGCGGTAAAAAAACGTTTGGTCTGGGTAGAATAGAAGCTAACTTTAAGCCTGCATTCCTTGTCGCGGGAAGGTACTAAAGGGTTACCGAGGCCCCTGGCAACACAGGCAATGGAAGGAATACGGGTGGGTTTTAGTCAGTAAGAGTCTGACACACCCTCCCGCTCTGCCCAGAGCGGGACAAGTTTTTTGATGATTTCCCACCCAAAAAGAAGAGCCTGCATTCCTCACTTATGATTATGAATTGTGAGGGTAAATTTGGTCAAAGGGTATGGGTTTAATTTGATGCTTGTGTTGCCTAAAAGTTTAGTATTCCTCATGTGGTACGTTTTGTTTACAAGGCACTACTAAACACTGAATTCGGAGTATATTATTCATAGCCTATTAGATAAATCAATGTCCCAGAACAATGGACCCGCAGACAACCCACTCCAAAAAGTTCCATATTACATAGATGCACGAGATTGGTTAAGCAAATTTTCCATTACCTTTTCATCGAACTCTGTTAAAAATACGTCAGTGAGTGAAATAATCTGTCTATTACAATGTAACACGAGCATTTTCCCATGATTTCCCCATTTTCTGCGAATGACAAATACTTTGACAAAGTGTTATAATTATCTTACATGCATGAGAATTACGTTACTTAAGAACTTAACACTTTCTTGCAACGCATTAACGTTGCAAGAAAGTGTTAAGTTCTTCAGGAAATGTACAAATCGATTCTTAGTAGGGTATATGACGGCTCGCTAAAGTCTTCCGCATCAATCCTATACTACCAGCCGCCTTCAAATTATTGGCTTTCTGGCTCAGGGTGCCAACGCCGATGTTAATTCCTGGTCTTCTCTTAAGAACTCAACCGCTTGGAGGCCGTTTTCGTTTCGCGTTTCAACGGAAATGCTTAAGCTTATGAATGATTTTGAGAGATACGCACTAGCATAATCAGTCTATAATGTTCCCACTGCTGGGACACAGGCCTCCTCTCTGTGAGAGGGAGTGGGCCGTAATCCACCACGCGGGCCCAGTGCGGGTTGGTAGATGTCACATGTCTTCGAATGTCTGGTTCTAAGACATGCCGGTTTCCTCACGTTTTCTTCCTTCACCGTTTTGAGAGCAGTGGTGATGAAATAATTTACACAAAGTAAAGCGCCTGTCAGGGTTCGAACCTAGTCGCGGGAAGGTACTAATGGGTCACCAAGGCCCCTGGCAACACAGGCAACAGGAAGGAATACGGGTGGGTTTTAGTCAGTAAGAGTCTGACACACCCTCCCGCTCCGCCCAGAGCGGGAGAAGTTATTTGATGGTTCGAACCTACGACCTGCAAGTTGTAAGTCGCGGTCGTTACCTACCACTGGGCCACCACTGCTCACTACAGTCACAGATAATCTACGGTTATGATCAGGGAATCTCAGAAAGAAAGGCAATATTAGGTAGGTACCTATTTGCTTCAGCGTCCCTATTCATAATTTATTCTTATCAACAAAAATACCACTACAGTGCTATTATCAGTTTCTAGTAGGTATGACCGTAGTTAACACGCAAAGCAAATAGGTTCTTGACCGCATGGATCCAGTCCATTTGCCCCAATAACACTGGTCACCAACCTCCAGTAGCCTTTAGCGACCCAAGGTGACCCAAGCGTTGAGGGTGGCCTGTACTCGCCCAGGTATCACAATAGAATGGCTACATTCCTAAAGAGCTACAGAGTTTTAAACAATCGAATATAAGTCTTGAGGTTTAACATATAATGGAACCCACACAGTGTTCAGTATAGTTAGTCATTAGGTAAAGTGCAGCCAAACTCAATGTGGAATTCAAGTAAACAAACTATTGTGGGAACGGCAACCATGTCTCGGGGTAGTTTTAAATGACATCAATGGAAGTAACAATAATCTTAGAATCGACAAAATAAATTAAGTAAAACAGTAAAGCATGAGTAAACGGCGAGCAGTGGTGGCCCAGTGGTAGGTAACGGCCGTGACTTACGAGTTGTAGGTCGTAGGTTCGAACCCAGACAGGCGCTTTACTTTGTGTAAATTATTTAATCACCACTGCTCCCAAAACGGTGAAGGAAAACATCGTGAGGAAACCGGCATGTCTTAGAACTAAAAAGTCGAAGACATGTGACTTTTACCAACCCGCACTGGGCCCGCGTGGTGGATTACGGCCCACTCCCTCTCACAGAGAGGAGGCCTGTGTCCCAGCAGTGGGAACATTATAAGCTTATTATGTTATGAGTAAAACCTATTATTTTGAATTTGAAAATGGTGTGGGGGCTGCTCAAAATCGTTTAAAAGTCTATTTCCACGTGATAAAGTGAAAATGTTTGGATATTTTAACCTCAGGCACCAAAAGGCAACTACTTAAAGACTCGTGCGGACTGGCGCGATATCGCGGGCGCGACAGGCACACAGTGGAACGAATGTATGGGAGCGGTTGGACGTAGACATGTCCGAAAAATAAGAGTAAAATTATGCCAAACTAATGATGCCATCTTATTCGATTACTTAATGCCTTCATAAATTGTGGTGATGAATTTCTTCATAACTCCCATATTTCGGGAGTAATTTGAGAAAATGTGAAATTTTACTATGAAAATGAGTGTATCGAGCTCTCTCCCTCCTGATTCCGGGCTTGTTTCAAGTAGCGGTCTCTAATATCGTAATGCTATTACTAAGAGCTATATTTAATACTAAGACACATAGTGCGCCAAATGTGCACTTTCTGGGATAAAAGGAAATGAAAATTTAAAAAAAAAAACGTTTTTTCCCCATTTGTATTTACTTTAAACCGCAGACAGACTTATTAAGAGGTCTATAAATATATTATATATATACAGAAATATATATTAACAAAAATATTCACAAGAACTGATGAGAGTATGACTTTTAAGTAAGTTGATAATAAATTACCTAGTTTCATTAAAAGTACAATAAATAATTAAGATGTAAGCTCTAATTTACTAAGTTACACATTTTAAAACAATAACATCATTTAATTATCTTCGTCATCATCATCATCATCAATTAATTCAAATTCAGAATCGATGTCCGCTAAATCATTTATGTTAACAAATTCGATATCACTTTTCTCAGAATCCGTAAGCTCATAAAATTCCTTAAAAGAAGATTTTTTTACAAACTTATTTCCTTTTGGACGGATACTTGTAACAAGTGGATCAGAAGACAGTAAAAGATTGTGCATAATATCTTCATTGCATGAGATACTGCTATGCTTTCGAGAATGCCCCTCTCTATATTTTCTAAAATCTTTATTTCTAGCCTCAGATGCCTCTTCGGATAGAAAACCAATGGGCACAATTGACATGTTCTGAACTATGTCTGGCCCATGCATTAAAATTTTATGAAGTGAAGAAGGCATATAATACCATGGGTATAACTCCACGTAAAGCTTAGCAGTATCAAAGCAGAACTCTCGGAATTTAGTTACGTTGATCTTCTCTCCTGATGAAATACACTGCAAGATCACACAGATTTTTCTTAAAAGCATAGCATCTATTCCGGTCAGTTCAGCAGATTTAGTGTAGTTTTCAAAAAATCTCCTTGCCGAGTTGCCATTGTTGGTGGATCCACTGCCTTGTTTCACAACATCGAGAAGTAAGCCCGTTTCTCTTCTTACAGCCTCTTGAACTCTTTTCTTCCTGTCATCAACTTGCCTTTTTGCTATATCACCCCTTACTTGCCATGATTTTATGTCTAATTTGTAGGAAATGTGTAATAAGCATTCCATTGAGCGAATCCAAGCGTGAAGGGTGCTTAAGCTATATTTATACATGTCCTCGTTTGCGTGTTTATCTTTGATTAACTCTAAATTATTCATTTCTTTAGGACAAGCCTTGCATATGTCACACACTGAAGCTGCTGTATTGGATATAATGGAATGAATTTTACCATCAATCATTGTCAACAGCAGTTGGTGTTTGACACTAATTCCATCAGTGATGGTGGATGGAGTTAAGGCTTCAATCTCTGCTTCGATTTCAGCCATCTCTCTCTGCACATTTTCTTTGGTTTCCTTTATAAACTTAAACAATATTGGCCGGCAAAATGAAGTGGAAGATGGTCGCTCGTTTTCCCAAATTGTTACACCTTTTGAGACGAGCCGCAGTGGTACAAGACTAATCATAAAATTACTAGCAAGATCGATTTGCTCATCTTCACTCGTCCTTTGATGATAAATGCTTTGGCTAGATGATCCGTCAAAACCCCATTTGCTGGTCAATACGAGCTGTTCATTGGGATCCACCGGGGGTTCTAACCACCTAATAAGTCTTCTTGAGGTTAAATCCATCAAGGCTTGTAATTTGATTTTTGCAGAGCTCTCTGTAACTGTGAGATCTTCTTTGGCCGGATAGCACTTAATTTTTTCTTTAACCAACATGTAGTAACTCGGGTATTGAAGAGCTCCTTCTTGAGTGTTGAAATCCCGAAGAGTGTTATAGCGCCATTTCGATAAGTTCATCGATACATAAAGAGCCAATGCCTTCAAAGGGGATATTTCCCGTACCTGAATTGATTTACCTTCAATGAAGGCTTTGATTTTTGAGGCCTCTTCTGGATTCTCCGTCAAGTATTTCATAACATAAGCTGTATCGCTTTGTCCTGCCTTTTGAAGCGCCCTTTCGGCCGAAAACATAATTTCAGCGCTGCTACTGCTGCATGAAAGACTATCTTCAGTGCGTCTTCTTTTTTGCCGGTTACTAAGGTCCTCAAAAGATTTACGAGGACTAGGATGTGTACAAGTTGAAGCATCAGATTTAGCAGGAGAAATTATGGGCTCGATGACGTCACTTATATTTTCTGTAGAAGGTTCCATATTTTCATTCTGTAATTCCGGCCATTGAATTGCAGCCTGTAGCCAAATCTCATGTTTCTTCCGAAACTTATCTGTGCTTCTTCCAGACTGTGTCCATTTTGCATAAATGCGGTAGCAAAATCGACGACACCAGTCTTTTAAACTTGTTTCAGCACTTTCACATAACTGAACACAACTGTTATCTTTTAAAACACTGAACAAATAGTTAAAGTCGCGTAAATCTTTATGTGCGCGTGCGCATAAAGCAACGTGAATATCAAGATTTGTATTAAAATTTGGAAAATACATTGCGAGATTAGCTTGGATACAACGAGGTGTAAATCAACACTGATTTTAAAGTTACTAATAGTGACCTATTTATATAAAATCCAGGTATCCCAGGTATCCTTTGTTAAATATTGCAAGGTAATTAGTTATTGTGATAATTAGTAAATGATGCATGCTAAATTAGTGTATTAAGAGCCATTTAGTAATTAAATAATAGCAATGTTCTTATCAGTAATCATTAGTGCATCAGTTTTATATGTAAACCTTAAGTCCCTAATTATATATCCTAATTAGCTTATATCTTCTCTAATTGGCTGCTCAGAAATGTTATTGTAATAAGGTAAACCTTTAGAAAAACGGTTTTAATCAACAAAATAAACAAAAAATAAAAAAATTGTGTTATAAAATAAACATCACTCTTTATCCCAGAAAGTGCACATTTGGCGCACTATGTGTCTTAGTATTAAATATAGCTCTTAGTATTAGCATTATGATATTAGAGACCGCTACTTGAAACAAGCCCGGAATCAGGAGGGAGAGAGCTCGATACACTCATTTTCATAGTAAAATTTCACATTTTCTCAAATTACTCCCGAAATATGGGAGTTATGAAGAAATTCATCAACACAAGTTATGAAGGCATTAAGTAATCGAATAAGATGGCATCATTAGTTTGGCATAATTTTACTCTTTTTTTTCGGACATGTCTACGTCCAACCGCTCCCATACATTCGTTCCACTGTGAGGCAGTGCGACACTTTCCATGAAGTTTTCATAGAATTTGTGCTACTGGTATCGCGTCACGCCTGTCTGCGGGAACCTTAATGCAGAAAAAATAGGAAAGCAGTAGTTTTTTCTGTAGGTACCCAAAATCTATTCCGGATACCAGTCCGTTTGCCAACCGTAGTAAAAAATACAGTTACGATGCCTTACAAACATTAATTCTTCGTCCAGCATAAGAGAAACAGCATATGCACAGTGGGCAGAAAAACATAACAACACACACCAAGTATCACGCCTTGTTTCCCTGAAGGGTTGGGCTGAGGTGTATTTGTAGTACATCCACGTTTCGCCAGTTATGTTTAAGTCCCATGTAATAGGGGGCGAGCCTATTGCCATCAACTGAGAAATTCCAGATAGAAAAACCCAATAACACTACCCGAACCTGGGAATCGAACTCAGGACCTCATGCTCAGCAGTAGCGCTTGCAATCACTAGACCAACGACCAACGAAAGACATAAGTAACCAGGAAACCTGCATATATCCGGAACAGCCTACCGTGTAAACAACTTGACTCTTAATTAACAGCCACTTAACGGAGAGAGCTAAAATAATTCAGAAACATGCCTATCGGCGCAAGTTGCAGCCGTGATCACTATAATCTCGGTGTGAAATCCGAGGCAACTTGAATGGACGGCTGTACGCACCGATTACGTTGCTTCTCATGTCTTACATAAAGTATAATGGGACATTCATGGGCAAATGTGTCCAAGTTAAGAGGTTTCGGATGATTAGCACATTCTAGGATATTTTGAGAAGTCGTCTGGTTTGCCTATTCACAATATTTGTTGGAGTGATTTAGATCCTAACGAGATGCGAATGAATCAATGAATGAAATGCACCGACATCAACGTGGTTTGACCAGACTCGATTACTTGAATGTACCCAAAGATTTGCACTAGCCCTGGCTAGCTGGAGTCTCATGTTGCTTGGGGTTACAGCAACCATTGCAAATCAAGGAGTAGACCGGGGGGCGCGGTAATGGCAGGGAAGACGTGCTCTTAGGATATGAAAGGACCTGCCGGGGTCGCGGGAAAGTCCGAAAGGGATACCGAGGTTCCTTCCGCTGCCTGTATTGCCAGGGAGGGGCCCTGGCAATACAGGCAGCGGAAGGAACACGGATGGGTTTTAGTCAGTAAGAGTTTGACACCCTCGGAGAAGTTATTTGATAATTTATCACCCAAAAACAAAAAAAAAGGACATGGAAGGATTTGTAAGCCGTACCGGATATGCAACCTAGAGTAGGCAATGGAACAGTGGAGAGACGGATGATATCGCTGAATATCAGTATTTTACACTAGTTTAAGAACTAGTTTCGTTTTTGGCAAACATCCTTCTGTTCCACCAAATGGTAAGTGCTCCCGTTGCCTGTGGACATCAACATATCAAAGACACACTGCAGTTCTCTTCTATCAATATTGATATTTGTAATTTGTATGGTGTACATAATAAAGAGTATTCTATTCTTTTCTATCTTTGCCCTGTTATCAAATACGTATTTTCTTCATTAGTAAAGTCCATTTTTCCACCTGGTATATACTAAAAGGCAACTACTATTTCAGCAGTAATCACAAAAAAATCCTTATTATATCAATCTGTTTTAATATCTATCTCTTCTTCCTCATTCATTCCTTCTCATCATCATGACCTCCATCTCTAACCTACTCTTCAATATCACCACGATCTTCAAAGCCAACATTATGTCCAACAGATTAGCCTAACATTATCTCACGCCAGTATTGGATAATGTGGTTACCAAATACTGTTGGTAATACGTAAGAGTACGTAAGACATGGTTTTTGCGAGCCATCGTCAATAGTTACTTTACACTTCTAGTAAACGATGATGGAGTAGGTAATAGAAATCAATTATGTTTGAGAAGCGAGATGCTGCACACACATAGACTCCCCGGCTCCCAAAACATACACAATCCTTCCATACACAACACATCCTCACATAACATTACACGGTGAAAATATTGTTTGTTTTAATTTTAATTATTAGTTTTTAATTTTTAGTTTTTATTTTTTAGTTTTTAATCCTCTAGTTTTGCTTTTATGTCGACTTTTTGAAGGTGGGCGTTACTGCGACACAGTATTATACTAATGCAGAGTTTCTTTAAACTGAGTTTTTTCGTTTCAATAAAAAATATTTTTAGTATTTCCTAGGGACCATATTGAAATATTAAAAAGGCATTTCCGATATGTACTAATTATTTTTGAGCCAAAGACTACACAATTCTTTTTAGGATCGAAAAAAAAAATATATGTGTATCAGTTTATTGTAACAAGTTGCTTTTTAAAGTGAAATGTTCCATTGATATGCAGAGACTGCTGCTTTTTGAAAGAACCTATACTTTTAATAACCAATTAAAAAAATTGGTTGTCTGTAAAGTCGGTTTACGGACGATCATTTTACGTGATAACGAGAGAGAGATGCGTCACAAGAGCCGAACGCTTAGGCCAATCGTGCCTCTCTATCGCTAGTTCCGCGCTCTCGCTTGCACGCTCGGCTCAGGCGGAACGTGACAATGAGTCATGCTTTTTAATGCGTGCAGCCGGCGTTCATCGATTTATAAGACGTTATCACGTCAATAAGTGTCAATCTCTTTGTTTGTAACGTTCTCGTGGCCAAACAAATTGAATCACTGATAGATAAAATTATAACCTGAAGAAGGACAGAGGTTAGGTAGTTACTTTAAATCCTCGAAATTTGATTATTTACCTGCGGGGAGAATTGCACACAGATAGAAATAATATATTATATTTATTATTCGGTACCAATCTCTATTTTAAATGTCCTTATTCAAATGCTAATTTCAATTAGGTACCTATCACAGCTATTCATCATAGTTAATTTCCCGTGTATCTCAGCACTAATTATGATAGTCATTTATCAGTTTTATTGAAGCGGTATATACGACTTACAAGTAAAAGTGAAAAACGTAGTTTTTTCCGCTTTCTCGATCCCAATAGAAATAGTTTTGTGTAGCACGGTACAATTACCGAGAAATTCACACAATGTTGCGTTGTATAATTATTTTATATGTTACATTATGTGCTGTGTAATTAAAAATCAATTAGAGATTACGTTTTTGAGTCGTTTAATGTTTTTTTTTTTTGTAATTTTGACCATATGTCCAATGCCTGTAAGGTCTTTTCTTGATTTGAGCATTTTAGGTTTAAAGTTTATTCTACCCAAGATAAATGCAGTTATAACGATTTCATTAATTGTTTATTGACATAGAGTAGATAATTCTTGAAAAACGGACGCCTTTAGTTTTATTAAAAGTAAACTCATTAAAAACGACGTTTTTAAATCTAGCATTTTAATCCTGTTCCTGAATTAGTAAACATGCTGTAATATATTTTATAATTCATAATAATGTGTTTATTGGATTGCAAAGCATAATCATCGAGTACTAGCTATTTATTTTGTAACATTCGTGTGTCCGACCGGTGGGGTCGTAGGTTCGAACCCTTTTTTTTTTGGTTGGGAAATTATCAAATAATTCTTCAGCTCTGGGCGGAGCGGGAGGATGTGTCAAACTCTTACTGACTAAAACACACCCGTGTTCCTTCGGTTGCCAGTGTTGCCAGGGGCCTCGATAACTAGGTTCGAACCCTGACAGGCGCTTTACTTTGTGTAAATTATTTCATCACCACAGCTCTCAAAACGGTGAAGGAACACATCTTGAGGAAACCGGCATGTCCTAGAACAAAAAAATCGAAGACATGGGACATCTACCACCCCGCACTAGGACCGCGTGGCAGATTTCGGCCTCTGACTGAACAGACAGCTGTGCTGCTGGGGAGTTTGTTGGCCACTTCTTCTTCCCAGCTAAAGCACAAAGAAGTGGTGAAGGGTGGGCGTTTTGGGGGACTTTGTAATTTTGACGTTAGAAAAGTGCTGATTCTCAGCCTAGTTTGAATAAATGACTTTTGATTTTTATTTTGATTGACTCCCTCTCACATAGAGGAGGCATGTGTCCCAGCAGTGGGAACATTATAGGCTGATTATGAATTAAGGGGACTACAGGAGCTAAACGCAAGTTTTATAATGCCTAACAGAATATGATCCCTAACAGTAAACAAAATCAGAAAAATATATGATATTCTTCAGGATATATGCTAGTTAGTTAGTTAAGTGTTGAAAACATAATACAACTAATCTGATACGATAGAAAAAACGAAGATACCTCTAAAACTTTCTTTTAACGATTAAAAACCATATTAATAGACATGCAATCATTCTGATTTATTGTCAGATTATTCTACAAGCAACATATTAACGTAACAGTGTTTTAATTGTTTAGTCTTATGAATAGATTTTTTGTAAATAGACAATTGTTTTATATTTTTCAATAAATTACCAGTGTTGTGTCATCGCGCTTCTCTTTCTTTTCTATGCATTCCGACAGTGACCGCGCTTTAGCTGTTGTCAGCCTCTTAAGTAGATGATAAACATACCTACCTATTACCTATTTTAATTTTAAAGAAAGCCTAAATTACCGTTGAAACTTTACCTAAACAAATGACATCACCCCACATAACGTTACATCACACATCTTAATGATTTGCCTCAGACAGTAAGAGTGTTACTAATTCTTACGCACAAACTGTTCAAATTCAAGTGCAGTGCAATTATTTAGGGAAAGTTGAGAAACGAGTATTTTCCGAGATCTTAATGCTAAAGCCGTGACTAGAGTTACTGTGTCGACTTGAAATTATGGCTTATCATTCAGATTATCTAATCAATTATCTTTAGATTACCTAAGTGTGTGTCTTGCAGATCAGACTGAAAACCTTACTAGTTTACGATAGCATTAGGTAGACCTAGCGAACTCAGATATAAATCTAGCATAGTCTTTCCACCACTATTGTGGTCTAAAGGTTAGGTTATCCCTTTGTTTTGTAAACGAGGTAGATTACTCTAGAAAACTCGTGGAAGACGTGCTTCGCGTCAGCCAGGTTGAGACTAGCACCATCAGGGAAGGATGTAATGGGTAGCTCGCCGTCCGATTAGGACCTGGCCCGGGTCGACGGCGCGTTGTGTTCCACGCGCGCCTCAAAGAGATGTCAGCACAACTGACGGGGTCCGCTAGGGTCGATGCCTACCAGGGTCGCGGGAAAGTCCGAAAGGGATACGGTGGCCTCTGGCAACGCACAGGCAACGGAATGAACACGGGTGGATTTTAGTCAGTAAGAGTCTGACACGCCCTCCCGCTCCGCTCAGAGTGGGAAAAGTTATTTGATCGTTTCCAACTCAAAAAAAAAAGTCAAGGGAAGGATGGCACAGAAGGGAGGAAGCCTGTACTCAATAATGGGTAAAACAAGACTGCCAATGGTGGCGAAGATAAAGTTAAAACCATCGGCTTTGTGATTTTAAAACGTATTTTATGATCCTCTCTAAAGTCCAGTTTCTTTACCGATCAAAAACCATCTTAAAGTTTGCTCAGTCTTAATAAAAGAAGATACAAAAACCTAGTTTCCCAACAACAATTTAAAATTTTCCTCATTTAGCGACAAGCACACATGGTACGTGAAGTTTCGACGTCCCTTCAACAATACGATGTCGCAAAGCAATCAGCAGCTCGCAGCACGAGCGGCCTTAATTGATGTTGTCGTGCCATGGCGCAATAAGGAATTATATTATATGCAAGCATTTCTCACGTTGTATCGTAAAATACAAATTAATGATGTTTTTGGGCACAAAATGTAGAAAAGGATGTTGTTTCTGCGAGCTAGCCTAAATGTTGCTGGTCATCAACAAAAGTCTTCGGATTTTATGAGAGAAGCTATTCGAGTAGGGAAAGACCAAACAAACGATGGATGGACAGCATGTAATATATGTCTAGAAAGAGGGTGACTACCGAGATGACGACAATTTTTTATTTTTTTTTATTTTGCTACTATGGATGCGTTTTTAATACATCGGCCTCACATTTAGTTATAAATTCAACATTATTTATACTAATCTTTGTGTAAAAATATATTTTAAAAGAGTGTCCATGGAGTTTCTTGCCCGTTCTTCTCCATAGGTACCTACTACGCTTTGGAATGGGCAACTAGCTTCATATTTTTAACTGACCGACTCCATGACAATTCAAAAGTGCCTGTAAATGGTTTAATTGAATTAAATGCTTTGAGTTTGAGTTTGAGAGAAGTAGAAACCGAAATAAATTGGTATAAGGGCCAGAGAATAATGAGGCTGTCCAACTGTTAAGGTAGGTACTTAATTTGATTGTCTGTTGTTATAGTCAACCTATCACAGCAATTACCATTTAAAGTTTGTTGTGCCTTTCAAAAAGTTTTTCAAGGCAGACATTGTTTTAGAATTTTAACTTAAGTATTGAGAACTTAATGTAACTTCATAAGAACTGGATGCGGAAGGCGGAGGACAGGGTGTTGTGGCTGGGAGAGGCCTATGTCCCGCAGTGGACTGTTATAGGCTGACTTGATTAGTTGATTGAGAACTGCAGATTATTCTCTTATAAGTTAACAGAAAAACTTATAGGACCTTCTAGTTTTTGCGTTTAATAGCCAAAGCATGTATCTTAGATAATAACTTGTCTAGTTTTAATTTAACATAAGAAACGACTTAGAGTTTTGTGGTGCCCATAGCCCATTTCGTGTTTGCTCGCACTTTAGATCAACGAACTGTGTAGCATAGAAAAAACCTTTTAATTCACTTACCCACTTTAAAAAACTATAGGTACATTTTAATTATGAGAATTTAGATTTTTAGGATTTTGTATTGTTCAAATATTGGGTTTTCCAAATAAGTAATTATTTAGGCTGACTCACGTAAGTTTAATTGTAGATGTAGTGCTGATTTACCTGTAATTAAATAAATATCTTGTTAATAAATTAGGAAGTAACATCAATCAAATAAAAAGACACGTTAAAGTTGAGGAACAAAGCAAGATAATAGAGGCTCGTGGCAACAAAAAACAAACATTATCCATTTGAACTAACTTGTACATAAACATATCTTTTAGCGAATAACCTCAACGAAAACCATAGCTAGGACCGCAGACTACCAACTCCTATAGTCTGTGCTTCTAAGCATATTGTTTTCAGATCAAAATATACTGTCGCTATATTTACGAGAGCAGTGGTGGCCCAGGTAACGGCCACGACTTACGAGTTTTAGGGCGTAGGTTCGAACCCGGACAGGTGCTTTACTTTGTGTAAATTATTTCATCACCACTGCTCTCAAAACGGTAAAGGAAAACATCGTGAGAAAAGAACCAAAAATTCGAAGATATGTGACATTGGGCCCGCGTGGTGGATTACGGCCCACTCCCTCTCACAGAGAGGAGGCCTGCGTCCCAGCAGTGGGATCATTATAGGTTGATTATGTATACTAGGCATTCAATTAACGGATCGTGTTCGAAACACAATGTTCTCCAAAACAAAGATAGCTGACGTGGCTCAAAAGGTCCAACTTAAATAGGACTGGGCAGGACATGTGAGCCCAAATAGCACAGGACTGGTGCCCTGAGACAGTAAGGCGGGGTCGCGGCAGACCACATAGGAGATGGCGGGACGAACTGGATAGGTTCCGTCAAATCTGAAAGGAAGACGCGCGGGCTCGTGAAAGATGGAAGAAGTCGAGGGAGGCCTTTGCCCAGGAGTGGGACAACGTAGGCTAGTAAAAAAATATAATATTACTCTTACATATTATTATTAGTACAAAAGGTACAATAGGTATTTAAAGGCAGATGTGAGTGGAAACGCCGGAAGGGGACGCCCCAGGAAGACATGTCCTCATTGGTGAAGTTCTTCAGAAAGGTCAGGTGCGTAGTACTCGCAAACGGCGTGCGTGTATGACCAGCAGGGCTAACATGACACACGCGACAATTACTCACTCTCGCGTGAGTAATTTTTGTCTATTTCTGTCAATTTTCTCGTTTTCTGACAGCGCTGCCATACAAAATACTAGACTCGTTCTGTCAAACTCGATATTTTCTCGACAAACCCTAACATGGCACCTAAGTTATCTCGTATTTTGACAATTCAACACGAGAAAATCTTCGATTCTGCTGTCATTTAGTCGTCCTCGATTTTGACGACGAGAAGAGTAGACAAAATTATAATACAAAAAATATGGCATTCATGGGGACTGGTGACAGAAATAAAAACTTAAAACTTTGGAATAACATATATAAGTATATATATGCGTATACATGTACGTACACAGGCCGGTCCGCGACGCCAGTCTGATGCACACGTTACATTAGCATGTCGGTGACTTGGGTAGCATGTTGGTGCCGCAGTCTGCATGTCGGTGACGTGGTTAGGATGTCGGTGACGCGGTGTGCATGTTGGTGACGCAAATTGCATGTCAATAAGTGCTTTCAGAATGTCGGTGTCGCGGTTATCACGGCGTAAGTCGATTGCCATTTCGTAAATCTGCAAGCATTTCGGTGACGCTGTTAGCATGTCGTTGACTCTGCCAGCACGTCGGGCACGCTGCTAGCAGGTAGGGCACGCTGTTAGCATGTCGGTGACTCGGTTAGCGTGTTGGTGACGCATTGAGCATATTGATGACGCATTGAGCATGTCGGTGACTCGGTTAGCATGTCGGTGACTCGGTTAGCGTGTTGGTGATGCATTGAGCATATTGATGACGCATTGAGCATGTCGGTGACTCGGTTAGCATGTCGGTTACTCGGTTAGCGTGTTGGTGACGCATTGAGCATATTGATGAAGCATTGAGCATGTCGGTGACTCAGCATGTTGGTGACGCAGATTGCATATTCAAGGGATGCTGTTCATATGTCGGTGACGCGGCTAGGATGTCGGTGACGTGGTTAGTATGTCGGTGACGCGGTTAACATATTGGTGACGCGAACCCACAGGTTTTTCCCCTAACAAACATGGCTCACGCATTTTCGTTTCCGTCATTTTGTATTTTAATTTCGGCATGCCATAGAAAAATATTAAATTTTAATAAAAAAGGTCGGTTACACAAAAAATTACAACATAAATGAATAGAGGTGGATGTAAAATCATTATAGTACATACTAATTCCATGCGTAAAATTTATCGAATGAGCCGATGTTGCTAAAATAAAAATGATTTGTTTTTAATAATTTGCTACATCGGTTTCTCGTCGCGAGATAAAGAACTGTCAAAGTGCCTTTCTCGAGTTTACTCACGCTTAGCGGTCATGTTAGGCATTCAGATGACGTCAGAATCGTAGACAAATTTCGACAAATCGAGAAAGAGAGCGTTCTCGCGCTTGTCATGTTAGCCCTGCTGATGTATGAACGTAAACGAAGCAAAAGGAGTATGTAAGGAGCGTAGCAGGTGGCGTTCTATAGTTTTTGACTACCCCCATGGGAAGAAGGCGTGAGTTTGTGTATGTATGTATGTATGTATGTATTATTATTATTAGTTCAGTGTGATTCTTCTCCACACTCCACTAAGTGACTATTGAAATAACTGGACTGACTCTACTCAGTCAGGGGCGACATCGTGGACGCGACAGGCATATTGCTGCCTGTCGCGCACGCGATATCGCACTAGTCTGTACGAGCCTTAATTCAATAATAAGATTCAACCTATAACTACAACTGCTACGTAGGTAGGTATATAAATATATTGTTTAAAGGCTCCTACATACTGGCGCGACTTGTCGCGCGACGCGACGCGACACAAAGACACCGCGTGTAGCGCTGCAAGCGGTGCCTTTGTGTCGCGACGCGTCGCGCGACAAGTCGCGCCAGTATGTAGGAGCCTTTAAGCGGAACTATAAACTCGGAGCAAAAGAAATCAAGAACAAAGCACTGTCCTTGAGCAACAAAGAACTGCTTCGATCATATCTATAAATCACACAAATTGTTCATATTTTATTATATTCATTATTTTGTAAATTACTGGTTACGTTTTGATACTGGCTGTGTCGATCTTGATGATCAGGAAGCTATAAAAATGTTTAATTTTAACAGTTTCTTCTACTTTTCATGTATCGATATGAACGATGCTTAAAGGCTCGTGCAGACTGGGACGATATCGCGGGCGCCCGCGATTTTGCGCTAGTCTGCACGAGCCTAAAGACAATAGTTGAAGCAAGGTAGTGATGTTGAGTGTCCAGGGACTTTTACTGCTAATCTTTGTTGCTGCTGTTCTTATATGCTGATTTGCGTAACTTTAATGATCAGCTTCTTTATGATATAGAAGAGAAGGAGACTGTTGTCACGGTACTCACGATATGGCTGGTCGTTCAGCGAGCTATGGAACGGGCTATATTTGAACGAAACGAGGTGATCCCGCAGAGAAACAAAGTTGCCGACATAGCTCACAGAATAAGCAAGCTAAAGTGGCAATGGGCCGGCCATAATAGCCGTAGAACCAATGACCGTTTGGGCAGACGTGTTATTGAGTGGAGACTGCGAATCAGTAAAGGTAAGGTAGGACGCCCTAAGGCTAGGTGGAGCGACGATCTTCGCGGCGTGGCTGGTAGCAGCTGGTTGAGAGTTGCCGAGAATCGAGCTGAATGGCGTGTAATTGGAGAGGCGTATGTCCACTGTTGGCTGCCATGGGCTGATGATGATGATGAGACTGTTGTACCTACATGGCCACTATCAAGTTTATGTGTCGATTTTTAGCAATGGCAAAAACTTGACTGAAATCATGGCAATCATCAGCCAACTCAACCAAAGTATTTCCAAAAACACGATTAAATTTAATTATTCGGTTTCAATTATCTAAGATGACACAAAAAACGAGTACCATAAGATTCACAGCATCTTTAACATGGTCACGATCTGCAGTAACAGTTAGTTCATCTGGAGTCGTGCTGGGAACGAGCTTATCTCAAACTGTTGCGTTAACTGCGAAGCTTAACTGTTATTTCATTTTGATGATAAAAACTGAGCTTTTGTAAGGCGTTATGTCATAGATGAAGATGGTCTTATTTTGATGGTACCTATGCTTTGAGACATGACGGATTTAATAGGTCAGATTTAATCACGTTTTCTGAAAGAGTTTGAGATTTAATCTGTTGTCTTGTTGCGTTTACTATAATATGATAGAATAGAAAGCTCTTTTAATATGTCAACCATAAAAATTACAGATATAAATGTAGAAATTTTACATAGGGTGACACAATGGGCGGTCTTATCGCTAAAAGCGATCTTTTAAAGACGGCCTTTGGATGGATTAGGGGGAAAAGGAGAAATAATACTGCAGGTAGTCTGTGGTGTACCATTTACATAAATATACAATTATACAATAAATACAGAGATAGTGTTTTATGATAACAACATCATTAGATAAGACAGCGCTGTGCAGTCGAGACTTTAGCGGGCTTTCAGAACTGGCAAATTTTCATAATTTCAAATCTTCGGGATCTCTTCACCCTTTATGAGGATACTAGTTTTTACTTGTCTAACATAAGGTATCGTAATCTTGATACATTTAGTTTTTTCTGGTTAAGAAGTAGGTTATTAACATTAAACCAATTAAGGCGCAGATATATGATTTTAGTGACTTTTAAATCTATTATTACGCCTTCATATAATGCAAGTAAGTTATGCAAAAGACGCTGACAACACCTAAACCACGGTCACTGTCAGATTGCATAGGAAAGAAAGAGAAGCGCGATGACACAAAGCTTGTAATTTATTGCAAAATATGAAGCAATTATCTATTTACTCAAAATTGAGTTGAGTAATCGAAAATAAAAAAACAACCAATTTCTGCATTAAAATAAGACGTTCTTGTTATTAATTAAATACGTAACGTATGTTGATATTTAATACAGATATTTTGGGTTAGAACTCAAGGTAAGACGTTAGTTTAACGTTAGTTTGTATCGAGATTTTTTTTTCAAATCGTGTTTTGGTAACAACCAAGTTCTGGGAAATATGTTCAAAATTAACATATATTTTTTTCGCTACCACAAACTATACAGATTTGGCATATTTTTTTCTTAAGAGAAGCCTATTTTGGTCAATTGGGTCTTGTTAGCGCCTTAAACTATAACGCATACACATCAATTCTATATGTGAATATTTAAGTATTGTAGTAAAATACTTTATGAAATAAATTCAGGAATTAATGTCTACACAAAGCATAAAAAAAACGATATTACTTTCAAACTAATTAAGATATTTTCATAACATCACGCCTTGTTTCACCGAAGGGTTGGGCAGAGGTGTACCTGTAGTACACCCACATTTCGCCAGTTATGTTTAAGTAATAGGGGGCGAGCCTATTGCCATCAACCGGGCACAAATCCACACTCTGGGGCTTCTACTGAGAAATTCCAAATAGAAACCTATTAACACTGCCCGCCCCGGGAATCGAACCCAGGACCTCATGCTCAGCAGTAGCGCTTGCGACTACTACACCAACGAGTCAGTGGGAATAAGATATTTTCATGATTTGTTTTGTATGAATTGACTATTTTATTATATATTTCGGCGCGGGTCGGTTCGATTACCCGACCCTCAACTAGTTTTGCGAAGGCGCTATTAATTACAAATACATTGTCAGTAACCAGCTGCTGACGTTTAAGTTTAAATAAAAGTGAAGTGTCGTCAGCAAACAACACTGTATAATGACGCTGTGATCTTCCTGTTTTCTACATTCACGAAACTCTTTCGTCTGACTTCAACACCCGATTTTTGCACTCTATCTTACCCTTTTTACCCGACTGCGCCAGAAGGAGGGTAATGTCTTTCGAGAGTATGTATGTATGTATGTATGTATGTATGTATGTATGTATGTATGTATGTATGTATGTATGTATGTATGTATGTATGTATGTATGTATGTATATATGTATGTATGTATGTAGGTCTATTTATTGGTTTAACCCCGCCTGCGATACCAAAATTCTATAGATTATAATGCTTGTTTTTCTCTTTTCAGTTAGGTATGTGTTTTTGCAGTCGGGTTTTTTGTTTTTTAAATAATTTGTTTAATTCTCATTGTTATTAGTCTGGCTCTTTGTTTTAACTTATTTTCACAATCTATGACATACATAAATGAAAAGTACTCGTATCCTTCTTATTCATATCCTCCTGCTTAACTCCTGTCCTCTGCTGCTTTCCCATGAATCTGGCTGTCTTACTTAAGGTTACTGCCTTAGCACAGCACTACGTCAAAGTCAAATCGAGCGCACGTGTAACACGTTACACTCGTATTTCTCCGTCATTAACTTCCAATCGATAGCCTTATCAGCTAACAATACCGCCACAATCACGCACAACAGTATTGTTCGATATTTTGTGTTTTTGTTGCCACATTTACAGCTGGGGAGCAGATTGTGAGGTACTGGGGTTAAAAAGGCTGTGTTTTCTATAGTTATCATCATCTTCGTCTAACCGGATGCTGCTAAATACTAGCATTTTTCATCGAGCGACTACCTATCTGACTTACACAACCTAACTGGGTAACACGATACCCCTTGGTAAATTTTAATTGCTTAGACTGACAGAGCGATGGCCAAATGATAAAATTATGAACAATTTAAATTGCAATTATATTGGCTGCCTCGTTCAGTCGCTCCATGTAAAATACTGGTATTCAGCTGTATCCGGTAAGACTGGAAGCTGACCCCAATATAGTTGGGAAAAGGCTAGGCAGATGATGATGTTTGGCTGTCTCGTTGGTCTAGAAGTCGCTACTGAGTAAGATGCCCTAGGTTCGATTTTCAGATCTGGCAAAGTGTTAATGGGTTTTTTCATCGGGGATTTTTCAGTAGCAGCCTTTTTTTTTTGGATGGCAAATCATCAAATAACTTCTCCCGCACTGGGCGGAGCGGGAGGGTGTGTCAGACTCTTACTGACTAAAACCCACCCGTATTCCTTCCTGTTGCCTGTGTTGCCAGGGGCCTCGGTGACCCATTACCTTCCCGCGACCCCGGCAGGCATCGGCCTTAGTGGACCCCTACATTTCTGCTGACGACATCTCTTTGAGGCGCGCGTCGAATACGACGCGCCGTCGACCCGGGCCTGGTCCTTACCGGACGGTGAGCTACCCATTGCTCACCGTCCGCAAGCCCGCGCCTTCGGTGGCCGGAAATCCGCCCGGGATTCCCGACGCCCCGGGCGTCTCCTGCGGCGGCTAGGGGCGAGAGGGCGCGAAACTTGCCTCCCCCTCAACCGTCCCACCTTCTCCTTCGCGAGCATTACTGCTTCGCAGAAGGAGGTAACGGCTGCCCATGCCCTCTCGCTCCGTACCATGGCCTGAACCAGGGCCGGACGCGAGAGATCTCTGCCGCCGATCGCCTCCACGTGGACACGGCGGTGCTCTGCCCAAGCCGGGCAGACCTCCACCGTATGCTCCATCGTGTCCTCCGGGTGATCCACACAGTGGTGACCACCCGGGCGTTTCCTCCCGCCTTATCCGACACAGGAACCTCCCGAAGCTACCGTGTCCGGTGAGGACCTGCGTCAGTTCAGTAGCAGCCTGGAGCCTTGCAGGCTTAGCGTGACGCTTTCTATTTCTACGAAGAATAGACACGGCTCTTACTATACAAAGTGACATTTTGTTTCTCCATTTTTGACATCGCACCGTAGAAATCCTTCAACAATCTGTCATTTTGTCTTTCGTTTCTAACGATCTTTGTCTAGGACCTTTTTTATGTAGAAGGATTTCTACGGTGCGATGTCAAAAATGGAGAAACCAAATGTCACTTTGTATAGAAAGAGCTGCGTCTATTCTTCGTAGAAATAGAAAGCGTCATGCTAAGCCTGCTGTTGATGGCAATAGGTTCGCCCCCTATTTCATGGGACTTAAACATAACTGGCGAAATGTGAGTAAACTATTGGGACTCCTTTGCCTAACTCTTCGGGAACTAAAGGCGTAATGCTATGTTATGAAAAATTACAAGAAGAAGAAGGTAGACAGATAATTTAAAAAAATGCTTTATTCTTAGGCATCAGTTGGCGCGATGTTTCTGTTTAGCCGATTCCTGAAACACTGAGCTCTAAAGGAAATAAGCACATTGTTTGTGAAGACACTGAATAGACAATATTTACTAACAAATGATTGATACACTAGGTTTTATTTGGACATAATCCGTGCGCCTAATTGGATTTCCCGTTAGTTAAAATGACGAACTTCCATTCAACTTTCATCCCATTCAATTTAACCCTTTTTGGGATTAATTGCAGAGTAGTAGTGGCCCAGTGGTAACGACCGCGACTTACGAGTTGTAGGTCGTAGGTTCGAACCCTGACAGGCGCTTTACTTTGTGTAAATTATTTCAACACCACTGCTCTCAAAACGGTGAAGGAAAACACCGAGAGGAAACCGGCATGTCCTAGAACCAATAATTCGAAGTTATGTGACACCTACCAACCCGCACTGGGCCCGCGTGGTGGATTAAGGCCCACTCCCTCGCACCGAGAGAAGGCATGTGTGCTGTGCTGATTATGCTTATGCTAGGGATTCGAATTCAAAAATCCTTTCTTAGTGCGCGCCATCGTTGTAGTATAAGAAACTCTTGTGTAAATTTTCATGCTTCTTGACACAGCGGTTAAAGCTATGCGTTGTCTGTCAGCGAATTTCAGATTTTTAAAAGGAGGTTTTTTGATTTGTACCGATGCAATGTAGATACACATCCAATCAAAGGGCGCAGAAAGTTTCCATCTATGAATGCCATAATTGCAACTTACATAGGGTAACTGCTACAGTAACTGGCCACTCATAACAAAAGAGGTAGAAACAAGGTAATGCAAGCAAGCCCATGAATAAAAAGAACAAAAAATATTCCTGTATCTATTGTATTTTCGTTTTAGTTCACATTACCTTGTTTCTGCCTCTTTTGTTATGAATGGCCAGTTACTATAGCGTGGCCAATTACTATAACAGTTATCCCACATACGAGAACATACATAAACCTACGCCTTCTTCTCATGGGGGTAGGCAGAAACTATAGAACGCCACCTGCTACGATCCTTACATATATACCTACTCCTTTTGCTTCGCCTACGTTCTTACACCTGGTCATACACGCACACCGGTTGCAAGTACTACGCACGTGACCTTTCTGAAGAACATCATCAACTAGTTCTTCTAGGGCGTCCCGTCCCGGTGTTTCCACTCACATCTGCCTTGTAAATTACCTTTTGTTAGTCGCCTTTCATTCATCCTCTCAACATGACGGAACTAGATGGCTTGCATCTAAGCATACTCTTTTAATTTTTTGTCATTACATCTTCTTTTAAACTGTACCGTTGCCTTATAAAACCGTTCCCCAACCTATCACTGATTCTCGCGTCCGGCCCTGGTTCAGGCCATGGTACGGAGCGAGAGGGCATGGGCAGCCGACATCTCCTTCTGCGAAGCAGTAATGCTCGCGAAGGAAGAGGCGGGACGGTTGAGGGAAAGGCAAATTTCGCGCCCTCTCGTTCCTAGCCGCCGCAGGAGACGTCCTGGGCGTCGGGAATCCCGGGCGGATTTCCAGCCACCGTAGGCGCGGGCTTGCGGACGGTGAGCAATGGATCAGCTCACCGTCCGATAAGGACCAGGCCCAGGTCGACGGCGCGTTGTAATCCACGCGCGCCTCAAAGAGATGTCGTCGGCACAAGTGTAGGGGTCCACTACGGCCGATGACTGCCGGGGTCGCGGGAAGGTACTAAAGGGTTGCCGAGGCCCCTGGAAACACAGGCAACGGATGGAATACGGGTGGGTTTTAGTCAGTAAGAGTCTGACACACCCTCCCACTCCGCCCAGAGCGGGAGAAGTTATTTGATGATTTCCCACTAAAAAAAAAAGCCTATCATTGATAGTTACTCCGTTCTTCCTATATTACGTAGCCATCAAATGCTTTAATTAATTAAACCTGTGAGTTTTTCATAGAATATCCTAAGGAAGCTGTTTGCAGTAAGCACCGGTTAAGAAAGCCATTGATATATGGACTCCGGCGGTAATCACTGGCTAATGGTTAGTTTCTAGATAAACGGTTCGTTAACTGCATTTTTAAAGCGGTTTGTGAAGGCGGTTTCTTTGTATTCTATAGTAAATAAAGGTGTTATTAACAACAAAAAATGTGAGATTGTAGGGTTTTGTGGTAATTGGTTAAACCGCTTTTCATTTATAACAACTGACAATTAAGATTTTGCCGGATGATCGTCGCACATTCTAGGTTATTTGTAGTTCGTTTTCGCTTCTGATAAAATTAACAAGTGTTAAGTATGAATATGGATGGCTATAAGAAAGAGAAAAACCAAATTAAATTTGTACAAGATGGTATAGATAGCTAAGAAGGAAGTGAATACAGTGATGGCTATTTCATCCTGTAGATGAAAAACGTGAACTGCGCTGACCCAATATTAATTAGGATGGAAATGATGATAGATTTATGATGATGATAGAATTAGCAAAAAGCGGAACTTCGCATTGATTACTGATTGATTGATCAAGGGAGTAAAGACCCTTAATCCCCCTGAAGGAATAGTCATTGGAGTGGCAGAGTAAAGCTCATGTTGTATCAAATTTTAAGCGAAAAATGGGATAGAGCTAAACTCTGAATAACGTATTGAACGGGTCCCATCTATTCTTTGGTTCTTTTCATATCCTGCTTATAACACAGACACATAAATCTACGTTAAACACATATTTGACGTGACGTGTGACGAATATTGGGTAAGTTGTGTAACATATTCAGTTCAGTTGCCTTATTTGTCGAGTCAGATAACGGAACTGCGAACATAGTGTTACACAATGATGGATGAACTAGCAGAGCTAAGCGTGAAATGTTATTGGCCAAAGTGTGAATAGCCGTTAGTCACACTCACTATTTCTTGAAATGTTGAATGACACATTTGAAGTAAGTAACAGTGGAAAATTAGACTGACAAAATCTTGATTTTTTAAAGAAGACGTGCTATTTAGGGTTTTTTCTAAGTTTTTAGGTCAGACAAAGCTTACTTATGCTTAACACATGCAAAATATACCTTTCTGTATTCCTATTAAACGCATCTAGACAACTGGCTCTGCGGAATCCCGACTAATATTATAAATGCAAAAGTGAGTTAGTTTGTTTGTTACGCTCTCACACTGAAACGGCAAAACGGATTTGGATGAAATTTGGCACATGGGTAGACCATGCCCTGGAGAAGGACATAGGCTACTTTTCATCCTGGATTGCAGACGAAGTCGCGGGCAACAGCTAGTTTATAATAATTTCCAATATAAAGGTAAGCAATCTTGAAAGATCTTTTTACTAATAAAGGTTTTCATCCTTAATTATTCTATTTTCTTGTTCTTTCATTCTTGCTTTTATATGAGCTTCTATCAATTATTCTATCCTGTAGTTAATTGTCTCAACTTCTCTAGTTTTAAGTTCGTGAACGATCCTTTCTTTCTCTCACTGCATTCTCCTTCAAAATAACTCGTTAGCCACAACACCCTTACCTAAAGCATCAAACATTACAAAGACACTAGGCAGGCGTAAAGACGCTTATATTGCATACAATTACGTAAGTTCCAACCAATTGATATCGCATTACGGACATCGTCGCCATTGGCGGATTGTGTTGCATAGGCTGCATAACGTGTGTGTCTAGGTTTTCATTTTCATCAGGACTGGTGTGATGTGAACTGGAGTGTACTTAGAATGTTGTGTAAAGAATTATCGGTGGAAATTGAAGCTGGAAGGCACTACAACTTCTGCTAAGCTGAAGACCCTTCTAGGTGGCTTAATATAAGTCGTCATGATCATCATTCTCTTGCCCATATCCCAATAAATACAAAATTTTTAAAATAATAATACTTTTGTTTATTATTTTTTATTATTATTATTTTTTCTTTTTAATTTATTTGAGGGCTGCATGTCTTTTTATTGTATACGTCTGCATTATTTGTCAGTCACAACCTTTCTTCCCTTTCTTATTTATATAATAAAATCTCAAAATTTCTTAATCATCTTATATTTCTAAGCGCAGTGGTGGCCCAGTGGTAACGACCGTGACTTACGAGTTGTAGGTCGTAGGATCGAACCCAAACAGGTGCTTTACTTTGTGTAAATTATTTCATCACCACTGCTCTCAAAACGCTGAAGGAAAACACCGTGAGGAAACCGGCATGTTCTAGAACCAAAAATTTGAAGACATGTGACATCTACCAACCCGCACTGGGCCCGCGAGGTGGATTACGGCCTCTCACAGAGAGGAGGCCTGTGTCCCAGAAATGGGGGACATTATAGGCTACAAGAAACCAAGGAAATCCCAAGGAAATAATATGACTATGGAGGTATGAGGAACAGGGTGTTCACTCTTTAGAAAAGGGAGGATCTTCGGACCAGACGGGCGCTGTGTCTGGTGAGCAACTGCCTGACGGAATATTATGTCAGTCGCGCGGTAATCTCTTCCTGCGCGATGCAGGATTTGTGTGACGTCATGTCTTTGATGAGTAGTTCGCATGTGGCGTTGTAGATGCCACCACTAGGCACACTAAGTTTGATAAAAAGTTTGGCTTTGAAGAGCGTCGTTCCTGGCACTCATAGGGACCTAGGTATGTGATAGTCTCTCTCTGAGACTCGTAGTTCCAAATATATGGCCGGGTACGGGACAATACCCGAGCAAACCCGAAGCGTTTTGCATGTGTCTTCAATAGGGTCTTACACCCATTTTTGAAAAGTGCCTCAATTAAATTCTATAGTGCTAATAAGCCCCAAAAAAAAATGACAAAATTTTTATTCAATCGATAAGTGCCATAAAATTTTAAATTGCATTAATAATAATGCATTTAAATTTTACATTTTCAAATTTCGTGCGTAGTTTGACGAAAACGCTGGACGTAGTAGATGCCATGTTGCTCTGTGGTCATGACGTCACTTGGCTATGTAAACAAATACGCTGATCTATTATCTAACTATCAGTTAACAGTTGACACGTTTCAGTTTACATAGCCGTATGACGTACCAACATGGCGAGTAGCCGCCATGTTATTTCATGGTGTTTTTTTATCAGATAAGAAAAACTGAAAACGTTGAATTGAATCATAAAATTTATTTTGTTATTTTATGAACTAAAACTAACATTTTCCGACTCCTTTTGCCTAAACTACCTCAATAATATATTTATAGATTTTTTTCTCGTATAAATAAAATACCCTATTATATTATTTTAACACTCAATGAGTTTCACGATTTGGTCGGACAATCGGTGTGTTATTTTCACGGTTTGTTTTTATTACCGAAACACGTGTTTCGAATACTTTGAACTTTCCAATCGTTCACCAGTTTATTTTAGAATCGCAACTAGATACAACAACTATTTTTAGCAGACGTGTTAATATTTTAAGCATTTTTATTTAGTAGGAGTATACTTTTCTTCTTTTTTTTTGTCGTGTTGGTATATCCAATCAGCGTGACTAACACCCGGTGCTGGCAGATTGGTAAACTCATGTTTACAGCTGTGATTGGTTTGCTAAAACAGGAACAGTCAATCACGTCACTAGACTGTGTGAATGTGTCAAGCTATCAGCAAATCCTGTTGATCTTTCGGAGACAGAGAAAAAGCGTGCCCTGTGAGACTTTGGTTTCCTATGAAAGCGGTTAATATAACGGCTGTCATGAAAATCTGTCATTTTCATCGGTATTTGACATTAAGTTTCGGGTAATCGCCATTGGCCTTGGTCATACAAATGCGCATCGCGCTCACGCCGCGCCGCCGTTCGGTTTCCTAAGGAATATTTATTTTTAGTAACGAAAATATGAATATTTCAATAATCACAAATCACAGATAGAATTCTAGACAATAAAATAATCCACTCAAAAAAAAAACATGAAAATATCTTAAGTAGTTTGAATATCGTTTTTTATGCTTTGGGTAAACATTACTTCCTGAATTGATTTCATAAAGTATTTTACTACAATACTTAAATATTCACATATAGAATTGACGTGTATACGTTCTAGTTTAACACAGATTAATTGCATAACTTACATGCATTATACGAAGGCGTAATAACAGATTTAAAAGTCACTAAACTCATATATCTGCGCGTTAAGGTGTCAAAAAACGCTACGGGACAGCCCGCTTTGGCTTTGGCTTTTAAACCAAAACTTTAGTCTCAAATCCATCAAGAAAATAAACTCAGAAATTAAACTACAATTCTAAACAAACGGTATTATTACTCAGTTATTTAAATGTTGTTGCAAACGTTTTGAGTCGATTAAGAAATAAAGGTATCAAAGAACTACAAAGTAATTTACTCGTCAATTCTGATTGCGAGACAGCTGTTAATTTCCTAGACTTTGATGTGCGTTGTGCACTTGTGCCTGCAATGTATTAGTTTATTTTAATACAATTTTGTTCATAGAGTCTGTAATTAGAACCTAAGTACTGGAACTCATTGTGAAAGAGTTATTTCAGGGACGTACAGTCCCCAGCACTTCAAGTTACCACAAACTGTCAAATTTTCTCATTCGATTTTGAACTTAATAATCTTAAGGGTTAAAATCATTTGGAGAAATTTGACAAATTTATGTAAAAAATACATCGTATGACTACTCGGCAATACTGTAGCTTCCCATTAGTGAAATACTATTTCGAATCGGATCAGTAGTCCCGAAGTTTCTAAGTCTACCTACATACTCGTACAAACTCACGAATTTGACCTTTTATAATCTACGAAAAATCCCATCAAGCGTGAGTTTGACTCGCGCACTAATGGTTTCGTACCAGAAAAATAGTTTTCCATATCATTATCATTTTGATAGCGGCCATACATAATCTGCCTGTGACAGACAGACCGACAGACAGCCAGACGGCACGAAAGTCTAATACGGTAATTGCGTAACACAATAACAATTGCAATGTCATTCATTTTGACAATTCGTCAGCATTCATTGCGGTATGATGTCGAGCAGACAAATTAGGAATTTTCTTCAAAATCCGGATTTCGAAAGAAAATGTGTTACGCGATTGGGGTGCTGCTACCAAACCATGACTCCATGAGCCAATTCTGTGACTTTTCTAAATAATAACAAAATGAGTGTATGCACTGCATGGTAATATTACTCCAGATATACATAACATACATAATCAGCCTATAATGTTCCCACTGCTGGGACACAGGCCTCCTCTCTGTGAGAGGGAGTGGGCCGTAATCCTCCACGCGGGCCCAGTGCAATTTTTGGTTCTAGAACATGCCGGTTTCCTCACGATGTTTTCCTTCACCGTTTTGAGAGCAGTGGTAATGAAATAATTTACACAAATTAGAGCGCCTGTCTGGGTTCGAACCTACGATCTACAACTCGTAAGTCGCGGCCGTTACCACTGGGCCACCACTGCTCGTCAATTTCCAGATATGATCGTATTGCATCATAAGACAAGACAAGCCACGAAGAGTTAATATTAATAAAATACCATCATTCAAGAGTACGACATTGGCAATGGTATTATATCCCCAGCTTATGATGCCTACACGATGTAACTCAGTATACGGTGCATTCGATGTATTAGAGTGAAACCTTTGACTTTATACCCATCTGTTGGTTCATTATCTACTTTCCTAAAGCTTAAATGAGTATTTCACTGTCCGTACAATATTTCCCTGTTTATCCTTCACTAGCTGCGCCCCGCGGTTTCACGCGGTACGGTGCGGTAAATAATTTTAACGATAAATGATTTTATTTCTGTACGTAGGTTTGTACAAGCACTTTTACACGTCAATCATATTTAAAAAAACTAGATAAGATCGGCGGGCGTTTCCTATCTGACTACTCAGAAAAAATGGCGAAACAAACTCAGAGGTCAGTCTCTTTTAAAGTCCAGACATAATCTTGGTCAGATCTTGTGAAGACCATGTAGATTGGTGTCTGACATGGTCTTTTGCGGAAAGAATAATACAGATTGAGTGGACCTGGCCAGTCGGTGCACGCATTTGTCAGTAATCGTGCAGCTCAACTCAGAACCTAAGGAGCTCAACGCTTCGACGAGCAATACAAACGAAAGAACATTTGTTTAGGCCGCATAAATTATTTGAACTGCGGCGACCATGATCACTAACAAAGAAAAAAGAAAAAAACACAGCAACAGTCTTACACATTAACAATAGGTAATTAAAATAATATAATACTTTACAAAGCATTAGTGCCTGGTAGACAGCCGGACCCCTGATTCACGCAAGTTGACATAAAAACTCTTTTCACTTCTCATGCTCTAAAAGTTCATCTTTATGTTGCGCGTACGCGACATAAAGTCGCTTTTTATGCTCTAGTGCATAAAGTATTTTTTTCTAAGACTAAGATAATCGGGCCCAACAGCCACACGCACAATCAAATGTCGCAGATTAAAGTCGTTATTATATTTAATTTGCTTTAATTTATTACACTTCCGTGTTTTCTATCGTTAATTTAATAAAACCAGACAAAATAGTTGTCATTTATTATTTAAAAACGCAAATAAACTTTTATAACTTGGCAGTATGAAGTACCCAAGTCGAATGACACATGTAGAAAATCAAAAAAAAAAACGTTTAAATTGTTTCGTGGCGGGATTTAGCTATTCCCTTCTTCGATTTTGCAACATTTTTGAATTGAGTGACCAGTGATTAAATTAAAACAATGGAATACTGTTATATACTTTATGCCTGTATCATTTTCGCACAATCGAATCGATTAGAAACGTCTCGGGGTAAAATGGTTTCTTTTATGCACTAGTTGTACAATCTATTATTACAATACCGATTAATCTTACTTTTCGCATCTGATTGCCAAAGCCCTTTACCCTTCGAATGAAACAAAAAAAGTAAATTTAACATCACACTCTAATTCTTAGCACAGCCTTCACGACTATGTAGGTCACTCAGTGATCGACTCGACGCCAACTATCTGAGTCACTATGGAGGAAGATGCAATAGGTTCATTCAGAATGTTAGTACTTTGGTCTGCCAAGAGTACAAACCGGTTTGAATCTGATAGAATTATTTACAATTCATAAATTATTTGGGTAAGTATTTCATATGCTAGGAAGTTAAGATGTGAAACTTTTTTTTAAAATGCATAATATAACTCTAATATGACTATCATCATCTGCCTAGCCTTTTCCCAACTATATTGGGGTCGACTTCCAGTCTAACCGGATACAGCTGAATACCAGTATTTTCAGGGAGCGACTGCCTATCTGACCTCCACAACCCAGTTACTGGGTAACACGATACCCCTTGGTAAGACTGGTTGTCAGACGTTCGAGCTTCTGACGACCCGTAACGACTGTCAAAGATCTACAAATGACAGCCGGGACCAACGGCTTAACGTACTTTCCGAGGCACAGAGGGATCTTGGTATGTAAAGATGGTCACCCATCCACGGACCTATTGCGGCAAGCGTAGCTTAACCTGATAGATCGACCCGTGCGGCTGTTACTACTTAGCCACAAGCCCTGTAATATGACTATATCACCCGGCAAATATTAACATTCAAATTTTTGAAGTGATACCTAACTTCTTTTGCCACGTTGACCGGTTTTGGTAGGGGCAAATATTAAGGGTTCACGTCACCGACATGCCAACGTGACGTGTTGCGCCAGTCTGACGATGTGCAGTGGCCTATGTATATGTATAAGCACTTCTGTCAGCAGACTGTCTATTTTTGTTATTATATTGTATCAAAGTTGTTGATATTTTATTAGTAATTTTAATAACATTCTAATAAATTATTTTTGAATAGCTGAAATTCAGTAGGAAAATTTCCGTACGTAATAATTGCAATTGACTACACCTAAATAAGCTCACCCTTCCTAAGTGTCGGGAAGACACAAGACACCGCTTGGAAGTTTATCCCAACGAGGCAACAAGAATTTCCACCAATACATAGCATAATCAGCCTATAATGTTCCCACTGCTGGGACGCAGGCCTCTTCTCGTCGAGAGGGAATAGCTGTAATCTACCACGCGGGCCAATGCGGGTTGTTGGATATCACATGTCTTGGAATTTTAGGTTGTAGGACATGCCGGTGTCCTCACGATGTTTTCCTTCATCGTTTTGAGAATAGTAGCGATGAAACTATATACACAAAGTAAAGCGCCTGCCTGGGTATGAAATCACAACCTACAACTAGTAAGTCGGGGCCGTTAGCAGTCTTCTAGTAAACACTAGATGCATGTATTATTCACGGGCTTGTCGGAAATATACGGGACTTAACCCGTATAACATGTAGGTGTAATGTGAGTTGCAGGCATTATAGCAGTTGGTAGGGTAATCAAAGTGTTGTAGGTATCAATTAAAGTCAAATAAGAAAGAGCAGTAACGAAACAGGATCCGTAATGTGTAAATGTCAAGTCTCGTTCAGCGAAGTGCTAAAAGGATGCAAAAATAAATAAAAACCTCAAAAAGCACTTCCTTTCTGAATGATTTATGTGTTCTTAAATCTTGAGTATTTTTCGAGCAAACAAAAATACTTTTAATGTTAATAGTTTGTGCTTAGGGGTCTACATTACTTAATTGCTATGACATTTTGACAGTACGAGCTAACATATGTTTGACGTTTTCTGACACATCTGCCATGGTAACTACTGTAACATTGGTCATGTGCATTTTCCATCACTTTACGTAATTGTGTTCACTTTTTCCAAAGAACAGCAAATCTCCTAAAACAAAGCTAAACTTACAGCTTTACGATCGTCAGGAAATAGTCACGAAGAATTTACCGTGGCTAGGGTTGTACATGGTGGTTTTTAATTCACTGTTAACTTTTCAGGGCGTGAAAGTACCCATGATTATGAGCAACTCTTACTATGACACCAACTCTGAAATATTTAAAAAAAATATCAGCTGTTTCATACAAAATAGAGCAGTGGTGGCCCAGTGGAGCAGTGGTGGCCCAGTAGGAACGGCCGTGACTTACGACTTGTAGGTCGTAGGTTCGAACCCAAGCAGGCACTTTACTTTGTGTAAATTATTTCATCACCACTGCTCTCAAAACGGTGAAGGAAAACGTCGTGAGGAAACACCATGTCCTAGAAAAAATTCGAAGACAAGTGACATCCACCAACCTGCAGCGGGCCCGCTTGGTGTATCACGGCCCACTCCCTCTCACAGAGAGGAGGCCTGCGTCCCAGCAGTGGGAACATTATAGGCTGATTATGCATGCATACAAAAATGAAAATGTAGAAATGAAATGTTGAATGTGTGAAATGTGTGTGTGTGTTTGTTATTTCGTAGTTGGTCTCATAGTGAAAGTTGTTTATAATCATGAGTACTTTTACCTCCTGAAAGGTTAACAGTGAATTAAAAATCACCGGGTATAGTCTTTACTGAAAATCTTTCTGCCCTTCTGTCTTCAACCTACGCAGTGACAAATAGCATCTAGTATTTTATACAGGCCCTAAAACGACTTTTATCACCACATATTCACTTCCCAACATGTTTTTTATGACCGATGCGGACCATTAAAATACTAGACTGACATGTCCGTTAGCTGTATCTAACTGTAATTTGACTCCATTTGTATCCATTACATGGTTTTTGTGTAGTGTGGAAAGGAAACACCGCCACCGGTCTGTGATGAATTAATTGCAATTAAATAAATAAGAAACTGAAATATTTAACATTTTATTTAGATCTCAAAGTAACAGAAAACAACCTTGTAGTTTAATCATAAAGAGAATTAATAATCATAATCATAATAATTAATTATCATCTCATGATCATTAAGTTTGTGATTGATTGTTGTCAAGCTTATAAAGGCTCGTGCAGATTGGCGCGATATCGCGGGGGTGATAGGCAACGCGACACTTTCCATGAAGTTTGCATAGAAATTATGCTACTAGTGTCACGTGGCGCTGTCGCGTTGCACCTGTCTGCAGGAGCCTTCATAGTTAAGCTTCAGGATATTTTTAACCAACCTGACTGATACCCAAACCTATCCAAACTTGTGTCTAGAAAACAAGTTTGGATAGGTTTGGGTATCAGTCTCAGCTGACGGCCTAAGGTTTCAGTTTCGGTTCCATTTAGGAATTGCTCAAAGAATTTATAATAACATTCCTAATTCTATAAGGGCCATTGTCAAAATTTAAAATCGTACTGCAGAAACTTCTTCTTGACAAATGCTACTATAAAATAGACGAGTTTTTAAACGATAAACAATTATAATTATTAAAGCTGCATTTAAAATTATCACATCTGTAATGTTTTTTTTATGACTATTGGAATGTTTGTTTTTATTAATGACATTTTTAATTTTTTTTTTGTTTTTTAATTTTAGCATGTTTACTTTCCATGTTACCATATTTGTATGTCTTAAGACAAAACATAGCGTGCTATTTTTTATGTATGACCTATTGTATACCTATGCATCACAAATAAATTTTATGATTATGATTATGAATATGATTATGATTAGGCCGTCAGTTGATTGGTTATCTCTTAACTCCAGGGCTTATTTCAGTCTTCTTTAGATTATGGATTGTTCTCACATAAGTAATAAGAAGCAACAAGAATAATGTACTGAAGTTTCTATAATATCTTGATTTAAAAGAGCGTCTATGGAGTTTCTTGCTCATTCTTCTCTATAGAGATTTTTGTCTGTACGTTTTTGACTGTAAATGGTTTAATTGAAATAAATGCTTTATGTTTGGGTTTGTCTTAAAAATCTGTTAAAATCATTCTAAAGCTGTCTTCACACGGTGCGTGATATTGCTGACGGACGCAGACCAACCCACAACGACGCACCATGGGAAGATTATCGTCCGTCATAGCGCAGACACGTCCGCCGCGGTGCTTCCGATCCGCGGAGAGTCGATAACTTCAAAGCTGCGGTGCGAGCTCTGTTTACAGGTTCTCTTTCACTTTGCATTTTGAAATGATACTGGCTTCGAATCTCAAGAAAAGACCCACACAGACCGATACGCACCGTTAGATGAGCCTTGTTGTGCGGTGCGTGGCTGTCGGTGGTCTTCGGCCGTGCGGGCTAGTCCGCGTCCGTCCGCAATATCATGAACCGTGGGAAGCCGCCTTATGTCGTTCTTTACGCAGTAACTACCAACCACTTCATAATTCCTACTAATCGATCAAGAATAAATAATAACGCAACTGCCCCAATAAATTATGCTACACGCGTCAAACTAGAAACAAGATAAATACCGAAGTAATTATACGAGTGTAAATATAATTCGTAGTACATTCCTTGTGAATGTAGTAGGGAATAAAGTGAAGGGCTGACATTTGTGGCAGCTACCTTAGTGAGTGGTCACCCGTTTATGTGAATATGACCTATTCTTGATCGAAGAACGTTATCTTAGTGATAAATAGAGATGGAGTCTTCTTGTCTCATAAATAATGTATTGCTATTGCAAAATTTTAATGTTCATTGCATGTATAGTTTGTTCGATTTCGCGATTAACTTGTGTTTTCTGCGAAATGGGTCGATTGTAATAAAAGACGGCCTCATTGGTCAAGTTGTAGCAAGTACTACTACTGAGCATGTGGCCCTGAGTTCGATCCCCGGTTCGTGCAAAGTATTATTACGTTTTCCATCTGGGATTTATCAGTAGCAGCCCGGAGTCTGGATTTGTGCCCGGTTAATGGCTATAGGCTCGCCCCCTATTATAGACTGGCGAAACGTGGGTGTAATATAAGTACACCTCTGCCAAACCCTTCGTGAATCGTAGGCATAATATTATGTTATGTATTAAAATAATCAAAGTTAAATACAATTATGACTTAAGAATTCTTTAAAAAAATCACGCGCTCCAACAAAACGGATTTAAACAGGGCTTACAGGATTAATCACATTTTTTAACAGCGCTGAAGTCAGCGGTAGACGCTGACAACACCTAAACCACGGTCACTGTCAGATTGCATAGAAAAGAAAGAGAAGCGTGATGACACAACGCTTGTTATTTATTGCAAAATATGAAGCAATTATCTATTTACTCAAAATTGAGTTGAGTAATCGAAAATAAAAAACAACCAAGTTCTGCATCCAAATAAGACGTTCTTGTTATTAATTTTTCCGCTACCACAAAGTATTCAGATTTGGCAATTTTTTTCTTAAGAGAAGCCTATTTTGGTTAAATGGGTCTTGTCAGCGCCTTAAAGGCAACATGTTTCAGTTTTTCTGTCGTCCTTATAGAAATCTTACAAGAAATACTGTCACCTGTGTGAAATATTTTTATTGCTGCTATGTTTTCATCTCTTATATTGAGAAAGACATTTTATTTTACGACTTGAACACAGTCGTTGGCCGCTTTAACCAATGTTTAATGGGCTATCAAAGTTCGAGTATTTTTATAGGCAGCATCTGTTTTTTCAGGACCGAATCTTAAAGGAACATCTACATAAGATAATATCACGCCGGTAAACCGCGAAGGATTAGGCAGAGGAGTATCTGTAGTACACCCACTTTTCGAGCCTATTGCCATTAAGTAGAGATAAATCCAGACTCCGGGTTGCTGCTGAGAAATTCCGGATGGACAAAACCGAATAATACTTTTCCCGGAATCGAACCCAGGACCTCATGCTCAGCAGAAGCGCTTGCAAGCACTAGACCTACGAGGCAGTCAGTTATAGGAACATCTTTCTAACTAAACTAGTTGTCACCCACTGGTCGAAATTCGACCTCCTCTTCTAACAATCTATATAGTACTTACTAATTCCATGCTATTAATAAGTACTTACTTATTCCGTGCTCAAGCTGTCACTTCTGTGACCTATCTTCAAGTCATGAGACCCTGGTACTGTGTGTGTGTTTGTCAAACGCATGCTAGTGTGTGTAATGTTTTTTTTTATTAATTTAATTTATTTCTAATTCATATTATATAAAAATATTAGCTTTCTGCATTCCTCCATATAAACTTTAACTGTGCCAAATTTCATATTCCAGCGTTCGCGTAAATTTTGTAAAAATACTTACGTTTTCGCTTCAAGTATTAATATAATGATTAATAACTCAAGGAGATTTTCGGCAAACAAAAGACAATCACATAAAAAACAATGGCCTATCATAGACTGACTGTGTTACATTTTCTGTCCCCATTAATTACATCATCAGACCATCAACAAAGTTATTTGTTTATATACAAATCAGAAAGAGACAAAACATCTTCCCTTTCATTTGATTGACAGCACGATCACAATCACAAAGACTTAATTCATAACTTCTATTGTCTAAAAATAAAGATGATATTTGAATGGCAAGATGAGAAATAAAGAACTGACAAGACAAGACAATGTAACTGGGACAAGCGAAAGTGATCAGATGACAAGAAAATTGTGACAGATTTTCGAAAACAGTTTATTTTACTTTATTTTGGAGACATGAATGCAAGGTCAACTATAATAGATGGTGTTATAGCTAGTTAAAACGCCATTGTACGCCAAAATGACGTTTCTGAAGGATGAGCTGTATTATAGAAATCGTGAGAAGTAAGAAATGAGTAATACTTAAGGAAGTCTCACTTTGAATGTTATACTGGCATAGGGGCTCATACTGATATACATACTTAATGCATCAAGTTTTAGGCAATAACTTTGCAATAACGGATAAGTACCTCAGTAGGTACTTACCCGTTATTGCAAAGTTATATTAATGTACGTTCTACCTAGTGTTGAACTTTTAGAACATATTTATAATGTATGGGAAGATAAATGCGATGCCTTGGGCATCTTTTATGATTTGTCCAAGGCATTCGATTGCGTTCTTCATGATACGTTAATCAGGAAACTTCGCCACTACGGGATCCGCAAAACTGCTCTGGATCTTCTTATTCATACTTAAGTAATAGGATTCAAAGCGTTGACGTTAGTGGGAAAAGATCTTCCGGATCTAAAACAATGTAACAATGGAAGTCCCACAGGGCTCAGTTCTTGGTCCTTTCTTATTTATTTCTTCCACATGAATTCTCCCTGGAACCGTCTCCGGACCCAAGTGGGAAGATGTAACTCCAACCTGGTAATGTCTACCTCGACGGAACGCCAGCAGGGTATGGATCATCAACTGTGCCGCATACTATGTTCCACCTCCTATCCTGCCCATCCTGCATATCCTGCTACATCAAAGTTGCAAAGTTTTGAGCTAACAAGATTTGAAATACTGTCGTGCCAGCGACATGAGGAAGAAGATTGATAATTACTCCATGGAAAAAAAACAAAATGCTCCCACACAAATGCTCCCGCAGACAGGCGTGACGCAATAGTACGACGCGACACTTCTTTTTTATTTTATTTTTTATTTTTGTTTTTTTTAGGGTGGGAAATCATCAAATAACTTCTCCCGCTCTGGGCGGAGTGGGAGGGTGTGTCAGACTCTTACTGACTAAAACCCACCCGTATTCCTTCTTGTTGCCTGTGTTGCGGGGGCCTCGGTGACCCATAAGTACCTTCCCGCGACCCCGGCAGGCATCGGCCCTAGTGGACCCCTACCTTTGTGCTGACGACATCTCTTTGAGGCGCGCGTGGAATACAACGCGCCGTCGACCCGGGCCTGGTCCTTACCGGACGGTGAGCTACCCATTGCTCGCCGTCCGCAAGCCCGCGCCTACGGTGGCCGGAAATCCGCCCGGGATTCCCGACGCCCAGGGCGTCTCCTGCGGCGGCTAGGGGCGAGAGGGCGCGAAACATGCCTTTCCCTCAACCTTCCCGCCTCCTCACGACGCGACACTAGTAGCACAAAATCGATGAAAACTTCATGGAAAGTGTCGCGGTGCCCTGTCGCGCCCGCGATTTCGCGGCAGTCTGTACCAGCCTTTAAGTAAGACAAAAAGTTGAGTCTAACATATAGGTACTTAATTGGCCCTGCCCTGAATTCCCATAAAAACAAATTTAAAAAAGGTCGCAAACAAAGTCCTTTTCAAAAAGACTAAAAAGGACAAAAACAGCTATTTTTACGTACTTTTTTTCCACCCATAATCCTATCCCACATGCACCAAATACTGAGCCGACGAGTCTACTACCATACATAACTTCACCTTATTCGGCACGGTCGGGTAAACAACCTGTATGACTCACTGACCACAGCATAAAAAAGTACAGAAGGTCGGCTCAATACAATGAGCGAAAAGAGACGCACGCACACATATAGACGCGTACTTACGGCGATTTCAAACAAAATACACGATGAGTGAGTTGAGCTACACGATTACTGACAAATGCTTGCACTGACTGGACAGGTCCACTCAAATATGTGTGGTTCTTTCCTCAAAAGACCATTTCAGACATGGATCTACATGGTCCTCACATGATCTGACCAAGATTATGTCTGGACTTTAAAAGAGACTTTGACCCTTGAGTTTGTTTCGCCATTTCTTCTCAGGGGTAGTCAGATAGGAAATGTCGACTCCATCTAGCTTATTTTTTATTTTTTTTTTTTAATATGACGTGTAAAAGTGATTCTGATATCCTATTTACAGAATAAACAATTTCATTTCATTTCATTTCAATAATGCCAGTCGCGAGTACGCTTGCACTCGCTATACGTGAAGCGTGTCTATGTGTGCGTGCATTTTCACTCATTTTATGGAGCCTACAAAGACGTGTACGTACAGCAATCTCAGTCTATCTCAGCCAAATGCGAGTCGCGAGTGCGCTTGCACTCAATGTACGTGAAGTGTGTCTATGTGTGCGTGCGTTTTCACTCGTTGTATGGAACCGACCTTCTGTAGCGTTCTGTGAATCACATGCTGTTTTACAGACACATTAATTTGAGAACCGGGTCAGTTAAACCAATCATTCGATACATAACTGTTTTTTATTGGCAATTCTACATCTGGCTGTTAGAATTTTGTAGTTCATTTAACTTGCTAGTACTTTTTGCCGTGTATTCCGGTTATTGATCGACTTAAACTATCCGTATCCTGGGGTTTATGCAAAAGTCTCCAAGACAATTCCTTGACATTGATAGAATTTCTCATCAACAAAAATGTCAAACTGCCATACAAACATTCATTCTCTATTTATCCACTTTTGGGGATGTATTTTCTCACTTCCGTTATAGGTACTATTTTTTTTTTTTAGTGGGAAATTATCAAATCACTTCTCCCGCTCTGGGCGGAGCGGAGGGCGTGTCAGACTCTTACTGACTAAACCCCACCCGTGTCCCTTCCGTTGCTTGTGTAGTCAGGGGCCTCGGTAACCCTTTTGTACCTTCCCGCGACCCCGGCAGGTTATAGGTACTATAAGGAATATTTGTGCAAAATTTCATGATTCTCAAGCCCGCGGTTTAGGTTGTTCGTTGTCCGTCAGTGAATGAATTTAAGATAGATTTGGCTAAAATGAAATAAAAAAAATACGAAAGTTTTAGAAAATAATCTAGTTTTGGTATTATTGTCGAATTACTTTAATAAAACTAGTCAACGATTTATTTTTGTACTGTCCATAAAACATCGAAAATAAGCAACGTTGAGGTAAATTAAAGTTAAAACCGCATTTTTCTTCGCACTATTATTAGAAGGACGTGATTTGTGCACGGTCTAGAGCATTAATTTGGTATTAAAATCTTATAGTTTTTATGTTTTAAAGAAGTTGTGTTCTTTTAGAAACTAGCGACGATATTAGAATGTATTTAGATAAAAAATATAACACCAGTAAAATTAATTGCTAGTGCAAAAATCATTCATCCATACTTTTCTCATAACATCTCTCTTCGGAGCAAACACAATCACAATCACAATATTACAAAAAAAAAACACTTATTATTTAATTACACAAAGAAAAGTCCTAAACATATCATCAATGTACATATAACTGATTTCCAACTCAAAAAAGGCAAACTCGGTTGACAACAAAAGAATCCGTCTGCCATATCTGGATCTTCATAACAACGCAAAAAAATCTGCAAAATGTACCAAAAACGGAACACTATGCATGTCCATCGAACCAAAAATTGACTCATGCGCAACCGATTCCTTAATCGATTAATCTAGGCTTTAGACAAACGGTACTAGAAACAGATTATCCATGATGAGTGCTCACCTACTAAAATAACGGTAAGCTTGAACATACGGGAATCACAGAATATGTAGATACAGAAGACTAGCTCTATACAACGATCGAAATCACACAGACGCGTACGTACGGCGATCTCAAACGAATGACAGTCACGAGAGCGCTTGCACTTCCTGTATGTGAAGCGTGTCTATGTGTGCGTGCGTTTTCGCTCGTTGCACGTTGTATGGAGCTGACATTCTGTTTCTATCTTATTTGGGGCTATGTGCACGAATGGTCCAAAGATACCAGTATAAGATCGCGTGAGAAGTAAGGATTAAACTTTCGATTTTAGCCGACCGTATTGTTCTGTCTGTAAGTCGGATTGGCAAGCGAAATTTGGAATACACTGTTAAAATGTGTTGGAAAACAATAACTGAATCAGCTGGCTCAATTTTTGAGATGCCAATTCTTGTTCACAGGGTAGATGAAGATTTTGGCTTAAACTGGACAGGTCTGTGTAAAGATGGCAATAGGCAGAGACTAACGGTAAGCGTGATGGGAAGCTCTTATTCCTTATAGCTGAAGAAAATAACATTTAAATACACCCATTCGTGGATGATAATATTGCTAAAACATCTGTATTACCCTTTGCCTCGAAAGCAGAGTCCAGATAAGGATACAGTTGCTTGCAATATACCAAAGTCGAATAACAAAGGCTATCTATTTTGTCGAAATTATATTAAACGGATTTTCAAAAGTTGATCAAGTCAAAAAAATATATATTCGTGGAATATTTTTTTGACCTCACCTAAATTGCCATATAAGAATATAATAACAGTAAATCTCACTTGCTTAAGAAGTATTTTCCAATGATGACATCATGTATGTTGTGGTTTTGTGCGAGATCCTTTTTGCATTCATACTTATTTATTTACACGATCTCTTGTATTAGTCATAAAATTATGAAACCTGTTTATGATCGCAATAAACCTTCATTGCTTAGCCCCTTTGTGAGGTTAGCAATAATACCTAATATTCTACCTACATATTCTGATGAAAAACTCTAGAATAAAACTGAATGGGTAATTGACTGATTTTGGTTATTGACCTTATTCGTCTTCCACAACATGGGTTTTTCTTAGAAAGGGATAATCATCATTCACGATAAGCTAAAATAAAAGGATCATTGACTCATTAACTCCGAAATAATCAACCCTTGTGAAAATGGCAGTCACCGCCATCATTCACCTACGCACATCCCAATTTGCTTAGGGTTGGCGCACGACCACGTCACCCAATCTCCTCCCCCTCATTTTCTTTCCTGGTCCTATTATTTAGGGTCAGGTCAATATTTCATTTAAAAACTAATCCAGGTTTTTCAGTATTTTACTAAACTCATCAAATTAATCAACAACTCATTAAATTAGTTCTCAGCAATAAACACAAAAAAAACTTGGTCCTCCAATTTAAGTTTTCTTCCGTGATTCGTAAACGCTAAGTTTAACTTAAATGTCTGAATCATACGCAACTCTTGACTTTGTGCCCACAGTTCCACACGGATGTGTATGACCTCATATAGTCACAATCGTGACCACACTCGTGACTCTGAGGGGCAAAACAAAAGCCTACATCATAGTGATCTCAACTCTTGTAGCTTACCAATTCATCATTAAGTTCATGTATCAAGCCTCATAGTGATCTCAACTCATGTAGCTTACCAATTCATCATTAAGTTCATGTATGGGTTCATTTGCTGGATCGAGGTGGCTCTGGAACAGGATGCCTGGAAGGATTTGGGGGAGGCTTTTGATCACCAATGGGACAGTGCACGCTAACGTAAAAATAAAGACAATTCATTTGGTTTCACTGGCACCTGGTGCTCTTCCAACATGTCTAATGGCAGAGATGAATGTTAATGTTACTTCATTATGAAAGAAAGATTAAATCCAGGATGAATAGCACCATCTCTGGTGAAATGCAGTGAATGCCAGGGAACAGTGACGATCTCTACAATGTCAATGTTAGGTGATATTGTAACCGATAATTAGTGAAGACAAAATGATCTCACTGAACTCAATGATCTTGAAATATTCATAGATGTAGTTAACATCTTCGTCGTGTGGATGGCACGCCAGTGACATGGCAGCCACTATGGCTGCATTTTTTAAGGCACAGAGGGCAGGATCCTGCCGGGGTCGCGGGAAGGTACTTATGGGTCACCGAGGCCCCCGCAACACACGCAACAGGAAGGAATACGGGTGGGTTTTAGTCAGTAAGAGTCTGACACACCCTCCCGCTCCGCCCAGAGCGGGAGAAGTTATTTGTTGATTTCCCATCAAAAAAAAAAAAGAGGACAGGATAAGGGTTGGAACGTAGTTCCAGTTCTTAATTCAAACAATGAAAAAAAAAAAGAAAAAGTACAAGAGTACAAGATAAACGTAAAGAAAGAGCAAAGAGGAATATAAAACCAGAAATATCGGGCAATGGACAGATAAATCGAACAAAAAATTAAGGACATCAAAACCACTGCAAAAATAAATTATCTACGCAGCTAAGCAAACAATTTTTACAGTTTCCACCCAATCCATTAAAATTTATGAACTTAAAAGTGTTTACGTCACTTGCAAGCCTTGAGCAAAAAGCCTTGCACATACATTACATTAAAGGTATTACTCAGACAATCAGCGGGTTACTTCAGTTTTACAATACTATTCGTAATTATCATTTCATATCAAATGACTATAATTAGTACCTACTTTGTTCTGAAAGTGATGGGGTATTGAGAAATTAGTGTGAGCGACGTTTTTGATTATCGGAATTAATATCATCATCATTTCTAAGATTAGGAATAATGTGTACTTACTTATTATACCTCTATGAATTAATAACCAATGATGTATGACTATTTTTTTATTACTTACCTACCTATATATAATCAGCCTATAATGTTCCCACTGCTGGGACACAGGCCTCCTCTCTGTGAGAGGGAGTGGACCGTAATCCACCAAGCGGGCCCAGTGCGGGTTGATAGATGTCACATATCTTAGAATCTTTGGTTCTAGGACATGCCGGTTTCCTCACGATGTTTTCCTTCACCGTTTTGAGAGCAGTGGTGATGAAATAATTTACACAAAGTAAAGCGCCTGCCCGAGTTCGAACCTACGAACTTGTAAGTCGCGGCCGTTGCCACTGGGCCACCACTGCTCACATATAAACCACCCTACCTACCTATAAACTTTTTAATTTAACTACCTAAGTATCCACTACGTATTTTGTTTCAAAACACGTCAGTAATTTCAAAGTCATCAAAAGAATCAAATTTCAATAAAAAATAACGGTACTGACATATCAAATCAAAATGAAGCAACATGAACCAATTCATATATTTTTAATCATGTACATTCTCACAAAATTGGAACTGTTATGAATTAGAACATTATTTTAATGTCACGTATTTTGTTATAATGTTATCATATTCACGTGCTTCCCCCGATTGAAATTCATTACAAAAGGTATGCAATAATGTAACTTTTATTCTGAATGTGGTTAGTGTGACTAATATTGTGATGTAAAGAATCCATGGAGTGAATTAATGTGAAAGATGCAGCATGAGTGACATCATCTTTGTGTCTTCCTTTGACATCAAATGATTTCATAATGCTGGGTCGACTGGTTGAAAACCCAAGAGAAAAGAACCATTCAATCGTTTTTGCAGCATTTATACATATAACATTAGCTTGTCAAAGTGTTTTGAAAACAGGTCATAATTTCAATCACTGCACCGGAATTCGACATGATCACAGCCGCAATGGCAGCTTCGCTTAACACTTAAAACGATGTTGCTTCGACATTGGTTTCAGTAGCCTGTTGGATATGATGATTTTCAAGCTGCCTGTCAGCAATTTGGAACTTTTATAGTCTATTATATCTACTATTATGAGTTGAATTTTAGATCAGTTGATTTCTCCTTTTCATTAGGAACACCTACTTTTGACTTTTGTAATCCGTGTTATTTTTTTTGGCGATAACCTTAGATTCATTAATTTTTATTTAGATTAGTCTATACATCAGAGATGCATGCGCTACTTATAGAATTGATTTTATCTCATACAAATGGTCAAATAAATAACAGTCATGATTGAAGTAACCTATCACGAACAAATAGAAAGTTAGCTCTCAAGACGATCTAATGTCATTGAGGACATAAGGATTTAGATACCTACATACCATCTTCATAAAGATATCAACGAATGTTTGCGATTGTAAACCCGCCGCTAGTGAACTAACATAAACTAAGAAACAGATTGCCGGAGATACAGACCATACAACAGATATCTCTATGACAAATTTATACACCTAATAGAAAACTGAAAGACTTCCTTAGAGATATGCTGCAATGAGATTTTTTTTTAGAATATAGATACATTATATCTATATTCTAAACATTTTTCTCATTGCGTAAGTGAGAGAGTGTTAATTATGTTTGAAAGCATCTTGTCGCCTACTACTTTGCCGTGACCGACAGGATCTGAATATATTTTGAGTTACCACCTTATTACACATTGTGGAGTGATAAATGATTTAACATTCAGTATCTGGCTATGGCAATATTTTAACATTTCAAATTCATTTATTTAACTAAATTAAAACTAAAGAAATTCTAATTAACAGAAGACTTAGACCGATTTAACAGCGGCTTTCAAACCAGGCACAGCCTATATCTTGGTGACATAACACTAGAGAACGTTAATATTTTGTAAATTTTTGTTATGAATTTAAGAATTCCAATCTTGTGTCAATAATGTGAGTACAATAAAAAAACCAGTAAATCGATACAACTTTTTACATGAAAATGAAATGAAAGATCGTTAGTATAAAATGAACCACAAGGTAAAGCATATTTTTCAGTTTGTGACAAACCGCAGGATTATATACAAGATGTAGAACCAATGAACATAAAAAGCAAGACTTATCGATTGAAACAATGTACGAACAAGCAACCTGCCTTTGCATTATTGAGTAAAATAAACTAGCAAGTTATTGTTCTACGCAATACCAGTAGATATAATAATAATGGATGTACTATACCTACACAATCGACGATATGAACAATGAGGAATATCAAAAAATTGGAGCATGTAGGTTATGTGTCCGACCTAAAGCAGTATGTTTTCTTTTCTTGTTTTCAATGGAAATTCTGTGTTTGTGTTTGAATTAATAAGACTAGATCATCAAGAGAAGTTAAGTTTGAATCCACCCGTTTTAGTAGAAATGCGGAATTTCTTTGCTTGTAGGAAATTAAGTGTCGATAAATACACGACACACTAAGAATACATAAGAAGGTGGCTGGGACAGACTGGATGCGGAAGGCGGAGGTCAGGGTGTTGTGGCGCAGCTTTGGAGATGCCTATGTCCAGCAGTGGATTGCAATAGGCTGAGTTGATAACGAATGAAATCTAATAGGTAGGTACTGCTCCTATTATTTTCCATCCAGGATAAAATTATAATAGTCATTTATGGTGGAATAGAAGCGTGGCTGGCTTTCCAGGATGATGCAGATGTAATTTAATTTTAATGGACCCTACTGTGCAGACTGCCCAGCAGTGATGGCCCAGTGACAGCGCCCCCACCTAACGAGTTGCAGGCCGTGGGTTCGACTTCAGGCAGGAGCTTTACTTTGTGTTATTTATTTCATCACTGCTGCTCTCAAAACGGTGAAGGAAAACATCGTGAGGAAATCGGCATGTCCTAGAACCAACAATGCGAAGACATGTGACTTTTACCAACCCGCACTGGGCCCGCGTAGTACCCGTTCCCCCTCACAGAGAGGAGGCCTACGTCCCAGCAGTAGGAACTTAATAGGCTGATTATGCTTATTATAGACTGCTTTTCCACCAGAGACATGCTATGCAGCTATGCTGCGAGGATGTGGAAGCTAAGCTACGAAACTATATGAGCATTTCCACACTGAAGCGAGTAAGATGTGCTATGAAGACGCGTCGCCGCGAGGTATCTGAGCGAGGAAGATGCGCAGCTCGAGCTGTGCGTTGCATCGACAGTCGGCATGGGGAGCGGTGAGGAGAGAGGCACTCGAAAGCAAACACCATCCATAGCACACATCCTTTCATGTAAAAAAACGTAGCTTTGTTGAACCCGTTGCCACCACTTCTATGCTAATAATTGGTGGATAGTAAACGCATCCAAACCAAAGTAGCATAGCACATCTCTGGTGGATAAACAGCCGTATTTATTATTATAAGTTAGGATATCTACCAACAGATATATCTAGCAAGTTCGATATTTTAGACTGCAAAACCGGTTTTATAACAAACGGAATTCTGGTCGCCGCTGTTCGTTCTACATACGGGCACGAAAGAAGGCCACGCAATATTTTAATTCGCAACGCCTTACCGAACTACTGTTTTGGTAACTGTCTATGATATTTAATTGAACGATTTAGTTTTACGGTAGTTATGGGGATTTGTAATGGAAGAAATATAGCAAAAACTGCTGAAAATTGTAAATACAATGTTTTGTTTCTGTATTTAGAAAAATAAGCAAGGAACGGTCGAATTAGAGAAACGTTAATTAATTTAGTAATAAAAAGCAATGTTTTTGGAAAAAAATACGAACTTACAGACATACTTTCATCTCGTACCCATTTAGGGGGTGAATTTCCGAATATCCTAAACTCTTGTGCAAAATTGTATGCTTCTAAACCCCAAGAGACTGTGTATTGCCTGTCAGTAAATTAATGAATTTAATATTTTAAGTAGATTTGACTATAATAATCTTATTGAATACATTTGTTGTTAAATGTAGGTATTCTTTCCAATCAGAATCTTAAAACAAACTTTCATGAATCAAATTAAGTAAACCCAGGTATTCAATTAAAAACACACGCGACTAAGTCAAACACAAATCAATTCTTGTTACTCCTCCAAACATACATACAAAACTGGCTCACAATACAACTAAAATCAAAGCTAAATCTGAAATCAAAAGTGATACTCCCGACAGTACGTCGACAAACGTGAACACATTAGCAACAGACTTCAAAGGAACTCTTACACTCACAGCATACGTAATGATATTTAGAAACACCGACACTGAGCCTGCATGAATGCTAATAGAGTCTATTAATAAATGCATGGATATGCACTTACTGATGCAGGGTGCATTAATAATATGGTGATTGTGATAGCTCTATTATAGACATATTGAATATGCAAATTGTATACCAAAATGAGTATACAATACCTCAATTTGCTTAGCATAATCACTAAACATAGTACTTAACATTAAGGTGGATCCGCAGTGGTTGATCGCAAAATTCAAATTTTCTTACGTTTTTTGCAATAGGGTATTTTACTATATACGAGAAAAAAATTATAAATATATTATAGAGATAGTTTAGGCAAAAAGGAGTCGGAAAATGTTAGTTTTAGTTCATAAAATAACAAAATAAATTTTAAAAATCAATTCAACGTTTTCAGTTTTTCTAATCTGTTAAAAAACACCATGAAATAGTAGCTGCCATGTTATTACGTCATACGGCTATGTAAACTAAAACGTGTCAACTGTCAACTGATAGTCAGTTAATAGATCAGCGCATTTATTTACATAGCCAAGTGACGTCATGAACACAGAGCAACATGGCATCCACTGCGTCCAGCGTTTTCGTCAACTACGCGCGAAATTTGAAAATGTAAAATTTAATTGCATTTTTACGGCACTTATCGATTGAATAAAAATTTTGTGATTTTTTTGGGGCATATTAGCACTATAGAATTTAATTGAGACACTTTTCAAAAATGGGTGTAAGACCCTATTAGCAGGTCAATGTTAGGTTGTATTTTGATCAAAATATGATTTGCGACCGTAACAAATATGTATTTACAGAATTATAATAATTAGCATTCATAAGATTTTAATCTAAGTTAGATTTGCTCTATAAGAACTTTGCATATTGTTCTTATGGAACAAATTAAACTAAGAGAGATGTATTAATAATTCTAAGTCGCGAATCATATTTTGATTAAGATACAACCTTACGCTAACCTGCAAATTGCAAAAAGCGAAAGAAAATTTGAATTTCACGGTCTACCACTGCGGGTTCACCTTAATCCTCAATGGTACCATTATATGTATTTCAAAATGAATGCTGCAGTATTTCTGATATAACTGAGGATCATGCTAAGCAATTTGGGGTATTATAGACTCTTAACCTGTTAAGCCCAGCGCGACACCGATTCGGAGTCAAACAATAGAAAATCAATTGTGTCCCATTAGCTGCCCTTGACCAATTAATTAATTCCTCAAAAGACCATTTCAGACACCAATCTACATGGTCTTCACATGATCTGACCAAGATTATGTCTGGACTTTAAAAGAGACTGTGACCTCTGAGTTTGTTTCGGCCTTTCTTCTCAGAGTAGTCAGAAAGGAAACGCCGAGCTCATCTAGTTTTTTTTTCTAAGTATGATTGACGTGTAAAAGTGTTTGTATAAACCTACTTACAGAAAATAAAATCATTTCATTTCATTTCAAGATAAAACTCCTTTGCAAGTTTTTGGTACTTTGTCTTTAGCTGGTAATTTAATTAAAATGCTTGTCTTCTGTCGTAATGAAGTAATCCGGTGTATACAAAAGTTCGAAGAATGCAGTAAAAAAAATATAATAGGGCTTTATTGTTTAATTTAAGAAGATGCCTCCGACTGCATGAGATTGTTTATATATAATAGATATAGAAATAAGTCATCTCGTGTCCATCTTTTGTATGTTCAGTTTTTAAGCAGTCGGGTTTTTTGACTTTTTAAATTACTTTTAAATGATAAAGATATTTTCTGGAAAGTCCACATAATCAATGAGTAGACCTGATTTCGAGTTCAAACAAGATTCATTGATAGTCAGTAATGTTATTCCATTAGGTACTACCAACAACCGATAAGATTGGTCAGTCTGATATTCCGAAATAGAATAGCCGATTGATTAGTTGATTACATTTGGTTCCGCAGTTTTCAATCAATCTCGTTCACAAAGAACGCTTAGATTGTTAGATTATAAAAACGGATAAACAACTCTATAAGGGACAAAACTGGTGTTTTTGTGATCATTTCCAATCGTTATGCAAGTTACCTATTGCACTGTATTGGACTTGCTTACATTGGTTCAACATTTTCAGAAAATAAGAACAAAGCTAGGAAGAATTATATACATATAGAGCAAAAACTTAAGACGCTGATAACACCAAAACCGCGGTCACTGTCAGAATGCATAGAAAAGAAAGAGAAGCGCGATGACATAACGCTTGTAATTTATTGCAAAATATGAAGCAATTATCTATTTACTCAAAAATGAGTTGAGAAATCGAAAATAAAAAACAACAAAGTTCTGCATTCAAATAAGGCGTTCTTTTTATTAGTTAAATACGTAACGTTTGTTGATATTTAATACAGATATTTTGGTTTGAAACTCAAGGTAATTCAAATCGTGTTTTGGTAACAACTAAGTTCTTAGAAATATGTTCAAAATTAACATATATTTTGTCCGCTACCATAAACTATACAGATTTGGCAATTTATTTTCTAAAGACAAGCCTATTTTGGTCATTTGCCCCTTGTCATTGTCAGCGCACGCTCGATGCTAAATAAAACTTTGATTTTTTACACGGTAAAATCCATTTTCAATATACTACTAAACATTTCAAAATAAAAGACGAAATATTAACCTACTATTAAAGGCTCTTACATACTGGCGCGACTTGTCGCGCGACGCGTCGCGACACAAAGGCACCGCTTGTAGCGCTACACTCGGTGTCTTTGTTTCGCGTCGCGTCGCGCGACAAGTGGCGCCAGTATGTAGAAGCCTTAACTGTGAACATCCCTATTCAAAACAGCCACCATAACCAAAGAAACCAAGTCCCGTTCTCGTGAACTTTCTCGGCCACTCCTCAAGGCTGCGACCATAGATTCTACATTCTATAGCAGCATACTTAGTTACAGTATACCAATGAGTAACTGATGATGTCACTCTGTGACTCAGTCGGAGGCTGCCCTCATACCGGACCTGAATCCGAATGAGGTTTTATTTGGACCGAGGAAAAGTAAGGCGTGATGTGTCGTTTAATTTATGTTGTTGTTGTTGTTGTTTTATTGTGTTGCCTTGCGTTTCGATAAGTTGTACTTTCACGGCCACTTCCGGATAAGTTCTGTTAATTTATCTTGGAAATAATGTCTTATTTTTACATTTTTCAATTTATCTTGTAGATAGTTTTATCAGTAAGCGAAATCAGAATCGAAATTCCGGCGGAGAGCTATTCAGTGCAAAAAAACATTATTACAATGTTTTTGTTGATATTCGAGGATTCTGACAATATTTAAGAAATACCAACATTCCGTTTGCCATACACCTCCACTCCCCTAAGGGAAATCCTGGCGTGCCGTTAAACGCGTGTGTTTTATAATTATCATAATTATGTTTTTTTATAACACCCTAACTTTAATAAAAAATCTTAATAAGGAAACAGATGCTCAAACCTCAAACTTATTTTTACCATTTTTGAAAATGTTTGCCATTTGTCATAGACAAAACAGTACTTACTTCCTTCCGCTCTATCAGCTGTCCTACCCACAAAGTTTTGATTAAAAAAATACGCCACCGGGGAATTGAACCCCGATCCCTCTTGTGGTAACACGTGCTATTGATATAATGAAGACAAAGAACAGTGATGTGTGTTCTTGTACGTTTGGAGAGCAATATATAATGGCATGTGTTTTGAATTTTACTGTATTTTTTTTGATGGGGTAAGTGTTTTTAGAAGTTCAATACTCGGTCTTGAACCTTGGACATTTTTTTTGTACCATAAGATTTGTCTCTAGGCTTTCAAACACAAGTATATTATTATTCTGGCTCTATTACCTACATATAAGCTTCAAAAACATATATTTTAAAACCAAAATAAATACGCAATATGTACTTAAAAATCTATAAACAACTTGTAAACAAAACAACTGTATCATCTCTGACGAACAGGATCAAGTTAAATAATTAACTAAAGCTACAGACCATAAATCGCGTTTTCAAATACCTACTTCCAAAGTTAATTTAAGCAGACAAGCTTTTAACAGCGCCAGTTTAGCGGCTCCGAACCGGAAGTAACTTGAAGCTCAAGTGTCGGCCGGAAGTTGTGAGAGGAAGCTCAAGGAAAGAGCTTTTATCTTAATTGACGCCCAAATAATATAGATGAAGATAAGAGGGTAAACAGATGCCTTAACCTCGAGAACAATATTAATTAAGTTGATGAAAGAATTGGGGAGTTCTGTTTGCATATTTTCTTACATATCGTTGATGAAATAGCAATACCTACACCGTCTAATCACTCAAGTAAATTAAGCATCTAAAAATATACGATTCGTGCAAAATTATCTACGCCTTATAATCCAAATAACTGACTTACTTGACTTAACAGACAGTGCAACTTACAACTGACCAAAGTGATGACAATAACATCTTTGCATGTTCGATTGTGCTTTGTGTCGCAGGTTCGATTCCGTTAGTGAACAAAAGCAAAACCTTACCAACGCGTTTATATAATACTTTGTTATTATAATGGCACAAACATTAATTGATTAAGTCACACTTCCCGCAAAGAAAACTCACAAAAAGCATATTATGTAAACTGAATTTCCGTCCATAGACAATAATGAAACTCAATGATTCATTATAAGATTTTCTTTCAAAGAAAATTAATTACCTATTGTGTAGAACAATAGTTATACAGCTGATTATATTGTCAATTAATGCCAACATGGAAGCCATTAAAATATGGTTATAATTAAAACGTCACTTTGACAGGTGATAAAGATGATTTTCTTACGTGAGAATGGTAACGAAATAAACCGTAACGTAGGTATAAACAGCACATCAGGTTATTTATTTATTTATTAGCTATGGATGACTTACAGCTAAAACAAACAGAATAAAAAATTGTATGTGAGGCTGACAGCCAGTTAAAAGTCTTCACGTCTAAGAACAGCACAATACAGCTACCAAAAAAAAGAGAAAAACTGTCACTGCAAATGATTTTAATCTTTGAAATGTTGATGGTTAAGTTCAAAATCGAATGAGAAAACTTGACAGTTTGTGGTAATTTGATTTGCTGGCGAATGTACTTCGTACTGCATTGTGTGAAGAATACATACCTTCCTAAAAGATCTTCAAAGAAAACAGTCTTGATCTTCAAATCATGACTAAATCAACAAAAGAATGGTCCACGCTTGACTTGAAGTAACCTACTCGCTTGAGACTTGGAGAAGTCCTGGAAAAGGTTAAAAATAAACTAGCCAATAATTTAAAAAAATAAAAAATCCGTCAGAAATTTACTTTAGTCATTGCTGGATCCATGTACGCAAATTCTATAAAAAATCGATCTAATTATTTTAAAAACAAAATGTCACTTGAACACATAGCATATTAGCACATTTGGTGACCTTAAGGAAGAGTTTTGGTCCAAAGGCTGTATCAGCGTTTCCGCGGTCGGCTACGCGACACCTCGCAGCGTATCACGACGCCCTCACTTCGTGTGCAGTAGTTTTTTAAGTTTGTTGTAGAAAATATGTATTAGTTTATAGTTATTGTTTTATACTTATATATGTATTGAGAGGTGGCCCAGTGGTAACGGTTGCGACTCAAGTTGTAGGTCGTAGGTTCGAACCCAGACAGGCGTTTTACTTTGTGTAAATTATTTCATCACCACTGCTCTCAAAACGGTGAAGGAAAACATCGTGAGGAAACCGACATGTCCTAGAACCAAAGATTCTAAGATATGTGACATCTACCAACCCGCACTGGGCCCACGTGGTGGATTACAGCCCACTCCCTCTCACAGAGAGGAGGCCTGTGTCCCACCAGTGGAAACATTATAGGCATCAGCCTAATATGTTTCCACTGCCCATAAAAACACAATACCTATACATAATCATATGTATATGTATTGTGTTTTTATGGGCCTTAGTTGCCAGAAATACTCGTAAAGGATATTATTATTAAAAGCCAGCTGAATAAAAATACACTACCGTCTACTCTACACCAACGGTATTATCTTAATCCTATTATAGGAATATACGAGCTCTGCATTACTCGTATTAGACAAAAACTTGACAGCTGCCATGCGCACGCGTCAAGGTGCGTTTGCTGACATTTTAACAAAGGACCAACTTGATCTCGTGTACAGCTGCCCTAAATTCCTAAAGGGTTAGCATTTCACTTGATAGTAGGTGAATGGCATAAAAAATGTACCACATTTAAGCACAAATTGATTAAATGATGTTCATTGTCCCTATATGTCAACGCATTAATTGACATATCGGGGGTTTGACCATCATTAAGTTTATATTGCGGCCATTTTGAATTTTTAACGGACCAATATATCGGACATAAAATAGGTACCTACATATGCAAATATTTAAATAATGGTACTTCTAATCAAACACTCAAGAAAACAAAGAACGCCCTAATTATATTTTATGTATTTTAATCACGAACGTCTAAAATAAATTCAAAGTCACAGTGTACAGGGTATTAAATGTGTAGTGCTTTATAATACGTACTTATAAATACCAGAGTATATCTTCCACACTGACACTGGCCATAAATTCGTATCAATTTATTGTTGACTTCTAGACACCTTTACATAATGTACCTACGTTACAAACACTATGGAAACAATCAGATAGGGTAACAGAGACGCATTTGGGCCACTCATAGGGCTAGACATCGTTTGGATTTTGTTATTTTCTCGTATCTGCACCAACTACATAATAGCCCGTCTTGTGGTTAAAATATTAGCCAGTCAGCAAGCTTTTAGCGGGATTGAGTGCCCATAGGCACGTCCAAGTGGCACTATACACTCATATTATTATGTTGATAACTTGACATCTAGCCATGTAGGTATTTCCGATTGTTTAGACCAGGGATTCCCAAACTATTAGGTTGGGGAAAAAGTCTTTTCGCATTATAGTATATACATACAAGATTTTATTACAAGTTCATACGAACTTGTAATAAAATCTCTTTGGGTATACTATTTGTATCTGGCTGGTTTTGGTATCATTGAAAGTTTATATTTTAAAGAACATAATTCCAAATTCAAATTAGGAAAATGTGTGATTTTCATTTTTTTGTGTGTGGTGGGATTGGAAGGGCATTATGCATTATGAGCTGTTACCACCAGGCAGGACCATCGATTCTGAACTCTACTGCGAACAACTGATGAGATTAAAGCTGAGAGAAAGCGGCCGGAATTAATCAACAGAAGGGGTGTGGTTTTTCATCATGATAACGCTAGACCTCACACATCTTTAGCCACTCAGCAAAAATTAAGAGAGTTTGGCTGGGAGGTGTTAATGCATCCGCCGTATAGTCCTGACCTTGCACCTTCAGATTTCCACCTGTTTCGGTCTCTTCAGAATTATTTAGGCAGTGTCAGGTTAACATCACGAGAGGACTGCCAAAACCACTTGTCGCGGTATTTTGATCAGAAGTCCCAAAATTTCTATAGCAATGGAATCATGTCCCTACCTACAAGATGGCAAAAAGTTATCGAACAAAATGGTACCTATATACTTTAGTTTAATGTAAATAAACTATATTAAAAAATGTTTTGAATTTTCTTAAAGAATGCGAAGAAACTTTTTCCCCAACCTATTATTTTGAACTGATACCTCAGACATGGGGGTCTGAGGTAGCCAAATGTTTCATCTTGTACGAACTTGTGCACGTAAAGTACAACAATGATACTTCCTACTAAAATATTAGTCATTCTTATAACAAGTTGGTACACGTAACACAACTTTACAGTATCTTAAAATTTTCAAATTAAAACTTGTGTTAATTAATAGGGGTCGATATTTAAACCTCGTCCATCCTCAAAATCAGTTTTCGTTTGTCGACCCCTGGGAAACCGATATCGACCACTTTGAGAATCCCTGGTTTAGACGGTTTGGTCTGCAGGCTTAGCTCGAGAACTGTAGAGAAACGTTTTTTCGACGGAAGAGTAAACAAAAATTACGTTTCCGTGTAGACAGTTGACAGTTTTCTACCGAGAAATGCAGACATGTGATTTCTATTCTACACTACAGTAGAAGTAGAAAGCGTCATGCTAAGCCTGCTGGACTGGTCTGGTGGGACAACAAATAAACAGAATTCTTTTACACAATACAACTAACTCGTTGTTGTGAGAAGAACTGATATTCCTGGGTAAACTGAAAACTAGCTAGAGCTAAGGATAACTGCTACTTTTTAATAAATATGTTTTGAATTCGCCCCTTCTAAAGCCAGCCCTGTTGCACTATAATTAAATACAGCTTTATGTCCAGTACCGAGGACAACTTAAATAATTGTATGCTAATATAATTAGCGCAAAGAATACTAATGCTAGATATTCCTACGATCAAAATATGTCAATACTTTTATAGGCTTCGAATAATTTATTCGAAATTAGTTGGTGGGATAATTGGCTGTCAGTTTTTCCTTGAGTTTTATTTGAAAATCATTTTAGCTGTGCCAATCAAATTGGAGGATTTCTAATCATTTCTGGAATTTTCCTGGCGGTAAAAATAATATTAACCAAGCAAGACACTTACGCACTTTGGCTTTTGGTACCTACCCACGTTGGGTGCACCCTTTTTTTGTGTGGGAAATCATCAAATAACTTCTCCCGCTCTGGGCGGAGCGGCGGGAGGGTGTGTCAGACTCTTACTGACTAAAACCCACCCGTGTTCCTTCCGTTGCCTGTGTTGCCAGGGGCCTCGGTAACCCTTTATAGTACATTCCGGCAGGTTCGGTGCACCCTGTTAAATCAGCCCCGAGAATCATGCTACAGACTAGTGACATGTTTTTTTATTTCGGCTGCTAAATTAAAAGTTTTTAGTAACAGTTTCTTAGTTTAAGTTTTGTTTGTTTCCGTGTTTTTTGTGAAGTTTTAGTTTTACTTACTACTTCGACGGAAAATTTCATAACTATCTTTAGAAACCTTTACTAATATTGAGTTTTAAAAAACATAACTCAATATTTGTACCTAGATGTCTACCATGACTAAAGGTTCCCACAGACAGGTGCGAGGCGAGAGCGCGACGCGACTCTAGTAGAACAATTTATACTACTTCATGGAAATTATTCTACTAGAATCGCGTCGAAACCGTCGTGTCGCACCTGTCTGCAGGACCCTTAATGTAGAATCATATCAATTTCAACACATTGTTGTTATGATATCTTGTAAAAATTTGGTCGCCATGCCAGTAACCGCGAACTTGACGATAAAATCAAGTTTCAATATCATATAGATCAAATTATATCCAATTTACGTCTTCGTGTAACCGGAGCTCAGCAGAAATCAAGGTTGTTTCATAAGGTTTGAGTTACAATTTAATAAAATATAAGTTTTTATGTTATATTATGCAGGAGGAGGGAAATCAGTGTCTAGATGACTGCCACGCTGGTCTAACTCGACTCCTTGATTCTATTAGCAGTTTAGGCAGAGTAATCGGATTTTTCTATTAAGAAATTCTCATTTGCGGCCCGGAGACCTTAGACTAGACTTCATCCCGGGCGAATTTCCGGCCACCGTAGGCGCGGGCTTGCGGACGGTGAGCAATGGGTAGCTCACCGTCCGGTAAGGACCAGGCCCGGGTCGACGGCGCGTTGTATTCCACGCGCGCCTCAAAGAGATGTCGTCAGCACAAATGTAGGGATCCACTAGGGCCGATGCCTGCCGGGGTCGCGGGAAGGTACTAAAGAGTCACCGAGGCCCCTGGCAACACAGGCAACAGGAAGGAATAAAGGTGGGTTTTAGTCAGTAAGAGTCTGACACTCCCTCCCGCTCCGCCCAGAGCGGGAGAAGTTATTTGATGATTTACCATCCAAAAAAAAAATACAGTAATGGGTTCTGCCACCATCGCTTATGGCCACCGTACCTACGCGTTTCCTCCTGATGATATCACGAGTTTCAACATGGACGCCTTGCACATTCTTGTATTATTTTAAGAGCACAGATAAATAAGAGGTAAATAAAAATACAAAGCAGATTGTTTTAAACATCACAGTATTTATAACATTCATTTGTTTTCAAGGCTGATGTGACTATGTGAGTGGAAACGGCGGGAATCGCCTTAGGACATTTCATAAATAGTGACATTAATGGTTGATTTTCTTCAGGTCATGTAGGTGTATGTCATGTCCAGATGTATGAACGTAAATGAAGCAAAAAGGGTATGTAAGGATCGTAACAGCTGGCGGCGTTCTGTAGGTAGTTCCTTTTTTATTTGTTGTTTGTTCCGGGGTGGAAAGTCCTCATGAATGTCCTCCGCCCTGGGCCGGGCGGAGGGGTCTGTCAGATTCTTACTGACCAAAAACCACTCCGGTGTTCGCTTGCACCGGGGATCATGGGATCTTGTGCGTTTTCCGCGATCCCCGGCTGGTCCGGCCCGCCTTCGCGGGCCACTTCAGGCCAGTCAGGTGTAAGACTACGACGGCGAATAGGAGCGCGCGTGGAACAGTACTATCTTGGGTCCAGCTGTGTGGGGGCGACGGATGTCCCCAAATCCGTCGCCCCTGTACCCATTTAGGGGGGCTGGAATAGGGCGTTGTCCGCCCTCCGCCGACGCCCGGTGCGCCGGCAGAGTGAGTGCGAGAGATCTCCCGCTCCCTTTCCGCAGCCTCCTTCTGCAACATGACTGTTTCGCAGAAGGATGCCACCGCGTCACAGGACTCCTCGCTGCCGACCATCTAGTCGACCACGGCTGGCAGTGACAGTCGCTGCCTACTCCTGAGATGGAGGGCACGGCGCGGCCCCTCCGGGCCTGTAGTTTCTGCCTACCCCAATGGGAAGAAGGCGTGAGTTATGTGTATGTATATATATTTTCATTGCAATTTTGATTGCTAAAATGATGCCTCAATGTTGAAAAGCCCGTAAACTATAAATCAATCAATTCGAAATACAATCTTCAAAACTCCCGCGAATTAATAATGTTAACTGTGACTGTCAGTTTGAATTCACTTTTTTATAAGAATTAATAAACTTTAATAATGGCCTTGTAGTTTTTTTATTTGAAAACGGAACACGAGCAAAAAAATATGGCGGCTCATATCAATAGAGAAACGTCAAAATGCATGACATGTGACGTAGCTTCTGTTATACTGAAGTGGCAACGCTCTAGTTATTTCGATTAAAATATAATATTCCTAGCTAGGTGCAAGCCGTTAAATTAGTTATTTCATCATAATGAAGTTCTGTACAGTTTTAAATGTAGGTTCAGTTGATATGTATTATTTTAATACGGTATGTATATAAGGCGCTGACAAGACCCAATCGACCAAAATAGGCTTCTCTTAAGAAAAAAAATTGTTAAATCTGTATACTTAGTTTGTGGTAGCGGAAAAAAATATGTTAATTTTGAACATATTTCCCAGAACTTGGTTGTTACCAAAACAAGTTTTGAAAAAAAATCTCGATACAAACTAACGTTAAACTAACCTCTTATCTTGAGCTCTAATCTGCATTAAATATCAACATACGTTACTTATTTAATTAATAACAAAAACGTCTTATTTGAATGCAGATCTTGATTGTTTTTTATTTTCGATTAAATTTTATTTTTGAGTAAATAGAGAATTGCTACATATTTTGCAATAAATTACAAGCGTTGTGTCATCGCCCTTCTCTTTCTTTTCTATGCAGTCTGACAGTGACCGCGGTTTAGGTGTTGTCAGCGTCTTAAAGGTACAATTTTATTAAATCTTCATTTGAATCTTATTTTACCTTTCTTCCACTACTGGAAGTTTTGACTAAGAAAATAATTTGTCAATTAAAGTGTTAGCATTAATTTTATAAAAATATCCAAATAAACCGAAGGGATTCCATCATCATCACTGACTGCCTCGTTGGTATAGTGGTCACAAGCGCTACTGCTGACCATGAGGTCCTGGGTTAAATTCCCGGGTCGGACAAAAGTGTTATTGGATTTTTCCATCTGGAAATCTCAGTAGCAGCCCGGAGTCAGGATTTGTGCCCGGGTGATGGCAATAGGCACGCCCTCTATTACATGGGACTTAAACATAACTAGTGACATGTGGATGTACACCTCTGCCTAACCTTTCGGGGAATACGGGCGTGATGTTATGTGTATGGGTGTGTGATTCCATCTTATAAATAATTTAAACGTTTAGGCTTCGATCAATAAAAGCACGTTCAAAGGCTAGTGCAGACTGGGGTGCGACAGGCATATTGCTGCCTGTCGCGCCCACGATATAGCGCTAGTCTGTACGAGCCTAAGGGAATAAAACATCGCGGGAAGGTACTAAAGGGTCACCGAGGCCCCTGGCAACACAGGCAACAGGAAGGAATACGGGTGGGTGTTAGTCAGTAAGAGTCTGACACACCCTCCCGCTCCGCCCAGAGCGGGAGAAGTGATTTGATGATTTCTCATCCAAAAAAAAAAGGCAATAAAACATAGATAATCGTAAACCGACAATAAAAATGTCAAGAAGATAATTTATCTACAATTTACCGTTACTTTGTCGTATGAAACGTTTTCTAAGAACACTTTATTGAAAACATATCACATTTACGGTTTTATTTCATTCAACACTTGGCTCTCACACACATAACATAGGTATCCTTTAAGTCTCCTTGAAAGAATACAGTTACACAAAGTTCTTAATTTAAAATTACTTACGCAGTTAAGTGTAGGAGGCTGAATTAAAGCATTGTCCTTACCTGGAAAAAGAAAAAGTAATGTTTAAAATGTTGCCATTAAAATGAAGAAAGAAAATAACTATAGGTTTTTATTCTGGCCAGTTTGCTTTAGAAATAATGATAATGCCCCGGAAAAAGTAAAGGCTCCCGCAGAAAAGTGCGACGCGACACTAGTAGTACAATATCTATGAAAACTTCACGGAAAGTGTCGCGCTGCGCATCGCGCTGCCTCTTGCGCCCGCGATATAGCGCCAGTCTGCACGAGCCTTTATTCACGTCGTTCTAGAAGAGTCAATCATTCTCATTCAGACTACAGAATACATTGACATTTCATATGATTCCAGAAAAAGAAAAACAAGACCTAGTAACGCCCTTATCATTATCACACAAGCAAGCCCTCAAATGATCACGTAACCGTCACAGTTAGCGTTACGTTACTTTAATCCAATAACGTGGTTATCTAGACAGGTTGTCACGCAATGACTGCGGTTAGCCGCTAAACCTGACATAACTAATTCCTCGCGGTTGTTTAACTGCAGTTTTTCTTACGAGACTTTTGGTGAAGGAAAAATGAGGTCAAGTGCGTTTTTGGTGCTGGTAACATTATTTAAAGGAGGTATTAGACCTTTGAGGCAGTGCAAGTGCCGGTAAAATTACAGAGACATAAGATTTTTGCTTTTTGGCTTTATCTCTGGGTGACACCACACTAAAGCCAGGGTTTTCTAGAATTGTGCTGACCGCCACATAGCGTCCGTAATTTACCGTCGAATGACGTCACTGAAACGTTATTTATGTAAGTAAGTTGGGGAACACCCCAACTTACTTACATAAAAAAACCGGGCTTTGAGTATACGGTGTCAAAAACACTCTATGGAAACATCCATAGAGTGTTTTTGACACCGTATACTCAAAGCCCGGTTTTTTTTTTGTCGGGAAATTATCCCGGTGCCATCATTTTTATGACGTCTGCCACTATGGCTGTTATAGCGGCCACCGCTATTCTAGGAACCCGTAGCTTATGCAATGGACCACCAGAATGGAAGAAGTTATTTGATGATTACCCAACCAAAAAAAAAAAGTTTCTACTTACAACAAGATCCTTTTTAGTATAAACTTGGCGTTTATTCCCAATTTCTTTCACTATGAATATTCCACAACAATGACACCTATGACGTATTATAATAGACACGTCATGAGCCAACATCGCAAAATACTAGATAGCTACTAGTGAAGAAAGGGAAATGACACGTTTTTGTCTTTAACTTTTGGAGTATAATTTGTACATCGTCTGAAAACACACGACGGCATGTTTTTTTTATGTTTTGCACAGGTTTACACACACAATATAAATTAAAAACAAACGTAGTGTCGCGCGACAGGTTGGTGCGTAACTAAGCGCGATGTGGCCAATTGGCTTCATTTCATGTTGTCATTTTAGAGTGCGGACAACGTATCTATAGTTTTAAATATCATTGAATGACACTGACAGCTCAAACGCAGTTTAAACGTGGATCGCGATTAGTTCTTTTGGTTAAATTCGCCCTAAGTCTTCGGTCTGTACCATGCATTCAATCACCGATGCTTGTGAAGGAACAAATCTGTTGATCAACATTTAACATTGACCAACAACATTGCATGCCAATACTTACTGATTAATTCTACCAGTGACAGTGACATCGAGGTGTTGAATTATTTTACTTTTCTGTTTCTCACTTGACAAAGCAATATCAACCCTATCTTCAAGAAAAAGATTTCGTTTTCCTCTGTGTCAAAGCAGTAGTAAAAATTCTGCAAGTCAAAGTCAATTCAAACTTTTTTGTTAAAAGAAAAGAGTCGTTTCTGCTGTGTAGCTAATTAGCTAATGTTTAGTTTTACGATTATTCAACACTCGTGTGAATATTGCATTATTTGATGTGAAATATGAATTTTAAAAAGGAATAAAAAAGTCATTTCTGTTTACCGCCAGGTGTTTTAGTTAAAACTTGAAACGCATTTCAGTGATTTTTAAGTCCGTTTCAAAACTATACTAGTCTTTAAAACATTACCCTCGTTTTAAGCATTATCGTAGTCGGATAAAAAATACAAAAAACACTAACTGTTGCCCTATACGAATATTCAGGGTGAAAAGTAGTTCACGTCCTTCTCCAGCACCTTAATTGCGTGACACACTATCAATCACAATTTGAATAATTTTGAAGTATATTGCTAATGCATTGCTTCATATGTTCGAAAAATTTGTCTGCTCAACAAAGTAAATAACGCAATGAATCAAAATCAAAATCAAAAGTCATTTATTCAAACTAGGCTGAAAATCAGCACTTTTCGAACGTCAAAATTACTCAAGACAGTAAGTACCCCAAAAACGCCCGCCCTTCACCACTTCCTAGTGCTTTAGCTGGGAAGAAGAAGTGGCGGAACAAACTCCCCAGCAGCACAGCTGTCTGTTTAGTTATATAAACCTGATTCTATACAAATCGTATGCAAAGTAATTAACATTACGAAACACAAAACATTTGATTAAATTACACACTTGCCATATGTTAGCTAGCACACGCCAGTATACCAACAAAACAATGAACAAACTGTACTTAAGCAGATAAAAATTACAACATAAAAAACGTAAATAGAACTTAATACCTAAATAAAAGCCTCCAGGCATAAAGGGCGTGCCCGCTTACATAAGGCTATTGCCGTAACTCGAAGTGAGAAATGATAAACTAGCCCCATCGAAGTAAAATAAGTAAACAATTACTAAGAACAATTAAAACCATGATCAGCAAGACGACCAGTCACCACAAGCAGCACCCGTTCACGAGCATAACGCAAAGATCAGCCGAATGTTGTTTAACTGTCAAAATGAAACCCATTGCTACTGATAGTGTCTTACGCTATTACCCGGCTGTGGGGTAATTGCGTAACACACATATAACGATAATTGATCGCAATGAGTCTCATTGTGACAGTTCACCCACGTCCATCGCGTTGTTGAGCAGACACATTTTTCAAACTTAAGGAGCAATGGATTAGCTTCAAACCTCTCAGATTGTTATTGAAAGTTTGTTCCACAATTAGTGTGCAGGTCCCAGGCTACCTATCCCTGCCGGGGTCGCGTGGAAGTTCGAAAGGGTTACCGAGGCCCCTGGCAACACAGGCAACGGAAGGAATACGGGTGGGTTTTAGTCAGTAACAGTCTGACACACCCTCCCGCCCCGCCCAGAGCCGGAGAAGTTATTTGATAATTTCCCACCCAAAAAAAGGCTACTTATCTGTCAAATTTCATAAAGATCGGTTTAGTGATTTAGTAGTAAAAAGGCGAAAGACAGACAGAGTTACTTTCTCATTTATATAATTACTAATATGGTTATAAAAATCAATATTTCCATCAAAGCAAAACTATTTCAGTCTAGATGCAAATCTATTTTCTTGCCTACAATCAACCAAATCTAATTTTTGATGTTTACTTTACTCGTCGTCGTAAATCGTTCGTCTTTGCCTCGTCTGCAAAAATAATCCACGCGCAAACATTTGCTGATGTATTGCCTGTCCTACGATAACGAAAATAGCTAGGTAGGTATTATTCTAAGTATTATTGACATGAGAAAAAGTATATTGGGTAATTATATTCAATACTAAAGTCGAATGATTAATTGACGGGAGTAATCTGACAAGTGCTATCTGTCACTTTGTGTAATAAAATGGTCATTTTTATTGTAATGGTGATCGTTTAGTTTATTCGATTTATTTAAGTGTAAAATAAATGTATAATAACAAGTGTAAAAGTCTAGAATTCAATAAATACAAGAGATATTTTACGACTTCACAAAACATCGAGATCTCCATTATATGTAAGTTTAATATTAAGGCGCTGACAAGACCTAATTGACCAAAATGGGCTTCTCTTAAGAAAAACATTGCCAAATCTGTATAGTTTATGGTAGCGGAAAAAATATATGTTAATTTTGAACATATTTCCCAGAACTTGGTTGTCACCAAAACACGTTTTGAAAAAAAAATCTCGATACAAACTAACTTTAAACTAACCTCTTACCTTGGGTTCTAATAAAAAATATCTGTATTAAAAATCAACATACGTAACGTATTTAAATAATAACAAGAACGTCTTATTTGAATGCAGAACTTGGTTGTTTTTTATTTTCGATTACTCAACTCAATTTTGAGCAAATAGATAATTTCTTCATATTTTGCATTAAATTACAGGCGTTGTATCATCGCGCTTCTCTTTCTTTTCTATGCAATCTGACAGTGGCCGCGGTTTAGGTGTTGTCAGCGTCTTAATGAGTTATAGACATAAACCTTCTGGAATAAATTCACTAAATGATGGTGGAAACTGCATCAAAACCCGTTCGTTGTTTAGAAGAATAATGCGGTCACACAGACACGAAAAGCGACTTTAATTTATAAGATGTATCGATGAAATACTCGTATGATTGTATGATTTCGGCTTGTAAGTCAAGAGACTTTCTGACTCGACAGAATTCCTTACCAATGGGCTCTGAATGCAGCAACTACGTTGAGTCTTGAGGCCCTAAATGCCAAAATATAATTATTTTTATAGAAACTGAATAAAATCCAGAATTAGATTAGTAATTGGTCAAAATAAACTCTTGAACTACAATATTATGTGGCGTACGAAAAATTAATTAAAAACAAACTTTTTTAACACACAATATTTTTTTAACTATCAATGAAATAGATTAAAAGCAGTTCACGCAATTTAAATAGGTAACATAAATTAAAATACATATGTCACCTTTTATAACGTTACAGGTACAAAAGAAAAACCAAATGCAAATAAAAAGAACATATACATCAAGAAACCGACGACAAAATAGACGCAGGCACACAATAACAATTGCGACAGATAATAGCTGCGATTGCAACGCATGAGGAAATGGACGAGAAATAAGCACTCATTCACGTTTCCCACACTGCCTGTGCGACTAAAACTATAACAATAGCAGTTGACAAATATAATTAGAAATTAGATACTTTTTGGTCGATAATTATGAACTAAATAGTTATGGACTTGATTTGAGGAAATTTACAGAAATTAAACCTTGTGAAACTAAGCCCTAAATAACGATAGCTGACTCACATCTATTTAAGAAAAAAATGTTTTTTTGATAGGGACAATATTTTTTGTTGAAGCAATTTCGACATAAATCATAATGCACGAGGGTTTTTCCCCATTGTCATTCATAGTAGATCTTGTGACAATGTCATATCTTGCACACAAAGGTCTGCCAACCGACCACCGTTCAGCAACCATTTATGGTTTACAGAAGGCAGGATAATGTAGAGGAAAACTGGAATGCACTACCTGAACACAAGACAGATGCTCTAAGGAATATTGATATTGAATCGGCAGAGCTAAACATAAGAAAAACAGCTAAAAAAGTGTACTAAGTATACGACAAACAATCTGTAGAAGATTAAAATAAGGAACTCAATTTAAGGTCGAGACAAGACTAGAAGGATGAGAAGTTGCGTTACAAACAAATAAAGAAAGAATCCAGAATTTAGATTTAACAAACTAGAAGCGAGAAAAAGACAAGAAAAGCAAAGTTAACGACGACGTACGACTATCTTTAGAATAAGATACGAAATGGAACAATTCACTCAACACCACCATCAGCCACAGTTCAACACATGGATAAAAACCACAATCTAATTTGACTACTACTGATTTAAACTACTATTTTTATGTTTCCTATTGTATAAATAATTGTTTCTTTTATCCATTCACGCACAATCATTATTTATAGCTTAGATGTAGCCAACTCTTAAAGGATATCGACTATCGTTTTTGCTTCTTTCATTGCCACTGTAGGCTACTGAACTAAAATATAAACGATTACTAGAATCGAAACGTTCACTCGACCTTGGCTATCGATTGGATCAAGATGAAGTTCTTACCGTCATTAGGATATAATTTGTCCATTTGAGGTGTAATACCGGATCCAGTTTTTGTTGGATCAATATTAAGGTAATGTATATCTGTAATGATTGCGTTGAAATTGTATTTTATAGTTTAGGTTTTCGTAAATTATTACTTAGTTCTTTACTTAGTAAATTATTCTTACTTTTCCCAACGTTTTTCTTCTTAATATTCTTTGTTCATTCATCATCATCACCACATAACAATATATATCACGCCCGTTATCCTTCATGGGTTAGGCAGGGATGTAACTGTAGTACCTACACCCACATTTCGCCAGTTATTCACAATTATTGTTCTTGGATCGTTTATTCTAATACCATAAAAGGAATCAACTTAATCTTTCACGTTAAATTTTACCAACAAAAACTATGTAGCTTGAAACATGCTGCAATTATCATGTCCACATAATTTGCACTAAGTCACTAATTACGTAAACATACTTCCAAATGTAAACCAGCACTAATGCCATAGCATGCATGAAATAACCATCATTCATTGTAATTATAACACGTTTTAAGTACTTTTGCAATGATACGGTTAAAAGTATTAGCTGTCGCCTCCTCGAAGACGGAAGACGTAGCGTTAGACGGCCTCCCACAAGGTGGACCGACAATGACTATATAGCCTAATTCAGAAGATCACAGGAATCGGCTGGATGCGAGAAGCACAGAACCGGTCGAAGTGGCGGTTCTTGGAGGAGGCTTATGTCCAGCGTGGACGTCTTTCGGCTGAAATGATGATCCCTTCTTCATGAGGACATAAATACCTCTAACACAGTTGAGGGGATCTACCATGGGAAGTACCTAAATAGCTGTTCCATATCATTTTGGTCGTGTTGGTTACACTACTGTATGAAGTAGCTGGTTTTAAAAAAGACACCTAGGCGAGAGAAATCGGTTTCCCTGGGGTCCAAATAAACGAAAACTGATTTTGGGGGTCGACGAGGTCTAAAAATCGACCCCTATTAATTAACACAAGTTCTTATTTGAAACTTTCAAGATACTTTATTATAAGTTGTGTAAAAATTACTAATATTTTAGTAGGAACTATCTTTTAAAAAACTCAACAAGTCGATAAGCGTGCACATGTTGATACAAGATGAAAAAAATTGACTATGGGGATCTGAAGTCCCAATTGGGAATCCCTAGTCTAAGATCATGTGCTGAATTGAGCGTTGATGTTTACACCGTGTATACACGATGCCTAATCAATTAGAACTACACCATTCGACATATAAAAATAACTTAGTTAAGTTAACACTATAACATAACATATAGTAATGATATAGCATTCATAACATAACGCCTGTATTACTTGAAAGGTTAGGCAGAGGTGTAGGTACCTATAAGTACACCCACATTTCGCCAGTTATGTTTAAGTCCCATGTAACGGGGTACGAGCCTATTGCCATCAGCCGGGCACAATGCCAAACCCCGGGCTGGGGCTGCTGCTGAGGAATTCCAGATGGAAAAACCCAATTATCACTTTGCCCGGCAGGACCTCATGCTCAGCTGTAGCGCTTGCGATCACTAGACCAAAGAGGCAGTCACTCGAGTCATCCAAATAATAAATAACCTTAGTTAATTATTTTAAACAAGTTTGCAGTGGGTGTGACTTGCAACTTGTCCATTGTAAGGTTATTGAACTCACTTCAGTAACTACTGCACACTCGATAGCTATGTACCTGACATAAGTACTATTGTTTTTACCTTTTAAACATATCAATGCAGTTGCACCTCTTAGAATTCTAGCCAGGTGTGCTTGCAAAGGATGGCCACTTCCTGTGACAAGTACTGACTAGGAAGAAAGTTGTCGGGCTTTACAAGATTAATTTTACTTTACAATTCCAAATAAAAAAATCAAAAGTCATTTATTCAAACTATGCTGAGAATCAGCACTTTTCGAACGTCAAAATTACATAAGACAGTCCCCCAAAACGCCCGCCCTTCACCGCTTCCTAGTGCTTTAGCTGGAAAGAAGTGGCGCAAAAATTCATACAATAGTTCGTTCAGAATGGCCAGAGGGCGCCAACAAAGTGACATTATATTAGCAATAACGATGGTGGGAATTTTATGTTTGCGAAATGAGATGTTTGACAAATGATTAGTTTTTACAATGTTATTTTTAAAGAGATCATTTGTCATTCGTTTTTTGTCAAATATTAGTGAACCAAACAAAAGGCGTGAGAGAAACCATATCTAAACAAACACACGATACTGTTCATTATAATTCCATTGATACGAAACAATCGATTCTTGATGAAATTTAAGATACAAAAAAATGTTCGAACAACTTACCCTACCTAATAGTCCATTAAAACCATACAAGCCTAAAAATAACTGTCGTAAATTTGTTCTGGTACGACTAAAGCCAGACAAATACTCTGAAAGGTTACCGAAATCTAGGTCTTTGCCTAGACCGGTGCAAACTAGACAATTATACACACGTAACACCAAAACTGGGGCACTGACAATAGCGTGAAAATGCCTGGTTTGTAAACATGCTGAATGTTTAGACAAAACACGCCTTTTGAAGAAAGAATGAATAAAAGAAATTAGTCATAAGTATTTCGGACTGGCACGTACAAAAGAAGATAAACAATAATTGTGCAAGAATACCTAGACAATATTTATTTCATCTTTATAAGGCACAGAAAACTGCTAAGGGTATGGAAATAAAAAATTGATAAATATGATAACTAGGACCTCTTTATTAAAAATATGAGATTTTTTTTTTTAAATTTTTTTTTTTTTAAACATGGTGTCCATTATTTGGCCAGAGCCTTACCAGGGCTTATGGAATTCGGCAAAGCATGGAACCACACAAAAGGTTATTGCTAACAAACTGTCAAATCACAGAGTACAAAAACTGAATTTGACTGACGTTTCATTCAGCCGCAAAAATTTAAAAAGTATGGTGTCCAAAATATGGACAGAGCCTTATAAAGGGTTAAGACGCTTACAACACCTAAACCGCGGTCACTGTCAGACTGCATAGAAAAGAAAGAGAAGCGCGATGACACAACGCTTGTAATTTTTTGCAAAATATGAAGCAATTATCTATTTTCTCCAAATTGAGGTGAGTAATCGAAAATAAAAAACAACCAAGTTCTGCATTCAAATAAGACGTTCTTGTTATTAATTAAATACGTAACGTACGTTGATATTTAATACAGATATTTTGGATTGGAACTCAAGGTAAAAGGTTAGTTTAACGTTAGTTTGTATCGAGATTATTTTTCCAAACGAGTTTTGGTAGCAATCAAGTTCTGAGAAATATGTTCAAAATTAACATATATTTTTTCCGCTACCACAAACTGTACAGATTTGGCAATTTTTTTCTTAAGACAAGCCTATTTTGGTCATTTGCCTCTTGTCAGCGCCTTATTATAAGTCTGAAATCACCAACCCGACTTGAGCAAGCGCGGTGATCAATGCTCGTGACTTCTCTACAGGGTCAAATGTAATTAGCTAGCGAAACTCCGCAGTCGTGCTGAATATCGATATCGATATCTAAACATGATATCGCTAAAAACCAGCGATGGGGCTCTGTCTCGCTTAGGGTCGCAGCATTATGCTGAGGTTGGCCGTTTTGCGTGGACGTGACGCATATTCTCCCCCAAATTGTTTCTTTATTGTATTTATGTTCCTTCTTTGCGTCATGTTTACCGCAAATAAACGAATTTTCTTTCTTTCTTTCTTCTTTCTATATAACAAAAAGTAAACTAATTTGATGATATTTTATTGAGGTCTTGAACCACTGGTAGTGTAGTTACTTGAAATATTTTTAGTTTAAAAATCAGTTTCTTTGTGTAATTTTCACAGACGTGGTGGGTTTCGATATTTAAAAAAAAAAACAAAGAAAAAACTGATTTTCTCAAGTCATACTTCATGTAGTACACAAACAGCGACCGTTGACCCCAAAAAGATCATATCTTTTTTATTTTTTATTTTGACGTGTTTAGATATCCATCACGTCTGCGGATTTTAGTAGCTAATTGAATTTGACCCTGTATATGAGAAGAGGTGTAAATAGCTACAACAATATAAGCGAGAGCTTCATTCAAGTTCAAGACGAATTGGGCTTTTCAAAAAGTTATCGCAGTCCATAATCATGGAAACCAAAAAAAGATATCAACTTATAAACCTGTGCCGGAAAACAGTACTTCTCATCTTCACTTATTTTAAACATTGCCTGAAGCCCTGCCTACTCTGTATGCGTATATAGCGTGAAGCATGCAACCGACCCGTCAGCTCAATGACCTGGACATGCGAACGAAATTAGCTTAAAGGTTATCGGTAAATATCTAGGTGTCTGCAAAAATGTGAATATGTTAGCTGTAAATTGGTTTTACACGAAATATTTCGGGTTCGTACTAGGCATAATTTTGAAATAATTGTGATAATTAATTAGGCTGACTGTCAACAGAAAATAAAGAATTGCCGAGATCTCTATCCTAAATCATCTTGGGTAAAGTGATATTACTTGGGTTTGTTGTTTGGTTAAATACACACATCAACACGGTCTAGGGATATTTTAAAAAAAGCGAATTACTATCAATGTGTTAATTATTTATATGACATGTATATATTTAAAAGATACGTTATTTAATATTCTACCATTTTTTAATAATGGTTAAGGTACTTCGATTAAAATTTCAGGATTTAATGGAAAAAAAATTAAGCATAGACGGAAACCGTATATGAATTAACTTTTAATTTATGAGTAAAAACTGAAAAAAATAGAAAAATCATTAAATTTGTGTTTATAAACTTGAAGTTAGTAGTCTGAGAAAGCGCCCATGATGTTCATAACACATCGGCAACGATTCGGCATGCTCAGAACAAGGTTGTCAATGTCTTGCTGCGGAATATTGTCCCATGTCCTTCTGAGGTGCGCAAAAAGTTGATCTTCTGTAGCCAGATTTTCAGGAACTTCCTTCAGAGCTCTTCTTTGCAGCATATCCCACGCATGCTCAATGGGATTTAGATCTGGCGATTGAGCAGGCCAGTCTAAGGCCCTAACATTGTGTGTATGTAACCAAGCTGCTACCGTTCTCGCCGTGTGTGCCCGGGCATTGTCGTGCATGAGCAGGAAATCTTGCCCCATTTGTGTTCTGTGGGGCAAGATTACGGGCCCCAGCACCTGTTGGACGTATCGTTCTGCCGTCATATTGCCCCGCACCCAAACGAGATCCGTCCGTCCTCCAAGACGAATTCCTGCCCAAACCATAATTGTTCCTCCTTGGTATGGGTGAACTTCCTGAGGGTTCTGAAGACGGCTCCATCGTCCAGGAACTCGCCAAACACGCGTCCTTCGTGAATCTGGATGGAAGCCGAACCTGGATTCATCCGTGAACAGCACATTGGACCATTGCTCACGGCCCCAGTCCACGTGGTTCCGAACCCATTCTAATCGTCGTCCACGATTGCCTCTCCGTAAAGGTGGGACCCGGAGTGGTCTACGAGAGCGTAGATTGCTTTCATGCAGTCGCCTTCTTACAGTTTGGTCACTCACAAGCACTTGGTGTTCCACTCGCAGTCTTTGGACCAATTGAGTCGCCGTTGCATTTGGTTGAGCTCGCGCAGTAATTTGCAAAAATCGATCTTGTCTGGGGGTAGTGATGCGACTTGGCCCCCGGTGCCTCTCCGCTACTTCACCTGTGGCACGATAGCGTGTCCACAATCTTGAAATTACATTTTGGTGGGTCCCTATGGCCTCAGCAACATTACGCTGAACAGACCCAGCTTCCAGCATTCCCACAGCTCGTAACATCTCCGCCCTCGTCAAATGTTGGCGTTGCATGGCTACAATACCTCAATTTTAACTTTATCTTTCGTTTAAAAATGAAAAAAAAACTGTAACTAAACGTAATTCGTATTGTTTTCTAAATTTCGCACAAATGAAAATTCCCTCTCCTACACATCAAGACATTTTTATGCCACCGAAACAAAAGAATTTTCAAAAATTTGAATTTGGAATTAGTCTGAGATAAATTACAAACAAATCGGTGTATGAAAGATTACAATGCGGCCAGTACTTTTCGAGTTATTTAATTGAGTATGAAATATCCCTAGACCGTGTTGATGTGTGTATTTGAGCAACAATATTTTTTTGTCTGGTAGTTTATAAGCATTAATTCAAAAAATCTGAGGGGAATAAGGAACAAAGGTGGGGCGAAACACGAAAATCAGGCCAACGCCGAATAAATCTTAAATTGTTTCCAATGTCTCAATCTAAAAAAGTATGTTATATATCCAAAAACAAAAACGCTTTTCTCAAAATTTGTATAAATATCCTGTTTAGGGTTTTCCAAACACAATTACTAAGAAACTGCACTAAGTAGCTAAGTTACAGTTTAAAGTTAGCACTGCTAACTTAGTAATAAGGTGTTAAAATCTTAACACGTTTTGTGGCGTCAGTACATGTCAAACACGCGTATGTTTGACTTGGTTCATTGTTATCAGAACAAACTTATACCTGGGCGCTATGTTGTTGCATTTAACACTTTTGATTTTATCAGCAAGATTAGATGGCACAGACTTCTCCAGAGATGTCCTAATTATCTCCAGGTACTTCTCCTATTTCATGCAGATTATCAGCAAAATCTTACATGGGACTTAAACATAACTAACGAAATGTGGGTGCACCTCTGCCTTATCCTCCTTCGGATATACAGGCGTGATGTTATATTATCACCAAATAAGGCCTGTAAGATGCCTGTAAGGCGCCATCTCCACGGACGAGAGAATCGTGGCGAAAGTCACGCTGTGCCTTCAAATTATCGCAGTGTGGAGATTGATTCATAGAGTTTGTATTGAATTTAATGGCACGACGAGACTATCGCCGCGATTTTCATGCCCGTGGAGGTGGCGCCTAAGGCATCTTCTGCCCCAGACAAGCCCTATCAAAGGATCTACTACTTCCATTCCATATTGTGACCTATTTGCATAATTTCCATGTAACATCATCTCATTTAGCACTAAGTAAGTAAGTAAGGGTACCTCCCTTGAGAGCAGTGGTGGCCCACTGGTAACGGTCCCAACTTAAGAGTTGTAGGTCGTGGTTTCGAACCCAGCCAGGCGCTTTACTTTGTGTAAATTATTTCATCACCACTGCTCTCAAAACGGTGAAAGAAAACATCGTGAGGAAATCGGCATGTCGTAGGACCGAAAATTCAAAGACATGTGACATCCACAAACCCGCACTGGGCCCGCGTAGTCGATTACGGCCCACTCCCTCTCACCGAGGCGGCCTGTGTCCCAGCAGTGGGAACAGTATAGGCTGTGATTATGCTAGGTACCTATAACCCCGCTAACTCATCGAACGAGTGCTAAATTCATAAAAAAGGTCAAATGCCGAACAATAGCGAGCCTTCAATACCAGCATTACAGATTGCCAGATAGTGCATGAGAAACTTAGTCTAAAAACCTCAGTCGAGGTCATCGGACTGTTCGTGGAAACGCTAAATCATGATAAGTCACTGTATTCTCATTTTTCATTGTGGGTGAGACTGTGTGTGTCAGTGAACTTATGGGAATGAGGTGTGTATGACTATGGTACGTGGTAGTAACGGATCATGTGTGTATTGTTGAGTTTTTGGGTTTCCGCTGTTCGTTTTATTTTTGTAGTGTTTGCAATTGTGTGGTTTCTGAATGGCATGTGTTAAATTTATTACCCAGTTATTTGGTTGTGGAAGTCAGATGGGCAGTCGTTCAAAGTAGTACCTACTGGTTTTCAGCTGCATCCAGTTACACTGGAAATTGACTCTAATACAGTTGGGAAAAAGGCTAGGTAGATGATGATAATGTGCTACATCATACTCTTGTAACAGAATTGAGAGCTCACAAGGTGAACCAATGACTTGCTGCAAAATTCTGACCGTGAAACTTCGGTGAAGTAAGGTTAAGATAAGAGATCTCAGCAAAAGTGTAGGGGTCCACTAGGGCCGATGCAGGCCGGGGTCGCGGCAAAGTCCGAAAGGGTTACCGAAGCCCCTGGCAACACAGGTAACGGAAGGAACACGGGTGGGTTTTAGTCAGTAAGAGTCTGACACACCCTCCCGCTCCGACCAGGGCGGGAGAAGTTATTTGGCAATTTCCCACCCAAAAAGGTAAGAGATGTCAGTCACCTAATGCTAGGGACAGCCCTCTTCACCTGAGTTTTCATGGTGTAATTTTTACAGGATAGTTACATCAGCTGGCTGATGACTGCGGGAATCCGCTGGATGCGGGAGGAACAGAACCGGTCATTGTGACATTTGCTTGGGGGGGCCTCTATTTCCAGTAGTGGAGATCTTCCGGATGAATAAAAAAACAAGGAAGAAATTATGAAAGAATACAGAAGTATTTCATAGATAGAAGTGTAATAACAGTGAAAGTACCGTTACAGTTTATTACTTACAGCCCCAGTTAGATTGTGGTATGTGGGGTATCTTAGTAAATCAGCTTGTTTCCCGAATGATTGATGATTGATTATAATGTGTGAACATCAATCTCTCATCATGTGCACTATTCAATTTTACATCTGATTTATTTTCTTGGAGCAAGAAATATTTATTACAAAGTGTGTGTGAGCAATCTTGTAATGGCTATTTCATACACCGCTAAGTAATCATATGGGAAATTGCCTGTGCCTTACTAAAAATGAGACATTTTTTGGTGTTGCAGCATTTTGTTAATTTACTAGACGATTATCTGGCCAGTTTTAAAACGGTGTTTTATATGCAATTTATAAAATGAAATCTATTTCTACAAGTTATCCTTTAATAAGAACGAAAATAAATCAATAAAATTGAAACTAAAAAATCTAACCTATAAAAAAAACGAGCAAGATTACAGTAGTCGCATATGATGGTAATAAGCAACAGAGCAGACAGATATTACCCTCAAAATTTTAAAAGCTAAATACTGAATTATTTATTCGAATAATTATTCATTACTAGTGGACGCCCACTGGTCGAAATTCAACCCGCTCTACTTACAATCTATATAGTACTTAATTACCAATTCCATGCTATTATAAAGTACTTACTAATTACAAGCTATTAAAAAGTACTTACTAATTCCATGCTCAAGCTGTCACTTTCAGTCTACATACCGTCCCTTTTCACGAAATCACTCCCACATAAAGCCAGAGGAATGATGTTCATGTTACACATCAAATACTGGACTAACAAGAACACGTCATAATATTTATCGATCAGGCTAACAATAGCAATGACAGTGAAAGTATAAGGTCACTCAGAGGCGTGGCCGACTGCCTGTTCTTTACCGTTCACAATAAATCCTTAGCTACTACTAAGAAATTGAATAATTTCGATCGATATGTCGCAGCCATCTGGTTAAATTAGCCAGCTAATTGGAAACCTAGGCCGTTCATTAAACGCTGGCACCGAAGACGCAGCTAACTATCTTAATTAGCCGTTTAGTTAACAGCCTAACCGTTAGAAGTAGCGCTCGCTCGGCTCGCGCGTGTTTGGTCACAGTTCTAACCTAACCTAACCAATTTGATCGGAGTGACCTGGCTTAGTTACTGCTACCATTTCGGCGCGCGTGGTTAGTCAAAGTTCTAATTGTCCTACAGCTATTTAATTGGGTTAGAAGTTAGAAATCCTTCTAATATCTGTCATCTTGTCTTTCGTTTCTAACGATCTTTGTCTAGGTCCTTTTTTATGTAGAAAGATTTCTACGGTGGGATGTCAAAAAATGAGAAACGAAATATCACTTTGTATGGAAAGAGCCGTGTCTATTCTTCGAAGAAATAGAGAGTGTCACGCTAAGCCTGCTGCTACGATCCTTACATACTCCTTTTGCTTCGTTTACGTTCATACATCTGGTCATACACGCACGCTGGTTGCGAGTACTATGCACCTGACCTTTCTGAAGAGCATCACCAATAAGGTCACTTTATATGTCCTTCTATAGGGCGTCCCCTTTTCATGCTTGTAAACACCCTTTGTTAGTCGCCTTTCATTCATCCCCTCAACATGACCAAACCATCTAAAAAACAATCTAAATCGGTAACAAAATAACAGGAAAGTAGATTACTATGGAAGTTATAGGCTAAATAAAATTGATTATATCTACTGCATTTGGGGCGACATTTTGGGGTCAAACGAAAGAACAGCCCTGTAATTTATGGTATGAGGCCATTGCTTATTATCAATTTAGGGCCGCGTTAGCCGCGATGAACGTGAAGCAAGTAGAGCTGGCGAGCAACGAGCAGCGAGTTCGCGACGGCGACGAGCGATTACTCGCTGGAAAGTATGCATGTACCAAGCGTGATTTTCTCGGCGAGTGTTATGGTCTTCCCGTCAAGCGAGCGTCGCTATGAAAGAGAGTACTCTCTCTTTGATAGCTCTTGTCGACAAACGAGTACTTGCAGGCGACGGCGGCGCCATGTACTCGTTTGTCGACAAGAGCTAAATTTTTGAGATATACATTTTTGACCGCTGTCAAAAATTTATATATAGAATATACATATATCTCTTAGAATAGTCTTTATTACGTACACCATACAAATTACAGATATAAATGTTGGAATTTTACAAGGGGTGCCACGATGGGCGGTCTTGTCGCTAAAAGCGATCTTTTACAGACTACCTCTTTTACTAACACAGGAACTTCAATCTTTTGTACGTTTCTTGAGCTAGAAATTTTTTGATAGCTAGTCGCTTCCTCGTCAGTGGCGGGAGAAGTGCCAGAGTCGGTCAAAAACAATAAGTTTCCTCACATCATCGGGGAAAACCGTAATTAGACTATAATAGTCTAATATTTCTAAAGACATACCAAGTATCAGGTTTCGATTAAGGATACGGTAAATTACTAGTAGTACTTACCCCAAATTAGGGCCAATCGCGTGCAAATAATCGCAAGTGTCGATATTGATACATGTAATTTTAAACCTAATCTGGACACATTACGATTGATAATTGCCTAACATTTGAGGTTGATACAACACGTCTAAGCTAATTTGTATAAGAATTAAATCGTGCGTGATTGGGTGTTGGGCCTTGTACGATTTTCCAATAACTTAAGCCAATCGGAAGGAAACTTAGGTATAGCCGTGCGTTGTCTATACTAGGGTACAGCCCGATTCAAATTTTATGGCGGCTCGGAACATGAGACGAGTCTGTGCGCAGTAATGAATTCATGTGTCAACGGGGGTGAGGGGTGGGGTACTGCGCAGCGAGTAGTGCACTTCAGAGCCGCCATTAAGTTTGACGCTTACTATAACTTGGCACGTTGACTTGGAAAACAGAAATATTATTTATTATTTGCTTAGTTATTTATGTAAGTTTCATGTTTATGATTTCCCCGGGGTCAGCATAGACTAGAGCGGCGTACCTACCCTACATACGACCTACTTTATTTTAATTGTCAATGACATGTCGTCAATTATATTACACGCCATGTTTGGCAATATATCCCAAAATGATATAACTGTTACGTATCTATCTATATTTTGTAAACAATAATATATATTATGATACGTTGATGGAAAAGAATATATAATATTACTGGAGCAATTAAGGAATAATTATAAAGATGGCTTTCATAACCAAGAACAAGAACCTTAAGAAAAATTTAAAACAAGCGAAAAACGATCCCCGAAAACTACCAAGGCAAATACACGAACTTAAGAACGAGAGGTCTCTTCTTCGTTTCGCTCTTGACAGAGCGATCGTGGCCACAATGAATTGTGTCCCATCGCAAGTGTAGTCATTGCTCACCTCACGATCTCTCTCCATCTGGTTCTATTAGATGACATTCTAGAGTATTCATCAACAGGTCCTCCAAATGCGTATTTTATTTCATTTTGATAGGTCCACCTCATCGGAGACCTCGAGCGTGCTTCGAACATCACATTCCATTACCAATTAAATATACACCCCTTAATTAACAAGACAATTGCCTATTACGTAAACTCCCAGTTCTATAAACTATAAGCCACGTAGACCGCGTCCTTGGACTTAACAGGGTCATTAATTTGTTTCTACGTCAAATGCCAACCTTACAATGGGCCAATAAAGGCCATGCTGATAAAACCTGACTGATGTCTGTAGGCACGTAACAGGTCTATCCTGTAGGGAACAATGGCAGGATACCTTTAGGCCTATAGCCTGGGAACGTCTTGAAAGAATGTTGATTAGTGAGTAGGACACTGCGTTTTTGTTATTGGGATTGCAGTTAAGTGCTGCTGGAGGTCGTGCCTAGTATAATTAGAACGAGTAGGTCGAGTTATTAGTAGCAGTGAATATGTTTTCTGGAAACATCTTTATTCATATCAGTATTCTGAACATGAATTCTGGACCCAAATATCACGAATGCCCTAAGTAACACTCGATAAATTTGACTTGGCTCGATGCGCCATTTTCAAAAAGTATACATAATCAGCCTATAATGTTCCCACTGCTGGGACACAGGCCTCCTCTCTGTGAGTGGGAGTGGGCCGTAATCCTCCACGCGGGCCCAGTGCGGGTTGGTAGATGTCACATGTCTTCGTAGTTTTGGTTCTAGGACATGCCGGTTTCCTCACGATGTTTTCCTTCACCGTTTTGAGAGCAGTGGTGATGAAATCATTTACACAATGTAAAGAGCCTGCCTGAGTTCGAACCTACGACCTACAACTCGTAAGTCGCGGCAGTTTCTAGTATCGGGTCTCGAAATAGAGAGAGACAATGGAAAGATTGTCCGAGGAAATAAACTGCTGAGAATATATTGATCTATATTGTTTTTACCGAGTATTTTATAAATTTATTCCAAGGTATTCCAAGAATAATACGGCACGCTAATATTCTTTAAACATCCATTTTGGAACGATGCAACAGTCAGCCTTTTCATTAGATCGAAACCTAAGGTCACGTTTTAATTCTGACCTCGACATTAAATTTAATATTATTTACCGGACTGGTCTGAAGCAACTTATTTAAAAGAGTGACTACGAAAAGAACCTTTTCGGCTAGACAAATGAAACAAGACGGCCGGGCAAGTACCAACTTGACTTTTTCAATTCATATATACTTTCTAAGGTTATCTTGGACAATAATAACATCGGCGGAGGCTAATATTGTGAGAAAACCTAGACATAAAGTCAATATAATTCAGAAATCGCCAACCGGTCTTGTACAAGCGTGGTGATCAATGCTCTACCTTCTCTATATGAGAAGCATTTGCCCCGCAGTAGCAAAATAATATGCTGATATTATTATTATTACAGAGGAGGCTTCCTACCAGGAAATCACAAACTTTTATTCATTTAAGTACTAGATTTCTGGAAGATTCTTAAGCAAATCGGCGTCTTTATAAATATCCGTAGATACTGCTATCATTCCTCTGCTAACTTTTTTCTGATCGACTATGTGATTCTGACCATGTGTGTGGCGATTCTCTACAAAATGTTTGGGCCCCCTCCACGGGCGAGAAAATCGCGGCGATAGTCTCGACGTGCCATCAAATTCAATAGAAACTCTATGAAACAATCTCCACACGGCGATATCGTCGCGTCGCGACGCGGCGATAATTTGAAGGCACAGCGTGAGTATCGCCGCGATTCTCTCGTCCGTGCGCCAGTGTCTCTGAATAATACAAATGTCTTCAACATTTGTGGCACGGTCACTTGTGATTAAGACAACTGACCCCGTGTGTGGTCTTGTCTGTGAAAACAAAAAACAAACACCGCAATATATCACGCACTCCTTGATATTACCACAGCCTCTCAATATGTTAATATTCATATATGTTTCATTTCTAAATAAATTATATTTCGCGTTGAACAACTGTAAGGAGTTATCCTTACAGTTGTTCAATGCGAAATATAATTTATTTCTCTCAAGTCATGTCAATGGGCGACGAATCACTGTCTAGTGAACTCTAGTGCGTTCACTATAACTTGACGCGTGACGCAATTGGTAGCACTGAATTTTGCAGTCATTTGATTGGTAGTTCTGTTCGTCAATCGCCATTTTGAACTCTATTAAAACGAACAAAATTCAGTGCTACCAAACGCGTCACGCGTCAAGTGATAGTGAACGCACTTTAATCATAAACATTACCTACTAAGATTTGTAACCTCTGCAATCATAAAGTATACGATGCCAAAATATTGCAAATCAGATAATCTGATTAGTTTTGGGTTACTTAGCAAAGTTTTGGATATTTTTTCATCATCGCAAATCAAGCGAGAATATTGCAACAGTTCTGATTGACGCCTTAACACCGAGTCGTGATGAAGTAACAATAACGTTATTTCGATTTTGAAAACCCTTTTGTTTGGTATTTGATTGTGGATACTATTCAGCAGATTAACAAAGATAGAGAGAGAAAGAGGTATGTATTGAAAAAGGAGAACCGATTGTGGCAAGGTAGCTAGGAATATTTATATTAAGTATTTGAAATCCCTAGGCCGAAGGAATTTTGGAGTTAGAATATATAAAGTCGCCTGCATTACATGGGATTTAATCATAACTGGAGAAATGTGGGTCTACCATTGAGATATAGTTACGGCCTACAGTATACAGGATAAGTTATAATTATAATAGTGAGTTTGTTTGTTTGTTACGTTTTCACGCTAAAACTGCAGAACGGATTTGGATGAAATTTGGCACATGTGTAGACCATGACCTGGGTTAGAACATAAGATACTTTTTATCCCAATATTCCCACAGGATCGAGACTTATGTGGGTAAAACCGCGGGGCGCAGCTAGAACATCATTAAGAAGATAATAATTACCCAATGGATATGGGAAAAACATTTAAAAAGCTCTAGCTAGATACGGTTAAAGAATTAAAGTCGTCCTTGAAAATTATATTCTATAAATTCAAAAGTACAAGACATTTAAATAAACTGCAACAGCAATATCACACTGCCTCGTAACCTAAACCCTAGTTTTAGCAACCACATACTTTTCCGTAAAATTAGGTTTCAAACACGAAAATAGTTTTACGCATTAATCGATTATTCAAGTTTTTAACTATTTTGACAAAACCCTTCACGGTCGCAAAACAAAACTCTTCAAACCGCGAAGTGGTCCGTAAAATTCGTTTCGTTTCTATCCGTAATCAATCCGTTAATACTAGTATCCGTTAATACTCGTATCAGATATCAATAAACTGTTTCGGCAATTTTCTAGACAACATGAAATTGAAATCAAATCAAAATCATATGCCTAAGTTTATTCTGTGCAGTTTTTTATTTTGTTATAAGAGTGTGTGAAAATTGAAAATAGCAGCAATTTTCAATAGAAATAACCTATCCAGAACACCATTCAACCTTAGAACAGCTATAACCATTATTCTCACCTAATTTTTATTATTTCATTTAAAAAAAAACGCAAGTAGAACAGTCCCTTCCATATTGTCCGCCAGGTGTACCGTTAAGGGCGACCGCACACTGCACTACACACATCTGTTTCCGACATATGCTACTAAACGCACTTTTTTCTATGCAATTGAACTGCGCTTTTGGCAAGCAAGACTGTCTTAGGGAGCTTTTAATGTCATTTTTTTGTTAAAATACTTGAGAAAAAGATATAAGGTTCGCAAATTGGTCTTTAACGGCTTTCAAATCTTTTTCTTTCGCTAGGTTTCAAAAGGCTTCAGTGGGAACGTTCTCTAGATTGCCAGTCGCTTTTTAAAGCACTTTTTGCTTTTTCTGCATTAATTACATTAATATGTCGTATTAGGTTCTTGAATACCTGCAAAATCGTTGCTTAAGATGATATTTAAGGAGTATTTTCAGTAAAAACCTACAAGGCTATAATCTTATAGCTTTGTAGGTTTTTGCTGAAAATACTCTAATATAACTATCTAGTTAGCAATCGGTCAGATTAATACATAATGCTGCAGCATTTTTGCACTTTGCATGCCAACCAAAAACAAAAAGTTTGTTTTTTTTGCAGAAACCATTTAAATAAATTACCATAATAACGACAGTTCTATCATCACTCAAATTGACCAACTAAAATTACAATAAATTTAAAAAAAAAGCTCCAAATATTCACTGAACATCAAAAGACAACGTTTACAAACTGCCAGTTTAACGACTGATATCCGTGCCAACTCACAAGGGCGACCAATTAAACAAATTAAAACTCATGGCCACTCCTTTCTCCCTTTAAAACAGAAATAATTACGAGCCTCAACAGTACAATGGACTATAAAACATAATATGACTTGGTCACAGAGTAAAATAATTACATAGAATTTACTTATATAAATGATGATGACAACTTATGACTATATTTAGATATTTTAGCCAACTATTTGCTAATAAAATATGGCAGGTAGAATTACTAAAGGTCGTCATTTAAATATCAATTTTGATTCTGTTTTGTGTTGTAAAATGACAACGCAACGCTTTGCTGATTATCCATATTGTGTAGTGCTGACCTTAATAATTAGCAAGAACTTGAAATATAAAAAATATGGTCATTGACTGTGTATGCTTAACTTTATTTAATCTTACTTCAATTCTAGCTCACATGCAATAGAACATCACAAAAAATACAAGTGGCATCATTTTTTGCGAAACATCGGAGGATAAGTCTAAAAAAAACCATGACGAAACACCTCAAGTTCTCGATCGTTGTACATTTAAAACGGTATGTTTAATGTTTTGTAAAATAATACCTAATAACATCGTCAAACTTGCTCAAAAAGTGTATGACCCATCACAGCATGCCCGAGACCACAGTAGGTACAACAGTAACCATTACATAAACGCAAAGCAACAAATAATAGCAACACTGGTGGCAACATACAATGCAAACACATCATAAAATAAAAATCTGAGCAAAAATCGAGGACGGTAAATCACACAGATGATACGATTATAACTGTGCCTAACAACCATTCGTACAATGAACACAGGGTCCCTGACACCAGGTTTACCCATGTGAGACAAGCCCGGAAGACTATAACATGTAACAGATTAATCTACTGGCAAAATGAGGAATGCATTTTTTTAGACTATGACAATACAGTGTGTGAGTACCCCTATGTCCTTGCGAAAGTAAATTTTGATTAAATATATAATTAATAAAAATACTACAAGTTCTGTATGGTTTGTTTTGAACATCGTTTAGTGAAAAAACATCATTAGTGAGTGCTAAATTGGCGAGTGATTTCTAAATAATATTTACCCAGAAAAACAATGATCTCATCAATGTTTTTCTGCAAGGACATACGGGCATTTTTTACTTTACGAAATGACGGCACTAGTTTTCTATTAAAGAATTATGATAAATTTGTACCTACCTATGAAATTTTCTGTCCTATTACTAGAAGCTGTGGAGTACGAGTAATCTTGCTTGCAGCCTATATATCGTTCAGAGTTGCTAAAAAGCACAGGCAAGCATTCCTTTCCAGCCTGCTGTGTAGCTTAACGTAAGCAAAGAATAACGTATTTCTTCAAGATGTGGGTGATTTACTCTTTAAAAATAAATACGAGGTATTTAGAATCAACACACTTGGCCTAATCACTGAAACAATACCAAAAACTCAGGCAAACCTCTCTTCAATTATTCGACATCAAATAAGACCCAATTGACCAAAATAGGCTTCTCTTAAGAAAGAAAATTGCCAAATCTGTAAAGTTTGTGGTAGCGGAAAAAATATATGTTAATTTTGAACATATTTCCCAGAACTTGGTTGTCACCAAAACACGTTTTGAAAAAAAAATCTCGATACAAACTAACGTTAAACTAACCTCTTACCTTGAGTTGTAATCCAAAATATCTGTATTAAATATCAACATAAATTACGTATTCAATTAATAACAAGTACATCTTATTCTAATGCAGAACTTGGTTGTTTTTTATTTTCGATTACTCAACTCAATTCTGAGTAAATAGATAATTACTTCATATTTTGCAATAAATTACAAGCGTTTTGTCGTCGCGCTTCTCTTTCTTTTCTATGCAGTCTGACAGTGACCGCAGTTTAGGTGTTGTCAGCGTCTTAAGAATCAATTAGGTACCCACAAATGGCACCCACACCAACGCTTCCATACAAACACTTACAGTATTGATCGTCCTTCGAAAAAACCATTAGAACTTCCACATACTTTCCATAGCCATCGAATATCAATATTTCAACGTGACTAGTTCAAGGGCAAATGTATGATTAATGTGAAATTATCGACCATAAAGCTCACATTCTACTAACCATGTATTGATGTTTTCAAGGTTATTTAGCTGCTAAATGTCACGCTACGCCGTACGCTGCTACGTCGTATAATCATATTAAATTGTTGTATCAAAACTGGGGGAAACAAGTGAAAGCGTGTTTGGACGTCAAGTTCTTAGTCATACTGCCACTACCTGGGTATATTTTTAGACTGTGGCTGTAGTTCTTCGAAAGTTGAAATGTTCCTGTTGGATTAGGATAACTGAAAATAAGATCATAATTGTTTGCAAAAACCAATAGCTGCTTTTATTGTTTATAATTATCCAATTAACAAATGCCATATTACTAATCCACCAAGCAATTTGAATCGAAACTTATATAAATATGAATTTGTAAGGAAGCAGATGACATAGATTTTTGTCATTTAAATTCTGAAAAGGACCTCTACTATGATCTATCTATCTAGCATTTACTGTCCCACAGCTGGCCAAAAGTCTCCCTCTCTCTAATCTAACAATGTTCACCAACTATAATAAATAATTAATTTTGCAAAGAAGCATCTACGTAGCTAGAGAATATAAGATATTATCACTATATCTATCAATAACATAGCATATTCAACTTCGCACCAAGACAATACCTATAACAAAAACAGCGTCCTAACTAAAACGCAAGATATCATGTATACTAATAGATTTCACGGCCCCGACCATGTAGGGAACGCGGTGAAACCTGCGCGTGCGCCTCTGTTCCGAATAGTGATGGACGTAAGCGCAAGCCTAGACTTTAATGAGCAAGACGGATTAGTCACTATAGAATTTAACATAACATTACGCTTATATTCCAAGGGTAGTCGCAAGCAGAGGTGAATAGATAACACATTTTTTTTTCACAAATAGGAAGGCAGTTATGATAGAGTCCCATTTTATAGGGGGCAAGGCTATTACTATCAACCGGGCATTAATCAAAACTCCGGATGCTAGTTAAAAGTAGCTTAAGGGAAAACACAATTCCGTGCAATTGATTTTAAAAGGCATATAAAGAAGACAACATTTAAATGGAAAATGCAAAATCTACTGGCAATATCAATGTGTAAATTAACTACTAAGTATATCAAACATACACTGAATAGTGCGAGCAGAAAAAGAAAATATAACTCTATTGTTTTTTTGGTATAATTATTTGGTAAGGTTACATTTTCGTAATTTTACTTGCTCGTAGATTTAATGAAACATCACAATAACATACACAGGAAATGTTAAAGGCATAGATGATATATTTGAGACGTCTCAATTAATCTAAAACTAAAAACCTACAAATCTAAACCAATTTAAAATCTGTGCAGATTGCGGAATTGAATATTATTCTTCAAGGTTTATAAGCTGTTGTTACTCATATATGGTCTAAAAATGTATTATATAGAAGCATTTTAATTAAGTCAGTCTTTACATCATCAATTATAACAATCTTTGTAGTGTAGTAGTCATCGATTTTAATGTCATGGCCTGAACTTAATAGGATACACTATAATATCGATATTATGACGATATCGAACAAAAAGCTGTTTTCCTAGCTAGGTAAGGCTAGTAAGTAGTCAATGTGACATTTAAAGCACCCACGCTATGTGTTGGTCATCTTATATAGCCTTTACAGGTTTAATGACTTCACGAGGTAAATATAGTGGCAATATAACAAGGTATTCATCGCGACATGATAGACTTAGAATCATATTTCATAACTTACGGTAGTAATACTTATACTAATCTAGTATTTTATCTAATAGTGCCTAGAGTGTAACCTTGAGGGACGCCCAAACAGAGTCGTTAGAAGACGGATTTGAAATAAAATCTAAATAAATTGTTGAAACAAAAAACAGCAACAGTGCAAAGTTGAAGAATAAGATAACAAGTAGTGAGAGGAAAACGTAGATGGAAGAAAAATAAGACTCAATATTATTAGCATGTCAACCTTCTTTGTGTGAAAAAGATCGCTCAATCGATGATTTCACAACGCCCCAGTAAATTACGCGGATTTTTGCAAAATTTACTCTTCGAAGTCTTGCAAGCAATCCCATCCCTACTGGCACGCAACTGCCTTTCCTGATTATCAATACTTGTTAGCCTCACGCTATTAACAACATTTTGTTAGTTATGTAATGTACTAACTGATAAATGATACTAATTCCGAACAAAGATAAAATTATCACTTTTTTTTGTTTACGTTAGCGCGTATTTCCCAATATTGTGTTCATTATTTGCTGACTTTTGCGAATCGGAATGTGATATTCGAAATTATGTGAGAATATTGGATTTGGAATTCCTCATACCTGCATAATTATTAATTATATTATTGTTAATTGAAACTGCTGTGCCTCTGATTACATAATCAGCCTATAATGTTCCCACTGCTGGGACACAGGCCTCCTCTCTGTGAGAGGGAGTGGGCCGTAATCTACCACGCAGGCCCAGTGCGGGTTGGTAGATGTCACATGTCTTCGAATTTTTGGTTCTAGGACATGCCGGTTTCCTCACGATGTTTACTTAAAGCTATAAATTACATATTTCATTTATATCGTCATCATCTACCTAGCCTTTAGGATCGGCTTGTAATCTAACAGGAAGCTGCTGAATACTAATATTTCACATGAAGCGACTGCCTATTTGGCTCCACAACCTGTTACTACGATTTTATTTATCATTCGTACATAATCTTCCAATGCATAACCAACACGCATCTATCACATCTTGTTTTACGCATTGCATTTTGTATTGACATTACATGTTCATTGTCCGGTCCCATATCAAGATAAATACAGATTATAGTGAGTTTATCGCACTCTTATTGCTATCAAAGATGATATATATATCTATTGTAGTAGGTTTTATCTTGAGTACTAACGTATTTCTTTAAGATATGAGATATATCTAGATTGTAAAATCTGTAAGTGTATTTGGAAGGATGGGCCTTCTCTAGATCAACCGGTCTGTTCTGCAAAAATCTCACTGTGATCTTACCGATCGGCAGATTGGCTAGTATGGTAATTTAAAAGAGGATATTACAAGAACAGATAATTATAATATGGCTGGTCCTATTAAATATCTATGCAGTATTGCACTAAGTTACTATTGCACCATATTTAAACCCCGAAATCGGCCCTATTTCAATTAACTTTCGCTTAACGGCTCATAAATTTTATTTCTATCAAACTTTGTTTTACGTAGAGTATCTAGCTGACGTGCAATCCATTGTTCATTCAAATTTTATTCAAACGATTTTCCACTGTCGTGATTACATCCATAGCATGAAGATATGCGACTTTATGCTAATGCGGTTGGTAAAAAACCTTAGTTTGTTCGACAGAATTGAGCAAGCGCCTCCATTTCTCAAATTACAATACTTTTTCACTGTACAATGCAAAGTAGGAGCGTTTTTATGTGGAATGTCAATCAAGTATGTTTATTATTAGACAGGCTCAAACAACGTCTGTAAGTACAAAACAATAATTTTAGTCAATTGATCGAGGATTGACTAACAAGATGCAGAACTAGGCAGGGAGCTGTGGATGCCTCAAAGAAAACGGAAGACGCGATGGTATTGATATGTTCAAACCCAAACATACAATAGGAAAAGTTCATAATCATTTAACCGGAGATTCTAGGTAAATTCCATTTCATCACAAGCAAAGTTAAAACATTAGCGTCTTTATTTAGAAACGTGACTTTTTTTTTTTTTTTTTTTGGGTGGGAAATCATCAAATAACTTCTCCCGCTCTGGGCGGAGCGGGAGGGTGTGTCAGACTCTTACTGACTAAAACCCACCCGTATTCCTTCTTGTTGCCTGTGTTGCGGGGGCCTCGGTGACCCATAAGTACCTTCCCGCGACCCCAGCAGGTAGAAACGTTACTTAAAGTTAAAACAAGCGTCAACAAATGTATGCTCATACTGACAGTTACCTAATCGTAATTATCATTTGTGTTTTATTTTGAGTCTAATTTGATTTAATTTTATAAAAAAAATAATTTTTGTGTTTTAATTTTTATTCTAATTTGTTTTAATTTTATTATAATTTTAATTTTTGATCTTAATTTTAATTGTGTTGTTGATGTTGTATGTACATTGTACACTATGATCCTAAGTTGGTTGAAATAACTAAATAATAATAATAATAATATTAGATAATTTAGCAACGTTTATGAATGAGGGAGTATATGACTGATTAGTTTGAAACCCAAAAAAACATTTATTCATAAATTGTATCTACAACAGGCATATGAGAAAAAATGTGTGTTTATTTATTTATTTTTATGGCACTTCAACGACTTACTCACTAAGACATACACAAACAAAAATCACATAGATTTACGAATTATTGTGAATTTGTCACTTACAGAAGTGCACAGCACTAGAAAAATGTTGTATTGTGTATCAATAAAAAAATTGACGTACGACCGTACGAAGCTTCAGAATTTATTGTTGTTCATGTTTCATTACGAAATACCTACAGGTGGATGCAGCTGCCAATTCTTCATGCATAATAACTAAAGATGTTCATCTTTCTTCGTATAAACACGATACCCAACATTGTAGGAATGCAACTACAAATTATGTGTAATAGATGTTTTTATTTACATAAGAATGTCTTATTCCGTATCAACACCCACGCGATCACTAAGAGAATTTGCGTAAACTTTCGGTAAGTGGTCAGTTTTTACTCTTCCTGGAACATTGTGATGGTATAAAAATTTCTTTGCATATTCATTTGATAATATTTCGTCAGAGACATCAGGAGAAATTAATATATTATGCATATGATATCAAAAGTAGCTAATCTTGAAACGTTAAAAGAGATACATCATTTATTTTTCTTGCGAATATATTGTTTCTAAATAACAGCATCCTAATTGCGTAACACACTACCAACCACAATTTGAATGATTTTGAAGGATATTGCTAATCCATTGCTTCATATGTTTGATAAATTTGTGTGCTCAACAAAGTAAATAACGCAATGAATGTTGTTGAACTGTCAAAATGAAAGCCATTGCTACTGTAAGTGTTTTACGCAAATACCCCGCAGGACGTAGTATTATATTATCTGTGCCGCAGGTTTCAAACCTATCTCATGTATCTATCTGACCAAGTATAGTGAGAAAGAAACTACATAGTTATTTATAACTACAAAATTACCAAAAAAAAGGCAATTTATTAACCGGTTAGTCTATAACGCCTTACACTGAGAACCCACTTGCTTCACCATAATAGGACACTAGTGGCATAGTCATAGTCACTCCATATATAACAAATTGATCGGCCTATTTAACTGCCGGAACATTGTGACATATATGACAAGTATTGATTAATTCGCCCTTGTATGATTATAATAATAAAATTTATTCAAAAATAAAATTTGCTAAAATACAGTATAAATTTAAGAAATATTGTAGGTATTACAAAGTATGATGCCTGTACTAGGATAGACCTGTATCATAGGCGGCATGAGTTCTTACAATTACTATTAGGACAATTCGATTGGCGATCATTTAATTAATATGAACATTGACTGATAAAGTAGCAGCTTCCTTTGCGTTTCTGTCTGATGATAAAATTCTGTACTATGACTTACTCAAAAAGCATCTTCTTCTGCCTGCCCTGCCCTTGACCCATGTTACTTGTGGTCGATCATTTTTTTCTTCCTCCATTTTCTCCTATTAGCTGTCACGTTATCCCTCACACACACAATCTATCCATTTTTTATTTGGTCTTCCTCTACACCTTCATCCATGCAGCTACCAAGAATGGTATTGCATTATTTTGATTACTAAAGCTACAAATTTGGACATCTGCGAGTCTATGTCTAAATATAAGAATTTTTTAAAATATTCATCTCTAAATGTTGTATTTTCTTTTTTTATGTCCTTTAAATATGCATTAACTGTTTCCTAATTTTACCTTTCATTAATATTTTAACTTTGTTAGCTTAGCTGTTAACGTTATTGCGGCTGTGGTTTCCTATAAGTGAAGGAGTACACCTAATAAATACCTGATGTTGCCCTTTATTTATGTGTCATGTATTGTGTACATATTTTGTTGGAGATCCTAAATAAATAAATAAATAAATAAATAAATAAATTACTCTTCTTCATGAATTCAATCTTCTTCATTACTTTAGAGATTATAGAAATCGATTTAGTTGAAATAAAGGTAAGCAGATAGTGATGATCTCTTTGGAGATTATAGCGGATATTGGTGCCGATTCCCTTGTTCACAAACTAAATTAAATTTAAGTTCAGTGCATCTTTTTCTTTCTATTTCATTACGAAAAGGACAGAAGATAAATTTTAGTTTAGTCCTGTCAAATTAATCAGCGCTTGACGTAAATTGACGTAATTTTATTAAGCAAGTTTTTAGTCACGTCTAAACTTGTATGGAGTAGGGACAGGCGCTGATTAATTTGACAGGACTAAACTAAAATTTATCTTCTGTCCTTTTCTTAATGAAATAGAAAGAAAAAGATGCACTGAACTTAAATTTAGATTAGTTTGTGAACAAGGGAATCGGCACCGTCGGTAGGTTCATGACCACTTACCAGTATGAGACAAACTTAACCAGAAAGAAAGAAAGAAAGAAAGAAAGAAATCATTTATTTGCTGATAATGTAGGTATACATATATGTTGGAATATTTATTAAGTGTCCCGATACATTTTACCTTACGGCATGCAAAATATTAGGTTTGAACCAGTAGTAATAAACATACAGCTATTACGTTTATCATTAGCCATAGTCGAATTTAATAGGTTGTTACGGATCAGACTACAATAAATAAATCAAAATAATTAATTAATTAAATATAAATCCCTCGCATATTATACAATGAAGAATATATGTCGTAATGTGTAATGTCAAAAAGCTTAATATTAAAATATTCAAAAACATTAACAACAATCACAATTATTATTAGGTATAGAACTGATTATCTGGTAATGTCAAAATCTGATACGTCAAACTACATTAAAACAACAACCATAAAAATAAAAAATAAATAAAAAATCGCTTATAAATAAATACAATGTCATTAATAGACGAGTAATCTAAAACATTCGAAATTGCAAAGACAACGTACATTTAACAATCACATTTTCCTATATATGTAGTTTTGTTTGTCACTTAGAAAGTCTTTAATTGTGTAATAACATTTCTCCAGCAATAGTTTTGTTAATTGTTTTTTAAACATTTTTATGGGTAGGTCTTTTAAATTTTCAGGTAATTTATTATATATAAGCCAGATTAGTAAGAAGAAAAAATAAAGAAATAAAGAACAATTATTTATTGGGTTGGGTTGGCCCCGCTGGTCTAGTGGTCGCAAGCGCTAATGCTGAGCACGAGATCCGGGATTCAATTCCCAGATCGGGCATAGTGTCATTTGGTTGTTCCACCAGGAATTTTTCAAAAGCAATCCGGATTCCAGATTTGTGCTCGGTTGATGGCAATAGGTTCGCCCCTATTACATGAGACTTAAACACATGTAACTGGCGACATGTGAGTGTACTATAGGTACATCCCTGCCTAACCCTTCGGGGATTACAGGTGTGATGTTATATGTGTATTTATTGGGACTCACGCAGGAACATAATATTCGTAATAATAATATCTTGTATGCAGAAACAGGACCACAGGTTCAACTGAGATTTCCGTATTCGGCGGCGGAGTTCTCTTGCATCCGGCCTTGGTCCAGGCCATGGTACGGAGCGAGAGGGCATGGGCAGCCGTCACCTCCTTCTGCGAAGCAGTAATACTCACGAAGGAGGAGGCGGGACGCTTGAGGGAAAGGCAAATGTCGCGCCCTCTTGCCCCTAGCCGCCGCAGGAGGCGCCCTGGGCGTCGGGAATCCCGGGCGGATTTCCGGCCACTGTAGGCGCGGGCTTGCGGACGGTGCAATGGGTAGCTCACCGTCCGATAAGGACCCGGCCCGGGTCGACGGCGCGTTGTATTCCACGCGCGCCTCAAAGAGATATCGTCAGCACAAATGTGGTCCACTAGGGCCGATGCCTGCCGGGGTCGCGGGAAGGTACTAATGGGTCACCGAGGCCCCCGCAACACATGCAACGGAAGGAATACGGGTGGGTTTTAGTCAGTAAGAGTCTGACACACCCTCCCGCTCCGACCAGAGCGGGAGAAGTTATTTGATGATTTCCCACCCAAAAAAAAAAACTGGTCTAATAATGGCAATGTTTAAAATCCATTGTCATCTAAAAACATAATATATAAAAGTATACTTGAAGTTACTATGATATGTAATCATAATATAACCCATCATAATAGCTTATTGTATTACCTACGCTTATGTATACGGATACTATTGAAAACATTATCATTCGAGTAATCCATCACTTATATATAACATGACGGAAACATAGCTACTGTAATTTTATACATAGATATACATAGTCTAGGTGTATATATATGTAAATTGATTGTCGTACTTATAGGAACAGCTGCACGTCTTGGCATAGACCACTGCTTCCGATTAAAAGGGGCTAGGAAACCATGGTAGGTTTAGAGAAACTGTGTGCTTAGGGTAATGCAATGCCGCAGGAGACGCCCAGGGCGTCGGGAATCCCGGGCGGATTTCCGGCCACCGTAGGCGCGGGCTTGCGGACGGTGAGCAATGGGTAGCTCACCGTCCGGTAAGGACCAGGCCCGGGTCGACGGCGCGTTGTATTCCACGCGCGCCTCAAAGAGATGTCGTCAGCGCATAGGTAGGGGTCCACTAGGGCCGATGCCTGCCGGGGTCGCGGGAAGGTACTTATGGATCACCGAGGCCCCCGCAACACAGGCAACAGGAAGAAATACGGGTGGGTTTTAGTCAGTAATAGTCTGACACACCCTCCCGCTCCGCCCAGAGCGGGAGAACTTATTTGATGATTTACCAACCTCAAAAAAAAAAAAAAAAGCGTAATGCAATAACGTCAAAAAATATAGTGATGAAATTACGAAATATCACTTTCACAGTGTATGATGATATGCATAACATAGCATAAGCATAGCCTATAATGTTCCCACTGCTGGGACACAGGCCTCCTCTCGGTGAGAGGGAGTCGGCCGTAATCCACCACGCGGGCCCAGTACGGGTTGGTATATGTCACATGTCTTTGAATTTTTAGTTCTAGGACATGCCGGATTCCTCACGATGTTTTCCTTCACCGTTTTGGGAGCAGTGGTGATGAAATAATTTACACAAAGTAAAGCGCCTGTCTAGGTTCGAACCTACGACATACAACTCGTAAGTCGCGGCCGTTACCACTGGGCCACCACTGCTCTCTTATCCAAATATTAGGTATCGTGACTACCTAATTCAGCAAGAGAATTGCGAAAGCGTGATGCTGATAAAACAAGAAGTTCGCGTCGTGAGATCACTGATAAACACTATCTGTACCAAAATGGCAGTTATCTGATATCATGGCAATGGAATTACAGAAAATACTTCTATGTCGATAAGATACGGATTTAGACGGATTTCAAACATAGATGGATTTACCTTCCAGTAGTAGCTTTTTAAAAGAGTTCTACTCGTCCTTTTAAAAATATCTGCAAGCCATTTTTCTCATAAATAAACGCTATCATGAAATAGTTTTTATACCAAACCTATAAAACTAGACCTCAATATTGGCAAAGATGAGTCACGATTAGACTTATGCAGAACAAACTGCGCCCCGCGATTTCACTCGCATAAGTCTCAATCCCGAGTGAATATCGGAATAGAAAGTATCCTATGTTCTAATCCAGGTCAAGGTCTACCCATGTGCCAAATTTCATCTAAATCCGTTCAGCCATTTTAGCGTGAGAGCGTAACAAACAAATAAACTCACTTTCGCATTTATTATAAATTAGTTAAAATTAGGATAGGAATAGGATAAGCTGAACTTGTAGCTACGTTTCACAAATGAAACAAGCCTTTTCTATGCCAGAAACAATCCAAGTAGAACTACTATTGATAGTCTCATTGGGTCATCTGTCTCTTTAGAAACAGGCCTCCCAGTTTAAGAGACAGGGTTTATGTTTTGTTTAAATTGTATTTTGTTAGCCTTTTAACTTCTGTACAAACAATTATGTATCATTTCATATCACTCTTTTTTAAATATTTGTTACTAAATTTTATATTATGTTTCTTAATTTATTTTTCGTTAATTATCCTGCATTGTTATTATGTCGTGCATGCAAATATCAGGCATATAGCCGCGGGACCTTGGTGACCTGTAATATAGGCTTTAATAAACCTACCTCAGGCTCCAATCTCTAACAAAGTTAGCTCCTTGTTCGTGCACTACTGTTAAAGTTCAGCATTAAGTTCATAACTTGTATAAAGAAAATAAACGTTTTATATTATTATATACTTTCACATCTCGGGACCATGGGGTCCCCGTTCTTTGGAGTCAAGGGGCCGAAGCCAACTCGCAGAGGTTAGACAAATTTAAATCGAATGAGGCACCAACCGATGATTATCTCTGTTTGCACTATGCAAGTGCACCCAAGGACCACCCCCGATTGATGCAGGACTATTGCAGAACTGGGATCAAAACAAATTGGGCTATGGGTTTGGGTGGCTGTAGTGGATTGGAAGGACTATGTCGCCTGCCTGATCAATGTCAAAATATACAACTTATTATATAGATTAGGTATTATTTTAGTATATCTACCACTGTGCTCAACCCGTGTCTATGTATTTCTATATTCTATTGTATTCTATGTATTACTTTGGATAAATAACCATTATTTATTATAGTGAAGGTTGAATACATCTTCATAACGCATGTTATTTATGTATTAGAGTTGAACATTGGATCATCCTCATAATAATACCCTTCTGTTTAGAAACAACAATTGGTTTGATTTACCCTTGTTATGTGCACAATGCTTTCATAATAAACATAATAACAGCCATTGTGAAACCATTTCTTATGAATATATTGAACTAACACCTCGATCAATACAAGACGACTTGCCAACTTGTCTGTAGGTACTCAGAAAAATATTACTGTTTCCTCATTGGTTCATAAACAGTGAAGAAAATCAATGATATTTAAAACTATAGATACGTTGTCCGCACTCTAAAATGACAACATGAAATGAAGCCAATTGGCCACATCGCGCTTAGTTACGCACCAACCTGTCGCGCGATACTACGTTTGTTTTTAATTTATATTGTGTGTGTAAACCTGTGCAAAACATAAAAAAAACATGCCGTCGTGTGTTTTCAGATGATGTACAAATTATACTCCAAAAGTTAAAGACAAAAACGTGTCATTTCATGCGTAAGTTCAAAATAAAATTGACTATTACTTATCTTGTGACGTAACTGAAGATGTATATTTATCTCCCTCTAGCAACAGGAATCCCGCCGTACGGTATCATATTTTCTGTCCCTTTCTTCACGCGTATAAGTAGCTATCTAGTATTTTCGCCGTTTTTAAGCGCCGCGATGTTGGTTCATGACGTGTCTGTATACTTCATTGAAGAAAATGCATTGTTTGCACCACGTTTTGCCGAATTACCTAATCGCAATTTAATCTGCGTGTCGTACCACGCACAATGAAGAGTTCCGTAGTTCGGATAAATTTATCCCAAAACCAAACTAAACATTGTAGTTGAAAAACATGTTCTCCCATATATACGTCACGGTCAATTCAATAAGTTGGTCGACTATTACTCGTTAACTTGTAAAGCCTACTTAGCTGTGATCGTTTTTCTTTTAATTTCGTTATACAATACTACTGCCATTAATTATATTAATTAACTTTTACTTTTACACTTTAAAGCTTAATATTACGCAGACGAATCCCCGAATCGTAATATGGTGTTCACAGACCAAAATTTTCGAATGGTTGGACCAGACCACCACGGGATAGACGAGAAAAAAAATATCATCCCCACTTTACGTGCGTAGTTATATAGTTCTTGATCTTGTTTCATGTTTATGGCATATATATATATATATGTATGTATGTATGTATGTATGTATGTATGTATGATATATGTTATGTATAGTATATGCTTTATGTATTATACGTATTTATTGTATATGTAACTGGTACACCACTGACTACCTGCAGTATTGTCTCTCCTCCCCCTTTAATCCATCCAAAGGTTGTCTGTAAAAGATCGCTTTTAGCGATAAGACCGCCCATTGTGTCACCCCTTGTAAAATTTCAACATTTGTATCTGTAATTTTTATGGTGTACATAATAAAGAGTATTTCTATTATATTCTACCCTAAAAAAAAATATTTTAAGATTTTATTTTAGCACTTTGTCGGCGTGATTAATATGTATACCTATGCCAAATTACAGGTTTCTAGTACTAAGAGTCCCTGAGCTACATAAGCCGGGGACAGACAGACAGACGGACATGGCGAAACTATAAGGGTTCCTTGTTGACTACGGAACTCTAAAATTATGTGTTTTAGTAAGATCCAACGCTAAATTAAAAATGTTTAGCCCACAAATTGTGTACATCACGATTTTTTAAAGTTTAACTGTGAAAAATGTGCGTGAAAATAAGTCATGGTTAATAAGCATGTTTGTTTAAATGTCACAGCCTTCCCTTGACTGGGGTCAGATCGTCACCCTTGAGGCGACCTTGGTAACCCTTAGGTAATAGAAAACTTAATAAACGTACGAGAAAGTTTAAGTATTTACAGCTTGGTTTTACTTGAAGGCTGATTATAGCTATGGGCCTAAAACCGTGCTGGCTGGATAAAAGTTTCAGCTCTTACAAATGATTTGTCGCTGAATATTTCTTGATCAAGAATATATCCTGGGCAGGGTAGGGTGTATGCGGGTCAATTTGATACATTTTGGTATGTAATGCGAAACTGTTTTATTTTTGTTCGTTCTTCTTTCACGCAGCAACGAAGCAACGGATTGATGTAATTTTTTGCATAGAAACAGTTCATGGGTCGGAGAGTGATATAAGCTACATTTTATCCGGGAAAAAATCACCGTTCCTATTGGACAGACCACAGCAGCGAAGCCGCGCATAATAGCTAGTATTTTTTATATACTTTTCAGTTCCTATTACGTTCGTAATGTCATTAATAGTTTTCCAGTAACTTAAGTCCATGAATTAAAACTTGAGCTCCCAAAATGCAAGTTACACGAAACAACGATTTATTATGAGCATGTAAAGTATTTTCGTAGAGAAATCGGAAGCGTAGTTACTTTCATGTATTATGTAGTTACCCAACGATTGCTCACTTTAATTATATTTGTTGTACAAAAGAAATTGTTCACTTTGTACTTCATAATAATTGGTAAATAATCTACATTTTTCTGTTTGAAATATTTTTTTTTTATGATTTTATGTAGTAATTAAGTTTCAAGGTCTATCCATACAGACCTTAAAACTTAAAACTCACTTCTTGCACTAATCATTTTTTTTTACTTTTGTTAAACTCACGGTCTTTGAGAAGTTCTTTTAAAGTTTAAATATAATGATCTATTTAAAGTTTTCAGTCGCGAAGGCGAACTGTGATTTTTTTGAGCCTGTATGTATATACGGGCTGAAAAAATCCTATTTCGCCATTAACTTTACGACTACGTTTGATTTTCCAAAAATAGCAGTGTTTTTATTTCTATGCTTCCCAACTGAAATACATTAAAACAAATTCTCTAGGATTTACCAATATCAAAACCATAAACCATGAATTCCTAGCACTTTCATTTTTTTGACCAGCATTTGACATTAAGACGTCAAAAAATGCTTTGCATTTGGACAGCGGTTATTGTGTAACCGATGTCCACATTCTTAGAAAACCAGGGCTTATGGAATCATATACAGTAACGATTCAAAAACATAACGTTCCATTTTTGAAATAGGAACCGATTACCACAGAAAATAAAACCGTACATTGTATAAGACAATAGTGTAGAATCGTTAAACACGTGTAAAAACACAGGTCGGTTACCTAACACTTAACTAATTGGATAACAACGTGGTTTGATCTCTCGACGTATAAGCTAGTAAAACTGTTTTACGTTTAATATAGATGTGACACGCCAAGGGTAATCTATCTAGAGCAGTTCTTTGGTGAAACTGAAAAAGTAGGTCGTTGGCATACATATTGGTTTATTATTTTAATCAATATTTTGGTGAAAGAGTTTGTTCAGTAAAGTAAAACCAGCATTATTACTATTTCACGGCCAAACAGCACCGGTTTTAAAAGTATTATGAGCGTTGATGAAATTACAAATAGGTACCTACAGGAGACATTCTTCGAACATTGTGTGCTTCAGGGCCACAGATCTTTTAGGGTGTCACAGGCCTATGGACGTAAACGACGGTAACCGCACACTGTCAGATGAGTACTAAATGACTGGTCCAGAAAAACAAAAAGTTACCAAAGCATCGTGAAAGAGTGATCAAATTCCGCTATTGACGGAGCAATTACAATGCTTGAATTGGTGTCACTCATTGTCCAGCTAGTCAAATACAGTTATGACAAACAAACAATCGTTGACCATACAATAACCCATTAGAAGTGACGTTAAAGTAAACTGCAGTTATTTCAAGTTTATCTGTTAACGACATGTCAGCACACGTGTGTGGAATCTCCTTAATTAACGTCTAGACGAGCTGAAGACTTGGCCAGTTTAACTTGGCACTTGTGGAGACGCTGCTTAGAGACACTTTTATCATATGTAAGTAGATACAATCAGGAAAACTATTTTTTATACGAACAATTTAAATTGGTAGTCAATATCAATAATTACGTTCTCAAAAGAGTCAGGGAAATTATTTGTTTCAAAATGAGTAAGACCCAAGGATACAATTGTTTCACTAAGTACCTACCCAATAACATAAAGACGTTGTTGAGCCCTTAGTAGACCTAGAAAAGTGGAAGGAGAGTACAGGTTTTTATCCTACAGTGGGAGAACATCTTCATGATCATCGCCTTCCCGCCTTTGTCCCATGTTACGTGGTGTCGGCGCATCAGGTTTTCTCTTTCCATCCTCCCCTGTCAACCATCACGCTATAATTCACTCCCTTCTCTTTCATATCATTCCTCACACAATCCATTCATAGTTTCTTTGGCCTTCCTCTCCTTCAACAACACAGGCTAAAAATAATACCTGATGTTAAAAGGTCAATACAACCTGCCGGAGTCGCGGGAAAGTACGAAAGGGTTACCGAAGCCCCTGGTAACACAGGCAACGGAAGGAACACGGGTGGGTTTTAGTCAGTAAGAGTCAGACACACCCTCCTGCTCCGCCCAGAGCGGGATAAGTTATTTGATAGTTTCCCAACCAAAAAAAAATAGAAAAAGAGTTCTATACAAGAAGCATCGTCATCCCAGAGACAATGCCGAAAATTATGATGTGCCTATAATATTAATAACACTGGTACCCAAATCCTTCAAATTGAGCACAATAACGCTACTTTGTGACTGAAATAGGAACGGTGGTACTTCCCGGACGTGCTCAAGAGCTACTGAAATGCAAATGTAAAAAAAAAAACTAATACTTTTTAATGAACTTCGCAACTTCACCGCGAGCCAAGATATGTTAGACACATCGTCTGCTCAATTATTTATAAGTTAGAAGTGACCGCGAATGGCCGCAGGTACAACGTCGTTAAAATGATGATATTCGAATATAATTAGTGGTTTTGCTGAATTGCTGCTCTTAACTTAGCTATGTGAATTGAGCCGTAACTTGATGACTAAGTGCATGGTGGTGATTAAGACGCGATATAGGATTGCAAGGTTACGATGCAATTTCAGTTCATACAGGGTGTCCCTTTTGCATACTAGACCATGAACGGTTTTAAGTGTTTCGGGGTCAAATCCCCATTTCTCTTTACCCTGCCTGAATCCATTCACATAGTTTTTTAGTATATTCTTAAGATAGCACCTTTATCCTCGGTCTTGCTGTCATCTTCATCTCCTTCTCTCTCACTTCTCTTTGACAGTAAATATCAAAATCCTTTACATCAATACAGACAATTGATGAACACATTTATTATGCAGATTTTTGCGAGACAAATGTATGACTCATCATCTGCTTACCCCTTTCCCAACTTTGTTGGGGTCAGCTTCTAGTCTAACTGGAAGCAACTGAATACCAGTATATCTGACCTCCACAACCCAGTTACTGGTTAATACAATACCCCTTGGTAAGACTGGTTGTCAGACTTTTGAGCTTAAAAACCTAGAACTTCTGGATGTCAAAGTGATTACCCACATCTAAAGTTCCCTTACCACTCGGTCGCGTTTCCTTCATTTCTCAATCCCAACCTAACCTCAGTGCCTCGGCTGGCGACCGTCGCGGATTAGCATTGTTAGCCATTGGCCATTCATTTTGACGATCGACCTTGCGTCGCTGCACTCTTGTCAAAAGCGTGACTTTATTGATGCAAAAACTCATCGAATTCAAAAAGTTCTTATTACGACAAATCGTCTGTTTAATCATTTAAACACTAAATCGGAAAACACGATTTCTCTTCCCTGATGGATGTAGCAGAATATGAGTAAATATAGTCTATTCAAAAAGTGAAAGTGTAAACAAACCCTGTTCAGGTTCTTTCGCAATATTTACTAAAGGGAAATGATAAATTATAAATGATTTATTTTCTGTAAGTAGATTCCTACAAATACTTTTACACGTCAATCATATTTTTTAAATAAAGCTAGATGAGGTCGGCATTTCTTATCTGACTACTCTGAGAAGAAAGGCCGAAACAAACTCAGAGGTCACAGTCTCCTTTAAAGTCCAGACATAATCTTGGTCACATCATATATAGGCCATGTAGATTGGTGTCTGAAATGGTCCTTTTGAGGAAAGAACCACACAGATTGAGTGGACCTGTCCAGTCAGTAATCGTGCAGCTCAACTCAGAACTTAAGGAGCTCAACGATTCGACGAACAATACCAAAGAAAGAACATTTGGGTAGGCCGCATAAATTATTCAAACTGCCAGACCATGATTAATACTAAATGAGAAAAAAAAACAACAATGACCCACATAGGAATATATACATGTGTCATCACCGGTTTTTCGTATATGTTGTATACTTGTTTAACACAATCTATCACACACAATCTATTAAAGATTGTAATTTCAAAAATCATCAGAAGCAATTGAGTAGGTATATAAAAGTAACTTCAATTGCCAAATGAAGAACATCTTTAAAGCGATTTAAAATTAGAATTTCAGTTTTGAGTAGTATTCATATAATCAAATCAAAACACTTAATTTGTAAGTGGCACTACAAATTGGCATCCACAGATACGTTTTCTGATCCATTTGCTTACATTTTCATAAGATACTTTTGGAACAGACTATAGGTAGTAGTATCTTTTAGTGGCATAATCAGCAACAGTCAAGCGTAGTGTCTATGGCATGTCAGCTACTTAAAATTCTTATGACCGCTTCATTGACATCAATGCCGTTTCACTTTCCTAAAATATAATCCCCTCAAACATTGACATCATCTAACCCAATCTCTAAACATGTACAACACCTCCGATCAAAAGATATTGAACAAAAATCTAATTACTCAAATGCATCGGATTCGTCGGCTGAGCTAGATGTACAAGGTCGTGCCCTCAAAATGCCACTCTCACTTTGTACAGACAGACTGACGGATTGCTTCGTGGTTTTAAATACCGAGGAAGCGCTGTAGTACGATAATGAAGACCGAAGTTTTCTTATAGGAACATAATATTCGATAAGAGCTCATGTTGTAATGAAAAGATGAGCCAGTCAGTAAAGTCGGTAGTGGAGCTAACTGTTGCAAGACATAGGGAATTATCAGTCTTGGAAGATTTTCAAAAGAAATCTAAAATATGCTTTAACGAGCGTTTATATATTCAAATATATTCCGTACTAGCTTTTGCCCGCAGCTTCGCCCGCGTGGTGGTCGGAAATTATCCCAAGGAAACATACATTTTCTGTATCTTGTACGGTTTACGCGGCCTACGCCAGTAAAACTCAAGGCGGCACGGTTTTTTCCGACACCTTCATCAATCATCGTCATATTTCAGTCAATTTACACAAAACCTTAATGAATTACACACTTAAACCTACCTCATAAATCACTCCGTCCATTGGTGAAAACCGTTTGAGAATCCGCGCGGTAGTTTTTGAGTTTATCGGGTTCAGGCAGACAGACGCAGCGGGGGACTTTGTTTTATAATATCAAGTATTAGAAACAAAATTCCGGAATTTCATTAGAACTCTGGTGACCGCATTAGTTATCGTAAAAATCCCATCTAGTTTTGCTGCCAGATTTCGAACCAGACTTCTAAGTTGGATTAGAGTCCTTTTTCTTTCTTTCTTTAAGGTTCTATATTCTTCTACAACCATAAAAGCGTTAACAAATAATATTTTCTATCGATACTAATCACTACAGGCACCAGAATATTTCGTTACTATATGAGTCACCGCAGTTTTTCGTGCTTGTCGCAACATTAATCCTTCATGCATGCTGATGAGACAACATTGAATGTTAGGTCATGTAGCTTAAGGATAATGGACTCTTTCGCTTCGCATCTAGGTCAATGGTCTGGCTAATTTTGTTGGTCGTCTGTAAGCTTAGTGTTAGTGGAAAAACACCTATGTCAAACAGTGAATTCGCAAGTGCAGAAATCTTAGCAATATCCACAACTCTTCTGTTTTTGGAGACCCAACTTGGGTTTCCCAAAATGCATTATTTACCGTTACTACCACAGTTATCATCAACTTTGGCTTATGGGTGGATATCAGTCCTCAGATCACATTTCATCATATATCCCATTCCCCTTTGGCGATAGCCAGGTTTAAAAGTTGGTTTATTTTTACCCACCCGGGAAAATAGGAAGGTCGTGAGAATGCCAATGTGGGAAGCATAGGACTGGTCGTTGTGACGTTGCCAGCCACAAAATCGTGAAGTATTTAATACCCAGTATTTTTATCATTCAAAGCTACAAAATATTTACGAATCATATTTAGATCTTTGTAAGCAAGACAATGCAATGCATTCCACATTTTCTATTGAGAACTAAAACAATAGAGGTACATTACAAATATGGAACTAGTCTGTCTGTCTGTTCAGAGTATTTGAAACCAGTCAATTTAGTACTATTACGAGTATATGCGCTTCGGAGAGAATATCGAAATAATAGGTTAAGGAAACGTTATGCCATTGTGCATTGTGTATATTTGTTGAAGTCAAAGTATGCAAAATACAGTTTTAGATCTTTACAAGCTTAATGCTAAACGATTTCTGTGAACCAAAATAATAATCTTTTAGTTCTCCGTCCAATCATTATCCTCTTACCCGTAGGGGTAGGTGCATCACGCTTCTTCTTTCATAGGAACATCTCTATTAGCGTCATCTCAGAAGTCACCTTCTCAACTCAAACTCAAAGCATTTATTTCAATTAAACCATTTACAGGCACTTTTGAATTGTCAAGGAGTTGGTCAGTTAGAAATAGGAACTATTCCAACGCGTAGTAGGTACCTATGGAGAAGAACGGGCAAGAAACTCTATGGACACTCTTTTAAATTATATTGTTGCATAAAGATTAGTATAATTAATGTTGAATTTATAACTAAATGTGAGGACAATGTAGAAAAAAACGCGTCCACAGTAGCACAACAAACAAAAAAAAAAAAAAAACAACTACAAAATAAAATATTTAATTCAAAATAAGCCGAGGCAGCTAAGAGGTGACCACCGCCATTCAGCTCAACCATTGCGAAGGGAGCTAAATGATCCAACACACGCGCCTCCATCAGCGAGACATCTGAGTGAGCATGATTTACTCTCAGCCGCCAGGGCCCATTCAAGTCAATTAAAGACATATTAACCGGTAAATGGTAGCTCTATTATACATAGTACTCACACCTGTGCTATGCAATTCTTTCTAGCCATATCAACTTTCACCCAATCCATCCATCGTTTCCTTTATTATCATCCCATTTTCTTATACCCATTCATAATCTCACTCATGCCATATTCTCATTCTCCAGTGTTCTCTAGGTCTCCACCAAAGTCAACTAAACCATTTTCTTAATCTACATAAAAAACTTTATCAGATTTGGTGATTTATTTAACTACATACGCAAAGCAATCCAACATAGCCGTAGGTTTAATCTAGAGGTCAAAATCTCCATAATTCATGGGTATGGTCGAATGACCTCAAAAGCCATCGGTAATAACTATAGTTCTACTACAACCACGATGAATTCTGATGATTTCGTGATTTGCTTCCGTGGTAATCATTGCTAGGTCGTATTGCCAAATATCATCGTTGCATGGTGCGTGGCTGCGTGGCAATAATTGTTTTGGAGTACTTTTGATGTTATATGACATGTTACATATTAAATTGGTGGTGGAGGAAGCTGTAGGTTTAAGTTTTGAGTCTTAAAGCTTCTGGAATATAGAGTAAACGAACTGGGTAAATAGCTTCATCTCTTTAAAGATACGGTTTAGTCTTGCACCACAAATTACTAAAGGCGTTTAGTGCTAAACGCATTTAAAGTATTAACACACGTTACTGTCAATCATTTGAAGATGAGAAAGAAAGAAAGAAAGAAAAACATTTTATTTGCGACATGCACAAGAAATATACAAAGTAAAAAAAGAGCATTTAAAACTAACAAAATTTACATATTTGTTCGAATAAACAAAAACAACAAAGAAAATAAATAAAAACGACGTGTGTATCTCAGCATAATGCTGCGATATTTAAGGATACGAATGAATACCGCAGCGCTGGTATTCTGATAGGCGTAATGCCACGGACACATCTACGGACAATCCCACTAGAGGAATAAAAAATAAATAAAAAGACAATTATAAGACAGAACTAAATATAAACCGTAACTACATGTACAGTAAATATTACGATTGACGCTTGAACTTCACTTGTCTATGCCATAGACTATTGTCTATGGTGTATGACAAGCGAAGAGACGCGGGCGCACTGCGTTGCATTTGTTCAGCTGTCAATGTTTTTGTAAAAAGTTATAAACAAAAAGAAAAGAAATTATAGTATTGATTGATACAAATAGAAGAATAAGAGCGACAGAATGACATGTGACTACGAGTATGTTTAGAGTTAGCACTAGGTATACATATTTAGAACATCATTCAACATTGTGTTTAGTTTAGACACATATAATAAGATTATAGTGGTTCGTGGCGCAAGCAAGACTCGCTCAAAGCTAATCCCAAAAATCCAACACCAATTTGGTCTAGAGAGAAAGAAGTCTATGAAATTAAAGAAAACAATCAACGCACACACAAAACAACCTATAAACGCCACCCGTGACAACTGATAACCGCAGCATAAATAAATATCAACAAAAATCCAGTTAGTAAATCTGCACACATCTCCAGGAAGTGCTTGTGAGCGGGCAAGGGCTGCGGTAATGTGGAACCGGTCGCACCGGTCTTCGGGTCAAGTGATCTGGCTGTGGCAAGTTTAACATGTTTTGATGGACAGTATTGGTATCATGTTCTGATTTTATAAGAGGTAAAAGTTATTGAAGGAGGTGAATTGTGACTTTTTTCCGGAGATATTTTTAAGGTTATGTTTTGGTGCGTTCTTTTGGAGGATTGTTTTCGATTTTTGATGTAAAATATCTTCCCTCACGCTTTCTGTGAGTGATTTCGTGAAAAGGGACGGAAGTATGTAGACAGGAAGTGACAGCTTGGGCATGGAATAAGTAAGTACTTTTGATAGCATGTAATTAGTAAGTACTTTATAATGACGTGGAATTGGTGTACTCATGGAATTAGTAAGTACTATATAGTTTTTGAATAGAGGGGGTCGAATTTCGATCAGTGGGCTACCACTAGTAATGAATATTCGAATAAATATTTCTTTATTTAGCTTTTTAAATTTTGAGGTTAACAACAAAGCGGTAAGAATGTGTGGTATCAGTAACTCTAGAACAAGCCAAGTAAAAAAGATTGTTCGCAAATGGCTGCTAGCCCAATCATATGGTGAATCTGAATCTCTTTTAAAGGTATTTTCATAATACACTAACACATGCCTACACACACTCACACTCTCTTTCACTCACAAACACTCACTCACATTCTTACACATAGTGCACATTGCCATAATAGTCTGTTAACCTACTTTTTGTTTTAATCTTTCTTTCTTTTTTTTTTACTGTTCTAATTGCATTTTTAAACCTAAACAATGTTTTAATTTCCCTAAAAATTAACGTTTTTTATATGTATCAATGTAATGCGCACTTTCACTAGATGGTAATACCACCCATTGACTCCACGAGACAGGCTCGACCTAGTGTGGAGTTCAAAAGCAATATGCTTCCTTTGCGTCGTAACTTCTGTCGCTGCTCAATTTCTTATTACCAAGGTGAGATGTCAGATGTTACACATCATATGCGACTACTGTAAGACACGCTCGTTTTTCTTTTATCTTATTTTCAGTGAATAATACGTCAAAGCTGGGAAATTTACGGACTTCCTGGTGACAGAATAAATGAAGTAGCTTTGTAAGGTAGACCATACAATATTTAGAGGGCTGCTTCATTTGATTACACCGCTACCGTGCCGACACGGGCTATATGACCAAAGATCAAAGCGACAATGGCGTACCAACAAGACTTAAAATATATATTAAAAGTCAGTTATTTAAATAAGGCTGAGAATCAGCAATTTTAGAACGTCAAAATTACATAAGACAGTCCCCCAAAACCCTTCACCACTTCCTAGTGCTTTAGCTGGGAAGGAGTGGCGCAAGAAACTCCCCAGCATTTAATTAGCCAGTCAGCAAGGTTGCAAGTGGGTGGTTGACCATTAAGGCACAAAAGAAAAACACGAAATCGTTTAGCTGCTTCCTAATGATCAGCATGAAAAAGTGACTAGTTGCTAGCCTTCGAATGTTACTTTATTTGCAGTTGAACCTTTTATTTATAATGAGTCGGATGATACTGCTAAATGTCTCAATTTATTTACTCTCCGTGCCTTTGTATATTATTCATTGCATGTAATTAATTTGAATTTGAATAACTAATTTGACAATCATTAAGATATTTTTTCTTTTTGAATACACTCTCATATCTTCTCAAATATGGAGCTAGCATTATATGCCGCCGTTTCTTAATAATAGACTTTTAATTATTCAAAATACCAGTAAGGCTTTTCGCCAAAAGTTGAGATTGTTAAATCAAAATATCTGTTTTTAGATTTTGCAAATAAAACTAGTTTTATTACTAATGTTAAATAGTTAAAATATTTAAAAGTCTTGAATTTATTTTTATATTTAAAACTCTGACCTAAATAAAGCATTCGACCTTCGCAGACCAAACAATTTTAAATTTCCTTTATAACTACGAAGTTGGGTTTTGTCGGCGCGTGATTCACGATAACGGTATAGAGTCCGTCGGCTCTCAGAACGAAGTAGAAAAAGCATTTAACTTGTATATGTAGGTATGTTTGTGTTTTTAACCTCAAATGTGATGATTTAACGGCAATGGCCTGGCACTTCCTTAAAAGGCCGGTGGTCACATGGCCCTGTATTGCTCAGAGGAGCAATTCCTGTAGTTTTAAGATCGTTCGCATTTTAATTTGTTTCAATCTGTCAAAAATACCTCAAATTGATTACATTTTGAACAAGTTTTTGACATTGATTGTCGCTGAGATGAGATCCCGACTAGATTTTGAATATTTTTAATTTAAAAAACTTAAACTGGCCTTCAGCTCATTACCCTTCGAAAAAAAAAACTGGACTTATAAAGAAACTCCTGCACCGCAATTACCCCTCTGATTAGGTAACGTTTTAGGCTGTTGTCCAGCTATAAGAACAAAACCTACCCACTACCACCACTACCTACCCTATTTGCGCAGCATCATCATCATAACAGCTGAAAGACGTGGCTGGATATAAGTTTTTGATCTGAACTATGCCTGGGTAATACCTATTAGCTTCTACAATACAAGTTGCAGCATCAATATACGGCCTACAGATAATGTGGGACAGTCACAAATTCGCAATACAGATGGACACTTAGCATAGCCTAAAGTCGAATTAACTGCTAGCTGTCACTTTTTGTGCCAAAATGGTCATATTTATTGTAATGATGATTTTTAGTTTAATCGATTGATATAAGTGTAAAATAAATGTATAATAATAAGTGTAAATGTCTAGAATACAATAAATATGAACTTTTGATTACACAAAGTGACATGCACATGTCAGATTACTCCATATTAAATCTTCTAGACAATATTATGAAAATATGTGACACAAAATTTTAAGATAACATATTAGATATTTGGTTGAATTAATATCTACAGAATATTTCTATTGAAAAATACATGAAATCCCCTGAATGCCAACACGCCTTTTTGTAGATTTTTGCTCAACTTCATATGAGGCTATTTAAAAAACTATACCATTTTTAATGTTTGCCTCGCAAACATTGTAAACACATTATCCGTGGTAATAATTATGTAGATTTGAATTGTGTAAATAAACTATTTTAGTTAATATCAACATAACCGTAACTGTCCTTTTTTCACTTTTTGCTCGGTGCAGTCTTAATGTTCAGCAGTGGAAGCCTAGGCGCTTTGATACGTGTGAAATCAATCACCCAGCGCTATCAACCATACGTAATCATAGACTAACTTATAGATATTATAATCTGTTGAAAGTATTTTCATGTATAGCAACATTGCACAGTAGATACCTAGAGTTATTGACTTATTTTTTACGCCATGACTCATATATTATTACTCATATTGGTAACAAACACTTATCGAGCTAACTATTGTAGTGTATGTACTATTGGCAAAACTTAAGCATGCTCACTTTAGAAAATATTTCTGCGGCAAGCGCAGCTAGTGACAAACCACACCCCTTCCTGGTTTCGTCCAATTAGAGACAATATGAATTTGTGTGAGTATAGGGCGTGTAACAAAAAATATAAATATGTGTGGTATGTTGGTTACTCACTGCACGAGCCGGTATTATTCGCGCGAGCCGAGGGCGAGCGAGCGCGATAAGGGAGTCGAGTGTGTGCGCGTTTCATACGACGGTTTTCAACTTGAGAGGAAAAAAAGAGACTGGTATTGTTATTAGTTTCGTACGCCGCTAGGTATTTCTCTCTAGATTTTGCAGGCAACAGGCTGTCACTAGCGTTTCGTGCCTAGATTAGTATTTCCGGGGGGTTAAATCTACGCGTTGCTCTTCGCTCTTCTTTCCTAATTGAAGTCAACATTTTTGATAATAATTAACCACACAATGAAAACGTTAACAAGTATTTCTGGAAAATACCGCGCTTGTTTTGTTTATCCCGCGCGCCGCAGGTGTAAATAAAGGCGCTGGAAAAACCGCTAAACAGCCTATATAAAAATATAATAAACAAAATAATGTTTTGAATAAGCAAATTAAGGTTAATATGTAGTGAAAAATATATAATTTTATGAAATGATGATAATTTTGATGATTGATTTATCTGATGTAACGAATTTTTTTTTCTCAAAAATATTCATTGTTTTTGGACAAAAACTGCGTATATTGAAAAAAGAAATGTAAAGTAAAAATACTTCTATATAATAAGCTGAATTTCTGAGTCACTTTACAAGCAAGTGTGTTGAAGAAATATTTCGTACCTAATTTTTTGCGACCGTATTTTATGGCCGTTCTATAAAGCCGATCTATTGTTTAACCAGATGTTCTGACGTTCCCACTGAATAACAATGGTGCTTAGATAATGAACTTATTTTTATTGCAGTTGCAAAAGTTGCGACAGCAATAATAAAAAAATCTGATAACATTGTATAAACTGCGCCAAGTAATGGTTCAAATACTACTGTAAGTAATTTTGCTATTTTAATCAAAACAGCAATAAAAGAAAGAGATAGCAAATGACAATTTCTAACAAAACTACGTAACTTGCTTCGTTTTAGGGTTCCGTAGTCAACAAGGAACTCTTATAGTTTCGCCATGACCGTCTGTCTGTCTGTCTGTTCCCGGCTTAGCTCACAGACTCTTACTAGAAAGCTGTAATTTGGCAAAGTGGTAAACAAAAATGCTAAATAAAGTTTTTTTAGGGTACGCGTATAGCAATACCAATAATACATTTTCTAAACCAAACGGAAGATATTAGTACGAAATTACTTCTTGTCAACAATAACAATTCATAAAGCGCTCTCGCTGGCCGTGCCCATTAAAAAAATGTCTTACAAACAAGTGAGCATAGCACGCGCCTAGTGTGACTGTCACACACACTATACATAATTACATTAATACAAACACGGCTAAAATACGCTTCATGCATCCCATTGGCCAAAACGCTTGCATCGGGCGATCGAGTCGTGAGCCGTGCTATACGATTATCGCCTTAGAGGTGAGCATGCGGAAGATTGGCCGATAGTACGTATAGATAGTATTTAAGTGTTATGTTATCTATTGATCGAATGATTATCCACCTGTGTTGGATTCAAGTTAAGGCGCAGATGATTTTAGTGACTATTAAATCTGTAATTACGCCTTCATGTAATGCAAGTAAGTTATGCAAAAAATATATGTTAAAATAGAACGCACACACATCAATTCTATATATTATGAATATTTAAGTATTGTAGTAAAATACTTTATGAAATGAAATGAGGAAATAATGTCTACCCAATACAGAAACCGAAATTTCTTTAAAACTACTTAAGATATTTTCATAATTTTGTTTTGTATGAACAGACCATTTTGATATCTATATTATAACTGTGATTTTTTTTCAAATATTCATATTTTCGTTACTAAAGATTCCATATAAAACCGAACGGTGGCGCGGCATGAGCGCGACACACATTTGTATGGACAATGTCAACGGCGATTACCCGATCCTTAAGGCTCCCGCAGACAAGACGACGCGACGGTGCGACGCGATTCTGGTAGAACAATACCCATGATGTTTTCATAGAAATTGTTCTGCTAGAGTTGCGTCACGCCTGTCTGCGGGAGCCTTTATACTATTTCGTTAATAAATGTCAGTATTTTCCATGAAGAACTATTGTCTAATAGAATGGTCCTGAGAGATGGTAGGTCGGTAGAAGTAAATAGCCAGGCTGGTGGATGATCTACAAAAGATTATGGGTAAGACCAGAAAGATACTCACCCAGACCAGGGAAATATGGCACAGAATCCCTTCTGTGCGGAGGCGGCCTATACTTAGCAGTGAATGGAACGAGGCCGCCGATGATGGTGATGACAGCTACGTTGCACCTTTGCATCTCGATTAGGTACTGGAGAATACTCAGTATCTAGAGATGTTCCGACTAGTCGGTAAAGCAGACTATCCGGCGACTTTCCTAGTCGGGGACTATTCGGCAAAGAGCGCCGACTATCCGGCTTCTTACTTTATTATGTAATCCTCAATAAAATGTATATAGGAGGAATTAGATTAAATAATTCCGCCCGGTTGATGGCTCGCCCCCTATGACATGGGACTTAAGCATAAATGGCGAAATGTGGGTGTACCTACTACAGGTACACCTCTGCCCAACCCTTCGGGGAAACAAGGCGTGATGTTATGTTATGTAGATTAAATAAAATAAAATCCTTGATTGTTACTTAATATTTTAACAATAACAGTATTTTCTTTAATTATTTAGTTTTTACACAAAAACACCCCTTTGACCAATGCAAAAGTAAAAATCAAGAAACAATGCGAAGTAAACAAAACATGTCATGGTCACCTCTTAGCGTCCTCGGCTTATTTGTAATTATTTTATTTAGAAATTGTTTTTGTTTCTCTTTTTACTATGGGCGCGTTTTTTTTATTTTTTTATTTATTTTACGTCGTCCTCACATTTAGTTATAATTTCAACATTATTTTTGTACTAATCTTTATGTATCAATTTAATTTAAAAGAGTGTTCATGGAGTTTCTTGCCCGTTCTTCTCCATAGGTACCTACTACGCTTTGGAATGGGCAACTAGCTTCATATTTCTAACTGACCGACTCCTTGACAATTCAAAAGTGCCTGTAAATGGTTTAATTGAAATAAATGTTTTGAGTTTGAGTTTGAGTTTGATGTTCCGATACGCTCGCAGGGGTTGTGACTTGCGCGCGAATCAGCTGTAAACGAAACGTCACAGAAATTGCCGAATACCCCCGAAACTGTGATCGGCTTAGCCGACTAGTCGGCCTCTTTACAGCCGACTAGCCGATTATGCCGACTATGGTCGGCACATCTCTATCAGTATCCCCTAACAAGTTCTGTTGATATTTGTTACCGACTTGCACTGTGCACACGTTCACAGATTTGATGCTAGTTTTAGAACTTAAAACTGTAAATAAAAACAACTTTCAGCAGTAGTTAGGAAACGGTGAAGGAAAACATCGTGAGGGAACCGGCACGCCTGAGAGATATTTCTCGACGGCATGTGAAGCCAAGTCAGGGTCCTATTGGCGGCATAAAAACTCTGACACCAGGTTTGTCACTGACCACACGATAAAGAAGAAACAATTCTTGCATTAAACGTAGGTAATATAAAAACAAACGACATTGATTCAGACTGGACGAACAGTATACAATAGTAGGTACTTACGCACAAGACAAAGAAGAAAACGATGTTAGTAACATGAGATTTTGGTGGTTTTCAACCTTTTTGTCTTCTCATTAGACAGATAGCAACATGCTTTCGAAAACACGGCGTGGTCTGACCCATCCAGGGTCTGGTAGCACCAAGCATGGCTGAATCTCAAGATCAATCTCTGTATACATTCAACCACAAGCCACAATCAATCGATCTTATCATGGCAAAGATTTATTGGCTCGTTATTGCATAGAAACTATTAATTATTTTTAATTAATTGTTTCCCGATAGTCATCTATAGCACGGTTGATTATATAGTAAAGGATACGCTTAGTGATCATGTCGTGAGTTATACACACTCTTTGCAAAATTGACGTGAAGAACAATCATATTTAAGTAAGTAAGGAATAAAGGGATAGCTTTTAATAAGAGTAGGGGAAGACCTTAAGAAAGACGAATGGATTGTGAGAAAGATCATCAGCGTTCCATAATATTTTTGGAAATTATTAGCGGTTCGATTAACATGGCAATTTTTTTGCATTTGCGGCTGCCAGCTGTATAAAGCGTCGAGGCGCGCAGACTGCCATCAAAGACCTTGTGGTTAGAGATGAGAGGGCTGAAAATAGGGTGAATATTGAGATATCGATTGGTAGAGATGTAATGAAGAAGAAGATACTCTTTGTCGATGACAAGTTAATTGTAATAAGAGCAGAAGAATGAGTACCTATTAATAGTGTAGGGGTTAACAGGAATACTATGAACGGGCAACCTTCATTGCAAATAATGCTATTAAAATCATGGATAATCGAGGTCTTCATGACTGATATGATATATCAAGATTCTCTTATACGTAATGTAAGTTAACTTTTTCTAGTCCATTCTACAATTATCATCTTGCTAGTTACATTTAAAGGCATTCTGTTACCAACAGATTAGCATCTATACTGTTCAATCATTATCAGCTATTCAGGTTAAGACATACAATAGCTGTCTAGACGCGCCCGATTCGACAAAATTAATGACCTGGTTATTGTGAACAATGACTTTAGTTGTCAGTTTCGCGTATAGGGTTAGTAGGTTAGTTTTGGCATTTGGAGCGAAAACATGAAGCTAAATGTTTGCCCAGTAGTCCCCCCTTAGTAAGTACCCACCTGATTCCGTGGTATTCCTGGGAAGGTACTATAAATCTTTTAGATACTAAAACGCAGGAACCGTATTGTAAAACCTAGCCAGAGAATATAATTATCCTAACTTTAATATTATAAATGCGATAGTGCGTTTGATTATTTGTTACGCTTTCACGCTAAAACCGCTGAACGGATCCGAATGAAATTTGGTACATCTGTAGACCATATCCTGGCTTAGGACATAGGATACTTTTTATCCCGATATTCTCACGGGATCAAGACTCATTCGGGTAAAACCGCGGGGTGCATCAAGTTTTTAAATAAAAAACACGTTAATCGGATCGTTCATATGATGAGGATGGATAAACAGAAGTGCAGATTGAGAAGAAGATGGCGGGACGCTTTGCATGGGCAGGCAAAAATTCGAGAGAAGTGAAAGGAATGGAGGAAGGCCAGTGCCAAGAGAGGGAAAACTAAGGCTAATAAAAAAATCGGGTCGTTTTCCATACGAGTGCAAAAACGACCAACAAATAGAGAATAGTTGCGTTTAACAAACATAAGAACTACTGCTGCAAAATGCAAATTAAGCACAATCCAAGTGTACGAGTCCCACAAAACGCATAACCACAAGAAAAGCTAGTCCCTAATTGGATCATCAACCTTTACCGACCGAAAGGTAGCAAAAACGAACAATAGATGACTTTAAAGCTAAGCAGGTAGTACAAAAACGATGCTCATCTGTTTGAAGGTAGCCACTGCTATTATAGGTAGGGGTTTTTGTAAAAGATTCATCTTTTGTCATGTAGATTCCGTTCGGTGTTAACATCTTACTTTGATGGGTAATTTGGGTTCTTAATTACAAGTTCGAAGCTTTTTACCGCATTCTGTAACAGAGATTTTTTTTACTTAACGCGGCCGGCCTACCTAAAGGTGGCGAGACGGCCTGGTCGCGTAACGGGAGGGTTGGTTCGAGGTGGCTCGGAAATAGAGTTCCTGGAAGGATTTGGAGGAAGCCTTTGCCCTGTAATGGGATAGTAAGGGCTATTAAATGTAATCGGCTCATTTGACCACAACCTAAAAAGGGAACAGTTTGGTACCAAGGTATCCAAAATTTGCCTATAAAAGTCACTATTTAGCGTGCGCTGCGAAAACTATTAATGATTAATGATACATAAAAAAATGTACTACATGTTTATAGTACTCATCATTACCCACAAAAAAGTCAGTGTCTAAATAACCGTTTTTGTTCAAATTAGTCAATCAAAACACGGGTAAAATCGAAAGATGATGCGCGATGATCTCTCCGATTCCGCCAGTCAGATTTGAAAGATTATTTTTGAATGTTGTAGCCCAATTCTTGAGAAAGGTTAAAGGCTATTTAACATCACGTTACGACCCTTGGGAGCCAAACGCTAAGCGAAAACGAAGTTATAGCGCGGGATGCGGGATGCATGGGATGCGACGCAATGGGGAAATTTTACGCGGGCGTAATCGCGGGCTGAAGCTAGTTATTTATAAACAAAAACTGACTTTAGAACCAAGTTTTAGCTGTCAATTTTGTATTAAAAACTTTACGTTAGTCGGAATAAAGTTCAAAATACATTAACTAACTGGCAGATTTAATCTTGAACTATTATAGTACACACGGCTACACATCAAACTACACATTTCCAGTTTACACTGACTTCACATTGTACGGAAATCCTATACAACACGAGATCAGCTTATACTGGAAATGTATAGCTTGACGTGTAGCCGTGTGTACCTACTTATTCTTTTATATAAGACGGGGAGAGTCCCAAGTCAGCTACCGGGACACAGACTACGGCAGATAGAGTTTGGTAATGTTTCGTTTGAAGGCTTGTCAGTTTCCTGACTTTTCCAGTGGTGTCTTCATGGGATCAGTAAGCCAGCTGTAATTTTTAAGGCCTTTTGGCATTCTTGACATATAACAATTAGCGCAATTTTGCATTTTTCTGTTTCCGTAGTCAACAAGGAACCCTTTTAGTTTCGCCATGTCCGTCCGTCTGTCCCCATTTTAGCTTTACACTTCAAATTCAAATTCAAATTCAAATTAATTTATTGTAGAACATAGGTAAAGTAAGATGATACAACATAGTTATGCATATAGGTCTGCTATGTCTCGCCATTGAGGCATACAAAATTCATAATACGTTACAGGATAAGAACAATTAAACACTAAGTAATTTAAAATACAACAATAATAATCATTAGCAACAATATAATTATTTGAAAAATTGTGATTTGTTATTATTATTTACATATTATTCATTATTATATATGTCAGATTACATGTCACATTGTATGTCAAATTAAATGTCAATTATATGTCAGATTCCAAATTATTCTTCAAATTCACTGCGTGAGTTTATCAGTAGTTTACATTTAATTTTCATTACTGCTTTGTCATATTAAATGTCGACTGGTTCAGTGTTTTGTCATTTAAAAATTCTTTAATAGAATAATAACATTTAGCTATAAGGAATTGATGTAGCTTCTTTTTTAAAGTATTTACACTTATATTTCTCAATAAAGGTGGAAGGCTATTATATATATGTGGACCCATACAAAAGATGCTCTTATGCAAAAGTTTTGTTTTGCTAGGTACAATGCGCAATTTGTCTTTGTGTCTGGTCCTAGTATAAAATTCAAATAAATTAAGATTTGATTTTATGAACATTATGGTTTCATAAATGTATACACTAGGGAGAGTTAATATTTTTAAATTTATGAAATGTGGCTTACATGAATCCATCCGTTGTAGATTGCACATTGATCTAATACAACGTTTTTGAGCTTTAAATGCACGGTCTTTTTCTACAGAGTTACCCCAAAAAATGATACCGTAGCGTATGATTGAAGCAACATATCCATGATAGGCAGTTAGTAATGCATGTTGATTGACATTATTCTTTAATCTGTAGAGGGCATAAGAGCTCTGACTAAGCCTCTTGCACACTTCCTCAATATGTGCTTTCCAGTTTACTTTACAATCTATATGAAGACCCAAAAATTTGGTTACTTCTATTTCCTAAATGTCAGTTTGATCGTAACGTATGTTTAAGTTAGTATCTGATTTTACTCGCTGTTTAAAATTCATGATTTTTGTTTTGTCTAGATTAATTTTCAAGTCATTTTCATCAAGCCATTTTATAATTGTTGTCAGAGTATTAAGTAGGTCAGATTTTAAAACAGTTTTGTCATTACCGGTAAGCAGTATCGTACTGTCGTCAGCAAAGAGGGTCATATGATACATTGTAACTGTCGACATGTCATTTATGTAAATTAAAAAGAACAGTGGCCCTAGAATGCTGCCCTGTGGGACTCCATAGTTTATATTTTTAGCCTCAGAGGTAAAGGTCTCTTCAGTTCTGGTAATTTGGGAGATTCTTTTTAATTCTACTACCTGTTTTCTGTCATTAAGATAGGATTCAATTAGTTTGTGCACGTTACCTCTTATACCAAACGCATATAATTTGTGCAAGAGTATTTTGTGATTTACGCGGTCAAATGCTTTTACACTTAGTACCAGAAAGTTGTAATTTGGCATGGGTATACATACTAATCACGCCGACAAACTGGTATGACAAAACTGTCTATCCCATGGTGTGGGGTATCGTTGGAAAGGCCGTTTAAAAACATTGCGGGTCTGTGAACATCATTTCGATTCAGGGATTCGTTTGCGTAATATTAAGCTTTAAAGTGCTAATTTTTGTTAGAGTCGAATGTTTTCCCGACGCCATCGCCATCTAAATAGTTGTTTTTGGATATGTGAACAAATTCATGGCAATAGTACCTAAATATAACGAAATTAAAAGGAAAACTATCACAGTTAAGTAGGGTTTACAAGTTAACGAGTAATAGTCGACCAACTTACATTTGCAGTTGGAGAATTGACCGTGACGTACCTATATCTATGTATGGGCAAACATGTTTTTCAATGTTAAGACGCTGACAACACCTAAACCGCGGTCACTGTCAAATTCCATAGAAAAGAAAGAAAAGCGCGACGACACAACGCTTGTAATTTATTGCAAAATATGAAGTAATTATCTATTTACTCAAAATTGAGTTGAGTAATCGAAAATAAAAAACAACCAAGTTCTACATTCAAATAAGACGATCTTGTTATTAATTAAATACGTAACGTATGTTGATATTTGATACAGATATTTTGGATTAGAACTTAAAGTAAGAGGTTAGTTTAACGTTAGTTTGTACCGAGATTTTGTTTTCAAAACGTGTTTTGGTAACAACCAGGCTCTGGGAAATATGTTCAAAATTAACATATATTTTTTCCGCTACTACAAACTATACTGATTTCGCAATTTTTTTTCTTAAGACGCTGACAACACCTAAACCGCGGTCACTCTCAGATTGCATAGAAAAGAAAGAGACGCGCGATGACACAACGCTTGTAATTTATTGCAAAATATGAAGAAATTATCTATTTACTCAAAATTGAGTTGAGTAATCGAAAATAAAAAACAACCAAGTTCTGCATTCAAATAAGACGTTCTTGTTATTAATGAAATGCGTAGCGTATGTTGATATTTAATGCAGATATTTTGGATTAGAACTCTAGGTAAGAGGTTAGTTTAACGTTAGTTTGTATCGAGATTTTTTTTTCAAAACGTGTTTTGGTAACAACCAAGTTCTGGGAAATATGTTCAAAATTAACATATATTTTTTCCGCTACCACAAACTGTACACATTTGGCAATTTTTTTTTCTTAAGAGAAGCCTATTTTGGTCAATTGGGTCTTGTCAGCGCCTTAAGCAAAGCCTATTTTGATCCATTGGGTCTTGTCAGCGCCTTAAGTTTGTTTTTTGAGATAAATTCATCCCAACTTCGGAAACCTTTATTGTCCGTGGTCCAATACGCATTTGGCCGGTTTTTTTAATAGAAAAGCACTCAGAAACGAAAAGTAGCCTTACGCAAAATGCATGAAGTCTATATTTTGTACAGCAGTTTGTGCGGAGGTTGATTTTTACTAACACTAGGCAATAAGTTATTTTTTTGTATTTTACTAACACTATATTATTATGGATATTTGGTGACCGAAATAAACTGATTCTATTCTATTCTATATTTCAAGACCACTTTGCTATAGATGTTGCTATGGAATGTCAACAAATCTGCATTGCAGTTTTCTAGATAAAATTCCATAATGTGCAAAATTTATATCGTTTCGCATCTGACACGTACCTATTTACATACACATCCGTAAACCACAACGGTGCTGGAAAGGGCAAATTTTTCCAACATCAGACAACTTTTATCCACACATGACCTAACATAACGCCTGTATTTCCCTGTATTTTCCTGTGTCGTTTTTATTTATTTTATTTGTTGTTTTTTGTTTTTAATCGAACAAATATGTAAATTTTGTTAGTTTTAAATGCTCTTTTTTTACTTTTTGTATTTCTTGTGCGTGTCCGAAATAAAATAATTTTCTTTCTTTCTTTTTTAAGGGTTGGGCTGAGGTGTGCCTATAGTAAGTACATTTCGCCAGTTATGTTTAAGTTCCATGTACGCATCAGGAATCCTTATTGGCATCAACCGGGCACGATTATAGACCGGCCTGCTACCGAGAAATTCCAGATGGATTCCTGGAATAAAACTGGCATTTCATAGTTTTTTTTTTATGGAAAAGAATACAAAATATCGCATTATTCCTCGAATAAAGATATCTGACGTTGGACAAATCAGCCTTAAAATTAAATATTTCTATCAAGTTTATCTTGTTCAAGACGCTATCAACACCTAAACCGCCGTCACTGTCAGACTGCATAGAAAAGAAAGAGAAGCGCGATGACACAACGCTTGTAATTCATTGTAAAATATGAAGCAATTATATTATCTATTTACTAAAAACTGAGTTGAGTAGGTAATCGAAAATAAAAAAAACAAGTTCTGCATTCAATTATGACGTTCTTGTTATTAATTAAATACGTAACGTATGCTGATATTTAATATAGATATTTTGGATTGGAATTCAATCTCAAGATTTTTTTCAAAACGTGTTTTGGTAACAACCAAGTTCTGGGAAATATGTTCAAAATTAACACATTTTTTTCCGCTATCACAAACTATACAGATTTGGCATTTTTTTTTCTTAAGGCAAGCCTATTTTGGTCATTTGCCTCTTGTCAGCGCCTCAGACATAATGTGTACCTACTTACCTACCTATGAATATTTCGGATAGGTATAAAAATGGTAAAATCCAGTTTCATCTGCCGATCTCATCTCAACATCTTGCACGGATATCACCTTGGAACACACCGGTACATCTCAGTGTGATACCGATGTATCAATACTTTGATAAGATAACAACATAATATAATGATAACACAATGTCGGTAGTCGTGACTGACGTTGGTATTTCCGAAAGGTAAATATTGTATTATTTTGTAGAAGAATACGTTTTTGTCCGGCTGTCGTAGGCGATCGAACGGATGGTCCTTCGGATGTTGGTCAGATCAGACTGATCTTAATTTGTGCAATTGTTTTCATCACCACTACGTGTACTCTCAATAAAAAATTAAATCAATCAAATTATTAGTTAGAGAAGTAACCAATAAAAAAAACAAAATAAAAAAAATATAGTCAGTTAACTGTTAAAGCTCTTACAGACGGGCGATATCGCGGGCGCGACAGGCATGCATACTGCTGCCTGTTGCGCCCGCGATATCGCCTCAGTGTGCAGGAGCCTTTATCCATCAACCCGCACTTTTTTTTTGTATTGGAAATCATCAAATAACTTCTCCCGCTCTGGGCGGAGCGGGAGGGTGTGTCAGACTCTTACTGACTAAAACCCACCCGTATTCCTTCCGTTGCCTGTGTTGCCAGGGGCCTCGGTAAATCTTTAGTACCTTCCCGCGACCCCGGCAGGCGTCGGCCCTAGTGGACCCCTACGCTTGTGCTGACGACATCTCTTTGAGGCGCGCGTGGAATACAATGCGCCGTCGACCCGGGCCTGTCCTTACCGGACGGTGAGCTACCCATTGCTCACCGTCCGCAAGCCCGCGCCTACGGTGGCCGGAAATCCGCCCGGGATCAACCCGCACTGGGGCTGCAGCAGTCTCGACATAGACAGCGATCGCGACCGCAATCAGTCGTAAAGGTCATGCTCAACCTGCCCTGGCGGTGTAGTGCGACGGAGATGTTTGCTGAGAATAGAGTAACCGACTTCTTTGCGCTAATGGGGAAGCTCAGGGTCAGGGCGTCGTTCTTTTCGCGTGTGGTGGCAAGTAAAAATAGTATTGTCAAAGCTGTTTTTCATACTGTGCATTTACTGAGGGAGACAAAATAAATGTACTCAACAATGTTACGGGGTACATTTGTTTTGGCTTCCTTGGTGTGAAATAGTGAGCTGTTTCTATTGTTGTATTTCTTTACTGTTTATTTTTATGTTCGTTTGTTTAGTATAACTTTTGTTTTTAGGATAAGTTTTCAGTTTTAAATTTTTGGGTGCCTGAAATAAACAATTATTATTATTATTACTAGATGCGCCCCGCGGTTTCACCCGCATAAGTTTTGACCCCGTGGGTATATCGAGATAAAAAGTGATATCCTATGTGTTATTCCTAGTTACAAACTATCTGTGTGCCAAATTTCATCCAAATCCGTTCAGTACTTTTGCGTGAAAGAGTAACAAACATCCATCCATCCGTCCTTACAAACTTTCGCATTTATAATATTAGTAGGATTAAAGCGATCGCTATCTATGTCGAGACTGCAGCAGGCTTAGCATGACACTCTTTATTTCTTCGAAGAATAGACACGGCTCTTTCTATACAAAGTGACATTTCGTTTCTCAGTTTTTGACATCTCACCGTAGAAATCCTTCTACAATCTGTCACGTTGTCTTTCGTTTCTAACGATCTTTGTCTAGGTCCTTTTTTATGTAGAAGGATGTCTACGGTGGGATGTCAAAAAAGGAGAAACGAAATGTCACTTTGTATGGAAAGAGCCGTGTCTATTCTTCGAAGAAATAGAGAGTGTCATGCTAAGCCTGCAGCCCTTGGGCTCTCGTTGTGGAATACGGGCCACTCCCTCTCACAGAGAGGAGGCCTGTGTCCCAGCAATGAGAACGTTAGTCTTAAATGCTATGCTCGAATGACCTGCAAATGACCATGTATGGAGGAACTGTGGTACATAAATTAGGTACATAGTATACTGATCGAGTGTCGGTATATTAGTGCTAAGCTATGACGCACTCGTTATAGCCGTTAGGAGGTTAACGAGAAAATAATTACTTAATGTTTCTGATATTGGCTTGTTGGGATTACTTTCATATCCAATGCTTCAGGTATTTTATGAAAAATATTAATTAACCTTTTGACCGCCACAGTCATGTATAGATGACAGACCGAAATGTGCCCAGCACGCCACGTCACGACTACATGACAGATTTTAAGGAATAATTCGTAGCTTGGCGCCGAGGGCACGTTTTTGCTTTTTTGGCGTGGCGGCCAATAGGTTAACGGCGATGGCTACCACCCACGTTAAGCGCTTCACGCATTTGAGGTACAAGCGGGCTTAAAAGTTGTAGGTACTAATTTTATAAATATTCTTTCGATTTACGTTCAAGCGCCAATTTGAGTAGACCCTTTTTTTTTCGCCAACCCGTCTTGAGGAAGCGTGGTGATCAATGCTCGTGCCTTCTCTGAATGAGAAGACGCCTTTGCCCAGCAGTGGGACAACAATAGGCTGCTTATTAGCATTATTACATTATTAGTATTATTATATATAATATAGACCCCCCCCCCCCCGTCTATATACAAGGTGTCGTTTTGCATCCTCGTCAAATTTCAGGAGGCTGCAATGAAAGACATATATAATCAAATAAAATTACGATACCTGCTCAATAATTAATACGTACTTGTTTTTTTAGTTATTTAAGTTTGACAGTGTTTTAGAATACACCACTTTCACAGAACAGAATCACCCCGTTGCGTATGCAGTAGTGTGTGTGTAAAAGAGCAGTTACATTGCGGTATTACTTATTTTATTATTGATTCGTTTCGAGAATCATTAGCATAGGAACCTCCTTGAATTCGACGAGGATGCAAAACGACACCTTGTATAATAACAATACTAATAATACACATCCCCATGTATGAACGTAAACGAAGCAAAAGGAGTATGTAAGGAGCGTACCAGGTGGCGTTCTATAGTTTCTGCCTACCCCATGGGAAGAAGGCGTGAGTTTTATGTATGTGTGTATAGATATAACTTCAAATACTTTTTCATACAAAATAAAAAAAAAATGTAAAAAGAAACATGTTCTCATCTAAACACCTCATCCGCATTTTTCACGTCATTAAGTCAAGTCTATAATAAACGACGGATGAAAATTGACTTGAACAAGTAAAACGTGCTCAAATCATAAAAATAAATAATCGTGACTATTCTGCCATTTGGAAAAAAAATTATTTGTCTGATTCATTAAAGCTTGTTATCTTATGTTTAAAATATCGATAATTGACTTCATGATCGCGGTTTGCGTCAAGCACGGATTGGGTAGCATATTTCCCTAACCTTAGTTATCCACTTTTATCTAACCAATTCTTCTGTTAATATTAATGTATAGCATGATTTTAATTAATTATACTAATAATGAAATAAAAATTATAGTCGGAAGGTTACAAAAAATCGTAACCCTAATGTAAGCCTTCATGTATTCGGGGTCGCGGGAAGGTACTAATGGGTCACCGAGGCCCCCGCAACACAAGCAACGGAAGGAATACGGGTGGGTTTTAGTCAGTAAGAGTTTGACACACCCTCCCGCTCCGCCCAGAACGGGAGAAGTTATTTGAATTCCCATCCAAAAAAAAAAAGCCTTACCTGGGTTCACGGTAGTGCAACGCAAAGTTTGCCTTCCACCACATTTTTATTTTATTGTCATATTTATCATAACGTTTATAATCATAATCACTGCCAAAACGATTTCCAATATGATATATAACGCAAATTAGACCTGACAGGCGATTTACTTTGTGTACATTATTTCATCACCACTGCTCTCAAAACGGTGAAGAAAAACATCGTGAGGAAACCGGCATGTCCTAGAACCAAGCATTCGAAGACATGTGACATCTACCAACCCACACTGGGCGCGCGTGGCGGATTAAGGCCCTCTCCCACTCACCGAGAGGAGGCCTGTGTCCCAGCAGTAGGAATAGGTAAGGTAGGCTGACTATGCACAAAGTATTGGCTAAAGGAAAACAGACTCCACAAAAAGAGGTTCAGCTTATTTAAGTACTGGTCTAGAAAATATTAATTGCATATTCATTCGTTTTTTGGTATTGAATAAGTAAAAAGTTTGGTTAACGAAACCATGTAGCAGGTTCTTACGAAAATGCCCGATTTTTGTCGACTCAACGAAAATCGACAAAATCCGCTGACACTTTTTACATAATTGCTAAACGTTTAATTATAACAAAAAGGCAAAAGGTAAAAAGGTATAACGACTTCTGGTAATTGCTAAATGGTAATTAGTCGTTAATTTGCACAATTCTTTGTACCTACTTAACTTATTGCAGTCTTGGTTATGAGTCAAAAACTTGATTAAGGCAATACTGCCATTTCCAAAATATTTTCATGCAAACATCAACACATCCCGTAAGCCCAAGTCAAATCCTAAAGTTCAGGAATAAGAAAATGAGAATAACAATAAACTTATTCAACAAAATGAAAGTGATCCAATAACACCAAAAAATTCACTTCAGTCTAACTAATACATTAACAACGTCAGTAAATGAAAGGACATAAACAAAGAGTATAAATTGCACAATTTCAACAACCGCACACCGGGCAGTCTTTCTAAAAAATAGAACAACCATTACAAAAACATAAGGAAACCTTATCAAGATCGGATTAAAGTTGAAAATCAATTGTGGCAAATGTTGACCGACCGCAAAAATATCAGTGCACATCGCGTGCCTGAATCAGTAACAAACAGTGAAATTGATTGACTCACCTCAACTTTTTTGGAGTACTCTTCCGTCACGCGCTCCTGTTCTTTCTCGAGCTCCTTGTTCTTATCCAGAAGGGCCTTTCCTAACTCTGCGGCTAGCAGTAGATCCGACTCCTTCTGCTGGAGTTGAGACCACAGGTCCTGCTCTTGACCCGCGTCCATCGTCCCTGTCGACTGCCTTGTCGCTGACATTTCTCTAACATACGCTTCTAAATCCTCAATAAAATGTTCGTCTGAAAAGCTCAGTGGCACAGGAGTCTTCCTCGTCCCACTTTTACTTCTACTCCGTCTGTGCTTGTTGAGAGGTGTTGATGTTCTTATGTCTCCGTTACCAACAAATTCTGTTTCGTCTGTTATAAAGTTGGGTGAGTTGTTGCGATCCGGTGGTTCTGGGTCAGTGTTGTGTTTTCTACTTCTACAAATATTTGCACTAACTTCACCGGCCATTTAATCGGACGAGTCTATTCAACAATTAATTAGTGGAACTAACTTTGCACTATTTTTGTGTAGTTGTTCTTTTTGAATATTTTGTCGATCGCCTGTTGGAACTTGACAGTTTTGGGTAGTTTTATTTTGAATATGCTCTTGTTTATGTCGAAATCCTTTTTTAATGCCATTATAACAGTTGGTGTATCACAATAGTAACATTTCCGGCTCACTGGCACTCACAACACTGCACTGTTATGTCGATACACTCGCGGGAAGGCACGGCACAGATGTTGCCTCGACAACGGAGCGGACACAACAGAATGCCTGCGAAACGAAACCTTCGAGGTAGAACAGCCCGCGACGGCCACAGATTATGATAGTGGCGAGAGGTGGAAGTAGGTAGAGATTAAAAAATGTACACAATTTATTGTAATGTACTTAGCTAATGATATGACTAGCCAACTAAGTGTATGAAAAAGGTTTTTTTTTACAAGAAGTTCAAGAAAAAGACAGATCTTTCAATAGTGCCAATGGCGGAAATTAAAAATAACTAGAAAAAAATAGTGGTGTTCAATGACCATAATATGTAGTTAAAAATATATATTTATTTTATTTAAACTAACACTATATAATATATATATATATATATATAATATATGTTTTTAAATTATAATTTTTATCTAAAACATATTTACATAATTATTGAAACATATTTTTTTTGAAAGTACCTACCTAATAAAAAAATAATAATAACTAATAATCGTTTATTTCAAGCATTAGCACCCGTAAAATGGTTAAGTCTATTAGTCAGACAGGTGATTAATTCAATACATTATCAAGTCGTTTGTTACAATCACAAATGCAATTAGTGATGATAAGACTAAAATAATTAAGAACCATAAAAGAAATTCCAAATAATTTATATATTATTTGGTACTCACAAAAATACTTTCCGTATTTTTCATAGCTTAGGATGGATAGTGTAAAACCCCATGTCTTGTAAACATGGCAAATCTTAGGATATCTCCTAACAACAGGTTCGAGATCAATCAAAACACACATTCCGTACCAGTTTCTTAATAGACAATGTTAAAAACCGTCCGTGTATGTAGAAACAACACCGTCACATAAAAACCACTCCCTAATCTAATCTTTGGTGTAAATCAACACGTGCGTCAGAGCGAGACGCTAGCAGAAAGGTAACGTCAAACCCCCACGCCAGACAAGGACAGCCATACATCATCAAGGTGATGCAAAGAGAGTGGTCAAACAAAATGTCGAAACATTTATTTTTATTGTTAGTAATCGTCAGGAAATGATCTCATAGTGATCCTATAAAATTCGCATCTAAATTAAACCAGTTTTTTTTTGGTAAAATGCAAACCTTGAATTATGTACTGAGTAGCTCTGAGAAAAATATGCCCGCAGATTGAGTTTCATATGCATATAAAATTAATTCTGTCGTAAAAAAGGATGTATGTATTTCCGTTATACCTTGATTCTTCTATGGAGGTAGGGTAATTTTTGTCAGATTTAATGTTGTATTTATTTTAGTTACATAAAGTTTAATGTTATATTTAACTGCATACATTTACAGCCATTTTATTTTCGCCGAACTTGTCGATTCTCTTCTGTGCACCCTTTTATTTTTTTTTTGGTGTGAAGTTATCCATTAACTTCCCACGCTCTGGGCGGCGCTCCCAAGGGTGTGTCAGACTCTTACTGACTAAAACCCACCCATGTTCCTTCTGTTGCCTCTGTTGCCAGGGGCCTCGGTAACACTTTCGGACTTTCCCGCAACCCCGGCAGGCATCAGCCCTAGTGGACCCCTACACTTGTGCTGACATCTCACTGAGGCGCGCGTGGAACACAACGCGCCGTCGACACGGGCCTGGTCCTTATCGGACGGCGAGCTACCCATTGCTCACCGTCCGCAAGCCCGCGCCTACGGTGGCCGGAAGTCCGCCTGGGATTCCCGACGCCCAGGGCACCTCCTGCGGCGGCTAAGGGCATGAAGGCGCGAAAAATGTCTCTCCCTCACCCGTCCCACCCCCTCCTTCGCGAGCATTACTGCTTCACAGAAAGTGGTGACGGCTGCCCATGCCCTTTCGCTCCATACCATGGCCTGGACCAGGGCTGGACGCGAAAGATCTCCGCCGCCGATCGCTTCCACGAGGATACGGTGGTGCTCTGCCCATTCCGTGCAACCTGGATGTTTTTTTTACCCGAGTGCCCCGACATGAGGGTGTGATTTTTTTGTTGCCTGTTACGATACCCACAGATACCTTCTATCCATTATCACTACACTTTACAATTCAAACCATCAATATTTATCTTCAATGCAACAAAAAAACTGCATCGTTGTTGATCCTAGTGGAAAGAGCGTGCCGGATGAGCACGAGGTCCTGGATTCAACTTACTGGTCGGGCAAAGTGTTGTTGACTTTTTTCAATTAAGAATTTCTCAGTAGCAGCCCGCAGTCCAGATTTGTGCCCGATTAATGGCAATAGGCACACGCCCTATCACCTACAATAGGATTTAAACATAACTGCCGAAATATGAGTGTACTATTTTTACATCTCTGCCAACTTCTTCGAGGACCAGACGTATTGTTATGTTATACAAAACTTTCCGTAACCGAGCGACGATATCGATCCAACGTCACTGAAATTCAGCTGAACAAACATCGTCAGTGCGTTATTCAATTATTAACTAGGTATTCATAAAGTTTTGAAGAAGAAATTAAATCATAATGGCCGCTTTGATAGCACCTGTTGATGATATGGAGATGGAGAAGATTGCAGAAGATGAACTATCTAAATTGCAAAGACAGGTAAATATTCTTACAAACTTAAGTTTTGTTAATGTTATAGAATGGCAAACAAGTGATGTTAACCGTCAACTTCCGCTTTTGGACGAAGCATCAGCAGGCTTAGCAGACGCTTTCTATTTTTACGAAGAATTGACAAAGCTCTTTCTATACAAAGTGACATCTCGTTTCTCCATTTTTGACATCGCTCCGTAAAGAAAGAAAAAGAAATAGAAAGCGTCATGCTAAGCCTGCTGAGGTGCGTAGTCATCAAGAGATGAGCTGAGATGCCTCATTGCACCCATAACCTTCAAAGCCAGCAACGCTACTTGGCAGCACGAAAATGTATGCTGGTTCTAATACTTCCCCAACGAGCTCCTTCACAAAGAGCTGTTATCATCATCATTTCAACTGAAAGATGTCCACTGGTGGATATAGGCCTCCAAAGAGCTAGTTTTGAGAAAAAGATGTCCATTGGTGGATATAGGCCTCCAAAGAGCTAGTTTTGAGAAAAAGATGTCCACTGGTGGATATAGGCCTCCAAAGAACTAGTTTTGGGAAAAAGATGTCCACTGGTGGATATAGGCCTCCAAAGAGCTAGTTTTGAGAAAAAGATGTCCACTGGTGGATATAGGCCTCCAAAGAGCTTGTTTTAAAAAAAAGATGTCCACTGGTGGATATAGGCCTCCAAAGAGCTAGTTTTGAGAAAAAGATGTCCACTGGTGGATATAGTCCTCCAAAGAGCTAGTTTTGAGAAACCCTCAATCTATAGTCGAATTATTAATTCACTGAAGTAATCTGACACGTGCTAGCTGTCGCTGTGTGTAATAAAATGGTCCTATTTAGGGATACCTTCTTTTCGCATAATATTCTTTTTCCTAATATACTTTGGCATAACGATTTTGGTATAATTTGTTTTGCCATAGTACTTTGCCATATTTTTTTTTTGGCATACAGTTTATGTTAGCATAATTATCTTGAAGGCTAATTTGTTTTTTAATTCGCATAACGTTACTAGGCCTAATGACTATTAGCATAATAATATTTAGGCATAAAATTAATAGAATTAATTGTCTAGGTATATTTTCCTTTTTTAGTTGATATGTACTCCAGACTGGGGGGAAATTGTGGTGGTGAACTTGCAGTGCCCCATACATAATTTTGATCAAACCATTTTGCGATAGTTTCTGTAAAGTTTTTGTTGGTTAAAAATTCAATATGTTGTGCTACAAAAGTTAGTAACAGAACCGAATCGCTGCAAGACTCCACGTAGTCTTGTCTGCCCTACATCTTTTTTTTTTTTGGGTGGGAAATCATCAAATAACTTCTCCCGCTCTGGGCGGAGCGGGAGGGTGAAGGAACACGGGACTTTTAAACTTACTTACTTACTTTATTTGTATTGTAACAGTTCAGGGTGATGGAAATAGACCGGGCGACAGTGCTGAGCAGCGTGCAGCCGACTCTCAGGATGCAGAAGAACATCATCAACACCCTCAACCAGGACCTGGACAAGATCATGATGGAGCTCAAGGTTCACTTACAGACACAGATAGTTATCTGCACCCATATTGTGCTGAACTGAAGGCAATTCCTGCAATATTGAAAACGTTCCAAATCATGTCACAATTATTTTTGACATATATTGTCGCAGAGATGATCTCTGCGACAATATATGTCAAAAAGGGAAAAAATTATGAAAACAAAAATATTACAATATTTTGGACAGATTGAGACTATGATTTTAATGCGAACCTTTTTAAAGATACGGGAATAGCCCCCTTTGATTTTTTGTTTAGTACAGGTTAAGTAGGTATAGTATAAGAGCAATGGTGGCCCAGTGAGCAGTGGTGGCCCAGCGGTAACGGCCGCGACTTACGAGTTTTAGGTTGTAGGTTCGAACTCTGACAAGCGCCTTTACTTTGTGTAAATTATTCCATCACCACTGCTCTCAAAACGGTGAAGGAAAACATCGTGAGGAAACCGGCATGTCCTAGAACCAAAAATTCGAAAACATGTGACATCTACCAACCCGCACTGGGCCCGTGGTGGATTACGGCCTACTCCCTCTCACAGAGAGGAAGACTGTGTCCCAGCAGTGGGAACATTTATTGGCTGATTATGCTAAGTGAAAAAATTGCAAAATGCTAACATCACCTAAAGTCATCATTTATGACCTATGGCTTAACAGCAGAAAAACGAACGATGGAATTCTACTAAAGACTTGTTCCAATATTTTTTTACCAGTTTACCAAAAGCACGTCCAACCTCATGGATGGCGCCAGAAGCCGGGAGAAGCTGATAGCTCTTCTGAAAGAACACGAGAAGTACTCAACAGAAGTGCGGGAGCATAGAGAGAATATCAAGGAGCTGGACTTCTTGCTCAAACAAGTGCAGAAGGAGACCAAGTCGTTGAGAACCAAAGTCACTGGGTTTGAGATTGTAATTATGTGTTTTATTCAGTATTTTATAAGATACACCAGACAGACGATACTTATTTAAATATTACCGTCATCGCCGATATCATTTGTGTTTTTTTAGTGATGTCTCGTTGGCTTAATAGTGCTGAGCATGAGGTTCCTGGGTTCGATCACCGGGTCGGGCAAAGTGTTATTGAGTTTTTCCATCTGGAATTTATCAGTAGCAGTCCGAAGTCTGGATTTGTGCTTGGTTGATGGCAACAAGCCCGCCTCCTGTTACATGGGACTTAAAACTTAAAATATCTGGCGAAATGTGCGTGTACACTGTAGATACCTCTGCCTAACCTTTCGGGGATTACAGGCGTCATGTTATGATAAAGTTAAGTTCTTCAGTGTAGAAGGACAGCCTGCCGGGGTCGCGGGAAAGTCCGAAAGGGATACCGTGGTACCTCTGGCAACACAGGCAATGGGAGGTTTTTTTTGTTGGTATAGTGGTGTGCTAGCTGACATATGGCTAATAATTTAATGTTTTGTGTTTCACGTGGTGTAAATTGTTTTGCCTACTATTGTATAGAATCCATTTTTTTTCTCTAACTGAACAGACAGCTGTGCTGCTGGGGAGTTTGTTGGCCACTTCTTCTTCCCAGCTAAAGCACTAGGAAGTGGCGAAGGGTGGGCGTTTTGGGGGACTGTCTTATGTAATTGAGACGTTCGAAAAGTGCTGATCCTCAGCCTAGTTTGAATAAATGACTTTTGATTTTGATTTTGAACACGGATGGGTTTTAGTCAGAAAGAGACACACCCTCCTGTTCCACCCAAAGCGGAAGAAGTTATTTGAAAACTTCCCACCCTAAAAAATAAAAAGGTTTGAAGTACAGTAGGTACACTTAGGGCATCAACGATGCCTTACAGACCTGGGGGGCAACCACGGCCTCTTATAGCAGTATTATTTTAATATTGCTTTACAGTGGGAAGGAGATGGAGCTATACCCCCTGTATAACTTCATCTCATTCTCACACTGATGTAATATTGACACTGCTATGGCTAAGGCCGTGGTTGACCCCTTTTTTTTTGGGTGGGAAATCATCGATTAACTTCTCCCGCTCTGGGCGGAGCGGGAGGGTGTGTCAGACTCTTACTGACTAAAACCCACCCGTAATCCTTCCTGTTGCCTGTGTTGCCAGGGGCCTCGGTGACCCATTGCCCCCTGAAGAATACTCAATACTTTATTGCAATCCACAATGTATTGCTTAGGTGGTAAACATTGGCTTTAGAACAATCGAGGACCATGTCGGGCACAGCAAAAGAAAGATAGGTGGTAGAGATGAGGACTTATCGTTTATCTTTTACCTAACTTATTCTAAAAAGAAAACTTTCTTGTGCATTTTATAATATAAGTTTTAAGGATTTATCATTTAAATATTCCTCAGAATCCATTACATGATCTCTAATCTTTTTTTTTTAGTACTAACCGCCATGGTATAGGTTCTGTTAGACCTCTGTTATTTGTTCTAATGATAGCTATTTATTTCTTTGACACCAGGCTTACGCTAACGTGCTGACCGGTCAGACGCTGCTCAGTCAGCTAGAGAACCGGCTGGACACAGCAATGAAAAAGTTCAACACGGTCAACAGTGAAAACTACTCCATGAGGCTTGAGATCGACCGGCTGCTAAGGGATCGGTAAATATAACGTTTTTTATGAACTGCTGTAAAGAATCATAAGTAACCAGAAATCACAGACATGCAGTAAGCAAGGAAAATATCGTGAGGAAACCGGAATGTCCTAGAACCAAAAATTTGAAGACGTGACATCCGTCAACCCGCACTGGGCCCGCGTGGTGGATTATGGCCCACTCCCTCACACAGAGAGGAGGCCTGTGTCCCAGCAGTGGGAACATTATAGGCTGATTATGTAAGAAAGAAAGAAAGAAGGAAAACGTATTTATTGGGACTCGCACAGGAGATCACAAATTAAACTAAATAAAACAAATTATTTAAAAAACAAAAAACCCGACTGCAAATCACATACCTAACTGAAAAGAGAAAAACAAGTATTATAAGTTTATAAGCTATATAAATTTGGTATCGCAGGCAACTTTTGTTTGTCTCCGCCTGTGATACCAAATTTCTATAGATTTTTAAATAATTTGTTTTATTTCAAGCTTTTTAGTTTTATTAATATACTTATATATATGGAATTGACTCATTACTAGCTTTTATTTGATATCAATATTGTTGTAATTTATTTAAAAAAAAACGTTTCCCTCCTTTTTTTGTGTTTGCAGATGCAATATATAAAAATTATATAGCCTATGTCACTCCCACAATGAATACGAATCTAACGACACCTCTAATGTTAAAATCCTTCAAGCCGTTTAGGCTACCGATCATGCCAAAAAAATAGACATACATACATACATACTCTCGAAAAACATTACCCTCGTTCTGGGGCAGTCGGGTAAAAACACTCATAGAAACATAAAAAAAAAATAAACGCAAAGTAAAATGAAAATAAAACAAAAAGTCTTGTACGAAGCCAAAAGGCTCCTATAGACGCCTTTAATTAAAATAAAAAAGTTCCAATACCAATCTACTATAAACTTAAAACAGCCTACCTAGTTATTGCCGTACACTAAGGTGGAATGTCCCTTGCACGTCATATAACGACAAGGTGTATTTGCCTTTGTGATCGTTAGATAGTTTTAACCTTAGTGTTACATTCGTATAATTAAGTTTCAATTTACTGGGAATTGTTGTAATAAGTGGTATTTACAGTATGAAGCGACGCGCGCATTACTTACGATCACTAAGTATACAAACACGCTGTGAATGTGTGCGTGAATACGAGTAGCGTCAGCATATAAACGCATTAACTCACTTCCGACTTCGCCATTGTCTCGGACGGTACCAAGCACGAGCTCGTGCGCTTACACGCACATTCACAGCGTGTTTGTACACTTGCTAAACACGAGTAAAGTGCGCGTCGATTCGTGAGATAAATACTATACACAACAACAACCGTGTGATAGAAAGTTACCTAAGTTCATCTTTGGATAGAGATTATTTAGTCAAGGATACCGGCAATATGGATTAAGTTTTTTTTTTCTTGTAAATTTACTTCCATTCCATTGCTATATTACAACCACTGGGCACAAACATTCAAGATTTTGGTTGCCATTAACGCCTATGGCATTACCCTGCGGCAGGCTTTATGCTCATTTTACACACACTATACGACTGATTTACATCCGTAAGACGTCCTTGTAACATAAGGTCCAATTGAAAACCACCGTCAGGCACTAGTTGTCTGGCATTTATGCTGAACTGAGCCTATTTGGCGCAGCCATTAGACACACAATACTGTTTTAAGTATTTTCTGTTTAATCTTTTTTGGATGAATATTGGTGCCGATTCCCTTGTTCACAAACTAAACTAAATTTAAGTTCAGTGCATCTTTTTCTTTCTATTTCATTAAGAAAAGGACAGAAGATCAATTTTAGTTTAGTCCTGTCAAATTAATCAGCGCTTGACGTATTTTAGTAGGCAAGTTTTTAATCACGACTTAACTTGTATGGAGTAGTGACAGTCGCTGATTAATTTGACAGGACTAAACTAAAATTTATCTTCTGTCCTCTTCTTAATGAAATAGATAGAAAAAGATGCACTGAACTTAAATTTAGTTTAGTTTGTGAACAAGGGAATCGGCACCATTGTGTGCCTTAACCTGGGCCAAATAAATGTATTTTCTTTCTTTCTTCTCTTCTTTCTTTCAGTTATTATCCACCCATAGATTTGGGTGATAGTACTTATTTATTTATATAATCCTTTAAACTATTGCCCGCCACGTCAAAAAAAGCAAAGACGTGCCCTCGGCGCCAAGCTACGAATTATTCCTTAAAATCTGTCATGGAGTCGTGACCGTGGCGCGCTGGGCACATTTTGCTCTGTCATATATGACTGTGGCGGTCAAAAGGTTAAGCACACACATGTACGGAGGCGGAATGTAGTCATTGTGCTTGTCGTATTTTTTTACCCAGGTTGTATTCTTTTTATTCAAAAATCATTCGAATTTAAGTTAGTCCAGCCTCGGTCTATTCCGCAAAAATCTCATCGTGAAAACTGAGGGGAAGTGAGCTTGAGCGTGATCTACACATATCTATCTATTTTTATTTAAATATTTACACTATAAAACTGATTTACATCCGTAAGACGTCCTCGTAACATACTCGTAATGTCCAGTTGAAAACCAGCGTCAGGCACCAGTTGTCTGGCATTTATGCTGAACTGGGCCTATTTGGCGCAGCCGTGAGGCACACAATACTGTGTTCTAACTACTTTCTGTTTTTTGTTTTTGTATGAAAATTGTGTGCCTTAACCTGGGTCAAATAAATTTATTTTCTTTCTTTCTTTATTTCTTTGATCTGTAATTTTACCTGGCTAGGTAGGGACAGTTGACACTTTAAAAGCTCTCTTCACCTAAGATTTCACGATGAAATTTTAACAAATTAGACCGACTGAACTTCTTCATACGAACGTCTTGATATTTGCCCAACAAGACTGCACGATGGTTCATAATAAATTGGATTTACTTGTTTTGTTTCTCAATCTGATTAGTTCGATAAGATCGCTAGGATAAGAAGCGTAATGTATAATTTAGTGGACTACAAAAGGATTGTTATCTGTGCCCAGTTAGTAGGTAAAAGTAACTTACCTAATGCAATGGCCAGTTACAATTTAACCACCAATTCAATTTACCCCAAGATAAGATAAGGAAACTCATGTTTCCTTATCTTATCTTGGGGTAAATTGAATTGTACAGTATACAGGTCTTATAATTAATATGAGGTAGCTACATGTTTTGCCATTTGTGGCGTACAAAATTAGTCGCACTAGACAACAATATAAACCATGACCATAACAATACAAAAAAAAAAACAAGGAAATTACAATGTCAAAATATAAATTTAAATTAGAATTGACAATGTCGAAATTTAATTCAAAATTACATAGTCAAGATTTTAATTCAATTCAATTTAATTTGAGAATTCTACACAAGCATAATATCGTTTAAGAATTCATCTAGGCTTCTCTAATAATAACGCCTGAAGGGACTTTTTGACAATTTTTTATCTTTCTAATTCATTTAATTTGATAACATTATTTAAAACCAAAATACAAGATGATTATTAACATTAACTAAATTAAATTAAAACTAAGTTAAACCTAAAAAAGGGCTCTCGAGGCATTGTACCGAGGATGCTGGCGGCATTTCCTCGCTGAATTGCAATGCTGATGCGTTGCGCGAGAAAGCCGTCAGCTTTTCGCTCACCAGTTACATCAACCAGACGTTTCGCAATTTCCGCAAATAACTTATGCGCACTGGGATCCCACGGACCGTGGGTCTCGACGCCAAAGGGCACAAAGTTATACTGTCTGCCAAGGACTCTTTCATTTATAAGTTTAATACATTTAATAATATTAGGTATTTCATTATAAATATTTGGTGCAATACCAAAGAAACTCTTTTTAATAAAGCAGTATTGCATTTGTATGGGTGTAACAAATTCTTATATTGGACACGAATTAGGGTTCTCTTAGCTGCTGAAATGTTTTTAAATAATTGTTGATTCGCTTTTACAAACAATGCAGTCTCTAATATGTAGGTACAAAGATGGTAAAGGTTGGTATTATTAATTCTTTAAACTAAGGAACACAACTAACTATCCGTTGTTCTTGGACACATTGATCGTATATATCTTTTTGTATCCTGAATATATAGTTGACTGCCCCCGTAAAACTTAAAATAGAAGCGGAAATGGATTAGTCCATGATAGGCTGTTAATAGGGTGTCAGTATTTACTTTCTTGGATAATTGGAATAATAGATATGCAGATTTACTCCGACGATTGCAAATTTCCTCTAAGTGAGGTTTCCAAGTTTATTATCTATAGTTATACCTAAGAATTTAGCATTTGTAACTTCTTCTATTATAGTGTTAAGCGCCGTAAGCATCCACCAGTTAACATTGCTTATGTTAACTGGTGGATGCTTACGGCGCTGGTGGAAATGAATAACTATTGTTTTATTGAAATGAATTACAATATTATTTTTGTCAAGCCAATTTATAATGTCACTCAGAGAATTTTTTACGTCATTTTGATAATTATTGGGATTATTATATTCCACAATAGCCGTGCTGTCATCCGCAAATAGTACCATTTTATGATCTATAGTTTTTGGGAGATCATTAATTTATAAGAAAAGAGGTGGCCCCAGTACGCTACCTTGAGGTAGGTACACCATATTGACACACATCCACCTCCATCCTTTCATCTTGGGATGGTTGGTTACTATAAGTTGGAGGTAAGGCGCAATTTCGCACCGTTTAAATATGTCTTTATGGTGTTTCGTGGTATACTGAATAATCCGCTAATACTAGAATCTTTGGGGTTGCTCGTTCCAAACAATAGGCTGCGGCAAGGACCGAGAGAGAGACTGTTTAAAGTCCCGGTGGCCCGTACAAACTTATTAAAGTTTGCACCGGTGTAGCGGTGGGGCGGGCAATCAAGGTACTCAATGGCGCGGCGGCGTCTCTCTGCGATTGGATAACTTTACTTGCTCTTTGGCGGAATTCCAGAGGGTGACACTTAACATATTGTGCTCTGTATGACTTGTCTGTACTCAGAGTCTATTTTAAATTAAATTAAATTGAGACTACATTGTTGTATTGGGTTCCCACCTGTAAAAGCAAATGTAAGTGGTAATATCAAAGCAATAAATACATTTTATATGCCTTGGTTTAGATACGTGTTTTGTCTCCAATTTAGTAATATGACAAATTTCAAGATAAAGTTTCGGTTAATTTAATATCCAGATTATACAATAAGTAACAAAAACCCTGTTGTTCCATTTAGGAACGTATACATTTACCTATAAGCAGAACATTGATGAAATTATAATTTAAAAAAATTAAGCATTGGCTAGTCGTGAGGTCAAAATCAAATAACTATTAAAATCGACACATAAAAAAAAATGTTTAGAGTATCTGATTTTACAAGTACATCTTTATTTCGCTAAATAGCCTACTAGCTACTAGCGGCTTTCTTTGAATGCGACAAAAGGTGCCGCCAAAAACATCCGCCGCGCATGTCGGCGGGTCGGTACCACGTGCCTACCTTCCCACCCCGCCACCCGTCTCCCTGCGAAACACTTCCTTAGTCTCCCGCGCAGCTTTCTTCCGAGTGGACGTTATTGTTGACCTACGTGACTAGTGCCTAGTGACTTGTGTTTTGTTTACGTAAACGTTGACAATGTCTTATTCTAACGTAGAATATTTTAATATGTTGATGTGTCTTCGGAAATGTGACTGCAATTATGCAGAAGCACGCAGACTCTACCAAGAACGTTTTGCGACCATTACCGTCGGCGATGGCATTCCAACGTTTGCACATACGTTCGTACAATATCGTCAATGTGCACGGGCGCGACCTGACATCGAGCTGAGCTGACGCAGGCAGACAGAAGTCTTGGACTTGTTTGAGCACGATCCAACGCGAAGTATACGCTCAGTGGGACACGCACTTGGAGTAAACCATATGCGCGTTAGGAGAGTACTCAAAGAAGATGGCCAGCCCCCATTTCACTATTGTCGCGTCCAATCACTACTTCCCTCCGACTATGAGCCAAGAAGTGTAGAGGTACAAGGTGGTCATATCGAACAACAACTCCGTGGCCGTCAAGTAGATATCATAATAAATTAATGCATTAAAATGTAAATAGGTACATCAGGTTTTATGTGACAGACGCAGCGAATTTGTTTTTTTTAACGTAGTGAAGTGTTAAATGTAGTTTTAACAATTATCAATTGTGCTTAAAAATACTGTATAAACCAAGATTTTCAAAGATTAATTCGTTAAAGTGATACTGATAAACAACAGCTGACAAGGTCACGGACTTGTGTAGAAAAATAGGTAGATAATCGGCGGCGCGGCGGCACCGATCAAAGAGAGGGCGGGAACGTTCTATCTACACTCGGCGTCAAAAAAATCGCACCTCCGCAAAATTAGCTTTCAAGCATTATTAACCCTTGAGACACGCAATTACCCCCACCAATATTGGTATCTTTTGAAAGCCCTAGAAAAAAGCTTTAAAAAAATATCCATTTCATTTAATTAAAAAACAAGGTTGATACCACAGGTCACTAAAAAAAAATTATGAAATTTTGCTCCTCAAAAGTACCCACTACTTGCGCTACCTGTTGTGGGTATAAAAGGGTCGATACAGGTTTAATGGAGGTCGTTCGCTATCCAACCGTCAAAGAAGACACACGAGAAGATCTTTCACAAGAAAAACGTCCTTGAAGATGGATACTACTGCTGAAGAAGCCGCCCAAGTGATTGCACTACTGCAAACAGGGATGCGACAGTGTGATGTCGCTCGGCAGCTGAACCTGAGCCGTTTTTCGGTTCGACGAGTGTACCAGCGGTTCTTGCAGACCAGTGGCTTGGTCCGGAGGCATGGGTCTGGTAGACGTCGCTGCACTTCTGAGAGAGACGACCGATTCATCGTGTTGAAGTCTAGGAGAAATCGGTTCTCTAATGCAGTTGAGTTGCAACAACAGCTCCAGGCAGCTCGCAGAACAACCGTGAGCGTCTCTACAGTTAGACGAAGACTGAAGGAGAGAGAGATAGTGGCTAGAAGACCTGCTACGGGTCCAAAATTGACCGCAGCACATCGGCGAGCTCGCTTGCAGTTTGCTCGCGACCACGTTAATTGGACCCTGGACCAATGGAGAGCTGTTCTCTTCTCAGACGAAACGAGAGTGTGCCTTTTCTGCAACGATAGACGCAGAAGAGTGTACAGAAAACAGGGGGAACGTTTCGCCCAAGCCTGCATCCAAGAGACGGTAGAATACGGGGGTGGTTCCTGTATGTTCTGGGGCGGCATGTCGACCGACGGCAAAACCGAACTTATTTGCGTCTCCCGGACTGGAGGTGCACGCGGGCAAGGGTCGATGACTGCTCACCGGTACATCACAGAGATCCTGGAAGAGCATGTGGTCCCGTATGCTGGTTTTGTTGGCGAGGGGTTCACATTAATGCACGATAACGCACGCGCTCACACTGCCGGAATTGTGCGCGACTACCTTCAAGAGGTTGGGATCCCTGTCATGCAGTGGCCAGCGAGAAGTCCAGATCTGAACCCGATCGAGCACCTATGGGACCATTTGAAACGTAAGGTTAGGTCCCGTGATCCTGCTCCCACGACTCTCCAGGAGCTCGAAGAGGCCGTTATTGAGGAATGGGCCAGTATCCCTCAAGAAGAGCTCATAAAATTGGTGAGATCCATGAGAGAGCGCATGGAAGCCGTCATCAGGGCAAGGGGGGGTAACACTAGATTTTAGGTTAGTTTTAAGCAACTTTTTGTAACTTTTTTTTGAATAATTAGTCTGTTTTAAGTAGGGCTTAATTAAGGATTTTTATTGATTTGTAAACATTTTTATTTTTCTCGGTTCCAATAAAAAATAATAATAATGAAGAATTGTTTTTGTATACTCCTTTTTCTTACCTTTCAAATGATACCAAACATTACCCATATCCCATATTCCAAATTAGATTTAAAGTTGTTTGAAGTAGATTTTTCAAAAGGTGCGATTTTTTTGACGCTGAGTGTACTTCTGGTTTCGCGTCATCGCTTCATGTTGAATTGCAGAGGTAACAAATCGAATAAACATTACAAATATAATTTTTTTTTTTTTTTTTTTATCGAACAGTTTTTTATAAATGACTTGCTTTATCGCTTAGTAAACCGATTCTTAAAACGTAGGTAGAAGGAACAACAGGGTTTTTGTTACATATTGTATTATACAGGGTGGAATTTTGTAATGCCACCTGGAGGGAAAGTACTCTTAATACTGCAGATAGAAAGTTTTACTCAAAGGAAACATTCCTTTATTTTTGAATAGAAAGCAAACTGCATTCAAAGATTTTCGAAAATTCTCTTCTCCCACACCCGGGAATCGAACCGGCTAAAATCTGAAAAAAATATACCCTGTACTTTTATTGCATCGATCGTTAGGGTCAATTATAAGGATGAAATCTCTCTAACAAACATAAATTAAATGAAAGGAAAACCAGGGAATCTTAAATTAATTTAATTATTTACAAAAAATGGTAAACTAACTAATTAGTTGCTCGAAATGGGCTCCATTCTCTTGGATACACAAATTTATTCTTTTAACGAATTCATTTCTAGTAACCTTTAATAAAGTGTTGTGGTGAATATTATAAATCGTATTCTGAACTTCAACTCTCAATTCGTTGTCATTCGCATAAGATTTCATGTAAATTTGATTTTTTACATATCCCCACAAAAAAAAATGTAATGGGGTGAGATCTGGCGATCTCGCAGGCCATCTGATTGTGCCGTTTGTACCAATCCAGGTATTAAAATGGTTATTAATGTAGGCAGTAGTGATTCTGCTGTTATGTGCTGGAGCACCATCTTGCTGTAGAATTATTTGGTTTCGCTCTTCCTCGGGGAAACCATTTAACTCGTTTCTTAAGAGATCCAGTATTTCAATATACTTGACAGTGTTTAAATGACCTTCGTACACGTGGACTAACACTACATTATTTCTCATAATTCCGCACCAAACGTTGAAAGAAAATCTTACTTGATTGTTAGTTTCATGAACACGAACAGGACTCACTCGAGACCAATAATGGTTATTGTGGCGATTGTACATGCCATTATTGCTGAAGTTGGTTTCGTCAGACCATACAATGTTACTCAAAAAATTAGGGTTTCGGTCAATTTCTCCAAGCATGTTTTCACAAAATTGTAATCGTCTGTCACGATCCCCAATATGCAATTTTTGCACCAACCGACCTTCACGATAGCATTTATACTTATAATTTTTCAGCACTTTAAGTACGCGAGTGTGGGTTGTTCCTAATTCATCGGCAGCATCTCTACTTGAAGCCTTTGGAAATGATTCAAAGTATGTTAAAACATCTAGTTCAAAATCGAAATAGTTTTGCTGAATAGTTTGCCGTCTCTTCTAGAAACCACCCGTATTCTTTAAATTTTCTACCATTCTTTTCAATACGAACCGAGTTGGTGCCTGTCGGTCTTGATATCTCTCTCCATACCACCGCAGAGCTAGATTCACGTTTTTGTTATTTAAAAAATAAGCTTCCATTAAATCAAACTGTTCTTGATAAGCCATTTTCACCGTGAGACAAAATGTGAAATGAGTTGTAAAAACAATCAAATGTGAATAACAACTATGACAATCTAATTTTCGAATTTTAATCTAACATTTCATATTTAAATTACCTCATACACGCAGCTACGAGTATGTCGCAAAGGAGTCTGCATTACAAAAGATGGATGTTAGTTAAAGAGCTTTAACTTGACTCATTGAATTTGTAACTTCAGATTTCCTGGTTTTCCTTTCATTTAATTTATCATGTTTGTTAGAGAGATTTCATCCTTATAATTGACCCCAACGATCGATGCAATAAAAGTACAGGGTATAATTTTTTCAGATTTTAGCCGGTTAGATTCCCGGGTGTGGGAGAAGAGAATTTTCGAAAATCTTTGAATGCAGTTTGCTTTCTATTCAAAAATAAAGGAATGTTTCCTTTGAGTAAAATTTTCTACCTGCAGTATTAAGAGTACTTTCCCTCCAGGTGGCATTACAAAATTCCACCCTATATAGCACCTTCTGCCCGCGACTTCGTCCGCGTGATATTTGGGAGCCGAGCAAAAAGAAAAATAGTCAAAAAGAACGTGAAGTGAATACGAAGAGCGCGGGCGGGCCATGCAATGCGATGCGACGAAGTCGCGGGTAGAAAAGCTAGCCAGATATAAATGCAGAGCTGACCATATAATAGTTATACATATATTTATGCTCGTTACTAGTTCCACTAGTTTTAAAATGTGTGACGTAAAGCTTCTCCTACCCTACCACACGCAGATTCAGCTAGGTTTTAAGGTGTTAAAGGAATACTGACCTCAAAATGAGAGGAACAGAAAATGCGTAGAAAAAGATAATGAGAAATCTCACTAACAAAAATACTCATCACCTTCCTTACAGTTTTAAACTCTATATGTGAACCAGAAGCATGCGCTTCGGTAATCTTCGTGTTTCGCACCACAGAGGTTATGATTTCCTTGCCGGATTGCCGCCATTGGATCTCGAGGCAAAAGTCCTCGCGCACGTATGGGAGTGGCGCGAGGAGGCGAAACGCCGGGGCGTAACTCCGCTGCCGCGACATGGAGAGTACGGTTGTCGCAACCCAGTGCTGGGCACGCCACGATTGCGGCGATAAGATCCCTCTTTGAGGAGTGGCTAGAGAGGCGCCACGGCGTCCTCACCTTCCGCTTGATGCAGGTCCTCACCGGACACGGCAGCTTCGGGAGGTTCCTGTGTCGGATAAAGCGGGAGGAAACGGCTGGGTGTCACCACTGTATGGATCGCCCGGAGGACACGGTGGAGAATACGGTGTCGGTCTGCTCGGCTTGGGCAGAGCACCGCCGTGTCCTCGTGGAGGCGATCGGTGGCAGAGATCTCTCGCGTCCGGCCCTGGTTCAGGCCATGGTACGGAGCGAGAGAGCATGGGCAGCCGTCACCTCCTTCTGCGAAGCAGTAATGCTCGCGAAGGAGGAGGCGAGACGGTTGAGGGAAAGGCAAATTTCACGACCTCTCGCCCCTAGCCGCCGCAGGAGACGCCCTGGGCGTCGGGAATCCCGGGCGGATTTCCGGCCACCGAGGCGCGGGCTTGCGGACGGTGAGCGAATGGGTAGCTTACCGTCCGGTAAGGACCAGGCCCGGGTCGACGGCGCGTTGTATTCTACGCGCGCCTCAAAGAGATGTCGTCAGCACAAGCGTAGGGGTCCACTAGGGCCGACGCTTGCCGGGTTCGCGGGAAGGTACTAAAGGTTTACCGACGCCCCTGGCAACACAGGCAACGGAAGGAATACGGGTGGGTTTTAGTCAGTAAGAGTCTGACACACCCTCCCGCTCCCAGAGCGGGAGAAGTTATTTGATGATTTACCACCCAAAAAAAAAAAAGAGGTTGTGATTCTATGTTTGTACGACCGGGCTTTGTATCATTTCGCGTTTGTATGAAGTTTCCTCCTTGTCGGGTTATCTGCTCCGGTCTAAGATAGTCATTTGTCAGTTTTGACACTAAAAAGTTTTGAAGGGTTTTTTGGATTTGCATGGAGTTGTTAATATTTAATTTTGGTAATATAAAACACGTAAGATGTTCCATGGTTGCAACAGCTCCATATTAGATCTCATACTCGCGCGTTCGTATTTCCAAAAATAGACGATGATTCCCGAAGCACATACTTTTCTTTGGAAAGCTGTACCTGATGTTCTTCTCCCCAGTCAATTCTTCAACACTCTCTGGAAGAACCAACTGAAGCGGCTGATGGACGGCAAGGCTATGATCATCGAGTTGCTGGAGCAAGCCATCTCCACATATGACCAGCGTGAGGAGTGGTGCTCCAAGCTCGACGCGCTCAAGGATAAAGCAGCTATAGATTATAGGAAACATTGTTTGGTAAGAAGCTTGTGTTACCTATCTACGACACATTGCTAAAACTGCTACGATTGGCTATTGATAAATCATTCGCTCAATCACAGCAGTTTCCGTGCGCTAGTCACATACATTTTGCGGAATCTGTCCCATAAATTATTTTCAATCGACAGATTCAGCCCGATTCAAACTTTAAGGCGGCTTGGAACATGAGTCGAGTCGCTGCGCAGTAACAAATTCACGTGTCAGCGGGGGTGATGGTTGCGGTACTCTGAAGTGCGCAGCGAGTAGCGCACTTCAGAGCCGCCATTGAGCTGTACTTTTATCTCAAGAATAAATATGGCGGTTTCAGATATTTTCTTTACAAAAACTGTTAAACCGCAATTAATATTCCTCAGTTGTACGTTTTCTGAAGACTGAAAAATATGTCCTTAGTCTGCTAACCCCTACAACTAAGCTAAATATACTGGAGTCGACTATACGATCGCCAGACCGAATTGTAAGCACACCGATGCATTGTCACCACAGCGATGTCATAGCAATAGAACAGGGGGGTAACCATCACCTCTTAAAGCAGTATTATTTCAATATTACTTAGCGTGAGAAAGAGATGGAGCTATAAGTCCTGTATAGCTCCCTCACTTTCCCACTGTGAATTAATATTATAATAATACTGCTATAAGAGGTGATGGTGACCCCCCAGGTTTGAATTATTGAATTTTTCTTTTGATAGGTACCACAAGGGAACACTGATTTCAAATCTACCCTCATTTTTTCTCTAACAGCTCTAGTTTTTGATATACAGCTATTGGCCATATTTTTGTACTAAGTAGTTACACTTAACTTTCACAAAACCGAGCAGTATTTTTTTTAAGTCTTTTTTTTTTACAAGTCCACGTCAAGAAATATCTGTAAAAACGATCCCAACTATTTCTTTAACATCTGTGGTGAATATACATGCAAAAACTGTAGACTAAGCAAAACGAAAACAGGTACTGGTTGAATGTCATGACTCTGCTACTTCAGGTCACGGCGGTTTAGACAGAACCCTGCACAGTATAAGTCAAACTTTTTATTTTCCCGGTATGCGACGTTACGTAGCAGAGTACCTGAAGACCTGCATCGAATGTGTCGGAGTTCGTAAAACGGGTGTATATTGATTAGGTACTTTGGATTTCCTTGATTTCAAGAGATGTCGCACTTCCAGCTGCTTGGTTGTAATATGAGCATAAAAACAGCCCTTGTGAACTAACTCAAGCAAGAAAATCTTATAAAAGATTTTTTTTTATAACTAGTGGTTGTTTTTCTAATGTTATTTTATTATATCTCAAAAACTAAAGCTGATACAAAAAGTCGTGATGTAAAGCCCTAATATTATAAATGCGAAAGTTTGTAAGAATGGATGGATGTTTGTTACTCTTTCATGCAAAAAGTACTGAACGGATTTGGATGAAATTTGGCAAACAGATAGTTTATAACCAGGAATAACACATAGGAACTTTTTATCCCGATATACCCACGAGGTCAAAACTTATGCGGGTGAAACCGCGGGGCGCATCTGGTTTGTCATAATATTGCATGCAACAAAAATAATAATAATAATAATAAACACTGGCAACACCGTGTCAACAGAACGTCTCCGTCTCCGTTTTCCAAATTTTACTAAAGATAATAATTTCGACAAATTTTACAAGAGTTTTACAATATATACAAAACCAAGAACAGAAAACCATTGAAAATTTAAAAAAGACCATTACACAACAGCAAAATGTAACAAAATTTAATTAAAAACCGCCGAATCGGAGGTGACATGACAGATGTCACCTCCAATAAAACAACAATACAGAAAATATGGAAAATTGGAATAATAAAGAATGTTGACAAGAGCTGCTGCTGCACGTAGAGCACGCCTACCACCTCCGGACTCTTCGCTCAGCTCCGCCTCGCCGCCGCCGGTACCCAGCCCCACTGTGAGTGCTGTGACGACACCGGCCGCGGTAGTTGCGTCGAGCTCGAGCGACGAGTATTTCTCTCCGCCCACGACGCCACCACCTGTTCGTCGATGGGGAGGACGCCGGCCGCCGGACGGTTTAGGACCTCGAGGCCCACCGGCCTCTGATAGGGTCCCAGCTCCCGGCGGAAGTGTGCAGCGCATGAGATGGACACGATCTATCAATGAGAACGCCATGAGCTCATACTATGGGGCTACAGAGGGGGGAAACAATCTGACCGCGTACCGTGTTCGGATGCTCTCTCTTTTTCAGGTGCTTGAGCCAGCTGTCAACGTTTCGGCACAACGACTGTCGGATCAGGTGCGGGTTATCCAGCGTAATCATATGTTGGATGACACTGTACTTGAGCGCCTGCGAAGTGAAATATACAGAGTAGCCATGTCATCGCCCCCCCCGACGCAGACTGTTGTAGTTTTACCTCAGTTAGACACACATCAAGCTGACGAGGGGAGTGATGACAGGGCTACAAACGTAAGTACCCAGTGCAATGTGGAATTGAGGAGTGCTTTGGAGGATGCGATTCGAGAATATCGGTTCATGTCGCCCGAAGTAAGGCCACGCTTACCTCGTTTGCCCATGCATAAGAAAAATAGGGCGCTAGTGGCAGTTCTGGATTCGCAGTTGTCAAACTATTTTGATGACTGCGAAGACCTCACTGATACTCATTCGATTCTGTACTGCGCGGCTGTAGCGGTATGTCGTGTAGCTCACGTAATATTTCCTAATGATTCTAGAGCTACACGACCGAAACCAACCGTACCAATTTGGCAGTGCAGAATTGAACGCCGTATTGGTGGGGCCAGAGCGCTCATCGGCAAACTAATCTGCTTCAGGGAGGGCAATACTCGCACTAGAGTGATGCGCTTTGTGAGGCGAGCGTTCTCAGGGACTGATATCAGCCCTCAGGACTATATGTCCCGTGTCACAGAGCGCATCGACTTCCTGAAGCAGAAAATGTATGCATGGGCGAACCGTATTCGTAGGTATAAGCGGCGAGTTGACCGATACACTCAGAATCGCACCTTCCAGAGCGATGAAAGGTGGGTTTATAGGGGTTGGGAGCAGCGAGACCAAGGTGTGACTGACACGCGCCTGCCAGATGACGATGTCATGTGTTCGTTTTGGCGCAGTATCTGATCGGTGCCTGTCAGTCACACCGAAGGTGATTGGGCTCGAAAGGTCGAGCGAGCCTGCGATCCATTACCAGAAATGGGGGCTATTACCATCTGCCCCCAAGATGTAGCTCGTGCAGTTCGTCCGTTACCTAACTGGAAGTCTCCAGGGCCGGACGGGCTGCACAATTTCTGGCTCAAATGGTTTTTAGGGTCGCACGCTCGCTTGGCGGCTCAGTACCAGACTGCTTTGGAATCTGGTTCGCTGCCCCAATTCCTAACGATAGGCGTTACCCACCTGCTCCATAAATCAGGTAGCACCGCGGAACCCAAAAATGATAGACCGATCACGTGTTTACCGACGGTATATAAAGTTCTTACATCCATTTTGAGAGCTAAAATTAACAAACATATAGACACCAATTCCATCATGTCTGCCTCTCAAAATGGATGTAGGAACGGGTCCCGCGGTACTAAGGAGTTACTCCTCATTGATATGACCATTAGCCAACAGGTTCGTCGTTTCCGAAAGGATCTGTCGACATGTTGGATAGATTATAAGAAGGCCTATGACTCGGTGCCACATACATGGCTCATGAGGGTGCTGGAGTTGTATAAAGTAGATGCAACTCTGCGCACCTTCCTGATGTCGTGTATGGGGCAATGGAGGACGGTCCTTCGCTATCCAGGATGTCGAAATATCCAGAGGAATAGCGAACCGATAAGGATCGAGCGGGGCATTTTTCAGGGCGATAGTTTGAGTCCGCTTTGGTTCTGCTTAGCCTTGAAGCACGCTGCTGGAGGATTCAGGTCTAGGCTATCGGTTGAGGAGAGGTGGTCAGGTAATATCTCACCTCCTCTACATGGATGACCTAAAACTCTTTGCCTCCAATAATTTGCAACTGATGGAGCTACTGAAAATAACTGAAACTTTCAGTAGCGCCATCAGGATGGAATTTGGAGTGGATAAATGTGCGGTCATGCATGTAAAGCGAGGGGAGATTGTGGAATCCGTGGGAACCCAACTCTCGGATTCCATAAACCTTAGAGCCCTCTCCGCATCCGAAACCTACAAGTATTTGGGTATGTCGGAAGCGTTGGGCATCAATGTTACTGACATGAAGCAATCGCTGAAGCAGCGCTTTTTTGACCGCCTGAAGAAAGTATTTAATAGTCATCTATCAGGCGGAAACAAGGTGCGCGCCTTCAACGGTTGGGTCATGCCCGTTTTGATGTACTCTTTTGGCATACTCAAATGGACTCAAACCGAACTCGACGCCTTGGATAGGAGGGTCCGTACGCTGTTGACTGCATATCGAATGCATCACCCACGGTCATCGGTAATGAGACTGTATATCCCGCGAAAGTGTGGAGGTCGAGGCTTTTTAAACGCTAAGACCCTCCACAATCGCGAGGTATGCAGTCTCAGGGAATATTTCCTAGAAGCCGACGTGGGGATGCATCGAGATGTGGTCGCGGTGGACAAGGGCCTCACCCCACTCTCCTCCTTGGCTAAAGAGAACTGGCGCAAGCTTGTAGTGCTTGACACTAACGATCGCAGGGAGGTATGGCAGAGTAAGGAGCTTCACGGACGCTTTTTCCGGGCCCTACATGAACCCGATGTAGATTTCCAAGCGTCCGTAGCCTGGCTTCGTTTCGGTGACCTCTTTGGGGAAACCGAAGGTTTTGTCTGTGCAATTATGGACGAAGTTATCATGACGAAGAATTACCGGAGATTTATTGTGAAGGACGGCACGGTTGACATGTGTCGGGCATGCCACCGTCCGGGAGAATCAATCCGACACATTATCTCCGAGTGTTCTCGTCAAGCTAACGAAGAGTATTTGCATAGACACAATCTTGTAGCCAGGATTATCCATCAGCAACTTGCTCTTAAATACAGCCTTGTAGAATCTGAAGTGCCGTACTACAGGTATGTGCCCGACCCAGTTCTCGACAATGGAAATATCACCTTGTACTGGGATCGATCCATCATCACTGACAGGACTATTGTTGCCAATAAGCCTGACATAGTGGTGGTGAATCGAACAGAGCGGCGCGCAATGATTGTTGACATAACAGTCCCTCATGACGGGAATCTCGTGAAAGCCGAGAAAGATAAACAGATCAAGTATCTTGACTTGGCTCGCGAGGTTGTCGACATGTGGGATGTAGATTCAGCAATCCTTGTGCCGATAGTCGTATCAGCCAATGGCTTAATTGCCAAGAGCCTCGACCAACACCTAAGGAGGCTCACGTTGGACGGCTGGATTAAGGGCTTGATTCAGAAAGCGGTACTTCTGGACACGGCCCGCATTGTTAGGAGGTTCCTCTCTCTGGAGCCCTGACCGCCAGTAGCTTGGACCCTGTTCCCGATACCGGTGGGCCACCATTTTTTTATATTTTTAAATGTTTTTATATATATTTTTGTATATTCTAATATTTAAAAATATAATTATATTGTGTAAATAATGAAATAAAAGAAAATAATAATAATAATAATCTTTATTACTAGAACAAGGGGTACAGTAAATCTCCTTAAAACAAATTTGGTCGTATGCAATGTGTACTTAGTCGTCAAAGGAATGCTTTGGCACTCGTACTAGGATTACCCTGTATCACGAATGCCAAAAGTTCCCATGTGCAATGTAATATTGTGTTCCCAAATTCATATTCAAAATGTGGTACTTACCTAGGTAGATATGCAGCCAAGACAAGGCCCCCGTATTCTGCCAACTAACAGATAAAATAGTTTGCCAAGGATGTAGCTAAGTCATCCGTAAACAGACACACCAGCTGTTCTAAGTCACTTAATCTTTTTGACCATACTCGTATTAGGTACCTACAACACAAATTCAGGACCACAGGATTTCAAGACCACCTTTTTATTCTTTCACGTTTTTCATAGGAAGTCCGCGAACTCCAGCGTCAATTAGACCACAGTTTGAAGCTCGAAGAGTTCCTCCGAACGAAGGGCACGGTCAGATTGACGGCAGCCGACGCTAAGGCCGAGGCTAAGAAGTTGGAGCAACAGGAGGAGGAGATGAGGATCTATAACAATTACGTCAACATACTGGATGCTATCAGGGTAAGGAAGAAACACTTCATAATAACAAGCCTGTATTCCTCGGTAGTCTACACGCATATTTTACCAGTTATGTTATAAATCTTTTTGTATTTTGGGGGCGATCTTATTGCCATTCAGACAAATCCAGACTTCAGACTGCTGCTGAGTAGTTCCTGTCTGGCTTACTTTTCACGACTTACTTTTAGGTACAACCGCAGACAATAAGCGTTTTTATAATTAGTAACGTGACGATATTATCGTGGACGTGGACGTCCACGTCCACGTCATCACGATAACACAGGGAAATAAAATATATATATAGAAATTTATTATGAAGGCGCTTTTAAACCCCATTGTTGCGTGCACCGATGTTGAAACATTAACGGTAAAACGTCACGTTATCCTGAACGTCAACGTCGTAAACGTAAAACGTATTAATATTACCTGTATGACATATTACAGCGTTTTCTAACAGCGAGACCTACATTTCAGGAATTTGCCGGCGAAGAAGACGTGGACAAACTTATCCAGGAGTTCACACGTCGTGAGGAAGAGAACTACGCTCTGTTCAACTACATCAACGAGGTGTGCACCGAGCTGAAGAACCTCAGCGATAACGTCAAGGCGCTGAGTGTTAGCATCGGTAAGTATTTCAGTTTTGTCTTTGTTTAAAGAGAGCTTGATCATTCATTCATCAAATTGACATTTACTGATGATTACACAAGCTATTATATTATTGCTAAGTTCGGCCGCCTATGCTGTTAAGAAAATTCGACGGATAACCGATGTAGATACGGCCAGAATTGTTTATTTTAGTTATTTTCACAGTCTTATGTCATATGGGATTCTTCTCTGGGGAACCTGTGCGGACATTAATACCGTCTTTGTTTTACAAAAAAGGGCTGTTCGGGCCATTTACAACCTAGGTCCAAGAGATTCCATTCGAGAAAAATTCAAAGAAATAGATATTCTGACTGTAGCCTCTTAATATATATTTGATAATCTTATGTATGTACACAAAAATATATCAAATTTTAAGAAAATGTCCGATATCCACAGTTTAAATACCACGAATAAACATAATTTTGCTGTACTTCACACTCGCCTCCACAGAGTAGGCAACTCGTTCATGGGTCAATGTATACGCTTTTACAACAAACTTCCTATTGCTATTCAAAATTTACCCATTAAACGATTTAAAAGCTGTATTAAAACCAAACTTTGTAAAAAAAGGTACTATAACATTTCAGATTATTTAGAAGACAAAAAAGCTTGGGATTGAGCTGCTCACTCTGATAAGCCTTGTGCTAAAACCATGAAACTTGACATTTAAATTATGCAAAATCATCATTATATACAACTATATATACCTACATATTGACATTGATGAATATTATAAGCAAAATTAAGTGAATATTTATTTACCTTGAAAAGTATTATATTACTTTAATTATTGTGAATGAGAGCACTATGCTAACTAAGAGAAACAATCAACTAAGAGAAAAAAAAACAACAAGAAATAAATAAAAATGACCCATCATTTTTATTTATTTCTTGTTGTTTTTTTTTTTTCTTACTTTTAATGATGGTCCGGCATTTTGAGTACTTTATGCGGCCAACCCCATTGTCCTTTCCTTGGTATTGTTTGTCGAGTCGTTGAGCTCCTTAAGTTTTGAGTTGAGCTACACGATTACTGACAAATGCTTGCACTGACTGGACAGGTCCACTCAATTTGTGTGGTTCTTTCCTCAAAAGACCATTTCAGACATGGATCTACATGGTCCTCACATGATCTGACCAAGATTATGTCTGGACTTTAAAAGAGACTTTGACCCTTGAGTTTGTTTCGCCATTTCTTCTCAGGGGTAGTCAGATAGGAAATGTCGACTCCATCTAGCTTATTTTTTAATATGACGTGTAAAAGTGATTCTCATATCCTATTAACAGAATAAACAATTTAATTTCATTTCATTTCACACCAGTTCAGAACAAACGCCTCTTCTCAGAGATGGAAAACAAGTATTGATCACCACTCTCGCTTCTGTCGCCCACTGATATAAATAAACGATTTTCGCAAGGTCTTAATCACCAGTCACCACGCTGAGAAAATCTGAATTCCATAGAAAATTTTCATTTATTTCGTACAGAGTACCGAAGTAGGTACAGAGTTGTAGCTATTGACCGCCCCCTATGTTGGTTTTTAGGGTTCCGTACCCGAAGGGTGGCGGAAACGGAACCGTAATAGGGTTCGTAAGCCTCCGCTGTCCATCCGTCCCTCTGTCTGTCCGCGGGCTGTATCACATAAACCGTACCAGGTAGACAGTTGAAATTTTCACAGATTGTGAATTGTCGTTATAACCTAGGTACTCATACAAGAAACGTGTTTTTTTCGGCGCTTTTGAAAATAAATTTTAATGGCTAAATATTGTAAGGTGGTACAGAACCCTTCGTGTGCGACTCCGACTCACACTTGGTTGGTTTTTGGCTTTTATGTCATTGCACGACCCTATGCGTCGGGGGTATTAATTGTCGATTTATGAGCTGGGTGCTGGGGGCACTGCAATTGATAAAAACAAGCGGTCAATAGGTCAACGATTTTTTAACTTTTTTCTTTCTCCACAGAGGAAGAAAACGCCAAACACCAAGCGAAGCTCTTGCAGCAGCAGGACAGCATTGAATCGCTGCGGAGTGCGCTGGACGAGAAGCGCAAGGCTACCGCTAGCGTGCGCGCCACGTGCGACAGGAGCTCGCAAGTGCTGGCCACATTGCTGCAGCAGATACATGCTTTGGCTTTGTTAGTACACTGCTACAAAGATCTTTTGGCGCTCGAATGACGAACACGTGGCTGTTGGTTCAGCTTGTCTTAGATATCATAATCATGTGCGGTCCATGGCCCTCTACGGGGCTCCTTTATGGGCGCGTTCCCTGGCGCTGCGGCCAGCCCGCCGGTTGAGCGCGGCCCAAAGGGTCATGGCCATCCGGATGGTCCGGGGATACCGCACGGTCTCCTGTGAGGCAGCGAGCCTCCTTGCCGGATTGCCGCCATGGGATCTGGAGGCAAAAGTCCTCGCGCACGTATGGGAGTGGCGCGAGGAGGCGAAACGCCGGGGCGTTACTCCGCTGCCGCAAAAAATCGCGGCACAGCGAACGGAGCTCCGGCGGGATCTCATGGCGACATGGAGAGTACGGTTGTCGCAACCCAGTGCTGGGCACGCCACAATTGCGACGATAAGTCCCCTCTTTGAGGAGTGGCTAGATTGGCGCCACGGCGTCCTCACCTTCCACCTAACGCAGATCCTTACCGGACACGGCAGTTTCGGGAGGTTCCTGTGTCGGATAAGGCGGGAGGAAACGCTCGGGTGTCACCACTGTGTAGATCGCCCGGAGGACACGGTGGAGATACGTTGGAGGTCTGCCTGGCTTGGGCAGAGCACCGCCGTGTCCTCGTGGAGGTGATCGGAGGCAGAGATCTCTCGCGTCCGGCCCTGGTTCAGGCCATGGTACGGAGCGAGAGGGCATGAGCAGCCGTCACCTCCTTCTGTGAAGCAGTAATGCTCGCGAAGGAGGAGGCGGGACGGTTGAGGGAAAGGCAAATTTCGCGCTCTTTCGCCCCTAGCCGCCGCAGAAGACGCCCTGGACGTCGGGAATCCCGGGCGGATTTCCGGCCATCGTAGGCGCGGGCTTGCGGACGGTGAGCAATGGGTAGCTCACCGTCCGGTAAGGACCAGGCCCGGGTCGACGGCGCGTTGTATTCCACGCGCGCCTCAAAGAGATGTCGTCAGCACAAGCGTAGGGGTCCACTAGGGCCGATGCCTGCCGGGGTCGCGGGAAGGTACCAAAGGGTTACCGAGGCCTCTGGCAACACGGGCAACTGAAGGAATACGGGTGGGTTTTAGTCAGTAAGAGTCTGACACACCCTCCCGCTCCGCCCAGAGCGGGAGAAGTTATTTGATGATTTCCCACCCAAAACAAAAAGATATCATAATCAGCCTATAATTCCCACTGCTGGGACACAGGCCTCCTTTCCTCGAGAGGGAGTGGGATGTAATCTACCATGCGGCCCAAGTACGGGTTGGTAGATGTCACATGTCTTCGAATTTTTGGTTCTAAGACATGCTGGTTTCCTCAATGTTTTCCTTCGCCGTTTTGAGAGCAGTAGTGATGAATTTAATTACAAGATATACTCGCAGTACATACTAATTACAATAGCTTGTAGCAAAGTTGTTTTGTCAAATGTATTGGGAAAACTAGACAGCGCCAGTAGTTCCGATTTTGTACACGCGCCAAAAGAATCTTGTTGCTATATCGTAAATGTAACACATATTTTTGGTATAGCAACATTTATCTAGACGTCATCTTATTTATTTATAGGCAAATCGCACGCTTAATAGAATACTGACCGATTAGAGCTTGAGACAAAGTTAGGATTTCTGCATTTTTTTTTGCACAGATTTAAAATCAATGGGTTTTGAAAAGTATCTAGGTATTTCTTTAACTGTAAATTACGTATTAATTATATTGGCTAAAAAGCGTAGTAATTGCAAAACATTTAACGGCGATTTCCTAGAAATCTACTTTTTGAGTTAGGTCAGTATTCTATTAAGCGTGCGAAATGTTACCAGAAAAACGAAGATTGATCTGGTTTAGTAATTCTTAATCTTGGGAATATACAGTGTTTTTTTTTTAATTGGGACAATATGGGGAACTGCGAATCCATAGGAAATACGGGGAAACTGTCTTAAAACTATTAGCTCTTTTTTCATGAAAATTTTTTTGGCGTAACTACTTAGTTTTTTAAATCAGAATAATTTTTCTGCCAGCCTGCATGCTGTGAGGTTCCCTTTTACAGACAACCTTTGCAGTTCTTACGCCATTACTTTATAAAAACTTTTCAGGTCTTCAGAGTGTGACTCGCTGCCGCTCCTGAAGCTGCTGGGCAGACGGTTTGACATCAACGTGACCAACGCGCGGCTGTACATCAAGAGCTTGGAGAAGAAGGTGCTTGAGCTCATCGATATTATCAGAATTGATGAGGTAAGGGAAACTCTATCTCTAGTTCAGTATATTGTTTGAAGAAGCAATCAAATCGTCATCTACACATTTTCGTTCGTAGGTAGGTAGGTAGTTATCCTTTTATTTGCCTGCAAATATATTATTATCTTTAACTTTGTTATTATCTTTATTTTTATTAGCAACATTACTAAACCAAACTTATAAAATTAGGTAAACAAGAGTTGTTATTTGCAGAAATAGAAAAGGTGTTTTTTTTTGCATTACCAATCTCCGATATTGTCCATGCGAGAAACACTCTTGACAGTCGAGAAATTCTCCTTGTGTAAACAGGCTTTACGCATTTTCGACCTAAATAATGCGAAATAGTAGAACACATAATGCAGGGTACAGATTAGAGAAACGTTACATGAAATGTGACGCAAATTAGCCAGCCTAATTTATGCCATGCAACATGAAATGTAACACATCAAGTACCTAGGTCAATTTGTTTCAACGTGTGTTAGAAAGAAAGAAATAAAGAAAGAAAAATGCGTTTATTGGCATTACAGCAAAAATATTTATTATTTATTTATTTTATTTCTTAAGAAAACTTACTGCTAGGATACAGATAGTAGACAGTTAGTGAAAGAAGGCCAATTAAAAGTTTTCACTATACCTTATATACCTTAAAACTAAAAAAAAAACAATATGATAATGCCAAAAGGGCTCAGCTCAGCAAAATGTCAGATGACAACACAAGTTTATATTTTTAAGTCACGTTTCACCAATCTGTGCCCGCCGTAACATTGTACTATTTCGTGGTCCCAGCTGATCCAGCGCCAGGCGGAGTCCAAGGAGCGCACCCCGCCGTCCACGCGCCGCCGCCGCGGGCGCGCCACGCCCGCGCCGCGCGCGCGGGACGCTGTGGCCGCGCAGTAAACATTGTGCGTCTTATGGAAGGCCACTATGCCAACTTCAGGACAATAGATTGCCTTCTGAATGACACCAACGGCTATAGCCGGTAATGAGCCATAAGCATACTTAGAAAAACATGATTCTTTGTAATGAGGAAAAATTTTCCGGAAAAATATGACAATTAATATGGCTATTTATGACTTTTTAAATAAAATTATGACTAATATTGATAACAAGACACCGGTTTCTGCTGGGTATTGTGATATGACGCAAGCTTTTGATTGTGTTGACCACAATATTTTAGACTCCTATGGTATAAGAGGTAACATTCTGGACTTATTATGCAGTTACCTTTCAAAAAGAAAACAAATTCAAAGACTAAACAAGTTACATACCTGTCCAAAGAACGCACAGTGTATTTTGGAGTACCACCGGGTAGTGTATTGGGTCCCTTACTGTTCTTACGTTAATGACCTGCCCAAAGCCAAAATTGCAACATTCCAAAATCCATCACAGTTAAATTCAAATGTATTAAAAAAAATACCGAAAGACTTGCTATGTAATAAAAGTTATTATAAATTAAATGACTATTTGAATGATACTTTGACATCTGACTTTTCGATACTCTGACATCTTAATGATACTTTGACATCCTCAATAAATTGTGTGTATAGGATATTATTTTTAATTGACATACCTCAAATTGTAATTGTCGTAATTATGCAATCAATAATGTTAATACTAACCTAATAATCTCTGTCCTGTAATAATTGTATGTACCTAATATTTGCACGCCACACTTGGCAGAATGTGATGATACCATCGACTAAACTTAAGACCATATATAATGTACCATAATTATTCTGACAAATAAATGATTATGATTGCAAGTTAGCTTCGTCTCCTTCGACCTCCTCCTCTCGGCGGCCTCTTAAGCCTTCCAAAGGTCCGGGCCCCAGGGTCCCGAGATATGTCAAAGACAATTGTTATATTGTTGACATCAAACTATGCCGTAATCTTAAAGACACATTTCATGTCACTTGTAGAAATAAATAAAAGACTTTATTAACACAAATATGGTTTCATTTAACTTTATATACCTACCTATTACAGATCTTGCTGTTTAAAATATTTACAGACTTTAAATCTCTAATGACATTGATACAGAGAAAAAAATACACAAAAGCTTTAAATAATAAATGGAAAAAGATAATTATTAACCAAACTTTAAAAGGAGAGGAAAATATGAATGAAATTTGGCACACGAATAGACTAAAAAAAACTTCGTTATGTACATAACGCAGTTTTTATAAAATTCGTCCAAAATTACACTGTACACCAAAAGTAACAAATAAAAAATAAATAAATTCTTTATTTTGGACAACATAGGATCCACTGTGTTAGTAAATTTCTTATAATTAATGTTAGTATATTATCTAATTATTAATATAAAGTATTATTATTTAAAAACTGTTTGAGTTCGCTTCATGTGGACGACGCACAAGCGAAAGGAGAACTTCACTCGTTCATCACCCCCACAAAACGCCTCAGAATAGGAGAGTACATGTTCTCCGCCACTGTCCTCAGAATACTGTTGTCACTGTCCCGCAATCTTGCTACTAAGGACGAGATTTTTTTTTAGAATGATTGCATAAAAGTCGTCAGTTTGATTCACCGCAAACATTTCAGATGCGCTACAAAACCGGGGCAGTCCCAACATCATTCTGAACACATTATTATATTGGATGCGCAGGACCTCCAGCGATCTTTTGGTAAAGCTGACCCACAGGTTTTCCGTTTGAGAAGGGTTATTTTAACCTGATTAGTACAACGGTAAAACCTGCGCGCCAACATATTCCCTCTGACCGCCAGTGCCCTGCGCTCCCTCGCTATGTCCACACTGTCTTTAAGGTCTTCGGTAAGTATGTGCCCCAGCTACTTAAAATTATTTACCCGCCTTATACTCAAGCCATTCAGCGTAAAACTTGGTAAATAGTCTCATTTTACACTATAAACGAGTCCGTGTGTAGCTGCATAGTTCTCACATACTCTCAACATCTCTCTAATCGACCCCACAGTCGGGCCCAGCAGCAACATGTCGTCCGCGTAGCTGATATTATTAACGGTAACACCACCCACGCGGCATCCGACACGCATGCTACTGAGCCCGGCCAGAAGATCATTCACATATAGGTTGAAGAGTCTAGGAGAAGTCAGACCCCCCTGTCTCACACCGCACTCTAACCTATACGGATCAGAGAGCGTTGTTGACCATTTCACAATATTAGTTTGGTTTTCATACCAATACTGCAGAATTCCGAGAACTCCAGCCGGTATATTCCTGTCCCTCAGCTTTCTATAGAGCACATCATACGACACGAGGTCGAAGGCTCTGGAGAGATCCAGGAAACAGGCATACACCGTGGTCCTGCGATCAGTATAGTATTGGACAGTATTCTTGAGACTTAAGACAGCACTTTCTGTCGATAATTTGGGCTGAAAACCAAACTGTGCATCGTGCATATGCAGATACTCCTTTAAGCATGAATCAAGAATACTGTCCAATATTTTGGCAATTGTAGTTGCGAGAGAGATAGGACGATAGTTGCCTCTATCAGAGATGTCACCTGTTCGGTTATTAACTATAGGCAATGCTATAGGCACTACTATTGTCTTCATAAGATCAGCTGGCATAATGATTTGCTTGTTGTTGTTTGTTACAAAAGTAGATAATTTTCCCACTCTGCAATCGACATGTTTTTTTTTTATTATTTGTTGTCATTTACCAGTATCACAACACAGATAATAATAATAATAATAATAATAATCGTTTATTTGCTTAGAAAGTAGGTGATCCCTGTACAATCTACCCTAAATTTAGCATGCAAACATTGAAAATATTTTTTTATTAAAAACACTCAATCAAATTAAACAAAACTCGTCAATCAAAATTGATAAAAGATAAAATAAATTTAAAGCGACCATAACAATAATAAGGAAATACACAATGTCAAATAATAAATCTAAAGTGTAGTGTCATTTAAAAAATCGTTAATTGAGTCTTATCAAGTAATAAAGCTGTCAGTTTATTTTTAAACATTAGGATTGGATCATTTTCTATGATGTCTCGTATTTTGTTAAATATGGTGGGACCCATGCCAAGCAATGTAAATTGTCTGTGGTCCCTGGCCCTGACATCAAGCAATGGACAATATTGTCAAAATTGTATGGCTTAAATACGAGGCCTTTGGCTGCTTTTTATGTGTTTTTTTTTATGTAATCTTTTTTGTAATGTGCGTTTTGTTTCTGAAGAATAAACAATTTTTCTTTTGTTTTCTTTCTATGTTTAATAATTATTACTTAAAATAATAATTAGGTTCCTTAGGAGTATATATTTATTTTGGTTATGAACATCAGTCATTCCTTATGTAAAATAGTTTCATGATGCTACCTGAAACAATAAAAACGTAATAATTCGTTGAATAGTGTGACATTTAATTATTGTTATCTTCAGCAGGACATTATAATCATCATTACATTAATACGGGAAACGAAAACTTGTACCCTTTTTACGAAAAGTAATTTAATTTAGTTAAAGTTTATACGGAGGAGGAGTGCAGAAAGCTAATATTTTTATTATATAATAAACATTAGAAATAAATTAAAATAATAATAAAAACATCACACACACACACTACCATGCGTTTGACACACACTCACATAGTACTAAGCCCTCATGTCTTGAAGATAGATAGGTGACAGGACGGCTTGAGTATGGAATAAGTAATTACTTTTAAATAGCATGGAATTAGTGTAATCGTGGAATTAGTAAGTACTATATAGATTGTAAGAGCAGTGGTGGCCCAGTGGTAACGACCGCAACTTACAAGTTGTAGGTCGTAGATTCGAACCCTGACAGGCGCTTTACTTTGTGTAAATTATTTCATCACCACTGCTCTCAAAACGGTGAAGGAAAACATCATGAGGAAACTGGCATGTCCTAGAACCAACAATTTTAAGACATGTGACATCTACCAAGTGCACCTGAATGGGTGCGAACTCAGTAGGCTGAACTTAGAAAAATAACGTGTTTTTTGTTTTTACACGAAACATGTGAGAACGGCCAACCTAGGTTAACCAGCCTATAATGTTCCCACCGCTGGGACATATGCCTCTTCTCTGAGAGAGGGAGTGGGGCGTGATTTACCACGCGGGTCCAATACGGGTTGATGCCAACTTAAACTACCATAAAAATAGTCGCAACTTCATGGAGCTTCACCAATCAATTAGCGGTGCAGTTTGTCTCTTGTCATTCGAAAGAGCTCGCTGAACTGCGTCAAATTTATTGACATTTGTAACTTATTTATACATTCATACCAGCAGGCTTAGCATGACAGTCTCTATTTCTTCGAAGAATAGACACGGCTTTTTCCATACAAAATGACATTTCGTTTCTCCTTTTTTGACATCCCACCGTAGAAATACTTCTACATAAAAAAGGACCTAGACAAAGACCGTTAGAAACGAAAGACAAGATTGTAGAAGGATTTCTACGGTGAGATGTCAAAAACTGAGAAACGAAGTGTCACTTTGTATAGAAAGAGCCGTGTCTATTCTTCGAAGAAATAGAGAGTGTCATGCTAAGTCTGCTGATGTATGAACGTAAAAAAAGCAAAAAGAGTATGTAGGGAGGGCAGCAGGTGGCGTTCTATAGTTTCTGCCTACCCCTGTAGTGTGTGGTAGATAGAAATAGGTAGTAAAGTAATAAGTCCCAAGTGCACAGGAAGAAGAATTAAAGTTTATTAGGTACACAGACACAGGTTTCAGTTCACACACACAAGACTTACACTTAGTTAAGAAGGAGTGGATGAAATGTAGATAGCAGAGAACAGCACGGGTAAACAGATAAACTATGACAACGCCTAAACCCCGGTCACTGTCAGATTGCATAGAAAAAAAAGAGAAGCGCGATGACAAAACGCTTGTAATTTATTGCAAAATATGAATCAATTATCTATTTACTCGAAATTGAGTTGAGTAATCGAAAATAAAAAACAACCAAGTTCTACATTCAAATAAGACGTTCTTGTTATTAATTAAATACGTAACGTATGTTGATATTTAATGCAGATATTTTGAATTAGAACTCAAGGTAAGAGGTTAGTTTAACGTTAGTTAGAATCGCGATTTTTTTCAAAATTTGTTTTGGTAACAACCAAGTTCTGGGAAATATGTTCAAAATTAACATATATTGTTTCCGCTACCACAAACTATACAGATTTGGCAATTTTTTTTCTTAAGAGAAGCCTATTTTGGTCAATTGGGTCTTGTCTTGTTGCTAGTTAGCACGGTGAAACTAGGATCGCGAGGTTACAATATATAGCTATGCGCGTAGTGAGCATACTGACTAGCAAGTCACGGTGCGCGCGTCGCTCGTGCGGCGCGTGCGTGAGTGCCGCACGATTATGCTGTCCCGCTCACGCACACGGCTCGCGTGACGTAGCGCGAGCGACCGGTCGCCGCTAGAACAATAGACGCGTCATAGCTGCGCCGGCCAACTGATAAGTAATTAGCTACTAATACATGTTTGTACTGGTCTGTCTGTTCATTGAATTTTAAGTAAATTTTTGTAAATAGTTTTATTTTAAGACGCTGACAACACCTAAACCGCGGTCACTGTCAGATTGCATATAAAAGAAAGAGAAGCGCGATGACACAACGCTTGTAATTGATTGCAAAATATTAAGAAATTATCTATTTACTCAAAATTGAGTTGAGTAATCGAAAACAAAAAACAACCAAGTTCTTCATTAAAATAAGATTTTTTTGTTATTAATTAAATACCTAACGTATGTTGATATTTAATACAGATATTTTGGATTGAAACTCAAGGTAAGAGGTTAGTTTAACGTTAGTTTGTATCGAGATTTTTTTTCAAAACGTGTTTTGGTAACAACCAAGTTCTGGGAAATATGTTCAAAATTAACATATATTTTTTCTGCTACCACAAACTTTACAGATAAGGCAATTTTTTTTCTTAAGAGAAGCGTATTTTGGTCAATTGTGTCTTGTCAGCGCCTTAAATGTTGATTATTAATAAGTCAGATTTAAGTTCTTTTGTAATTATGTATATATAAATTATAATTAATTTTATTAAAGAAATACATAATTTATATTTTATTATGTTTTACTTTTAATTCAATAATTTAATAAGACTTAAGTGACTACACCCCCATGGGAAGGCTTGGGTAAATATGTACTATACATTTTTTTAACCTGTTTAGATATCAATTAATTTGACCTTGTAGAAACACTTCGTTAAAAACTTGAACTTTAAAAAATCTGGCCTGCCAAACTACCTTTTCAGCCTTGTATCAGTCTCGTATCCTCACAGGCAGTCCCCTAGCGACCACACTGCTAGCGATCATCACATAGTTGGTGGAAGAACGCGCGCGACACACGGCCCGCAGTATGTCTCGCTCCGGGGTCAACTGGCCTTTCTGTTCGCCTGATGTTATGTCTGGAAACAGGAATAGTTTATGTTATTTCGGAGAAGAAAAAGAAAATAGGCAGTCTGCCAATAGAATTGAAACTTAATACTTTGAGACTTTTAAACATATATCACAGGGTGGATTTTAGGGACGGGCCAGTAAGCGCAGCTACCTTGACTGTTGTAGCTACAGGAAAACGGTCATAAGAGACCGTCCTTAACTTTTTGAGACATTTAGGTCTGAACTTAGGTATTCATAGATTTGAAAAAATGTACAGTCAGCAAGAAAATGGGCAGTTTTCACAAAAACTTCTTTTGATGACAATCGGTCCTGTTGCTTACAGGGATCAAAAAATTCTATTAGACCAACAGAGGTTTGAGTACTAGAAAATTCAGAAATTGCAAAAAAACTATTCTCATACATTTAGTAGGAAATAAGACTCTAATTTACTTTTTTACGATGGATAGACTGACCGAAAATAAACAAAAAAAGATGAACCTCAAATTACGAATGAATACAAGTTATAATTTAATTTGGTTTGAGAACAATATTTACATAGTTTGTTGCTTTTGAAAAAACTTTTCCCATACAAAGGTTCATGCGATTTCTGACTTTTGCAGCGGACAGGCATTTTTAAAAGTTAAGGACGACCGTCCTTAACTTTTAAAAATGCCTGTCCTTCCTCCTAAGACCGTTTTCCTGTAGCTACAACGGTTAAGGTAGCTGCCCTTACTACCCCGTCTCAAAAATCGATTCTGTATCCCTGCTATATATATACCGGATGACATTTTTTACTGTCTCGAGAATATTAAGGTGTGTTGTGTAAGAGGAACAGAAGCCATACCTGAGAATATTTGCTTAGTACCATTGAGATTGACAAGGTTCGGAATTTCCTAAAAAAATCATGAAAACTATCCATCCTACGGCCCGTGCGTAAAACTAATAATAGCGAAAATAGGAGATAGTAAACAAAGCGGCGCGCGGCGTAGGCTGCGATCACGCATGAATGAAAGTAAACGTTCGAGCGAAACGCACACAGTATTGCCGTTTCCAAACAGGTTTATTTAAATTTTGCAAAACAGACCAACTCACCATGGATAAATAATCTTTGTCTCTGAAAGGTAGGTACCTACCTAAAAACCGCTACCGCTACCTGAAATGTTTACAGCGGTCTTTAGGTACGTACCTTTCAGAGACAATGATTATTTATCCATGGTGAGTTGGCCTGATCTGTTTTGCAAAATTTAAACAAACCTGTTTAGGTAGTATTCTTACACAATCACTGACTAAATGGAATAATTAGTAATACATTAATCTGTAGGTATTTCGAAGGTTTTAAGTTAACCACTTTTTCATACAATAGGTATTCGTTAGATTATTATCATTAGCTACTAACTTATTATTTCATAGAAATTGACATAAAGTGAGGTTATGAAATATTAGGCGAAGTCGATTTTAAATTAGGTAATTGGTGCTTATTATGCAAGTAATCAAATCATTCAATGTATTAATGGATTTGTAAAAGGGAGTGCCCATTACCCATCACTGTGCCATCACTAACTAAACCGTCCAAGGTCGAGATGACCCGTTTGTTACCCGACTACGGCGCAGCAAAAAGGACGGTTATTTAAATGATTAATAACCGCTGATACGTCCGTAATATGAGACAAGTGCTGGGAATTTGAGGAGCAGGGATACCGTTCCTTCGCAGCGACTGAAGATGTTCTTCTGCGTACATTCGCCTCGCACCGGCTATGTTTGCACCAGACAGAATATAAAATCGTACCATTGCGAGGTACTCTACATTAGAATATTCGTACATGTTTACATACGATAACTATCACCGGGCGGACGATCGGTGCATACGCGGAAACAAACAGCGCGACGTCACGCCGCCGTGACTAATCGTAGACTGAAGCGCGGGACGCGGCCCGCGGGCGGGTGGGGGTGTGCGAGCGAGCGGCTTGTGTGCCTGATATCAAAGAAGCCGACGGCAAGTGCGGCGAGTACCTATCGGCTGCAAAAGAACGGATCTACGAATTCATTGATACATTCTGCGCATTTAGTAGGGTGCGTATGATTTGAATTTCGATATTTTTTCATCGATTTTTTTTTTCTTTTTCTGTTTTTATTGTTTTAGTATGAAAAGTTTACTTCAAATGGGTAGTATTTATTGATAAACCAATTTCTTTACAGGTTGAAGAATAAAAAAAATAAAAAAATAGGCTTCTACTCCGTTCACCTACTATACCCTATGTTTTTCTCGACGGTAAAAAAAATCAGCCGGTATATATATACAGGGTGGAATTTTGTAATGCCACCTGTAGGGAAAGTACTCTTAATACTGCAGATAGAAAATTTTACTCAAAGGAAACATTCCTTTATTTTTGAATAGAAAGCAAACTGCATTCAAAGATTTTCGAAAATTCTCTTCTCCCACACCCGGGAATCGAACCGGCTAAAATCTGAAAAAATTATACCCTGTACTTTTATTGCATCGATCGTTAGGGTCAATTATAAGGATGAAATCTCTATAACAAACATAAATTAAATGAAAGGAAAACCAGGAAATCTTAAATTAATTTAATTATTTACAAAAAATGGTAAACTAACTAATTAGTTGCTCGAAATGGGCTCCATTCTGTTGGATACACAAATTTATTCTTTTAACGAATTCATTTCTAGTAACCTTTAATAAAGTGTTGTGGTGAATATTATAAATCGTATTCTGAAGCTACAAATTTGTTTGTAGTTTCATTTGTCAGTATTTATCATGATAGCTCTAGTATTCAGCAGTAATTAACAGAAATCAAAATGAAAAAATGATGGTTTTTGTTGAAACTACAAACAAATTTGTAAAAAAGATAGAAATTTCGTAAATAAAAGACAAAAAGGAAATATTTTCGTAACCCTTGAGTAAAAATGGTTAAAATTTTTAATTGTTATAGTTAATTATCTGGTTCATCGAATCCTGAACGATGGACCACTACTTACGCCACACCCTGTATATACATGCATATACATGTACACAGGTCGCTGCGTGTCGCCAGTTAAGCGCAGCACGTCACGTGACGCGGTTAGCATGTCGGTGACGCGAACCCATAAGTTCTGCCTTTACCAAAAATCGCTCAACGCGCCTAAACAAAAATTCACTTCAAAAATTATCTTTGACCGCTAGTCAAAGATAATTTTCGTCTGCGCGTCATGGAGACCTAAAATTACGCCAAAATTAAAATTCCCAAGTTGCATAGACCTCAAGAAAAACCTCTGTGACGTTATAAAGGATCCGTTTTGTTTTTCCTGTCAATGTCGGAACAACAAAATCGAATCATAATATGATTCGATTTTGTTGTTCCGACATTGAAAGGATGATGATTATCATATAAGAACTAGTTATACTGGGGTCACCAATTAAATGCTATCGGTGACGTCTGACATATCAGCTTAAACGTCACAGCCTTCCAAGTTATGGACAGTAAGTGGACGTTTCGAAGATACTATCAATACACTTCCATAGCAAGCATCTTGACACTGAGTACAGCAGAACGTTGTATGCAGTCGATGACTTTTATACAAGATTTTTATTTAAAATCAAAAATTAAAAATATTTTATTACACATAAACCTACATGGGCACTGAAACGTTAGAAGCTAGCTATTATGGGACCAAACCTGAAATCGCGAAAGAAAAATCTGCTGTTACCTACATTTTGACGAGTTATGTGAACATAAATGTGGGGAACAGCAGATTTTTTTCCCATAACTCCCATAGTAAAAGTTGTTCATAATTATGAGCACAATTACCCCTTAAGAGGTTGTGCGTTAATTAAATAACAGCTTGTAGACGACTTCACCCAAATGCTGGTGGCAGACATTAAAAAACAATATTGTTGATCAGGTTGTTTGTTGGACATCTAACATTAGTCGACCGCTTTTTACCTAATCCCGGTCCTACCCTCACTGCTTATTGGTAATTTGAGTTGAATTGTGCAAGGATGATAATATAGATTTGGCAAATAAAGTTGTGTCCCAGGATTTTGTAGTATTTTGATTTAAAAGAGTGTCCTCGGTGTTTCTTGCCCGTTCTTCTCCATAGTGATCTACGATTTTGAATGAGCAACTACCTTCAACTTTTGACTAATTGACTGATTATATGACATGTTTTCAGTAACGCACCGTTTTCTGTCTTTGTGTAACGAAGCTATTTCAATCTACATTAGATAAAAGATGATCTCACCTAGCACTCGACTGCTCCACTTAGCCTTGCCCACACTATGCCAGGGTACCGGTGCGTCAGAAGGTACGTACAGCGACAGCAGTGTGGTCACCACTTTGTCCACTTCTAAGTCTGTTACCTCCCACAGCATGCCCACTACCATCGGACTGGAAAAGAGGAGATTGGTATAAAAAAGAAATTGTCGTTAGGAAATGCGCCTTTTTAGAAATAGGTAGGTTAAAGAATAACAATATTATTGATGCTGAATACAGAAAAAAGGATAAGTGTGACCACTGCATTTAGCAAGTTCTGATAATATGGTCAACAGGGGGCGAGATTTATCAAAAAAGATTTATATTATTAGCCGAAACTGAAGTTTCAATTCGGCAAAAGGTACTTTTTGGGCATAAAAAAACGAAACTGATAAATGGAAACACGTTATACATATTTATTTTGTACCTATCTCAAAAGATTTTTGTTTCGGTTAAAAAAAAACCCAACTGCAAAAACACAACTGAAAAGGAAAAACAAACAATTTATTGAATTTTGGTATCGCAGGCGGGGAGAAACAAAAGTTACACTATATTTCAGGGTTTCTCCCCGCATGCGACACCAAAAATCTATAGATTACAATGTTTGTTTTTTGAGTTATGTGTTTTGCAGTCGGATTTTTAGGTTTTTCAAATAATTTGTTTTATTTCAAGCTTCTTAGTTTTATTAATATATATATGGAATTGAATCATTACTAGCTTATAATTGATATTAATATTGTTATAATTTATTTAAAAAAACCTTTGTATTTGCAGATGCAATATATAAATATTATATAGCCTTGAAGACGAATCTAACGACACCTTATGTTAAAATCCATCAAGCCGTTTAGGCTACAGAGCATGCCAAAGAAATAGATACACATACATACATACATACATACATACATACTCTCGAAAAACATTTCCCGCCTTTAGGGGCAGTCGGATAAAAAATAGGAAAAACTTTTTAAGAACAAGCTTTAACAAACTCAAAAGTACTAAAGTTTTAGAAAAGGATTTTACCGAAATTTTTTTTGTACTTTTTAGAATTACGATAGAATTTGTTTAAATATATGTTCTATCATATTCACTTGTAACGTACTAGTCAAGATAAATCTAACGAACCCAACACAACAGGGCTATCTTGTAAAGTTGAGGAGTTCCTGTGGCCATTTTCCGGATCTAAAACCAGACCCTGGACTAAACCGTAGGCTATAGTTTTTGTCAAGACAAAAATTTTCGAGCCCAAACACATAAGGGCTATGTAGTTTAGTTGAGGAGTTGCTGTGGCCACCTTCCGGCTCCATCATCAGACCCAGGGCTGCGCCTTTGGCTACAGTTTTTGTCAATACAAAACAAACGAACCCAAATACAAGGAGGCTATCTTGATTAGTTGAGGGGTTCCTATGGCGAGCTTCCAGCTCCATCCTCAAATCCAGGACTACACTTTACCTACTTGTCAAAACAAATCCAAATGGCCGAAACACAACAGGGCTATCTTGTTTAGTAGAGGAGTGCTCGTGACCACCTTAAGGCTCCATCATCAGACACTGAACATCACCTAGTATCAAAGCAGCACTTCTCAATACCAACCAACGAGTTTAAACACGATGGTCGATGGTGCTATCATGTTTGATTGAGGTTTTCCCATGGCCACCTTCCGGTTCCATCGTCAGACCCTGAACATCACCTAGTGTCAAAGCACTTGTCAACAAACACGACTGTGCTATCTTTTTGCATTGAGGAGTTCCTATGCAACACTTTCGGCTCCATCATCAGGTCCTGGACAAAACCTAGTGTAATAGTACTTGTTAATACATAACCAATGAGTCTAAACACGATTTTGCTATCTTGTTTGATTGAGGAGTTCCTATGGCCAGTTTCCTGCTTCTGATCAGACCCTGGACACCATCTTGGGCTATAGTTTTTGCCAAGACACAACAAACGAGTTCAAGCTCAACGATGCTATCTTATTTAGTTGCGGAGTTCCTAGGGCCACCTTCAGGCTCTATCAACAGAGCAGTTTCATATTATCATATTTTTGCGTTGTCACCATATTTATATAAGTATGCTAAGGTTCAGCTCAATCGGATGCCAGAAAGTGCTTGAAAAATGGATGACAATAGGAGTAACTGGAAACATACAAACGAGGCAAGCTAATATAAATCTTGTATTGACGGAAAATTATTTTTTAGCTACACCAACAAGGCAGTCAGTTAGTAGGTAAGAACTATACTCGTACGAAATAATCGGCGTTTATAGTAGTTTTCAACAGACGATAAAAAAAAATATTTCACATATACATGGGCACTTATGAAACGTCAGAAGTTAGGTGCACGGTTTCAATTGGTCGTTTCCTATGGAGAAGAGCCGGCAAGAAACCCCGGGGTTACTCTTTGAAAAATAATTGGCTTTTACAATGTTTTCAAATTACAATGTTTATAGGTATGGGAGGACAGTGTAGGCCTGTCAAGAAGTACCAGGTACTTAACAAAAAATAAATGGCCTACAAATCTAGTCTATTAAGTCTACAACGATCTCACATTTACAAAATATAAAAGACCTGTCCACAAAAGCCACTAATAAATAGTTTGATATCGAAATTGTAGGTATATAATGTCAAATAATTAAAATATTCTGTCAATGAAGTATGTATAAATAAATAAAAAAGAATAATAATAAACATTGTAATTTGGGAGCAGTTAATAGACATTTACATAGGTATCCCGTTTACCAGGGAAGCCACTTGTGCAGAAGGAATTATAGCCAAACTTCCTTGTCTTCAACGTAGTCTTTAATCTTATAATATGCGATTTTGATAAGGTTTGAAGTAGGTTTTGAGCTTCCCATCGCCAAGTTCTGTAACCGACTCACCAGCCAGTTATATGCAGATGCTGGTGGGCAGCGGCGGGTGGCGCGCGGGGCGCGGACGTGGCCAGGCGCACGGAGCCGCAGCCGGCCAGCACGCACAGCGCGGGCGCGCCGCCCGCCCGCCCCGCGCCGCCCGCCCGCCCCGCGCCGCCCGCCCGCCCCGCGCCGCCCGCCCGCCCCGCGCCGCCCGCCCGCCCCGCGCCGCCCGCCCGCCCCGCGCCGCCCGCCCGCCCCGCGCCGCCCGCCCGCCCCGCGCCGCCCGCGCCCAGCTGGCAGCCGTCGCCGTGGCCGCAGTACCTGCGAGTTAACAGTTGTTATAGCAGGAACTAGGCTATAGCCAATGATATTTAAAACTATAGATACGTTGTCCGCACTCTAAAATGACAACATGAAATGAAGCCAATTGGCCACATCGCGCTTAGTTACGCACCAACCTGTCGCGCGACACTACGTTTGTTTTTAATTTATATTGTGTGTGTAAACCTGTGCAAAACATAAAAAAACATGCCGCCGTGTGTTTTCAGACGATGTACAAATTATACTCCAAAAGTTAAAGACAAAAAGATGTCATTTCATGTGCAAGTTAAAAAAAAATTTGACTATTACTTATCCTGTGACGTAACTGAAGACGTATATTTATCTCCCTCTAGCAACAGGCATCCCGCCGTACGGTGTCATATTTTCTGTCCCTTTCTTCACGCGTATAAGTAGCTATCTAGTATTTTCGCCGTTTTTAAGCGCCGCGATGTTGGTTCATGGCGTGTCTATATATAATACGTCATTGGTCATAGCCAAGAAAAAGATAACAAAAATATTTTGAGGTCTGTTGCCCTTTTTTTTCATGTCGACTCTGAATAATTACAACATTAGCTGAGTAATTATGATGATCTAATCTACCAAGGATGAACAGACCGAATGTAATCATTCGAAAAATTGAACACCTCGTTTTTCTACACTTCTACACATAAGCCCAATTCACTACAAATCTCTAAACAATATCAATCAATCTGCCTAGCCTATTCCCAACTATGTTGAGATCGTTTTCCAGTCTAAGCGGATATAGCTGAATACCAGTATATTACATGGAGCGACTATCTATCTGACCGCCACAACCCAGTAACTAGGTAATACGATACCCCTTGGTAAGACTGGTAGTCAGACTTTCAGGCTTCTAACGACCCCTACCGACAGTCGACGACGAATGACAACCAGGGCCAACGGCTTAACGTGCTTTCCGAGACACGGAGGAGTCTCGGTATGTAAAGATGATCACCCATCCACAGACCAACCCCGGCAAGCGTAGCTTTACCTGATGGAACGACCTATTTTTTTTGGGTGGGAAATTATCAAATAACTTCTCCCGCTCTGGGCGGAGTGGGAGGGTGTGTCAGATTCTTACTGACTAAAACCCACCCGTGTTCCTTCCGTTGTCTGTGTTGCCAGGGGCGTCGGTAACCCTTTCGAACTTTCCCGCGATCCCGGCAGTGGATCGACCCGTGCAGCTGTTATTACCTACTTAGCCACACAGCTCCTCTTAAATCTCTAAACATATTTATTTAAAACACCATCATATCATTTTGTCTCTGACAATTTCAAATGATTCACGATTTAAGACAATGTTTAACTTCGTTTAATGCTAAATATTTTTTATGATTTGTGACAAGCTCCTAATTTGCACTCCACAACTTTTCCGCAATTGGTGAAACAAAGAAATTATTATTGTTACTAGCAATGAATACTCACAAGAACACATCAGCTTCACTAAGGTGAGAGATGAAGTCTTGCACTGAAGGCGGTTCCTTGATGTGCCACTGCCAGTCAGGACACCAGTACTCCACGAATGACATCATGCGGTCCAGATTCATCTCTATAAGTTATTGTTTAAGCCTTCAATACTCACAAGAACACATCAGCTTCACTAAGGTGTGAGATGAAGTCTTGCGCTGAAGGCGGTTCCCCGACGTGTCCCTTCCAGTTAGGACACCAGTACTCCACAAATGACGTCATGCGGTTCTCCATGCGGTCCAGATTTTTCTCTGCAAATTAGTGTTTATTATAAGGAAGCTTGAAATTGTTGGTAGAAATAGGGTTGAATATAATTAAATTATTATATCATTACCATCATCTGCCTAGCCTTTTCCCAACTATGTTCGGGTCACCTTCCAGTCTTACCGGATACAGCTGAATACCAGTATTTTACATGGAGCGACTGCCTATCTGACCTCCACAAACCAGTCACCGGGTAACACAATACAACTTGGTAAGACTGCTTAACAGACTTTCGACTAACGGCTTTACTTGCTTTCCGAGGCACGGAGGGGTCTTGGTATGTAAAGATGGTCACCCATCTACGGACCAACCGCGGCAAGCGTAGCTTAACCTGATCGATCGACCCGTGCGGCTGTTATTGCTGTTATGTTAGCCACAAGCCCCTCCGATCCCAATTATTATATCATTACCAACAACATCATTTTAGATGAAAGATGTCCACTAGTGAACAAAGTTTTTTTTGAATGTGAACCTAGTGATATACTGTGATTGTGACCTGTTGTGGTTGCCTTGTGAATAAATAATGAAATAAACAGGTGAGTTCCTCAAACATCGTCACATCGCATTAAGGCGCTGACAAGACCCAATTGACCAAAATAGGTTTCTCTTCAGAAAAAAAATTGTCAAATCTGTATAGTTTGTGGTAGCGGAAAAAATATATGTTAATTTTGAACATATTTCCCAGAACTTGGTTGTTACCAACACACGTTTTGAAAAAAAATATCGATACAAACTAACATTCAACCTCTTACCTTGGGTTCTAATCCAAAATATCTGTATTAAATATCAACATACGTTACGTATTTAATTAATAACAAGCACGTCTTATTTGAATGCAGATTTTGGTTGTTTTTTATTTTCGATTACTCATCTCAATTTTGAGTAAATATGTAGTTCATTGCTTCATATTTTGCAATAAATTACAAGCGTTGTGTTATCGCGCTTCTCTTTCTTTTCTATGCAATCTGACAGTGACCGCGGTTTAGGTGTTGTCTGCGTCTTAAAGCTATAAATTCTACAATAATTTTATTATTCCATCGTACCTAAACTTGATTTTTACAATTATGTCAAAGTTGACTCAAACTCAATACAAATATTTTTTCTTACCAGGAGATCTCCTCAACAATTAACGTCCCTGCATCACACACAAAACACTATTTTGTAAAAGGTGATGAGCACTTCACAGTAGGCTATTGTAACTTAGATAAATAACAAACTGAGGTACTAAAAAGTGAAAAATCTTTACAAAAAAAAAAAAACACTTTGAAGTTGGTTGTTTTTTTTTTTAAGTTTTTCAATAGCATTGTCAACCACACGTCAGTGGTAACACATCAACAACATTATTTAAAAAATGCCATTACTGGTACAAAATAAAGCAGCTGTCAAAGACAAATTACCATGGATGTGTGGTTGACTAGCCATTTTGAAATCAACTTAATATACACATAATTAGAGTTGATATTTGTTTAACTGAAAATAACTTTTTAGATCAAGAATTTAGACATTTAAAGACCATACCTGGATTAATGACGTATCTGCCGACGTCACACTTGGCCGCGAAGTACCCGTCAATTACGTCACTCTCGTGAATCTTGTACAGGTAGTATAAGAAGTGAATGTTCTCCACCCGGGACACGGGATGCTGGTTCAGTATGGGGAGAGTTTCCCATGGAAACGTGTCTAGCATCTGAAATTTATGGAAAGATGGAGCATAAAAAAAAGTTTTTATTTCAGATTAAAGTTCATTTGGTTAGTATTACACGTCAAGCAAGTCGACGATAAGTTCAGAAAATTCATTTACTTTAAAAAAAAAATTAAAATCAAAATCAAGTCATTTATTCAAACTAGGTTGAGAATCAGCACTTTTCGAACGTCAAATTAGATAAGACAGTCCCCCAAAACGGCCGCCCAGCACCACTTCCTAGTGCTTTAGCTGGGAAGAAGTGGCTCAACAAACTCCCCAGCAGCACAGCTGTCTGTTTATTTACATAAACTTGATTCTATACAAATCGTATGCAAAGTAATTAACACTACGAAACACAAAACATTAAATTAAATTACTCGCCATGTGTTAGCTAGCACACGCCAATATACCAACAAAACAATGAAAACTGTACTCAAGCAGAAATACAGCATAACCAGCCTATAATGTTTCCACTGCTGGGACAAAGGCCTCCTCCTTGTGAGAGGGAGTGGGCCGTAATCCACCACGCGGGCCCAGTGCGGGTTGGTAGATTTCACATGTCTTCGAATGTTTAGTTCTAGGACATGCCGGTTTCCTCAAGATGTTTTCCTTCACCGTTTTTAAGAGAAGTGGTGATGAAATAATTTACACAAAGTGAAGTGCCTGTCCGGGTTCGAACCTACGACCTACAACTCGTAAGTCGCGGCCGTTTCTACTTGGCCACCACTGCTCTTGATTATTAAGAAATACAAATTACAACAATAGGGTCTTACACCCATTTTTTGAAAAGTGTCTTAATTAAATTCTATGGTGCTAATATGCCCCAAAAAAATCACAAAATTTTTATTCAATCGATAAGTGCCATAAAAATGCATTTAAATTCTACATTTTCAAATTTCGCGCGTAGTTTGGCGAAAACGCTGGACGCAGTGGACGCCATGTTGCTCTGTGGTCATGACGTCACTTGGCTATCAAATGGGCTGATCTATTATCTAACTATCATTAAGTTGACACGTTTTAGTTTACATAGCGGTATGACGTAATAACATAGCGGCTACTATTTCATTGTGTTTTTTAACAGATTAGAAAAACTGAAAACATTGAATTTTAAAATTTATTTTGTTATTTTATAAACTATAAGTAACATTTCCGGCTCCTTTTTGCCTAAACTATCTCAATAATCTATTTATAGATTTTTTCTCGTATATAGTAAAATACCCTATTGGGGATTCAAATCTAGGTAGGTAAGACCACTATCCACAACGACAGTTGGTTAACAATTTTAATTTTACATCCTAACTAATATTTGAAATGCGAAAGTGAGTTTGTTTGTTTGTTACGGTTCCACGCTAAAACAGCTTCATTTGGATCAAATTTGGCACATACCATGATTTAGGACATAGGATACTTTTTATCCATATATTCCCACGGGATCGAGACTTATGCGGATGAAACCGTGGGGCGTAGCTAGTTTATTAAAGATATAAAATCACGCCTCTATTCAGTCGACGGCACATGGCACATGGGTAGACTATGACCTGGAGAAGGACTGTTAGTACGTTCCCGTGGGATATTTTCCGACCACCACGCGGGCGAAGCCGTGGGCAAAAGCTAGTCATATATTCACTGGCAAAGAATCAACGAGACACGTGACGAAATAGCATACATTGTACCTTGTGAGTGAAACTACCCAAACGATATTAGCCCTTATTTATTTAATTATAGAGATTAAAGCCGCGTGAATTGGCTGGGGCAGTGGTGTGCCGGAGGAGCTTGACAGTTTTGACGGGGAGCGGCACACCCATAGTAAAAAGAGAGGGGTATACCCCTCTTTATACTATAGCACACCCGTGTCTCGTTGAGTTTTTCAAATCAAATCTTTTTATTGTCGGCCTATGCCCACAATAAAACGCCAAACAACCTAACCTAATTACCTAATTATAATATTAATAATTGTAATTTATCTAACATCTGTCTGTATAAACCTATGTTTAAACAGACAAATTACAGATCCATTATGTCCTGCCTAGTAGGCATAAAATAGTAGATTGTGTCACAAGGGACCAAAATAATGTATTGAGAGCGAGAGCGGTTATTTGAATCCAGAGCGAAGCGAAGGATTCTAAAGTAGAATCCCGAACCTAGCGAGGGATTCTAGAGTAGAATCCTAAGATCCTAAGCGTAGCGTAGCAAGGGATTCAAAGTACGTCGCTCGCTCTGCTTTTCTCTCATAGAGGGGATGAAGTGAAGAAAAATATCTAAGAGATGCTTTTAGTAGTGACGAATACATATCTATATTTACATAACGAAATTACAAATTTATATTAATATCAAATTAAAATTGTCTGTAATATTTTGACAAAAAGTAATGATGAAACAAATAAGAAGTTCACGTATTTGTTTGCTCAATGCCGCGTCGGCAGGCGCGTTTTTTTTTTATTACCGGCTGGGACTTTGTCGAAGCAAATTGCGTTCAAACTTTAATTAAATAGTGACCCATTTTGCTCGCATTTATCGAGGAACTCTTCGCCTCTTTTCGAATAGATAGGATGAAAAATAATAAATTATGTCACACATGCAGTATACAAAATGTAGTTATCACTATCACACAAAGTAAATCTTACACAATAAGAATTAGGTGTATGGTGACAGATTGTAACATACTAATTATTAAAAAAATCTTGGATCGTGTAGTATGCTTTGTCAATTAAAAATCCGGCCGATAGTAAGGTCGGTAGTACCGCCCTTACTAACTGGCTAATCTTATCATTACTACGCTTGGACTTAAAGTATAAGAAGTTTATTATACAAGCCTATTCAGATACGAGCGATACCGCTGTCGCGCTCGCAATCGAGCGCGACAGCGGTATCGCTTATATATGAATAGTACTTTAGGCTGAAAACTCACCTCATCCACAATAAGTATGACTGGATGTCTTTTAGCTTTCTTCAGCCCCCATTCATCATTATCTTTGACTTGGGACGCAGCCTGAGAAAACGCCCTAATCCCATCCACTAAACTAAAATGATGGATCTTCTCAAAACTTCTCGACAAACATTTTAAACAGAGTTCGTTTAGAAATCTAAAATCTTTCGCGCAACTGCCGCATTCTATATCCAAAACATGACGGACATCCTCAATGTTGCCATGTTCGATCAATATTCTTCTGATACAGGACTTTATTTGTTGTGATTGCAACACTGGGCAACATTCTATAAGGTTGTAGAGAAGGATTTTTTGTTTTTGTGTAAATCTGATGAAACTGGAAAGGAAATGGTAAAGTTTAGACATATTTAAAATCATTCATCTTGTTAGCGTGTCGATGGCAAATATAATTTAAATGTCCTGTTTGTCCCGGAACTCAGCAACGCTACCACCTTTCGCTGACGCAGACATAAGGTCCTATGTCCGTGTACGGTTGTGAGCGCATGCGGCGCAAGATGAAAGGTCGACTATGGTCTGCGGGGAGACGCCGCATAAACATTGAGGATCGAAACCATTCGAGAAACCCCACCTGTGGAGATTGTCTTTGCTGCAGCCAACCTGAGTGCGGAGTATGTTTAAAATTTTCCAAGTCGGCAACGTTTTTCAACAACTTTCAAACTCAATGCATTTCTATGGAGAAGAACGAGTAAGAAACTCCACGGACACTCTTTTATCAACATATGGTTACAAAATATTGTTTACATCATTCATTTTTAAATTATACATGTGAGAACGATGCAAAACGTCAAAAGCGTCCGTAATAAAAAGATTTAAATCTTTTTATTACGGACGCACACACACAATTCTAAAATGAAATGAAATTAAAATAAGCCGTGGCGGTTAAGAGATGCCCAGTCCCTACTGACGGCGCCCGTTCACGAACATGACGCGTGGATCAGCACCATTCAGCTCAACCATTTTGAAGGGAGCTAAATGATGCAACACACGCGCCACCATCAGCGAGACATTACGAGTGAGCACGACATACTCAGTCAGGCAAATTCAGGTTTTTATTAAAAATTGTTGGTCAATTTTTGTAGTGTTACAACTTACCCCCAATCCAATATGGTGGTGTCAACTAATTTGACAACTTTGTCTTTCAAAGTCTTGTCCACTAACTTGCCGGTGAGCAAACATCCCCAGCCTCCAAGCCATTCTTTGTCCATCACATTGATCACACTCTGTAAACAATATAATAATTTTATTAGTTGACTCGAGAATTACGGTCAGCAACACTTCACTTTTTTCGGGTTCCGTAGTAAAAAAGGAACCCTTATAATTTCGCCATGCCCGTCTATCTGTCTGTTTGTCCCCAATGCAGCTCAGAGACGCCTAGTACTAGAAAGCTGTAATTTAGCATAGGTATACATATTAATCACGCCGACAAAGTGCTAAAATAAAATCTTGAAACCAATTACGACCAACTTAAGTTTGCGGTTGGAAAATTGACTGTGACGTATATCGATGTATGGGAGAATGTGTTTTTCAACTACAATGTTAAGTTTGTTTTTGGGATACATTCATCCCAACTTCCCAATGACGGAACCCTTCATTGGGCGTGGTCTGACACGCACTTGGACGGTTTTATATCTGGAATTTGTCACTGGCAGCTCGGAGTCTGGATTTGTGCCCGGTTGATGGCGATAGGCTCGCCCCCTATTACATGGGACTTAAACATAACTGGCGAAATGTGGGTGTACTACAGACACACCTCTGCCCAACCCTTCGGGGAAGCAAGGCGTGATATTATGTTATACATATTCACTTTTCGTAATTTTGCGCAAGTGAATGTGTTTTTCTGTATTTCTCCGGATTTACTATTTCATAAAACCTCTGCTCGAATTTGATTGCTTGCCTGAATTGATTGCCTTCTGACTGACCCTCGCTTGAACATTGGACACCGTACCCTGCTACCCATAGCCACTACCTAAATCCTCATCGAGATAGGCTGCGGGCGCTGCAGTCCAACGCATGTGCATTTCAGATTTCCTACGTAAATCTGGAACGCACATGCGCTGTGCTACAAAGCTTCAAAAATATCAGTTTATATTTTATAAATAATAAAAATAACCTAAAATTGACTTTTAACAATTTGGCCATTGCTGGGAGACGTGAAAATTGGACTCGTGAAACGTTCCTAAATGCTCTAATTTATGGCCAAATTCCAGCCCTGTAACGCCAGGCCCAAGTTTCTATGGGAGTTTGGGTTTCTCCTTTGTTTTTAGGCTAAATTCATCCCAACATTCCCAACTATACTTAACCTTCATTGTGCGTGATCCGACACACACTTGGCCGGTTTTTTACTCTTAATAATGGTAATAGCTGTATCGTTGGTCTAGTGGTCGCAAGCGCTACTGCTGAGCATGAAGTCCTATTCGATTGCCGGGTCGGGCAGAGTTATTGGGTTTTACCATCTGGAATTTCTCAGTAGCAGCCCGGAGTTTGAATTTGTGCCCGGTTGATGACAATAGGCTCGCCCTCTAATAAATGGTACTTAAACATAACAGGCAAATGTGGATGTACTACATGTAAACCTGTGCCCAACACTTCGGGAAATACAGGCGTAAAGTTATGTTATGTATTAGTTTACTCAAATAGTACGATCAGCAACACTTCAGTCTTATCAGTTCATCTTAATTATTGAGTAAAATATTCATAAAAGTCTGTACGCAGGGCCGCAATAAGCATGTCGGGGCCCCTAGGCAATGCAATTCTCGGGGCCCAATTCATGTTTTCTACCACAATGTAGAATTGTAAAAAGCTTTGCGTTAAAAAGTTGCTCTTGCTTGCCGAATCGTCGTGTCGTTTGATTAGTCGGCATTAAAATGTCGGCGAAAAAATCGAATATCATTCTATAATCATTTGAAATATGACACATGTTATATATAAAAAAACAAGGCAGTCATATTGGGCTTCAGGATACAAAACTTCAAACTAATTATTTATTTTTTTTTAAGCTATTTTGATAACTGATTTAAAGACTGCGTCGGTGGTCTAGGGAGCACAAGTGCGACTGTGTACTTGTGATCACTCCTCCGTTCTATGTTGAGACCCGGGACTGAGCAAGAAGTTCGATTTTTTTCATTAAGAAAATTCTCAGTCTCTACCTACCTGTCGGAGGAAACTATTGCTCAGCAGTGGGACAAAAATGGTTGAAAAGAAAAGATTTACAGACAAGGATTGAAAGCAATCATAATGACAATAATGGGCTTGTCATTTATCTAACCGAGTGCAGAGTCCCAAAGAGCACTGCACTCCGTAACTTATAGAAGGACGAATCAATTATATAAATGATGTCATTTAACCATGCAAGCCGCACCGCGCAGATATCAAGTATGTAAGTATTACAATTTCAGTTTCTGAAAGATTTTTAAACGACTTGCAATGGTCTAACTTTACGCTTGTCTAAATTATAGGGGCACGCAGAGAAAGATAGGACACCCCCAACATTTTGCCAGTTATGTTTATGTCCCATGTAATATGGGCGAGTTGAGCCTATTGCAGATATATAGGTTCGAAGACATGTGACATCTACCAACCCGCACAGGGGGGCAACCACGGCCTCTTATAGCAGTATTATTTTAATATTACATCAGTGTGAGAATGAGATGAAGCTATACAGGGGGTATAGCTCCATCTCTTTCCCACTGTGAAACAATATTAAAATAATACTGCTCTAAGAGGCCGTGGTTGCCTCCCTTGGCTCGCGAGGAGGCTTGTGTCCCAGCAGTGGTAACATTATAGGCTGATTATGTAGGTAGGTACACCTATATCCAAACACCGGGCTGTTAATGAGAAATTCTTAATGGAAAAATCCACTACCCCACGCTCAGCAGTTGGATGCGACCAATAGACAGCAACCAGGAAGCACACAACGAATGATACAATATTATATCATTCTTTTATAAAAATATTTGCGATCCGCCCCTGATTCGTACGGTTTTTACGATTTGACTAAACATCGAGATTTATTTATTAGTAAGTTTAATAACCTTAATATACATATAATACACATAAACCTTCCGGAATTAATTTTCTAAATGCTGGTGACAACAGCGTCAAAAGCCGTTAATTAATTTAGAAAAACAACGCGGTCTCAGAGACAGTCACGAAAAGCGAACTTAATTTGTTGAAACGATGTTGAAACTGTTTGTACTCCCCGTCACTTGTTCCTAAAGGTTCGTTAGAAAACTAGCGTCAGACAGCATCTGTTTGGCATTTATGCTGAAATTAACCTTTTTGGCGTAGCCGTGAGGCACAAACTCATCATAGACTGGATAGGTCCACTCAATCTGTGTGGTTCTTTACTCAAAACAACATTTCAGACACCAATTTACATGGTCTTCACATGATCTGACCAAGATTATGTCTGGACTTTAAAAGAGACTGACCTCTGAGTTTGTTTCGGCCTTTCTTCTCAGAGTAGTCAGATAGGAAACGCCGAGCTCATCTAGTTTTTTTTTTCTAAATATGATTGACGTGTATAAGTGTTTGTACAAACCTACTTACAGAAAATTCCATTTCATTTCATCATCTGCCTAGCCTTTACCCAACTATGTTAGAGTCGGCTTCCAGTGCCTATCTGACCTCCACAACCCAATAACTGGGTAATACGATACCCCTTGGTAAGACTGTTTGTCAGACTTTCGGGCTTCTGACGACCCGTAACGACTGTTAAAGATCCACGAATGACAGCCGGGACCAACGGCTTAACGTACTTTCCGAGGCACGGAGGGGCCTTGGTATTTAAAGATGGTCACCCATCCGCGGACCAACCGCGGCAAGCGTAGCTTAACCTGATCGATCGACCCGTGCGGCTGTTATTACTTAGCCACAAGGCACACTATTGTTGTTAAAACATTATTTTAACTTTTTTTTTCTGTTATTTGTATTTTGTGTTTCACGAACTGTGTCCAAATAAACGTTATTCTTTCTTTAATTTTTTTTTTCTTCCTGTCCTGACTAAATTAATATTTCCTACTCTCCCGATTTTTATTGGTAACCTTCCCATGACCATAATCAAAACAAAAATAATTACGCATATCCATCGTTTGAATCGGTGAGTTATGGTCTCGTGTTCATAAAAAAATCCCATAGAAAAAAGGACGTTCAGTTTTTCCCGAATTAAAATAAAACAGGCAACTTTTAGAATTTTTCTTATCATAAAAACCTAATTCGGACTATTACTAATATTTTAAAACAAAAAAAAAGACAAATCGGTGCAGCCGTTCTCAAGTGATGCGCTTACAAAGACCAGCATTTCACGATAAAATAAAAAGATAACATGATCTTTTTTTGGGGTCAACGACCGCTTTTTTTTTTTTTTTGAGTGTGGGAAATCATCAAATAACTTCTCCCGCTCTGGGCGGAGCGGGAGGGTGTGTCAGACTCTTACTGACTAAAACCCACCCGTATTCCTTCCTGTTGCCTGTGTTGCGGGGGCCTCGGTGACCCATAAGTACCTTCCCGCGACCCCAGCAGGCATCGGCCCTAGTGGACCTCTACTATATGTGCTGACGACATCTCTTTGAGGCGCGCGTAGAATACGACGCGCCGTCGACCCGGGCCTGGTCCTTACCGGACGGTGAGCTACCCATTGCTCACCGTCCGCAAGCCCGCGCCTACGGTGGCCGGAAATCCGCCCGGGATTCCCGACGTCAACGACCGCTTGTCGTGGTGTTACTTGAACCAAAAAAAACAGGTTTTCTCAACTTATACGTTGAAAAAATCTGTTTTCTTTTTGTTTTATCGTGTTTAGATATCGAAACCCATCACGTCCATAAAGTTTACAAAAAAAAAAAACTTTTTTTTAAACTGATATTTCGAGTGACTACATTACCTGTGATTGATGACCCTAAAAAAACTCATAAAATTAATTTCTCATTGAAGCCTTGGCAGAGAGTAAAACTTTGTGCCCTATGGCGTCGAAACCCTCGGTCCGTGTCCCAGTGCGCATAAGTTATTGCGGAAATCGCGAAACGTCTAGTTGATGTAACTGGTGACCAAAAACCTGGCTGCTTTCTCGCGCAACGCATCAGCATTGCAATTCAACGAGGAAATACCGCCAGCATCCTCGGTACAACGCCCCGAGGGCCTTTTTTAGGCTTAAGGCGCAGACAAGACGCAAATAACCAAAATAGGCTTCTCTTAAGAAAAATGTTGCCAAATCTGTAGTTTGTGGTAGTGGAAAAAATATATGCTAATTTTGAACATATTTCCCAGATTTGAAAAAAACCTGTTTTGAAAAAATCTCGATACAAACTAACATTAAACAAACCTCTTACCTTGAGTTCTAATCCAAAATATCTGTATTAAATATCAACATACGTTACGTATTTAATTAATAACAGGAACGTCTTATTTGAATGCAGAACTTGGTTGTTATTTATTTTCAATAACTCAACTCAATTTTGAGTAAATAGATAATTGCTTTATATTTTGCAATAAATTACAAGCTTTGTGTCATCGCGCTTCTCTTTCTTTTCTATGCAATCTGACAGTGACCGCGGTTTAGGTGTTGTCAACGTCTTAACTTCGTTTTAATTTAATTTAGTTAATGTTAATAATCATCGTGTAATTTGTTTATGTAAATAAATACTCACATTATATAGTTAAAAAAAAACCCTGTAGATAGATAGATAGATTTATATACATCATTGCATATTTCACGCATTACCTTCATTCGTAAATCGATGTCCTCTCTTCGGCTCCAATAGTTCTGTACAAGGCGTTTATTGTTCAGGAACTGAGCATTATCAATCGTTTTGTAGTTTTCATCTAGTAACGAGTATAACTCGGTGAATAGAGGTTTCTCGCCTTCTGAAATTGTTAAAAAAACAGTAAATATTAAAATGTTACTGTTAGCTTGTATCATCACAATTTCACAATGCTGGGCAAAGGCCTCATGAGTTCCAGTGCTTGCGATCCAGTGTTAAAAAAGAAATATAAATTTGTTTAAAAAATAGTAATATCCATAATGTAGGAACAAATACAAATTTGTTGTGCCTACAACCAGGCAATAGGTGGCTTGTTTTGATGCCAGTGTATTTTCATTTTCTTTTATTTCATTATATACACATTATAATTATATTTTTAAATATTAGAATATAAAAGAATATATAAAAAGATTTAAAAATATATTTATTTTTATTATTATAATTTTTGTTCTTTGTTCTTATTTTTTATTATTTTTTATGTCTTAATATTGTAGCTAGTAATCCAGAGGAAGTTGCGAGGTAACCCCATCACAAGTATCCTTATAACCTACCGGGGCTGCCTCAATCAGTAGCGTATAACAATTTTAAGTGAAACAATAAAAACATTTACCTTTTATTTTTTTATTATTTTTATAATGTATACCTACGTTTTTATAAGAAACTTCATAGCCACATAAACCCATCATTAACTAAGCCTTAATAAATTCCAATGTATTATAAAAAATAAAAAAGAAACTGTGCCTGAAACCCTTTTATACTTTTGACTATATTGAGAACAAAAAGGATTGAGCTGCTCCAATACAGTGAATGTTGTTTTTTTGCTAACTATGTATATTTTCTTTTTCTATATACCATTTTACATACACAATGACACTAATATTTACTTTGTAAAGTATTATATTATTTTAATTATTGTGTATGTGAGGACTATGTTTATTTTTGTTTTTTTTTCTCAGTTAGTTTTTATATCATCATTGGTCTGGCAGTTTGAATAATTTATGCGGCCTACACAAATGTCCTTTTTTTGTATTGTTCGTCGAATCGTTGAGCTCCTAAGTTTTGAGTTAAGCTGCATGATATCTGACAAATGCATGCACTGACTGGACAGGTCCACTCAATCTGTATGGTTATTTCCTTAAAAGACCATTTCAGACACCAATCTACAAGGTATTTGCATGATCTGATCAAGATTATGCCTGGACTATAAAAGAGACTGTGACCTCTGAGTTTGATTCGGCCTTTCTTCTCAGAGTAGTCAAGTCAGTACGCGTCAATACATGATTGACGCGTAAAAGTGTTTGTACAAACCTACTTACAAATAAAATCATCTATTGTTTAACGTGGACCACTGGTCGTTTGTTATGTCCAGCTCGTCCCACCATCTTCTACGGGTCCAATATTAAAATGTAGTCTGTATTTATTATGTACAGTCAACCGCTCATTAGTGGTCACAATTTGACATGAATAGCGCCTTTAACTCGTCACAGTACGGGCGATTTGTTGTTGTGTGTGTTGTGTTACCATGACTGTTCATAAAGTAACTTTTATTTGTATTATGAAATGTAAAAATAATGTTCCATCCATCCATCTATTTTTAATTATAATTTTAATTTCATAGTGTAATAAAAAATTTACTCGTACGTGACTCCACTGATTTAACCGATTAAATTAGACAATTTAACTAAATTAACTTTACTGCAATAAAATCAACAAAAATAACTAAAAATACTCTGACGGTAATAAGCCTAAAGTTACGTAAACATTATGAAACTGCAATAGAATCAATCCTAATGTGCATTTGTATTTTTTTTATTACACAAAAAAATATTTTTGCGACAAGCACACCTGTTAGTTACACATTTAGATTTGCAGTCACATTTCCTGAAGTTTGCCCATTACCTAATGATTGCTTTGTTGCAGTTTGACGTAAAGAAATTTCGACCTCAGGAACATCATCTTTTGCTATTAATCTTTCTTGACAAACGCTAAATTGAGATCTTGCACACAAATGTCTCAAAATTCCACTTTTAGTGCCCAGTTTGTAGAACCCATCATCAGATTTTTCAAAAACTACGGCTAAAATTGAATGGGCATCAGTTTTTGATCTGACTTCAGGTACTTTTATTCTCACTGTGGCTCCTTCTTCAGCTATTGGATGATTAGCATCAGAAACCGATACCATTTTCTTGGCTTGTTTTTCTCAACCTTCCTTGGCCATTTCACGTTGTTTGTTTTGGTTCATAATGTTTTTACAAATTTTGCACAATATCTTTTTACCATAACCTTCTTCTCCTGACTCCGTATCACTACAAATCGCATGTACAAACGAATGAATTACATTCGATGCAGGTATGAGCGCCTGATGTCTCTTCAGAGCAAACAACACATAGGACTTATTCGCTTTCCTGTTGATTCTGTATTGGAGCTACATCAGAATCAAAGCACTCTTCGGTTAGTTCTTGATTTTCTAAAAGTAATTGATCTGCGATTACTGGATATGCCTTCAGTTGCGACTGAGTGGGTTCATTCATGACTGAAGGAGATTTCTCGTCCGCATATGTTACTTGAGCGTCTTTAACAACTTGATATTCAGTCATTAGTGACTGTGAAGGCTCTTTTGTAGTCGTAAGGAACTAGCGACTTCTTCTTAATGAATCTGAACTGATACTGTATTAGAGTCTTCGATGGCTGCTCCTTGAATTAACGGCGACGTATTCGTTTCCACGTCGTTTAATTTTTCAAGATCCTCTTCTTCATGTAGTGAGTAAAGTATTTCTTGTGGTATAATAGATGAAGTCAGTCCTACTTTTGCAGGACCACCAAACATGGCTTCATAGGGACTTCTTTTGATACCGGAATGAAAAGCACGGTTCTTCATAAATTGCACGAATCTCACTCCTTCGCTCCATTTGGTAGTTTGATTAATCAGCCATCCAAGTAGTGAGCATATTCTCTATATCTTGGTTTGCTCTTTCGACACTGCCTTGGCTTTGACTGTGTCTTGGCTTGCCGTGGACCATTTTTAATTCGGACCAAATGTTTTGTAAGCTTTCTAATACTCGATTGCAAAATTCGCGGCCATTATCCGAATGTAAGATACATGGAGCGCCAAGTAATAGAAAAATATCAAGCAAACGATAACGTCTGCCCGTTTTGAAATAAGTGGCCGCAATACAACAAATTTCGTCAAATGATCTTGGTAGAAGAAACTTAAACTTTCCATCGGGCTGTGATTGATAATCATTGAGATGGACTAATCCTAATCTGCTATTAAAATGTGATGAAATTATTGGCTTTACAACTATGCCTTTTTATTACTTTTTTGTTTTTGTTGACAATGTTCAAATACCTAAATTTAATAAAATATATATTTGCGAATGGGTTATTTTTTTTGTAAAGTGTATTAAGTTGTTTGAGCATTCTATCTCTTCCTCCGTGGCCGATGGATAAATGAGTTGAATACAATATCTCAAAGAGTTCAGCATGGACATATTTCTTTAGATTTTGTTGAGTACCTATCCGATAATTGATAAATTAGTTTTGCACAGCCAAGAACAGTATCTCTTGATGAATCCTTCTTTTTGTTTACTTTTATCCGCTTTATATCTTCAACGATGGAATCGTATTTTGCTTTTGTTAACAAAGCACTGTTATACTTTGAATCTTTGCTAAAAATAATCGCGTAGAATCTCTTTTTCATTTTACTCTGCAACTAAATGTTTGCTTACATTTTAACGGGTAATTAGATAAAAATTCACATCCGATACTCTTTTTACGCGTTTACAACGGACAGAGAAGCACAGTACCCCCACTTGGCTTTCGGCCTTTCTTCTCAGAGTAGTTAGATAGGAAACGCCGACCTCATCTAGTTTTAAAAAATATGTTTGACATGAAAATGTGTTTTTAAAAACCTACTTACAGAAATAAAATCGTTTATTTTATCATTGTTGAACTGATGACACACGGGCAACTGGTGCCGGCCGGGCCCCGCGCGCGGCTGTTGTGGATACAGGCGCGAGCGCAGAGGGACGAGAAAACGAGACAAAAGCATTTCGCTCACTGTCTTCCGCGATTTAACGATGTAGCATCCGTTATTATGCAGATTAACTAGGTAAAGTGGAGATATTTGCTACTTTAAGGCGCTGACAAGAGGCAAATGACTAAAGTAGGCTTGTATTAAGAAGAAGAAAAACCAAATCTGTATGGTTTGTGGTAGCGGAAAAAATATATGTTAATTTTGAACATATTTCCCAGAACTTGGTTGTTACCAAAACACGTTTAGAAAAAAAATCTCGATACAAACTAACGCTAGCCTCTTACCTTAAGTTCTAATCCAAAATATCTGCATTAAATATCAACACATTAACGTATTCCGTATTCTAACGGTAACATATACATATTATTGCTCGTGGTACGCATGCGCCTGTTTTTGCTCTTTGTACGGAGCTGACCTACTGTACCTTAACTTATCTATTTTATGACAGGTTAATTCGGCCTTCCAAAACTTACCTTTAGTTACATTAGCAGGTATATGCACAGTCATGGGACCTAAGCCTGCATCCTCCAAGTAATCATTGGTGAATATGCTCAAGAATATTGAGTCTACCTCAGTTTTATACACAGTCAACGACTTTACGTTCTCATTAGGATTGTATGGTACGGTCAATTGTACCACGGTCCATTCTGGAATAAAAAGATTAGGTAGTAAATATAAAATAATATACTTTGATAGTTTTTCATTTATTTTAAACCTTTTAGTGTGTTATATTTAGGGAATTGTCTGCTCAAGCCCTTTATTTTGGTCATTGTACTGATTTTTTTTTTAAGTCTTTTAAATCCACCATTTTTTTTTATAAAATCAAAACCTAGCATAAAGCCATCGCGACCTAGACGAGTCGATAGACACCGTATAGGTATTAAAATCCTTAGGATGCTTCGAGGGTATAAAGAATCCACAGCGTGAAAAACATAACCCTCCCTTTGCTGTGCAGTCAGGTAATTAGTAATGGTGAAGTGAGTGAACATGATTTTAGAAACTATTAAAAAACAATGTACTTCAATTCTTGCAATTAAATTTCATTTAATTTCATTCAACTCAAAAAAGGTGGAAGAAATAAAATGCAAATATGCAGACGAAATATGCAAATTGAAAATTATACCCTGATTCCTTGGATAGCCAACAAATAATTTTGATATTTTATTTTACACACTAACAACAGTTGCAAGATCAAAAATATATTTTACTAAGACACAATGATGACGTAAGCCATTGTGCGCTTTTGTAATTTTTAATGTCAATAATATTTTCGTGGACGTCCCTGTCCACGTCCAAAAAATGTGGCCTGATGTGGACGTCCATGATAATGTTGTCACATTAGAAATGATAAAAGCACACATTGTGACAAGTTCACAGTACCTTTAGGTAATTCTTTCAGAATCTTCTGAAAGTTGTCAACATTATTCTCATTGGAGAAGTGAAGATATTTCTTGTGGAACGGCACCTCCTCTTGTATTGCAAATGATTCCAAAACTTTTGTTATGTTACCTGAGAGCAAATCTAAAAGCTTTGCTTCTTTCTTTGGTCTAAAAATAATCATAATTATTAAAATCATAATTGCTTTCCATGTTTGCTCATGCTATGGTCAATATATTTATTTATAAATACATAAAACAATTCACATTTTGTTTGAACATTACATAATTTTAATATATACATTACTAAATGTTAACGTTGAAGTGACAAGAACTCCTAACTGACATTTTGGCGATTTTAATTTTTTTACTTATATAGACTTCTTATAATCGTTTGCGTGAGCTCGCGAAAGCAGAAAAGTTTGAATCTTATTATTTAACGAGTTACTAACGAGTTTTTAACTGACACTAACTATTAAGCAACGGTATACTGTAAAATAAAATGTTTCTTTTTTGTTTCCTATAAAATTATGTTTTTAAGATAAAGGTTCTTGTCACTTCACCATTGATATCAAAAATGATTTCCTAATTGAATAAAACAGATACTTACATAGAGTTTGGATCTGTTAAATCTTTTGCAGGTTTTATGTAACTTGTGATTTTGTGAAGTTTATTTTCTAAAAACAAAAAAAAAAAATGATTAAAACTAAGATTATAGATCATTGAAACTAAAATTAGAATAGTGTTAGGAGTTTTACTGTCTACAGTTGATGAGTCAGCACATCCAACGCAAATCTCATCGACTACTTCTCAGAATATGGTACAAGTTTCAACCCTATTTTAATTTTGATTGCACACCAGCCATCCATTCAGAGAAAAACTGGTGGAGGTTGAAAGTGCAACTGTCAACTGTAGAACACATTTTGCAGTTGCACTCACAACTGTTAAACATGGGTTACATTCTAGGTTCGATTCGATAATGGGTTATTCTATCAGGAATTTCTGAATAGCAGCCTGAAGTCTGGGTTTGTGATGGTTGACGGCAATAAGCGAACCCTCTAGGCTTTTTTACATGGGACTTAAGCATAACTGGTGAAATGTAAGTATACTGTTAATAAATATGTTGTTTGTAGAACTAAGTACTTAGGTAGGCACCTAAATACCTACTTATTTCTAATATAAATAATAATTTAGGTACATTATTTACTTATCATACATACCAGCGGCCTTCAACTGTTCATCTCTATAAACGGCCATAGTTCTTAGTGAAGCTGATGATGCCTCACTCAAATGGAATGCACACCCCACGTCATCACTGTCCGCTAGACATTCTTCAGCCATAAGTTTCCTGCCACCTTGAAAGGCAGAATAATTAATATCTTTACACATCATTCATAAAAAAAACAAAGATCTTTTGTCTTGGAAATACTTAATAGATTAGTTCATTCGTTTCTAGTTATCTTTAGCACTAGGTAATATGTTTAAATTCCTAGATAGTTTGTTATGTATTACTAGAATATAAAAATGTAATGGCAAATACTTACTCTGATAATTCGGCCCGTTAGGAGTCGGTGGAACGTTATGAACATATTTATGCAGTTTGGTTTTGAACAAGGGCTTCGTAAAGTTAATCTCATTTGTAAATATATCGAAATCTTCCATAGTTTAGCACTTTTAAACTTTTATTTGAATTAAAAAGGGTTTGTGCAATGTTTTCAAAATTCAAATTTGAATTTGACATTACGATTTGCGTTCCAAACCACAAATTTACATATTGAACACACGCTTATTGTTATCTCTACCATATGCTTAAAGGTAGCAAAGACAGAAGTCAAGCTCTTAGTAAAGATGCTGTTATTGGTGTTTTTGGAACGCGGTTCTCATTTGACATTTCGAAATCCGTTATGTATTGCGTTCCGGTTTACAAAAGCAGGTGTCCAGATAACTTTGAAGCAATTTGTATATAACGCCAACGCACAGTAATTATTCCTTCCTAGCATGTTTCTAGCACTCACTATGATCTCGATCACGAAACATTTTATTAACTTATCACATTTTTCTGAAATTAGAGCTGTCTTGTAGTTTATTCTATAGTAAAAACACGTTACAATTCTAGAAATTGCGTGCTGATTCATTGCAATTAGCTTGTTGTACTTATGTATTTCTAACGAACTTTCCATTTGCCGTATAATGAACTACTAAGACGTTAGAATATTAATTGGACAACGCCATTGATATTCCATACGGTATTATGCAAACTGCATTGCTGTATAGTACACACCTGTTGAGGCTTGTATAAGTATTTATAACATCGTTTTATCTAATAGGTGCCCGCATCGTTCTGTGAAGCCAAATAAACTTTCTAAACCAAAGTACAAAAACAGTCAGAAATGTCACATTTACTAATCTGGTATGTTTTCCTATGGGTACCTAAGCAGCTTTATCTTTGGTTGACAGTGGGTAGGTAAGGTAAAGTACCTAAAACTCGATAGGTACTAATATTACCGATGGTGATATTTCTTGCAGCTTTTTCTGTTTTTGGTTACATTCTACTTCAACCCCAGAACGGCAACTGACTCAAGTATCGAGGACCTTACGCTCGCTGGCCGCGCTTGCTAAATTTGCACCAAGTGGCGCTATAAATTGAATGTATAAGTACTTTTCGGGTAGGCCGAAAAAAGGTCATTTGGAAAATTATAGAACAGGTATTTTACAACTTTTTATTTCATAATAAACATAAACAATGCGCAAAGGAGTTAACCGCCGATTTGCCACATTACAATGTTACCGACTTTCTCGTCGTAAGCAATTATACTCTTGGTAAGTAGGGTAAAATAAGTTTCTAATGATTTTTAAGTTAAAAAATAACTGAAAGTGGTTACGCTTATATTGAATAACAAAATGCTCCTTACAAATAGTACAAAAATTATTAGTGGCACTGATAAACATTCTACAAAACCATACAAAACGTGTAGAACACAGAACATTTTAGTAAATTGTGCAAATGTATAAGTAAGGCACAAAATGTATAATTTAAATGTTGAACAACAAATATGGCCGAAAAACTTTTAAAAATACAATTCATTATGTTTATAAAAGTGCCTAATAATTTCATAGATACAAATAAAGGGAGGTAACCTTGAGTATATGTGACGGAAAATGTAAATACAAACAGTGGACATTCTTTGCATTTACTAACGATTTGAACATGTATGTGAGTGGACATTTCCAAAATAAAGGATACAATACTGATGATTAATACATGACGGAATATCTACACCGGTACATATATTGCTATATTTAATGAGGCCTAACAAGATGGATCGTCGGACCGCACCGAGAGAGCAACTCGTCGTTTAAACAATTTGTTTCATTGTAGTTACTAGGTACTAAAACTATACAAAAGAAGCAACAACAAAGAGTTATCAGTATTAAATTACACTTATTTTACACGTAATCGCATACCATCGGGTAACGCGACCTATTTGTTAAGCCTCATGTAAACAACGATAATATGCTGAACTGTAAACATGCCGCGAACTCAGTTTCATAAAACTGAATGCCCGATGCGTTAAGAACATCGCCGCACCTTAGGAATCGTGTTGAAATCTGGCTAAATTCGTTGCCATGGTTCATTGCACAAAACAATTGACTTGTCGAAGGAGATATGTAATTATGCTTTTACTAATAATACCTACCTACAAATTATATTTTATCACACATGTTTATTGCGTTTAGTCAAAGTTTTGAAACTAGTACAAGAAGACTGTTTTTGCGGCATGTCTTCAGTAGCAGTTAGTTTTTGTTCGTGTAGTAAGGTACAAATTCAATACAAAGCAACAGTTTTGCTATAATAATAAGCAAAAAGCATTTTAAAATATCACTTAAGTTTTAACACATTTCTACTTAACCATAACACAAAGATAAACTATTCGAATGAATTCAACATGTTTCGAAATATTTTCGTTTATATATATTTACGAAGCTTTTCGTAAACCACGTAAGTGGGTTGAAAACGAAAACGTTAATATATTTTGAGAACTACCTACCTAGTTAGTGTTTCGTGGTAAGTTTAGTTTATATATAAATCTTGTATACCAAAGTGTTATTCACAAACAACAAATCTCATCTAAACCTCGTGTTACAGAATTACTACTAAATATGTATAAAAACCTACTAATTCATATATTAATTGAATATAAAGGCATTCGTCGGATATGACTCGAAGGCACATTTTTTAAAACAAAAGTTAGGATGTAACCGTCGCGGTTACCCATCACAAGTACGCTGTAACGTTAATTTGCATATCTACGTAACAAACGCGTCTACCGTATGTCTCTATAACATTCTACGTGAAATAAAGTTTTAAATCGATTTCTCCAAGCACCTCATACTACGATAAAACATCTCTTTCAATAACACTAACCCTATACCACTTTTTAATATTTTTTAAACGTGATTAATAATTAATCTACTAGTAAATCTAACGTTTTATAAATATTTTACAATAATAATTTAAAGAAAACTTTATTGTATACACCTATTATTGCCCTTTTTGATATAGGTTCAGTAGTGTCGATGCTACTAAACATAGCATTATAAATAAATAAATAGGTATATACACTTGACTTATTAAAAATAACGGAAAGACGCTCGATCATATCGCGATTCGCAAGATTTAAAAGATTATGCACGCTTATCAAAATTTATCTTATTTACAATTCGGAGTAGATCGAGAAAAAAGGCCTTGAAATCTATCACATTTAAGTTTGGGATACTTATCAGGCAATAGCCAACATAAAAATAAAATAAATTACTATAAAACTTGAAAAACAGCTAATACTGTCATTTCCAGATGAAGGAATTAAGTAGCTGTTCTATTATGCGAATTACTGTTGCATTTATTCGAGTGTACGCGTTCGTCTCCGCTCAAATGAACATATAGCGTAGGCGTTATACACTTGGCAATGCACGACCTCACAACACGCTTAATTTATTCTATCTCATACAATCGCACCGCTATCATACTCCGCAAAACTAGTTCAAAGTAATAAGTGATTTAAGACGCGCGGGGGCCGTACGAAATACCATCGACTTAAAAAATATATAAAATGATCACATACATACACAGTTCCGAAACTAAATTGTGGCACTCAGAAAATGGAAGTACAATAATAGCCTGAGTGTCGATCAAGACATGTTGTTGATGCCCACCCTTTTGCTCAAAGGGGATGCATCAAGGATCCTTTCGTTTACTTTGTCTTCCTCCCTGAAGTGAATCCGCGTAATCACAATGTCCCCTGTGCTAAGAGTTTGCGAGCCAACCTCGGTTTTCTTAGATTCATTGAGATCATTGCACTTAATTTCATCATAAGTGGAATTATGGCATCTGCAGCTGCAGCTACAGCTTTTCCTATCAGGCTCTCCTAAGTTCAAAATTTGGCTTAGATTGGACCAATCCTTGTTTTTGAGCAATGGCAGTGTTTGTTCCATTGTTTGTGAGAATTTATCCTCCAACTCTCCACTGAGGGGAGCGACAGCCGACAGAATAGCCTCAAGGCGATTAATTTTCTCTACTTTATCCATGTTTGTGTCTGATAAGATTTCATCCATCATCTGCATGGATTCTGTGAGACTTGGTGGCTGTGTGGAGTGTGGGGATGATATTGGATCAGAAGGGTTGGACTCTAAGCTGGCCATTTCATTTTCTCTTTCATCATCATCTGAATCAGAATCCTTATCATGTCCAATAGCTTCCAGTTTTTCTAATTTCTTGGATATTTTGTGACAGCCCTTCAATTTCTCTTTTTCCTCTTCAGTGAGTTCAATGTACCTGAGCAGTCTAATTTCTCTGTTGCTCAGGACAATATTCTTAGTTGTTTCAGCCAATTTCTGCTTCAACTCACCAACTTCTGTGTTAATTTTTCGTTGCCTCTTGCGCAATTTAACTTCTGTTGGTTGAATATGCATAAATACTTGCTCATTGCTCAGTTCTTCAAATAACTGCTGATTCTCAGACTTAATATTGCTTGACATGAAAGCATAAATTGCTGGATTGACCAAGGAGAGGACATCTGAAGCAGAGTAAATTATCATATCTTTTGTCAATGGTCTCCTTGCCCAGTAACGTTGGTCCCTGCGATACACATTTTTCAATTGTTCCTTCATGGGGTTCATAGGTGCATTATACAATTCACATAAGGCATTGAGACTTAGATTCTTGACTTTGTATACAGGCACACCTTGTTGTTGCAACTGTAACACAGCATGAGCAGCTTGTGTGTCGAAAACATTCTTCAAAACAATCTCAAATTGATTGTGTAAATTGACTGAATCATTTCTACAGTCATGTATAATTTTAACAACATTTTCACTCTCTAATAATTCCTTAATTTTACCCTCCACAACCATGCTTGGACATGCCATTATATCTAGTATGTACACTTCGCCATTCATGGTGGCTATTTGACACAATGTCAACACTCCTTTGAGGCCAAGGTTTATTCCTTCACAGTCAAAAGAAACAATGCTTTTTCCATTGCGTTTAGGCACCATAATGCTTTCGATTAGAGTGGCACATTCCCTTACATTAGCTATGACAGTTGTGCACTGGAGCACCTTCTGGCGCCATGCCTCACCCATCACATTATTCCTTAAGCTTGGAGTACCGTTAGTTTCTTCGGCAGTTCGTGCATTCAAATGATTGTTGACTCGGTCACGGACCATGTTCTCTGCCAAATTCTTTATGACAATAGAATTGATTCTTTGCTTCAGAGTCTGGTTTGCAATGTTAGCTTGAGGTCCTCGGGGAGATTCAATAGGACTGAGTATTCTGTTGTTTGCTGGACTCTTTTTGCCATCGGATGGAGTTGGACTCTCAACTGTGGGGGGAATTGGGGACACAGGCTTCTCCTCAACCACAGGCTTTGGTACATCAGTCTTAGCTTTAGCTTTTGCATTAAGATACATAACAGGTATTTTTGGTTTACTAATAAGTGTGACCAAGTTCGATTGAACGTGGAATGAGTCTGAAAATATTTTTAAGAATGCGCTCAAATCTGCTGGCGACTTGAACATTTGATACCAATACTCTTGTGGGAAACGTGACACAATTAGGTGGAAGAGCTGGTCAACCATCACGGGGCCTTTAGCCTCTATGCACTGTGCAACATAATCTAACAACTGTTGGGCAGTATCTGTGTTAATATTAGCTACAGGTAGATTGTGGAATTGTTCAGAATTTGTGTGTGCATTACCTCTCCTATGATTCTCACTGACTAGAACGACGTTGTCATCGATGATTTGGAAGGCGTCAGGGTGCTTCAGCAGGAAATCCTTGAACTCCTTGATCCTCTGGCCGGAGATGTGACGCACCTGCGGGGAGGCCTGGCTGCGGTGGCCGAGGAGGCTCTTGATCGGTACCTCGGTGCCCTCGCCGTACTGGACCATCTTGCCCGCGAAGTACTCCTTCGCTTCCTCGATGTAGTCATTGTTGGACGAGGCGCCAGCCCCACAAGAATGCTTCTGGAACGTGTTGATATCAACATAGTCCCCGTCTATGTTGAACAACGCCGGGTATTGAGCCAGGAACTTCTTCAAGCCTGACTGCGACCCGCCAGCGATCTGTCGCATCTCCTTGGTGAATCCTTTGGCACCAAACTGGCAGGAAAGATCGTGCAACGTGCGCGGCTCGCCTTTGTCGAGCAGGCGTTCCACGAAGAACAACAGAGTAAGGTTCCTAGCGAGCTCATATTCCATTGATTCCATTTCCCTGCAGTTGGTGCCAATGTGTTTAACTTAAACTAAATTTTTTCTACGTATATGTGTCACCCACAACACCATGAAATTTTTCTTTTCTGTCCGCACCTGAACCATAGATTATAGACAAAAGTGCAGTGTTGAGCTGATAATACCAAAACAAACTACTAACTCATCATGACGTAGAAAAGAAATCAAAGTAAATTGTTATGTAACTGTTACGTAGCATTATCTATTTTAAATATTCTTGATAAAATTGCGTGATTTACGTTACGACAATCAGTCAATTAGTAATTATTAGATAAGTACATCGATGATGCAACATAGAAACTACAAATTCAGTGAAAATGTTTTATAATAATTATTTGATTCAATTACTCACGGCAAATGGATTTAAACATATTCGTATGTTTATTTGTTTTATTTACTTTAGTAACTTTAGTTTTCCAACGTTCATCACTTTTTCATAGAGTATACAGCTGTTTTTTTCTAACGGTACAAATGCATGCTCATAAACTCGTAAATGTAAAATATAATTAATTGAATATACAAATGAAAGATATAATAATAAAAATATAAAAATCTTTATTTTAATTAAACACTATATTGTATTTTAAAAAAAATCTTGAGGCCCTATTGCCTTATCGTTATCATCGATACTAAAACTAAACGCAAATGTTGGTCAACGTCAACCCAACCAACCAGTGTATCGAACTGTCAAACCATTGTGTGTCAAACAATTTTACGATTGTATTGGTCTCGCCGAGTCTCGCGGTTTCTGATTGCTGTAATCAGTAATAATTGCTTTTATTTTTTTCTCAATCATACTTCCACTAATTGCAATTATTGCAGCACTGTAAATAACGGTTTTCTGTACCAATAGCCTACTCTAATAACATCATGGTAAGTAGTTTTTATAAGCAATATACTAACACGGAACTTCTATAAATTGTACACCCACTTTTTTCAATTGATTTGATTTACATTAAGCCGCTTGGTATTACATCGACTATGCTCGCTCCTTAAGAGTATCGAGATCATCAATTTAAGATGTGGAACTACATTGGATAATTTCAAGTCCTAACAAAATTATGTTCTAGGTATGAGAAAAACTATAGAGACGATCTAAATTACGGTTTCAGAGTTAACACTGACCTCCACATTAGGACTTATAATTAGCTGCAGTAAAATGACACTTCTTACTGTAATTTTGTCAATAACTTAGAACATTTTTTAACAAATTAGAAGTCCAACTACCTATACTACCTATATTTATTGTAAAGACAGGAATCCCATATCCTACAAACTTAAACTTAGCCTCAAACCCAGGATACCAATTACCATTGCCTATTGAATGACCAAATGCATCTTTTAAATGTTTTTCTCAGCTTGTCCTAGTACTCGGTGACCTGCACATCCCTCACCGCTGCAGCAGCCTGCCTCCGAAGTTCAAGAAGCTGCTACTTCCTGGCAGGATACAACATATACTATGTACAGGCAACCTTTGCACGAAAGAGTCATATGATTATCTAAAGACATTAGCCAGTGATGTCCATGTTGTTAGAGGAGATTTTGATGAGGTTTGTATTGGATTATTTAATTTTTAACCTAAGTAATTCAAACTGAATGTTCAAACATGTTTTCTCCAACTGAAATGTGAAATTGCACAATCCCTACCCTGTATGATGAGAACTTGCTTGTTAAATCAATAGTCATCCTGTTATCAAAACTTATACTTGAAAAACTATACTTCTCAATGCTGAGCAAAAGCCACAGACTGAGAAGTCCCACAGAATGTGGGAACATTCAATAATTCCTTGAAATTGTAAATTTAATCATTACTTGAATTAGTAAATTCGCATAATGCTCTTTACAAACTGTCAAAGACAGTCAGCCTAGGATCGGTACTAACAGCATATCACGGTTATGTTGCATCAACACTTAGGTATGGCATAATGTATTAGAGTAACTCAGTTGATAGAGAATATGTATTTAGAGCCAAAAAAAATGTATCAGATCGATGTGTGACCTACATAGCACCAACAGTTTTCAACCATTCTTTAAAAGCCATCATCGTACTCTCTACAAAATCTACAAAACTAATATACATATTTGTCAAAACACACATCTCACAATACAAAATAGCTTCCAATACTACTAGAAGGTTGCGCAACAAACATAAGTTAAAGCTCGAAATAACACATGGCAGAACAGTCCTACTTATTAAAAGTTCTTTCTGTATGGCCAGAAAAATATTTAACAAGCTGTCTAAGACATTAACCTGTTAAGCCCAGTGCGACACCGATTCGAAGTCAAATAATAGAAAATCAATTGTCTCATTAGCTGTCTTTCACCAATTAAAATCATTAAATCTGGACTAATTCAAAAGTGTACTTATGAAAATTTTAATTGATAAATGTTACTCCTCAATCGAGGACTATTTGGATGACAGTTCTATAATCCCTCCTTCAGGCATTGTTTGACACTCTTGTATCAATTTGATTAATCGACGTTATTCTATTTTTATTTTTTGACATATCTATTTTATCTTAAATTTTTATGGTTACACTATTAAAATATTTTATTAATTTGGTACTTGTTTTGACATTGTAGTTTTTATTTGAGATTTAATTAATTGTCAGGGGAATATTATTTTGATTTATCCAACACTAGCTCTTTCTATAATTTTTATTTGATATTGTGATGAATAAATAATGAAATAATTGAAATTGATACAAACATTTGTACGCCTAATGATAGACATAGCGCATAGACAACTTAAAAAAAGTTACATTACAACTGTGTATCTGTAACCAATGTTTACAAATAAATACTCTCGACTCTGTCTCTGCCTCTAAACAAAGACCTAAGTATTTATTTTACATTTAACTTATTTATTTAATCATTTTATATCAGAATAAACATTCCTTATTTAACTTCTTAATTTATTTATTGTTAAATTCTCAGTGAAAGTTGAATTTTTGGCCATAATTTGCCACCTCTTAATTATTTTATAATAAATTTTTCCAGAACTCAACCTACCCAGAACAGAAAGTGATCACCGTCGGCCAGTTCCGCATTGGTCTGATCCACGGACACCAGGTTGTACCCTGGGGCGATGAAGAGTCCCTAGCGTTAGTCCAGAGGCAGCTTGACGTAGATATCCTGATATCAGGCCACACGCACCGGTTTGAGGCGTACGAGCATGAAAATAAGTTTTATATCAACCCAGGGTCCGCTACTGGAGCTTATAGTCCACTGTTCAGGTAATATTTTGTTAGCTTTTGAATTCTTCTTCATAAAAAGATGTAATTTTGTGTGTTCTTCTTACCATTCAATACAAGGTTCGAGATTTGATTGCTGCTGCATTGGCTTCCTCTAATAGTAATACAAGGTGTCGTTTTGCATACTCGTCAAATTTCAGGAGGCTGCTGTGAAAGACATAAATAATCAAATAAAATTACGATACCTGCTCAATAATTAATACATACTTGTTTTTTTAGTTATTTAAGTTTGACAGTATTTTAGAATACACCACTTTCAAAGAACAGAATCACCTCCTTTATCAAAACCTCAAGATTACTATTGCTGGATCTTAAAAAGTTCTTACTGTCGCGCCCCGCGCACTTACACCGTTCCCCTTAGCGCCACGCGCCGCTCCATCAGTTCACACGCGGTCGCGCGCTGATTCAAATTATAAATTTCGTTTCTCCGTAATCCCGCCAGTCCCGCGGGATCCCGCTCAATTTTCATAATGCACGCGAGATCCTGGTATCTCCCGGTATTGCATTCCCTAGAACCAGGTGATGTGCCAGAGCCTATTCTGCAGCCATCTTTTAGTTTACCATAAGTATTAATTTTTCCAACTTTTTTTAATTACAGAAATGCTACCCCATCATTCGTGCTGATGGACATCCAAAGCTCAACTGTGGTCACATACGTTTACAAACTGCTGGGAGACGAAGTTAAAGTAGAACGAATTGAGTATAAGAAAGCTTAATTATTAAGTATATTGTAAAATAGTTGTAATTAATATATTATTATAGAAAAAGTGTTTACATATTATAAATAATTATTGTTTTAAGTATACAAAAAATAGGTATGTTTTTGATTTTCATGTCAATGATAGAATGAAGTTAAAGGACTAATAGAAAATACACAATTATTACGAACCGACAAACACTTGCGAATAACCTGTCGAGCACATTTCATTATCATGATATTATAAATTCTCTATTTAACCACGTTTAGGGATTCCAATATTCGTTCATTTTAACTATTCGAATACTATTATATAATTATTTATTTAAAAATAAATATCTCAATGAAATTCAATTTTGAACTTTCCACTTTCGCGAGTTTTCGGCGGCATCCACCAGGAGGCGTCAAAACCATGCGGTCTTTTATTTTAAAGTAAGTTACTTCGTAATGATTACATTACGAAGGAACTTACTTATCATACTCACTTGTCATTAGACAGAATGAATGAATTAACGTTGTTCGCACGCTCCTGCGTTGGTTTCCTCTACCTGTCGCATACTTCACACCACCTAGTGACCGTTAATTTCACGCATTTTAAGGTGCGTTCATTTCATGAGTCAAAAATTAGAAGTTAAATTAGTATTCGAAATATTCGAATATTTGTTTGACGTAATCGAATATTAAAACAGGCGAATACTCGATTATTCCGAATATTATTAGCCCTAAACATGTTCATTAGATCTGTGTTGCACGCAGAGCTCAGAATCGTAGCGCTGACCGCGACTAGGGTTGGGTGTAGAGCGCACAACTTCAGTTACGGCTCGCCATTCAAACCCGTCAGATTCTGTACGTCATTTCTATTGTAGAGCGAGTAAACGGTGACAGGTTTGGTTTGTATGGAAGTTGTTGACAGTGCCGCCTTTAGTAGCTACCGCCGAGGCGTGTCCATTTTCTGTGGTGGTCGCACGACGGCGTCTCGTGGACGAGGCCCTTTTAAAATCATATGTAATTCTTCTCTGTCTGTCTGTCTGTCTGATGTCTAGACTGCCGCGTTAGTCTAGTGGTCGCGCTACTGCTGAGCATGAGGTCCTGGGTTCGATTCTCGGGCCGGGCAAAGTGTTATTGGGTTTTTCTATCTGGAATTTCTCAGTATCTGCCCGGAGTCTGGATTTATGCCCAGTTGATGGCAATAGGGGTCGCCCCCTATTACATGGGACTTCATAACTGCCGAAATGTGGGTGTACTACAGGTACACCTCTGCCCAACCCTTCGGGGAAACAACGCGTGATGTTATTTTATGTAATGTCTTTATCATATTTTCTGATAGTTCCTATCATTATCAAGATATTTTGTTTTGTGATAGGCTGAGTTGATTGATACATTCATATTTTATTAAAATAAGGCTTCAGGCAACTTGTTATTATTACCTATGTTTCATAACACCTGTATACAGCGTGTTATATAATATACAGGTGGATGAAATAGCTAGTTTAAATAAAACACCCGACTACGGTAAATTTCCAAGGTAGGGTTATGAATCTCACAGTCTATGTATATGTCTGAGATCTAAGTTTCCTACATCGTCCAGTAAATTTAAATAAATATGAAGTCACAGGGGAAATTCAATATGGTACATTCTGAACAGCGTGGCATACATTTCATGTAGTAATTTCCGTAGTTGGGTATTAGTATAATGGTGCCGATTCCCTTGTTCACAAACTAAACAAAATTTAAGTTCAGTGCATCTTTTTCTTTCTATTTCATTAAGAAAAGGACAGAAGATAAATTTTAGTTTAGTCCTGTCAAATTAATCAGCGCTTGACGTAAATTGACGTAATTTTAGTAGGCAAGTTTTTAATCACGTCTAAACTTGTATGGAGTACCTAGTGACAGGCGCTGATTCATTTGACAGGACTAAACTAAAATTTATCTTCTGTCCTTTTCTTAATGAAATAGAAAGAAAAAGATGCACTGAACTTAAATTTAGTTTAGTTTGTGAACAAGGGAATTGGCACCCATATCTTACAACTATGGACACTATAGTTCAAACCGTAATTTATTGATTCTGTGAGCACGAATTTTAATAAAATAGTACCTATCAATAGTCATTGTAATCGTGTCGCCATCGTCGATTTTCATTTAGACTTCATACTGCCCTGGCATTGCAAAGTCTAAACGAAAATCGACGACAAACGGGACTATTTTATTTAGTTGAGTAGTTCCTAAGGCTACCTTCGGGCCCCATCACCAGACCAGCTCCATGGTACCAGATTACGTTGTCACCGAAGTTACATAGGTATGCCAAGTTTCAGCTCAATCGGAAGCCAGGAAGTGCTTGAAAAGTGGCTGACAAACAGAGCAACTGGAAACACAAACGTAGCGAGTTACTAAAAAAATAGTAGTGTTGAGAGCAGTGGTGGCCCAGTGGTAAAGGCCCCGACTTACGTGTTCTATGTCGTGGGTGTGAACCCAAGCAGGCATATACATTTCTTTGTGTAAATTTCATCACCGCTGCTTTCAAAACGGTGAAAGAAAACATCGTGAGGAAACCGGCATGTTCTAGAACCAAAAATTCGAAGCAATGTGATGTCTATCAAACCGCACTGGGCCTGCTTGGTGGATGCCTACCCCCTCTCGATGACAGGAGGCCTGTGTCCCAGCAGTGGGAACATTATAGGCTGATTCTGCAAAAAGTAGATTAATTTCAGAAGCATAAATATGAATGTTTTTCCTTGACGTCTGTACCTGTATAGATTGATGAAATGTAACACATGTTGAAACAAATTCACCTAGTGTTAGTTTTGCATTTCATGTTTCATTCCATTCATTTCGCCGGCTCATTTGCGTTATATTTTCATGTTACTTTTCAGCAATCTGCACCATAAAAAAAGCGTAAAAAATAAAAGCGGCATAAAAGCGCTGCGTATTTAGAACGAATCTTTAGTAAGCAATGATTTTCAGATTGTTATATCACCAAAAGTAGTGGCTGTTTCTTCACTTTTATGTCAATTTAGTGTTTTATTTTACCTACATTGTAGTTGTAGTAATGATCGTAAGTTAGATAAATGTAATTTAGTTACAAATCTATTTAATACATAAGAGAATGGCCGTTTGTCGAAAAATTGATATAAGGTACAACAAAATTAACTTTGTTGTATTATATTTAGTTAGTTAATAAGTTAATGTTATACATAGTAGGTTCATGTAAAGTCAGGGAAATTCATTATTAAGCTAATTAACGATCAACTTAAATTGTCGTTATATTCTAATTACAACCCACATTCTCTTGACAGTTTAATGAAAGAATGAAGCCCAAGTACGCACGAGTTTTGTGCCGCAATGGATTTTCAACCCTCGGTGTTGATCCGAGCGTTGAGAATCCAACAGAGTGCAACCCAGCGCGTCAAAAAAAAACCACACTGTTTGATTTTCTACTCGCGGCCCTAAGCAATGCGTTGAAAATCCAGTGCGTAACAAGTCGCCCGTGGGTACGAAGGCTAACACGGCAAATTGCCGTAGGGTGTCAATTTGCTTAACAATTTGTTTCCCTAATTATACAAATAATAATAAAATTATAATGTATATTTGACTCATAGTTGTATCAATCAATGAATCAAGTCAGCCTATCATGGACCACCCTTGGCCTATCCGCAGTCGCGCCAAAAACTACACAGCCAGTAACAATTTGAACTGGGTAAGTTGTTACTAGACTCGACTTGCAGCAAGTGTTTGCAAGGTGCACATACAAACACTTGCTGCAAGTCGAGTCTATAAGTATTAAGTACCAAGTTTATGCCATATCCCAACTTATTTACTGTAAAAGACTTGTCACTGTCACGAGATGTTGATGCTTTTAACATTATGTTTATGCCTTGTTATATTTGGCTTTTGTAAAAAGGGTATGTAATAAATATTTGTAAATAAGTAATGTTTTTATTTTTACGTGATAACGTCTTAAAAATCGATGAACGCCGGCTGCACGCACGAAGATGTGTCACGTTCCGCCTGAGCCGAGCGTGCAAGCGAGAGCGCGGAACTAACGATAGAGAGGCGCGATCGGCCCAAGCATTCGGCTTGATACGCATCTCTCTCTCTCGTTATCACGTACTATTATCGTCCGCAAACCGACTTTACAGACAAACAATTTTTTTTTATAGAATCTTTATTTTCAATAAATTGCCTCTCAAGTGATTAAAAATCGGTTCAATATTGGTTTTTGAGATATAATAGGTTGGGGAAAATTTTCTTCGCATTTTTTAAGAAAATTAAAAACATTTTTTAATATAGTTTATTTACATTTAACTAAAGTATGTAGGTACCATTTTGATCGATAACTTTTTGCCATCTTGTAGGTAGGGACATGATCCCATTGCTATAGAAATTTTGGGACTTCTGATCAAAATACCGCGACAAGTGGTTTTGGCAGTCTTCTCGTGATGTTAACCTGACACTGCCTAAAGAATTACGAAGAGACCGAAACAGGAAGAGAGGAAATCTGAAGGTGCAAAGTCAGGACTATACTGCGGATGCATTAACACCTCCCAGCCAAACTCTCTTAATTTTTGCTGAGTGGCTAAAGATGTGTGAGGTCTAGCGTTATCATGATGAAAAACCACACTCCTTCTGTTGATTAATTCCGGCCGCTTTCACTCAACTTCTAGCTTTAAGGGGACTACAGGACCTAAACGCAATTTTTATAAGTTTTATAATGCCTTAAAGTATATGATCCACTGCAGTAAACAAAATCAGAAAAATATATGATATTCTTAAGGATATATGCTAGGTAGATGGTGTGTTGAAAACATAATATACCTAATTTGATACGATAGAAAAATATCACGAAGAAACCTCTAAAAATTTCTTTTAACGATTAATAAGTTAATAACCATACTAATATACATGTAATCATTCTGATTTTTTGTCAGATTATTCTACAAGCAACATATTAGCATATATGCATATTATCATATTTTTTTATACAATCTATAAGCTTTTTTGTAAATCGATAATTGCTTCATATTTTGCAATAAATTACCAGCGTTGTGTCATCGCGCTTCTCTTTCTTTTCTATGCAGTCCGACAGTGACCGCGCTTTAGGTGTTGTCGGCCTCTTAATCTCAGCAGTTGTTCGCAGTAGAGTTCAGAATCAATGGTCCTGCCTGGTGGTAACAGCTCATAATGAATAATGCCCTTCCAATCCCACCACACACACAGCATCACCTTGTTGCGAGTTAACCCGGGTTTCGCCACAGTCTGTGAAGGCTGACCGGCCTTTGACCACGACCTTTTCGCACGTTCTTGTCGTACGTGATACTTTTCATCACCAGTTATCAGCTTCTTCAAAAATGGTTCGGTTTCATTACGTTGTAATAAAGAATCACAAATGAGTACACGGTTCATTAGGTTTCTTTCAGTGAGCTCGTGAGGTACCCAAATATCGAGCTTTGTTTCAAATGCGCCAAAACTGTTTTGTAGTCAATTCCCAGTTCTTCAGCTACGTCGTAACTACTGATATGCCGATCTTGCTCCACTTTTTCATAAATGGCATACATTTTATCCGTAATAGGGCGACCAGAGCGACGTGAATCTTTGACATCAAAATTTCCGGATTGAAAACGCTTAAACCAAATTTGTGCTACTCTCACAGACACTGCACTAGGTCCATAAACATCGCCAATTTTTTTCGCGGCTTGCGTTGCATTTTTACCTTTTTTGTAGTGAAATTTTAAAATGTATCGAATTTCTTCATTAGATTCACTCATCGAAAAACAAATGAAAATCACACATTTTCCTAATTTGAATTTGGAATTATATTCTTTAAAATTTAAACTTTCAATGATACCATAACCAGCCAGATACAAATAGTATACCCAAAGAGATTTTATTACAAGTTCATACATACTATAATGCGAAAAGACTTTTTCCCCAACCTAATATAATAATTTTGGTTTGAACTGGTATACTTTAGGTCCTCCTGTCCTTGTGTGAAACCTAGGAAACCAAGAAATATACACTAATACCAGAGTTGTGATGTTCAAATGTTTGAAAATTCATGAAGGATTATATCAGCAAGTACTTATAGGCTGTAAAAATATCCACACCATAGCCATCATCTATCAAACTAAGTTCTCACATATAGAAGCAAAAAAAATAATGTACCCAGGATTTTGTAATATCTTGATTTAACACTTTCTATGCCAAGCACCCAGCATATGGGTCGAAAAATAATTCGTTCGTGTGCCCACAACTCGCATCCGAGTCGTCGCTATATGTAGCTAAAGATGACTTCTGTTCAGATGACTTCTGTTGATTGAATTGTTATAGATTTGCAATAAACATTATATGGCATGCCAATTTGTATGTATTCTATGTACTTAGCGGTGAAAGTGTTAAAAGAGTCTCCTTGGAGTTTCTTGAACGTTCTTCTCCACAAAGATCTACGTTTTGGAATGGGCAGCTAACTTCAACTTTCTGACTACTGACCGAATCATTGACAACTCAAAAGTGCCTGTAAATGGTTTAATGCTTTGAGTTTGAGTTATATTGCCCAAAATAATTGCTAGAAGACGACTTTTACTTTTGGTTATGAATGGGCGCAATGTACAGGACGGTACAGAAGTCGTGGTGATATTTAGTCGTGGTGGTGGTGCCTATTCTGCAATTGTCGACAAGACGAAACCTGCTGTGTCGCAAACAAAACGACAAGCAGAACAACCTACAGGGGGAAAGCAGTGTCGCTCAGCATAGAGGGCGACTAAAGGCGCTGTGATGGACCACAAACAGCAGGGCCCATCGAAGATCACATGCGATGAGGACGGCTTCATCAAGGTGGAGAGAAAGAAGAGGAAGCCTACTTATCGCAACCAATGTGGAACAGCGCCTTCAGGTACTAACATGCTGCTACGTCCTGCAGTACCGACGACGCAGCTGTACGTGTCCCGTTTGCACCACTCTACGAAGACTGAGGGCATCGTAGAGTACATACGGGTGAAGACCAACTGGACCTTGAGGGTGGAGAAGTTGGAGGCGCGCCATAAGACCAATTTCAAGTCGTTCGTGGTGCGCGTTCCGACTCATCATTTGGTAACCTTCCTCAAGGAAGAGTTTTGGCCGAAAGATGTGCTGTATCGGCGTTTCCGCGGTCGGCTACGCGACACCTCGCAGCGTAACACGACGCCGCCGCGCCGTCCCTTCGTGTGCAGTAGTTTTTAAGTTTGTTGTAGAAAATGGCGTCGATTCCCTTGTTCACAAACTAAAGTAAATTTAAGTTCAGTGCATCTTTTTCTTTCTATTTCATTAGGAAAAGGACAGAAGATACATTTTAGTTTAGTCCTGTCAAATTAGTCAGCGCTTGACGTAAATTGACGTAATTTTAGTAGGCAAGTTTTTAATCACGTCTAAACTTGTAAAGAGTAGTGACAGGCGCTGATTAATTTGACAGGACTAAACTAAAATTTATGTTCTGTCCTTTTCTTAATGAAATAGAAAGAAAAAGATGCACTGAACTTAAATTTAGTTTAGTTTGTGAACAAGGGAATCGACGCCACTATGTATTAGTTTATAGTTATTGTTGTTATACTTATATATGTAATGTGTTTTTATGGGCATTAGTTGCCTGAAATAAAAGATATTATTAGTAAGTATTAAAGCTAGGTTTTTACATTTAAAACTTGTTTTCGTACTAAAACGTCTAAAAAAGTTGGATCTTTGACCTTCAATAACCAGAAGGTTCCAGAGTCCAGTACAATTTCGGTTTCGTTAAGCATATTCATAGAGATCTAGGAACATGCTTAACGAAACCGAAATTGTATATATATATTATTATGACATAAATATTCACTTTTACAACTAAAACAAAACACAGTTTATTTCCACCAATCACCTTTAAAACTCATCTCTAAAGTTAAAATTCGCTTGCATAGTACCGTAACTACACAATTATGTGTGTACTTCGAACAAGGCTTTTAGTTCGTTGACATTAATAAGTTATGTAACGATGCTAGATATAAAATTATTATTGCAATGATGTCAGCGTATCATCAGTTTATTATCGAAGGGTAACTATGTTTGCAGTGCCTTGCTATCTATCTAAACGTGAAGTTAATACAGTGAAATCTGGATAACTGGGACATTAAGGGACCTGCAAATTTGTCTCACTTGTATAGGTATTCCACTTACCCAGTGTCTCAAATACCCAGGTATAAATAAATATCTGGATCTTTTCAGAGGGTTCCATTAATAAAGTTGAAAATAGATGACTTGAGTGAGAGCCGTGGTGGCCCAGTGGTAACGGCCCGAATTACGAGTTGTAGGTCGTGGGCTTAAACCTAGACAGGCGCTTTACTTTGTGTAAATAATTTCATTACCACTGCTCTCAAAACCGTGAAGGAAAACATCCTGAGGAAACCCGCACTAGGCGAGCGAGGTAGATTACAGCCCACTCACTCTCGAAGAGAGGAGGCCTGTGTTCCATCAGTGGGAATGTTGTAAGCTAAGTGACGGTTTGCAAATTTTAGATTTTTCCAGTGAATTCATAATTCGACTAGGTTTTTTTTTTAATGTGTCTTTATTGAGTTTTTCTGCAATTGTAGACCGATTTTAGCATTTTTTTTTGCATAGATGGTAGAGGAAGCTTTCGCAGTGGTCCCATAAAATATTTATTAACTTTGCTTGGGTAGTGTTTGAGTTAGCTTTCCCAGTAATTTTCCCAGTTAGTCTATGTGGATGATGTTTTATTAACTTCCTGTCACTGTTATTTATTCAGCAGATATTTCGAATTTGTGTGGGGTGGGTACACAACAAAAAAGTGAAAAATAAAAACTTAAAACAAAAAAAAACAAAAAACCAACTTCCAAGGAAAACAACACAAAGTGAAAAATTACTTTGATTTCGGAAGGATCGGGTCGTGATTTTCAAACGGTAAGTTGCCTTCAAACATGTTCACTTTGTGAGGTTATCACCTTTGTGATTGTGCGGGCATCGATAAATGCTTCATTATGTTATTTTGAATTGTGTGATTAATTTTCCAATATTATTTACATTGTCGTGAGCCAGAAGATCTAACCTTTCACAACAAAGCCGTGATACAATTAGACTTCGGAATATTGTGAATCAATCCACTGCAGATGAACAAGAAATTGCTGATGATACCAACCAATATGCCATTAGTTTCAATGAATTCAATTTCCGATTCGTCTCACATTCGCCATGAGTCAATGACAATCAACAAATCACAAGTCCAATCCTTGAGTGTTTGTGGCCTAAATTTAGAAAATGAACTAGGTATAACGGTCAATCGTTGGCATGTTCACGTGTATGCAAGCAAATGTAAAAACGTATCTCAGAAGGGAATCACATAATTTAAACACCAAATTAATCAACGCAGTAACAATATTTATTATCAATATTATTCAACATAGTTCAGTGCATTTTACGTTATTCTACTAACCTTACAAACTTGTCACTCTGGGGTGTCTCGTTCAAGACAATTAGTCTACGGTTCAAGATTGCATCATGTCGGGAACTTGGCGACTGATTATTAACTTCAACGTCAAAATGATTTGATCACTGTCAGTGACTGACAAAAAGACATACGAGTAAACATAACTCGACTTTAGCAAGACCTATCCATGGACACGGGGGTGACCATGACCTCTTATAGCAATATTATTATAATATTACTTCACAGTGGAAAAGTGATGGAGCTGTACTGGACTCATAGCTCTATCTCTTTCTCACGCTGAAGTAATATTGGAATAATAAGAGGTAACACAACAAAACGAAAAATGTCGTATATCACAAGATGCTTCAATAAATGTGTGCTTCAATAAACCCGAGTGCATCCCATCCAGAGAGTAGTGCAACAATGTTACGCGAATCATTTCGATTCGCTTCAATAAAGCAAATGCCTAGCTACCACGTTAATTACATTCATTTCAATGTAATTAAAATAATTACTTTTCATTTTGATTTTTGTACCTACATTAATTGACCTTAATTCATTTTGTGTAGACATTTTATCTTAATAAAAAACTGAACTCAATTGTGCTAATAAGTTAATACAACATTTATTGATTGTGAGGCGGTACGAAGTTCACCGGATCAGCTAGTATATTATAAATACACGTAGTAAACATTTTATTGTGATACCCAAATTTAAATTAACAAAACCAAGCAAATTATTTCTTATCAACAGTAAGTATCCACTTTTATAATAAGTTGGCCAAGTCGGTTACAGAACTTAGCGACGAAAAGTTCAAAATCCACATGAAAACGTATCCTTATCAAAACAGCATATTATAAGATTAAAGACTACGTTGAAGACAAGGAAGTTTGGCAATAATTCCTTCTGCACTTGTGGCTTCCTTGGTACCTCATTAACGGCATAACTATTTAAATGTCTATTAGCTGCTTCTAAATTAGGATGTTTATTTAAATTTTTTTACATACTTCCTATCTTTTCATTATTTGAAATTATGTGCCAAAAATTTTAATTTCAAATATTTATTAGTGGCTTTTGTGGACAGGATATCAAGTCAGATTTGTTTCAGTTGTAATGGCAAGCATGTCATTTGGTTTAAATAGGTTTTAATTTTTATTATTTTATTAATCGTAGTTTACATAGACTTTTTTTTTGTGAATGTGAGAACGTTATAATGTAGATTTGTAGACCATTTTCTATTTTGTTAAGTACACGGTCTGCCTACAATGTACTTCCATACCTATTAACACTAATTTCATAACATTGTAAAAGCCAATTATTTTTAAAAGAGTAACCATGGAGTTTCTTGCCGGCTCTTCTCCATAGGAAACGACCAATTGGAACCGTGCACCTAGCTTCTGACGTTTCATAAGTGCCCTACATGCTACGTGCACTTATGTTATATGTATTATGTTTATGTGAAATAAAATATTTAGATTTTGATTTTGTTCAGAAAACAAAACAGATTTTACTAACTGCTGATGATAACTGTCTAGAGGATTTCCTATAACTGAATTGTTTTTAAACCTTGGCACACTAATCAATCAAGGAAAACCATTCAAACAAAACACCATTTGTTTGTAAACAAAAAACATAAACAAACGAACAACGCAAACACCGTTTACGTGAAAAATACCACGTTAAACTAATCACATATTCATTGGTGCCGATTCCCTTGTTGACAAACTAAACTTAATTTAAGTTCAGTGCATCTTTTTCTTTTTATTTCATTAAGAAAAGAACAGAAGATGAATTTTAGTTTAGTCCTGTCAAATTAATTAGCGCCTGTCACTACTCCATACAAGTTTAGACGTGATTAAAAACTTGCCTACTAAAATTACGTCAATTTACGTCAAGCGCTAATTAATTTGACAGGACTAAACTAAAATTTATCTTCTGTCCTTTTCTTAATGAAATAGAAAGAAAAAGATGCACTGAACTTAAATTTAATTTAGTTTGTGAACAAGGGAATCGGCACCATTGGCCTTTAGAACTTAGTCATCATCATCTGACTAGAATTTTCCCAACTATGTTGGGTTCGGCTTCCAATCTAACCGGATGCAGCTGAATACCAGTATTTTACATGGAGCGACTGCCTATCTAACCTCCACAACCCAGTTACTGGGTAATACGATATCCCTTGCTAAGACTGGTAGTCAGACTTTCGGGCTTCTGACAACCCGTAACGACTGTCAACGATCCAAGAATGACAGCCGGGACCAACGGCTTAACGTGCTTTCCAAGGCACGGAGGGGTCTTGGTATGTAAAGATGATCACCCATCTACGGACCAACAGCGGCAAGCGAAGCTTAACCTGATCGATTGACCCGAGCGGCTGTTATTACTTAGCCACAAGCCCCTCAGAATTTAGTACCACGCTTAAAATTGCAATAACTTTTAACCTGCGGGGCAATTGCATAACACACAAAATGATAATTGATCGTAATCGGTTTCATTTTGACAGTTCACCGTACTTGCGTAACACAGTTTGAACCACAATACGAGAGTTTTGAAGCAGACGAATTTTCAAACCTATGAATGATGGATTAGCAATTTGCTTCAAAACTCTCGTATTTTTTATTGTGGTTCAAACTGTGTTACGCAAGTAGGGTGCTGAACAATGTGCAAGAATCATGGCTTTTCTGGAACTAGGCATCAGTATGCGTCGTCCGGCAGGTGAAGCAAAGGTACGAAGAAACTGGAAACCTTCTGAGGAGACCTTGTAATAGCAGACCCAGGTGCAATACCTACTACTCGGGAAGACCGCTATATTGTTTCCACTGTGTTGAGAAATCGCTACCTCAATGCAGTTGAAGTCCAGCAACAGCTTCTTCAGACCCGAAGAGACTACATTAGTGACATTACAGTGAGAAGAAAACTTGCTGAAGCAAACCTGAAGCCCCAAAGGCCCTAAACTCGAGAGAGGGCATCGAGTAGCAAGACTACACTACGCCCGTGAACACATCCAGTGGATTGAAGAAGAATGGGCAAGAGTTTTGTTCACTGGTGAATCTCGATTCTCACTATTTACTTCCGATGGAAGGCGAAGAGTGTACAGGCGACCTGGTGAGCGATACATTCAAGCCTGCTTCACAGAAAGATTGCACAAAATACGGTGGAGGCTTTGTACACGTATGGACTGGTATCTCTTCAGATGGTCGCACAGAGCTAGTGGCCTTAGAAAATGACACCCTGACTGGGGAAAGTTATGCTCAAGATATCCTTAATGCGTATGCAAGGGCATATTTAGTAAACATGGGTGACGGATTGATACTGATGCAGGATAACGCCCGGCCACACACCGCTCGGGTCGTACATGTACACATACAACTAGATGGCTTGGCCATCAAGATCTCAGCCCGATCGAGCACACCTGGGATGAGCTCAGGAGGCTGGTCACAAGGCGCAGACCAGCTCCTATCACCCTCAGGGCCCTTACACAGGCCCTGATGGATGAATGGGATAATATTCCCCAACATCGCCTCCGAAACCTGGTGGGGGCAACCATCACCTCTTAAAGCAGTATTATTATAATATTACTTCACAGTGGGAAAGTGATGGAGCTGTACAGGCCTTATAGCTCCATCTCTTTCTCACGCTGAAGTAATATTGAAATAATACTGCTTTATGAGGTGATGGTTGGCCACCAGTACTTATGCCAAATCGGCTAGTTCGTAATCGGCATAGTTTTTTGCCAGTAAGTTAAAATGGCTATTTTTTGGTTTAAATCTTTTTTTAAGTTAAAAACGTTACTCATGTAAACTATACTACTGTACGTGTGCAGTACTGCTACTGTATGTGTGTAACTATAATTTCATCAACTTTATAGTTTCGCCATGTCCGTCTGTCTGTCCCCGCTGTAGCTCAGAGACGCTAAGTAGGTACTAGAGAACTGTAATTTGGCGTCGGTCTATACATTTTAATCACGCCGACAAAGTACTAAAATAAAATCATGAAAAATTTTTTTTTAGGGATCCTTCCTTGCCCGTAATGTGGGGATGATATTTTTTCTCGTCTATCCCATGGTGTGGGGTATTGTTGGATAGGCCGTTCAAAACTATTGCGGATTTTAAAAACTGTTTTTCGATTCAGGGAGCCGTTTGCGTAATATTAAGCTTTAAAGTGCTAATTTTTGTTAGAGTCAAGTGTCCCCCCCCCCCTGCCAGCTAAATGGTTGTTTATGGAGATGTGAAAAATTCATGGCAGTAGTACATATAATGAAATTAAAAGGGAAAAAATCTCAGCTTTGTGGGCTTTACAAGTTAACGAGTAATAGTCGACCAACTTAAATTTGCAGTTGGAGAACTGACCGTGGTATACTGGTGCCGATTCCCTTGTTCACAAACTAATCTAAATTTAAGTTCAGTGCATCTTTTTCTTTCTATTTCATTAAGAAAAGGACAGAAGATAAATTTTAGTTTAGTCCTGTCAAATTAATCAGCGCCTGTCACTACTCCATACATTTTTAGACGTGATTAAAAACCTGCCTACTAAAATTACGTCAATTTACGTCAAGCGCTGATTAATTTGACAGGACTAAACTAAAATTTATCTTCTGTCCTTTTCTTAGTGAAATAGAAAGAAAAAGATGCACTGAACTTAAATTTAGTTTAGTTTGTGAACAAGGGAATCGGCACCAATATCGATGTATGGGAGAACATGTTTTTCAACTACAATGTTTGTTTTTGGGATAAATTCATCCCAACTTCCCAACTACGGATTACTTCATTGAGCGTGGTGCGACACGCTCTTGGCCGGTTTTATTTCAAAACTCGAGGAATTACAATTCTAAAAGTACTAAGTTTTGAAGGTCAGTGTAATTAAATAAGTAAAAACGAAATCTGTCGTTATCACTAAGAACAAGTATCGACAATTAGTAAGTAGTTTATAATTAACCTAAATTACAACTGTTGGGCCTACGTGGTGCCCTGTGCGTAGAGCGGTCGGTGTGAGATAACGCTGTGCTAGTGGGGCGGGGGCTAGTTAACGATGTTGTTTTACTGGTTTAGTTTATTCATTGTGATTTTTAAGGTTCCGTAGTAAACAAGGACCCCTTATAGTTTCGCCATGTCCATCTGTCTGTCTGTCTGTCTGTCTAACACCGCTGTAGCTCAGAGAAACTTAGTACTAGAAAACTGTAATTTGGCATAGGTATATCTACATATTTATCACGCCGACAAAGTCAGGATGGCAACCAACCGATTATCATTTAAAGTCAAAGTTCGCGAGCATATTCGTAAGAAGCTGGCAGTATCGTCACAACGGTAATGTTTCCTATTGTTTGTCTTATCTGTTTTAGTATATTTATGTGGATTGATTAGGTCTTATATTTATGTATAGTTAGGTATACATATTATGTTTAAAGTTTTTAATATGTATATCCTTATATTTAAATTTTATTCCACAGGTTTCGCTATTGCAGCTACCACTGCTTGTCTCTGCATCACCCAAAGGTTGACTGGTAGAAAATGCCTATGGCATTAAGTCCGCCTCTGTACATTTGGGTACGTAATGTGGGGATGATATTTTTTTTCTCAGTTACCCCATGGTGTGGGGTATCTTTGGATAGGCCATTCAAAAATATTGCAGGTCTGTGAACGTCACTTTTCGATTCAAGGATCCGCTTGCGTAATATTAAGCTTTAAAGTGCTATTTCTTGTTAGAGTCAAGTATCCACCCCCCCCCCCCTGCCAGCTAAACGGTTGTTTATGGAGATGTGAAAAAATTCAGGGCAGTAGTACATATAATGAAATTAAAAGGAAAACTATCTCAGCTAAGCAGGCTTTACAAGTTAACGAGTAATAGTCGACAAACTTAAATTTGCAGTTGGAGAACTGACCGTGGTATAATATCGATGTATGGGAGTACATGTTTTTCAACTACAATGTTTGTTTTTGGGGTAAATTCATCCCAACTCCCCAACTACGGAACTCCTCACTGTGCGAGGTCCGACACGCACTTGGCCGGTTTTCATTATTCAGATAAGTAACTTTTATCTGAGAAATAGCTAAATATTGCGGTTTAAGTTTGACATCTTTTGTATAGAAATTATTATGGCTAGTTGTCATATAAGCACCTGTATTCTGCAGATAAAAAATGGCGCCGATTCCCTTGTTCACAAACTAATCTAAATTTAAGTTCAGTGCATCTTTTTCTTTCTATTACATTAAGAAAAGGACAGAAGATAAATTTTAGTTTAGTCCTGTGAAATTAATCAGCGCTTGTCGTAAATTGACGTAATTTTAGTAGGCAAGTTTTTAATCACGTCTAAACTTGTATGGAGTAGTGACAGGCGCTGATTAATTTGACAGGACTAAACTAAAATTTATCTTCTGTCCTTTTCTTAATGAAATAGAAAGAAAAAGATGCACTGAACTTAAATTTAGTTTAGTTTGTGAACAAGGGAATCGGCACCAATATCTGACTATAGAAAATTCAGCCACGAGAACCGTAGAGAAGCTTTTTGTCGACGAAAGAGTAGACAAAAATGACGTTCCCGTGTAGACAGTTGACAGTTTTCTATCGAGAAATGTAGATAAGAAATAAAAAGCGTCATGCTAAGCCTGCTGAAATTGTGATTTAAATATCGTTACTTTTAGAGATCTGCGCGACTGCTGAGCTTGGGGTCCTGGGTTCGGTTCCCGGGGATTGTTACCTATTGGATTTTTCGATCAGGAAATTTTCTGTCCGGAGTTAAGACAATAGTTGGTTGCCTGGTTGATGGCAATAGGCTCGTCAGTTATTACATGGACTTAATATTTTATGACGAAATATAGGGGTACTACCCTAATAAAAATCTCTGCCTATTATAGTCAATTTCTTTGCATTTGTTTGCTCCATCTTAGACACTATCTACACGTCTTACCACTACGATACGACTTACAAATTTCGTAGCATTTTTCCTTCCTATACTTGTTACATCTGTTAAGACGCTGACAACACCTAAACCGCGGTCACTGTCAGATTGCATAGAAAAGAAAGAGAAGCGCGATGACACAACACTTGTAATTTATTGCAAAATATGAAGCAGTTATCTATTTACTCAAAATTGAGTAGAGTAATCGAAAATAAAAAAATCCACCAAGTTCTGCATTCAAATAAGACGTTCTTGTTATTGATTAAATATATAACGTATGTTGATATTTAATACAGATATTTTGGATTTGAACTCAAGGTAAGATGTTAGTTTAACGTTTGTTTTGTATCGAGATTTTTGTTCAAAATGTGTTATGATAACAACCAAGTTTTGGGAAATATGTTCAAAATTAACATATATTTTTTCCGGTACCACAAACTATACAGGTTTGGCAATTTTTTTTCTTAAGAGAAGCCAATTTTAGTCAATTGGGTCTTGTCAGCCTTAATCTCCTAACATTTATTGTCTCAACTGTGTATGTAGGTACTTCCTCTGTATTATGATATGATAGATTCACGTGTACCTACTGGTTTTACACGAATAACTCATATTGCCAATCAGTAGAGTTGAAATTCGTGTGTAGTCTTTGTTACCATGAGCGATTTGTTGTGTTTATGCACATACAAGTTGCTGCAGTTAGCACTTTCTTTTGTTATTTATTTTCGTTGGGCTTTCCTTGCTCGTTATGTGCTTTTGAGGTTTTGCTCACAAATTCTTAAGAGTTCTACTTTTGAAAACCCTAGTCACACCGAGAGAAAAACAGAAAATTCAAAGCAAAATGAAAGACCTTCACCCTTATTGTGTAACATATAATTAATCACAATCTGAATGATTATTAAGTATATTGCTATCCATTGCTTCATATTTTCGAAAAATTTGTCTGCTCAACAACGTAAATATCGTAATGAATGTTGTTGAACTGTCCAAATGAGCAACTGTCAAGTGTGCTACGCAATTACCTCGCAGTAGGTGGCATTGCCGTCATATTGTTAAAAGTTAATCTCCATCATAAAAAAAACATTGGAGCTGCAGAAACAGTTAGTTTCTTGGTAGACCTAGGAACTGCCACGTCCTGGAGGGTAACCATCACCTCTTATAGCAGTATTATTTCAATATTACTTCAGCGTGAGAAAGAGACGGAGCTATAGGCCCTGTATAGCTCCATCGCTTTCCCACTGTGAAGTAATATTATAATAATACTGCTATAAGAGGTGATGGTTACCTGGTTTTATATTGCATATATACATACAATACCACTAAAGGAACTGGTAAATCTTTGATAGATTCCAGTTTTATTAAATCCAGATATTTTGAAGGAACGAGGTGGAAAGTTCCTCCATTTCTATGGAGGAACTTTCCACCTCGTTCCTTCCCCCTCCGACCAGACGGTTCGGGACAATCAGTCTGAAGGATGAGTTTTAATCCTCCAATTAGACGGGTGTTGTGTCCGGTGAGCTACTGGTCTGATAGATTTTTTGGTACCTACAATCCAGCTGGAAAATATAGAGAAGTTATTTTTTTTTTTGTTAGGGCCTCTCGTAGTTGATATTGAGAGGTAGTGACTACTTAACCGGTCAATCCTGTAGCTGCCTTAAGCTAACTTAAAGCCTCCAGCCAGGGGCGAAATTCTTAAATGACTACAGCAACTGCTCGCTAAGGGCGCCTCCTGTGGTGTACGAACCTCAGCTTAAGGCGTCGCTGGGGGAGGACAGCAAGATGGGACAGGCTGGATTATAACTGGATACCTAATTATTATTATCAGGGGAATTAATAGCTACACGCTCAGCTACGAAAGAGAGAGTGAGAGAGAGAGAGAGAGGTTTTGGCGAATGAATAGAAAAGTTAAAGTCAACGGGAGATTTTATACCTAATAAGAATCCTATAGGAAGCCCCAAAAACTCCAACGCTTTCTCTCTAATCGAATATCACGCTCATCTAGTGTAGGTCGGGTTTTAAAATTATAGCTAGACTTTTAAATTGAAGCCCTTCTTTCTCAATAAAGCGCTGTATTTGCTGCACTGCTTAATGGTCATAGACCCCGAACACTGGCACATTGTATGTATCCAACTATCTACTATCCAGCCGGAATAAACACTCCCTCCCTTTTCTCCTCCATAGGGCCTCGAGCCACGAATAAAACCGACCGCGCGTTCTAAATTCAATTCAGTCCGATAGCTATCGAGAAGTGCATCGCGCGCGTAAGCGTTCGGATATGTCGAAATAACTGTTTGAAAAAGAAAGCTGTTTGTTTATGTGAACTATTTGAATTAAGAACTGTGGATAAAATGGCGATTTCCATCGTGCGGATGGGAATAAGATCTGTAGTTCATTTTGAGAGGAATGCGGCTGTTTTGTCAGTGACCATTGTCCCGAAACAATTTAAAGTAAGTAAATGATAAGTGGTTTTATTAAATAGGTTGTTTGATTAAGTGCCTATATTATGTCAAGTGTCATTGACTTCTTGCGGGCGTTGCATTCTTGTTGCTTGGAGCGTAACTTTGCTCCGGCGCAGTTGCGGTGTCTAGGACAAAAACTAACGCAAGTCTGAGAAAAATCTATGATGTTTGGAAAATTTATTGATTAAGTTGAATCCGCAGTGGTAGCCCGCTGAATTCATATTTTCTTACGTTTTTTGCAATTTGCAGGTTGTATCTTGATCAAAATATGATTCGCGACTGTAACAGATGAATATCTGTTACATGAATATGTATTTACAGAATTATAATCATTAATACATCTCTTTTAGTTAGATTTGTTACATAAGACAAATCTCGGTTAGTGGGTCGTCTTAGGAAAAGTTTTTATGGAGCAAATCTAACTTAGAGAGATGTATTATTGATTCTAATGATTATAATTCTGTTAAGGCGCTGACAAGACCCAATTGACAAAAATAGGCTTCTCTTAAGAAAAAAAATTGCCAGATCTGTATAGTTTGTGGTAGCAGTAAAAATATATGTTAATTTTGAACATATTTCCCAGAACTTGGTTGTTACCAAAACACGTTTTGAAAACAAAATCTCGATACAAACTAAAGTTAAACTAACCTCTTACTTTGAGTTCTAATCCAAAATATCTGTATCAAATATGAACATACGTTACGTATTTAACTAATAACAAGAACGTCTTATTTGAATGCAGAACTTGGTTGTTTTTTATTTTCGATTACTCAACTCAATTTTGAGTAAATAGATAATTACTTCATATTTTGCAATAAATGCGTTGTGTGATCGCGCTTCTCTTTCTTTTCTATGCAATCTGACAGGGACCGCGGTTTAGGTGTTGTCAGCGACTTAATACGTATTTGTTATGGTTGATTAAGATACAACCTGACACTGCAAATGGCAAAATCCGTAAGAACATATGAATTCAGCGGGCTACCACTGCGGATTCAACTTAATCAATAAATTTTCCAAACATCATAGATTTTTCTCAGATTTTTATGACTTCATTTAAAGAGGAGCAAGTTTTTCTTAACTTATTGACCACCACGTCAAAAAAGCAAAGACGTGCCCTCGGCGCCAAGCTACGAATTATTCCTTAAAATCTGTCATGTAGTCGTGACCGTGGCGTGCTGGTCACATTTTGCTCTGTCATCTATACATGACTGTGGCGGTCAAAAGTTTAAGGGTTTTTGGCTAACTGGCTGACTGTTTCAAGAAAATGCACTTTGTTTTATCTTGGTGTAGGTAGTAAAAACCAGTAGTCCAAAAAAAAAATGTATTGTTGTTATCACCAAATATTTTACATTAATGACAATATGTTTACAATATATTATATATTGATGACAATATATTTTACATTGATGACAATGTGTGGTGTTATCACATAATATTGTCATGTTATGGTGTGCAAAGGTTAAACACCCATGACTGTCCTTGATAAGAAGGCCATACTTAGCGACGGTTGGTACCTACTTAGCTGATTATATGTAGTTAAAAGGACATTTCAAAACTTAAGGGTCCGGTAAACGCCGTTGCCCTTGGCTATATATACAGGTTGAAATTGAAAACTTGCGACAAACTGAAATGGGACATTGTATACATCAAAAAAAAATCTGCTTTTGCTACATTTTGATGAGGTATTGCGAACATAAATGTAGGGGACAGCAGTTTTTTTTTTTGGGATTGTAGCTTTGGTCGCTTAGTAAAAGTTGTTCATAATGATGAGTACAATCTCCCATTTCGATTTGTCGCATGTTTTCAATGTCATGTATGCGCGTCGCGCTCACGCCGCGCTGCCGTTCGGTTTCAATGGGAATATTTATTTTTAATAACTAAAATATGAATTTTTGAAAAAATCACAGATAAAATTATAGATAATAAATTAGTCTGTTTATACAAAAAAAAAAACATGAAATATAATAAGTAGTATGAAAGTAATATTGTTTTTTATGCTTTGGGTAGACATTATTTCTAGAATTTATTTTATAAAGTATTTTACTACAATACTTAAATATTCACATAAAGAATTGATGTGTACGCGATCAAGTTTAACATACATTTTTTGCATAACTTACTTGCATAATTTGAAGGCGTAATAGCAGATTTTAAAAGTCACTAAAATCATTGTATCTGCGCCATAAGAACAACATGGTAAAACGTTACAGTGCGCGTGCGCAGTTATTGCTTATTTGGGTATTTAATGCACTTAAAGGTGTACCTACCAACATTACCTAATCTAGTCAGGCAGCCTAGAGGTCTGCCGTTGAAACTTTAACGGATTTACAGGCCCGTAATATTCAACGAAGGTGTAGGCAGAGGCGTACCAATAGTAAACGCAATATTCGCCAGTTATACACTGGTGGCGAACCACATTTCGACCTTATTACTAAGGGTATAAGGGTGAAAAGAGGTCAACCGCCACTGTCCGCGGTATTTTAATTCGTGATTAATTTATAAGTTGCTATGCTAATTTTTTATCACCTTATCACCTAATTGTTTTAGTAATTCTATTATTTAAAGTTGTACTTAGGTACTTACAGGCGTTAGGTTTGAAACCGTGTTAAAAACACTGTAAAACGTAGTAAAATATTGGTTTCTGGGGTCTTGTGGCTATACTTAGTACCTTTGGGGGAATTTTCATGGGGTGAGTTATAATAAAATAATAAAAATAATTGCTTGCCCTGATCCCAAGGCAGGGGTGTCCTGCTGGGGTCGCGGGAAGGTACTTATGGGTCACCGAGGCCCCCGCAACACAGGCAACAGGAAGGAATACGGGTGGGTTTTAGTCAGTAAGAGTCTGACACACCCTCCCGCTCCGCCCAGAGCGGGAGAAGTTATTTGATGATTACCCACCCTCAAAAAAAAAAAAAGGGCTGTCCACCCATCCATTTTGTGTTTTCATCTAAAGTAATAATTTAAATGGGAAGAAATTTTTTTTTTATTTATCGTGACAAAATGTTTTTTTTCAATCGCATCACTAAGTTTGTTGGTAATAAAATCAGCAACAATTGCTGATTTTTAAAAAAACTACTAGTTAGAGACATAATTTCCTTTTTCGTGTAATATTTATACAAGAACCTCCAAAGCAACAACAACAATGGTGATTATCAGGGATGGGCCGAAATTCGGTTCAGATGCCGAACACAAGAAAAATAATACCTACTTGCACTATTTCGACTGAATTTTAATAGAATTAGAATAGCATTACTGTAAAATAAAATTGTCTTTTACTCACTCATGGTCATTTATTTTATTTTATTTTATTTTATTAGGAACATTGTTAATGTAAGCTTCTTATTAGTCTTGAAAATCTCTGCCTAATTAATTTGACATAAAAAATAGACATTATCTGCCTAGCAAAGGCTAGCTAACCCAACCATGCTGGGGTCGGCTTCCAGTCTTAACGGATACAGCTGAAAACCAGTATTTGACAAGGATCAACTGCCTATCTGACCTCCACAACCCAGTTACTGGGTAATACGATACCCCTTGATACCGGTTGTCAGACTTTCCAGCTTCAGACGACCCGTAACGACTGTCACAGCCAGGACCTACGGCTTACCGTGCTTTCCGAGGCACGGAGGGGTCTTGGTATGTAAAGATTAAGTCACCCATCCACGGACCAACCGCGGCAAGCGTAGCTTAACCTGATCGATCGACCCGTGCGGCTGTTATTAATTAGCCACAAGGGCCTTAAAAAAAATAGACATACTATTACAAAAATTAAATAGGTAAGCTTTGTATTCTTCTAACAAACTACTGGATTACGATTCGTAAATTGAATAAAAAATCACGTTTTGGGTTCACAATTTCACAAACTAAACATTCATTAAAATCAAGTATTTTTTATTACAATTAAATGGTATTTTTTCAACAATCAAATTAAACAAACTTATCTCGTCTATCTACTCACTCATATTTAAAATTTACTAGAGACAGGTGCTTGTGAAAAAACACCAAAGACTGCCTTATCTGGCAGAAGTTTGTTACGTTTTTTTTCGTATACTTTTCCTGCCTGCGAAAAAAGTTGCTTAGAATATACAGAGCTTCCAGGAGACGATATATAAGGTACAGGCGCCGTATAAGGCCCACTTAATTTTAAATCACTGTAAAACTGTAAAAAAAAAGAGATTAGGAAAAACACTGGTTTAAACATATAAAATGTTTATTAATGACACATTTTAAATAAATACAAGTTTTTTTTTGTACCATCACAACAGAGAAAAATCGTTTTTTTAAAACATAGTGAATGGGCCATCTTAGGAACATAATAGCCCAAGAAAGCCCGTTATGAATTAAGGAATATCTATATAATATTAAGACCAGCAAAATTATTTTTTCACAAACTAAATTCAATATGCAGTTTTATTTAATATTAAGTGTTTTAGATTAATTAATCAGTAAAAAAATTGACATTGGGCTTTCTTATGTCTATAGAAACTTGGAATGGCCTTAAAACAAAAAATCAACACTTAAACTAATAATGGCGTATATTTTGAGATCCATCTTATTTGTTCGTAACTAAATAATACTTATAATATCCTCTAATAGGTCATTTATTTTCAATTGTGGGCCATATTAGGTATATTGAAAACTATTTTTAATAAAAAGGTATACTGTTCGTATACTTAGCTTAAAAACTTATACAAAAATAAAAATTCTAAAACAAAAACAGAATCGTAATCAACAGTAAGTTTTCACTAACAGTATCTTTCATTTTCTCTTAAACTAATAACATAATCAACAATAAAAAAGTCTGAACCTTATAATTGCAGGTAGAAGAGAGGACTCTTCCAAGACCAATTATATTGCTCAGACTTTTTAGTTACACATTGGGCATAAGAAAATATCGGTGTCTTCTTTTGTCAAACCTACGCAATCCTCATGGTACCACGCCAAACACACTTTACATTGACGCATATCGGCAACCCTGTCCATATCACAAGCTTGTCAAAACCACACTTCATTTTCAGCAGTTTCAGTCTCTACTTTTTTCTGTTTTTTAGCATTTTTTTCTTCTGTAGATTTACTATAAAATAAGTAGGTCTTTTTTTTCTTCTAATTTTCGGAAATCGGCATGTGTGGGACACGCATGTTAAAACGCGGCCTGTGTGATACCGCACTGTAACTGCCCTTTTACACACACACTACCGCATACGCATGATTCTGTTCTGTGAAAGTGGTGTATTCTAAAATTCTGTCAAACTTAAATAACTAAAAAAACAAGTATGTCTTAATTATTGAGCAGTTATCGTAATTTTATTTGATTATATAAGTCTCTCATAGCAGCCTCCTGAAATTTGACGAGGATGCAAAACGACACCTTGTATTATTTCAAATTTCATGACTATAGCAGTAGTAATTTCTGAAATAAGCAGCTGACGACATAAATGAAGTCCCACCATGAATGTTCTCTTTTTACAATTCAATTGAGGCTTTCAGGGTTCCGTTTCAAATATGGAATCCTGAAAAGCCTCGACTTATCCTCCTGTTTTATAATCTCAAAATAAGTATTTTAACAGTGAACAATTGTAACCGTGGCTTTCCACTCCTGAAATAGTCGTGTCGTGACGGCAATTATTTTTGAAAAATAAATTGCATGAATTTTAAAACCATCGCGTATACTAACCCTCCCTGGGGGGCAACCACGGCCTCTTAAAATAATACTGCTATAAGAGGCGGTGGTTGGCCCCTGGAGGGCTCCCGGCGCTGAACGTATTAAGTGACAAGGACGAGGTTTGTTTGATTTTGATATTAGGTCAGTGTGGTCATTGACATATCGACGGTTAAAAGGTAATTGGGCATAAGCGACATTTCGGTCGAAAATGAGTTATGAATGCCATCCTACTTAAAAAAAGAGATTAAGTAGGATGGCATTCACAACTCATTTTCGATTAAAATGTCGCTTATGCCCTATTACCTTTTAACCGTCGATATCAAATTTTCTTATCAAACTCCCCTTTTACGAAGATATGCATTTGCACTCATCCTTAAATCAGCAGTTTTATTAATTTTACTAACTACACTAATCTTCTATTTATTTATATATGTAGCTGCGACTTACATGTCTTAGGTTCGATCCCAATCAGGCACTCTAAATTCTTTCTTCACCACTACATTCGAAACGGCGAAGGAAAACATTTTGAGGAAACGGCATGTTTTAGAACCAAAAATTTTAAGACATGACGTGAGATCCACCAACCCGCACTGGGCCCGCGTGGTAGATTATGACCCACTCTCTCACAGAAAGGAGGCCTGTGTCCCAGGAGAGGGAACATTATAGGCTGATTCTGCTTATAAATGCTTAGATATGGCGGCCTTAGGGGGTGGGGGTGTAAGGGGGAGCACACAACAACCGGACTCCCCAAATGTCAACCTCACCTGCACGCGGTACACCCTGCCACTGACGGACGAGGCGCTGACAACCGGCCGATGGCGGTATAACCATCCAAGAATCCAATCTATATTCTCCAGAGCGATGACGGGCAGCAGCGTCATCGGTGCGAAAGGATTGGCACTACGGTCACCAACCCGCTTGCCCAGCGTGGTGACTATGGGCATTAAAAACCTCCAAACAATGAATATAGTGCCAAAACAACGGCCCCCAGTTCCCGGTGGTCCCGCTATTCCTGGTCAAGGTAGCGGTCACGGTAACGGCGGGACGGGGGATGCGAAGAATCCCCGGGCTACGGCAGGCTACCAACGACGACTACATCTAGCGACGTACAATGAACGTTCGATGAGGCTGGACCATCACCTTGCCGAACTCGAGGTAGAGTTAGGTCGCATTAACTGGCATATACTGGGGTTATCTGAAGTCCGAAGACAGGGGGAGGACACGATAACCCTGGAGTCAGGTCACCTATTCTACTTCCGCGAAGGTGATCAGCTCTCCCAAGGCGGTGTCGGCTTCCTTGTCAACAAGGATCTGACTAGCAGCGTTGTGGAAATCAGTAGTGTGTCGACACGGGTAGCGTACCTTGTACTGAAACTCACTGACAGGTACTACCTGAAGGTGATACAGGTATATGCGCCGACTTCGACATGCTCTGACGAGACAGCCGAGGCCATGTACGAGGACATTGCCAAGGCAATGCACAGTACGACAAAGGCGCAGGAATCACAGGGGGCAAATGCTGGTCAACTTTTTAGAGTCTCAGGGGCTCTTCTTGATGAATTCGTTCTTCGAGAAGAAGCCCCAAAGGAAGTGGACATGGCAGAGCCCCGATAACGTGACAAGGAACGAGATAGACTTCATTATGACGGGTAAGAGGCACATATTTAGAGATGTCTCTGTGATCAGCAGGTTTAATACCGGAAGCGATCACAGGCTTGTCCGAGGCACTCTAAATATCAATTTTCGAGCCGAGAGAATCTGAATGATGAGGCCTACTCTCCGACCTACGCAGCTTCAAGCCGCTCTAGGATCCGAGAAGTTCCAACTGGAACTTCAAAATCGATTCGCCCTACTGGAAACCACAGGCACTGTTGATGAGAAGGCCGACGAGGTGGTCAAAGCACTACGTGTCCGTGTCCCGCAGACTTTTCCCGTCACAACGTAAAAGTAAAGTGTCCAAACTTTCCTCGGAGACTCTCGGACTTATGACGCAAAGACGAGAGTTACCATCCACGCCGCCGTCTTCGTCAGATAAGAGGGCCTTAAACCTAAAAATTAGAAAGCTGACACGTCGCGACCTTCGGTGCTCTAACACTTGTGATATTATGGTCACGATTGAGCAGAACCGAGGGTCGAAAGTCTTCGCTCTGCAATTAGGGAGGCCCCATCTGACGATACTGAAAACTGCGGATGGTAGGATCGTGACTTCGAAGTCCGAGATACTCGAGGAAGTCGAGGATTTCTACGGGCACTTGTACTCAACGCGGATGGCTCTCGAGCAACTAAAGAACAACAAGGCACCTGGTGATGACGGAATAACGACAGAGCTCCTCAAAGCAGGCGGGGCTCCAGTCCTGAAAGAGCTAGCGAGTCATCCAAGAAGGCACAACGCCGGAGGCGTGGAGCAGAGGTGCGGTGGTTCTGTTTTTCAAAAAAGGCGACAAAACCTTGCTGAAGAACTATAGACCCATCTCACTTCTGAGCCACGTTTATAAGTTGTTTTCGAGGGTCGTCACGAACCGTCTCACCAGGAGACTTGACGAGTTCCAGCCGGTTTTCGAAAAGGCTTCAGTACCGTGGACCACATCCATACTGTTCGGCAGATTGTACAGAAGACCGAAGAGTACAACCAGCCACTGTGTATGGCATTTGTGGACTACGAAAAAGCCTTCGACTCCGTCGAAATATGGGCAGTTCTGGCCTCTCTGCAACGATGTCGAATTGACTGGCGTTACATCGAAGTGTTGAGGTGTTTGTATGACGCTGCAACGATGACTGTCCAAATCCAGGATGAAAAACCAGCCCTATCCAACTGCTCAGGGGGGTGAGACAAGGGGACGTGATATCCCCGAAACTTTTCACCAATGCGTTGGAGGACGTGTTTAAGACGCTGGACTGGACTGGGCAGGGTATCAATGTAAACGGCGAGTACATCTCACACCTTCGTTTTGCCGATGACATCGTCATAATGGCAGAGACGCTGGAACAGTTAGACCAGATGCTGCATAGCCTAAATGGAGCCTCTCGGCGGGTTGGCTTCGGCATGAATTTGGACAAGACGAAAGTCATGTACAATTCGCACGTCTTGCCGAGTCCAATCCACATCGAAGGGTCGCTTCTCGAAGTTGTGAAGGAGTACGTCTACCTAGGACAAGTTATCCAGCTCGGTAGACACAACTTTGAGAAAGAAGCCGACAGGAGGATCCGATTGGGTTGGGCAGCGTTTGGAAAACTTCGTCAAGTCTTCTCGTCGCCAATCCCGCAGTGTTTGAAGACTAAGGTCTTCAACCAGTGCGTCCTGCCCGTTATTACATACGGTGCCGAAACGTGGACACTGACAGTCGGGCTGGTCCACAAATTAAAGATCGCTCAGCGAGCCATCGAGCGGGCTATGCTCGGAGTTTCTTTGAAGGATAAGATCAGAAATGAAGTTATCCGGAAGAGAACCGGAGTTACCGACATAGCCTGCAGAGTCAGCAAGCTGAAGTGGCAGTGGGCTGGCCATGTGTGTCGAAGGACCGATGGCCGGTGGAGCAGACGAGTCCTGGAGTGGAGACCGCGTATCGGCAAGCGTAGTGTGGGACGCCCCCCAGCTAGATGGACCGATGACCTTAAATAGGTGGCTGGGACAGACTGAATGCGGAAGGCGGATGACAGGGTGTTGTGGCGCAGTCTGGAAGAGGCCTATGTCCAGCAGTGGACTGCTATAGGCTGAGTTGATTGATTGATTGAGGGGGTGGCGAGCAGGGAAACCGCCCAGGGCCTCGCTCTTGCAGGGGCCTCGCGCACAACCTACGCATGTAGAAAAAAAATGACATTTAAATCGACATTTTATTCTTGGTGTTATTTAAATATTTAAATCAATAATATAAGTTTGGTATAAAAATTCGATAATATTAACGATCAGAGATTTAGCGATTAAATAGAAGAACTGAATATTATGCACGTACTCGTATATGAATGAAACGACTACATTATCTCGGTGCTAAAATAAATAATAAAAAAAAATGAATACTCCGATACTGGGGTACACCCCCATTATCGGAGTAATCCTGAGAACTATCACAGTCCACATCTGTGACAGTTGCGTCTGCAGAAAGGAGTTTTTCGAATTTAAAAATGATTAAAACATATTTGATGAAGTCGATGACACAAGATCGGTTTACAGCTCTTGCTATTCTTTCAATTGAAAATGACGTAGTTAATGAGCTACGTCATTTTGAATCTAACCAATGGGTTAGATTATAATGCTAAATATTAATTCTTCGGCAAATCTCGAGAAGTAATTTTTTTATGAAATACTAATGGCTAAAATATGTTCAGTGAGTAAAAGGCAGTTTGTAGTTTAGGGCCACCTACTCGTACGTATGCAAAATAGAAACGGTAGCGTTTCGAGGCCGCTTCTCTCGCTCTTGCCAAAGTATTTCTCCTATTTCTGAATGAATGTTAAAAAGAAAACCTTACCTTTTCAAAGCGGGGTGTTACAAATCTCGTGTTCCCTACGATCGCTTTTGCATCCTGCATTGTCAATTTTTATTGACAAATCTCATCGAACATCAGAAATACCTACATTCAACCCAGGGTCTCGCATCGGATAAGGCCGCCGCTAGTTAGATTTATCTAAAGTTAATTAAGTAATCCAATGATTCCTCGGTCGACCAGCCAAGTTTTGATTACATACATACAAACATAAACTCACGCCTTTTTACCATGAAGGTAGGCAGAAACTATAGAACACCACCTGCTACGATCCCTACATAATCCTCATAAGTATTAATACTTTTGACTAAGTTATCTCTGCTGTAGGGTCAACGCCTTCCCTTGAAATAATTGGATGTTGTTATTGTAGTTTTGTTTATGTACTATGGGGCGTACGTGTGCGAGGTCGTTTTTTATGTACAATCGGTTGTACATAATATGTTTATCGTGAATGGTAATCGTAAGTACCTATGTACCTACCAACTATTTGGCCATTTGCAAGGACACAAACTATGTATTATGTAGGAGAACGGATATACAGCGAAATTGTATAATAGAAGATATACTTAAGTGGTTCTGGTTATGTGCTTAAGCGTTTAAATTATTGTTAAATGTAAATATAGGTAAACCTCTACCTAGGCTTTCCCAATATACAAGGTGTCGTTTTGCATCCTCGTCGAATTTGAAAGACATATTATATACTTAATAAAATAAAAACGATACCTGCTCAATAATTAATAAATACTTGTTTTTTTAGTTATTTAAGTTTGACAGTATTTTAGAATACACCACTTTAACAGAACAGAATTACCCCATTGCGTATGCGGTAGTGTGTGTGTCCCTTTTACACACACACTACCGCATACGCAATGGGGTAATTCTGTTCAGTTACAGTGCGGTATCACACAGGCCGCGTTTTAACACGAGTGTCACACACATGCCAATTTCCGAAAATTAGAAAAAAAATGACCTACTTATTTTATTATTGATTCGTGTCGAAAATCATTAGCATGGTAACCTCATTGAATTTGAGGAGGATGCAAAACGACTCCTTATATTTTGGGGCTGAGAACTTTAGGATACCTATCTATAAAAATAAATACAATTAAAAGTGTCCGTTTGTAATAACAAAATACTCAAATGTCAGTTTTTTTTTCTAAATGCATATGAAATACGATACTTTTGACAAAAAAAAAACTATTTTTATTTAAAAAAAATTCTGTCTGTCATTCTGTCCGTCTGTTTCGGCTAATCTCCGACACAGGTGGACCGGTTTTGACGGGACTTTCACTGGCAGATAGTGAATGTTATAATAAGGAGTAACTTAGAGCCTAGAGTAATTTTATTTTAGAAAAATGCACGCGGACGAAGCCGCGGGCAGCAGCTAGTCTGTTATAAAAAAACCGGCCAGGTGCGTGTTGGACCACGCCCAATGAAGAGTTCCGTAGTTGGGATGAATTTATGCCAAAAACAAACTTAACATTTGTTGACAGTTGCAAAATCATGTTCTCCCATACATCGGTATACGTCACAGTCAATTCTTTAACGGCAAATTAAAGTAAGTTGGTCAACTACGAGTATTACTTAGCCACTTAGCTAAAGCCTTAGCTGTGATAGTCTTCCTTTTCACTTTGTTATTTATATATTGCCGTGATTTTTTTTACATATCCAAAGACAATCAATTAGCTGGGGGGGGGGGGGGGGGACACTTGAAAAAAATTGCACTTTATTACGCAAACGGATCTCGCAATATTTTTGAAAGGCCTATCTAACGATACCCCACACAATGGGATAGACGCACAAAAAAAATATTTAACAAAATAAAAAAAAAAATAAAAAAAATATTTTTTATTTTTTTTATATTATAACTTTACGTGCAAGGGATGGACCCTACACAATATTTCTTTTCAAGATTTTATTTTACAATTTGACGGCGGCACGATTAATATATGTACAAGTACAACTGTACACATGCCAAATTACGGCTTTCTAGTACTAAGTCTCTGAGAAAAGCCGGGGACAGACAGACAGACAGACAGACGGACATGGCGAAACTATTTAAGGAGGAACCCTTCTGTGTTGACTACGGAACCCTAAAAACAGGCAGGGTGGTTTTCAAATGTTCTTTTTGGAACAAAGTTCTGTAACGCGACTTGCGGTAGGAGTCACATGGCGGAAAACCTCACGCGAAAAAGCATTCATATTTACGACTTTCTTCTAATAAACACTTTCTCTTTCTCGATAGAGAGAGCGACGGAAAGTGTGAATTTGCTCAAAATGAAAATCCAAGATGGCGGCCGCGAAAAAATTAATATTTTTCATCATGGCTATTGTTATCATAGTGTTCTAGGGTACTAAAGCCAATGGTGAGGTCAAAATGTAGGTAAATCAAAGATGGCAGCTACGAAATTTTTAAAAATTTTTGTTACCTTTGGGTGTTGTTTCATGGTTTTCGAGGGTGTTAAAGCCGCCAAGATGCTTCGAAACTTTAAAAAAATTTCATCATGGATATCGTTTTCATATTTTTCGAGGGTGTTAAAACTGATAGTGAGAACAAAACGCAAATCCAAGAAGGCGGCTGCGAAAATTTTGTTTTTGTTTTAAATCATACGTGAGATAAGGAACTTCGTTCCTCCGACCGCACACTTTTTTTACACAATATCATCATCTTCAGCTTGTATCACTGAGCTTTCCTCTCTTTTTACAATCCTGTCTATTCTACCCATACATTTTCCGGAAAACCTATGTGATCGGAGGAGTTATTCATAAGGAAAAGTCCCCTACAATCCCTTCTATGTCACTACACAAAAGGCTTTGTTGTCATACAATCACCAAAAAAAACCTACAGCTGTTTGAATACAATGACTCCCTAGTAGGGAGTCATTGTATTCAAACAGCTGTAGGTTTTTTTTACAATAGTAGGGAGTCCCTACTATTGTAAACTACGTAAGAAATTTACGTTACGCAGGTATCTACTGCATACACGAGAAAAACATAAAACATGTGTGTTACGAGGTGCATTCAATAAGTACCTAGCCTCATCGCCAGAGGGCGCTGTAGTTTCAAAATAGTTTTACCACAGTGTAGCACATTCTTTTTTAATTCTTTTTTCAAATTTTCATTCCAATCCCTTCATTTGTTTTATTTTGACAACTTATGGAAGCGAACGTTTCGATCGGTTTTACAAAAATGGAAAAAGAGCAATATCGTTCGGTGATTCGATTCCTATTTTTGGAAGGGAAAACGCGCATCGAAATCAAAGAGCGCTTGGATGCTGTGTACGGTGACTCTTCTCCATCGATGGCCACCGTCAAGAATTGGTTCAACGAGTTTGCACGTGGCCGTACGTCGGTTTTTGATGAACCACGTCCAGGTGCACCGAAAACAGCTGCTACGGAGGAAAACATTAAAAAAATCCATGATTTCGTATTGGCAGATCGCCGATTGAAGGTTCGGGAGCTAGCTGAGACTGTAGGCATTTCAGAAGGAACAGTGCATCATATTCTTCACGAGGAACTCGGCATGAGAAAGCTGTCGGCGCGATGGGTGCCGCGTTTACTCACACCAGAAAACAAGCGCAACCGTGAGACCACATCGGAGACGTGTTTGGCGCTGTTTAAGCGGAATCCAGCGGACTTTTTGCGTCGTTTTGTGACCGTCGATGAAACCTGGATCCACTGGTACTCACCAGAGACCAAGGAGCAATCATAACAATGGATCCAGACCGGGGAACGTGCTCCAAAGAAGGCGAAAACTGTAAAATCGGCCGGAAAAGTTATGGCCACCGTTTTCTGGGATTCACAAGGTGTGATCTACATCGATTACCTCGAGAAGGGTAAAACAATTACAGGGCTTTACTATGCCGATTTATTGGGCCGATTCGACGCCGAATTAAAGTAAAAACGACCCCATCTGGCGAAGAAAAAAGTGCTGTTTCACCACGACAACGCACCGGTTCACACGTCTGCCGTTGCCATGGCCAAATTGGTCGAATTACGCTACGAATTGTTGCCCCATCCACCGTATTCTCCAGATTTGGCCCCTTGTGACTTCTTTCTGTTTCCTAATCTGAAAAAATCACTCGCCGGGAATAGATATGGATCGAATGAGGAGGTCATCGCCGCCACGGAGGCCTATTTTGCAGAGTTTGACAAAAACTATTTTTCGGACGGGTTAAAAAAGTTGGAGCATCGCTGGGCTAAGTGTATCGAACTAAAAGGAGACTTTGTTGAAAAATAAATTGCCACTTTTCCAAGATTTTCGTTTACTTTTTGTAGGCTAAGTATTTATTGAATGACCCTCGTATGTAATCAACCATTGATTTCTGTAATCAGCTTGTGTGAAACTATAGTGGCCTATTTATTTACGTAAGTAGGTATCAGACTATCAGCAACGTATGTACATTGTCGAACCAAGGCGTAAAAATGGCCGCTACAATATGAACGGTCTATGAGAAAATTATACTGAAGCTGTAGCTTCGAAACCTACCTATACCTAGGTAGTCTTATCTGGTAGATCTAGTTAATAGAAATCTTAAACTTAACGACAACGCACAGCTTATGATGCTGCCTCTAGAAGGTTGTACAAGAGTGCCATAAGAAAAGAAAGTGAGGCTAAGAACGTATTTTCAAAAAAAAACATCTCCTACGAGGGTTAAATAGTGGATGAAAGTTTTTATGAAAGTACGTAACTTACTGATAAAGGCTCCTACATACTGGCGCGACTTGTCGCGCGACGCGACGCGACACAAAGACACCGCGTGTAGCGCTACAAGCGGTGCCTTTGTGTCGCGCGACAAGTCGCGCCAGTATGTAGGAGCCTTAAGTATTCCCCATCGGCCACACGGCTTTTTAGTATCTACCTATCGTTTTATTCTGGTGGACTGTCCCTATCCGAATGTTAAAACAGGCCCTCAATATCTCAATTTGGCTCACAAGCATAATCTCTATTACATAAGTCGGTAAATGTGTATTACTTAACGCCTACGCCGGCACCGCCGTGGGTCATTGACCCTACCACAGATCATGTGTGTTATAGAAATTGTTCAATGCTACTGTGTTGGTCTTGAGGCCCTATAATTTAGTAACAGATACTCAGACATTTTTAATCACTGTTATGAGCAGAGATCGGATATTCGGATGCATATTTTATTATAACCTAAAGTTAATTTTTAGCTGTGACAGTATGGAAGCGGCTTCTTAAAATATACATATGTTTTTTTAAAAATCCGGGAAAGCCAGGCACACCGGCAATGCATAGACTAGTTGAGTGTTTAGTATGTCAGCGACTTCTAAAAAAATATTTATTTAAAAAAAAACCGGGTTTCTTGGATTGTATATGTACTTAAAATTTTTGTTTCTACCTACTTTACATTACAATATTAGGTAGGTAGAGATATGCATCCAATTCTATAAAAAACACTAAAGGCTCCTACATACTGGCGCGACTTGTCGCGACACAAAGGCACCGCTTGTAGCGCTACACGCGGTTTCTTTGTGTCGCGTCGCGTCGCGCGACAAGTCGCGCCAGTATGTAGGAGCCTTTAGTGTTTTTTATAGAATTGGATGCATATCTCTACCTACCTAATATTGTAATGTAAAGTAGGTAGAAACAAAAATTTTGATGAATGAGCCTTAAAACGTCGCGTCGATTCCGGAATGGCGGGCGGGATTTTTACGATCGATACATAAGTGCATTCCATATAAGCCAACATTTGAAAATAAGTTAATATACACTCGATTCTATAATCAGAAACCTAAATTTGTATTCCGGAACCGCGGGATTTTTTCGATACAAAAGCGCATTCCAAAGCCAACATCTCAACTTTAGGTGAATATGCATCCGAATATCCGATCTCTAGTTATAAGCTATGGAAGTAGGTACCTAACGAAAAGCTTAAAACATGGACATGAAAAATGGCCAAGCGAATTGCCTGGATGGACTGACTGAATGCAGAAATTGAAACTTTAGGTGACACGTAAGTAGATGAAATATTATAATCTACTAATATTATAAACGCGAAAGTTTGTGAGTATGTATTTAAGGAGGTTTGTTACTCTTTCACGCTAAAACGGCTGAACGGATTTGGATGAAATTTGGCACATGGGTAGACCATGACCTGGATTAGGACATAGAATACTTTTTATCCCGATATACCCACGGGATCGAGACTTACGCGGGTGAAACCGCGGGGCGCAGCTAGTCATACTGTAAATCGATTCGAAATCGTCTTCATATTTTATTTGAAACCCTCCGAACCATTATTCACTGCAACACTATGATGACGTTTCAAAAATAATAATGAATTTTTCAACCACTCACTGGCTGACTGACTGAGCGTCTCGTTGGTCTAGTGTTCGCAAGCTCTACTGCTGAGCATGAGGTCTTGGGTTCGATTCCCGGGTCGGGCAAAGTGTTATTGGGTTTTTCTATCTGGAATTTCTCAGTAGCAGCCCAGTGTCTGGATTTGTGCCCGGTTGCAATAGGCTCGCCCCTATTACATGGGACTTAAAACATAACTGGCGAAATGTGGGTGTACTACAGGCTAAACATGGCGTGAAGTTATGTGTTCAACCACTCAAAGAAACCCCGAACTTGATCTCTCATTTAATCGTCATCCACGCCTATCCATTTAATTATCTTTCCTACCTATCTTAACTATTTTACGAACGGCCATTTTACCTGTTACTCGCACCACTCGTATGGAACTGGTTAGACCGGAATACGGTATAAAATTTATCTCTCCAATAATTTGTGTTGGTTTGGTAGCATATTTAGTTGTTGCGTGGAAGGAAATTTTGTGTATACATTTATTAATAGTTTGATAACGTTTTGTTTAGTAGTTTGTAGCCGACTTACAAAAGGAACACCAGAGATAAAAAATACCAGCGAGCCTTACAGTTGTTGCATACTTCGATCAATAAAAGCAACTAAAAAGCGACAGAAATTAACCACAGATTTAAAAAAAGCTAATATGTAAATATTTATTCATTACTGGTGGTCGCCCACTGGTCGAAATTCGACCCCCATACTTACAATCTATAATTATAGCACATACTTATTCCATGAGTACACTAATTCCATGCTATTATAAAGTACTTACTAATTACATGAGAACACTAATTCCATGCTATTATAAAGCACTTACTATTTACATAAATTTCCATGCTATTAAAAAGTACTTACTTATTCCATGCTCAAGCTGTCACTTCCTGTCTACACACTGCCGTACCTTTTCACGAAAATTCCCTCCGAAAGCGAGAGGAAAGATGTCACACATCAATAAATGAAAAAAAGAATGTAGAAAAGATGAGATTAACACCCAGTTTCTGAAAGGCTTCATTACATTTTTTACATTATTAATTAACAAGCTGCTAAAACACGAGTTAAAGTCATTTCATGTGATTGGCTATTTCAGTCAATTTTAACAGTTCCAGTCTGTATCCACATAAACAATTCTTAACGGGCTCTCAAAATGTGACTGACACTACCTAACGCATATTATGCAAGTTCAGCTTATTACAAATTTTTAAACAAAGTACACTCACCTGCACATGTTACCACAAACTCAACTTTTCTCATTCGATTTTGAAATTAACCATCATCATCAGGGAACTTTGACAGTTTAGTATAACCTGATGTGCCGGCGACTGTACCTTATCGATACCGTACATTTTTTATGCTTCTTCTTCTTTCTTCTTCGGAAGTTTGACAACACTCAATTAATGCCGTCTTTCTAATTAGCTCGCAAGGCAGCATTTGCTAACCCTTGAAAATCTATGCAGGTATACAGGATATGTTGAACGTCTTTTTAATCCCACAAATCAATTTGACCTATTCTAAATATAAGACCTGTCACAGCTCACGTGGACCCCTCTGCTCAATCATCTTGATTTATTTAAAGCATCAGTCAACAATATGATTTCTGTCCGTGAACTAATTCGCAAATCGTTGCGGCGAGGTCGCAGGATCACCCGCATTGACACGATTCGTTATGATTGTGTGATGCAAATCATCACACAATCATAACGACTCGTGTCAATGCACTTTTAGACTGTAAGGTCAATGACCGTTACACTTAATTTTTATGATATTTCGCAGAGCGTTATCGATAGAGACGAATTGGTGATTGCTGTTTGCTTTTGTTTATTAGTACTTTGAATGAATGGTACAGTTCGGCCGCCGAGAGAATACGTTCCTGACACGTGTCAGTTGGACAATTTCTAGTTGTAATAAGGATCAAATTCGCAAAACACATATTCGTTAGTATCAAATTAACAGGTGTCAGTGGTGCCGATTCTCTTGTCACAAAAATGTCTCTAAACTAGACTAAAAATCACCAACATTTCGTTTATTTCTGTCAAATGACGATGTCCCATTCTGAAATTGACTAAAGTGACACAACTTGAACTATATTTTAGTTTGACAGCACTAAGATGGCACTGAATTATTAATTTACTTACTGAAAATGTAAATTTTGCTATTCTGAATTTGACGATTTTTACCTAAACTTTTTATTATAAAACTAAATCAGACTATTTTTAATCGCGATTAAAAAGGTGTGGAATAAAATTAGATGTCATTAATTAAAATTCTCACCAACACCTTGACTTCAAGTGCAAAAATGGAACTGTATCCTTTTTTTCTTTTCTTTTGCTTATATCTCGAAAACGGTGTGTCCTATCGCAGAAATAATGAAAATTTTGTCCCCCTTTGTGACCCGCAAACTCCTAAAACCTAACATGTAGGTAAATCATTTTTCATATTTTCTATATAAAAAGTGAAAAATTTCCATATAAAACACGTTGAGGCTGCCCTCCTTGCGCGCCTCCGGCTCTAAAACACATTCTCGGGGTAGGGCTGTTTGCCCTACCTGCAGTACCACGCGAAGTCGCGATTGTCAAACTCGATTTTATTTGTGTCAAAATAGTTTTTAAATTTAGAGAAAATTATTTGCAGAATAACTATAAAATTCTCTTAGCCAAAAGTAAGAAATTTTAGTGATAGTTTAGTTATTTTAGTTTGGTGTACAAGAGAATCAGCACCAATAACGGATTCTCTCGACGACCGGACTGTAGGTAGGTGGGTACAGCAGGCTTAGCACGAGAACCGTAGAGAAGCGTTTTGTCGACGGAAGAGTAGACAAAAAGGCCTTTCCGGGTAGAACATTTTCGGTAGACAAGTACCTACTTACCACCTGTTTACCCATCTGGGAGCCCCCACAAACAAGCGTGATTGAAGGGCCTACTTATGTGTTTGATAACCCCTAATTATTTATAATCAACAATACTAATTAGGTAGTAATATTAAAAGTTATAAATACAGTGTAAACAGTACCTACTGATCAACAGGAAAACGATTTCGTTCCAGTTTCTTACTGACAACACAAAGTCGTAAACAAATATTATTCAACCTCAATTCTACTTCAAGATTTCGCGGTAACATCTTGTAAACGGGAAGTGCCATGGTAGTAGCCATACTTGTATAATAATCGACATAAATATAGGGTCGTTCCTCTATATTCCAATTGATGCGCCTGCACACAGTACCCATCTATAATAAATACACTGCAAGGACACTACAGCGATCACTTGTAAGGTGCATAAGCAGACTGGACAATGTAGAGAGTTACATACAAAACACATACTTATGAGCCAAAACATAAGTATTGCTATTGACTATCTGTGCCAAATGGCACATTGTGCACACAAGCTGCGCTTGCACACGGCCGCTATGCATAATGCGGTCATCGCTCTCGACTATCGATGAGAATTGTCCAAGTTTTACTGGGCAAGTTATAGATAATTTTGCCTATCAGTGGTTGATAACTCAATGATATTATGTTCTGTTGTGGTAATTTTAGAAATGGGTTAATTAGTGTCTGAACATAATTCACTATCGTGTAACAAAGTCACACAAAAATAAAGAAAAACAAGTAGGTATAACATTTATTTTGACGCTCCGATAAGCCAAAAACTTTGAACTTTAACACACCACAAAAACACTGTACCTACATATTTAAATTTATGCTAAGTCATTACTTTTATAAAAAAGTTTTTATAATATTAACGAGTTTATGGAAGATAAGAAGCTAAAATAAATCATAAATGTTGTTTATCTACGTATAAAATGGTTTTATTCATGTTACTATATATTTAAAATTACTTTAATTAATATAAATTAAATAAAATATGTCAGAAAGAGATTATCTATTAGTAATAATAATTAATGTTGTGATATTAATATCTAGTAGGTATGCAATGTAGGTAATTTAACTTCTAAATATTTAACCTAGATATAGATAAGTTAAATGTAATAAATAATAATACTTGCTGCGCCCCAACAGGGCCATGTACTCATATGTTCCAGCTCAGCCTGCAACTGAGTGTACATTACGCAAATAAAAATAAAATGATGCTCAATTTAGCCAGCAACACTGCAACATTCCAAGTTGCTAGCAGCGTGTTCTGAAACACAAAAACATGTTATTCGAAATCATTTTGGAATGTTGTTCAGTGTCACAGCATTATGCTGAGCGATGGCCGTTTTGCGAGGATGTCACGTTAATTTTTTTCCTTCTTTTCAACTTTTGTCTCCCATAAATAAGGGGTTTAACCTTCATGTCTTTTTCTTCCAGTTAATCCATACGAAGCCAGCCTGCAACGGCAGTGTTTGCTACCTGGGCGATCTGCCCCGAGACTGGGAGCTCCAATCAGAGCGAGGCTCCATTCTGCGACGGTACAGCAAACAACATGGCCGGCCGGAGGAAGACCGACGGAAACAATCTGACAGCGAGTCTGATTCTGATTCTGACACGGAGTGTAAAGGATATGATAGGGTGAGTTCATTTTCGCAACTGTAATAGTAGGTTTAGGAATAAAAGGATGCGTTCCACTACAAACATTACCGATGTAACTCGGAAAGCTGCCATCGACCGCTACGTCAAAAAAGAAAAAACGTGCCCTCGGCGCCAAGTTACGAATTATTCCTTAAAATCTATCATGTACTCGTAGTCGTGACCGTGGCGTGCCGGGCACATTTTGGCATACATGACTGTGGCGGTCAAAAGGTTAAATTGAATCTGTCGCATGTCTGACAATAATGATTGATGGCCATCAAACGACATCGCGGCAGGCGCAGACGGAGATGGCGGGATGAGCTAGACTCCTTCGACGAAGGTTGGTTATAAGTCGCGAAGTGAAAAGAGAGTAGAGAGGCCTATGTTCCTACAGGGGAACATACGGGACGGGCTCTTAATAATAATCATAGCAGAATCGTATATTTGTCACCACCATATGTATGGTGGTGAACAGAGTGTTTTCATAAATGATATAAACCTATATTAGTGGTTTATATCATTTATGAAAACACTCTGTTAACGCTTTTCGACTCAGCTAAAAATTGACACAAAAAATCTGGCCAAGTGCTTGTCGGACCGTGCACAATGAAGGGTTCCGTAATTGGGATGAAGTTATCCGAAAAACAAACTTGACATTGTAGTTGATAAACATGTTTTCCCATACATCGCTATACGTCACGGTCAATTCTACAACTGTATTTTTTTTTTAAGTTGGTCGACTATTACTCTTTAACTTGTAAAGCCTACTCGTACTTAGCTGGGATAGTTTTTCTTTTACTTTAATTATATGTACTACTGCCATGAATTTTTTCACATCTTCATAAATAACCATTTAGCTGGCAGGGGATGACGACACTTGACTCTAACAAAAATTAACACTTTAAAGCTTATATTACGCAAACGGATCCCTGAATTGAAAAATGGTCTTCACAGACCCACAATATTTTTGCCGGTCTATCCAACAATACCTCACACCCTGGGATAGACGAGAAGAAAAGTATCATCCCCACATGATTAATACGTATACCCATGCCAAATTACAGCTGTCTAGTACTAAGCATCTCTGAGCTAAAGCGGGGACAGACAGACAGATGGACATGGCGAAACTATAAGGGAACTTGTTGATTACGGAACCCTAAAAAGAACGCCTGCGTGCACAAAGCATTTCGTTGTGCGCTATGAACGAAGCATTATGCCAGTAGGGCTTGCCGAACTAATGACTCCTTATACTGTTCTTAGTTTATCTTGAACATTACTGACATCAGTAGGAGAAGCGGACTTTGCCCTGCAGTAGAACAACAATAGGCTGGTATTATTATATTTTCTGAAATAAAAGTATGCCTAAGTTACTCCATATAACATCAGCTATCTGTCAGTGAAAGTCGAGAAGTTTCGGATATTAACCGGAACAAACAGATAAACAGAAGACAAGAAAAATGTTATAAGTTCCCTTTAATATTCATTTAGTGAAAAGCTGTTATTTTGGTTGGTAAAAGACGGTCGTGCCGATGACACCTACCTTTAAAGATCACCTCATGTTCTTTTATATTTTTTTTCTAACCTCTGACATTGTAACAAGGTGCTGGGTGAAATAGGCCAAAACGTACCTGACTCTTTTTTGGAGACGCAGTTTAAGGCAGTACGGTTATCACTTTCTGTACACCTGTCGCATAAATGATACCGTTTAATTGAATAAATCTGTTGTTCTTCCAGTCTGAGTTCTGGCGCCGTAAGATGCGCACAGTTCACAACATTCTGGACGTCGACAAGGACGGTCTGATCTCATTCAACGACTTCATACTCTTCGCTGAGCGGTTCAAGTCTCTGGGACACCTGACTGGTCAGCAGGCTGAGGAGTTTACCAGTATTATTAAGGTACTTAATTTTATTTTAAATTCGCTTTGATTTGTTTTATTTCAGCTGGAAGCGAGAAGCACTCGTTCGGTCGCGAGGGTCTTATTTAGCAGTGGACGTGTTTCGGCATAGATTATGATTAATTTTAAATTGGTTTCTTATATTTTGGAACCCAAACAAAGTGTTGCAAAATATTTAAAAGTTAAAACCCTTTAAAACTTTCACCATGCACCCTGGGCAGTCAGCCTAGCTACCTTGCTGACTGGCTAATGCGTAGGTGCCTACATACAGCCTACAGTTAAGTAGTTAAAAGGTTTTTTTTTAACGGATTTATAGTATTACTAGTTAAAGTCAACAGCATACTCGGCCTATAATGTTCCCACTGCTGGGATACTGGCCTCCTCTCTATGTGTGTGGGAGCCGGCCGTAATCCACCACGCGGGTACAGTGCGGGTTGGTAGATGTCACTTGTCTTCAGTTTTTTTTGGTTCTAGGACATGCCCGTTTCCTCACGATGTTTTCCTTCACCGTTTTGAGAGCAGTGGTGACGAAATAATTTACACAAAGTAAAGCGCCTGTCTGGGTTCGAACCTCAAATTTGTAAGTCGCGGCTGTTACCAAGAAACCACCACTGCTCTAAAAGTGAACGCCCTTCGTTAATACACATACAGTTTACCAACACAGAAGTTGGGGACAATACGAGAGAAGATTTATTGAATTACTAGGTGTTGTCTTCTACCAGATGACCTGGGAGGAGCAATGGGGCGCTATCGACCCCTACAACTTCGTGACGGTGGAGCAGTACCTCGAGGACATGCACCACGTGCTCAACGACAAGTCGCTCAAGAAGAAGGCGCATCGCTGGTTGCCGTACTTGTTCAAGGTAATGTTTTTCATTGTCCTATATTGATAGAAAATAATGGCTATCTAAAAACAATTCCTCCGTTTTCTCGAAGGGGTAAGCAGTAGTGTATTGTATAGTGAGCACACCAGTTATGAATCCCATGTGGCAATAGATGGTTTCAATACAAAAACCTTTCAAAATATACGATTTTCTAGACTGGCCTGGACAAAACCAACGGGCAATGGATGACTTTTTAGCTATAGGCTAATGGGCCAACATAACAAGTTATGTCTAGGCTTTGTCCACGGATGACGAAGGTTGAGTATTGTTACGTGTCCATTAATTAATAAAATAACGTTCATAATAACTGGAAGGTTAAACTATAATATTTAAATTTATACCTAATACTTAATTTGAACTTTTAAACGGAACAGTACTGGTTTTATCTCCAACTCCCCATGACCGTAGCTCTATCTGCTGAAATATTAGCTGGCTGGCAATGGTAGGTTTTAACTGTAGTCACTTTGTTTATAAGACGGTAGACCCGTATCGGCTACCGTAGGTTGTGTATTGTGAAGATTTAATTTTATAATTATACTGTGTTTATGATAGGTTGTTGTTTCTTTACATTTCAATACCCAACCACCTGGCCTCTGGGCTTATGTTAGTTTGCCGCAAGGAGGAATAAAAATAATAATATAGCAGTATGTTCAGTGACCGTGGAAAACTACAGTCTTTTGGGCACTTTTCCTGTTGACAGCGATGCGGACGAGATTTTTGATGTCCTTTGATTCTTTCTCCTCCTTTTTATTGTTCCGTAGTAACCAAGGAACCCTTATAGTTTTTATGTAGATATTTGTACATATTACTAGCTGACCCGGCAAACGTTGTTTTGAGAATTTTGTTTTTTTTTTGTTTGTATGAAAAATAGATGTTAGCCGATTCTCAGACCTACTCAATATGCTCACAAAATTTCATGAGAATCGGTCAAGCCGTTTCGGAGGAGTACGAGAACGAACATTGTGACACGAGAATTTTATATATAAGATTATTTTAAGGCTGATGGTTATACAATGTATAACTGAATTAAAGCACATACTTACTGAAAACAGTTTGTTCAGAATCGTTTACTGAACCGAATTCTGTCATTTTTATCCCAAAAATAATAAAAACTACTTAAAATTACAGTCGCACTTCCATTGTAAGTAGTCACAAAACAAACCAAAATGGACGAAGTAGCTACCAACTACGCTAGACCCTTAGACGTGCGTAGATTTGTAATATGACCAAAATTTTTTCCAGCAATCAGTAAACTAATTGAATAAATAAACAATGTTTTATACATAATAATAAAAATTCCGTGTAGGTATGAATTATGATTATAACTTTAATATTCTAATTGAAGTGTTTATTCGTGTTGGTGGCGTGCGTTAATATTCCGGGACATGTAAAATAATATTTATCTTTCTGTACGGTAAAGAACAGGCACCGATTCATAGCATACGTTTCTAGCATTTTGAACTCTTTATAAACAATAATGTTGCTGATTTTTCCAGGCGGTGAACAAGGACAAGTCCGGTTTCATATCGGTGCACGAATTCAAGCTGTTCTTCCGGTGCTTAGGGCTCGACAACGAGAAGGCGGCCGTCGCCTTCGCTGTCATAGACGTTAATGGGGTAAGCATGTCTTTTTCAGCCTTTAAAAAATTATACTTAAAAGTAGATCATGAAACTTTCCATAATATAACTGAATTAAATACAAAGCAGGCACTGTTTTTTTTTAATTACCATTATTTTTACCGTAAAAAGAAATTCCTTAAATTATCGGCGCCTTGGAACCTTCTTACTGCCGCCCTGTCTCGCTTGCTCACGTGACCGCGAGCAGTTGTGTGGCAAGCGAGATAAAGAGTGTGGAGGCGTCATCATCATCTTCTTGTCCTAGTCCCATGTTGGTTGAGGTCGGAACAAAATGTTTTTTCTTCAATTATCCCGTGTAGCCGTCATTCAATCATTCATTCTTTTTGCATCCCTTTCCAATGAAATAACAACCAAAAATCAATCAATCTCCCTAGCATTTTCCCAACTAGGGTTAACTGCTATAGTAATTGGCCAATCCTAATCCTCTTTTGTTATGAGTAGCCAATTACTATAGCATGGCCAATTACTATAGCATGGCCAATTACTATAACATGGCCAATTACTATAGCATGGCCAATTACTATAGCATGGTCAGTTACTATAACATGACCAATTACTATGGCATGGCCAATTACTATAGCATGGCCAATTACTATAGCATGGCCAATTACTATAGCATGGCCAATTACTATAGCATTGCCAATTACTATAGCATGGCCAATTACTATAGCAGTTACCCTATGTTGAGGTCGGCTTCCAGTCTAACTGGATGCAGCTGAATATCAGTATTTTACATGGAACGACTGCCTATCTGACCTCCAAAGTCAAATAACAACCATACAGTCAAAATTAAATATTCAACCTAATATTGAATCTTAATTTCTGTTACAGGATGGCAAGCTATCACAAAAAGAGTTTGTAAAGCTCGGAAAGGAATTCTTCTGCACTGAAGACGAGAACAGGGTGTCCAAAATGTTTTGGGGACCCCTGACTAACTAAGTCACTGTAAAATTAACTTTTCGCTTAGGATTTAAGAGTCATTATTGACTGCCGTTTTAATTTTAGTTTTTTTAAGTGCTTGCAGTTTTTTTGTAGTATGGTTTTTATGTTTGTTAAGACAGCTACTTTTTATGTGTACCTACTGTAGCCGTATGGGGAAGGGTTAAGTCAAAAAGGGATATCGCTATTTACCCTGTGTAGCTCCATCTCTTTCCCACGTTGGTCAAAACTGTTGCTAGAAAGAGATGGAACTATTACAGGTCAAATAGCGCCATCCTTGTTTGACTGTACCACTGATTATGGTCAAGATAGATCCCGAATTAGGGGATATTCCGAATAAGATAGTTTATTTCTACTAAACCACTTTTTCTGAACGCAGAGACAATATCAAGGTTACATTAACACTGCTACGAGGATCGTTTGGCGAATGACGTTAACCGGTTGGGGGGCGGTGTAAACATTTTGTTTAGTTCAATATTGTTTTGTGAAATGTATTGAAAAAAACTGGACAAGTGCGAGTTGAAGTCGCATGGCGAGGGTTCCGTACAATGAATATGTTATCTACCATGTTTTTATCCCAAGAACAAACTTAACATTGTAGTTGAAAAACATGTTCTCCCTTACATTTCAACTGCAAATGTAAGTTTGTATGCAAAACATTGTGACATTTACCATGTTATTTTAACAATTGGTCAATTTTCATATATTTTCTTAAATAACTTTAAAACTATTTATTTTAAAATTATAAAAAGTATATATCAGAAATCGTTACAACAAACCCTTTCATTTGATATGTCGCACGGTACAATTTCTAACTTAAAAAAAAAACTGTTTTGCCCCAAAAATGGCCCTCATATTCAAAATTCATTTAATTACGTTACAAGTCCGTGTTTGGGTCACAGAAATTCATATTATGTATACCAAATTTAATTTTAACGGCCCCGTAGGTTCGGAGCAAATCAGCTGTGACAGATGGACAGACAGACAGGCAGACACACGAGTGATCCTATTAGGGTTCCGTTGTTTCCTTTTAAGGTACGGATCCCTAAAAACAAGATGGCGGCGTTAGTTCCGATTTAAGCCACGCGCCAAAAGCTCCTTGTACAGCTATAACTTGATTGTTGTAAATAAATTGTACACAGGGCTGCATGTCAAACTATACATTTCCAATATAAGCTGACCTCTTATTCTACGGAAATATACAACGCAAGATCAGCTTATACCGGAAATGTATAGCTTGATATGTAGCTGTGTGCTGACTTGCCATGAATGTTGCCCTCGTAAAAAATTCCCTTGCGTTTATGAGAAACTTAAATTGATAAAAATATTCCCTAATTCGGGTTTCTGTCCCCGTATTTGTTTTTCAGTTCTGTATACCAACTGCTATATTTAGAAAGCTGGTATGTGTACCGCCTGTTTCGAATTTTTTTACTCATTTTTAAATGCTGTTAGTACCTAGTTAATAGTTATTACTAAGGTCTTATGACGCTAAATAATAATAATAAAAATAATAATGTAAGTAAGTCATTCCTATATTACGGACCAACATTCCTAGTTTGAATGTATAAAATATTGTTATTGAATCTGATTAGAATCTCAATTTTGACGAATAATTTCTTTGTTTTATTTATTTGCACCCCTTTTTCCCTTGTGAAAGCCGCAGGAATCCGCTGGATGCGGGAAGCACAGAACCGGACGAAGAGGCGGTGCTTGGGGAGGCCTATGTCCAGCAACCCATAATTCCCGTTTTCATTTAGTGGATATTTAATTTTATTTCAATAAGTACCTACTCAATGTTTAATTATATAAAAAAAAAGGTTTAATTATAGTAATATCTTTATTAAGAAACAATACAAAATTAAATCAAAGTCAGTTCTAACAATCACATAGAGGTTACACAAAAATAATCTTTATTAGGCTAGTTATATATTAGCTTCAAATAATATTTTCGCCACCACAGTTATTATTTGTCGCCAGTATTTAACAACCCAGTTAATATAAACTTGCCAAATGTCATGTCGACTTATCGATAACTTGTTATTTTTGTCCTCAAATCAATGCAACTCTCATGACACATAAAAAAATAAGTACAGAATTTAAAGAAAAATTAAGGACCAAGTCACTAAAACGGCACACCCGGTTAAGCTAAGGTTTCCTAAAAGGGCGGTGGCCGTCACATAACGGCCGTAGTGACGGCTGGCACGGATATGATGGCCGCGGGGATGAATTTACGGTGGTAAAAAACGCTCTCTAGAGGTACGGCTACATTGTCGCAACGACGCGAACTACACGCGCTCTCTGTTGTACTGCGAGACGTCGAGCGGTGTGCGAGAAAGAGCGCGCGAAGTGTAGTTCGCATTACCGCGACAGTGTAGCCGTAGCATAGGAAACACACCTTACTTTCATAAAAAAAAGGTTTCGGTGACGTCATTCGCCGGTAAATTGGAGACGTGGTCACCGCTCTTGTAGTGCTACGGCTACATTGTCGCATTAACGCGAACTACTCTTCGCGCGTTCTCTGTTGTACAGCGAGACGTCGAGTGGTGTGCGAGAAAGAGCGCGCGAAGTGAAGTTCACGCTATCGCAACAATGTAGCCGTAGCATAAGAAACCATAGCTTAACTTTCTTGTGCCAAAGGTTGTAAGATATTTAATTTTGTTTTTTAAAGACGATTATTTTACTACAAATAAGAAAAACAAATACTTATACTAATTCAAATAAATCTAAACAATGCTGAGTTGGTCTTTGAGCAGCTTCGTTACTTCGATGAGCGTCGATATCTGTCCGGTTCTGAAAATAAACGAAATTATGGGTAGTTGACATTTTAGATATACAGGTGGAGACGACATATAAAATAAGTAATAATACCAGGGAAACCGACCTAACCACTAATATTAACCCGCGTGGTAGATTACAGCCCACTCCCTCTCTCCGAGAGGAGGCTTGTGTCCCAGCAGTGGAAACGTTATAAGGCTGATTATGCATTTAAGGTCCGAAATTCTAACTATTTTTATAACAAACATTTGACTTAAAATATTGAAACCACCGAAAATAACGGAATAGTGAAATAAAACCAAACTAATGAATGAACACGAATTGGAATGAATGAACGAAATGTTAAATTTACTGCAGGCCGTAGGGACGTAGCTATGATGACGCCATCTACAATTTGCTTTGCCCGAACTTCTTTATTGAAATAAATGAACACATGCTGCGTCGACCCCAAATAAATTAGAATAAGGCTCGAAAGACGATTTTAGATATTAAATTAAAATAAATTTATTTATGTATATAATCAGCCTATAATGTTCCCACTGCTGGGACACAGGCTTACTCTCTGTGAGAGGGAGTGGGCCGTAATCCAGCACGCGGGCCCAGTATAGGTTGGTAGATGTCACATGTCTTCGAATTTTTGGTTCTAGATCATGCCGGTTTCCTCACGATGTTTTCCTTCACCGTTTTGAGAGCAGTGGTGATGAAATAATTTACACAAAGTAAACCGCCTGTCTGGGTTTGAACCCACGACCTACAACTCGTAAGTCGCGGCCGTTACCACTGGGCCACCACTGCTCGAGAAATATATAAAGATGAAGAGCACAAAGGTACTTGCTTATCATGTCTCACCGCCATATTGTGCTAAATAACTGTTGGACTAAAGATTGTATAAATAATTTAAATTTTTTCTTTAATTATTTCTTTTAAAAGTTTCCCCACACTAGTTTCTTCGGTATAGTGAGTGTTACAAGCAAATCGCCAGGTATACAGAAATTGAAAAATCGCAAGATTGTGTGCCCGCGCGCAAGTGCTAGTTGTCGCCTGAGGTATGTGCGCCGTGAGCCGGGGGAGGGCGCCATTGACAAGATCGGCAACCGAGTTAAGGTCATCCACTCAATACCCGCGCCGCTCCAGCGCAGTACTAAGGTAATAACGGCGCTTCGAACATATTCTTATCCCCCGCTCGTCGCCGACGCGCCGTCAGCTCCACGCCGTGCACTAGTGAGATGACAGATTGTTGTTCACGCGCCGTTAGTTGGTTGGTTTGTACTGCGGGCTCGCAGGCAGCGCACTGCCCGCGAACTGTCCACTAATCTATACAGTCATCGTAAAATAAACTTTAATGCGTTTGACTTAACATCGAAACATGAATGACAAGTTATGTGCTATGTTGGAGCGATGCGGTTATAAAGAGTGATGACCTTTAGCTTGGCCTTTCCTTCCCCCCCGACCCTTGCTCGACGAAGTGCCAGCCCGCGCCGCAGCTGAGCCTGTAGCTTTAAATTCCCCGATTAATAATAATAATATTAACCAGATCCAGCCTGTCCCATCTTGCTGTCCTCCCCCCAGCGACGCCCTAAGCCGAGGTCCGTACCACACAGGGGGTGCCCTTAGCGTGCAGTCGCTTAGTACTATAAGAAATTCGCCCCTGGCTGGAGGCTTTGAGTTCGCTTAAGGCAGCCACAGGCAAGGCCGGTTAAGTAGTCACGACCTCTCAAGGTCAACTACGAGATGCCATACACAAAAAAAAAAAAAAGCTTGGCCTTTGTCTACCTCCCCCGTCTCACCGCTCACATACCTCAGCCGGTGACTAGCACTTTCGCGCGGATTATACACGTAAATCCTACTCAAACTATAATAATGCGACAATTTGTTTTTTGTTTGCCCTGCTTTCACGCAGCAATGGAGTAAGGGGTGGACGTGATTTTTTGCATAGAGACAGTTTATGGGCCGAGATAATTCTCGGCCCATGGTACAAGAAACATTTGGCGCGTGGCAAAAATCAGAATTAACATCGCCATCTTCTTTCAATATATTTTCAGGAAACCATTTCATAAATGTTTACATCCTTGTAACACTCTACGTTTCTTTTATGTATAAAAAATGCACGTTTCCTGGGGGATAGACTACATGAACGAAGCCGCGGGCAAAGGATAACTTAAGAAATTATATAACTTACTGCTGTTGCAAGATAGAGGAGATCGTGTCACTGTGAGATCTGCCGAGCGCGATGTCCTTCTTTTTGTATTCAGACTGCCATTTCTCCAGCTGAAAATAATAATAATTACGATAAATTCAAAATATAACTTCCCGTCTCGCAGGTGTTTTAATAGTTGTGTCAGTTACAAACATATGGGTAAGAATAAGGTATAGTCGCCAGCACATTAAGTTACCACAAACTGTCAAGTTTCTCCCAATAATTTTAAACCTTAAAATGTTGATGGTTAAGTTCAAAATTGAATGTGAAAATTTGAGTTTGTGGTAGCTTGATGTGCTGGCAACTGTATGTTTAGTATGTACTGTGCATTTTATTAGGAATGTTTTGAGAGTATAATTTGGGTGACTGCGTAGAGGATGACTAAAGAAACGATGGATGAACTGTGTGAAAGATTAAATGATATGGCTAGAACGGGGATGACTAACTGACATGACGACTAATGGAGATGTCATGGAAGAAGAAGACATATCACGGATGTAAAAAGACGCATAACAAAGCCGAGAGTCACTTGTACTCCCCGTTATAGTAATTTTTTTTTTGTACTTGAGCAATCCTGGGACGCCTGTGGTTACGGAGATATTGAAGGACACAGTTCCAACTTTTTACAAGAAAACAAGTTTTAAATGTTATAACTTAACTTTAAATACACCCTCAACTCCCGTACCGGAAATCATCAAATAACTTCTCCCGCTCTGGGCGGAGCGGGAGGGTGTGTCAGACTCTTACTGACTAAAACCCACCCGTGTACTTTCCGTTGCTTGTGTTGCCAGGGGCCTCGGTACCCCTTTTGTGGATACAAAAGGGTTACTAAGTTCCCACGACCCCGGCAGGCAACGGCCCTAGTGGCCCCTTACACTTGTGCTGACATCTCTTTGAGGCGCGCGTGGAACACGTTGCGCCGTAGCGCGTCGCCCCGGGCCTGGCCCTTACCGGACGGTGAGCTCCCCACTGCTCACCGTCCGGTAACACGTTGCGCCGTCGCCCCGGGCCTGGCCCTTACCGGACGGTGAGCTCCCCACTGCTCACCGTCCGGTAACACGTTGCGCCGTCGCCCCGGGCCTGGCCCTTACCGGACGGTGAGCTCCCCACTGCTCACCGTCCGGTAACACGTTGCGCCGTCGCCCCGGGCCTGGCCCTTACCGGACGGTGAGCTCCCCACTGCTCACCGTCCGGTAACACGTTGCGCCGTCGCCCCGGGCCTGGCCCTTACCGGACGGTGAGCTCCCCACTGCTCACCGTCCGGTAACACGTTGCGCCGTCGCCCCGGGCCTGGCCCTTACCGGACGGTGAGCTCCCCACTGCTCACCGTCCGGTAACACGTTGCGCCGTCGCCCCGGGCCTGGCCCTTACCGGACGGTGAGCTCCCCACTGCTCACCGTCCGGTAACACGTTGCGCCGTCGCGCATCGCCCCGGGCCTGGCCCTTACCGGACGGTGAGCTCCCCACTGCTCACCGTCCGGTAACACGTTGCGCCGTCGCCCCGGGCCTGGCCCTTACCGGACGGTGAGCTCCCCACTGCTCACCGTCCGGTAACACGTTGCGCCGTCGCCCCGGGCCTGGCCCTTACCGGACGGTGAGCTCCCCACTGCTCACCGTCCGGTAACACGTTGCGCCGTCGCGCATCGCCCCGGGCCTGGCCCTTACCGGACGGTGAGCTCCCCACTGCTCACCGTCCGGTAACACGTTGCGCCGTCGCCCCGGGCCTGGCCCTTACCGGACGGTGAGCTCCCCACTGCTCACCGTCCGGTAACACGTTGCGCCGTCGCCCCGGGCCTGGCCCTTACCGGACGGTGAGCTCCCCACTGCTCACCGTCCGGTAACACGTTGCGCCGTCGCCCCGGGCCTGGCCCTTACCGGACGGTGAGCTCCCCACTGCTCACCGTCCGGTAACACGTTGCGCCGTCGCGCATCGCCCCGGGCCTGGCCCTTACCGGACGGTGAGCTCCCCACTGCTCACCGTCCGGTAACACGTTGCGCCGTCGCCCCGGGCCTGGCCCTTACCGGACGGTGAGCTCCCCACTGCTCACCGTCCGGTAACACGTTGCGCCGTCGCCCCGGGCCTGGCCCTTACCGGACGGTGAGCTCCCCACTGCTCACCGTCCGGTAACACGTTGCGCCGTCGCGCATCGCCCCGGGCCTGGCCCTTACCGGACGGTGAGCTCCCCACTGCTCACCGTCCGGTAACACGTTGCGCCGTCGCCCCGGGCCTGGCCCTTACCGGACGGTGAGCTCCCCACTGCTCACCGTCCGGTAACACGTTGCGCCGTCGCCCCGGGCCTGGCCCTTACCGGACGGTGAGCTCCCCACTGCTCACCGTCCGGTAACACGTTGCGCCGTCGCCCCGGGCCTGGCCCTTAGCGGACGGTGAGCTCCCCACTGCTCACCGTCCGGTAACACGTTGCGCCGTCGCCCCGGGCCTGGCCCTTACCGGACGGTGAGCTCCCCACTGCTCACCGTCCGGTAACACGTTGCGCCGTCGCCCCGGGCCTGGCCCTTACCGGACGGTGAGCTCCCCACTGCTCACCGTCCGGTAACACGTTGCGCCGTCGCCCCGGGCCTGGCCCTTACCGGACGGTGAGCTCCCCACTGCTCACCGTCCGGTAACACGTTGCGCCGTCGCCCCGGGCCTGGCCCTTACCGGACGGTGAGCTCCCCACTGCTCACCGTCCGGTAACACGTTGCGCCGTCGCGCATCGCCTCGGGCCTGGCCCTTACCGGACGGTGAGCTCCCCACTGCTCACCGTCCGGTAACACGTTGCGCCGTCGCCCCGGGCCTGGCCCTTACCGGACGGTGAGCTCCCCACTGCTCACCGTCCGGTAACACGTTGCGCCGTCGCCCCGGGCCTGGCCCTTACCGGACGGTGAGCTCCCCACTGCTCACCGTCCGGTAACACGTTGCGCCGTCGCCCCGGGCCTGGCCCTTACCGGACGGTGAGCTCCCCACTGCTCACCGTCCGGTAACACGTTGCGCCGTCGCGCATCGCCCCGGGCCTGGCCCTTACCGGACGGTGAGCTCCCCACTGCTCACCGTCCGGTAACACGTTGCGCCGTCGCCCCGGGCCTGGCCCTTACCGGACGGTGAGCTCCCCACTGCTCACCGTCCGGTAACACGTTGCGCCGTCGCCCCGGGCCTGGCCCTTACCGGACGGTGAGCTCCCCACTGCTCACCGTCCGGTAACACGTTGCGCCGTCGCCCCGGGCCTGGCCCTTACCGGACGGTGAGCTCCCCACTGCTCACCGTCCGGTAACACGTTGCGCCGTCGCCCCGGGCCTGGCCCTTACCGGACGGTGAGCTCCCCACTGCTCACCGTCCGGTAACACGTTGCGCCGTCGCCCCGGGCCTGGCCCTTACCGGACGGTGAGCTCCCCACTGCTCACCGTCCGGTAACACGTTGCGCCGTCGCCCCGGGCCTGGCCCTTACCGGACGGTGAGCTCCCCACTGCTCACCGTCCGGTAACACGTTGCGCCGTCGCCCCGGGCCTGGCCCTTACCGGACGGTGAGCTCCCCACTGCTCACCGTCCGGTAACACGTTGCGCCGTCGCCCCGGGCCTGGCCCTTACCGGACGGTGAGCTCCCCACTGCTCACCGTCCGCAAGCACCCTTGCGCATAATGTTTTGTTACATTGCGTGTTGCCGTAAACAGCGATTTTTCAAACCAAACATAAAAGTCGTTTCCCAGCAATGATTTTTGCTCAATGTGACTTATATTCCGGCCACCGAGAGAATGCGTTTCGACACCTGTCAGTTGTACAAGATTAGGAACGAATAAAGTTTAAATTCGTAAAACACGTATTCTTTTGTACTCAGCTGGAACGCATTCTCTCGGCTGAAGATTAGTTTGATGTACAGATTGCGTAGATAACGGCTAAATAATGGATTTCAAATCCTGCATTATGGAAGAGCTCTTGACACGTGGTGAATCATTGCGTATTTCGCTCGTATCGCTTACCTCGACAGTCTTGTGCTGCGCGTGTTGCTTGAGCATCAGTATCTGGTCGCCGACTCGCTCGCCGCTCCGCTTGTGTCGCTCCAGTTCCGCCAGTAACTCTCGCTCGGCCGGAGTCGTTGAAGAAGACGCGCGGATGTTACGGATTACTGCTGAGCATCTGTAAGGTTAAATATATATATTTATTTTTCTATTAGGTACTTATTTATTTCTGTTTTTTAAACGTAAGAACCTGTAATTGACTCTTTTTTTTTGTATGGGAAACTTCTCCCGCTTTTAGCGGAGCGGGAGGGTGTGTCAGACTCTTACTGACTAAAACCCATCCGTATTCCTTCCGTTGCCTGTGTTGCCAGGGGCCTTGGTAACCCTTTCGTACTTTCCCGCGACCCTGGCTGTAGTTGACTCTGTGTTGCTAATCCAATCGTTGTCAACAACACGCCTGTAACCCCCAAATGGATGGGCAGAGGCTTAAGGTCACTCACATTCCACCAGTTATGTTTTATGTAATAAGGGTCGAGCCTCATCATCATCTGCCTAGCCTTTTCCCAACTATGTTTGGGTCAGCTTCCAGTCTTACCGGATACAGCTGAATACCAGTATTTTACATGGAGTGACTGCCTACCTGACCTCCACAACCCAGTTACTGGCTAACACGATACCCCTTGGTAAGACTGGTTGTCAGACATTCGAGCTTCTGACGACCCGTAACGACTGTCAAAGATCTACAAATGACAGCCGGGACCAACGGCTTAACGTGCTTTCCGAGGCACGGAGGGGTCTTGATATATAAAGATGGTCACCCATCCACGGACCAACCGCGGCAAGCGTAGCTTAACCTGATCGATCGACCCGTGCGGCTGTTATTACTTAGCCACAAGCCCCCCCAATAAGGGTCGAGCCTATTGACATTAATCAAGCATGTATCCAGACTTTGGGTTGGGATCGAAAAAATCCTATTAAACAATTCAAATAACACCAGGCCTGGGGATTGAACTGAGGACCTTGTGCTAAATAGTCGTGCTTGTGACGGCTAGAACAATGAGGCTTATTGAACTAGAAATGGGACTTATTAATTTTAAAATTATTGAAGGCGAGCACGTAGTACCTAAGTGGTATTTAAAAAAAACTAAGAGTCACAATTTATTTATTTTATTTTATTTTTTATTTAACAGTTTATGTTGTGTACACACATAAACAGACAAGAAGAAAGGAACAGAAAAATACGTACAGAAAAATACGAAATCTCTTCCAGCATACCTGCGATAGGACAGTAGACAAAGAGATGTAGACACCGTGTGTAAGAGTAGAAGAGAAAAAAGAATACATAAAAACAAAAAAAAAACTATTCACTAATTTAAATATACAATAAGAGAATATACTTACATAAATACATACTTCTAAAATAAATATCACTAAAATACTTATATATAATTAATAATATAAAAGAATAAATACATAATATGCAACTATGGCAAAGTGGAAAGATGGTGTTCTTTCACTCTTCTTTTAAAAACAGCAACAGCTTGGCAGTCCCTAATGTCAGGCGGAAGTGAATTTCACAACCCAACCGCGTGCACAGTAGAGGAGTACGAGTAGAAGTCGGTAGAGTGGGGAGGGGAATTAAGGAGATTTCTAAGATGCGACCTGCAAGGTGCATCAGAAGGACGGGCGAAGGAGAAACGTTCCTGCAGATAGGATGGCGATCTACTGTAAGGGTCGCTCGTTTTTTTTATCCTTATTAGCTGAATTATATGAAATATCATAACTAATATTTGTATATATGTTAATGGTGAAACTTGAGCATATTCGTAATGTATGGACATCTTATGTACCGCGTATTAGCAATTAATTCACATTCCCTTTGTTTAAAAATATCTTTTTCGAGCAATGGGGAGATAACGTAAAATAATATTCACCTGTATTTGAGATCGTCTTGATGTTTCTCAGCCAACATACACTTTTCTTTGAGAACTGTAGAATCAAGTTGAACGTCGTCTATCTCTTTCTGAAAACAACAATAATAGCAGTTTATGAAAAGAGCATATGAAACTGTGCTCGTTATGTGCAGTTCCATTATTGCAGTACATTTACCATATATACAACATACATAATGAGCCTATAATGTAGGCTTAATAGACTAGATCTTTTTTTCTTTAGACCGTTTCCTTTTCTCTTTTTTTTTTGTTAAGTACTTTTCGACAGGCCTACACTGTTCTCCCATACTTAATTTGTGTAATTTGAAAACATTGTAAAAGCCAATTATTTTTAAAAGAGTAACCGTGGAGTTTCTTGCCGGCTCTTCTCCATAGGAAACAACCAATTGGAACCGTGCACCTAGCTTCTGACGTTTCGTAAGTGCCCATGTAGGTTTATGTGAAATAAAAATATTTTGATTTTGATTTTGATTTTGAATGTACCAGTACTGGGTCACAGGCCTCCTCTCAGTGAGAGGGAGTGGGCCGTAATCCACCACGCGGGCCCAGTGCGGGTTGGTAGATGTCACATGTCTTCGATTTTTTTGGTTCTAGGACATGCCGGTTTCCTCATGTTTTTTTCCTTCACCGTTTTGAGTGCAGTAGTAATGAAATAATTTACACAAAGTAAAGCGCCTGTCTAGGTTCGAACCTACGACCTAACTCGTAAGTCGCCAAAAATACAAAGTAAATAATAAATAGTGCAAAATTAAGTAGTTATTCTGAAGTACACAATGGATTTTGCGATTCGGTTTTCAACATCATATAGAGAATATTTATGCTGGAAGTTTTATGTGTATACATAAAATGACGCCTTCTTCCAATGGGGGTAGGCAGAAACTATAGAACGCCATCTGCTACGCTCCTTACATATTCCTTTTGCTTCGTTTAACTTGTGTGTATATGTATGTGACTTAAATATTAATTTGTATATAGAGATATGAAGAACAGGGTGTAAAGTTCACTCTCCACAGTAAAGGGTGTCGGCACGTTGTATGTATAATTATGCTAGTTGCGCGGTAAACTCTGCTTGCGCGATGCAGGATTTTGCGTGACGTCAGTGTGTTGCGAAGTTCGTATGTGGCGATGTAGATGCCGTTACATGTATACTCCTTACTTCCTTAGTAATATTATAAATTTGAAAGTGAGTTTGGTACGCTAAAACAGCTGAACAGATTTGGATGAAATTTGGCACATGCGTAAACCATGACCTGGATTAGGAGATAGGATATTTTTTATCCCGATAATCCCATGGCATCGAGACTCAAGCGGGTGGACCCGCGGGGTGCAGCTAGTACATTAATATTTAAGTTAAAATAGCACAGAAATCACACACACACACACAGTTTGTAACCTATTTATGTACTTCAGTTCCTATTTTATTTATAATCTATTATATATTATCTTTTAATATTTTTCATTATTTTTATTTCCTCTCAGAGCACCTGCCATTTTGTCTCTTCACTATCCTTGGTTGACGGGTAGAGAATGCATAAGGCATTAAGTCTGCTTGTACCTAATTGTGTGCGAGAAGTTTAAATAAATAAATAAATGTCGATATTTTGACAGGTCACCCGCATCTGTAGACCGCACCCGTGCGAAGTAGGGATGGGGGTTGCTAGTATCGTAATACAGTTTTTTTTTGTTTTATGGTGTTTAGATATGGATACCAAACACGTCTGTAATTTTTACAAAAAAAAAAAGCAGTATTTTTAAACTGATCTTTCAAGCAATCATACCACTGGCGGTCGTTGACGTCATCAATCTTCCTAGTCTTTTCCCAGTGTTCGGAGCGACTGCCTGACTGCCACAACCCTGTTGCTTGATAACATAATCATTGACGTCATCATGTTTAAATCAGATATCGATACCTATAAAGTCTAGGAAGTTTCGCTAGGTAATTTAATTTGACCCAGTATCATCATCATCATCTGCCTAGCATTTTTCCAACTATGTCGGGGTCAGCTACCAGTCTAACCGAATGCAGCTGAATACCAGTATTTTACACGGAGCGACCTGCTTATCTGACCTCCACAACCCAGTTACTGATTATTGCAGGGGCGTGCCGTCCATAGAGGCAATTAGGCCTAGCCTACCCTACCAACAACGCCAAATGCATTTTTTTTAACTATGTAATGCAATAATACAAAATATTAAAAAAAAAGTTAAACTCCTGTTATAACACTTATAGCAACTTGTCGCGCCCGTGTGACGTAACTCACAGTTCCACGGAGCTCGGTACGCACTATTAGGCAGGAACACGACCAGCCTAATTCCCATTGATAAATTTACGCACACTGGTGTATTTTCGTGTGTATGAACGGTACACATGGTTGACATATTTTAAATACGGGCGTAACTACTGCGACTGGAGCTGGCTACCGCGTGTTGTGATGGGCTGTGCGTAAAGTCAAGATTTAATGAATGAAAAGTATTGAAGACCAGGGTTCCCAATTTTTGGACAATTCCCCGAATTGCGGGGAATTTGAGAAACAAACTACACACAGACACGATAGCTTCCTTAATGACTAGAGACAATAAAAAAACAGGGTGGTATTATCGAAATTACACCTTCCAAAAAAATGATAAATTGTAAGGAATAGCAAAAGCCTTATAAAAATAATTAATAACTTCATAATTTTTTATTTTTCTCCTCATATTTGGGAAATTTCGCTTTGATTTTTGGGGAGTTAGGAAAATAAGTATCAGCAACCCTGGACTGTATTATATTAGAGAAGCCGTATTGTTTCATGTGACATGCAATTTATATCCGATCTTGAATGTTTTGCCTTTTTATATCTTTATTAAGTTATAAGTAATTCGTTTTGAAACGTAAAGTAGTGTAAATATCATTTGTTGTGTTTATTATTTATTAATTTAACGAAGAATGGTGTTCTGTTGTGAAGTTTGCGCCAATAATGTGTTTGTTAGAAGTTAAAAGCAGTAAGTTTTCGCAATTATCGTTTAATGATAAGATTCAAGTTGTGTCTAAAGGTAAAAGCCCGAATTACGAGAATTTATACAAAAATATGATAATTCGTGACTTTGGATATCTTGCAAGTGACGTGTTCTGTAATTATCACCCACCCACTTGGTTATGACATTTGAGGTGGCCGAATCTTTCTTCTGTTTGCATCGTTAGAAAATCATGTTTTGAATCTTGAATAATGTGGTGAGTTCATGTATTTATAACTTTTGTTTTTACAGATTATTTTAAATATTTTTTTTTTAATATTATAATATAATATTTGAAACGAGACACGAGACAGGCTCGACCTAGTGTGGAGTTCAAAAGCAAAATGCTTCCTTTGCGTCTTATTTTGTTTTTGTAAACCTAGTTATTAATGTAGACTTTAAGGAAATGTAATCACTGTTTTTGGCAAATAAACATTATTATTATTATTATTTTCTTTTATTTCATTATTTATGATACATTATTTTTAAATATTAGAATATACAAAAATATATAAAAACATTTAAAAATATAAAAAATGGTGGCCCACCGGTATCGGGAACAGGGTCCAAACTACCGGCGGTCAGGGCTCCAGAGAGAGGAACCTCCTAACAATGCGGGCCGTGTCCAGAAGTACCGCTTTCTGAATCAAGCCCTTAATCCAGCCGTCCAACGTGAGCCTCCTTAGGTGTTGGTCGAGGCTCTTGGCAATTAAGCCATTGGCTGATACGACTATCGGCACAATGATTGCTGAATCCACATCCCACATGTCGACAACCTCGCGAGCCAAGTCAAGATACTTGATCTGTTTATCTTTCTCGGCTTTCACGAGATTCCCGTCATGAGGGACTGTTATGTCAACAATCATTGCGCGCCGCTCTGTTCGCTCCACCACCACTATGTCAGGCTTATTGGCAACAATAGTCCTGTCAGTGATGATGGATCGATCCCAGTACAAAGTGATATTTCCATTGTCGAGAACTGGGTCGGGCACATACCTATAGTACGGCACTTCAGATTCTACAAGGCTGTATTTAAGAGCAAGTTGCTGATGGATAATCCTGGCTACAAGGTTGTGTCTATGCAAATACTCTTCGTTAGCTAGACGAGAACACCCGGAGATAATGTGTCGGATTGATTCTCCCGGACGGTGGCATGCCCGACACATGTCAACCGTGCCGTCCTTCACAATAAATCTCCGGTAATTCTTCGTCATGATAACTTCGTCCATAATTGCACAGACAAAACCTTCGGTTTCCCCAAAGAGGTCACCGAAACGAAGCCAGGCTACGGACGCTTGGAAATCTACATCGGGTTCATGTAGGGCCCGGAAAAAGCGTCCGTGAAGCTCCTTACTCTGCCATACCTCCCTGCGATCGTTAGTGTCAAGCACCACAAGCTTGCGCCAGTTCTCTTTAGCCAAGGAGAGTGGGGTGAGGCCCTTGTCCACCTTTTATTATTATGTCGTTTATTAAATTTTTTATCTTATAAAATACATTTTTAAATATTTCTTAGAAAAAATATTAAAAAACATTTAAAAATATATAAAATAGTGGTCCGCCGGTATCGGGAGCATTAAGTTAACATTAACATTATTATTATTATTATTATTATAATATTATATTATTGTTTTGTTTTTTTTGACTACTTTGAGGGTCATCATATGTGTCAGTATGCGTGGCCTGCTCTCCGTGGAGAACCACTGCACGCCAATGCTGGTTAATACGATACCCCTTGGTAAGAGTGGTCGTCACACTTTCGGGCCGCACATGGCCCTTACAGCAGTAGCTATACCTGCAAGTCCCGCAGCCAGTCCCGCTGCTGGGCGCCCAGTGCACGAAGCGCCTGCAGCTTGCGGCCCACGGCGTCGCCGGCGCGCTGCTGGCGGGAGATGTACTCGCCGCGGAGTTTCAGTGTCGCTTGGGTTAAGAACTGGAAGATTTAGAAGGCTTTGATATACTATCTTCTTGACCTTCGGAAGTGATTCGGATACCCTCATAATATAACTGGAGCAAAATGTTGGCCGTTCGTTTATGGAGCGTATTTAAGAAACCGTCCAAAAAAAATGATACAAGAAATCTAAGCACCGGTGCTGATTTTTGTGACAGGCGTCATTATGCGGTCGTTATAATTATGTCGGCTTCGCTTGCTTAGAAAACCTAAGCTTTAAAGGACAATGAAAAAACAGAAAAAAGAAGACATTTTTGGACCCAGGTGCAAACGTTTAAAAGCTATTAGCCATAATAAACAAAGAGAAAAACAAAAAGACCGGCCAAGTGCGTGTCGGACCACGCACAATAAATGGTTCCGTAATTCAGATGAATTAATCCCAAGAACAAACTTAACATTGTAGTTGAAACGTATATTCCCCGTAAACGTATAACCCAACTGCAAATGTAAGATTGGACGCACAATATTGAGAGATTAACACCACAGACTTCTTATAGTTTTTCCTGTAATCAACGAGTAAAGTATTTTCTGTATTTTTTTCAACATTTTAGGCTCTGTAGTTTTGGAAATAAGGGGGAATGGTTAATTTTCATATATTTTATTAAATAACTTTAAAACTGTATATTTTAAAATTATTAAAAAAGAAATGTGACCCTCTTATTAAGCCCTTTTGTTTGATATGTCACATGGTAGTTTGCAAAACAATTTTTCTCAATTTAATCGGCTGAAAGAAGGACGGACAGACAGACAAACACACTGGTGATCCTATAAGGGTTCTGTTTTTTTCCTTTTGAGGTACGGAACCCTAAAAAGAAACACTATTATCATTAAATAATGGAAGTACAAGCTAAACTGGGAGTATATAGTTTCTCCTGCAATACCTGCAACAAAATGCTACTCTTCAGCCGTTCTTAATTAATAAAGTAATTCGTCAAGAATCGTGTCTAACAAATTACCTCTAAGCACTCCTTAGGACTGGGTTCCGCTTTCTTGCTAAGTTGTAGGATCGGCTGAGACACGTCCCGCGTAAGTATCTCTTGTACGATCGATGTAAACGTCAGTTTCTGTCTCTGGAATTAAACATTAAAAAACAAACTCAATAAATATAATAATAATATTGTTTATTGAACTAATTGATTTACATAAATATTTATAAAATAAGGCCTTAAACTAGAGATTAAGGTATACATATAATAATTAGGCAGGGGTGTGAAGTTAATACATATAAACAAATAAACACATATATGTGTTTATGGTCAGGTCATATTCAGAGAACTATGCATGAAAGATTGTCACAAATAATTACAAATTGGTATCCAATATACAAAAAAAGAAGGAAGGGTAGACCATTTAGAAGATGGAGTGACGATATCGTACAAATGGCCGGAAACTAATGGCGAAGGATAGATCCACCTGTAACGGTTTGGAGGAGGCTTTCACCGCAAAAGTCAGCCCGTACAAATAACAATACTAACCTACAAATAAATAGATAAGTACACAATACAAAATTGTAGATAAGAACTGAATGTAAGGGATAAAATAAAGCTAATAAATAAATAAATAAATAAATAATCCGCTGGATGCGGGAAGCACAAAACCGGTCGAAGTGGCGGTGCTTGGGGGAGGCCTATGTCCAGCAGTCGGCGTCTTTCGGCTGAAATGATGATGATGATGAAGTTCAAAATTTAAAACAATGTCCACGATAAAAATAAATAAATTAATATATGTCACTAATAACTACCTAATAATTTAATTACCAATTTCATTTAATTGTCAATAACATTAAAATCCACACATGTCTTTATTATCACCAGTATTCAATGTCACAATTAAATTCGTTGATGTCAGCATTTCTAAAATGTTATGTTCTGTTATGTAGTAATGGTCTAGCTAAGACACATCAGTGAGATACTCATCAACAGCATAATAGCATTTTTCTACCAAAAAAGATTTTACTTGCTGCTTAAACTGGTTTATGTTATATAAGGACTTTAATTTTATAGGTAGTTTATTATACAATTTGATTGATTGAAAACTTGCCGCATGACTGACCACTTTCATAAGTGGATGTATGTCATACTGCAAGTCCTTACGCCTTTTAGCTTCTCGCTTATTTCTTTCTTCTGCTGTTTCGGACCTGTTCAGTTTTTTCATAAGCTCAGTAAGTACTACTAGAATGTACAGGCACGGCACTGTTAATATCTGTAGATTTTTAAAATACTCCTTGCACGAGACCCAGTGTGGAATTCTTACTATAGTTCTCAAGGCCCTTTTTTGAACGACAAAAGCTGTGTTTACATTGTACGCGTAACTACCTCCCCATAGAGAAAGACTGTACCCGAGCCTTGACTCCACAAGCGAATAGTACACTACCTTTAATTGTTCGATTGTGATCTCCTCTCTAAGACTTCTAAGGGCATAGCAAACCAAACTAATTGAGCTTTCTATTGCTGACAGTTCCTTTTTCCAGTTTAAACTTTCGTCAATGTAAATAACCAAAAATTTTACGTTATCCACTAAAATTACAGTATCATTATTCAAAGTTATGTCAATTTTTTCCTTATTTCTCGACGTTGTTCTAAATAACATGGCATTTGTTTTACTGGTATTTAGGTTAAGATTGTTGATGGTAAACCAATGATGGAACAGAGCCAGAGCCATGTTCACTTTATTTGTTAGAGTTTCTATGTCATTAGCGGATATTATAGCATTTGTATCGTCAGCAAAAAGAACAAGTCCAGCATATATATGCTTTTCTATGTAAATAATTAAATCATTAATGAACAATATGAAAAAGATTGGCCCCAGTATTGAACCTTGGGAACCCTTCTTTATTAGTTGAGAACCCGATTTGTATACTTTCTCACATTTTTCTTCAGTCACTTTAATTTCTACGTATTGCTTTCGATTTTTCAGATAAGATTTAAATAGTTCTAGAACCGGTCCTCCTCGGTCTACTCTTAATAATATTTTCAAAAATTTTGGAAAGAATAGGGAGCAAAGAGATAGGTCTATAGTTTTTTGGATTTGTTTTAGACCTTTTTTTGTGGAGTGGGATAACTTTTGCTATTTTTAACTGTTCCGAAAAGATACCCTCTAAAATGCACTTATTGTAAAATATTGTCAAAGGTTCAGCTAATATATCTAAATTTTCTTTAATAACCGCTATTGGAATGTCGTCGTAGCCACATGATTTCTTATTTTCCATACCATTAACTATTTTTACTATCTCGTTTGGAGTAACAGGCGCAATAACCATGTCAATTTGAACTCGTTTAGTGCTTTGTTCAAGAAATATATGGGGATCTGGATTCTTAATATTACTCAAAAAACATTTGTAGCTAAATTGATTTATTAATACGTTTGCAACATCTAAGGGATTTTCTAGAATTTTACCGTCACATTTAAGCAAGAGAATTTCAGAATGCGGTGCTTTTATTTTATTCGTGCTTTTATTTATAACTCTCCAAACCTCTTTACTTAAATTACGAGAATTGTTAATAGTTTCTGTTATTGTTATTTTTTGGACTTAGATAGTACCCTTCTGTATATTCTTACATAATTATTTTTATAATTCTGAACACTGTCTTCCAGCTTATTAGTACTACCAGCACACAACAAACGTTTCATTTGGCTTGATGTTTTAATGCCTTTTGTATTCCACTTTAATTTGAAACCATTTTTGATTTTAATTTTTTGTTCTCTCTGTAACATTTTCTGAAAATTGTAACAAATGTCTTCAAGAACGTGTTTATTGCCATACCACTCCAGTCAATTTCAAGGATTCTTTGTCTAAAAGCTAGATGATTTTTAGTGTTAAAGACTCTTTTATTTACAATTATATAATTATTTTTTCTATTTGAATTATCTATTACATTATCTAATAAAAAGTCTCCCAATAGCGCACCGTGTCCATCTGCCAAGCCATTGTGGTCTACTTCACATTGTTCCACATAATCATCTGGCAGATTAGTTATAACGTTATCTATGCAAGATGCGCAATTGTTGCGAATAAACGTAGGTGTATCAATAAGCAGTCGGAAATTATAACATGACAGTAAACTTATGAATTCAGTCCGGGTTCTGCTCTCTACCATTAAGTCCACATTAAAATCACCACAAACAATGCTTTTCCTATTGAACAAATATTCCAACAACTTCTCCATATTTCTCATGAAATGTTCGAAATTCTTATCATTAGGAGTGCGGTAACAGCAACACAAGTACTAGTATCCTTAATACAACATACTTCAAAGACTTCGATCCTATACAATTTGTTTATGAAATCTATATTTTCCACTTTTCTGTCTATGAGCCCCAAGATTAGACTCCCCCCTCTAATTTTTTGTTTGTTCCTAGTATTGTATGAGATTAAGTTATAATTTTCAAGATTAAATACATGAACCGATTTATCATTTAAAAAATGTTCACTAATACATATAAAGTCCACTCTCTTAGCTAGCGAATTAATGTAAAGCTCTAGTTCACTTTTCTTATTACTGATACCACATACATTTTGATGACATATGAACACATTTGTTTGAATTGGGGAAAACCTTGAATCACGTTTGCAGCAAGAATTGAAAGTTGTATACAAATCATTCACGAAAAAAGTCTGACTCCTGTATAAGGTTTTCAGTTTGTGTCATTGAGTCAACACACTCTGTATGCAATTGTTTGCAACTTACATTTAAAGAGAAATCTGTCTGGATACCAACGCTGTTGAAATATACAGGCTTCATCTGTTTGCAATTTGCTAGTGATTCCTTATAATTTCGATAGTTGTTCATGTATTCCTCTTATTAATTTTGTCAACTGCTTCCTCCATCAAAGTAGCAATTGCATCATTTGTTCCCACATGTTTTTGATAACCGAATTGCCTGAGATTCAGAATTTTATTACAATTTAAATGCCTGCCTAATTTTAAGAATTTTCTCAAAAATTTTCGAAGTTCTGGTCTTCCGGTCTGTAATTATTGGGATCTGAATGGGAACCCAGTGGCGTGCCTAGGGTTTCAAAATAACGCAAGCCCAATAAAATTTTAACCGATTTAAAAAAAAGAAAGTTCCGTTTTCGACTGAGTATGTAGGTACCTACGTATCTACGTATGTATCATCGCAATTTTCTCGTAAACTACTGGTTAGGTACAATAAATTCTCTATCGAGCATTTTAGTAAGGCTTTTGGGCTTATATGAAGGTACCGCCACTGTGGGAACCTTTTTTATATATGGGTAAAACTCGTGCTATTTTGGGTTGATCAGGGAATATACTCATATCTATACACATGTTGACTAAATGTGCTAGTGGTTTTGCCAATAAGGCAATATGATCTTTTATCAATTGTACCGGTATTTCATCATGACCATAAGATTTCTTGTTTGCCATTGCATTTACAATTTTTGATATTTCAAATGGTGTTACTGGTTCACAGCTCATTTCTACGCCCACTCTGTTTACATTATCTTGCAAGATTTTTATAGCTTGTTCAAAAATGTCACTATCACTAACTAGTTGTCAAAAATATTCGAAAAGATGTCTACTATTTCTTGGGGATTTGCTGTGATTTTATTATTAATTTTAAGCGGCATGGTTTTTTCACCGTCTCGTTTTGATTCTTTATTCCTATGTCTATTTATAAATCGAAATATAGCTTTTGATGACGTTTTTGCTTTTTTAATTTCAGTCCTGACTGCCATCCGCCTTGCTTTCTGTAAGACTAGTCTATATATTCTAATGTATGTCTTTATATATGTTTTAATACCCTCTGTGCAAGTTTTATTATTTAAGTTTTGAAGAAGGAACCGTTTCCTTTTACTAGATACCTTTATTCCCTTTGTTATCCAGGGTAGCTTAGGACACTTTTTATAACTAACCCTTTTTTGCTTCTTTTTAAAACTAGCGCAGTATGTTTGTCCAATTTTTAAAAAAAATCCCGTTTTTCCTTCTTTCATCCAGTTAATATTCATTATTCGTTGACCAAAGTCTGCTGAATTTTTTGCAGTGTACTGTCTAATCTCAATTTTTAAAAGTTTATACTATCATTCAGTCCTAGTTTTTCGGTTTTCAAGCCACAGAATAGCGCTGCATGACCGTTAGCCAAGCATTTATGATCAACAAACTGTTCTTTGATGAAAATTTCCGGTAAATTCGTAAAAAAATTATCTGAACATGATTCTGCATTATTACGTCTAAAGGTAACTTCATTAAAAATAGGCCTAAAATTGTAGGAAGTCAGTAGAGTTAAAAAATTAGTAGTTTTTTTATCGGTTTTCAAAAGGTCAATGTTAAAGTCTCCGCAAATAATAAACTTTTTACAAAAAAAAAAACTGTTCAAGTAACTGTTCCAACTTGGATAGGAATGCTTCATAGTTCTGACCATCCGGATTTCTATAACAGCAGAAAATGTAGATATTGGTAGTAGCATCTTTAACACCACATATCTCAAAGCATTCAATTTTGTATATTTTTTTACAAAAAGGCATCTCTTCACAATTAATATCATTTCTTGTCATTATTAGACTACCACCCCTTTTTTATTTTTCCTAGCATTAAAAGAAACCAATTTATAACTGTCCATGTTGAAACAGCAAGCTGACTGCATTGTCAAAAAATGTTCCGTTACAGAGACATAGGTTGTTACGTTCAATATCCTGCAAGTAAACATCTAATTCATTTTTTTGTTGCTTATACCACATACATTCTAGAGATAAATATTAAAGCAGATATGTTCCTTTGCCGTTGTATTTACGTCTGCTATCTTGGAATCTGTGGTTGTACAACAACCACTTTTTACAGCATTAGGACCGAAAAAACTGTTTTGTAAGGCTATTTCCATTTCTAGTACAGTTTTCTAAGGGTTCCTCACTATTTTTATAGTCAGGGACTATGTAAATGTCAAGGTAGCACATCAGATTGTCAAATATATTCTTCATGCCATAATTATTGAGAACTCCCCTGTGCTTATAAAACATAGTGTTATCATATGTCAAATTTAAATTAGAATAAAAAAAAATCGCGTAGTCATGTGTACAAATGTCATGATAAAGTAAATTACTAAATGTTTCTATTCTAGAGTTGAACATAGAACAATAACCATCAAACTTGTAGGTCGGTGAACAGAGTATAATGTTAGTATTTTGTAATGGCAAATGATTACATTCAACGTAAGTTATTGGCTGACACTATGCTGGAGCGATTCTCTAGCCTTGAGAATGTATAGTTTACGGACGACGCCCATTTTCACATCAATGGGCACGTGAATAAGCACAATTGTCGATATTGGAGTAGGGACAACCCTCGCCTTACACACCAAAAGCCACTTCATTCACCTAAAATGACAGTATGAGCTGCTATATCAGCAAAGGGTATAATTGGTCGGTATTTCTTTGAAAATAATCAAGGAAATAATGTAACTTTGAATTCAGCGGAATTCAAGATGTTGCAAGACTTTTTGACGCCGCAGTTGCATGAATTTCAAGGGTACAACAGCAGCACCTGTATGCAACAAGATGGAGCAACATGCCATACGTCAAATGTGAGCTTGAACTCACATTTGAAGTATGGCAAATGCGTAGCGAGCTTGGCGTTGCGTGGCGTGGCGTTTCGCGTTTGGCGTTTGGCGTATGGAAATCAATTTGTTCGGAAACATTTCTTTGACTACAAAGAAATGTTTCCGAACAAATTGATTTCTCGCAGGGGTGATAGCCCATGGCCTTCGCGAAGCCCGGACCTTACACCATGCGATTTTTTCTTGTAAAGTCGAGTGTACCTTAATAAACCGACGACAATATCCCAATTAAAACAAAACATCCACGAGGAGATAGCCGCGATCCCCCGCAGCATGTGTCAGCGAGTTTTCCAAAGTTTGCGTAGTAGATTGCAGGATTGCCAACAACGAGACGGCGCACATTTGGACAATGTCATTTTTAAAAAATAAATTTCAGTAAATGATTATTACGTTAAATAAATTATCAGAAAAATAAAATTTGTACTTTTATTTCTATTCATGTTTCAAAAGTGCAAAAATTTCGGCTCACCCTGTATAATGAACTCTTGTGAAAAACTTGAGGCCCTTCTAGGCTAGTGATTTAGGCTATGCGCTGTGTCAGTGAAGGAATGAATTAATTTAAATGGTATTATGAGTCTACAATACCTCAAATTGATGATCCTCCATTATATCGAAAATACTGCAGCATTCATTTTTAAATAAATATATGGTAAAGTTGAGGATTCATGTTAAGAATTATGTTTGACGAAAACACGATTCCATAAAATTTTCTCGACACAAAAAGTTCCAAAGATACGTCCAAATCAAACAATAAACCACTGGTATTAAAATAAATACTTCAAATTAGATCATGAAACTTTGCATAATAACTGAGTTCAATGTAAAACAGAAACTATGTTTTTTTTTTTAAATTGCTATTATTTTCACACGCAATTTATATCCGATCTTGAATGTTTTGCTTTTTTATATCTTATTAAGTTATAAGTAATTCGTTTTGGAACGTAAAGTAGTGTAAAAATATTATTTGTTGTGTTTATTTTTTTTTATTTACCTAAGAATGGTGTTCTGTTGTGAAGTGTTACACGCAGCTGCATAAGGGGAATCGCCCACTCAGCACTCAATACTTTTATTATAGAAACATACGCTGCAAATTTAACGAACCACGGAAACGGCGAGCTGAGATAGCACTTTGTGACGCACGGACCTAGTTTACCCAATTATTCTAACTCTGTAAAATTCCATTCCATATTCATACTTCGAATAGGCACTTAGGCTAATTTTAGAGATAATTAATGTAATTCTTTTATTTTAATAAATTAAGCAAAATCATTTTTGTTTTTTTTTAAATCCTCCGATTACAGCTAACGTAATTGAAGTTTGCGCCGATAGTGTGTGTTTGTTAGAAGTTAAAAGCAGTAAGTTTTCGCAATTATCGTTTAATGATAAGATTCAAGTTGTGTCTAAAGGTGCCCGAATTACGAGAATTAATCCGAAAATGTGATAATTCATCTCGTACTCGGCATTTCAATTCTCAAAATTATGCAACACTAGATGCATCCCGCGGTTTCACCCGCATAAGTTTTGACCTCGTGAGTATATCGGGATAAAAAGTATCCTATGTGTTATTCCTGGTTATAAACTATCTGTGTGCCCAATTCATCCAAATCCGTTCAGTACCTTTTGCGTCAAAGAGTGACAAACTACTATCCATCCATTCATCCTTACGAACTTTCGCATTTATAATATTAAGTAGGATATAACTGGCTGTGGCTGTATACACACAAATAAATTATTTAGTTTTCCGTGCATTTTGTTTAATACTTCCAGTAAGTGGAGTGAGGGATATATTGATTTGCATAATTTTCATTCCTCGGCAAAAAAGCAGGAACCTTGAATAATGTGGTGAGTTCTTGTATTTATAACTTTTGTTTTTGCAGGATTATTTTCAATGTTATTTTTTTCAAATATTATAAATCAATAATGACTACTTTGAGGGTCATCATAGAGTGACGCTGTGATGTTGCGCGAATTAGTTTTTTTTTTGTTGTCTGTATGTGGCCTACCCTCCCGTGGAGAACCACTGCACGACACTGACTATCGGCGCCTAGGAACCTTCTTCCTGCCGCCCTGTCTCGCTTGCTCGTGAGCATTAGTGTCTGAGCGAGATAAAGAGTGAGGTGGTGCTGGGGTATTATGGATTCTTAAGTAGAACATATATCCTCGCTTAATTTTTTTTACTGTTTCTGTGATCAATAAGTTAAAGTCGAATTATTAAGTCACTGGAGTAATCTTTCAAGTAGTCACTTTATGTAATAAAATAGCCATATTTATTGTAATGTTGATCGTTTAGTTTAATCGATTTATATAAGAGTAAAAGTCAGACAATAAAAAACGACAAGGCAAATTTAGCGCTGCTCGCCCCTAGTCGCCGCAGGAGACGCCCAGGGCGTCGGGAATCCCGGGCGGATGTCCGGCCACCGTAGGCGCGGGCTTGCGGACGGTGAGCAATGGGTAGCTCACCGTCCGGATAAGGACAAGGCCCGGGGCGACGGCGCGTTGTATTCCACGCGCGCCTCAGTCAGCACAAATGTAGGGGTCTACTAGGGCCGATGCCTGCCAGGGTCGCGGGAAGGTACTAATGGGTCACCGAGGCCCCTGGCAACACAGGCAACGGAAGGACTACGGGTGGGTTTTAGTCAGTAAGAGTCTGACACACCCTCCCGCTCCACCCAGAGCGGGAGAAGTTATTTGATGATTTCCCATAAAAAAAAAGACAATAAAAGACCATTTTATTACACAAAGTCACAGCTAGCACATGTAGTAATCTGACATGTGAGTGAATTAATAATTCGTCTACATACCTCTTTCAGTATATTGTTGATATCGTCTTGTTCTAACGTCGGATTCTTTAGCTGAAGCTCCTTGTATAACTGTTCTTCTAAGTCGAATGGTTCCAATGTTCTGTGGAGGAAGCAAATTATTATTATTTTTATTAACTTATGACCTCTTTTAATTACGTACAGGTTTTTTGTTTAATCACAATAATACTAATGTTAATAATTGTGATCCTCAGCGTGGGTTACTTTTTATTTTTAGATTGTTCAGCGAAACTTCAAAGAAGTGATGGGCACAGGTAGCACAAATATTTTAGTTGCTGATTACCACCGCCAAATAATTAAAAAAAACGCCATGTTTTAGTAGTCAACTACCCTATTACATGTACGTACTATCGCGGGTGCGCATATCGGACCACTGTATAGGCTATTCCTGCTTGCAGCGCAGCTGTAGTAACGCTCAAACTTACGTACGCTCATCAACCAATAGCATCACCGCATCTGAATTTTTTTGAGCCCTTTTTTTTTTAAATGAAAAAAAAAAGACCATAAAAAGAACGGGTAAAGGGTAGTCAGACATCTGTAATCATTGTAATAGAGCCTGAGAAAATTAATTTAACTAAATAAAATATTTTTTATTGGTCGACGCAAATAGGGGCGGTAAACAGATGTGGTCATCGTGAGCACGGGATTTTGTTTTCAAAGTGGTCCGATATGCACTCCCGCGGTAGTACCTAGCCAGCTGGTTGCACTCAGCACACAGTAGGTACTACAGGTCGACTTTCTCGTTTGTTGCACTTCCATTGTCCAAGCGGGTGAAGGGGGACACGGGTAAAAACAAATGTCGTGCACCCGATCGCACAAGGTATTGCGTTGTCAAAGAGGAGTCTGCAGAATTATCTGTTAATTATTTCGTGATTTGCTTCCGCTGAACGAAATTTTAGGCATAAATCGATTTTAAATATAAGTATTACATTTATTAGGATTTAAAAAAAGTTATAGGTATATACAAAACCATCGGTACGTAACCGTCCTACGACTCCGCCGGTGTATAAAGTATAAAAATATGTTTTGCGGTTTTGTTACACGAGATCATCCACGATAATATTTCAACCTGCTACAATTCAGTATATTTGTTATTTAGTACTTCTTTCATAACAGCGTAGGTATATTAGATGGTGATTTTTATGTTCAGATGAGTATGTTTTTTTTTAAATAAGTTTTTGTATTTCTACATTGTAATTTGTTTGTTTTGATCTCCAGTGGCTTCATGTAAAATATTGGAAAGCCAACTCCAATATAGTTGGGAAAAGGCTAGACAGATTGATTGACCTCCAATATTTTTTATGACCTTTGGATAGTAATATCATATGCGTTTTGTTTGAGATGCGCATGCGCATCTAAAAGCACGTGTTGCCGCCTGCGACGACGGCGTGCGACTGACGCTGCCGCCCGCACGCGACGGCTCAGCTCACTCCCCCGCTGTACGTAGCCATGGGAGCGGCACCAACGAGAAAGTCGGCCCACAGTAACTTCGGTAGCGACGGCGAGGTGAGAACATTCATACCTTCCTCCTTAATATTGTAAATACTAAAATGTGTTTGTAGGTATGTTCTTCTATCATGCAGCAATGGAGCAACGGATCGGTGTCATTTTTCGCATGGAGATAGTTTGAGTCAGAGATTGGTGCCGATTCCCTTGTTCACAAACTAAACTAAATTTAAGTTCAGTGCATCTTTTTCTTTCTATTTCATTAAGAAAAGGACAGAAGATAAATTTTAGTTTAGTCCTGTCAAACTTTCACTACTCCATACAAGTTTAGACAGTGTGACTGTCCGTCATGTCTTCTAATTAATAACAAAATATTTTATTTTAACATTGTCTCAGGATATGAGGCTCTTACAAATACATTAAATCTCAATTTTATGGGCTGACAGCTCGACGTGTTACCGTAATTAATAACAAAACATCCTATTTCTTTGGAATTGTGAAACCTTTTAGAAATGCATTCCATTTATATTTTAAGGGAAACAAACTTTAGACAATTAACAACGGACGGGTCGAAAGCAATAATTTAACAAATTCTAAAGATACGACTAAAGTATTCGATTTCTTATCGCAGAGTACAATATTAGTGCACATCTGTTTAGAATGAATTGGGCTCGGGAAAAACCCAAACAGGCCCTTAAAACAATTGAGAAATGGTACAAAAAAGGCAATAAACCTATTCTGAGTATTCGGTTGGCATGGGAAAAGATTTGGAGATGTAACAGAGGACGAAAAAGGTAGGGCTGAGGGGGTCGGTGATGAGCCGCGACAGGGTTCGGACGTGATATCTAGCGGGTTAAGTTAGGGAGTTCGTGAAAATACCACGAGAAAGAGCGGTTGAATTAGGCCTGACTAGGAGAGATAGAACTAGTTCACACAATGTCACTTTGGAGAGATCGCGATAGTGTCCATATGTTATATCGCGATAGTGAAAGTGTTATCAGTTTAATTAATACGTTAAATTGTAATAATAAGTGTAGATTTAGACTAGGTTATATTAGTCAAGTATAATGTAAGTTGTGTGTAAGGCGCGCAAATCTCAGTGAGTGTATCTGTGAACTATTGGGTGAGTTTACTATTCTATTCCTACTTATTCCTTTCTATGACGATCGAGGTATCCTACACTAGCGTTTGGTTTTAGGGACTCGGAGAGAGCCTTCCATTGGGTGTGACATTTAACAAGAGACGGTAGCCTACCCTACCAACAGACTATAGACAATCACAACCAAGACATGACACTTACGGCAGTCACACCGCTTATGGATGGCTGAACCGAATTAATACTCGCAACTCGTTAGGGCCAATTTGAGCTATAATGCTACTTTGTAGTTGTCTACGAACACAAACCAACCAAATGCTAGTAATGGTTACCTTATCCCTATGGACTGACTAACTGCAGGATATTTTACATTGCCCTTGATGTATGCACATTCTCCGGGAAAAGCGGTTAGGCTTCACCAAGTTTCCTAAACTGGATTGATAGTTCGTTCTAAGGAACGCTAGGAATTGTGTCTCGTTAAACCACATCTGGCTATCGGCCTCTCACAAATTATCATTAGCGAGACACGATATTTGGATGCCGAGATAGAAACGCTCCGTTGCTTGACACAGTCGCATGGTTGCCGATTACATTGAAAGCATCTTCTAAATGGGGAAGATTAAGAGAGTGAGAAGTGACGATTTGGAATAACCACTTCGGCGTATAGCAGGAGCAATTGTAAAGAATTCTACTACCGACTGACGATGCGGTACGCTTGTGCAAGTTTTGTATTGTCTTTGTAACGGGTGATTAGGCCGTTATAAGGGGTTCATTACATTAGTACGCGCCCAGTGATTACTGGAACGTGTCTCGCTCAATGACAGTTGAACTTCGCAGTACTCTTCTTAGGATTGAGTAAGACATGACTAGAGCTTAGGGAGCGTGGCTTGTTAGAATCGTAGCAGTGTCCTTAGTGGTCCTATGCATTACACATTACACGTCCGACGCTGTCAGCTGTTGTAAAGCAGTCCCACGTCACTTGGGGTGGGTCTGTAATTATTGTAAAGACTTCACTTCTTCTCCCCGGCTCAAACACTAGGAAGTGATGAAGGGTGGGCGCTTTGGGGCTGTCTATAGATCTTTAAGAGAGTTGATTCACAGCTCTATTAATTAATAATTCTTGAGTTTCAATTCTCAACTCTTATTATCTAGTAATTCTTGAATGTTGTATTCTTTATCACAAACCAATAATTCGGTTAGACTGATATGAACACGTGTCTTGCAGATATGCTTGTTGTGCAAAGGGTGAACTTCCAGGGGTTCGGGAAACCACATCTATCTCATATCCAGTCCAAGGACTGATGCTCGTCATGCTCGTGAACGGGCGCCGTTAGTTGGGACTGGTCACCTCTTAGCGTCCTCGGCTTATTTGTAATTATTTTATTTAGAAATTGTTTTTGTTTCTCTTTTTACTATGGGCGCGTTTTTTTTATTTTACATCGTCCTCACATTTAGTTAAAATTTCAACATTATTTTTGTACTAATCTTTATGTATCAATTTAATTTAAAAGAGTGTCCATGGAGTTTCTTGCCCGTTCTTCTCCATAGGTACCTACTACGCTTTGGAATGGGCAACTAGCTTCATATTTCTAACTGACCGACTCCTTGACAATTCAAAAGTGCCTGTAAATGGTTTAATTGAAATAAATGCTTTGAGTTTGAGTTTGAGTTTGATAGGGAACATGTCTCCTTAAGAGCATGATGCCGACGCAATGCCGCTGAAACTAGTTGCCCCGTTGTTAGACAAGGACGGTCCACGCGGTTGCCGCAGGCAAAGCCGCTTCGTCACGCTTATCAGTTTGAAAGAACTGCTAGGGACCATGTCTCCAAAAGAGCATGATGCCGACGTAATGCCGCTGAAAAGCCACTTGCGTCACTTTATGGAAGTGTTGCTCTGAGTACTCCAAGTACAGATGTAAAGTATCGTGTGAGTAATGCCTGACCAAATACCTCTTACGTTAGCGTAAGAGTTACTCACAAATCTTTATAATAATATACTTAGCATTATTCTATTATTTATTGTCTTTCTAAACCACATCCAACTTCATAACTATGAATTCCTAAATCTTATTTACTATTTATTTCAATCCTTTCCTTGCTCTATTAACACAACAAGGCAAGAGACAAGGCGTTAGACTTCTTCATATTTGGAATTCTTATCTCTGTCGGTGGGAGAGTGACCAGTCTGGAGACGAGCTCTACAGAGTCGTACGGCGGCGGAGTACGACTTTTCCTCAATATGAGGGACCGACCCCGACACCGACATTCATATTAACAGAATGAGGAAAAACGAAAATTTTATCGGCCTAGGGTCATTTAGGAACAGTCACAACAGGAATAAAAACTTGCCTACTAAAATTACGTCAATTTACGTAAAGCGCTGATTAATTTGACAGGACTAAACTAAAATTTATCTTCTGTCCTTTTCTTAATGAAATAGAAAGAAAAAGATGCACTGAACTTAAATTTAATTTAGTTTGTGAACAAGGGAATCGGCACCAGTGACTTACCTAGCCAGCAGCTTGCACCCGGCACACAGCACCAGCAGCCGGCGCAGCGGCGGCGGCGTGAGCGCCAGCCCCGCGGGCGGCGACACGGCGCGCGCCGTGCCCGTGCACAGCAGGTGGCGCGCCACGCTGGCGCGGCCGCACATCGCCGACAGGACTGCTTCCATCTCCGCTGAGCATACGACGTACAGTCTTATTTTAAACATTCATAAAGCTCACAACGTTAGTGTGTAATCTATCGGTTTTATTTCCGTTAGATAATGAACTATCGAAAAATTGTGAAGTAAGTAAAATGGGTTAGGTTAGGTTAGAACTGTGAGCAAACGCGCGCGAGCCGAGCGCTACTTCCAAGTTCCTCGCAGCTAGGCAAGCTATTTAGTATTAGCGCAAGGTGCGTGACGTCACAAGTAAGTTTGATACCAGTTCATAATTTGTCGGTTTCGCATGGATATATTAGGTTGGGGAAAAAGTCTTTTCGCATTATAGTATGAATGAACTTGTAATAAAATCTCTTTGGGCTGACTGGTTTTGGTATCATTGAAAGTTAAAATTTTAAAGAACATAATTCCAAATTCAAATTAAGAAAATGTGTGATTTTCATTTGTTTTTCGTACCGTCAAGATGAGTGAATCTAATGAAGAAATTCGATTCATTTTAAATATTTACTACAAAAAAGGTAAAAATGCAACGAAAGCCGCGAAAAAAATTTGCGATATTTATGGACATTGTGCAGTGTCTGTGAGAGTAGCACAAATTTGGTTTAAGCATTTTCAGTCCGGAAATTTTGATGTCAGAGATGCACGTCGCTCTGGTCGCCCTGTTATGGATAAAATGGATACTATTTTTGAATAAGTGGAGCAAGATGGCATATCAGTAGTTACGACGTAGCTGAAGAACTGGGAATTGACCACAAAACAGTTTTGTTGCATTTGAAAAAAACTGGGTACACAAAAAAACTCTATATTTGGGTACCTCACGAGCTCACTGAAAGAAACCTAATGAACCGTGTACTTTTTTTTACGAATTTGTGATTTTTCTTTATTACGACGTAATGAAACCGTACCATTTTTGAAGAAGCTGATAACTGGTGATGAAAAGTGGATCACGTACGACAAGAACGTGCAAAAAAGGTCGTGGTCAAAGCCCGGTCAGGCTTCACAGACTGTGGCGAAACCCGGGTTAACTCGCAACAAGGTGATGCTGTGTGTGTGGTGGGATTGGAAGGGCATTATTCATTATGAGCTGTTACCACCAAGCAGGACCATCGATTCTGAACTCTACTGCGAACAACTGATGAGAAAGCAAGAAGTTGAGAGAAAGCGGCCGGAATTAATCAACAGAAGGGGTGTGGTTTTTCATCACGATAGCGCTAGACCTCACACGTCTTTAGCCACTCAGCAAAAATTAAGAGAGTTTGGCTGGGAGGTGTTAATGCATCCGCCGTATAGTCCTGACCTTGCACCTTCAGATTTCCACCTGTTTCGGTATCTTCAGAATTCTTTAGGCAGTGTCAGGTTAACATCACGAGAGGACTACCAAAACCACTTGTCGCGGTATTTTGATCAGAAGTCCCAAAATTTCTATAGCAATGGGATCATGTCCCTACCTACAAGATGGCAAAAAGTTATCGAACAAAATGGTACCTACATACTTTAGTTAAATGTAAATAAACTATATTAAAAAATGTTTTGAATTTTCTTAAAAAATGGGAAGAAACTTTTTCCCCAACCTATTATTATAAACTATCGAAAAACATTGCGTTAAATGGTTTGTTCCAGTCACCAGTTCCAGTTCACAATTTTGCGACAGTTTATAAACTAACGGAAATAATAGATTAAAAATAACGAAGTTCATAATTATACGGTGACATAAACAAAGTTTCGAATTGATAGATCACATCTGAAGTCCATAATATCCATGTGCATGGCAGTTAAAATGCAAGGTAAATCGTCAATCTGACAGTTAGTTGTTAGGTGAAGCGCACATTACACAAAATCGCATGGTAATATTGCAATGCGTGGATGTCGGTAAATATCCCACGGGAACATGAGGTACGTTCGATTATTTTCCGACATACATATCCAAGGAAACAGTCATTGACTCCTAGCGCTGCGTGCCGCTGCCGCCGTCAACCGTAATTATTTTGTAACGCGTAATTTTGAATCTGTGATATTTTAAAAAATATTCATTTTAATGATATCGACGCTTGAAACGCAAAATTTACTAAGAGACATATTTTAATCTAAATTAAATGCTCAATTTAAACAACATATTTTATTTTATGTGTCTCGTACGGTTTCCGCGGCGCACGATAGTAAAGCTCCCAGTCGGATGATTTTTTCCGACATCTTCAACAATAATCGTCATAGTTCGGCCCGATTTACACGAAACCTTCTCGTGAATCACTCCGTCTATTGATGGAAATCCGTTCAGAAGTTTTTGAGTTTATCGCGTTCAGACAGACCGACAGACAGACGCGGCGTGGGGGACTTTGTTTTATAATATGTAAGGATTATGATGATAAGTAAAAGATACTTACTTTCATCAGCTAACGCATAGTCCACTAGATGACCAAGCATAGGCAGAGTGACCGCATGTACGCCACCCGCGTGTACGCATGCATACGTGTTGTTCGTGCACTAAACAATAAATGGGTAAGTTAAACAAATATCAACTTTAGTATAGTGCAGATTAAGTTGATTTCAGAATGATTAGAAGATACAATCAAACGCACGTCATCATCGTGATTGCGTAACACACTTTCAATCACAGTCCGAAGGATTTTGAAGGAAATTGCTATTCCATTGATTCATATGTTTGAAATAATCGTCGGCTCGACAACGTAAATGACTGTTGTTGAACTATCAAAATTAAAGTCATTGCAATTGTGTGTTACATTTAAATTACCCCCCTGCTCTCTTATTCTATTGGAACAGAGAACCACGCTGCAGCTGGCCTAGCCAGCTCAAGGTCCAAGTCTTATAACCGACGTGCGTGCTGTAGTGTTAAAAAGGTGATAAAAATAAATAAAGTTGCAGCGGAAACCAAACCTTATTTGTAAGCATTAAAGAAGTATTTCAACTTACCGCATAAAGGTGTACTGGATAAGAATATTGCAGATCATCGTCAGGGTTCAGAACCATGTTCAATTCTACAGCTTCAACCACGTAGAGGGCGTGACTTTCGCCGTCTTCTTTCTCCGATGGCTGCAGCAACAAAGATACTTTATGTATAGGTGTCCCAACAAGAGCGCCGGATTTAATAAAAAAAAACCACATTTATTTCAACGTAAAGTTCCGATTAAACGTGAAATACAACATCAGGCAAATGGCCACCGTGAAACCTCTGGCACAGGGTTATTCTTTTGTTGAAATTTTGAATAACGTTTTCGCAATAATGTGGCTGTATTTCACCAATAACGCGCCGTATTTCCTCTTAAAAAGATGTTCAACTGTTTCAGGCTTATTCGCATACACCTTTTCCTTCACATAGCCGGAAAGAAAAAAGTCCATCGGTCCATACAAAACATTCACCATTTTTGTATGTGTTTTTTTACAATAATTAAACGTTGTTGGTTTGAATACTTCTCCATATTCTGAAATCACTTGGTCTGTACGTGACAACTGTCAAAAAAAAAATCACCTAAAAATCACCCCTCGTATTAACAAAATGGCGGCAAATTTAAATCCGGCAACATAAACGTCACGGTTTGCTCACAGAGTGGTTTGGCAGAGGTGGTATTAAATCCACATTACACAAGTCATATGTACCTACTAGGGAGCGAGCCTTTTGTCATAAGCCCGGCACAAATCCAGATTCCAGGCCGGTATGGAAATATTCCTTATGAATGCTACAGACAATCTTTATTTGTAGACAAAAAAACATAACCTTTCTTCTGACGCAGTCGGGTTATAGGTAATAAGATTTGGGTATTTTCAAACTCATATAGCAGTCTGGGGGTTAACTGTAGTAGGTGTGTGTTCCTCATAAAAGTAAAAGATGTTAAGGATGTCTTTTTCCGATGACTTATGACCTGTAGGCCAATTTTCGTACTGAAAAACATTTGAATTCAAGTCGCAATGTCATCTCAACGACAATCAATGTCAAAAACTTGTCAAAAATGTAGGTAAATTGCTCAGATCAAATAAAAAACAAAGACATAGCGCTGCGAACAATACAGTGTAACATGCCAAAACTACACCTCGCTCTATGCATACACGCTCACACGCACGCATTTACAATCAAACTACACGTCACCGGAACACTCACCAAGTGCACACATGTTTACAAAACCGGCCTCACATCACTGTTGACAGCGCTGTCTTGGTTTTTATTAGGTCTGAGGAAAATTACAGGTTGTTTTGATGGACTGAAACATATTAAAATGCGAATGTCTTAAAAATACGGGAATTACTCGTCTGATCTACAGCCACATCACATATTTTAAAAGATAGCAAAGTACAGTTTCCATGGAGTTTCTTGGCCGTTATTCTCCATAGGACCTCCTACACCTTGGAATGGGCAACTAGCTTCATCTTTCTGGCTGACCGACGGCTGATAATTCAAAATTGCCTGTAATTGGTTTAATTAAAATGCTTTTGAGTTTAAGTAAGTTTTTACTTACATTAGGTAGTAACAGACAATGGTAAATTGCCGCTGAGCAGGTCGCGACCACAACCAATGGAGGGGTATCCCCTCCCCCTAAAGCGGCGATGGAACACGATTCCGAGCCATAGTTGTCATCAGCAGGCGGGTACATGGCGAGTGGTCCTGATAGTTTCGGGTGAAGAGGACTGAAATGGAGAAAAGACGAATAAAAGACTATGCTAGAACTAATTGGAGTTAATTAGATGTTACAAAAAAAGTTAATATTATTGTTAAAACAATAGTTTCACATACTGTAATTATTTTTTCAGAGTTACCTCGTTTCGGTCTTGTGTGTAAGCATCGTTTACATGATGGGTGCGACAATTCACCTGAAAATTTTCGCAACATTCTCGCGACTCTTCGGTCGAGAAAACTTTTGCCGATTGCAAGTTTTCTCGACCGAAGCACGATCACCAATAACAATTTGTGACCATTTAGCGTATTTCCTAAAGATTCTCTAAAGTGGTATTTAGAATGGCATTTGAAGGCTAAAAACTAAGGCAATAAGAGATACATGACGCAGCCGTTTTTACATGGTATAGAATAGAAATCTTTATTTCAAGCTTAGAGCTCATAAATGGTTAGTAACAATTTTCTTATACAACTAGTGTTAGTAAAACATATAAATTTGATTATCAATTACAATTATAATATAAAATTGAAATAAAACTAAAATACAATTGAAATAAAATAAAAATTAATAAATTAAAAATAAAGATTGATATAAAATTAAAATGAAATAAAATTGAGATATAAAAATTTACAATAACAAAACATTAAATAAAACGTGAGGATCCACTAGCATGCAACTTCATCCATGTCTTTAAAAGGGGCAGATCCCATCGCTCGGACAATACCTTCAGCATGCCATTAGTGCTACCACGCAGGCGACCAAGAAGTGAAACGCTCCGCTTTCTAATTATGGCGAAAAAGTCATCAGTTCGTGCTTCAGCAAACATAGCTGAAGCACTACAAAACCTCGGTAACCCCAACAGCACCCTGAAGGCATTGTTGTACTGTACACGCAGTGCGCTGTACGCCCGCTGCGTGTAGTTGGCCCACAGGCTGCACGTGTAAAACGATTGGCAGTAGGCCTTGAACAAAGTCACTTTTACTGGCAGAGTACAACGTGCAAACCTGCGAGCCAACATATTACACCGGACGGACAGCGCCCTGCGCTCCCTGTCAATGTCCATGTTATCGCACAAATCGTCAGAGACCCAGTGGCCCAAGTATTTGAAATGCGTCACCCTTTTGAGTGGTGTGCCACACAGAATAACCGGAGGTACAGACGAATAAACTTTGGTACCAGCTTTAAAAACCATTAGCTCACTTTTCTTGGCATTATATTTGAGCCCATGGGCCTCCGCATACTACTCACAAATGCCCAACAGTTTGCGTAGCGCATTGATCGATGGGCTCAGCAGCACCATATCATCCGCGTAGCTTATGTTATTCATACATGCCCCATCTATGGAACAACCTATATTAGTGCTGCTGAGCTCACCTATCAACCCGTTCATATACAGGTTGAAAAGACGAGGCGAGGACAATCCCCCCTGCCTCACCCCGCATTCCAACCCGTACACGTCCGACCGCGCATCAGCCCACCTTACACTATTCTTTTGCTGACCGTACCAATACTTGAATAAGGACACAATCTCATGAGGCACATCTGTCTCGCACTGTAGCTTCTGCCATAGCTTATCATAACTGACTAGATCAAAAGCTCTCGAAAGATCTAAGTAACATGCGTACACAGGTGTATTTCTGTCTGTATAGTACTGGACAGTCTGCTTGAGACAGAGAACAGCACTCTCAGTCGACAACCCTTTCCTAAATCCGAACTGAGCGTCGTGCAGCTGCATGTGCTGCTCCAACTGTCGGTCAAGCAAACTATCCAGCACCTTCGCTATGACATGAGATTGGCCTGTAGTTAGACAGGTCAGCTGAGTCCCCATTCTTATCCTTTATTATTGGTACTACGACCGTATACAATAGATCGTCGGGTAGATACGTATGACTAATACACAGGTTAAAAAATAGTGCTAGTACTCTTGGTAGGTGTACACCCGCGTACTTCAAATGCTCGATACTGAGATTATCATGACCTGGGGACTTGCCTCTCACCATCTTCTTTATAACTTGAGCTACATCCTTAGCAGAAAATCTGACACTAATATCCCCCGGACGACTTCCAGCATCAAACATCTGAGACGCGGGCCCGAGCGGAGACACAACATTGAAATGTCGCTGAAAAGCGCAAGCTATATCTCGAGGGTTCTGCGCACCGCCTACACTCAAAGGTGAGCTTAACTTCGGGTTCAGTTTATTTGTATTTTTCCAAAAGCCACTAAAATTTTTATTTGCATGATTTTCTGCAATTATATCCATTTTAATCTGGGACTCTTTATTCTGGCAGTTCCTTAGTTTCGCTTTAAAGATTTTTCTCGATTCGTACATATCGTTATACACAGGACCCGTTCTAGGTTTTCCATGTGAAACCCAAGTCTGAAAGCAAAGTCTTGCCCACCGGTGAGCATCAGCGACATACCTGTTCCACCCTGTTACATTTTTACGATTCTTAGGTTTAGTTCTGTTGCAGCTAATTTTAGCAGATTCTGTCAAAATATTCACAATATTATTATACATATTATTCAATAGTGTTTTATGATACTCATCATTACAAATACTGTCTGCACAATGTCTAAGTTCAAATGGAAAGTCAATCTGTTTTAATCTAGAATTACAATTAATATTATATTTATGAGTTTGCTTACGGTCTCTAATCCCCCATTTACATTTACTAAATGAATTACAATTAATTGTGATTTTGGGCACAATAATATTTATATTACATTCAATACATAATGGATAGTGGTCTGACCAATATGTGTCGTATAGTACTGACACATTCACAACCGATCGGCGCGCAGCACCTGTCACTACACAGTGATCGAGCCAGCGCAAGCACCCGTGTGCATCGCTCACAAATGTAAAAGTCTCACGTGGCAACCACTCAATGTCTACGCACGACCACAATTGTTCCGAACAATAAGTTAATAACTCATTACAAAACAGCTCACCTGGGTGCGCGTTGAAGTCTCCGAGAATATATACCGATTCCACATCACTGCTCTCTATTATGGTGTTTAGTTCACCGAGACAGTCTGTAAACTCACTTAAGTTGTTTATATCATTAGTGGGCATGTACACTGATAGCACTAACATAGACCGGTCGTTATGAACTATTTTTATCGCGGCAATACGATCACTTGTACACGCTATGACAGACACCGTTGTAAACACAGCCTTCCTCCACAGTATCGCGACACCCCCGTACGGCCTTCCTATAATCAAACCAGTAGATGTATCCACAGCTGACTTTCCAGTGAACGAGAATGAGTCATCAATATCATTCAAGTATTGTATATCATGCGGCATAAGCCAGGTTTCTTGCAGCGCCACAATGTCAGCTGACCGACACAGTCTTCTAACACACTCGACTGACCTTTTAACATTTTTACAGTTAAAAGTAACTAGTTTTACAAGTTGGTTTGCACTATCCATTAACCGATGAATTAATTCCATTTAATCCCTTGTGAGTAGTTTTCTCCGTGTTTCGAGCAAAGTTAACAAAACGACGGTATTTTACTCCCTCAGGCCAAAAGTCATTCTTCAAAAACATAGATATTTTTTGTCTGGGAATGTAAGCAATGTATCCATCATAATCCTTGTTAATTTTCATGTTCATTTTGTCCAGTTTTATAGTCAAATTAGTTTTCTTCAATACATAAGAACTAATATCTGTTAATGTCGTTTCTTTCGACACGTTATAAATATAGATGGGAACTAGAACATTCGCCGCCTTAAACTTATTATCTAAATCAGCTGTAGCATTCCCTGTATGACCTATAAATCGGTTCCTCATCTTCTTTTTCTGAACTACAGTCCATTCATCACTAGGCGATTGCGATTTGGACTGAGGATTCAAGTTCCCTTCCTGCACTACAACCGAAAATGTTTTATTATTTACATCGCTCTGCAGATCTTGGTTGGTCTGGTTGCCGGCTGGCGACACACAACTGTCGAGAACGGTGGGGATCGTGTGATTCATCACTGCGTTCGGCGAGCGGCGATCAGCTGATACTTGCTTGCTTGCGGGCTCTGTACCGTTAACGGTTTTGCGCGGAGATTTTATTCCGCCACCCTCATTTGATGATAAAATATGCTGACCAGAATTTTTCTTCACAGGCGTCATGGCAGGCAGATTTGCAGGTGGTATATGATCAACACCTTCCCGAGATAGACCCACAGGTCCACTATCTTGTTCAAAGCTTGACAATGTACAAGCACCCCGCCGTACATTAACATTTCGTGAGAAGTTGCTGACGATAGGTGCATTCTTAAGAGAGTGAATCTCGGTTTGCAGCTCCTTCAACTGATCTAATGTAGCATACTCCTCGGAAATACGATTGATTTCTTGTTGCATTTTCAACAAATCTTTAAGAAGTCTGGTCACATCAACATGGTCGAATAACACTGGGGGTAGTCTTTGCAAATCTCTTGCGACGAAAATGGGGACTTCTTCAGGATCTGTTTCTTTCAAAAGGCAGACAATATCATCAATGTCACGTATTGCCTTTCCCTGTTTTTTCCTGGTCACTTTACGCTTTGTTGTTGATATAGAATTAAAAAGCAAATTCTTTGCCTCCACAATGTCAGCTTCCGTAAATGCACTAATACATATACGTGTCAGACTTTGCTCGTCCATCACATCCAGTTTGTTACAAATAAAAGCTAATACTTCACTTATAACGACATTACAATTTACACACTTTACTATATTATTAGTAGCCATTGTTTACACTATGACTTCTAATCCCGAGCAAACGATCGAACACGGCGCGACTGCTCGGCGGCGCGTGCGACTGTGCACTTAGGTATAGGTGCATCGTGGTCGGCTTTGAGGAGCGTCGTCTATGTCAGCACATTTGCGCGTTCCATAGTAAAAATCTACGTTCATCACGCAATCGTCTTCTTCAATGTCCCACTCACCGCACTACCTTTATTCACTTTTCCTTCTTCGTTCAGTCTATCTCTCTGTGGAATGCGCTCCCCCAGGAAATCAGGATGGCAACCAACCGATTATTCTTTAAAGTTAAAGTTCGCGAGCACATTCGTAAGGAGCTGGCAGGCAGTATCATCACAACGGTAATGTTTTCCCATTATTTGTCTTATCTGTTTAGTATATTCGTGTATTTATTTGGTCTTATATTTATGTATAATTAGGTATATGTATTATATTTAATAGGTACATGTATGTATATACTTATATTTTAATAAATATTTATTCCACAGTTTTCGTTATTGCACCTACCACTGTCTGTCTCTGCATCACCCAAAGGTTGACTGGTAGAAAATGCCTATGGCAAACCCGCCTCTGTACATTTGTGTGCGTAAAGTATTAAATAAATAAATAAAACCAGTGACGGTCTTGTTCTAAAACTCGATGTGCCGCACTAACTAATAACTACAACTTTATATAACAACTTCTTTGTCTTACCTCTTACGCTCCAGCTCACACTCCATCATATAAACATCCCCGTTGCCCCTCAAGATCAGCAGGGTCTCGGAGTCGGGTATCGGCGTGAAGTCTACCGCCGTATCGCCCAGACTGTCCAGAAGAGTCCTGCCAGCCAGCTGCCCTGATGGCTTGATGCCGACGGTCAGGATCTGCACCAGCTTGGGGCCTTTCTTTAAAGCTATGTTGTAGAGCCTGCAATGGGCGTGATTTTGTTGAATTTAACGGGTTTTTACTGCTTCTAAAGGAAATGGTGATACGAATTGATTCGACATCGAAAAAAGTCAATGAAGATCGTTGATGCCGATCGTATCCACTAGCTTTGGGGAAATATTCCCAATTCGCGACTGTTCCAATTTGACACCAAAGTTTTACTCCATACAAGGAATCTCGATTCGTCACCTCTTGAAAACATTTTAATGATATGTCTATAGTCTATTTTTTCTAAAACAGTGGCGGATTTTTTGCGTCTTCACAAGTAGTATTTCACGCAGTTCTGTAGTATTTACATACTTATCTCAGTGCTAGTATACCTGGTGTACAAAACAATGAGATCATTGTAACTTGGGCACCCGTAATAAATATTTTTCGTTCCAAATTAATCTCCCGAGTGTATATAGGTCGAGGATTCAAACATACTAATAATCAATTAATTATTTATTCTGCAATACGTTAGTGTTCTTACCTGATAGTATTATCAGATCCCAGCACGAACACATGAGACAGTGACCCTGGATGCCAGTGTACCCGCCGCACTTCACCCTGGCAGTACAGGAACCTTTCGTCCAGTGAGTAACTCCTGTAAACAGAAAAATGTCTATTGTAGTAACTGGTGGTGACTAGTAGCAGAGAAGTTCATTTTTACAGAGGCTACGATTTTGTGATAAAGATTTTCCTTCGATGAAAGTTCTTGTATTGTAAGTTGATAGCTACGAAAGGCGACGTCTCGATGCGTTTCAATTAGCGAGGGTCAAGTTAACAATGATTTACGTTTTGAATTAGTGTGCTTTGCTGAACTGCAATCTAAATCAATCAAAAACTCTAATATCGTGAGAGCGTAAGTTACTAAGTTGCGAAATAATTACATGGCAAAGTAATATTATTGCAATAAAGAAATGTGGCAACCGAATCATCTACACTGCAAAAACAAGCCGATAACATCGCCCGAAAAAACGGCAACATCCATTACATCTATGATAAATAAGCGGTAAGACTGCGGTGCCCTCACGTGGGCCTTATAATAATTTGATTATTCGCCGGCCATTTTGTTTTTTCCTCTTTTTTGGCGGGAACGCGGTCTGGATTAATCGTGCGTTTAGAACTCGCCTTCTTGTCGGATTTACTTGTTTAATATTAAAATGGGGTCTGTGATTCCAAACTGAAGGTAAGGTGAAATTGAAGGCAAAATGAGCCACATTTCGTGGGTAGACTTATACTTATGTAGTATATTTTTGCGGTTATTCGGACCATATAAAAAAGTAGATTGAAATTCTAAAGCGCAGCGGATATAGGCGAAAAGTTGGGAAACGGACACGGTTAAGTAACAGAAGCTTTTTTTAGCCAACTACGCTCTTTTGAATCCTAAAGTTGACTGACATGACAACATGACTACCGGTCTGTTATCTTAAGTTTACCTCCAGATTAAACTAGACAGGTTACATATCCAAACATTCACAAAAAGCCCGGTATTTCAAAAAGCGTTTACTTCACAATCATAATGTCTATCAATAGGTCCCGCCACTGGGGCACAGCGCATGCTACACGTCCAATTTGATGCTAATCCCATTGCCGCCACGTTCGGGACTCAGTTACAGCAGCCCGTTCATTGTGAACAACTTTGCATTCAATGGTTGCCTACTGTTTTAACAGTATTTTCGATGTACCAGCTGGGTTCTAACTCCCAAAGAGGTTTCGGAATAATAGCTTATGTTGCAGTGCCATCTTCCAGCTTTCCCAAAGAAAAAAATTGTAAAAGGTTGTATTTGGCTCCTTTCCATCATAATGCTCAGTTCATGTAGGTATTGCAATTTTAAAAGGCAGCGTTAATATTTAGTAATTTTGGATTTAGTGTTTTTTTCCACTGAAGTAGTTAAATAACTACATGGACGTAAATGTGACCTCAATAAAACAATTCTGCTTGATACACATGAATGTAGAATGAAAACAATTAAAATAGAACCCAAAGAAAACTGTCGCTGGTCAGCAACCAAAATATAAATCAAACAATTTTTACATACCAAAGAAAAGGGTAACCATTAGGCGGTCAACTAAAAAAAATACACATACAGTGAAACGTAAAAATTACAAATGGGATGACATTAGAACAAACGGGGTATCCGACCCGGTCCGTAGTGTCTCCGGAACAAAAACCGATAAAAAACGGCGAAAAGGATCCGATCCGGTAAAAAATAAGAATCAGACAAAGCGGCCGGACGGCCGGTAACCTCTATACGTGTCCAGTTTTTTTACGAGCACCCCGCAGCCCTTTTGTCCTTCCGGGAGGCCTTTTTTTAAATAGATCAGGGGCTGGCAAGTAAAGACCGCGGCCGACGTCCACCCTGAAATATTATTGTGGATTTTTCTGCTTGGCATTCATAAATATTTCCCAGGGAGAGGCCCGCAACCCCCTCCGTCTACCCACTGTAGGGGATTTACTCGAATCGGCGTAGAATTATAAATTCGGTTAATAAAATATGATACGATAAAGCCGCTTTTTTCTCTGGCGGACCTCTATTATATTTTGTTTAATTTAAATATGAATAATTAAATTTAAAAATGAAATCTCGGGGCTAATGAAATTTTTGTTTTCGAGATAATGAATTGAAAACACCGAGTGTCGCTCGCTCAGAGCTGTGTTATTCTTTTCTCGCTCATTCGGATTCATCCTTCGTAGTCTAAAACGCCCTGGAAAATATAATATTTTTTAAATGTATTAATTATGAATACGAATTATGTTTTTTTCCATGTTTATCTGACCCTTTATACTATCGTGGGGTCCTACACGAATTGTATTTTTTAAGGCCTACAGAGTAATTAGAATTAATTATTTTTTTATAACCTGCGGTGGAATTAGGAAATTTCGGTATTTTCAGTGCCTAGTTAAAGTTAGGGCTCGTTATGTGAACAATGAACTACTTCCATAATGGCCTCATCACTCGTAATGAGTGTGGAACAGGCAGTCACAACATAATCACACTTTTAATATTCTACACCCATCCAAATTGTCGGACACAAGTAAAAGTATAAAAAGAGAGTGCGGTCGAGACATGGGTCCCCAAAACCTCGAACAACGCCTTTAATCAACACAAACGCACCCGGCGATCAAACGGCCGAGAATAAAAAAAAAACATCGATCCAGCCTGCCACAACCACAAGGGATTAAATCGTAACGAACGTATAAAAATATTCAAATACAATACTAACAAATTGATACAAACACTCATTAGGTGCGGATCGCGGAAGGCGCCCCCCGGTCCCCACGCTTGCGGCCCCGCCGGCCGATCTCTCCCGACATTACAATCCACATCCAACGTACAAATATTATCTAAAATTCCTTCTCATTTATAATCCTTTTGTGTCCTCAGCGCGATGTCCTCCGTCAAATCCCCCCTCTCCCCACAGGGGTCGGGTGGGGGTATTTTTATATTTTTAATCGCGTTGGGCATTATCCAAATGGACATTGGCGGGTGCGCCGACTGCCGGTGCCGTCTAGATGATAAATTCTCCTTTCGTTCGACACCGGCCGCAATGTTTTGTTTTGTCCCTTCAGTAATGTCTCCTTTATTGGTATCGGAGTGAAAAAAAAATACCCTCATAGTCATTAATTACAGTAGATTTGTCTGTTGGTGACTGGCGAGTTCTTGGCGACTATTAAAAATGCTCTGCCATCTGTGGCTTCTCGTCGGCTGATTTTTTCGGCGTCTCGGCAAATGAGGATTGATTGTGGCAATCGTTTGATGCAGATTCTTATTGAATGCGATGACGGCTTCGTCTGTGATCGATGGTCTGCCTTTGTGGCTACAATTAGGTTACAATTTTTGTGGAGGCTCTATAGAAGGAAGACAAATTATGTCGGTTCAAGTTAGGGAGTCCAACATTTCATGGTTTTTGGCAAACACTGCGTATCATGATCGATACGCAGTCTATTCCAAACTATGGAAAATTAAGATACTAACGTCTTAAAAAAAATTGTTCTTATAGTGTGATAATGATGATACGAGATAGTGACAGCTTTCTAAAAATTCGAAATAATTAATTAACAAGAAATTGTTCCCAGTCTGCAATCACTACATAATTCAACATCCTCCTTTTAATCAATGCTCAAACGCTAACAAACGATCAGCAAAAATTCACCCAAAAACCAGCCAGCTACGGAATCGTGAACATACATAAATTTAGACCGTACCGTATAACCGGCTCCCACGACGGCCCGGTCCGAAGTTTCACACCATTAATTCTTGCGCGCAGTCCACTGCACTTTTTCCATCGTTCCTCAAAAACTTCCACAAAAAAAAAAAACGCTTTTCTGTATGCAAAACAGGGTACTTACTGTGCTCATACCACCGTCATAATAGGGATCATCTATACAATATCAATTTTGCCAAATATATTGGGGTATTTTTATGTTTTATTGGAGCCAGGATTTTGGTCCCATTAAACTTTTTTTCGAATTTTATGTCACGGAAGATATTGTTCTTCTTGTTTTGGGCTTTTAAAATGGGGTGGATTTGTGTAATGTATTGTTTTTGAGTTATGTTGTAAGTTATAGGAAAGGTATCTGAGTGGTTTTGTTCAAAGTGATGGTATTTTGAATATTTGAAGCATGTGATCGTTAAAAACCACATTCGATTTGGTTTCAATTTCAGATCTAAAATTCTATGCTAAGTATCTTAGCGTCTCTGCCTGTATTGGTTGATATAATAAATTAGAGATTCACCAGTCTGTCGTCGACTACAGGCATCTCCTTATTCATATATTTATTTACTTCTGGAGGTCTATGTCCAGAAATAGACCTCAATTTGTACCACAACACTCAGTCTTACGTCCAACAAATATAGTTTACGTGAATTAAATTTAAATGGATTTAAAAAGAAACTGTGTAAGGGCAACAACAACCGGGCTCCCCAAATGTCAACCTCACCTGCGCGCGGTACACCCTGCCACTGACAGACGAGGCGCTGGCGACCGACCGATGGCGGTATAACCATCCAACAAGCCAATTTAAATTCTTCAGAGCGATGACGGGCAGCAGCGTCATCGCTGCGAAAGGATTGGCACTGCGGTCACCAACCCGCTTGCCCAGCGTGGTGACTACGGGCATTAAACCTCCCTATGAAAAAAGTGCCAAAACAATGGCCCCCAGTTCCCGGTGGTCCCGCTATTCCTGGTCAAGGTAGCGGTCACGGTTACGGCGGGACGGGGGGTGCGAAGAATCCCCGGGCTACGGCAGGCTACCAACGACGACTACATCTGGCCACGTACAATGGACGTTCGATGAGGCTGGACCATCACCTTGCCGAACTCGAGGTAGAGTTAGGTCGCATTAACTGGCATATACTGGGGTTATCTGAAGTCCGAAGACAGGGGGAGGACACGATAACCCTGGAGTCAGGTCACCTATTCTACTTTCGCGAAGGTGATCAGCTCTCCCAAGGCGGTGTCGGCTTCCTTGTTAACAAGGAACTCACTAGCAGCGTTGTGGAAATCAGTAGTGTGTCGACAAGGGTAGCGTACCTAGTACTGAAACTCACTGACAGGTACTACCTGAAAGTGATACAGGTATATGCGCCGACTTCGTCATACTCTGACGAGACAGCCGAGGCCATGTACGAGGACATTGCCAAGGCAATGCACAGTACTACAAAGGCCCACTACAACGTTGTTATGGGTGACTTCAATGCCAAAGTGGGAGTACAAGAATGCGGCGAAACGAAAGTTGGTCCGTTCGGTTTGGGGCGCAGGAATCACAGGGGGCAAATGCTGGTCAACTTTTTAGAGTCTCAGGGGCTCTTCTTGATGAATTCGTTCTTCGAGAAGAAACCCCAAAGGAAGTGGACCTGGCAGAGCCCCGATAACGTGACAAGGAACGAGATAGACTTCATTATGACGGATAAGAGGCACATATTTAGAGATGTCTCTGTGATCAGCAGGTTTAATACCGGAAGCGATCACAGGCTTGTCCGAGGCACTCTAAATATCAATTTTCGTGCTGAGAGAATCCGCATGATGAGGCCTACTCTCCGACCTACGCAGCTTCAAGCCGCTCTAGGATCCGAAAAGTTCCAACTGGAACTTCAAAATCGATTCGCCCTCCTGGAAACCACAGGCACTGTCGATGAGAAGGCCGACGAGGTGGTCAAAGCACTACGCGTCGTGTCCCGCAGACTTTTCCCGTCGCAACGAAAAATTAAGGTGTCCAAACTTTCCTCGGAGACTCTCGGACTTATGAGGGAAAGACGAGAGTTACCATCTACGCCACCGTCTTCGTCAGATAAGAGGGCCTTAAACCTAAAAATTAGAAAGCTGACGCGACGCGACCTTCGGTGCTCTAACACTCGTGACATTATGGTCGCGATTGAGCAGAACCGAGGGTCGAAAGTGTTCGCTCAGGAATTAGGGAGGTCCCATCTGACGAAACTGAGAACTGCGGATGGTAGGATCGTGACTTCAAAGTCCGAGATACTTGAGGAAGTCGAGGATTTCTACGGGCACCTGTACTCAACGCGGACGGCGAAACCAGCGGGGCATAGTGAAGATGACCATCGAGCCGAACTAACGCGCCACTACACGGAAGACATCCCAGATGTCGACCAGTGCGAGATTAGGGCGGCTCTCGAGCAGCTAAAGAACAACAAGGCACCTGGTGATGACGGCATAACGACAGAGCTCCTTAAAGCGGGCGGGGCTCCAGTCCTGATAGAGCTAGCGAGTCTCTTCAACTCCGTCATCCAAGAGGGTACAACGCCGGAGGCGTGGAGCAGAGGTGCGGTGGTTCTGTTCTTCAAAAAAGGCGACAAAACCTTCCTGAGGAACTATAGACCCATCTCACTTCTGAGCCACGTTTACAAGCTGTTCTCGAGAGTCGTCACGAACCGTCTCACCAGAAGACTTGACGAGTTCCAGCCACCAGAACAAGCTGGCTTTCGAAAAGGCTTCAGTACCGTGGACCACATCCATACTGTTCGGCAGATTGTACAGAAGACCGAAGAGTACAACCAGCCGCTGTGTATGGCATTTGTGGACTACGAGAAAGCCTTCGACTCCATCGAAATATGGGCAGTTCTGGCCTCTCTGCAACGATGTCGAATTGACTGGCGTTATATCGAAGTGTTGAGGTGTTTGTATGACGCTGCAACGATGACTGTCCAGATCCAGGATAAAAAAACCGGCCCTATCCAACTGCTTAGGGGGGTGAGACAAGGGGATGTGATATCCCCGAAACTTTTCACCAATGCGTTGGAGGACGTTTTTAAGACGCTGGACTGGACTGGACAGGGTATCAACGTAAACGGCGAGTACATCTCACATCTTCGTTTTGCCGATGACATCGTCATAATGGCAGAGACACTGGAACAGTTAGACCAGATGCTGCACAGCCTAAATGGAGCCTCTCGGCGGGTTGGCCTCGGCATGAATTTGGACAAGACGAAAGTCATGTACAATTCGCACGTCTTGCCGAGTCCAATCCATATCGAAGGGTCGCTTCTCGAAGTTGTGAAGGAGTACGTCTACCTAGGACAAGTTATCCAGCTCGGTAGACACAACTTTGAGAAAGAAGCCGACAGGAGGATCCGATTGGGTTGGGCAGCGTTTGGAAAACTTCGTCAAGTCTTCTCGTCGCCAATCCCGCAGTGTTTGAAGACTAAGGTCTTTAACCAGTGCGTCCTGCCCGTTATGACATACGGTGCCGAAACGTGGACACTGACAGTCGGGCTGGTCCACAAATTCAAGGTCGCTCAGCGCGCCATGGAGCGGGCTATGCTTGGAGTTTCTTTGAAGGATAAGATCAGAAATGAAGTTATCCGGAAGAGAACCGGAGTTACCGACATAGCCTGCAGAGTAAGCAAGCTGAAGTGGCAGTGGGCTGGCCATATTTGTCGAAGGACCGATGGCCGGTGGAGCAGACGAGTCCTAGAGTGGAGACCGCGTATTGGCAAGCGTAGTGTGGGACGCCCCCCAGCTAGATGGACCGACGACCTTAAAAAGGTGGCTGGGACAGACTGGATGCGGAAAGCGGAGGACAGGGTGTTGTGGCGCAGCCTGGGAGAGGCCTATGTCCAGCAGTGGACTGTTATAGGCTGAGTTGATTGATTGATTGAAAAAGAAACTGAAAGACTTGCTATGTAATAAACGACTATTTAAATGATACTTTTATTTAATGATAATTGAATAGTATTTTTTTTCCTTATTTTGACATCAAACTCTTTGATACTCTGACATTCAATGATACTTCGACATCCTCAATAAATTGTGTGTGTATAGGATATTCTTTTTAACTGACATAGGATACATTACAATTTGAAGTATTACTTCAATTATTTGTAATTTTAATTCCTAATTATGCAATAAATAATGTTAATACTAACCTATTAATAATCTATCCTCTAATAATTGTATGTACCTAATATTTGCACGCCACACTTGGCAGAATGTGATAATACCATCGACTAAACTTAAGACCATTTTTAATGTACCATATTCTGACAAATAAATGATTATGATAACTTCTTCGGATTATTGCTTCTATAGCACGGTGCAAATGAAGTAATGGTAAGCCCTGCGCTGAATAATACATATAGTATATGTTAATGATGAAGGCCCGGCCCGAAATAATTGACGCAAATTGGGTTCATTATCAAAACTGATTGTGGAGTTTCTTGCTGGTTCTGCTTTATTGGTAAAAATACTTTAGGAATATGAGAGGGCTTCGTGGCTAAATAATAACAGCCGCACAGGTCGATCAAAGGTTCTACGTATCGAGATCTCGCCGTGCCTCGGAAAGCACGCTAAGCAGTTGATCCCGGCTGCCATTTATAGATCTTTGACAGTCGTTACGAGTAGTCAAAAGCCCGAGTGTGACAATTAGTCTTACCAAGGGGTATCGTATTACCCAAGCAACTGGGTTGTAGAGTCGTAGATAGGCAGTCGCTTTATGTAAAATACTGGTATTCAGCCGCATACCCAACATAGTCGGGAAAAAGCTAGGCAGATGATGATGACGTTGGGTACATCCATCTTGTTTTTGACCTTTAACTATTTGACGCAGCCGTAAGGCACACATTTCTGCTAATTTCTTACAACCGAATACACTTTTTTGTATTGGTATTGATGGTTATTCTTATGGAATTATGGCACAACTTAAAATCTTGATCCAAGTCTTGATCCATTTAAATTCCTTTGAATTTAAATGGATCAAGACAAAATGGACCAAATGGAAAATATCCAAGAATAAAGAAATACTGAATACAGTCTGTATTAAGTATTTCTTTATTCTTGGATATTTTATAAGGACGAAAAGGTTTCATCTTCTTGCTCCTGAGTTTTATTTCGTCCATAAACGATCCGTAAGTAATACGAATGATGCTGCAATGCAATCGTCACTGGCGGTAAAACTGTTACAGGGTCCCAACTCATCTCAATTTAATTCAATTTCTTGTATATTTTGACGTTCAAAAGTGATTTAAATGGACCAAGACAAAATGGACAAAGACTGTATTCAGTATTTCTTTATTCTTGGATATATAAGGACGAAAAGGTTTCGTCTTCTTGCCCCTGATCGAGTTTTATTTCGCCCATAAACGATCCGTAAGTAATACGAATGATGCGGCAATGCAATCGTCACTGGCGTTAAAACTGTTAGAGGGTCGCAACTCATCCCAATTTAATTCAATTTCTTGTATATTTTGACGTTCAAAAGTGCCCTTTAATGGCACTAATTGAAATAAATGATTAAACTTTGTCCCAAATGTAAACCAGGACAGAAAAAAAAAATGCAAGTCAACCGTGTCCCCAATCACTCGATAAACTCTGTTTATCTGTTAAACCAACAGTTGATTTTGAACACAGTGTACGTTTTCCAAACGCTTGCAAAAGCGAATCGGTGAGTGTGTCGTTTACGCGCGTTTAGCAGGAAAACGCCGCGTCAAGTGTCGAACCGACGTGTGACGTAAAGTATTGGCTGCGAAAATGTTGGAGTTGACGGTTTTGATACTTGACGATTAAATATTTTTTTATAAAAAAAAATCTTGGTTGTCTTTTTACCTTGAGGATTATGGCTTAAATTTCAGCCTATTTTGTTATGTTTGTATATTTCTAGTAAAATTTAATGAATTTACAATTAATCTACCTGATCGCATATGGATATCTGCCTGTAATTCAATTATGATAAATAATGCACGGAACAATGGTATATGTTTAAGAAGTTGCACAATTAGAAAAGGTTTTTAAATTCTAATATATGTACTTGTTTATAGCTATACATATAGCCAATCCGTACCACATAGAGGGTTGGATTTCAATTCTTATACCATCTATTAGAAACTCTCTCACTGGTTTCACGAGATACTCCTTTTACACGACAATACACATTTTTGCTTAAAAAGAATCCGGCTAAGAAATAGCATCAACAACACCGAGTCGCACTACATTATTATCGTGGCGAAACAACGATCACTTCGTCCCAGGCCAACGCTTCGCAATTTTTATTCCAGCTCCTTTTTTTGGCCACAAACCTCCTTTTTGCCCGCAACCGCGTCCGCGGTCGAAACTGTTTAATGATTTGAAAAACGTGTTCTATCAGCCTTTATTCGGAAACAACCGAAAAAAGGCGACAACAAAGGGTTCAGAGTGCAAATATAGACTCATCGGTAACCACTCTTCTATCCCTGAACCCTTGTAACACTCCAAGTTCACCTTTATTCCCTTGAATTAAGAAGCACGTTAGATTTTTTGGTACGCAGATTTTTTTTTGTTGAAGTGTACGCACAGATCTCATCGGCAATTTATTATATTTTGTCCGTTGGTGAATTTACGATTATTTGAACGGCCGGTGGTCTGTGCGATTGGCTGTTTCTAACGCCGATAATACGTGGACGATATATCGAGGAATGAACAAAAGGTTTGTGTGTTATGGTAATGAAGCTGGATGAATAATATTGAAAGGCAAATACAATACATATTAATTATTTTTATTTTAAGGACTGTGTTTTATTGGACTGAAAATAGATCGTCATTCCAAAACAAGTGAATAACACGAATCATATTTTTGTACACACACAAATATTATAATGAAAAAATCACATTGTAATTCAGTGATTGACTTCATAACTGGACTGGATGGATTGCGATCCGTATTCATAATTTCAACTATTTATTAGACGTACATTAGATGCTTACTTGAAAAATATTATGTACCTAGTGATGTTAAATTGGCAACGCTAGTGATGTTACAATACTTGAACTTCTTCCAAAGTCAAAGTCAAATTATTTATTTCAAATAGGTTCATAAAAGGCACTTTTGAACGTAAAAAAATTCAAAAAAATAGAATTGATTCTAGTCGCCCCTTCCAAAAGGTAGTTTCGTATGGAGAAGAATGGGCAAAAAACTCCACCGTTACTCTTTTAAAAATGTTTTACAATATTTTGTATAGGTACATTAATTATATAATTATGTTTCTTTCATTATATTCTAAAACTTTTAGTGTTGTAAGCACATCAAAGATTGTTTTCTTAACCATTAGATAAGGGCAGGCTTAGCATGACGCTTTTTATTTCTTCGAAGAATAGACACGGCTCTTATTATACAAAGTGTAATTAAGATGTTAAGGATTCTTAATATGCCTATTATAACTTATACCTGCAGGCTTTTTTTTTTGGATGGGAAATCATCAAATAACTTCTCCCGCTCTGGGTGGAGCGGGAGGGAGTGTCAGACTCTTACTGACTAAAACCCACCCGTATTCCTTCCGTTGCCTGTGTTGCGGGGGCTTCGGTGACCCATTAGACATTAGTACCTTCCCGGGACCCCAGCAGGCATCGGCCCTAGTGGACCCCTACATTGTGCTGACGACATCTCTTTGTGGCGCGCGTGGAATACGACGCGCCGTCGACCCGGGCCTGGTCCTTACCGGACGGTGAGCTACCCATTGCTCACCGTCCGCAAGCCCGCGCCTACGGTGGATACCTGCTTACATAAACAAAGATCGTTAGAAACGAGACAAAATGACAGATTGTACAAGGATTTCTACGGTGAGATGTCAAAAATGGAGAAACGAAATGTCGCATTGTATAGAAAGAGCCGTGTCTATTCTTCGAAGAAATAGAAAACGTCGTGCTAAGCCTGCAGGTATAAGTTATAATAGGCATATTAAGAATCCTTAACATCTTAATTACATTAATAAATATAAAATATTTAAACCAATACGGCAGAGGTCAATATAACTCGCACGTAAAATTTACGATATATTTACATATGTGATATAAAATCGTGTTCTACACGGGGTCGTCGGTTCAATTCCCGTGCTCGTTTTAATTAAACAAACCGAATATAATATACGGTGGCAATTTTATACGTGCGGCCGGCCTAACGACACTTTATAGATGAGTTGTGAACACATACCATTTGTCGGCACATATTAATTTATTATTGTTCAAATTTATATATGACGGGAATACGGGATATTTATGGTTTATAATAAATTTTGACATGGCTGGCTTTTTGTACTGGGAATTGACGGTAGAAGAGACGGAGTGAGTTTTTGATTTTCAGACATCATACATATTTAAAAAGTGAACTTTTGCTTAGGTTATTATAATCAACCATCAAATAACAATGAACTTTAAATAAATAAATAAATAATATTTGACTTGAGCCTTTTTGCTGGTAATTATTTACTAATAATAATAAAAAAAAATAATTTTACCTTAAGGTTAGTTATCAAGGATCAAAACATCCTAAACGACCTATAAAGCTAGTCGGAACTACAAATTTGTGTAGTTTTTACACAGTTTTCACGTGATCCTCTACCGAGTTCGCGTAGCCACCACCTTATGAATATTTGACTTGAGCCTTTTTGTCGGTTATTTAACGAATAATGAAAAATAACCCAATAGGATCAAATTTCACCTTGAAGTTATCAAGGATCAAAATTTCATAAACGACCTATGAAGCTAATCGGAACTATAGATTTGTGCACTTTTCACACACAATTTTCGTGTGATCCTCTAACGAGTTCGCGTAGTAACACCAACTAATGAATAGGGGAGTTTGAATAGAAAAATAGAATTATTAATTTATTCTATTTCTGTGCGTGATGGTTAATATGCATGCGGTGTTCGGCACAAGTCTCTGGGGCTTAAAACATGCTTTCTATTATTTATAACGTATTTAATGCTCGGGATCATCGTGTGTGAGCTATTTTTATTAATTATGCATGAGGACTGGACCATTTAAATGTGGTGTGCCATGTTATTTGAACGTTACGATCGATTTTTGTTATATTTTTGATAACAATAGGTGGTAACGCCATGAAATAATTTACTCAATTGTGTAGTTAGGTGTTTGTTGGTCGTAAGAATAACTATCTTAAAGCAAGAGGAAGTCCTAATAAGTTCCGTGAACATGGGACCTTACTTAAGAGTCTACTATACCTCAAATTACTTATCCTCCGTTATATCGAAAATACTGCAGTATTATATATATAACACCTTCAGGGGAATGCTGGGGCTGCGGCGGTGGTGCAGCGCATCTGCCATGTTCGCAGAAGCGCGCACACAGGATATCTTCGCTGTGATGCGCACGCGCTGCGCTTCATTGTTGAGTCGGATACGGATCACCTCTAACGTTCTCCTGAAGACCTTGTCTGAACGGTGGGATTCACCAATGCTGCAGGCGTGGATGGGGTGGCACTCTCTTTGCAACAGGAGATGAGTGGTTCTCCTTTCATGCCCGATTAGTTTAATATTTTACGTACTAACATTTTCTTTAAGACTGTAATATTAACAAAATGGAACCTGATTTCCGAAATAAACGATTATTATTATTATTATTTTTAAAATAAATATACGGTAAACGAATTCCAAAATTTTATTTCGACAGAAAAAAGTTACAAAGTTACCTCTAAACCGAACAATAAACCGCTAGTACTAAAAAATACTTCAAATTAGATCATGAAATTCTGCATTATACCTAACTGAACTAAATATAAAGATACTGCTATGTTTTTATTTATTTTTTTCAATTATTATTATTTTCACCGTCAAAAGAAAGTAAGAACCTGATCTATCGCCGTCCTGTTTCGCTTGCTCGTGTGACCGCGAGCAGTAGTGTGCAAGCGAGATAAAAAAATGAGGTGGTGCTGGAGTATTATGGACTCTTAAGGCGCTGACAAGAGGCAAATGACCAAAATAAGCTTGTCTTCAGAAAAAAAAAAATTGCCTACTCTGTATAGTTTATGGTAGCGGAAAAAATATATGTTAATTTTGAACATATTTCTCAAACACGTTGTTACCAAAACACGTTTTGAAAAAAAATCTCGATACAAACTAAGGTTAAACTAACCTCTTACTTTGAGTTCCAATCCAAAATATCTGTATTAAATATCAACGTACGTTAATAACAAGAACGTCTTATTTGAATGCAGAACTTGGTTGTTTTTATTTTCGATTACTAAACTCAATTTTGAGTAAATAGATAATTGCTTCATATTTTGCAATAAATTACAAGCGTTGTCATCGCGCTTCTCTTTCTTTTCTATGCAGTCGGACAGTGACCGTGGTTTACGTGTTGTCAGCGTCTTAAAATACAAATAATCATTCGAAACAAGCATGTTTGTATAAAAATATACATAGTTATCGAAGACGCCAAAGAAATACTCGTATGTTAGGAGCGTTGCATTGGTCATTATTTTAGTTTCCCTACCCTTTAGAAAATAGTGCTGTTCCCTTTAAAACCTTTAAATACCATATACCACTGATTTAGTCAGCTCTAACTTGTAACCAAAGCGACATGTTTCATTTCTTCCCTAAAGCTTCCCACGTTCTCAGCAGATTAGAAAATGCACGTGCACATTGTAAAATATTCTACCTAGGACTGGCTTGGGTTGTTGTCAGGTATACCTAAGAACAGGCGTCACTGTTGAGGTCAGGTTGTCAAGCAAACGCAACCCTGACGGATGAGAAGCCTTTCTAAAGGATTGGCGAAGGGACAACACAGAGAGAGGTCTTATAAGATGTGTTTATTTCGGAAGAGACGGACAGATAGAAATGTTTCATTTTTAGGGTTCCGTAGTAAACAAGGAACCCTTATATGTAGTTTCGCCTTCTCCGTCTGTCTGTCCCTGCTGTAGCTCCGAGAAGCTTAGTACTAGAAAAGATTTGGCATAGGTATACCATATTAATGACGCCGAGAAAGTGCTAAAATAAAATCTTGAAAACATTTTTTTTTTATGTTACCTACCTTCCTTGCACGTAATGTAGGGATGATATTGTTTTTCTCGTCTACCTCATGGTGTGGGGTATCGTTGGATAGGCCGTTCAAAAATATTGCAGGTCTGTGAACACCACTTTCCGATTCAAGGATCCGCTTGCGTAATATTAAGCATTAAAGTGCTAATTTTAGAGTCCAGTATCCCCCTCCTGCCAGCAAAATGAAATTAAAAGAAAAACTATCACAGCTATGTGGACTTTACAAGTTAACGAGTAATATTCGACCAACTTAAATTTGCAGTTGGAGAATTGACCGTGACGTATATCGATGTATGGGAGAACATGTTTTTCAACTGCAATGTTAAGTTTGTTTTTGGGATAAATTTATCCCAACTTCTCAACTACGGAACTCTTGTGACACGCCATACACTGACATAAACTCACGCATTTTGCCCATGGGGGTAGGCAGACACTACAGAACGCCACCTGCTACGATCCTTACATACTCCTTTTGCTTCGTTTGCGTTCATACATCTGGTCATACACGTACGTCTGTTGCGAGTAATGAAGAAATAAATGATAATGGTAATTTTGCTGGTAATTCTTAATTGTCTTCTTTTACTCTTATTATGGAAATTAGAAATGGGTATCCGGGTGAAATAGTGACACTAGAATTTATTAACGTCAAATGTCAATTTTGTGTAAAAATATTAAATAACTTTGTGCCCTTTGGCGTCGAGACCCTCGATCCGTGCGGTCCCAGTGCGCATAAGTTATTTGCGGAAATCGCGAAACGTCTAGTTGATGTAACTGGTGACCGAAAAGCTGGCGGCTTTCTCGCGCAACGCATCAGCATTGCAATTCAGCGAGGAAATGCCGCCAGCATCCTCGGTACAGTGCCTCGAGGGCCTTTTTAAGGTTTAACTCAGTTTTAATTTAATTTAGTTAATGTTAATAATCATCTTGTAATTTGGTTATGTAAATAAAAAGCATATCATTTAGTGTCGAAACATTTGGTGATAAACAGCAGTTCTAAAGATAAGGCCCACTTGTACCACAACTCATCTGTCTCTGTCATCTTCAAACGATTGGCAGAAATATAATGATGTTTTAAATACTTTTAGCGTTAAATATATTTAGTGTTTTGCGGTGCATGTTGAACTAACAGTCGTCTAAGCACAGGCCAATTACAAATAGGATGAGATATGAGGCGAAAGAAGCCATATTTTTTTTTTATTTAGTTCTTTTAGAGCCTTATATTCTTATTGACGTCTTTCCTTCCACGCGAAGAACCATCAATACACGAACAAGTAAACAGTATCAACTCCATCCACCGGTAATCAACGCACCGAACGAAATGATCACAATAAAATATTTGGGGTGAAAATGGCTTTCACCATCCGAACCCCGACTTTTCACCTTACGCCGGAAACAACAAACATTTTTCGCGAGGAACGCCATGGATGTTGAAAATCTGGAAGTGATTGCGTTTGAGGGACTACTGTTTACATAATCAGCCTATAATGTTCCCTCTGCTGGGACACAGGCCTCCTCTCTGTGAGAGGGAATGGGCCGTAATCCACCACGCGGGCCCAGTGCGGGTTGGTAGATGTCACATGTCTTTGAATTTTTGGTTCTAGGACATGCCGGTTTCCTCACGATGTTTTCCTTCACCGTTTTGAGAGCAGTGGTGATGAAATAATTTACACAAAGTAAAGCGCCTGCCTGGTTTCGAACCTACGACCTACAACTCATAAGTCGCGGACGTTACCACTGGGCCACCATTGCTCAGACTGCTAGTTAATTTCTATGAATAGTTGGCAAACAGACCGAAAGGCGAAGCTGTTTGCGTGTGTTTTTATTGGTGAATGTAGGTAGGTCTGATATATTTGCGATACACGACCAACATGAGCAAAGATAATTAATCGTCTACACCAGACAACGGGCGTTTCTTATGCCCTTGAGATGAGGGTTTTTTTTTTGGATGGGAAATCATCAAATAACTTCCGCTCTGGGCGGAGCGGGAGGGTGTGTCAAACTCTAACTGACTAAAACCCACCCGTATTCCTTCCTGTTGCCTGTGTTGCCAGGGGCCTCGGTGACCCTTTAGTACCTTCCCGCGACCCCGGTTGAGATGTGGCTAAAAGTGCGATTATGAACGCATTCGAAACGACTTGCATCTGAAAATGGTATGGTAAGTGTCTTGATATATTCTAAGAGCAGTTCCCTAGTATAAAACTGGATGAAAATAATGTTGATCAATGTGATTTCTGAAAATAAATAAGAGGCCTTTTGTGTGGCTTGTTTAGTTTACCTATATCCGTGTTAACCTTTTAATAATTAAATGTATAGCGATGTGGGAGTCCAGAGTTTCACGTAAATCGTCGATCCGGGATAATACTGATCAATATTAACGATCGTCGAACACTTCGTGCGTTTCCGCCGCGGTTCGGCTACGTTCGCAAATTGAATTAGTTATGCCATCTGATCGGCCTCGTGTTTTATTCGTCACTGATTGCGTGTACGTTGATGACGTAATAAGTTCGTTCGTTGTTTGAAATTGGGTGTTGATTGGTAAAGATCGGTTGTGTATTTGTGGGGAATTCAGTACGTTGTATCCTCGTAATAATCAAATGAGGAATGGGGAATACAAACAATTTGAATAAAAATGCTGAAGCATAAAAAAATCTAGGTCGTGAAAACCGAATAACTAATTATGGTTTTTATGACTGGACAACACTACAGACTACAAATAGATAACTGAAAAAAAAAAACCTTCAATGATCAAATCTTGGAAGTGTTGTTAAAAGCGCACTATTTATTTCCTACTCAAAATAAAAATCAAAACTGATGTATTCAAACTAGTCTGAGAATCAGTACTTTTCGAACGTCAAAATTACATAAGACAGTCCCCCAAAACGCCCATCCTTCACCACTTCCTAGTGCTTTAGCTGGGAAGAAGTGGCAACAAATTCCTCAGCAGCACACCTGTCTGTAACTGTACTAAAGAAAGTACGCCTTTAGTACAAATATTACATTGTTTATTCTTTCACATCTCATATGCGCAAAAGCTGTTACTTCAACACTTAGATCTGGTCGTACACTGCTCTTAGTTAAAAAAAAAGGATTAACGAGTTAGATTTTTTTCCATTGAAAAAAAAAAATAGTCTCATTAAAAACTAAACAGGAGATGCTTATTTCTTAACAGCCCGTCTATCTCAAAAACGACCCGAGGATTATTTAAACAATTCCTTCAAAGATCAAAATCGCTTACACGATCCCGCCCACCCAAGACCGTATTAACTAAAGACGCGAAAAACGTCCACACGATTATAATACTAGAAGGGGTCAACTATCTGCCTTTTGAATTCACCCTAAATCGCGTTCGTACGAACTGAGAGCTTAAAACTAATACATCTGGGTGGCGTGTGACTGGAGTGGGGGGTGTCTGAGGGTGGCTTGTAGGGGGGAGGTCGGTGTTAATTATTCACATTTTAATTTACGAAGCCTGGTACTGGCCAGTCGCAATAGGGAAAAATGTCTTGCGGACATTCGACAGTTGTATGGAGTACCTATGCGTGATGGTATAAAGGATTTTTGTGTGGTAATTAGTGTTTTAGATATCAATGCTGATGGAGATTGAAGTGGTTTGGAGTATGAAGCAGATAAATTGTATGTTTGGATGTTTGTTACTCAATCACGCAAAAACGGCTGAACCGATTTGGATGAAATTTGGTAAACATATAGTTTATAATCTGGATTAACACATAGGATACTTTTTATACTGGTAGTACGTTCCCGTGGGATACTTTTCGTTGGCACAAGCTATTGTTAAACTAAGCTGTAAAGTAATTTAGAAGATGATGAAATTAGAATGGGAGTAAAGACAGACGACAGTCGACCTTTAATTTTAATTAAGTAGCCGAACAACTTGTGGCCGTAGATTTTATACAACGAAGTTTATAGAAAATGTAGATTTGTAGGTGTTGTATTTTCCTTATAGAAAAACACTAAACTAAACAACAACTCAAGCAGCATCTTTAGTTACAATAGTACAAAGAGAAAACAATTTTATCAGAAGACTCCAGTAAATTATGATTCAGAATTACAGAACTATTATAATTAAAAGGTACCAAAACTACCTGCAAAACCCCGATCATTTACGAAAAATATTTCACGAAGGCATCCACGGACGTCCTCAGGTACATTATTCAAGCCAACATTCAAACGCTGCGCTCAACCCCAAACGTATTAGACATCACTTTCATGTCACATGCTATGAATAAACGAAACAAAAGCTGCCCCACCTATGAATACAGCCATCACTCTCTATCACTAAAGCAGAGACAAGGACAGACATAGCGCTCCTATCCGATACCGATGAGAAAAACGATCAGAATACGGACCCACGATTGCTATCTAAATAATTCAAGCGTGTATTCAGTCTCTGTAGCACTTTGCAAAATTCTACACTACATTTTTCAAACCACACTTAACTCTTATCCCAATCAAAATAAGGGTTACTTTCAAATGTGTCACAGTTTGGTAATGTTGGTGAAAATGCGGTGCAAACGTATGGAGTTTTTACAGGCTCTTATACGAAAATGTCGAACCGAATCGGTGTTCTCATAAGCAAAATGTATGGGACAGAAATTTAAATTCGTGTATGCAAGAGAGGTTCAGAAGATTGGATGTTTAATTAGTTTGCAGTTTTGTTGCAAAACTGTATGAAGCGAAATATCATCAATAATTTCGAAATCATCTGTTTCAGATCTAGACCATTTGTACAAATAATATAATATATATAATTTTTGTTCCTATGACACATAAAAAAAAAAACAAAAGTCATTTATGCAAACTAGGCAGAGAATCAGCACTTTTCGAACGTCAAAATTACATAAGACAGTCCCCCAAAAACGCCCGCCCTTCACCACTTCCTATTGCTTTGGCTGGGAAGAAGAAGTGGTAAAAAAAACTCCTCAGCAGCATTGGGTTACATTTTGGCTCCTGTTGGTGGTTGGTGTATACTGGTTGTGATTTTTAAAATATCTTCCAGTAGGTTTACCATACACTCTTATACAACAAAAACAGTGTCAAGCGATTTTGAACCATGTGCGGTGCAACTATTAACTGTCACTTTTTTTTTTTTGGGTGGGTAATCATCAAATAACTTCTCCCGCTCTGGGCGGAGCGGGAGGGTGTGTCAGACTCTTACTGACTAAAATCCACCCGTATTCCTTCTGTTGCCTGGGTTGCCAGGGGCCTCGGTGACCCTTTAGTACCTTCCCGCGACCCCGGCAGGATTAACTGTCACCTTGACTTGCCCTGCAAGTGATTATGGTAAGGTCCCAAGAGAAACATAAGTCTCTTAGCCTACATGGAACCCTGGTACTTCTGTTACAACTACAGCATCCCCCTTTACATTAACCCAGCAAGCACTCTCAAAAACAATGAATATGAATCGTAAAAACTGAATGACAAGATGCGGTGAGATAAGGCGCTCTAATAACACGTCAGTGTCGATCATTGTGCGAGATGAGGCCGATTTGTAATGTAGATGTGTACTGTATGAGCCCTTTTACGATAGCTCTCTCCGAATTTATTATACACCTCAATGGAGTTATGAATATGGGTTTTTATTACGTTTCTGTCTGATGTATTTTAATTGGGTGTTTGGATTTGTTCGACTGTCTTGTCTAGTATAGCTTTTGCGCGCGGTTTCGCCCGTGTGGATGTGAGAAAATATCCCACGGGCACGTCCTACCGGGATTAAAAGTAGTAAATCCTAAGTGTTATTCCACAAAAAAAAAAATATAGGAAACTAACTGATGGACTAAGCGTTTGCTAAAACGGATTTTTTCATACTTTTAGCATTTTTATACCCGTCGTAAATTCTAAACGAAAGGTCTGATTTGAATAATGTAATGAGGATAAGGATTAATATCATGATACGAATGTCATCGTTTTTCGATTCAACCCGTGTTTTGATGACTAATTTAATCAAAAAACTGTTATTGTGACTTAACTTTAATAGTTATATACATAGGCTCGCGGACTTGACTTCACGGAAACGACTATAAACGTGTAGTACATTATAATCAAAAGCAGCAATCTGACATTTCACTAACTTGTGGTAATTAAGAAAAATAATGTCACTCTTTAATCACATTTACAAGTTAATCACACGTGAAGTATATTATTAAATTTGAGGTTCTTATTTCAATTAAATATCGCATTCAGTAGAACAAATTAAAATTAAATTAATAATATTTGAATGTATTTTACAGATTAGTGAAATGTCAGATTGCTGCTATTGATTCTATACGACTCATTTTATGTATCATCAATAGTTTTCGCAGCGCCTAAAAAAGCGCAAAAAATTACTTTTATATGCAAATTTTTGATACCTTGTGTTACATTATTGTAATTTTCGTAGGGATTTCAATTTTTTTAAAATAAAATACAGCCCATGTTACTCGCTGATAATGTAGTATTCTATAGGTGAAAGAATGTTTAAAATGAGTTAAGTAATTTTTGAGTTTATCCATTACAAACAAAAAATCTAATATTTTCTCTTTATAATATTATTAGTAAAGATTATGGATTAGTCGTGGTCTAAAAATGCTTGCCAGTCTTCAAATTAGATTCTTTATCACAGTTAGTGCAGTAAAGTAAGTCTAAAATGCTATATCTAGGTTTTTATTACTTTTTAATAGTTGTGAAGCATCTATCCTAACCTTTTTTTTTTTGGGTGGGAAATCATCAAATAACTTCTCCCGCTCTGGGCGGAGCGGGAGGGTGTGTCAGACTCTTACTGACTAAAAGCCACATTTTGCTACTCAAAGCCACATCTTTATGTTATAATAATTATAAATTTACCTTTGTTTTGATTCCTATACTGTTTTACTTTCTTCAAACATGAAATCATATTATTTCTCTGACTTTCTTACATATGTTTGAACACCACAGCTGAAAATCAACATCACAATGAACTGTTTTTAACACTGAAGACTATATTTTATATTATTAATTTTCTCTTGTTGTAATATAGCATATTTTATCCATTGACATCTTCAATCATAAATTGTCATCTGTCTAATATTTTCTTTCTCTATGAATCCTACCGGCCTTGATAAAGCTAGTTTCAGACTTACTTCGTTATGTACTCATGTAAACCGTTTTTATTGATCCTGGCAGGCATTCAAATTAATCATTTGAATTATGCTTCACAGAAACTTCTAGAACCTTTGCCAGGATCTATAAAAGCGGTGATCGGACCTGACAAGGACTCACTCAGTCAGGCAGTGCAGTTCAGTTCAGTTCGACTCAGTCAGTTCAGTTCTATAGCTTACTTTATTTCTTGTACTAATAATTGTAACGTGTAAAAATATAATCTCTAAAGAATCTCATAGTGTGTGTGATTTGTGATTCACCTTACATAGCCCTCTCACTTCCGCCTTTGGGTGATTTCTAAGGCCGATGGCGTTATAGTCGCGTGGCTTAGGACGCCATAGCCGACCACTCCTGTGTGTCTTAGGAGGTCCAGACACTCGTCTCGTGGAGCGTGAGGTGCTGTAGAGTGCCTCCGCAGTCAGCCGTATCGGCGAGATTCGGACTACGCCACCGTCTTACTAGCCCACTCCAGGACTGAGAGCTCTATCATTATTAGGGCATTCTATCAACGTGGCGTTGGACACTAACTCCGACTACACATCATACCACCAACCTCACCAACAATACCACTAATTTAAGTACTATAGAACAAAACCTCTTGTCTTACAAGGGACATTTTACTCCTTGGGACAGAGTTGCCGACTGACTGTGAAGGCGAGATCCTCATCTTCGTGCTCCGCCTGGTCTGTCAGCCCTGTCCCACTGCTGCCTGCCGATCCAGACCAACTACCTGCCGACCCTGTCCAGCTGCTGCTAGCCGATGCTACATCCTGCCGTCCAAGCGTCCCGTGCACTCGGACCGGAAGCATAGAACAATTTTAATATTTAGTCTAATCTTTTAAATATTTAATAGTAAGTACTATTACTTTAGTTTTCTTTTTTTAACGTGACATACGACTGGCCCTCCGGCCAATCGTAACGTTACAATTCCTTCCTGTTGCCTGTGTTGCGGGGGCCTCGGTGACCCATAAGTACCTTCCCGCGACCCCAGCAGGCATCGGCCCTAGTGGACCCCTACATTTGTGCTGACGACATCTCTTTGAAGCGCGCGTGGAATACAACGCGCCGTCGACCCGGGCCTGGTCCTTACCGGACGGTGAGCAACCCATTGCTCACCGTACGCACGGTGACGGCTGCCCATGCCCTCTCGCTCGGTACCATGGCCTGAACCAGCAGGCTTAGCATGACACTCTCTATTTCTTCGAAGAATAGACACGGCTCTTTCCATACAAAGTGACATTTCGTTTCTCCTATTTTGACATTCTACCGTAGAAATCTTTCTACATAAAAACGGACCTAAACAAAGATCGTTAGAAACGGAAGACAAGATGACAGATTGTAGAAGGATTTCTACGGTGAGATGTCAAAAACTGAGAAACGAAATGTCACTTTGTATAGAAAGAGCCGTGTCTATTCTTCGAAGAAATAGAAAGTGTCATGCTAAGCCTGCAGGGCCGGACGCGAGAGATCTCTGCCGCCAAACGCCTCCACGAGGACTCGGCGGTGCTCTGCCCAAGCCGGGCAGACCTCCACCGTATGCTCCACCGTGTCCTCCGGGCGATCCACACAGTGGTGACACCCGGGCGTTTCCTCCCGCCTTATCCGACACAGGAGCCTCCCGAAGCTGCCGTGTCCGGTGAGGACCTGCGTCAGGCGGAAGGTGAGGACGCCGTGGCGCCTCTCTAGCCACTCCTCAAAGAGGAGACTTATCGCCGCAATTGTGGCGTGCCCAGCACTGGGTTGCGACAACCGTACTCTCCATGACGCCATGAGATCCCGAAAGGAGTATTAAAGACTTTTGGAAGATGGAACTCATTACTTAAAAAAAAAAAAACACACGAAGGGTTCCGTACGATTATCTATAAAAAACGGCAAAAAATCATGTCTGTTGTATGGGAGCCCCTTAAATATTTATTTTATTCTGTTTTTTAGTATTTTTGTTATACTAAAAAACAGAATAAAGTAACGGCATCAGAAATACATCATCTGTGAACATTTCAACTGTCTAACTATCACGGTTCATGAGATTCAACCTGATGACAGTAGGACAGACTGGCAGACAGACGGATAGCGGAGTCTTAGTAATACGGTCCCATTTTACAATTTGGATAATGAACCCAAAAAATTGACACATTGACATGATTGCATTTGTAACAATGACATTTATCAAAAATATTAGGTGTGAAATATAATAAAAATTGATTGATTGAAACAAAATGGCAAGTCTAACACTGCAACAAATGGCTGAAACATTATTTCTTCACGAATATGGCTGAGAATGAGAACTAAATATATCTCGATTCACCTTCAGATTTTGGATTCGGCGTCATGTGAGTCCTCGGACGGTTCGACGAGCTTTGCACCGAGCGGGCATACAACAATCGACCAATCAAGTCGGGCAAAACTGCCCGACTTGATTTTGCGCCACAATACCTTGATTTTGATTGGTTGATTGTTATAATAACCGACGAAAAAACGTTTATATCAAGTCAAATCGGAAGATTAACTTTATGGCGTTAATAATCGCTTTCGGTATGAAGATCATATCGCGCCTCTAAATGAATCTGGTCAACTTAAGGGGGTGGATGAGCCATGGCAGCGTCGGAGAATTGACGTTGTTGGAAAGTACTGCGTATAATTGTATCGCTTTTGGGTGAGGTAATGCTGCCGTGCCACTGTTTTTTTTTTTTTTTGGGTGGGAAATCATCAAATAACTTCTCCCGCTCTGGGCGGAGCGGGAGGGTGTGTCAGACTCTTACTGACTAAAACCCACCCGTATTCCTTCTTGTTGCCTGTGTTGCGGGGGCCTCGGTGACCCATAAGTACCTTCCCGCGACCCCAGCAGGCATCGGCCCTAGTGGACCCCTACTATGTGCTGACGACATCTCTTTGAGGCGCGCGTGGAATACAACGCGCCGTCGACCCGGGCCTGGTCCTTACCGGACGGTGAGCTACCCATTGCTCACCGTCCGCAAGCCCGCGCCTACGGTGGCCGGAAATCCGCCCGGGATTCCCGACGCCCTGGGCGTCTCCTGCGGCGGCTAGGGGCGAGAGGGCGCGAAACTTGCCTTTCCCTCAACCGTCCCGCCTCCTCCTTCGCGAGCATTACTGCTTCGCAGAAAGAGGTGACGGCTGCCCATGCCCTCTCGCTCCGTACCATGACCTGAACCAGGGCCGGACGCGAGAGGTCTCTGCCGCCGATCGCCTCCAAGAGGACACGGCGGTGCTCTGCCCAAGCTGGGCAGACCTCCACCGTATGCTCCACCGTGTCCTCCGGGCGATCCACACAGTGGTGACAGCCGTGCCACTGTGCGCATGTATCCTGCAGCTGAATTCCCACTAATAGATTCACATAATCAGCCTATAATGTTCCCACTGCTGGTAAACAGGCCTCCTCTCTGTGAGAGGGAGTGGGCCGTAGTCCACCACGCGGGCCCAGTGCGGGTTGGTAGATGTCACATATATTCGATTTTTTGGTTCTAGGACATGCCAGTTTCCTCACGATGTTTTCCTTCACCGTTTTGAGAGCAATGGTGATGAAATAATTTACACAAAGTAAAGCACCTGTCCGGGTTCGAAACTACGCCCTACAACTCGTAAGTCGCAGCCGCTACCACTGGGCCACCACTGCTCACAAATTGATTACGTTCAGGATAATGCACCGATAGACACGGCCCGGTCTACTATGGCGTGGTTCAAATTCAAATTCTTTATTTCGAGCAAAGACTCATATAGGGTTAGTAACATTGTCCTTAAAACTAAGTGTTAGTAACACGATACGATGGCACATGTAACTGACAGCAGTGAATAACATACGGACAGTCCACTCCGTCAGTAATTATTTTCAGAACTCTATTAGGGCTTGACTCGAGCCACCATTGATACTGCGCGCTTGCGCATTATTGTGTAAAAACAATCTACACGCGCCGCCGAAAACATACCTGACGCACTCCAACGCCATGACAACCCCATCAGCTTTCAACATTCGTTCTGTTAAATGGCCTGCTCGGCCAGCAGATATGAACCCGATTGAAAATTTGTGGGGCAAAATGGTTCATCGCTGGGATTGTCAGAACGAAAGAGACCCTGAAGCTCTTAGATCACATTGTGCTCGGGTATGGGACGATATTAGAGGTACTGAATTTTGCGCGCATCTTGTAGCATCTATGCGAGACAGACTACGTGCCGTCATAGCTGCTGATCAAGGCTATATTAGTTATTAAAACAATCAATTGCTGATAGAATTTTAATTATAAATTTCCTTAAAAAAATAAAGATGTTTTGAATTTATATTTCTATTTGATTATTTCTTCCTATTTTTGCATTTTTACTAATTCGACCTCGCTTGGGTAAATACCCTATATGCCAGTAGGTAACACTTTATCTTTTTTTTTAATTAAATAAAATGTATGCCAAATCAAACACAGATAATCGAGTTGTAACATAGGTATGTACATGCAATTATGAACCTTAAGGCGGTAAGGATTTTCGGACCGCGACAGTATGAGTACATAATGTACTTAACTGCTGTAGTGGATATTAATTTATGAGCCTCCAAAATCGTCACATGAGCAGATGAGGTTACAATGTTTCAACAAATGATTCGTGATTGCAGTATGTTATTTTCCATGCATAGACGGATCCCTAAGTCGCCTTTTACGACGCAATGAGTTATCTTTCATCTTAAGATCATCTCTGATATTGTCTCATTTGACAAACTACTTTATTCTTAACTCTAGAAGAAATGGTCAAGATAGAGGCAGTTTAAAACTTTCAGCAGAATGTTTACGAAGTCTTAAACCAAAACAGAGTTCAAAATAATAACTAAGAAACTCATCTTCCGTGATCGGTGCAGCAAAACATGGCCAGGTATCGAGCGGGTTCATTAAAAGGGCAGCGAGGGTGGGCCTTATCCAATATTTATTAACTTATTTCAAAGAAAATCGTATAATTAACACCATAGCTTCGCCCCTGGAGCTAACACCCCACGCGAGAACCTTCGCCGGTGAGCGATAGAGTTGATAACACAGATGCGACATGATAATATGAAATGAAGACATTAATAGCACAGATTTTATTGACGTGTGGTGTCAAGTCTGCTTAAGTAAAAAACGACATGTTTTGCTGTCTAATATTTTAAGAACGTTCAGCGTCCTCTTGCAGTATACTGGTATGTCCAAGAGCAAATCAAGAGGCCTACATTCTTAAATGTTTCATTTTACACAATAATAGTGTCAGAGTTTCCCAAATCATTTAAAAAAATACACTGGACAGAAAATAAACCGTGCCACCCGCTACCTAGGCACTCTAATTCGATTTTCTCAAAAACTAAAAACCTACAATTATCAAAGTTGTACCTACAGAAAGTGCGTTTCATGGTGATTAAAATGAAAGGAAACTCATTGGGTTTAATCAATATTTCAGTGTTTATTAAGGATTTTCCAAAGAAGAGTTGTTTTCCAGTCGTGAAAATCGTTAGTAATGATAAAGTGAAAAAAAAAATTAAAGCCAAAAACAAAGATAAACTCAAAAAAAAGTTTTTGATCAATATTCCGTATTCCCTCCCCTTGCTCGGATAACTGCCAGCATCCTTGTATTCATCGATCTTACGACCCTGACGATAAAATCTTGAGGAATTGTATTCCACTCCTCTTCAATTGCGATTCGCAGCTCTGGAAGCCTTGTTGGAGCAGGTACCCGGGCTCGAACCCGAAGTTTCAGCTCATCCCATAAGTGTTCTATCGGATTCAAGTCCGGGCTTCGAGCTGGCCAGTCCATCGTACGAATGCTGACGTCGCGTAGATACTGGGTCACCACATGAGCAACATGAGGCCGTGCATTATCATGCATCAATTGCATATCCTGCCTGATATATCCTGCGTAAGGTACCACATGGTCTGCGAGGATTTCAGTAATGTATCGATGAGAAGTCAGTCCACGTGTACGGCCCGTCGGTTCGATGAAAACTAACGCTGTATGTGCTGTTAACGAGATGCCGCCCCAGACCATTACAGATCCTCCTCCATAAGCAACAGTTTCCTCGATGCAACACTGAGAATAACGTTCTCCAGGGCGACGATATACTCTCTGACGTCGATCACTTCCATGTAGACTCACCCTGGTCTCATCAGTGAAGAGTACATTACTCCACTGCTCTAATGTCCAATCCCTATGCTCTCGAGCAAATTCAAGTCGTGCTCGACGGTGTGCTACCGTTAATGCTGGGCCTGTTGCAGCTCTTTTTGGGGTCAGGTTCCGTTCAGCAAGTCTCCTTCTGACGGTATCTGAACTTATGACCACGCAGACTTTGTTTGACTTGAACTGCGTTGAGGTGGCGATTTCGCAGAACAGTAAGGTGGATATAACGATCATCTGCTGCTGATGTAGCCCTAGGTCTGCCCGTACCTGGACGGCGATCGAATGCTCCAGTCTCTAGGTATCGTCTGTAAACTCGTTGCACCGAAGATCTGCTGATTCGAAGCCTTCGAGCGACTTCACGTTGCGCAATGCCTGCTTGAAGTAATGCTACAGCTTGAGCTGCTTCCAGAGGTGTTGTATGCATTATTAATCGAAAAAAGTAGCAAAAACACGCGCGTCTGAGCAAACGATGGACAAAAACTAAAGAAATGATAAGAAATATCCGACTACCCTCATTGTAGAGAAAAAGAACGCTAATTTCAAACTCTGGTGAAAACAGAGCAAATCGTTAGCATTGTGTTTGTTGCTTGATTACAATGTGAGTTGACGGTACTTTCGAATTAATTTGTAGTCATTTTAATCACCATGAAACGCACTTTTTGTAGGTATAACTTTGATAGTTTAAGTTTTATACTTTTTGAGAAAATCGAATCAGAGTTCCTAGGTAGCGGGTGGCTCGGTTTATTTGCTGACCAGTGTAGATTAAAAAAACTTTGCACTACACTAATATGTCATCAATGTAAACTCAGATGATGATGAAATATATTTCCTATGACCATTTTTGACCGCTGATTATTAACTTCAGAGTCAAGTCTTACAAAAGTAGAAGCATATATTCTATCTAACAAATCTTTACATAATCTGCTTCGCCAATCAACTTCCACCTGAACTCTGTAGGCACAAACAACGCCACGCCTGTAAGTTATTTGCCAATTATCCGTCTGTCGGTTCTACTCGCATCACTCTTAGCTCTCAATTAGTATTCAGTCTCTCTCCTTACGTGTTCCAAACTTAATGAGAGTATGTGTTGGAGTCGTATTTTTGAAATTCAGACCCTTTGAAACAACATGGCCATCGCAAAAATATGTAAATGTCACCTGTGAAGCGGCTATGCGAGCAAAATTGATTAAGTCTCTTGCTAAGTAATGTATTTTTGATGTTAAGTGTGGATTATGATTACTTTTGGGTCTCTAAATATTGTAAGAGTTGCAAGAAAAGGTATAGATTAAGGTCAAAAAGGTATGGAGTCTAATAATATAATTTGCAGAAGGGTTAATTAATACGTACTAATTATCAATGATATTATTAATGATCTTAATAATGCACATTGATATTACTGTCTACAGCTGTGAAAAAGATAATAATAAAGCTTCACCTACAAATCCACATATAATCTAAAACAAAAACGAACACTCTCCAAGCCAGGGGGTGCAAGATCGAGCTATCGATGCACCCCATTGCCCCCGCTTTGATCTCGCCGCCGCCGATCAGCTAACTGGATTATTTAACGAGTTCTCACCCAATTCCGTTAATTGGTCGGTAATCCGGTAGCTAAATGACAGGTACAGGGCTTACGCCAAGCTTGGTACAATAGTGAGTTTGATTAGTGTTCGTGTAAGTAGAATGTGTTATGTGAAGTTTTTGGCGGGACTTTTGATGCCTTTATGAGAATGATTAATGGCTGAAGGGAAATTCTTTGTTTTATTTTACTTTGTTAGCGATAATACCTTGTTCTAGAATTTAGATCTTGAATTACTGTTATTTATAATTTATTGTTTTGCTATGTCCCACCATATAGTCATTTCATACTTTGAATTTGATGATGAAACTGTTATATTTTTAATTTCGTCATCATCATGGTCGGGATCATGGCATATATTTATTCCCTAACCAAGTGTCAATCAACACGCAAGTTCTTTCTTGGGAAATGAGTAATAAACAAGTGTTTTGTAACGACAAACAAACTATCAATACTGACAGATAACAAGAAATAAATACATCTATTGAAGAATGTACTTCACATTCACGACGATTTCACATTTTGAACGTTTTACTTGCAAGTCGTTTTGCCACACTAGACATTGTCAATTTGTCACCTAATAGGCGTTTTAACATGTGGACGTTCTGCAAACAATAACATTTTTCCTTATATACGTTATGATTCGGAGCGGAAAATTTGAAGCCACACAAGATAAGTGGGTGCCTAGCCTTTTCCACCAAGAATAGAAACATCGGACAGCGAACACCACACATCAGAACAAATTGAAGCAGTTGCTACTTCCATCCATTCCACAGCAGATACAACATAAATCCATTCTCTACAAACAAAACCTCTTTTTAATTCATCAGTGGTTAAGCTAAGAGTGGCCACAGAACTCGGAGATTACACAGGCAAGGCGAGCCACGCATGCACACGATTGTCGCAAAAGGTTATTCCTGCAAGGCGCTGCGGGTTTGTGGCCACGCCTGGCCTGACGTACGGACTGACGTTGTGGCTTGTTACGTGCTTCTTACGAGCTTTACGACTTGGGCCGTGACAATGCGTAGGTGAGGGAGAAATATTGGAGTGGTATACTTTGGGGTAGTTCGTATTTTGTGCGGACTTTCAGAACAAGACGGTTTTAACCCGAGAGTTAGCATTGGGGTACCGTTTTGAGCGTTATTTGTTTGGTTAAGTAAGCAAAAGAAATTGTTAGCAGACTTTGTACAGTCGGATACAGACCAATCCAAGGCAAGAGATTAACGTAAAAATGTGTGCAATAGTTAAAATATAGTCTGGGACATACATAACTTTCTCAAAGTTACCCTCACACCTAGTGATAATAAAACTTTGTCCCAACTTTCTTTGCATTACCAACATGGAACTTAGAACATCATCAGAACGAACTCCATCCATTGTGCTAACAGTTCAACTAAGAGTTCCTTACCGATATATTCCGAATGTAAGTTAGAAGCTAGTCCGTAGCGAAATAACACTAAATCTAGACCAACTTCGCGCGTGTTGGCTGTATATTTTAGAACTTTCTTTGTGTAGAAATGGTTCTAGCATTAGATGCTAGCAAGAGAGGATTTGGACTGAAGAATTGTATCAGCCCGTGGTAGGTGAAGGGAACAGCGTAATTTTTATTTTGTACAGTGAGGATTTCATAATTATAAAATTAAATTAAATCTCAGGACGGTTACAGTACAATCCACTACGTTTCCACGGATAACAAAACCAATAAAGGTGCAGTGAAGATACAACATTATTAACTAAATCAAAATAAAATAAAAAAAAATATTTCGATATTATTAATTCATTAAATTAAATCAAATTTAAATATAAATAAAAACACAAACATAAATAAAAATAATTAAACTAGAAATTAAGATAATTTAAAGGTAATTAGCTACATTATATTTTTAATTACTAAGACTGCTATCAGCATCAACATTCCATATTCTTAGGCTGTCATTAAGGGCTTTTTTAAATTTATGACGAGGTAAGGCAAATGTTTATATTCTATCAAAGTGGTTGTTGAATGTGTAATCATTCCTATGGGTAACCCAATTCGAAAATAATTGTAGCAAATGGTACGGAGTAGTTGTTTAACTGGCACCGAAAAGAAAAACAGCGTCATAACACATACCACTCTGGGCAGCCGGGTTATCAATAGGTATTGTGACATCCAGCCAATAATTAATCTATTAAAACAGCTCAATATACAACATTAAAACAGCTCAATATACAACATTCGTGTGATTTACGATGATTTGTCCTATTTGTCGCGCTTGATCAACGCGTTCGCTTTTACTGTACAAAACTGTTATTTTCAGAATGAATTACGGGCTGTTTTTTGTTTACAAATAGTGTAGTTATTGGTGTTGTAATTAGACTTGGTCAGGTAGTCACTTGGATACTTGTGATCGCGACAGTGAAGTTTTTAGTTTTTAGAATTTTCATAAAATGTATGATTAAAAAAATATTCGTTTGCTGGCTATCAACTGTCTGCATTCAGAGCCATTCCATCGTAATTTTTAAACATTCTGATAGGTTTATGAAAATAATCACCAAACATGCAACAGAAGTGTTTTCAATCCTTCACCACACTCCAAACACTGTCCAAAGGCCGTAATCATCAGCAAACATGTGTTAATTAAAATTAATTCACACATGTCTGAGCGTTAAATTATTCACAATTATAATTGTAATAATCAGGAGTCAGACCTAAGACCGTCCGAACCAAAAAGCCGGAGCCGGCCGTATTAATATTATCACATATCCGGGCAGTGGAGCTCTCTGGAAGAATTTTTAATGCTATGCTTTAATTATTTTGCCGTTGGCCCGGTTGGGCGCCAGTCTAAGTTCCATTCACATTAGAGAATTCATTTTTGCTACGGCCGCGCCTACGTTCTGAATTATTAAGGTGCTTGCCGAAAACTGAAAATTGCTGAGATCACCGGGTGCCAGACGGTGTGTATTTATGAGTGCGTAAATTTTCTAGAGGTATTCTGTAACCGTTTGTACATTATGAAGGGGGCTAATTAACCGGCCGAGTTCGGGCCCTGTTAATAATGGAGGAGATGCTGCGTAGTTCTAATGTTAGATGGGTTTAGGTAAAAATCTAGTCTGTATAATTTTTTAAGGTATAAATTATTGACAACCGCTGTCCGACATGTGTCCATGTTTGTTCTTTTTGGCGTTTATTCAGTCTTAGGGTGTTTTTACGATTGTTTGTTAATTCGAATAAAAAATACGAGTTCATTTACTTATACGTTTGATATCTTTGAAGAGTAAAATGATTGAATATAGCAAATTTCTTTGTACATATATCTGCAAAACGTATCTGCTCTAAATAGCGTACCAAAATTCGTAATATACATAAACACCGGCGAAAAAATGTTAATTAAAATTAAATCTTACCTAGTGAAGCCGCATCACAAAGAAACAGACGAAACAAAAATGTAATATGATTAGAAACAAATTACACACGCGGCCACGATAAGTCCGGCTCGCGGGGCTAACCAACCGTGGCCCCACGTTGGGCGGCACTCTGCCTTTGTCCGGCCACTTTCTTTGTATATTGTACCATTTCATGCAAAATTTAATTTCGTTTTCAAGACTCGTGCGGAATGATATTACGGTCGGCGGACGCCACCGCCGTTTGTAATTTCCCTCCTCAAGTGTGTGTGGACATCGTGCCTTTTTCATCGCATTCCGTTTCGGTGGGTGGGCACGGCACCGGTCCGGTACCGTTACGTTTATTGCGGCGTTGTTCGGAATTAAACAGTCGGATTGCAACCGCCGTTAATTACTATACACAACTACGGCCAGGTGGTTTATTGGCTGCTCTTTTAAAGCTGTGTGCATGATTTTGCTGGTTAATCAAAGTTCCCAGTGGAGTTTTGATACTCTCATTTGTAAAATTGCACGATTTGCTTTGTTAGAAATGAAATTGGAAATTAACTTTGTGTCTGTCACCGCCATTTTAGGTATACTAGAAATACAGAGACGAAAACAGTCCAGCATAAAATAACATTTATAACGATTTGAATAAGTATGGGTTTGTAACAAAACATCATTCAAGTATTAGCTCAGGTTCTATCTGTAAATATTCTTATCAAACCTAAGTGTTAAAACATGCCAGTTTGGTTCATACAAAAATACACATAAAAGTCGTATACAACATAGATGAAAAACTTGAAGAGCAACAAGTTCCTATACTCACACAATTTTCGTGACCCGAATCCACAGGGACAAAAGATTCAATAACCCCTATCTTGTAAGGAACTTCCAAATCCTTTCAACCCTTTAAGAATTGCATCCCCAATTTGTTATCGATACCAGTAACACGGTCCAGTGGCTCAGCGAGACTCCCTGAAGGGATAAAAAAGGGATTCTTTCTGTGATCTACCCGCAAATCGGTGTACACACAATAGGGGGCGATTAAGGTACTTAGGTTCGACGTGAGAAAGGGATTTTCTTTTTCTTCAGTTTTTTATGGCGTTTGATCGGTTTTGGGGAGGATGTTCCGCGATTTTAGCTTGTATTTTGTGGTTTGGACGTTTTTAAGGATTTCAGAAAACCTTTTTGAAAATACATAATTTAGGCTATCCGTTTTTTTTCGTATTTTTTCTATTGATTTTAATAATCTTGCATTCATTGAAGCAAGTTCAGCTCATTACAGTCTCCTGCTAATAATAATAATGTATCATATCCTACAATATAAATTCGCCACTTAATCCACCCCAAAGCCCCTAAGCAAAGACTACCAACACCATACAAAGATATTTAGTGGTACACTCAATAACCACACTAACATCCCTCAAACCTGTTTACACTGGCGATCCATGTCCAGTCTTGTTCAAACAGTCTCGCACAAACAGGACGGGGGCTAGATATTTGCATATCGGTCTCTTACATGTTTATCGAAGCGTCCGTGAGATTAAGTTGTTAATAAAGTTTGGCTAAGATGTGATGGTCATTTTGTGTGATAGTTTGGTTAAGGGTTTAGGATAAGTTTGTTTTTGTGCAAGGATTATTTTGGGAAGCTAATTTGTCATCTTTGGTAGGTCACTAATTGACTATGTTTCATATTTAATTCCTATTTGTGCGATTTGAACATTGTTCAGTCACAGGAACTTCTATATTTAAGATTTTGTAGTTGAGACTTTGCATCGGTAGAGTCTAGAACATTAGCCATCTAGATCAAACGCAGCTAAACGCGTTAAATACGTATCCTGACACACCACAAGTTACACAACCGACCTCAAAAATTAAGCCATCGAAAATCACCGATAAGAATAAAATCTCCCGTAAAGACAAAGAATAAGGAGGTATTAGTTGGGTGTACTGCAGGGTCCCGAAGCGTCCGTACGTGTACCTCGGATTAACCGGCAAATTGGTTTAAGCCAAAAGCCCGGATCACGCCGCAAGAGAATCAATCCCGATCGCTGGAGACGTGAGGGCAAGGATGGAAGCGGTTAAAGCGGAAAAGTAGAAAAGTAAAAATAGCAGGAGTTATACAAAAGAAGAGAAGATATATAATTTTCAATCATGATAAGCCACTACAATACAAAAGATATTGGGTCAAAAGTTAAAACGGTTGCATCAGCGAGTGCAAACTTAATGGCAACAGAAACTATGAGTTTCGTGATTATTCGACTTTCTAATTAAATTCGTGAATTTCGTGATGAATTAATAAAAAATATGTACATAATTTTTAAATCTAAAACATTTCACGTTTCATAAAACACAAGTATCCTATGAAAATGGAACATTGTTCGAGAACCCGACACAGATCTACTCCTTACTTTCTTGGCACGATTTCGATTCCAATAGATTCTAATAAGATTAGTGTTGTCACAAGGGTGTTAGATAAAATAGTTTGTGGCCTATAATTGGGGTTCAGGTCGGGCCGACCGATGTCAAACATGGCCATCCCAAAACACACCCTAACTCCTCTAATGAAAGCGTAATTTGGTGCAAAAACATTTTCCATGGTCATCACTCGCATGACTAGACAATATCGACTTGGAAGGTGATCTCTCAACCCTAGATACCAAAATTCGACTTTTTAGAGTTGAGTTTAGGTTGGTTTTCGACTGTGAATGTCGTGAATAGTTTTCTCCGATCGAGTCCCGTTTACAAATTGGATCGGTCGTCGGGTAAATCAGGGTTACCCAGTAATTGAGACTTACAGGATCGTTCGGTTTGCGGGTAGGTCGACGCGGTTGAAGGATTAGGTTGCGATGTATCGCTATCTATCGATCTTGGGTTAATGTATGGGATTTATCTTTGATGGTTATGGTAGAGTAGATTATGGTGTTTTGTTGTTGTGACTTTACGTTTTGTTGTTACTTGTTGTCCATTTATGGGTGGGTGATATGATTCAATAAACCACAACAGATAGATTACTGATATCTTTTTTGAACAACACATACATAAACTCACGCCTTCTTCCCATGGGGTAGGCAGAAACTATAGAAGGCTACGCTGCTTACATACTCCTTTTGCTTCGTTTACGTTCATACATCTGGTCATACACGCACGCCTGTTGCGAGTACTACGCACCTGACCTTTTTGAAGAATATCACCAATGAGGTCACTATGTCTTTCTGGGGCGTCCCCTCCCGGCATTTCCACTCACATCTGCCTTGTAAATACCTTTTGTTAGTCGCCTTTCATTCATCCTCTCAACAACAATGAGTTTTACAATAAAGAAAAATTGCTCAGCAAGTATAAAAAAAAAAATAGATTTCTAGACTTTAGTAGACTGACAGAAAAGCATTTTAAGCCCAAACAGAATCAATCCCTTACTTTCAAACTAACATCAAACAAACTTCCTTGGACGTAGGTTCTATTCCCGAGCGAATCTACTTGTTTCGTTTGTGTTTAAAGAGGATCGACTGCTGTTTGACGTCTGTCTGTGCCAATAATGGACGTTTAATTATTTGTTAGGTTTTAAACTGTTTTTAGGTTTGAATGGTACCTAGGAATTAGGATACAATTTCGTTTAAGTGCTTTGGTTAATAGTATAATAATAATTGATTAAGGTACATAAAGATTTTGTAGTACCTACATGAGGGACTTAAAAACTATGTATTACTATTACATGGTGTAGGTACATCTAATCGTTGGGTGAATGGCTGCTCTCCTAGCTAGATTACTGAGTAATCTGTATTTAGTGATTGGTTGAGGGTCTCAGTGTGATTCGTTTAATTTCGGGGAGTTATTGCTTTGGAATCAAAAGCTCGTCATACTATTGTAAAATCAAAGATGTTCCCAATGAGGATAGGTACCTGTACTCAATGCAGGAAACAAATCAGTTTTCAAAGAACTAAACACGCGCATACTTTCCTCTACCAAATCAAGACACAACCTCCCAAATATACCTGAACTTACATAACCAAAACAGAAGCAAACACAGTAAATATTCCAACATAATATTTAGCGGGAGATTCGCTTCCGAAGCTCGGAAATGCACCGAACGGCGGCGATAAGGGGTTATCAAAGAATATACGAGCCCACTCGAGCTGAAGATGCTGCGACACAGAGTAAATTAGTTGGGAAAATTGTGTTTAAAGATTATTATAAAGGTGAAGGCAATTTGTGATTGCTCATGTTTAATAGGGTTTTGGTGGCATAGATTATTTTGTATTGTCTTGTCTTGTCTTGTCTTGTCTTGTGAGCTACGCCTTTTCATTTTGTATTTTCTTCTGCTATTTAAGGTATTTTGCATTTTTAGAAAATACTTTAATCATTTTAGTGTCAAATATTTGGGGTTTTTTAACATGATCATTCAGCTAAAAGATGTCCACTGCAGGAAGTTCTTCGCCACAACGACCGGTTAAACTGTCGAAAATTTTACGCTTACGATATTTATGTTCAATATTAGAACTTGCATTCCCAAGATTTCATGCACAAATTTATTCTCCACCGAACTTCACCACCCCGTGCCAAAAATCATGCTATCATCCATGTACACTGGAGTATAAACAAACTGTAAAACTCAAATCCTCGGTGCAGACAGCAAGACTGAACATCTTAGCATAATTAGCCAAAAAGGGGCCGTTTATTGCTAATATTAGTAGTAAGGATTAATACCAACGGGTTCTGCGCTGTGCTGGGACTGCTAACTGCTATTACCATAAGTCAGGCGGGATATAAGACGTATTTGGTGAACTTGGTGCTGTTGCAACTTTTTTTTTTTTACAGAGTTAGTGTGTGGGATTAGATATGGTTAATAAACTGAAGAACTACAGGATTTTCAACTCATAATACAAATACTCCTCATTGACGTAAGATGCTTTGGGATATGACATGTAAGATGACAGTAAGACAGACAGAGGAAGAAGACAGAGAGAGTAAGACAGAAATGTTGCATTAGGAAGATTACAACGATACTTTCATGACAGTGCAGAAAATAACACAATACTTTTGAAAATACTTTTGGTACAAAGCCACAGCGAATGTAATAATTGAATGTATTAATTCTGTAACAAGGGATTTGATCATTACACATTGCTTGTGTAACTAATTATCTAATTTAATCCAAAATCGTGAACAAAGATTACTTACATGATCACGAGACAAATAATATTTCAAAGCAATTTTAGATCAGTCGCAATCTTTGCCTTCAATATAAACGACTTGCTCCCCTAACAGAATAAAAATTAAATCAATCCTCTAACCTACTTATCATAAACTTGGAAACAATTTTGATACTTGGTCGGCGCTCAATCGAAACACTTAATTGAAAGTCATCGACTCGTATAATACTCGTCTTAGGGACCAAGCCACAATACGTATCGGTACGTATAAATTCTAATGCAGAAATCCAAAAACATTACAAAAGCCACCCCCTTGAGCACCCGTCTGGATGGTGGATGCGGGCAAATCTTCGAATTAATTTTACTGCCGAAATATGCAAATTTGGAGATATAGCCGCCTAATAACATGTACAAAAGAGTGGTGACTCCGAGCGCGAAACACTTAGACTATATTGTGGCGGTATTGGGGCAGCGTTGCGCCTAATTGGAGTTTGCCTCTTAGAGGCCATCATTTGTAATAATGGCTGGCTTTGTAGTGGCACAAAATCTTATGATGTTTATAATAATGAGAAGAAGATAGCTAAACTAAATCGAACCTACGTATAATGTATGCAGAGTACATATTTGGTTATAATTGATTTGTGATCTATTCGATTGTTCATGTCATATCTCTATAAGATATCTTAAAACAGATCAAGATCCTACATTCAGTCAACTGTAAATTCTTAAAACTTGCAAGGATTTTCCAAAATCTTGACCACAGCCTTTCTTCAAAGAACAGTCCCGTCTACAAGTTGTCAACTAAACAATAATCTATGCCTTAATCGTTACCTCAGGCTAACATTATAGCCGCTTCGAGGAGCTTAATAGGTTACAAAATTTACCGTGATAGTAGAAAATACACGATGCTTACGTGCCAGCTTTCTCGGGAACTTATCAGGCTTTATTAGATTTCAGGTGTTTAGTTTCTTCACTAGACGTGGTTAAGCCTTCATTTTATAGTTGAAATTTGTTGCACTATATTGGCCTTTGTTTAAAACTTTGTTGGGGGCGAATTTATTAGTATTTTTTATGGGTATGGGTTTTAAGAAGATTTCTGTGTTGATTTGTTTTATGGGTAAAGGTTTCAAGAGGTGGACAGTTATTACAATACGCCATACTCGCAGGTTAGTTATCTTAAGAGATACAATTACATTAGATTACACTGAAGAGGTCAATTTTAGTTAAACCGCAAAATTCGGAGATTTCATCGACGCTATTAGGTAGTTTAAAAAGACAGCCATCACATTTCATCAGATGTCTTTCATCGATATATCTTGACGACATAATCATTGTATTAATAAGAAATGCCTTATAGAAGGAACACTTACTTGCACAACACAGTCTCTTTGCCGGAATCAAAAAGACCTGCCCTTCCCCACCTAGCAGGTAGTTCGGCGATAGTGACTCCTCGAGACCCCCACACGCAGATCCGGCTGCCGCAGCCGCTTGTCATGATCCTCTCCACGTGGAATGATGGTGGGATGAGAAAGAGGAGTTTCTGGAAATAGAGAAGAAAGTTCGTTAATATGAAACTTTAGTTCACTTGTGTTGGTTCCGTCGATTTTAACACCTATTATTGCGGAGCAGAGACAATACTTAAAAAATGGCCTTGTATCATACGTACATTATGAAACAGGAAAGGGGTTATGATTTAAAAGATAGAATATATGGAAGTATGATGTAACTTTAAGACATGGTTTCTAAGGTGTCGCGAATATTTGAAGATGAATAACCTAATTTAGAGGCTTGTAATATTGAGTATGTTGATAGATATAAAAACCGGCCAAGTGCGTGTCGGACCACGCACAATAAAGGGTTCCGTAATTGGGATGAATGTATCCCAAAAGCAAACAACATTGTAGTTGAAGATCATGTAATCCCATACCTCGATATATGTCACGGTTAATTCTCCAACTGCAAATGTAAGTTGGTCGACTATTACTCGTTATCTTGTAAAGCCTATTTAGCTGTGATAGTTTTCCTTTTAATTTCGTTATCTAAACAACTGCCATGAATTTTTTCACATATCCAAAACAAGCATTTAGCTGGCAGGGGCGGGGAGGGGGGGGGGGGGGGCACACTTGACTCGTACAAAAATTAGCGTTTTAATGCTCAATATTATGCAAACGGATCCTTGAATCGAAAAGTGGTGTTCACAGACCCACAATATTTTTGAACGGCCTATCTAACGATATCCCATCATGGGATAGACGAGAAAAAAAATATCATCCCCACATTACGTGCAAGGGAGGTAAGTAAACAAATTGTTTCTCAAGTTTTTATTTTCTAGTACCTACTAAGCGTCCCTGAGCTACAGTGGGGACAGACAGACGGACATGGCGAAACTATAAGAGTTCCTTGTTTACAACAGAACCCTATAAATGGATAGATGGAGGGGGATCAATGTTCAAATTCTCATATTTGCTAAATATGCTACCAAACCATGTAAAGCTATAATTTACCTAAGCTTTACTAGACTGTGTACATTCCAGTCTTAAAACAAGCCATCAAGCCCAACAAGAAGCTCTGAGACTCGATCCCGATTCTATTTCACACTCCGCGATCAAGGCAACTTTTTCAATTTCCTTTAGAAATAAGCGCTGTGCGGACCGCGGGCGGCCGTCAAACGATAAATGATTATAACTATGACGTCAGGGGAAACGAGGCAAGGCGCCGGTGTAATGAGAAATAAGACGAAAAATCCGACGAAGCCAGGAAGCCGAGAACGCTTCCTACTTTATTTTTTGTTCCTTTTATTGATTAAAAAACTTTCCTAATCATATTTTTCCTTCGTCTCGGGAGATAGTTAGGTTATCGGCGCTGCTCAGGATTCTCATGTTGATTGTTTTTGTTTTTGATATATTTTTTGGGATTTCAATTATGATGGATGGTTTTATTTTTAATTAAGCGATATCAAAATATTTTTGCATGTTCTATCGTTTCTCTGTAGTGCAAAGATCTATGTCTCTTCAATAAGCCAATCAACATGGCGGCATATAAGAAAAGAAAGCCATCCGATTAATTTCTAAGATGCAACCTGACATTAAAATCAAATGATACAAAATTGACAGCTATGTCATCCACATACACTGAATTGCCTTTACCTACCATCACTTACACTAATAAATATTATATAAAAATCTCTAAACTATCTCAGCAAAACAGACCTAAATCAATGTACAACGAAGCGCCATCCAAACCAGATATTAATAGTCTAATCGCGATACTAACTATTGCAGTTTCCAGTACATTAACTGCCACGCAAACTTGCCAAGCACAGCCCCTGTTACAAACTGTTCAATGTACTTTAATGGTCTATTAATATTTGGGTGGTCAAAGGTTTGTCATTGGCGTTGGTTTTGGTTTGGATCTTTGTTGTTGGAAGATGGATCGTGGGTTCTGTTAACCGTTGAAAGCTCTTTACAGATTGTTATTATAAAGCTATCTGATTATCAGTATGGTATTTGATTGAACACTCATTTGAAGAATTTAGTTTTTAAGTAGATATTAATGTCCATGCAATGCTTTTTCGTGAAATTAATTCGAAATGAAAAAAAAATCATCAAGATTAATTACATGAAACAGATCCTTTGAAGAAACACCAACATCTACCATAAAAAGGTACAGTCAAAATACAGGCGAAAACATTCAACTAGTATATGCAAATAAAGCCGCCCACAAAAATATATCTACACGAGAAACAATAGAAGTTCACCCTCTTCGGCCATTATTTAAAAACATTGAAAAACCCAAAACGGCTACAGTGCATTAGCGGGTGATTATCGAAAAGAATCAAAGTGGGTTAACCCTACCGAATGGAACCCGGAACGTTTTGACCTACGCGGTAACGTTCAGTTGGGGTCAAAGTGTTAGCGAGTAATCTTTTTGTTAGAAACATTATTGCGATGATTTTTATTTATTTATACTAGCAGTGCCCCCCTGCTTCCCACGGTTTTTGCGTATTGACAAAACATGAAGATTCCTTTATTATATGTATGTTTAATATTAATGTATTATACACATAAACCTTTCGGAACAAATTCTCTAAATTATGGTGAAATCCGCATCAGTCCGTTGCGTAGTTTAGAAAACATCGCGGCCACACAGACAGACACGAAAAGCGACGTTAATTTATAATATGAAAAATACATAGAAATAAAAATAATTTATTTGCTCATAATGTAGGTATACAGCTAAAATGTAATTTATGTAATTAGTCCTGATACATTATACCTTACGGCATGCACTATTATCAAACAATAGAATTTATTTAAATATACATAGAATTGAATTAAACTCTATTACGATTTGGTATTTAGTAAAAACAGTGTGTAAGTGAATCTACCTAGAAAATAATCTAACACGTAACGCAATAATAGCTATATAATTGTGTATATATAATATAAATTATCAAAATTATTATAATAATAGCATAAATAAAAACTTGAACATTCACCTATGATAACAAATTACCCACAAACAGCACCATTTATTTACAAGTTTTGTCATTTAAAAAAAATATTGACAAAAAGAAAAATTGAAGAGTAAAAAAGGTACTGCTTAGTGCCTTTGATATACTATTTAACAACATTTTATGGTTTTCATCATGTAGAATCTGAGCATAATATGATCTCAATTATTAAATCGGTTTTCTTATAATTTATATGGAATATCGAAGCAAGAGCTTCGCTTAGAAGCGAATAAGTAATTGTTCAAATTCAAATGTGTATTGCTCAACACAGTACATAATTTAAATTTCCAGAAGCCAATTGAATGCGCAGTCCACTGTGTTGGACCTATAGAGGCATGAGGAACAGGGTGTAAAGTTCACTCATCCTCCATAGAAAAGGGAGGATCCTCCGACCAGACGGGTGTCATGTCTGGTGGGCAACTGCCCGACGGTTGATGTTGGGATGTTGTATATATGCTAGTTGCGCGGTAAACTCTGCTTGCGCGATGCAGGATTTTGCGTGACGTCAGTGTGCTGCTTTGTTCATATGTGGCGATGTAGATGCCGCCACATCACTCCCCTCCGGAGGCCGGAGGTCGATAGTGGGCTGAGTCGTGTATCTTGCGATGATTGCCAGTGCCAGATGTGGTTCCAGTGGGTCGGAACCGGTTGTCGCATAGTTCGCGGTGGGTCGGAACTGTCTGCGGTGATGCCCCACTGAGTCGGTGTGGCGCTGCGTTATGCTCCAGTGAGTCGGACGTGGTACAGCGCCGGGTTGAAGGCTGACTGCTGGCGTCGACCAGGAGAGGGTTGAGGAGCTCTGCTTGTTGACCGGCCGAAAGTGCAGTGTGCTGTGCCAAGGTTGCTGGTAAGGCTTAGGGTGATGACCAGGTATGCGCGGTCGCTGCATGCTGGTGGTCAGGATACCCGTTGAAGCCGTGGGTGCTGGCTGGCTGTGTGACTCGCCGCTCGAGAGCTTGAGGAAGTGATGATTATGACGTCACGCTGATGTAGTTGCACGAAGGCTGCGCTGACGTTCATATTCGGGGTCACCAGTATAGAGGAATGAGGATGTTCCTCATGCCTCTGTAAAGTTCACTGGGTGTAAAGTTCACTCATCCTCCATAGAAAAGGGAGGATCCTCCGACCAGACGGGTGTCGTGTCTGGTGGGCAACTGCCCGACGGTTGATGTCGGGATGTTGTATATATGCTAGTTGCGCGGTAAACTCTGCTTGCGCGATGCAGGATTTTGCGTGACGTCAGTGTGCTGCTTTGTGCATTCAGGCAGGCAAACTTATCACAAAAATTATACAATGTCATGAGTACACACTTTAATGTGTTCTTGGATGGCAAACCTGCAGATCCAGCTGATGGATGGTGGTCACCGCTGTCTATGGACAACTGTAATAACAGAAGCATCGCATAACATCCCACAGACAAAGCTGAAATATCTCACGTGCCAGTTACAGTCTAGTTCATTATCATGCAAGTATTTTTGAAGAAAGAGTCAAGATATTTCCTTCGTTTTTATTATGATTCCGTAGTTAACTTGGAACCCTTTTTTTTGGGTGGAAAATCATCATATAACTTCTCCCGCTCTGGGCGGAGCGGGAGGGTGTGTCAGACTCTTACTGACTAAAACCCACCCGTATTCCTTCCTGCTGCCTGTGTTGCCAGGGGCCTCGGTGACCCATAAGTACCTTCCCGCGACCCCGGCAGGCATCGGCCCTAGTGGACCCCTACTTTTGCGCTGACGACATCTCTTTGAGGCGCGCGTGGAATACGACGCGCCGTCGACCCGGGCCTGGTTCTTACCGGACGGTGAGCTACCCATTGCTCACCGTCCGTAAGCCCGCGCCTACGGTGGCTGGAAATCCGCCCAAGATTCCAGACGCCCAGTACTTATAGTTTCGCCATGTCCGCCCGTCTGTCTGTCCGCGACTTAGCTCAGAGACTCTTAGTACTAGAAAACTGTAATTTGGCATAGGTATACGTATTAATCACGCCGACAAAGTGCTAAAATAAAATCTTGAATAATACATTTTGTTGAGAACCTACCTAACCTAAAAAATATCATCCCACTCCACGTGCAAGTGACCCATCACTTGCACGTGGAGTGGGATGATATTTTGTCCTCGTCGGTGATATATTTTTTCCTCCTCTATCCCATGGTGTGGGTTATCGTTGGATAGATCGTTCAAAAATCTTGCGGGTCTGTGAAAACCATTTTCGATTCCGTGCAAATTTTTGCTAGTCAAGTGTCCCCCCCTGTCAGCTAAATGGTTGGAAGATGGTATGTGAAAAAAATCATGGCAGTAGTATATATAACGAAGTTAAAAGGAAAACTAGCCAATGGGCTTTACAAGTTAACGAATGATAGTCGTCCAACTTACATTTGCAGTTGGAATGTATGGGATAACATGTTTTTAAACTACAATGTTAAGTTTGTTCTTGGGATAAATTCATCCCAACTACGTAACCCTTAATTAAGCGTGGTCCGACGCGTACTTGGCCGGTTTTTCCATGAAAAGAAATATACATACATAACTTGAATAATACCCGACTGCGCGACAGCAAAGACAGGGTTATGTTTTTCACGCGTGTCTGTTTCCTTTGTATGTGGGATTCTCTGTACCCCCCCAGCATCCTAACGGCTGGATGGATTTTAATTCATGACATTTTGTTTTTATAAAATCAAAATGGCGGATTTAAGACATCAATGTCTTGAAAAAGAAAATCATACCGTTGCCACGTGGGGTATCAAAATATTCCTAGCTTGTGGAAACGATTCCAAAAATATAACACACTAAAAGGTTAAAAATAATATCTTTAAATTTTTTATTGCTTATTTGCACTCCAGTCAGTGGCACCCCACAGTGTGACCAACTCACACGCTGTGGTCACAGCGGGGCGGGCATAAATTCAGGCGACGAAAACCTCCGACAGTTCCGAAGCGTAGCCTACGCGACGCGATAATGGCTTCGAATTTCACGCCTAAAATATGGCCCAGCACTTTTACGAAAAAAAAAAGGATTTTTGAAGGTTGAAATATGTGTTATGGGGGATGGTATGACTTTTGACGAATTGACGATTTTTACTATCATATTCATATCACGAAACATGTATTTTTCATACACATATGATACATAACATTATCGAACATTTAAAGAATCATCACATACCAAAGCAGTGACTACGCTTAATATCTAAATAATTACATCTAAACACAAAAACCTTGATACCAACAAAATAAATTATGTATGCAAATTCACAAACAAAACCTACAATAAAAATAAGAGCCAGGGATTACTGTGGTAACGTATTAAAATTCCTGATAGGTACACACATAGCTGAACCTCGAACAATTAAATGAAGGTGGGTGTCTAAGGGGACGCCTGCGCGGGGGAAGGGTTATTCGCCATATTTAATAAAATAATAATATTATGAAAAAAAAAAATTAAATTATTCAACCCGCGTACGTCCGTGTATCGCGATCGGTGTCCCAGCCAGATATGTATAAAATTTTTTTTCGCCATTCTGTTCTACGTGACCGAGGAGCCTCGCAAAGATTGCCAGTTCGGTGCATGTATTCAAATAATTGTTTGTGTTTTTTCATTTTAATTCTTCCACGGGTGGAATTTTAATGATGCGTTGGTATAAAAGATTGGAGGATGCTAAGCGTTTATATAAAATTTTCGCAGCAGGATTAAAAAGGAAAATCGCCTTTGGATTAAGAGCGGGCGGTCAGTTTTTATAGGTAGGTACGAGATTCGTGTTTTAGTTTATTTTTTTGCAATTTCGGTGGGAATGATTTATGTAGAATATGAAATAGGGCTGAGCAGTCTCTCAACCAGATTCAGATTTAAACAAAAGTATATGTAGGTATAAGACATACATACACATACATAAACTCAGGCCTTCTTCCCATGGGGGTAGGCAGAAATTATAGAACGCCATCTGCTACGCTCCGTACATACTCTTTTTGCTTCGTTTCTCGTTTCGTTCAAATTTTCTTTTTGACATATTATTTTCACTGTTTGACATTATATACCTAAAATTTTGATTTCAGACTTGTAATGGCAAACTTCATTAGGTTTAAATGGGTTTTTATTTTTATTATTTTATTAATATTTTACACAGATTTGTGTGTACCTTGTGAATGTGAGAACGTTGTAGGCTTAATAGACTAGATATTTTGTTGACCTTTTTTTTTTTTGTTAAGTACCTGGTACGTCTCGACAGGCCTACACTGTCCTCCCATACCTATTAACACAGTAATTTGAAAACATTGTAAAAGCCAAATATTTTTAAAAGAGTAACCGTGGAGTTTCTTGCCGGCTCTTCTGCATAGGAAACGACCCATTGGAACCGTGCACCTAGCTTCTGACGTTTCATAAGTGCCCATGTAGGTTTATGTGAAATACGCACTACGCACCTGACCTTTTTGAAGAACATCACCAATGAGGTCACTATATGTCTTTCTGGGGCGTCCCCTCCCGGCATTTCCGTCGTAGTAGTAACATTTTGTCGTCTCCTTTCATTCATCCTTTCAACATGACCAAACCATCTAAGCATACTCTTAGAATGATGCACTACAAAGAAAGACTGTCGAAATTAATAGAGGAGTTATCCCAATAAGTCACTAGTGTATGTCGTACAATTTATTCTTAGGCCCGCTTGCATCACAAAACACTAAAAACGTTTAGCGCTAAACGAACTATAAATCCTCGTTGTTTCTGTCAATCATTTAAAGTTGACAGAGCCAGAATGATTTTCTAATATTGTGTAATTATTATTCGACGTCAAAAAAAGGAGGAGGTCCTCAGTTCGTCGAAATCTTTATTTTTACTTTTATGTACATATAGCATAATTAGCCAATAATGTTCCCACTGCTGGGACACAGGCCTCCTGTCTGTGAGAGGGAGTGGGCTGTAATCCACCACGCGAGCCCAGTGCGGGTTGGTAGATGTCACATGTCTTCGATTTTTTGATTCTAGGACATGCCGGTTTCCTCACGATGTTTACCTTCACCGTTTTGAGAGCAGTGGTAATGAAAATAATTTACACAAAGTAAGGCGCCTGTCTGGGTTCGAACCTACGACTTTACAACTCGTAAGTCGCAGCCGTTACCACTGGGCCACCACTGCTCTACATATATATCTCTGTACATACGTTCCCCGATTACTCGAAGACGGCTGCACTGATTTAGTTTTTTTTTTATTCTTCATTATGGTTGCTAAGAAATTTATGTTCGTCACAATGAATATGCTGCAGTGGAGCTGACGGTGAAGTACCAGGAAAACTCCTCAACAACTAACGTCCCTTCATCTGCAGCAATATTTTGTAAAAGATGATAAGCAGTTGACATAAGGCTATTGTAACTTAGATAAAGTACAAACCGACCTACTAAATGCGTATTTTTCCCATTTCCTCTATGTGGATGGATAATAATTTCGTGTTACTATTATTTAAATAGCAGGTAAGTAATATTCGAATTTATGAGGGGTATGTAAGTACCACAACTAAAAAGAGAAAAATAAAAACACCGACACCGACTTCCGAAAAAAAGTTATTTTTTTTATTGTAAAAAGTGTTCATATTCTATTCTATGCTTTTTCATATGGCCTGGTCTTTAACATAAATGGAGGGAAACATTTAAGAGGTTTCTTGCAATTGTTCATCCAAGGGCTGATTATTACCAAAGTCATCTCTTATCCGTTGAACAAAAACTGAGGTCTCAATTTTTTTTAGGGAAAAACTGTCAAAAAATCAAAATTTATTTGCTGGTAAGACTTTCTGATAATAAAAGTTTGGTTGCATAGGCATGGAAACTAGACGAATACGAAAACAAAACGTTTGAGATAACAGTATTTATACTATCCACATTTTTACATGAGACATCATTCAATCGATTTATTACAACAAACTTGCCAACAGTATTACAAAAATAGCATATGGCGGCCGTATAATAATAAATATAATGCACCTAAACTTCGCACTTAAACCGATCACAGTGCACCGCTAGTAATTATGAATTAAACCCTGTAAGTCGACACGTTATTAAAGTTAGTACCGCTACCCGACGCTAGATGGCGCTAGAGGTCGTAAGTTCTATTTAAAGGGATTTGTTTGGGAGTTATTACAGGCTGCTTTGTTTGGTAGTTGTGAGTGATAATATGAGATTTATTTATGTAGTTAATTTGCCCAGTCAACAAATAACATTACTATTAGTTATCTGCGAAGTATCTTCATCGCTTTGAAAATCACTCCCTGTATTCAGAAAAAATCACGAAGATTTTTAAATAAGTTTTACAAATCCTCGTGATAGTGATTGGCGACATGGGAGTACAATTAATAAGCTGTTCTAGTATTAAACGTTTATCAGTTCCCCAACTCGTGGAAAGAACTACGGATGTCACACAAGTCAACTTCGGAAAGCTCGTAGGCCATTGCTACGACCGCTACGGCGTAGACTTCTACGCCGTAGCATTACTTGTAGAATGAATGCTACGATATTAAAGCTAGGATGTACTTTGTGGATCATAACCACGCAGTTACCAATGTGTTCGGATACATTTTTTAGGGTTCCGTAGTCAACAAGGAACACTATAGTTTCGCCATGTCCGTCTGTCATTGTCGCTTATTATATTAATGATGCCGACATATTATTGGTCAAAAAAAAAATGGGTCTATCCCATGATGTGGGGATCTATGGGAATCGTTAGATAGGCTGTTCTAAAATATTGCGGATCTGTGAAAACCATTTTTCGATTCAGCGATTTGTTTGCGTAATATTAAGCTTTAAAGTGATATTTTTAGAGACAAAAGTCGCCCGCCAAGTAAATGGTTGTTTTTGGATATGTGAAAAATAAAAATTCATGGCAGTAGTATATACAGGTGGATTTTTGAGACGGGGCAGTAGGGGCAGCTAGCTACCTTAACCGTTGTAGCTACAGGAAAACGATCTTAGGTGACCGCCCTAACTTTTAGTGTCATTTAGATCTGCATTCATAGATTTTGAAAACATAGTAGTCAGCAAGAAAATGGGCAGTTTCCACAAAACTTTTTGTGGTCCCAATCGATCCCAAACGGGATCCGGGGGATTTTTGCTCCTTATAAGAAACCTTATAAGGATTAAAAAACTCTATCGGACCAACTGAGGTTTGTGAACTAGAAAAGACAGAAATTGCAAAAAACGATTCCCATACATTTTGCAGGAAATGAGAATCCAACTTACTTTTTTACGATGGATAAACTGGCCGAAAATAAATAAAAAAAGATTAACTTCAAATTTCGAACGAATTTATGTTATAATTTAATTTGTTTTGAGAACAATATATACTAGTTTATTGTTTTTGAAAACGCTTTTCCTATACAAAGGTTTTTGCGATATCTGACTTTTGTAGCGGACAGACTAACTATTTTGTTCTTACGGCAAATAAATGTATAACTCGTATTCGTTCGAAGTTCATCTTTTGTTTATTTTCGGCCAGTCTATCCATCGTAAAAAAACTAAGTTAGAGTCTCATTTCCTACAAAATGTATGGGTGGAAATAGTTTTTTGCAATTTCTGACTTTCTAGTACTCAAACCTCTATTGGGCTAGTAGAGTTTTTTGATCCCTGTAAGAAACAGGATCGATTGGCATCAAAAAACATTTTTGTGAAAACTGCCCATTTTCTTGCTGACTGATTTTTTTTTCAAAATCTGTGAATGCAGATCTAAATGTCTCGAAAAGTTAAGGACGGTCTCCTAAGACCGTTGTCCCGTATCTACAACAGTTAAGGTAGCTGCCCTTACTGTATTTTCGTTTTAGTTCACATTACCTTGTTTCTACCTCTTTTGTTATGAGTGGCCAGTTACTATAGCGTGACCAATTACTATAGCAGTTATCCTACATGGAAACTAAAAAACAAACACTGTAATGAAAAATCTCGTCCACCTTTGTGTTTCACAGTTCACAGTTTCTAGGAACTGCAAAATGACCCTAGACAAACAGGTTTTTGCTTTAAAGTTACTTTGTATCTTAAGTTTTTCAGTCCTCATTAGAGTACTGAAAGTAGTAGGAGTACTCGAAGAACAAGGTGTGAAGATAGATTTAATTAGGGCCGTGGTATGCAGCATAGGTTCTAAGCTGTTAATGGTTGGTTATGTAGGGATGTTGTAGGCTTAATATACTAGATTTGTAGACCATTTATTTTTTGTTAAGTATCTGGTACTTCTTGACAGGCCTACACTGTCCTCCCATACCAATTAACGATAATTTGAAAACATTGTAAAAGCCGATTATTTTTAAAAGAATAACCGTGTAGTTTCTTGCCGGCTCTTCTCGATAGGAAACGACCAATTGGAACCGTGCACCTAGCTTCTGACGTTTCAAAGGTTTATGTGAAATAAAATATTTTGATTATGAAGTCATTATTGTTGGGTTATTTAGAAAAATAGGCTAAGTAATAACAGCCGCACGGGTCGATCGATCAGGTTAAGCTACGCTTGCCGCGGTTGGTCCGTGGATGGGGGTGACTATCTTTACATACCAAGACCCTCCGTGCCTCGGAAAGCACGTTAAGCCGTTGGTCCCGGCTGTCATTTGTAGATCTTTGACAGTCGTTACGGGTCGTCAGAAGCTCGAAAGTCTGACAACCAGTCTTACCAAGGGGTATCGTGTTACCCAGTAACTGGGTTGTGGAGATCAGATAGGCAGTCGCTCCATGTAAAATACTGGTATTCAGCTGTATCCGGTAAGACTGGAAGCCGACCCCAACAGTTGGGAAAAAGGCAGGCAGATGTTGATGATTTAGAAAAACAGGTGCTCGTTAGTACAATAAGAGATTTGGTCTCTACAGAAATAATTTACATGGACAGACTAAATTAGCTTAAAGAAACAGGGAAAAAAAAGGGAACAGGATACAGTAATTTTATTTTATTTTATTTCTTAAGAAAACTTACAGCTAGGATACAGATAGTTGACAGTTAGTGACAGAAGGCCAATTAAAAGTTTTCACTGACAATATTAGGGTAGCACAAGAAACAGTAGACAGGCAAGAGAAAGTAAGAATAAGTAAGTACTCGGAGATAATCAAGAGAAGAGTGAACAGGTTTTAGTGATCTTCAAAGAAGTGTTTACACAGTACTTTTTTTAGTTTAGGAACACTGGTGGCGAATAAATCAAGATCATCAACACTCTGACACATCGAGTTGTATGCCCTGCTAGATACAGATACAGATATCATTTTTAGTTACCATCGCTGACATTCTCGATGGGTTTGGCTTTACATATTCAACAACGTAGTATTTTAAAGAACAATTATTTCGTTGCAGGGAAGTTTAGGGCTTCCATGTGAGTTATAAATGCTAGTTTTCATACAAGTCACCTTGAATTCCGATAAGACGACAATCAATTCATGTGATGATAACGCAATCAGCAACCTTTATTACATAACACACTCATAGAGATATAATCGGTTTCATTTTGACAACATCCATTTAACAATATCCATTTCGGGTTAGTTTTTAAAACTTGTGTTCACGATACCAACTCAACGCTCAAACTAAAATGTCAATATCAAAGCGATTATCATTAGAAATGTGTTACACTATTAGACTGCAAATATGACTGCCGTTTAATTAGCAATAGGTGCTCCTTGCCAGCGATGCGGACGAATTTTGATGCCCTATGATTCTTATCCCTCGTTTTTTATATACATCATCATCATCATTATCATCATCATCATCTGCCTAGACTTTTTCCAACCATGTTGGGGTTGGCTTCGAGTGTAACTGGATGCAGCTGAATACCAGTATTTTACATGGAGCGACTGTCTATCTGACCTCTACATACATAACATACATAATCAGCCTATAATGTTCCCACTGCTGGGACACAGGCCTCCTCTCTGTGAGAGGGAGCGGGCCGTAATCCACCACGCGGGCCCAGATCGGGTTGGTAGATGTCACATGTCTTCGAATTTTTGGTTCTAGGACATGCCGGTTTCCTCACGATGTTTTCCTTCACCGTTTTGAGAGCAGTGGTGATGAAATAATTTACACAAAGTAAAACGTCTGTCTGGATTCGAACCTACGACATACTATTCGTAAGTCGCGGCCGTTACCACTGGGCCACCACTGCTCCGACTGCTCTGACCTCTACAACCCAGTTAAATGGGTGATACGATAAGACTGGTTGTCAGACTTTCGTGCTTCTGACGACCCGTAACGACTGTCAAAGATCCACGAATGACAGTCGGGACCTACGGCTTAACGTCCTTTCCGAGGCACGGAGGGTCTTGGCATGCAAAGATGGTCTCCCATCCACGGCCTAACCGCGGCAAGCGTAGCTTAACCAGATAGATTGATCCGTGCGGTTTATTACTTAGCCACAAGCCTCCTTTTTATATACGAGGTGCATTCAATAAGTACCTAGCCTCATCGCCAGAGCGCGCTGTAGTTTCAAAAGAGTTTTACCACAGTGTAGCACATTCTTTTTTAATTCTTTTTTCAAATTTTCATTCCAATCCCTTCATTTGTTTTAATTTGACAACTTATGGAAGCGAACGTGTCGATCGGTTTTACAAAAATGGAAAAAGAGCAATATCGTTCGGTGATTCGATTCCTATTTTTGGAAGGGAAAACGCGCATCGAAATCAAAGAGCGCTTGGATGCTGTGTACGGTGACTCTTCTCCATCGATGGCCACCGTCAAGAATTGGTTCAACGAGTTTGCACGTGGCCGTACGTCGGTTTTTGATGAACCACGTCCAGGTGCACCGAAAACAGCTGCTACGAAGGAAAACATTAAAAAAATCCATGATTTCGTATTGGCAAATCGCCGATTGAAGGTTCGGGAGCTAGCTGAGACTGTAGGCATTTCAGAAGGAACAGTGCATCATATTCTTCACGAGGAACTCGGCATGAGAAAGCTGTCGGCGCGATGGGTGCCGCGTTTACTCACACCAGAAAACAAGCGCAACCGTGAGACCACATCGGAGACGTGTTTGGCGCTGTTTAAGCGGAGTTTTTGCGTCGTTTTGTGACCGTCGATGAAACCTGGATCCACTGGTACACACCAGAGACCAAGGAGCAATCAAAACAATGGATCCAGACCGGGGAACGTGCTCCAAAGAAGGCGAAAACTGTAAAATCGGCCGGAAAAGTTATGGCCACCGTTTTCTGGGATTCACAAGGTGTGATCTACATCGATTACCTCGAGAAGGGTAAAACAATTACAGGGCTTTACTATGCCGATTTATTGGGCCGATTCGACACCGAATTAAAGAAAAAACGACCCCATCTGGCGAAGAAAAAAGTGCTGTTTCACCACGACAACGCACCGGTTCACATGTCTGCCGTTGCCATGGCCAAATTGGTCGAATTACGCTACGAATTGTTGTCCCATCCACCGTATTCTCCAGATTTGGCCCCTTGTGACTTCTTTCTGTTTCCTAATCTGAAAAAATCACTCGCCGGGAATAGATATGGATCGAATGAGGAGGTCATCGCCGCCACGGAGGCTTATTTTGCAGAGTTTGACAAAAACTATTTTTCGGACGGGTTAAAAAAGTTGGAGCATCGCTGGGCTAAGTGTATCGAACTAAAAGGAGACTTTGTTGAAAAATAAATTGCCACTTTTCCAAAATTTTCGTTTACTTTTTGTAGGCTAAGTATTTATTGAATGACCCTCGTACATATATTATTATTTGAAGTTTGGTAGCTTAAATATAATGTAAATATTATCTAGTTTGATAATAACAATAACAGTAAGTACTCCTTTCAATAAAAACACCCTGACCAACTCATAAACTCCAAAAATAAAATAACAAAGGAAAATTTCGCAGCCACCATTAGCGCCTTCTTCCAAACTTCTAAGGTCCACCTGTCCTAAAAACACCAGGGTGCGACATCGAACCGCGAATAGTTACAAAACTCCCGACATAAATCAGCCAACTCCAGCGTTACGTACTCTCTTCAGAACCATTAGCATTTTTTATGCATAGAAATCGATCCAGCGACCGGCTAATGCCTCCCACGATACATTAATATCTTAGTTTTTATGACTCTTCTGCAACAATTCGTCTCGTATAGCTGCGTATAACCACCTTCTCGTCCACACGCAAAATTCAACTTTATATTTTGTACTGTAAGGTGTGAATTTCGTAGGCAATAAGGTGGTAGGATGTGGATTTGCTCGCGGATTAAGTCGCGTTTACAGTTTAGCTCAAAAGTTACGCTGTAATTGTGAAGTGTACAAATATTTTGGCTAAGATTGGATTAAGGTGTGTGTGAGGTGTTCATTTTTAGTTCGGGCAGAATTTTGTCAAATAATAAATAAGAATAAACTCTTTATTCCCATAAATAGAGGTTACGGAAAAATGTGGAAAACTGACTCCAGAGCTAGGTTAGAGCACCTGCCTGAGTATTTCAGGAGCCAGTGACTTCTTCCAGCGAGGTTACAGTTTATCAAGATTTATGCAGCTAAGGTAATAAAATTATATTTAAGTTTAAAAAGCAATAAATTCAGCAATATGAAACCAAATTTAAAAAAAAATACAAAATTAAAGAAATGCTTCTTTACAGCATAATTTAATGCAAAATGGCCAGGTATCAAAATCAAAGGTACTGCGTTGTGTCCAATCTACTGATATAAAAAAACTTTAGTATAGAATCAAGTTTATAAAACTAAACAGACAAACGTGCTGCTGGGGAGTTTGTTCCACCACTTCTTCCCAGCTAAAGCACTAGGAAGTGGTGACGGGCGGGCATTTTTGGGGGACTGTCTTATGTAACTTTGACGTTCGAAAAGTGCTGATTTTCAGCCTAGTTTGAATAAATGACTTTTGATTTGATTGATTTTGATTTGATTTGACTAACATTATCTAATCTCATTTCTCCGACGAGGTCTTTGTGAGAATATTTAAATAGAGAATAAAGAAACTGGAGCCATTACTAAAATGAAGAATTAAGAGCAGCAGATAATATGCCAAAGAAGAATGTAATTATTTTCTTATTGGGGATATTGACTTACAAAAAAAAAAAACATTTTTGTTGTCCTAAGATCCGTGAACACACCTTTATTTGAATCGGAGTTGATAATAGGTGGGATTTGGCAATTTCCTTAACGCCGCCATTTTTCTTTCACGGCCACTTTGAGATTAAAAGTTTGGAAAATGGAACGTTCGGCGCCACGTCGCAATTTTTAACGTATCGGAGCATCGGGCGTTTTTCGAAGAAAAGTTTCAAGAGAGAAAATGTGCTTTTTTTCTTCGTCGAAAGATTTAATGTGGAGATGGACGATTTGAATTTGGTCGTTGATTGCTTTAACAATGATGCTCATGATTTATGCACTGAGTAGTTCACAAAATCCATAATTTTCAATGATTTCGGTCAAATAATGAAAAAAAAAACTGAAACAAAAAAAAATACAATAATGGGTTGTAATTATGATAGGTTGATTTACTGTTTTGTGAGTACTGTGTTTTGTGGTTCACGTAATGTTTTTTCACTAGTTAACTTAGTTAGTTCACTAGTTTCTGATACACTGAGCAGGATCTAAATCTGTTTGTATGCATTCTGGTCTTAAGTCCCTGGTCCTGTGACGTTTACTATATCTAACTACTAAATGATTACTTCTGATGATTGAGAAATGATCCTTCTTCTTCTTCTCACTCTTTGTCAAGTTCTCACCCTCACATGTTTCCTACATTATCCTCTATCCATAATTTACTCCTGATCATACATTTGCCTCTAAAGCAAAAATACGAGAGATATTATGTTAATACACGATACAGCACGTTTTCCTCTGGCGGTCTGCCAAGCAACGTTATCGGGAGCATCCTCTGAATATTATGACCAATACTTTAGCTCGGATTAAAAACTTATTTAGTTATTCTAATGGCGAACACTTGGTTATTTTGGCACTCTGGGACTTTGGGTGTAAGAAGTGGTGGGTATTTGTTTGGTTTTACATTAGCACAGTTGTGGACGCCGCATATAGTGACCTTATTGGTGATGTTCTTCAGAAAGGTCAAAAGTAGTTCTCGCAACCGGCGTGCGTGTATGACCACGTGTATGAACGTAAACGAAGCAAAAGAAATATGTAAGGAGCGTAGCAGGTGGCGTTCTGTAGTTTCTGCCTACCCCCATGGGAAGAAGGCGTAAGTTTATTTATGTGGCATAATTACTTTGTGTAAAATGTGATAGTATTTTTAAATGGAAAAGCAATAGAGCCTGCTGTTTTATAATCAGTGTTTTCTGGTCTGTTCAAATATGTACATTGATAACCAAGGGCTATCGTTTTACCCAGTTACTGGGTTGTGAAGGTCAGATAAGCAGTCGCTCCATGTAAAATACTGGTATTCCGCTGCATTCGATTAGACTGGAAGGGTAGGCAGATGATGATGCTGACGAAGTAGAAAGGGTAGAGGATAACGGTATCGTTACCCATGAGTGCCGTGAAAGCTTTGACGTAAGAATAAAAGAGAAAAATCTTATTTCAAGGTTAACATTTTTCACAGGAAGATAAAATGTCAAAATTAAAATCATCTTTTGGGCATATGTTTATGCACTTTCAAGTTGACAGTGTCCCCGAACGTACCTTCCAGAATGACAGTCTTGGTAACAAAACAAGCCATCGCCAAAAACTGGCCTTCCCATATTTTTATCTACCGCTCCAAGATCGGGTATGAAATTATCTCATCATACACTTAATGCGATAGTATCTAAGCAGAGCACACGACCGAGCCGATATCCTGGCACGGAGCCATTTTGTCAGCGTTATGTAAGGATTGGGTAAAACCTAACATAATGCTGACGTACTGCTTTAAACGTTTTGTATCGTAATTTAAAGGGTATGTTGTTGTTTTTTTTCGTGGTCAGTACCTATACTGCGTTCGCGATATAGTTTCCAAACGAGTAAACAGATATTAGTTTTTGGTAAAACAGCTCACACACATATATTTCAGTTTGCGGTACAACTTCAATAATTTTATGACCTTTTAAATAGTCATTCTGAAATCAACTTAATTTACAGTAGCATAAAGTTTTTTTGTTCATGACGGGCTTGTGGCTGAGTAATAACAGCCGCACGGGTCGATCGATCAGGTTAAGCTACGCTTGCCGCGGTTGGTCCGTGGATGGGTGACCATCTTTACATACCAAGACCCCTTCGTGCCTCGGCAAGCACGTTAAGCCGTTGGTCCCGGCTGTCTTTTGTAGATCTTTGACAGTCGTTACGGGTCGCCAGAAGCTCGAAAGTCTGACAATCAGTCTTACCAAGGGGTATCGTGTAACCGAGTAACTGGGTTGTGGAGGTCAGATAGGCAGTCGCTCCGTGTAAAATACTGGTATTCAGCTGTATCCGGTAAGACTGGAAGCAGACCCCAACAAAGTTGGGAAAAGGCTAGGTAGGTGATGATAATGTTTTTGTTCATTGCAAATAACGTCAATTGGAAACAAAGACTTGAATAGACTGTCTTTTTTTTCCATACATCTCTGACAACTCTTCTTCTTCTTTATTATCTTCCTAATCAAATCATTTTTTACCATCGATTTTTTTTTTGTTTCACATCGCCATCATGATGTGATGTGATCCTATTTGGGAGAGGCATGTCTTGCATTGGTTTGCTATGAAATGTGAGGCTATTGGAAAGCATGGTTAAGGCCAACCCGTCATACTTTTCATACGAACGGTCGTACGTAATTATGGCGTTGTACCACATCTTTTCTTTTATTTTTTTAAAGTAATAGTTTTCTTGTTGTATTTCTCTTCTATGAAAACAAAAAATTACAAATTTGAGAAACAATTGCAGTATAAGCCTGCAAAAACCTGCTTTTTTTCACAAACTTTATCTGAACTTTGGCCGTTCCTAATGTACTCATAAATTGTAAATGTAAAGAAAACATCTTCATATAAACCTCGCACATGTAATGGAGATTCAAAATGAGAAAAAATTATTTCCTGGAACAAGTTTTTTTTTAATTTCCGCACACTATTTTTCGTTCAATATTATCGCGTTCTCACTTGCTTGTTAGTAGGTAGTTCTTACTTTTTTTTTTTTTTTTTGAGTTTGGGAAATCATCAAATAACTTCTCCCGCTCTGGGCGGAGCGGGAGGGTGAGTCAGACTCTTACTGACTAAAACCCACCCGTATTCCTTCCTGTTGCCTGTATTGCCAGGGGCCTCGGTGACCCATAAGTACCTTCCCGCGACCCCGGCAGGCATCGGCCCTAGTGGACCCCTACTTTTGTGCTGACGACATCTCTTTGAGGCGCGCGTGGAATACGACGCGCCGTCGACCCGGGCCTGGTCCTTACCGGACGGTGAGCTACCCATTGCTCACCGTCCGCAAGCCCGCGCCTACGGTGGCTGGAAATCCGCCCGAGATTCCCGACGCCCAGGGCGTCTCCTGCGGCGGCTAGGGGCGAGAGGGCGCGAAACGTGCCTTTCCCTCAACCGTCCCGCCTCCTCCTTCGCGAGCATTACTGCTTCGCAGAAGGAGGTGACGGCTGCCCATGCCCTCTCGCTCCGTACCATGGCCTGAACCAGGGCCGGACGCGAGAGGTCTCTGCCGCCGATCGCCTCCACGAGGACACGGCGGTGCTCTGCCCAAGCCGGGCAGGCCTCCACCGTATGCTCCACCGTGTCCTCCGGGCGATCCACACAGTGGTGACACCCGGACGTTTCCTCCCGCCTTATCCGACACAGGAACCTCCAGAAGCTGCCGTGTCCGATGAGGACCTGCGTCAGGCGGAAGGTCAGGACGCCGTGGCGTCTCTCCAGCCACTCCTCAAAGAGGGGACTTATCGCCGCAATCGTGGCGTGCCCAGCACTGGGTTGCGACAACCGTACTTTCCATGACGCCATGAGATCCCGCCTCCTCCCGCCACTCCCATACGTGCGCGAGGATTTTTGCCTCCAGATCCCATGGCGGCAATACGGCAAGGAGGCTCGCTGCCTCACAGGAGACCGTGCGGTATCCCCGGACCATCCGGATGGCCATGACCCTTTGGGCCGCGCTCAACCGGCGGGCTGGCCGCAGCGCCAGAGAGCGCGCCCATACAGGAGCCCCGTAGAGGGCCATGGACCGCACGACCCCCGCGTAGAGCCTCCGGCAGGAGGCGTTTGGACCCCCTAGATTAGGCAGGACCCGCTTCAATGCAGCGCCCGCCCGCTCCAGTTTGGGAGCCAAACGTCGGAAGTGCTCCACGAAGTTCCACCGGCTGTCGAGGACGAGTCCCAGGTACTTCATTGTCGACTCGACGCCGATAGAAACCCCTCCTACCGTTATTTGGGACCCCAAAGGTGGCGCGTTCCGAGGACCATGAAAACACATGGCCTCGGACTTGTGCAGGGCCACCTCAAGTCCCAATTGCCGGATCCTTTCGACGATCGTCGCAACCCCGCATGTCGCTAAATCGGCCGCCGCCTGGTGCGACCTCCCCTGCGCCAGGACCAACGTGTCGTCAGCGTAGCACACTACGCTGACGCCGCTAGGGAGGTCGGCGCGCAGCACCCAGTCGTATCCGATGTCCCACAGATGCGGCCCCAGGACCGATCCCTGTGGGACACCGCACGACATCTCTTGCCGGTTCCACACTCCCTGGTGACCGGGGTAGATGACGGCCCTGTCCGTCAAATAGGCCTCGACCACACGACAGAGGTAGGTCGGCATCCGGTGATACCGGAGTGCCTCCCTGATGCAACTCCAGGGCAGGGTATTGAAGGCATTGGCGATGTCTAGAGACACCGCCAAGACGACCCCACCCTGGGCAACAGCATTCCCCGTCGTCAGGGCTCAGTAGTTCTTACTTGCGCTGGATGAAACAACAACAACAAGCTTTTCGACCATGCTCGCGTTACGATAGATGGACCGGGAAGGGCCCTCTTAACATAATATTGCTGTCACTTAAAAAAAAAACCGGCCAAGTGCGTGTCGGACCACGCACAATGAAGGGTTCTGTAGTTGGGATTACTTGGGACGAATTTATTCCAAAAACAAACTTAACATTGTAGTTGAAAAACCTGTTCTCGCATACATCGATATACGCCACGGTCAATTCTCCAACTGCAAATTTAAGTTGGTCGACTATAACTCGTTAACTTGTAAAGCCTACTTAGTCGTGATAGTTTTGCTTTTAATTACAGACCTGCAATATTTTTGAACGGCCCATACAACGATACCCCCACTCTATGGGGTAGACGAGATAAAAACTATCATCTCCACATCACGTGCAAAAAAAATCTTGAAAAATTTTTAGCGTACCCACGCTAAAAATTATTTTTTCAAGATTTTTGTTGGCGTGATCAATATGTATACCTATGCCAAATTACAGCTTTTTAGTACCAAGTGACTGAGCTACAGTGGGGTCAGACAGACAGACGGACATGGCGAAACTATAAGGGTTCCTTGTTTACTACGGCACCCTAAAAAAGAGGGCAAGTGCGAGTCGGACTAGCACACAACGTACCACTGTACAATACTTAACACTCCTCACCCCTTTTAATTTTAAACTTTATTTCATTTTTATTATTTGCTGTCATAGCCGCCATAAAAGTACACACTCTGTGAAAATTTCATGGGTCTATTACGGTTCAAAATATAAAGCCCTGTGACAGACGGACGAACGGACGGACGGAGGGACAGCGCAGCGGAGCCTTAGTAATAGGGTCTCGTTGTCACCCTTTGGGTACGGAACCCTAAAAATGTGGACACGTGGGAGATGAAAAATGGAAGAGATTTTGTTTTGTGAATTAATAACAAGGCTTTCGAAGCCAATTTAGAGCCAAAGACATCCCAAACAAAACGCCATTACTCCTAAACAATACAGCACAAACAAAATTTTCCGCCAACTTGAACATGGGATATTATTTTTAATATGAAAAAAATAAACGTTGAACCGTTTGCGAAATCGTTGCGACCATCTTTCCATTACCGCAAATTACCGGGAGAGGCCAGGGCTAAATAACGTCACGTATTTAATTACGAGCTCTGCGGAGCCTCAAAAGTGACGCTTTTGAATTGTAAGCTAGAGTTTTGGGACACATTGGCAAGGGGACCTGGGATCCGGATTGGAAGTGGGTCCATTGGATGCCCAATACTCTGGCTGTACTAATATTTGGGATACAATAAAAATTGTTATGGAACTCGTAAATAAGTTACAAGAAAAGTGTGACAGGAGCCGTGTTGAAAAAATAGGACATAAGAAAATTTAAAACTCATATTAAAAGTACACTTTGTAAACAAGCATTTTACAAATTACATGATTATATTCAAGATAAGAATGCCTGGAAAAATGCTGGTCCAGCTCCATAGGACAATCTAGAGTCTAGACAAAATCAAACTGGTTGCTAATTTAATTGTACAATTTATTATTTGATACAAATAATAAATCAATATAGAATTTACATTCTGTGATTACTTTAACTCACACACTGACCTATTATTTTTTTTTACACTTTTACAATGTTTGTAAATATGTCAGCATCTATCTGTCATTGCTTTATTTTTAATATTTTTTTTACCTATTTTTTTTTAGTAATTTTATTCTAGATGCATCGTCTTCACATATAATTATATAATGCATTTACCTATACAAAATTTTGTAAAACATTTTTAAAGAGTAGACAAAATTTTGTAAAACATTTTATCAATTAATTTTTTTTTTTAATTTTGACGTTCAAAGTTCCTTTTATGTACTTATTTCAAATAAGGAACGGGAAGGTACTTATGGGTCACCGAGGCCCCTGGCAACACAGGCAACAAGAAGGAATACGGGTGGGTTTTAGTCAGTAAGACTCTGACACACCCTCCCGCTCCGCCCAGAGCAGGAGAAGTTATTTGATGATTACCAATCCAAAAAAAAAAACGTCGTCCATACTAGGATACCCTGTGTGACGAATACTTCCGGTTTTGTGTTATGGTATGTACCTAATAAGTAACCTCTACATCATCATCAATCATCATGGATCATGGGTATTCTCACCGACTTGATCACACAAGTATGTCATCTACATACTTACAACATGCCTGGTAGGCTTGTCCCCTATTTCATGGGACTTAGGAGTCTACAATACCTCAAATTGCTTAGCATGCTCCTCCGTTATATCGAATACATACCTACTGCACATAATCTGCCTGTAATGGTCCCACTGCTGGGATACAGGCCTCCTCTCTGTGAGAGGATACATATCTTCGAATGTTTGGTTCTAGGACATGCCGGTTTCCTCACGATGTTTTCCTTCACCGTTTACTACTGCATCATTCGTTATGAAATAAATATGTGGTAAAGTTGAGGAGTAATATTAAGTACTATACTATTCAACGAAAAAAAAAAAAAACGATTCCATAAAAATTTCTCAACAGAAAAACAGAATAGTAAACCGCTAATATTAAAAAAAAAAAAAAAACTTCTAATTAGATCACGAAACTTTGCATAGTAACTGAACTAAATATAAAGCAGATACTATGTTATTTTTTTAATTACCATTATTTTTACCGTAAAAAGAAATTACCTAAACTATCGGCGCCTCGGAGCCTTCTCCCTGCCGCCCTGTATCGCGTGATCGCGAGTAGTAGTGTGCGAGCGAGATAAAGAGTAAGGTGGCGCTTAGTTATTATGGACTCTTTAAACATAAAAAAGCGAAATGTGGGTGTACTACACCTCTGCCTAACTCTTAGGGGATTACTGGCGTGATAATATGTTGTATCTACAACAAACAAGCTAAACATCTTCTTCATCCGTGTTTCACAACAGCCGGAGGTCAATCGAGTCGGCCACTCTAATGTTTACTGATAAAAAGAAAACCAATTTGTGTTCCCACCCCCGACCGCCCCTGCCACAAAGGAACGCTATCTAGCGATAAATTATCGAAATTATTGCATTAAAAATTCCATCTAGTAAGTCAAAGCGAGCCATTATGGCCGCTCTGTGCCGGGTTCAACAGAAAAACGACGTAACTACATTGTTCTTCGTACACTTTGTGACGTTTTAGTTCCGTGTATGTAATTTTTCTTGGTAAACGTTATGGGAAACCGTTTTTCTCTCGGAAGAGAAGCGAGATACTTTGATATACTTAGGGTGTCGGTGTACAGTTTTATGTTTTAGGATTTAATGAATGTTTCGAATGAATTTTAAATTGGTTCATGTTGCTTTTTTCCAGTATACCTGGCGTTATTAGTTTTTGTACGGTAGTCGTAAAGTTTTGACGAAATTAGAACTTTGTATACGTTTGGTTTCTGTAAATTGCATGCTTTGTCCAGTTTTTAATTTAGTCAATCTTTTTGTGTCTCTACTAGGATGAACTCAATTCTAAGAACGTGCTTCTAATTATTTTGACAATGTTGGTTAGACGCGTTGATTAATGTTTAACATATTTGATATTCCAAAACATCACGCCTGTAATTCCTGAAGAGTTAAAAAGAAACCCAATAACGCTGCTCGACCTAGGAATTGAAACTAGGACCTCGTGTTCAGCAGTAGCACTTGCGGCCAATGGACCTACGATTAAAACGAGTTAAAAAAAAAAAACAAGAAAAAATGCAAAATAATTAAAATAATTTTGAAAATTATCTTCTGATAATAGAAAGATCGACCATAGGCAATGATTACAACCAGTTCCAAAACATTAATTATCTCAATCCAATAGCACAGACCCGTAGTACCATACATATGTATGGTATTACTATTATATTATTCGTTGAGTCTTCCTGGAATTTTCCCAGAAGCCTCAACGAATAATATAGAATTCTGGTACAAAATCCTGTACCATCGATGCATAACAACGTTGCTTGCATGGAGGTGCAGCCAATTTCCTGGAGCGCCTCATTCCAGCTAATTTTCATATTAACGAACATGTCTGGCTTGTCCCGAACGATATGACTTGTTCGTGTAACAAGCTATTGTATAATAACTGGTAAGTTTTCTTGATAGAGAACAGAAGGATGTTAGGGAAGGATGTTTGAAAGGTTTAAAGGTGTTCAATTTAGGGAAAAATTTGTTGATTATGAGATGACGAGATGAATGGTATTCGACTGGAGAGGCCTATTGGCACCTTGTTTTTATGTATATTCATGTATTTTTTTTTATCATTTCATTGTGTTTTTGTGTGTTGTGCTGTCTTTTTTGTGCACTGAATAAATGGTTTATAACACACTAGCTGTTGCCTGCGGCTTCTTTCGCGTTAATGTTGATTTTGTCAATAATTTTTAATAATTTTATATCCCTCGGGAACAGTAGTTTTTTCTGGATGAAAGTTACCCTATATCCTTTTCTGTACCCCTGACAACGTGTATTCAAAATTTAATGATGATTGGTTGAGTAGTTAAGACATGAAAGCGTAACAAACAAACAAACTCACTTACGCATTTATAATATTATATACTAGCTGCGCCCCGCGGTTTTACCCGCATAAGTCTCGATCCCGTGGAAATATCGGGGTAAAAAATATCCTACAGCCTAATCCAGGTCATGGTCAACCCATGTGCCAAATTTCATCTAAATCCGTTCAGCCGTTTTAGCGTGAAAGCGTAACAAACAAACAAACATAATATACAGGGTGAAATTGAATTCATGGGCATTCCAGTAAAAGTTATTCATAATGATGAGTACAGTGACCTCTTAAGAGGATTCTTAAGGGGCCACTGTACTCATCATTATGAATAACTTTTACTATGGGACTAAACCTGAAATCGCAAAAAAAAAATCAGATGTTTCCTACATTTTGACGAGTTAAGCGAACATAAAATGTAGGGATTAACAGATTTTTTTTTCTCGCGACTTCAGTTTCGGTTTGAAACTATGTAGGTCTTGAAGATGCACCCATAGATTGCAAGTCAAAACTTAGAAAATGTCCGACTTTTTACACGACTTCGCAAAAAAAAGGAGTGGAATATTGAAAACCAATATTTTCTTTGCAGTCCTTAGAACAGTTTTTTACAGGTTTCTCGTCTTCGACTTCGCTAAAGATATTGGTTTGCAGTTTTCCACTTTTTGGCATATTGTTGTTTTTAATTTTTTTGTTAAATTTTTGTAATTCACTTTTTGACAAGGCATGCGTTTTGAAATTTATTAATGATTTATTTTTTGTTATGAATACCTAATCTCTGACATTTATGTGCCAATTTACGAGATTATTTTATTCAAGTTTACTTTGTTGGGTTTACGAGTATAACATAGGTACGCTTTATTTCAGAATACATTTATTACCCATCAGTTTCCTGAAATAAAGTACCTACTCGGAAAATACCTTTCCGTTAGGAAACTGCTTCGGGAAACTACTATGAGGTATAAGTGATAACGTATAAATGTATCTTGTGTTTTTTTTTTACAATAAGTGTGTTATGGTATTTTTAAGAGCTGTGGATTTTATGATTAATAAATAAAAAATATTAAGTACTGATGTTTCTTGCTCTGTCTGCCTAACATTGGCGTGCACTGGTTCTCCACGGAGGGTAGGCCACGCATACTGACACCAATAAAAAAAAAACTAATTCGTGCAACATCACAGCGTCGCTCTACATATGATGACCCTCAAAGTAGTCTTTATTGATTTACAATATTTCAAAAAAAAAGTACACAATTTGTATTATTGTATTACATTGTTAAAATAAATGCATTTGGCGTTGTTGGTAGGGTAGGCTAGGCCTAATTGCCTCTATGGTCGGCACGCCCCTGCTGCCTAATCTAAGGTAGATTGTACAAGAGTCACAATTATTTTTTTAATACCTTATGTCATGTACCTACAATCTATGCAAATAAATAAACGTTACTTTACTTTGTAATGTGCATAGATAAGGCTCAGCCGATTTCAAACCATTAATTTCATGTTTTCCTACAATATTTTTCTTCACTTGCTATCAAAAATCACGAATCGTGCAGCAGAATAGCATTGTTTCTTGTTCTTTAATCAATTACATCATTACAGTTCAGCCGACAAAAAAAACTTATCACTGCTTATGAGGTATACACTCTATTAATTAATTTCTATAAACAATAGGTACCTGTTATACTTAATTCATTACCTTACCGGACATAACTATCGGACCAACGGCCAATTAATCCGAATGTTCTACCGAGACCTGGCGAACAATTTAATTTAAAACAAGAACGCCGGAAACGCCCGAACTCTCCCGATGATGTAGTCCGATATTGCACGCTTTGTTAATATAAATTTTGCACGGGCCATAGACTGATATAACGTGGAAACTGTAAAAAATATAAATTAAATTCGCCGGTGCTGTGTTTTGGTTCTGCATGTAATTTTTTACATTGGCAGGCTAAACTTGTGGCTAAGTAATAACAGCCGTGCGGGTCGATCGATCAGGTTAAGCTAAGCTTGCCGCGGTCGGTTCGTTGATGGGTGACCGTCCATTACATATCGAAACCCCTCCATACCTCGGAAAGCACGTTAATCCATTAGTTTCGGCTGTCATTTGTGCATCTTTGACAGTCGTTACGGGTAGACAGAAGCCCAAAAGTCTACACCCAGTCTTACCAAGGGGTATCGTGTTACTTAGTCATTGGGTTATGGAGGACAGATAGGCAGTCGTTCCATGTAAAATACTGGTATTCAGCTGTATCCGGTTAGTCTGGAGGCCGAACTCAACATAGTTGGGAAAAGGCTAGGCAGATTGAGGATTATGGTGAGGACGGAGGTGTGCAAAATGTGATGATTAAAAACGTTGATCGAATAGCGAAGCGTAGTGGCAGTGAAATATTTAGCCCACAATTAGAATTCGACCACTAAAGACTTATTACATATCATTTATATGATGTTAGAAGTGATGATTACTGATGAGAAAACGCACACTATGCAGCCAAGCATATTATACATAAGTTGGGGGATTATATCGCTGATAAAAATGCTTGGCTCAACGCTGGTCCTGCTCCACAAGGGCGCAAAAAGTAATTCATCAGGTATTGAAAATAGTTTTGGAGCTGCTGAAGATTTAAAAAACTCTCTTTGCATTGTATAAATTCAATCTCTTAGTATTGTATAGTTCCACAGCACATTGTTATGTGAGTACTATGTACTATAAAGCTGCCATTTACTGGATACGTCTGTCATAGACTTGAATTTAGAGACTGGTCATCTCTTAGCTGCCACGGCTTATTTTAATTTTTGCATTGCTTTATTTTTGTCTTGTTAATCTTTTTATTACGGACGCTTTTACGTTTTGCATCGTTCTCACATGTATAATTTCAAAACGAATGATGTAACCAATATTTTGTAACCATAATACGTTGATATAAAAGAGTGTCCGTGGAGTTTCATGCCCGTTCTTCTCCATAGATAGGTACCTACTACGCTTTGGAATGGGCAAATAGCTTCATCTTTCTGACTGACCGACCGAACCCTTGACAATTCAAATGTGCCTGTAATTGGTTTATTTGAAATAAATGCTTTGAGTTTTTTTTTGAGTTTTGATTGATATTGATTTTAGAAATACAATTTTAAGTTTGATTTTAATTGGGTTAGGTATCCCTTACATCCACTTTTTGTTTGTTTAAACGTAAACATATATTTTTCGTTGAGTGTACTAAACTGACGAATCTACGAATCTGGCGAATACTGGAAGTTGACGCGACTGTCTAATCCGCAAAACTGACCAATCAACGAAACTGACGAGTGAGGGAAACTGACCAGTGATACGCGGACTCCGACGATTGCTATTTGCAAAAATGCTTCATTTGGCATTTCTTGAAAAATATTAACGATATGAATCTGTAAAGTATGTAGTACAAAGTTATTGTGGGTAAATTGATATTGTTATTATAATGTGTTTAAGGTAGTCCAGTTGTTTTAAGATTTTAGCCAAACTTGTAAATAATATTTTAAATTTAAATGATATACGTAGCAACATACAGGATGTTGCTATGTGTATTATATTTATTCCCGTATCCAGAGTGCTCACAACCGAATAATTGTTCAGAATCGAAATAGAAAGAAGCCACCACCATCATTTTACATCTTAATGTACATGTAGTACATACATACAGTCAATTTGCTAAATAATCCGTTTCCACATCAAACGTGTCCTTATCAAAAACGCATATTGTAAGATTAAAGACTACGTTGAAGACAAGGAAGTTTGGCAATAATTCCTTCTGCACATGTGGCTTTCCTGGTACATTAGAAACGGCATAACTATGTAAATGTCTATTAGCTGCTCCTAAATTACGATGTTTATCATTATTATTTTTTAGACATACTTTTTTGACATTATATTTTCATTATTTGACATTATATACTATATATATATATTTTGATTTCAGACTTGTTGTAATGGCAAACATCTCATTTGGTTTAAATAGGTTTTTATTTTTATTATTTTGATATTATTTTACATGGATTCTTGTGTACGTTGTGAATGTGAGAACGTTGTAGGCTTAATAGACTAGATCTTTTTCTTTCTTTTATTTTTGTTAAATACTTCTCGACAGGCCTACACTGTCCTCCCATACCTATTAACTTTTGACGTTTCATAAGTGCCCATGTAGGTTTATGTGAAATAAAAATATTTTGATTTTGATTTCTGATTTTGGTCACCCATCCACGCACCAACCGCGGCAAGCGTAGCTTAACCTGATCGATCGACCCGTGCGGCTGTTATTACCACAAGCCCCTATATATTATTATTATTATTACATACAAATGTCATTAATAAATTTATAATAGATTCATTAATTAATGCTCTAAACAAATATTTTTATGTTCTAAAAAATCCTTAATACTGTAGAAACCCTTTTTTGTAACCACTCTGATAATTGTGTTATAAAAAGATTACCCAGCAACAATTTAAATTCGTGTGGTATGGTATTATAAATTAATATACACATAAGGAACACATTTTTCTTATAAATATGTTTATATGCAGCTGGATGATATAAGAGGTTACTATCAGCTGGGAAAAGGCCTCTTCCCATACACAAAAGGCATGAGCATTGATCACCCTTGCTCAAAACAGGTTGGCAATTACTGATTTAGATTCATTACAAGTTCAGGTTTCCTCGATATTTTCCGTCAACGATGTCAGTCATCATCATCATCATTTCAGCCAAAAGACGTCCACTGCTGGACATAGGCCTCCCCCAAGCACCGCCACTTCGACCGGTTTTGTGCTTCCCGCATCCAGCGGATTCCTGCGGCAGTCACAAGGTCATCGGTCCACCTTGTAGGAGGCCTTCCAACGCTACGTCTTCCGGTACGCGGTCGCCACTCCAGAACCTTTCGGCCCCATCGGCCATCTGTTCTGCGAGCAATGTGCCCTGCCCACTGCCACTTTTCGGCAATTCTTCGGGCTATGTCGGTAACCTTGGTTCGCCTGCGGATCTCTTCATTTCTGATTCGATCACGTAGGCAAACTTCAAGCCCTCTCCATATCCATGATAAACTGGAAAAGTACATATGAATTGAAAAAGACACATTGGTACTTGTCCAGACCTGACTATATAAAAAATTTCATCTTACGTGTCTGTCGGCTACACAACACACTTCCCTGAAAAACAATACCGCCAAAAACATAGCTCTAAAAATCAATTAACATAAAATTAAAACCGAACACTCTGTATAATTGGTTTCTAATTTCCAGCAGATCCCTCGAACAGAAAATCGCTTGCGACTAATAAACGCGTCCCCGCTAATTCATCATTGTTTTTTTACTAATAAAAACACGACAAGAACACATTTTTTCTTAGCGAGCCTTCCCTCGAGGGAGGCGACACCTACAGGTGAAATGTGAATAAAAACATCGATTTGTTTGTTGGTTCTAAGAGATTGTATTGAAGAAGAGTGTTTTTTAGTATAAATTGTTAATATAGATTTTTTTAAACCTAATTTTGCAAAACTTTCTCTAAGTCTCTCTAGACAAGATTTTGTAGGAGAGAGACTTTTAAACCTAATTTTGCACAACTTGCTCTAAGTCTCTCTAGACAAGATTTTGTAGGAGAGAGACTTTTAAACCTAATTTTGCACAACTTGCTCTAAGTCTATCAAGACAAGAGTTTGTACCTACCTTATCTACACAAAACCTTGTTTCTGTTGAGAATAATCTTTATTTGGTATAAATTACTGATGCTGCTGCGATGCTTGGTGAATCCTTCTGCCTCGTGTTCATAGCTGGACACGACGTACTTGTTTTATTCATAAGGCCCTTAAAAGACACTTAAAAGACTTACCACAAAAGGCCAAAGGACCAAGAACACAAAAAAAAAAACAAAAGACAAAGCGTCACACATAAAATTAAATAATTGAAAAAAATAAACGTCAAAACAAAAGGAGCGAAACCGTTAATAAAACACTAGTGGATAATAACGGCCTCTGCTCCTCGTACTCGTATAGATTGAGAATATTTTAAAGTGATGTGCTCGTAGCAAATAATGAAATTATGCCGGGAGGGGAGAGTGGGGCGAGACGGCCCATCTTTCGCTTTTTCCTTCTTTTGTTTGTTTATTCGTTATTTATCGGTAGATTGAGGAGCCACGTTATAGATTAACATCAAAGGCATTTTACGGCGTATACGATCTCGTTAAAATTGAATGGGCTCCCGTAATGAGGGGGAATTGGTGTTCGGATCAGGTATATTTTTGGAGCTTTTTAATAAACTTGAAAGAAGTTGGAATGGCTCAATTGCGTTAGAAAAATGTGACGTGGAAATTGTGAGAAGTTATTCAAACATTTGCACAGCGCAAATAAATAGTTGTGTAGGTATTGCTACGAACAATCGCGACTGGCTAATCAGTGGGTAAGACCTTTATACGAGTAATTAGAATGGTAAGTCATGCTAGATTTTCAGACTAATAAACAGTGATAAAGCTATAGACCGGTAATCTTTGGGTCAACTACTCCAAAAGGTCGCTGGATGTCCTACGCGTCCAATGCAATAATTATTATAGGATGCTGTTGCGACTGCCTCGTTTTTGCAGTGCCTCAGAAAAGTTCGCGGTAACCCATACCGATGGATTTCATGGTATGGGTTCTAAAAATATGCAAAAAACGGCCTCACTCCTGAGCAGAATAAGAGGTAGTCACAATAGCATTCTGAAGGCTGTGGCGGCAGATACTGCCTCCGCCATTATAAAGCAATTTCTGCGAAGCCTTACGCCATAGTTTCCATTTCTCGTCGTGTCTAGTTGTTGGGTGGTCTTCTCATTAATTCGTCTTTAGTTTAAGTTACTAACAATAATATTTTAAGTTAAAATATTTAATAATATTTTATTTATTAATAACTTACTACTGTTATTGGCAAATATGAGTAACAAAGGAACATTTGTCGTAATCGATAGTCACCCGGGCAGACAATCCGCTAGTGTGGGCGCTTACAAACTGGACCCGATCTGTTTTAGTTATTTAGTACTAACATAGGATGAGGGGCTTGTGGCTAAGTAATAACAGCCGCACGGGTCGATCGATCAGGTTAAGCTACGCTTGCCGCGATTGGTCCGTGGATGGGTGACCATCTTTACATACCAAGACGTGCCTCGGAAAGCACGTTGAGCCTTTGGTCCCGGCTGTTATTTGTAGATCTTTGTCAGTTGTTTCGGGTCGTCAGAAGCCCAAGTCTGACAACCAGTCTCACCAAGAGTATCGTGTTACTTAATAACTGGGTTGTGGAGGTCAGATAGGCAGACGCTCCATGTAAAATACTGGTATTCAGCTGCATCCTGTTAGACTGGAACGACCCGAACGGAAACGGACGAAAACGGACCCCGAAGAGAAAAGGCTAGGCAGATGTTGATAGGATAGGTAAGCTATTATGTTACTAACATCATTGTAGTCTGAATAAATAACTTTTATTTATTTATTCAATACCAAACAAACCACATAAAATTCTTTAACACACGTAAATACAAAAGCAAGAAAATGTGATCAAAATCGTCCGCAGACCACCCGAACAGTCGTTATCGTGCTTATTGTTGTTTTTAATGAAATGTGACCGAAATGATGGCCGCCGAAGCTTTGTCCGTCGGATCGGTGTCCATTATCCCCCTTTTCCCTCTTAATATCGTGAAGGACCCGCCATAAAATTTGCTTCGCTATTCGGACGAGGTTGCGTGAAACTGATCGTGTGACAACTTTAGACTACGAGATAAAGTTTGTGATGCGTTATATGTTTGGTGTCTATTGGGATTTGTTTTTGGGGTAAGGGAAAGGTGGTACAAGTAATTGTGTAGGTGGATAAAGTATTTTCCTTTTTAGGGTTCTTTAATTAACAAGGAACCCTTATAGTTTCACCATGTCCGTCTGTCTGTCCGCGGCTTAGCTCAGAGACTCTTATTACTAGAAAGCTTTAATTTGGTATACATATCAATCACACCGACAAAATAAAAAAACACTGTAGGGTATTTTTTTTTCTCATCTAGCCCATGGTGTGGGGTATGGTTAGATAGGCCGTTCCAAAATATTGCGGGTCTGTCAAAACCATTTTAGATTCAGGGATCCGTTTGCGTAATACATAAAGCTTTAAAGTGCTCATTTTTGTTAGAGAATAATAAAATATGTGAAAAAAACATGGCAGTAATACTACTGCCATGTTTTTGTACCTTTAACTTCGTTATAATATACATATAACGAAGTTAAACGGAACACTAACACAGCTGAGTAGATTTTACAAGTTAACGAGTAATAATCGACCGATTATATTTGCAGTTGGAGAATTGACCGTGACGTACGAGTATTATCGTATGGGAGAACATGTTTTTCAACTAAAATGTTAAGTTTGTTTTGGGATAATTCATGACAATTACGGAACCCTTCATTGTGCGTGGTCCGACACGCACTTAGCCGTTTTTTTCTTCTTTTCGAGTCGATGGTAAATAAATGTTTGTTAAACGAGCTGGGCTCACCCAGTTGGAGGTCACGTCAATCGCGGCATCCGTAGCGTTTTGTAGGTCAGAAGGTGTACTGGAACACTCCAAAATATGCGACATAGTTTGGTCACTAATTGCATATCCAAACTATGATTTTGTGTGTTTTTTTAGTGTATAATTAAGTATGGATAACAAAACACAGTATTCCGTATCTACAAGAAAAGAAGAGAAAAGAGAATCGTTACTAATACAATTCCAATGAAAACAAAAACTTCGGAACAAATACCCCAAATCTGTTTTCGACTATCGAAAAAAAACCGAATGCAAATTCAAGAGACAACGACCGAAAAAACACGCAGAGGAAATTAATAAAACACCCACTAAAGCGAAAACAGGCGGAAAAATAGAGGCGGGGGACGAATAGAGGAAAAAAACGGCGACCAGCAACGTGCTCTTCATTACGGCGGAATGGAAACACCGGATGAATTGATCAATCAGAAATTTTATGGCCGAGAATCACTCAACGGAAAATAATTCCCCGGCCGTTTCGTGCTTGGCTCATCGCCGCTGTTTTAATTTCGCCCTCTTGGGGAGATCGAGTGTCATCCAATCTATCTGACGACTTGAAAAAAAAATGCCATCATCACCTCGCCCTCCCCTTTCGTGGAGACTGTCTTAAAGACCGGCGGGCGATTATGTCCGTGGGAGCTTTGAGTCGATTGTGTGATAAAGTCAGTTGTTATTGATACTTCTTATTAGTAGTTGGATTTTCACAGTAGCAGCCCGGAGTAACATGGGACTTAAACCTAACTGATTTTTTTTTATTGACTTAATGTGGGTGTACTATACGCGCTTTTGCACACCCCTTCGGGGAATACAAGCGTGATGTTATGTTATTAGTTCCAAGTCGGCAAGTCATTTGGACGTCTCATATCATTTATTCATCACTCACAGTGCCTTGCCTAAAAAATGCAGAAAATATATAAATAATGATGAATAGGGTATTTTACTATATACGAGAAAAAATCTATAAATATATTATTGAGATAGTTTAGGCAAAAAGGAGTCGAGCAATGTTAGTTTTAGTTCATAAAATAACAAAATAAATTTTAAAATTCAATTCAACGTTTTCGTTTTTTCTAATCTGTTAAAAAACACCATGAAATAGTAGCCGCCATGTTATTACGTCATACGGCTATGTTAACAAAAACGTGTCAATTATCATATTAGGTTGGAGAAAAAGTCTCTTCGCATTATAGTATGTATGAACTTGTAATAAAATCTCTTTGGGTATACTATTTGTATCTGGCTGGTTTTGGTATCATTGAAAGTTTAAATTTTAAAGAACATAATTCCAAATTCAAATTAGGAAAATGTGTGATTTTCATTTGTTTTTCGTACCGTCAAGATGAGTGAATCTAATAAAGAAATTAGATACATTTTAAAATTTTACTACAAAAAAGGTAAAAATGCAACGCAAGCCGCGAAAAAATTTGCGATGTCTAGTGCAGTGTCTGTGAGAGTAGCACAAATTTGGTTTAAGCGTTTTCAATCCGGAAATTTTGATGTCAAAGATGTACGTTGCTCTGGTCGCCCTATTACGGATAAAATTGATGCCATTTTTGAAAAAGTGGAGCAAGATCGGCATGTCAGTAGTTATGACGTAGCTGAAGAACTGGGAATTGACCACAAAACAGTTTTGGCGCATTTGAAAAAAAACTGGGTACACAAAAAGCTCGATATTTGGGTACCTCACGAGCTCACTGAAATAAACCTAATGAACCGTGTACTCATTTGTGATTCTTTATTACGACGTAATGAAACCGAACCATTTTTGAAGAAGCTGATAACTGGTGATGAAAAGTGGATCACGAACGACAAGAACGTGCGAAAAAGGTCGTGGTCAAAGGCCGGTCAGGCTTCACAGACTGTGGCGAAACGCAGGTTAACTCGCAACAAGGTGATGCTGTGTGTGTGGTGGGATTGGAAGGGCATTATTCATTATGAGCTGTTACCACCAGGCAGGACCATCGATTCTGAACTCTACTGCAAACAACTGATGAGATTAAAGCAAGAAGTTAAGAGAAAGCGGCCGGAATTAATCAACAGAAGGGGTGTGGTTTTTCATCATGATAACGCTAGACCTCACACATCTTTAGCCACTCAGCAAAAATTAAGAGAGTTAGGCTGGGAGGTGTTAATGCATCCGCCGTATAGTCCTGACCTTGCACCATCAGATTTCCACCTGTTTCGGTCTCTTCAGAATTCTTTAGGCAGTGTCAGGTTAACATCACAAGAGGACTGCCAAAACCACTTGTCGCGGTATTTTGATCAGAAGTCCCAAAATTTATATAGCAATGGGATCATGTCCCTACCTACAAGATGGCAAAAAGTTATCGAACAAAATGGTACCTACATACTTTAGTTAAATGTAAATAAACTATATTAAAAAATGTTTTGAATTTTCTTAAAAAATGCGAAGAAAAAGTTTTTCCCCAACCTATTACAAAGATTAGCGCATTTATTTTCATATCCCAGTGACGTCATGACCACAGAGCAACATGGCGTCCACTGCGTCCAGCGTTTTCGTCAACCTACGCGCGAAATTTGAAAATGTAAAATTTAAATGCATTTTTATGGCACTTATCGATTGAATAAAAATTTTGTGATTTTTTTATGGCCATATTAGCACTATAGAATTTAATTAAGACACTTTTCAAAAATGGGTGTAAGACCCTATTGATGATGCAAGTGATCAGTCTAAGAACATTTAGCGGATGATGTATGGCAAGCATGCGTGACCTTTAGCTCCTCCGAAAACAGACAGTATCAACTGCACCCATTTTATTTGTAACTGTAGCTACTTTATATCTTCTAATAAATGTAAATAGTATATAATAATACTGTTGTAAAAGAATGCTGTGGAAATGCGTTCCTTGAGAAGCATATGTGGTGTAACTATAAATGATAGGCTGAAAAATGATGTGATAAGGCAACGGTGCGGTTTAAAGGAAGATGTAGTGACAAAAATTTAAAAGAGTATGCTTAGATGGTTTGGTCGTGTTGAGAGGATGAATGAAAGGCGACTAACAAAAGGTATTTACAAGGCAGATGTGAGTGAAAACACCGGGAGGGGACGCCCCAGAAAGACATATAGTAACCTCATTGGTGATGTTCTTCAAAAAAGTCAGGTGCGTAGTACTCGCAACCGGCGTGCGTGTATGACCAGATAGATGTATGAACGTAAACGAAGCAAAAGGAGTATGTAAGGAGCGTAGCAGGTGGCGTTCTATAGTTTCTACCTACCCCCATGGGAAGAAGGCGTGAGTTTATGTATGTACACATCTATGTGTTAATAAAATACAGATAGTTATGAAATAAATGAAAGTATTTAGTAATAATGAAAATCATTAAAGCGCTCTTTTTCTCTCCTACTTATTTAAAATGTTGCTGTTCCCGACAGGGACTAATTTATTGTTTCTATTTATTATTATTTACTTACCACCTGTATGTTTCCATTATAGATTACACACATACATAATCAGCCTATAATGTGCCCACTGATAAGACACAGGCCTCCTCTCTGTGACCGTAATCCACCACGCAGACCCAGTGCGGGTTGGTAGATGTCACATGTTTTCGAATTTTTGGTTCTAGGACATGCCGGTTGCCTCACGATGTTTTCCTTCACCGTTTTGAGAGCAGTGGTGATGAAATAATTTACACAAAGTAAAGCGCCTGCCTGGATTCGAACCTACGACCTACGACTCATAAGTCGGGGCCATTATCACTGGACCATCACTGCTCTCTGGACATTGCAATAAAGATTTATTGAATTTAATTGAATTGAATTATTTCCGGTTACACTGGAAGCTGACCCCAACATAGTTGGTAACAAGCTTGGCAGATGAGCAGCTTTATATCTTCCTCGAGACTCCTTCTTTGAGTTTCATCTTCATAACTGTTTACACATTATTCAACAACAACGTATCGATGTTTAGATTAACCCGAACAAGCAATTTGACGAGTAATCGCACCCCATCAGCGTCGTAATATCGCATTCTGTTTGCAATCACTAATTAATCAAGATCAAACGGAAATAACAATCGCTTGCACATTCATCATCCTCACAGACGTCTAATGTTTTATGTAAGAAAAAATAAACTATGGGTCCTAGAAATATGCAAAAATAAACATGAGGAAGGAAATTAAATTGATTTTAAACCATACACTAAATGACGTGAGACAAAAAGGAAGAAAATAAAGAAGTTAACTGGAACAAATCTGCTTGGTTTGTTGGCAGATAAACCCAAAAGTAAGCATGGTCTATGTAAATCAATTCTAGATCAGAAAAACATATTCAAACGAACCATTTAACATTCACGTTGTCTTAAATTATTCTTACTTAACAAGCCGAACAAAAAAAGATGCGTCAGCTGCCTCCGATTATCCCAAAAAATACACCGTCCATCGCTTATTATCCGAAAATTTGAAAAATAATTTTCCAAAGGAAAAGATGGGAAGGCATTAAAATAGCAATCAAACTGGCAATTTTGGGGTGAAGTGTACGAATTCAAAAAAAGAACTGCGTACCGATTTGCGATGCAAACCTGCTAAGATGGCGGCCTGTATCAGATTTGAATAAAGATCTGCCGTGGACAGGGACTCGTTCCGAATTCGTGAATAATTGAAAGGCCGTTTCTTTATATTGAATTTGTTTTTTTGACGGTCAATTTGTTATGCGGTTTGAATTGGAGGACTGGAGAAATTTTCAACTGCCTATTTGCGTAAACATAGGAGGCAAGGACCAAAAAATATATTTCATAAGCAATGTTTAAGATAGCGTCAATTCGAGATGTGTTGACGAACAAACATTGAAAAGCACTTTTGTTGTGATGACATACACAGTTATGAGTACAGCTTCTCTCTTTTAAGTGTTTACCCTGATTATAAGGGCATTAGTACTCGTATATCGTAGTTTATCCAGCTTGCTTATTGAAAATAAAAAATATGGATTATTTTGGTCTTAATTAACGAACTCACGAATTTACAAAATCATGTCATAAAATCGCGTGGCAAAACACTACGCTGCAAAAACAATTGATTTCCATACCCCCGGGAGCATTCAAATGAGGAGTGCAATCGCAATACCTACAGCACAAGCAAGTTGCAATCTTAAAAAATAATAGGCATTAAACATCACCCCATGATCAAGGTTTACAGGGACTCGAACGATCAGCCCTGAAGCCATCTTCATTAATGAAAACCATAAAAGTGGGGTTCCGCGGCTCGAAGGACCGTAGCGTAAAAATTCGCATCAAACGGCCAACGCCTTATTAAGCCCGCGGGGGACAGGTGGGGATGAAAAAAATTATAGTATTTAACGATATTAAGTGATTGAAGTTAGACTGGTAGCTAAATTGGGCTGAGCGGTGAATCTGGATCGATTTTTCTGGATGGTTGTGAAGATTTGTTTTATAGGTACGGTCAAAGATACAAAATAATCAAAGGGTAGGGGTTTTATAGGTACGGTCAAAGATACAAAATAATCAAAGGGTAGGGTAGTAAAAGTGGATATTGGATTTTTAAACATGGGTCTTCAACATTAGTATTTTTGAAGTCATTTATTCAAACTAGGCTGAGAATCAGCACTTTACGAACGTCAAAGTTACATAAGACAGTACCCCAAAATCACCCGCCCTTCACCACTTCTTAGTGTTTTAGCTGGGATGAAGAAGTGGCGCAACAAACTCCCAGAAAATTATATAAATGATAGGCTGAAAAATGATGTGACAAGGCAACGGTGTTGTTTAAAAGAAAATGTAGTCACAACAATTGAAAAGAGTGTGCTTAGATGGTTTGGTCATGTTGACAGGATGAATGAAAGGTGACTAACAAAAGGTATTTACAAGGCAGATGTGAGTGGAAACGCCGGGAGCGGACGCCCTAGGAGGACATATAGTGACCTAATTGGTGATGTTCTTTAGAAAGGTCAGGTGCATAGTACTTGCAACCAGCGTGCGTGTATGACCAGATGTATGAACGTAAACGAAGCAAATAGAGTATATAAGGAGCTAAGTATGTATGTAATTAGGAATGTAATAAGACTGATGATGATCCCGGGCGGATTTCCGGCCACCGTAGGCGCGGGCTTGCGGACGGTGAGCAATGGGTAGCTCACCGTCCGGTAAGGACCGGGCCCGGGTCGACGGCGCGTTGTATTTCACGCGCGCCTCAAAGAGATGTCGTCAGCACAAGTGTAGGACTAGGGCCGATGCCTGCCGGGGTCGCGGGAAGGTACTAAAGGGTCACCGAGGCCAACCCAGGCAACAGGAAGGAATAGGGGTGGATTTTAGTCAGTAAGAGTCTGACATACCCTCCCGCTCCGCCCAGAGCGGGAGAAGTTATTTGATGATTTCCCACCCAAAAAAAAAAAGACTGATGATGATCTACTGGCTCATTTCAAAGCCCTGTTCCTAGACAAAATTATTAAATTGCTATAAATGCAACAAAGCCTGTCTGAAACGTAACTTTTGGCATTTCGTGGAAGTCTCAAATTAAAGTGCATTTTGAAGTTACAGCCACTAAAATAAGTATCATCAATGTTACCTCCAGAAGTAACTAATTACTCAAAGCAAAAAAAGCGATCCGTTTTAACGGAAATACTCAACAAAAAGCATTGAAAAATTCGCGTTCCGATATTATAATGATACAGAGAAACATTCGCGTTATTAAAACATACAAGTGGCCTATTAGTGACGAACATGTTTCAAATGAGGGTAGGCCAATGCAAAAATTGTCGGGTAGGTAAATAATAAGGGAGGTTCGCGAGTCGCGCCCATTAGTAAGCTACAAGGTTCGTCTCAACTGACGTGTAGAAAGACATTGTTGGTATTACGTAAGTTGAGTTTTTAAATGCTATTGTCATTTTTTGGGATGCCATTTGAAAGTTATTTACTCTCAATAGAAATGTTTTGGATGCTGCTGAAGTTTTAGTCTTCTAATTTATAAAAATCTCGTATCACGGTGTTTGAGGTCGCACTCCTCCGAAATGGTTCGACCGATTTTTATGATTTTTTTTTAATGTATTTTCGGTAGGTATGAGAATAGGTCGTTAAGAAAATTTAACCCCGATATACCCACGGGATGGAGACTTACACGGGGCGCAGCTAGTTATCTATACTAATATTATAAAGAGGTGAAATTTGTTTCTCTGTTAGTTTGAGTGTAAGGGGGTAATGTCCGAAACTAATGAAACATAAAACATAACATCACGCCTAGTTTCCCCGAAGGGTTGAGCAGAGGTGTACCTATAGTACTTCCACAATTCGCCAGTTATGTTCAAGTCCCATATAATAGGGGGCGAGCCTGTTGCCATCAACCGGGCACAAATCCAGACTCCGGGCTGCCACTGAGATATTCCAAATAGAAAAACCCAATAACACTTTGCCCCACCCGGGAATCGATCCCAGGACTACATGCTCAGCAGTAGTGCTTGCAACCACTAGACCAACGAGGCAGAAACTAATGAACTAATTCTAAAAAACTTCCCTCGTAGTAAGCTACATTATTCCAGAGTGGTATAGGGTATAGCCGAGCTATCACAAATTTTGTCTAGCAAGATGGAAAGAAATACCTCATAAAACAGAATTATTTGCATGCGCTGCCAAAACAGTTGTATAATAATTGACAACAATTTTTAGCATCCTGGTCTACCTAAAATAATTCTACAAAAAAGTCCGCGACACCATATTTCTTGTAAAAATTACACGCGGACGAAATGGCGCGCAAAAGCTACAACTTATTTATAAATGGGAATATTGAACATGTTTAAAAAGAGATTTTAAATTATACTAGGTGAAATAAAATTTATTGTCGCTGGTTAGAAGTATAGACACATTATGTAACCTAGATAAATATCGATATAAACTAGATATAAATCGAGTCCAGTAGGACATATTGAGTAATGAATATTTTAAAGGGTGAATGTTCGCGGTTCATTTTGGCACTTACCTACCTATTTTCCATACCTTTATAGAGGCATGAGGAACAGGGTGTAAAGTTCACTCATCCTCCATAGAAAAGGGAGGATCCTCCGACCAGACGGGTGTCGTGTCTGGTGGGCAACTGCCCGACGGTTGATGTCGGGATGTTGTATATATGCTAGTTGCGCGGTAAACTCTGCTTGCGCGATGCAGGATTTTGCGTGACGTCAGTGTGATGCGTAGTTTTGTATGTGGCGCTGTAGATGCCGCCACATCACTCCCCTCCGGAGACCGGAGGTCGATAGTGGGCTGAGTCGTGTATCTTGCGATGCTTGCCAGTGCCAGGTGGGGTTCCAGTGGGTCGGAACCGGTTGTCGCATAGTTCGCGGTGGGTCGGAACTGTCTGCGGTGATGCCCCAGTGAGTCGGGGTGGCGCTGCGTTATGCTCCAGTGAGTCGGACGTGGTACAGCGCCGGGTTGAGGGCTGACTGCTGGCGTCGACCAGGAGAGCGTTGAAGAGCTCTGCTTGTTGACCGGCCGAAAGTGCAGTGTGCTGTGCCAAGGTTGCTGATGAGGCTTAGGGTGATGACCAGGTATGCGCGGTCGCTGCATGCTGGTGGTCAGGATACCCGTTGAAGCCGTTGGTGCTGGCTGGCTGTGTGACTCGCCGCTCGAGAGCTTGAGGAAGTGTAGATGATGACGTCACGCTGAAGTAGTTGCACGAAGGCTGCGCTGACGTTCATATTCGGGGTCACCAGTATAGAGGCATGAGGAACAGGGTGTAAAGTTCACTCATCCTCCATAGAAAAGGGAGAATCCTCCGACCAGACGGGTGTCGTGTCTGGTGGGCAACTGCCCGACGGTTGATGTCGGGATGTTGTATATATGCTAGTTGCGCGGTAAACTCTGCTTGCGCGATGCAGGATTTTGCGTGACGTCAGTGTGATGCGTAGTTTTGTATGTGGCGCTGTAGATGCCGCCACACCTTTATTAATTTGTTCTTTTTCTTTGATCTTCTTTTTTGTAATATTGCAATATAAATGTGGAAGCTTGTAATTAGCAATTGTCAGTTGTTACTATTTTGTTACCATTTACGTGTATTAGTCTGTAAGCTATTTTAATAATCATCGCGAGTAATTCAAACTTCATTACCAGCAATAAGAACTCCTGTCCTGCATCAAAAGTATAAGTTCTCCTTGCTTCATGTAATCAAACCGAAGCCAAAACACTGGTAATTATCTCTATACCCGATACACGTTATCACCGCAACGATACGTAATAAAACCCCAAGTATCATGTTTTTGCGTAACAAGCAGACTAAATTACGACAATTATTCAATGTAACCGTGTTATCGGCAGTTGTTAAATCGGGAGACAGTGGGGGAACCTCATTAAGGTGAAACACGGGAGGAGGCAACCTCCACAATTTTGATAATGTCGCCGGCATAAAAAGTCCCGGCCAAGTTGAATGATGTATTGGTAGGTTTGCCTGACTCGGGTCGGATGGGTTTGGCCGCTATCTCTCGGGAATGGTGGGAGTTTTCTAGAATGTGCAATTGTTGTGTTATCATGGCGGTGGAAGGGCGAATTTGAAAAAGGTAATGACGAATGGCATCTTGGTTTGTTAGCATAGCAAGAAAATATATCTACAGTACATTTTATTTACGTAATTCTGAAAATCAGCACTTTTTGAAAGTTGAAAGTTGCATAAGACAGCCCTTAAAATGCCTGCCCTGCAACGCTTCCTACTGTTTTAGCTGGTTCAACACACTTGACAGCAACAAATTTATCCGTTATAAATGACTGAATATCGAAAAAAATCCCACGGGAACGTACTACCGGGATTAATAGTATCCTATGTCCTAACCTCCAGGTCATGGACTACACATGTGCCAAATTTTATCCAAATCCGTTCAGCCATTTCAGCGTGAAAACGTAACAAACAAACACACTTTCTCATTTATAATATTAGTTAGGATTAGGATGCCATAGATAATGTAACAGAGAAACCCATGTTCACGTACTAAACTTTGTAAAATTTATTGATAACTAAGTTTAATAAATTAGTCAAAAATTACAACTTGAACATTTCCCTCTCCATCGAATTCATCCCAAATTATAACAAGCCAATTCATTCTTGTGTTAATCTCAAAGAATATTCTGACCTAGTGATCTCGCATGCAGCCGTCAGGTTGAACCCATGTCATGGCATCCGTAACTATGATCAAAGCTTATAATTGACCGGGATCCCGTCTGCATCACTGCCTATGGTACAATGTAAGAGGATTTGAATTAGTAGTATTAACGATTGAGTACTCAAAGGATTTGTTAGTGATAGCAGTTGTAAATGAAAGGGGTCGCAGAAATATGAAGTTGTGTTTCTGCAGAATTATTAGAAAATGGTTAAACATTATTAGTTAGAAGTAAACTGTAGTTTTAACACTTTACTTTGTTTTAAACAAACAAATACTCGCTGTCATTTGCGATTTCAAGAAACAGATATACAATAGCCCATTAATTTGTTATATTCATCTCGTACCAACGAACTAAAATTCGAAACGAGAGATTCCAAAAAACGGTTACTATTGATATCACGTTATTGGCTTCTTTGTCTTCCTCTTTGTTCTATGCATTAATATGATTAATACGTGGCATATCGGTCAGTCTCTTCATATTTGGATTTGAATTTAATTTCATACTACAGCATTAACCGTTTATTTCATATTTCGTACTAGGATTCGCTCGTGAAGTGTCGTCTAAGTGACAAGAGCTCTCGTGTTTAGACGCCGTTAACACTTGGAGGCTGGCGTGGATTTCCTATTCCTCTTTCAAGTCCACTCCATGAGTAGTGGTTGTTTTTATAAAAATCTTGGTAACATTCTGTTGATTATTTAAACACTCATGCTGCTGTTGAATGTGAACTTTTTATCAGATGCGGTGTTTTATGATGAGTATATCATCTACACACATTACTCCGACTATAAAACCATCTGCTTTTCTTCTACGGTACCACTTACTATGTTTTCCTTAAACAAGATTGATTATAATGATCGTGTAGGTATAATGGTTATATAGTTTTGTTTTCAGAAAGTTTTCCATAAATGATAAATTATTTTATTTCTGTAAGTAGGTTGTACAAACACTTTTACACGTCAATCATATTTCGTAAAACTAGATGAGCGTTTCGGCGTTTCATATCTGACTACTCTGAGAAGAAAGGCCGAAACAAACTCATCTTGGCCAGGTCATGTGAAGACCATGTCGATTGGTGTCTGAAATGGCCTTTTGATGAAAGAACCACACAGATTGAGTGGACCTGTCCAGTCAGTGCACGCATTTATCAGTAGTTGTGCAGCTCAACTCAGAACTTAAGGAGCTCAACGATTCAACGAACAATACCAAAGAAAGGACATTTGGCTAGGCCGTAAAAAATACCCAAAACTGCCAGACCATGTTAAAAACTAACTGAGAAACACAGCTTCAGAATATATTTGCTTTGAAGTCATCTGAGTCATTTGAGATTCGAGTCTGGACTATCGGTAGTTCTCTGTGCATCTTCAAAGAAGGGTGGTCTACATAAGTAAATCATGCTCTCAATAAAATTACCACTTAAAAAGCCGACTTCCAGAACCGAACATTCTCACCGCGGCCAGAATAAATGCATCGTCATTAGGCAGGGTCGCTTCATTAGTTATTCATCAGGACTCTTCAGCGAAAACGCGCGTTGCCAATTTGCACATATATACAATATTTTTTTAACGAGCCCGTTTCATGCTAGTACGAGGGTATTGAATATGATATATTTTTTAAAGTTAGTAGGGTAGTTGGGAATAATTCGGTAGATACTTTCGATCTATCGTCTTATTTCATACATTTATTTTATTTTTTATTTATATCTGTATCTATCTGTGACATCACAGTGGGCCATCAGAATACCAGCGCTGCGACACTTATTTATTAAGTACCGCAGCATTATGCTGAGATAGGAGCCTTTTAGCCTCGTACAGGACTTTTTGTTTTTATTTTAATTTTACTTTGTTTTTTTTTATGTTTCTATGAGTGTTTTTTAGTTTAATGTGTGATCTCCTGTGCGAGTCTCAATAAATACTTTTCTTTCTTTCTTTAGTTTTTTTTGTCTTTTTCAGTTCAAAACTTAAAAGTTTAAAGACTTACTCTATCTCAAAAGCAATAAAGCTCATCTACAATGTACACATAACATAACATAACATGACGCCTTGTTTCCCCGAAGGGTTAGGCAGAGGTGTACCTGTAGTACACCCACATTTCGCCAGTTATATTTGAGTCCCATGTAATAGGGAGCGAGCCTATTGCCATCAACCGGACACAAATCCAGACTCGGGGCTGCTAGTGAGAAATTCCAGATAGAAAAACCCAATAACACTTTGCCCGACCCGAGAATCGAACCCAGGACCTCATGCTCAGCAGTAGCGCTTGCGACCACTAGACCAACGAGACAGTCAATCTACGATGTATTCAACTGGTAAAAATAATGTTACAATAAGTTTGGAAAAATTACTCTTAACCTAAATTGCAACTCATTTCCCTGGCCCTCTCAAACGTAACTAACACTACGGGAACGCACCCAATTTACCTAAGATCCATCAAAACATATTTATTCTTACCCGTATTTCAAACAGGGAGCGAAATACACAAATATGGTCTTGCAAATAAGACGCCCGGTGGTGAAAACACGAGAGTATCTAGGAAAAATAAATTAAACAACCACCTTGGAAAAGCAGGGGATTGATCCGGGAGCATTATTGTATCTATAAACATTTCAATTGCGGTGAGACACGCTTATTCGGGCTGCAAAGATCACAGAGGGTCTGTGAGATGTGGAAGAAAATTTTGGAGAAAAACCTTTGGGACTTTCAGTTTGAACGAAAGAGAATTAAGTGTAATGTTGTATGTCCACGGTGACCTTAGGTACTTAAGGATTTTTATGATTCATCAGTAAGATAGTTTTCAACTGCAGTGACTTGTTATTTCCCAGAGATTGGATTACTTCTACTGCCGATTCTTCAATTATTATCAAGACTAAGCGAGGTCACCAATTAATTATTTACAGAATTTTCACACAGTACTTTAATCCTATAAAACGTTTAGTTATTCAAAAAGATACCGCTGAAATAATTTAACAAACATTTTTGTCAGGTCTTGAGTAGCAAAAGACGTATCTTTCGCCCCCGAATATAACACGGAGAGGCCCAAAAAGCGGGCTTCAAGACAAAGTACTGCCGGTCTTATCCCTCAACAAATAATCTATGTAAGGCTCGTTCTCACGGCCGATATATATGCAGATGGAATTATTACCGACGACGGTGTTAAATAAAACGCGAACACCGGCGTCGGGTCTCTTCAACAGGATTACTGTCTAGTGATGAAAAAGGGAAAATCATTTATTTTATTACCCGTGGAAAAATAATAAGCCTTCGGAGAGGCCGAGGTCAAAATATCTCTGAAATTACGTGAGGAATTTTGGAATATAATTAGAAGACTGTTATGTGTGCCGGAATATATTTTGCTATTTCTTTGACAGGGAAATATAGAGAATTTCCGTACAATGTTTACGAGGTGGAAAAGATCAGGTTCGGCAGTTGGTATTGCTTTTGTAAATAAATTTTAACGTCACAGAATGATCATCTGTCTAAACATCCTGTTAAATTCTTGAGGCTACCTTAGTGAATTAGAATCAATAATGAAGCAGTTAGTAGATAAATAATGGTTCAATTTGAATCCTATATCTGTAGATTTTAAATATTGATCTCAAAACATTTCCTCCATAATGGAATAAATAAAAAAAATCATTGTGATTTCTACACTGACACCCCTTCCTCAGTCACTGCCAATCATAATATTATGTAGAAAGATACAAAATTCATCCCCATTCTCACATCACCCTTACGGGTATCATACGTTTCAATCAAAATTATACATACGTATTACGTATAAATGTTGGCGCGTTCTTCTTGCAAATTTTGTTGGTATACAGATGATTATCGATTGAGTTGCTCAGTTTACAAGTTGAGGAGGCTGATAATACGATACCAGGAGGTACCTAACAGGTAGCGTGGGATTTGTATAGAGTGGGCGAGTGTGTGTTGATGGTTTTGGTGTGACTATTAGCTGTGTTAGCATTTGACAGCATGGATAGTTTGGAATAAAATATAAGCCCAATTATTTATTGAAGGGAAGAATAATACAACAGGTCAGTATTTATAGTAATTATCACCAGGTTGTTTAGTACTAAGTCTCAAATTCTTATTTTGTCGTAAATAACAATGCATCATTCGAATGGTCTTTCTCTTGTGTGGGTTTGCCGACCAGATAGAAAAAAATCTAGCACATCGTACCACATTGAAAGCACAGAATAGAATATACTATTTTGTGGTGTTAGATTTCTGGGTGGTGTAAGGGTCGGGTAATCGCCGTTGACCTTGGCCATACAAATGTTCGCGCGCGCGTTCCACTCACGCCGCGCCGCCGTTCGGTTTTATAGGGAATATTTATATTTAGTAACGAAAATATGAATATTTGGAAAAAAAACCACAGATGAAAATATAGATAATAAAATAGTTTATAATATAATTAATAAGTAATAACATTTTTTTTGTATTTACAGACGTTCATACAAAAAAAAAATCGTGTAAATATCTTAAGTAGTTTGCAAGTAATATCGTTTTTCATACTTTGGGTGGACATTACTTACTGAATTTATTTCTAATAGTATTTTACTACAATACTTAAATAATTATGTATATAATTGATGTGTATGCGTTCTAGTTTAACATTCATTTTTGCATAACTTACTCGCATTATATGAAGGCGTAATAATAGATTTAAAAGTCATTAACCGATAAAGCCCCAATGGCTCCGAATAGGAGCCCTCGCGGCGCGCGATTTGAAAGTAGTTATCGAATAAAAATGTTTTTTTTGAGATTGAGAGATGACGTTATTGAGCCACGGGCCTGAGCGGTTAAAATCATATATCTGCGCCTTAAGTAACATAATTTGTAATAGGGGCGCGGATAGCCCAGAATGCGCCGGACATACATAAGAATCCGTAACACGCAGAAGCTGTGATTAAACTTTCACATTAATAAAATTATATCTTTTCTCACTTCAATCATGTTCTCATCCAAATAAAAACTCGGTAAGAGCAACTCTATGACCATACGCGGGGTGCCGTACCCGTGCGTTTTTCGCGGGGTAGTATCAATTATTAAACATCAGCATGGAAATAGCACCCGTGAGTCCGTCTCCCCTACATTGCGTACTGGTATAAAATATTCCTGGATTACTGCTCAGCCCGCTTCGGCACCGTGAAATGGTTTTCGGTTTTGTGCATGTTATTAGCAGGATTTGCATGTTTCTGATTTATTGTATTTTTCGGTGGGGGGTGGAGTTTTGATTAAGATGTCAGTGTCTTCGCTGTTCCAAGTTCTGGGGAGTTTGAAGATGGTGTTCATACAATATTATAATATTATTTCATTTTATGATGCACACAGGTATTGCTTGTTGGACAGAAATAATTTCTTTATCAAAAATCATATTGGAATGGTTGTTGGAACCTGCTGTACGAATACTTTTCTATTACGATTTTTAAACAACACCGTGATCAATGGCGCGGAGAGACTTATGTCCAGCAGTGGTCTGCTGTAGGCTGATGATGAATCAGCCCATTAAAATCATAAACCACAAGCAACCTCGTTGCCATAAAAATTATCCAAGAAACAAATCTTCGCGTACATCATTTATCTCAGTAACAACTAAGGGAGTTTGTTACTAAGATCTAACTGTAGTTCCTAATCTGTTAGGAGCTGCGATCAAGCGATAGTGTGTGGCACTGAAGTAAACAGATCGTTTGATGTTGTGGCGCACAAGTGGCTTTGACAATAGTTTGAACACAAGTCAATGATTGCCAGAAATTTAGACCTAGTATATCTTCTTGTGAGACTGAAGAAACGGAAAATGAATAAGGACTCGTGGATTGAAAATAATCGATTTCTAGCAAAAGCAAATACGGATTTCTATGCAGAGATATTGGGAATAAAATAAATTACAACATTATTGATATCAAATAAAAGCTAGAAAACCCATTGCTAGCGTTTATAATTTAAATAATAATGAATGATATTAATAATAATAATGAATAATATTGTAATTTGTTAAAAAAAACCTTCCCCTCCCTTTTTGTATTCGCAATTAATAAATTTGCAACAAATAATTTGCAGTTGATGCAATATATTAAAATCCATCAAGCCGTTTAGGCTACAGTGCGTGTCAAAGAAATAGACATACATACATACTCTCGAAAAACATTACCCTCCTACTGGGGCAGTCGGGTAAAAAGGTCAATGACCGCTATCACACCAACTATTCTTTGTCTATATTGTCAGATTTTCGATACGATATCTTGAAATCTAAGGGTGCATCTAGATCGCGGTTAATCGACGACATCTTGACATCTATTTTAAAATATGATGTTTGAAATATGACGTCACATATTATTGAGGCCTCGTGCAACGGTCGAAGTCGATCTGCCGCAATCTGGTTGGACCCTAAGTACTAAACCGCAACAGGTAGCCGAAATAGTTTCATTTCTCATTGACAAGACGATCCCACCGGGCCGGTATTCCTCAATTGGCTACCATCTCGTGCTCGAGCCAGCGATTGTAATCAAACACATCGCACGGCTGCTTGCCTCGCTTGGTATTTGAGCGACGGAAAATTAGCTAGGAGGCTCGAATTGGCATGTCATAGCAAGGAAATAGGCAAACTTGGTAGTTAGTGCAAAATCTACAATTCCACCAAAGGATTTTTTTTACTCGCACTAACCATCAAATTTATACTTATATTACTAAACTTAATTACACTTTTTAAATACTTACTTTTACTAAATCAGCATTGGCATAATATTTAATGCTCATCTTTCATCAAGATGAGAAACGAAACTATAACCAGAATCCACTTTTTATTTTCTAAGACAATCAATTCCTTTGACTAACACCAATTAACACACTAATTTATTTATTTTAAACAGAACGGCCGAAGCCAATTCCTTTATTTAAACATAATTTATTTAACAGTCATGCATTCCTCTTACAAAAATTCAAGCATTCTGACAGTATCATCTTCCATTCATTCGCAAACATCAAGATCTGTGTTCGAGTTCAAGAGAGCGTTAATAGCGGCTAATATCCGAGGAACGATGACTTGGAGTGTGTACGGCAGGTTGGAACAGCCAGTATGCGGTGTTTTCTGCCACGACAGTAATTGTCTGGGACAAATAGTTTACAGATTTCATTATGAAGATCAGTAACATCAATAATCCCCCTAAGAATTTTAAATATTACAGTCATCTGATCGCGCGACCGTCTTACTTCTACAGAATTGAAACTTAAGCATTTACCCAACTGGAATTTAGTGGGATACAAGAGGATAAAACCCGTACAAGTGCTTGTAAAGGTATCTATGGAATGGTTTTTACACTTTTTCTAAAGCTAACGCATAGTGCTTCTCAAAAGGATTCTCAGGAAAACCCTACAACTAATTAAAAAACTTCAAATCTCAAGTGTCAATTAAAGAACATCTCCCACAAATACCTGCACCTATCTTCCATTCAATTTTCTAGTCCATTTCCGAATGGCATAATTAAATTTGTCCGTTTTGCCTTACGGGCGACTGTTTTTCCCGACAGTCCCTAACTGTTATACCAGTTGAATCTGATTTTATTGTTGTCAGATCTTTTGTTCTGCATTTGAAGAACGATGGATTTATCAACAAAATTCTTATTATGACAACGAAAGTAACAGTTTACATCAACACAATCACTCAAAACCCAATAAAAATTCAATAAATCAATATAACTTTACACATTTTATAATCTCAATAAGCAATATTCCATAACATAATCCCCAAAATCCATCGTGTTTAATATCTCTAAGAAACATCTGTTCTGATATAATCAAATTAATCCATCTAAGAACAGATCGAAACGTCAGACTGGACCAGTAGTGAAAATAATTTCATACAGAAACCATCCAATATACTTAGACCCCCATCTCACTAAGCAATTCCCCTGGTCAGTACAGAATTAGGATGGCTAAAGGTCTTGATAAAATGGTGTCGGGTGTGCGAAACGGGTATTATGATGGATGGTATGCCGACCGAATGGTCTTTTGACGGGTCCATCGCTCAATCGTCGACAATCGCTCTTTGACATGGAGTGAGTGCTAAGAAACGATTGGGGCCATTATTTTCTGTGTCACAGTAGGAGCTTCGAATTGTTTTGATGGGAAGGAGGAGATTGATGTTTATCGAAATATCATTATTCGTTACTAAGTTTTCTTAAAAAGATTTGTTAATGGAAACAAATTAATTTATAAGCATCAAATACATATAAATACTTATGAAAATGCTTGCCTTCAAGCAGCTTATGATAAGCGGAACACGCGTCAAGAAGAATGTTAGCTAAACAAAGCTAATTAAGTCGACGTCCTACTTCATTAATATCCCCTCAAAAAGGATTAATTATCAACCGATAACAATACATCAAAAAGAATATTACTACAACCGAAAACACGATTGAACCGGACAGGCAGATACAATCTACATTTCATTAACGGTCAAACTCAAACGCCACAAAACATCAAAGGCTATCTAAATACGCTCAGAGCAAAATCGTCTAAACATCGGCATTAGGGACCCTCTAACAATTTGTGTCTTCATACGAGGTGAAATTTTCACCCACGTTTGTCCAATAGTCTATTAAAACCTTACTACCAATAAGACTCTATCCTTTGTTTATAATAAACACTTTCCCTATCTGTGTCCTGCTCGCTCTAATCTTTCTTTTCATCTTGGTGTCTCGTTCTGCCGTTTGTATTGTAGTAGCATTCTAGTGCATATCTAGGGTAGAGCGGTACAGAATACTCCCCAGGAACGTTAACGACGCACCCCGAGTATGCCTGAGGCCGATTCAATTACTACTGTCGTATTATTTCGACGAAAATATGTATGTGTGTTGTACGTTTGTTGTGGTGTATATTAAATTCTGTTTCGTGTTTATTGGTCACCGTCGGCGATGTTTGGATAAGGGTTGAACGTTACAACACCCGTATATTGGTACGAATTGTTGGTACCTGTTTAGATTAATTCTGGGTGCTCGTATGTCCGAATTTCTCGATATTATGTTTAAGTTTTGCTAAGACAAAGTTAATTTAAATTTACTCATGTGAATAATGTTTCGTTACAAACCTGTGAACATCAGCATGAATATTGCATTTTGTAAAGAACTACTAAGTATGAATCTAAAAATTAACGACGATAAAACTACTGAATTAAATAAGAACTAACTGACAGTGTCACTTGATCACCGAAATAGTTAAGCATCGACTATCATAATTCCCATTTGCGAAGATCACCACGTCATTATAAGTTAATTCTAAGGGCAATATCAGAGGCGAACTATAATAGGTTTGATAAACTAGCGGCGGCCTGCAGGGTACAATCATCGGCCCGATATCGCCCTTAAACAACTCGATAAGCTGTTATCGGTGGCCCTCGCTGCTATTTATGAGGAGTTAATAGTTATCCCTCAATTTCGGGCCAGAAGATTTGATTTTCTTCATTGATATTACCAAAAGCTATACGTATACAGGCTGGATTTTGCCTTGATTTTTTTGTTCAGTTAGGCTTCATGTAAAATATTGGTATTCAGCTGCATCCGGTCAGACTGGAAGCCCTCCACATAGGAAAAGGCTAGGTAGATGATGAGATGATGATTTCGTTTGAGATCCAGGATAAAAAGTAACCTATGTCCTTCTCAAGGTAAGAGTCTACCCATGTGCCAAATTTCTTCCAAATTCGTTTAGCCATTTTCGCGTGAAAGCATAACAAACAAACTCACATTCGCATTTATAATATTAGTTTGAAGAAGTAAAATCAAAACTATCGATATTCCATCACCATTACGTGGAAGTATTGAACATAATTCACATTACCATAAATTTCAACAACCATAAACCTACAGATGCACTAAACGAGTACCAACTACCAAATAAACAGAGCCACACACAACACAGCGGCGATGCGTGCGGTATATTAATTTTTCAACGAGTGCAGTGGTGCTCTTGAAAACGTCGCCGCTGGCGTCGCAGACAGTCGCGAGTGTTGTAGACGCGACTGTCTGGTCGGTGAGCTACGGAACCAGCGGAGCGAGAGCGAAGCGAAAACGGAGGGAAATGTGAGGCTGTTTATTATAAAATTGTTAGGAGCTAACTGAACATGTCTTTGTATAAAACCGTAGTCTAGTCTTTGGCAGAAATAGAAATAGAGCTGTTGTTCAAATTGATAGACAATCGCTAACTAAACGTAAATTAAATCGTATCACACTCATCTTTATAAATTCACGTTATGAAGAGCTTACTGAATGTTACCGGACCTGTGTCGGTGACCACTGAAAATCAGCGCTGTGCTGTGGGTCCGCCATAGCACAGCATCATGCTGAGTAAAGCCTTCTTGTCACAGTCATGACGTGCAACTGCCGATTATTTGCGTTTTGTCATTATAATTATGTCGATCTATTTTGTTTTATTTTTCTGCTTACCTACTCTAGATCTGTTGTATGCATGTGTTTCTGTGACAAATAAACACATTTTGCTTTCTTTCTTACCTTTATAATTTTAATATGATTTGCAGATTTTTATGCCTGCTACACTCGTTATGATTTTCATAATCGCTACTCTTATAGCCTCGTTACGGAGGACGCACAAATATAGTAACGCAATGCGAGCAAAATATGGATTCACCGTTAATTCCCAGTCACAATATAATCCCATGATAACATTTTTGCGTTTTCAATATACTTTGGGTCTTGTCTACTTGAGTTTATCATTTACTTGTCAATTTAATTGTCAAGTTATAGTTATTTACTTGTCAATTAAATTACATTGGTTTTCATATTGACTTCACTGTATTACATGAAGTGGTGAAGCACAAAAGTAGCGTCGAATATACACATTGCGGGCGGTTCATCAAATCGTCATTGTTCAGCAACTCATTGTGAAATCACTAATCAAATCAAGTGGCTGTATCAGATATAATTACTTTTCTAATATGTGCAGAACCAGTGCAAACACTATACTTAAATGTTTACACAATCAGCCTATAATGTTCCCACTGTTGGGACACAGGCCTCCTCTCTGTGAGAGGGAGTGGGCCGTAATCCACCACGCGGGCCCAATGCGGGTTGGTACTTAAATGTTTACTATGACTTAATGTCTAATTTTCGACTACGCTACAAAAGATTTTTTACGGATATTCTATATCGATCACTCTCTAAATAAACTCAAATATCCAATTATTGAATATATTTTTAAACAACCACTCCATGCACGCGAGCCTAGCAAATAATAACATCGGATCCTTTATTTTCTATCTGTTTTCCTGAGGCCTAATTTGTTTAGTCTTCTTCCCCCATCATTGTCTTCAGCCGTGGGGCCCACGAATGATCAATTATAGAGGTTTTCATATGCAAATGTCTCGGGAGCAATTTTAATTATGTGTTTTGATTGCATTATATATTGATTGTGTTCGTTACCAGAGGTACAAGGGGGTGAATATAAATGTATGTGATTAAGTGTGTATTGGTTGGGACTCACTTCTGTAAATTGTATTCTGTAAATATGTAGGTACAGTTTCCGCCGTTAATATGACACATAGTGTCATTTCATGTAGTTAGAGACTGTCACATAGGTATAAGTGACAGAGACTATGATCTACCTGACCCAAAGTTTTGTAAATGTTTGTTATATATATTCTATTTATTGCTTAAACTTACTTTATGATTAACCTTTTGACCGCCACATCAAAATAGCAAAAACGTGCCCTCGGTGCCAAGCTACGAATTATTCCTTAAAATCTGTCATGTAGTCGTGACCGTGGCGTGCTGGGCACATTTTGGTCTGTCATTTATACATGACCGTGGCGGTCAAAGGGTTAACGTCTGCTTAGCCATGCATTTTTTAACGTTTAAACGCCTCTTTACTTTAAGCAACGTTTATAAATAAACCCCTCGATGCATCATATCCACTACTGCATACCGACCATATACATTACTTTATTCTTGTTACGTTAACCCTTGGATTCCCCTTGATGGACCGTCCAGACCAAACAGATTACAATTCGTACATGGGCAATCATAGTATCCACTTCGAGATTAATCTTACATATTTGTAGACCATACCTTTGTGCCCACATCGGTAGTTTATGGGCAGATTATGGATGTAACATACCTGTGAACAAAGAAAAATTACTAGAATCACAAGATAATACAAACAGACAAAATTTAAGAAAAAAAAAAAATACTTAAAAGTTGAAACACACGAAAAGTTAATTGAGATTCATTTTTAATGCAGGCTGCTCAAATCACTCTGAATCAATCAGCTTCAAAAACAAACGAGTTCTTCTCTCCGATCAAAACCGAGACTCAACAAATCAATTTCACGTTAAAAGCTATCGCAAACTGGGGTTAACATTTAAATCAGTTTGCTCAATTTATCCCTAAATCCGTTACTCCCGAACAAAAGGCAAACGTCTAAGATTAATATCATCCCAATATCGGATCGGTAGAAGTAACGGGTTTGAAAATCGAGAGCGCCCCTTCGAGTCAAGTGCGCGTAACGAATTGGTGAATTTTTGATCTTAGGGGGTGTCACCGGCATTATTAACACTTAATATTTAGTGGCGGGGGATGAAGTGTGTTTAGTTACTGTTATCCACTGTTTTGTGGATGTGTGGTATGTTGGCTTGTGTTATGGTAATTCAAAATGGTAGCATTAAAACTCAAATCGTTGTCAAGATTGAAATAGCATTTTTTTTTTATCCTGTAGGTATGACTTGCAAGCTTCGCTTGTTTTCTTTAATATAAGCCACATCTGCTGTATTTATACATAAGTTCCAGAGTTTAACATTTTCATACTACGTACTTATTGCAGAGAGCAGTGGTGGCCCAGTGGTAACGGCCGCGACTTTCGAGTCGTAAGTTTGAACCCTGACAGGCGCTTTACGTTGTGTAAATTATTTCATCACCACTGCTCTCAAAACGGTGAAGGAAAACATCGTGAGGAAACCGGCATGTCCTAGAACCAAAAATTCAAAGACATGTGACATCTACCAACCCGCACTGGGCCCGCGTGGTGGATTACGGCCCACTCCCCCTCACCGAGAGGAGGCCTGTGACCCAGCAGTGGGAACATTTTATGCTGATTATGATAAGATGATACTTATTGATATCATAGACGTCGCGATTCTTCTCGAGCAATAACTTCTATTTCTTAAACATCAAGAGTCACTACATTTAATATCTCCATGACCTGTTTAGAAAAGTTTAGGTGTAACACTTACCAAACTTTCCCTTGCACTAACTACCTACATACACAATATCGTTCCAAAAACAAGAAAAAAAACACCTATAACATATTTCGCAGTAAAATTACGTCGAAAATATTCGGCTGGCGATAAGTACATAAAAGCTTAAAGTTTAAACCTCCTGGAGAACACCCCTGCTATTAAGCGTAAGAACGGGCGCAGACCGCCAAAGTGTCACAACTCAGTGTAATTAATATTTTAATTGGGCATTTTGTGCGCTGTTACTTAGCTGATATTGCTCGATAAATTCCGTGCCGCTAATAATGTCTAACCCCCTCCGTAAGTGCTTTTGGTTTTAGATTCTGTATGTGTGTCGAAGTGTGGTGATGGAACATTGTCAACTGTCAGTGTAGTTACAAAAGATGTTTTAAGAGTTAGCTCATTTACATACAATCTGTGTTATATCTAAAGCTTTTCTTAGAACTTCAGTAAAATCGGCTTTGCAGCATACAATACCTTTTGTATACAAATATCCATTTAAATCAAAGGAATGAGTGAATGATACATTTATTTGCAAGGATATAGGTAGCTGACATAAGTTCTTTGGATCTATGGGTTTCACTATATCAGGCATTCCAGCCGTGCAAATATTTAGATTTTACATCTTGGTTCAATTACAACAGACCTTAGTCTTAGGGGTAACGTCTGTCTGTTGTCGTTGATCCCACTGCTGAGTCTGTTGTAATAAATACAAACTAATTTATATTTATTAATACTTACCACCTGTATGTGTAGATTATGGATTGCAATAATGATCAATCCAATTAAGAATTGAATTGAGCTATACAGTCAAGTAGTCCTTAGTCTAGCACTTAACTAAGATGATCGATAGTTGACGGGTATACCAAATGAAAATCAAAACCAAAATTTTATTGAAACGATTCCTCCAACAATCTTAATGAACCATTGCAAATGATCGACTTAAATCAAACCACATACGAGAACTTCAGCACCATTTAAAAATCTACGCTTTACACAAGGGTAAAAATCATTGCACACTTCAATCACTATAATCACCTTGCAATGACTGTGTGAAATCAAACATGCACATACAAAAACTATGCTTTGATCTGATACTTTTGTTCAGTCTAATGAGACACCTGAAGTGCGAAGGGTGATAGAAGGCCATGAAATCAGCAGAACACAACGTGTATTTTTTTGTCAGATAGATGATATTGGAATAATGGTATAATAGTATTTAGGTGACCATTCGTAGATCTTTGACAGTCGTAACGGGTAGTCAGAAGCCCTAAAGTCTGACAACCAGTCTTACCAATGGGTACCGTGTCACCCAGTAATGTGGTTGTGTAAAATATTGGTATTCAGCTACATCCGATTATACTGGAAGCAGACCCTACCATACTGTTTTCTGGCATATAAAAAAAAAATACAAATGTTTATTTCCCACCATTAAAAATAAAAAAATACAATTTAGTACGTACATGAGAATTATTACAATTGTTTTTTTTTCTGTGGTAGTTATAATGAGGTGCACAGAGTATTGACCCTACCCTTTGAACTAGGCGGGGACCTGTTTCTCAGGGACATGTATGGACTAACTTAGGATATGTATGAAAGATGTCAGTGATTGTCAAAACTGAAGAGATAATGCAATAATCATTGTGTGCATGTTCTGCCTGTAAATATTTTAATTAAATTAAATGCTTTGAGTTAAAAATATCAAGCTATCATTGCGTAGAACATAGGAGCTAACAGCAGAGGTTAGAGTTACAGGTGGTTACAGTTACAAAATCACTATTTTCACAATTTCTTTAAGGCATTTCTTCTAAGAACAAATTCACTGGTAGATATGCGGCTTCATGTTATGGAGTTATTGATTTACCGAGACGTGATTGGATACCAGACTAACATTATTAATTATAGGCCTTCAGGGAATTGCCAGCAGGATTGTAAGAAATATCATTTTCCTTATTTCCTTCCGGAATTCGATGGAAATGAAAAGAAAACACTATTTTCTGGTTTGATGGTTTTATAGTTTTTTTTTTTCGCAGCTGTATGCTAAGATTTTTAGCTTCGCACAGGTGTTTTTTCCATTGTTTTGTTAGTTTTGAACGTTCCTTTTTTATTGTTTGTTTTTCCTGTGCGTGTGTCAAAAATAAAATGTTTCTTTGTTTGTATTTTTTTTTCTGTTCTCTTTTTTTTCTTTGTCATGAGCTGCACATTAGTAGATTCAAGATGAGCTAATCGTTAGGTTGGTCGTTTCGTAGCGGGCTTTCCAGGATGCGCTGGATGATCAATTTATATATGCCTATCTATCTGACCTCCACAAGCTAGTTACTGTGTAAGACTGATTCAGACTTTTGTATTATTATTCGTAAAGCGATTAATTTATTCCTCCAACCTAGGTGCCATACACAACACTTAACGCAGTTTACGATCCGCGGTAAGCACGCGTTAAAAAGCGGCAGCGATCGCGTCATATCGCTCTCGCCTGCCTAATTGGTATCTTTGATCGCTTTCCACCGACTTTTGACGGGATAATTCCCGTGCCGTCCTCGTTGAGTTTGGTGGCGTTTTTAAGCTGATCTGATTCATTACGTACGGTTTGTTTTTTAGATATAGGGTCTGTTTTACAATCTCCGGACAGCCAATTGTTGTGGCACTAATTGGAAAAATCTCCAAAACCTAACACTCTACTGATGTCTTCTAGTTTGTCGTATCGATGTTTTAAATTAGCTTCGACCAGAAATTCGGCCACTTCAACAGCGCTAGCATTGACTTGACAAAGATATAGTCAGCCATAGTGCAGGTTAGCCCTGCAGGGCACACAAACAGTGTGCCCTGCAGGGCTAACATGACAAGCGCGAGAACGCTCTCTTTCTCGATTTGTCGAAATTTGTCTACGATTCTGACGTCATCCGAATGCCTAACATGACCGCTAAGCGTGAGTAAACTCGAGAAAGGCACTTTGACAATTCTTTATCTCGCGACGAGAAACCGATGTAGCAAATTATTAAAAACAAATCATTTTTATTTCAGCAACATCGGCTCATTCGATAAATTTTACGCATGGAATTAGTATGTACTATAGTGATTTTACATCCACCTCTATTAATTTATGTTGTAATTGTTTGTGTAAACGACCTTTTTTATTAAAATTTAATATTTTTCTATGGCATGCCGAAATTAAAATACAAAATGACGGAAACGAAAATGAGTGAGCCATTTTTGTTAGGGGAAAAACCTGTGGATTCACGTCACCAATATATTAACCGCGTCACCGACATACTAACCACGTCACCGACATCCTAGCCGCGTCACCGACATATGAACAGCATCCCTTGAATATGCAATCTGCGTCACCAACATGCTAACTGAGTCACCGACATGCTCAATGCGTCATCAATATGCTCAATGCGTCACCAACACGCTAACCGAGTCATCGACATGCTAACCGAGTCACCGACATGCTCAATGCGTCATCAATATGCTCAATGCATCACCAACACGCTAACCGAGTCACCAACATGCTAACCAAGTCACCGACATGCTCAATGCGTCATCAATATGCTCAATGCGTCACCAACACGCTAACCGAGTCACCGACATGCTAACAGCGTGCCCGACGTGCTGGCAGAGTCAACGACATGCTAACAGCGTCACCGAAATGCTAGCAGATTTACGAAATGCCAATCGACTTACGCCGTGATAACCGCGTCACCGACATTCTGAAAGCACTTGTTGACATGCAATTTGCGTCACCAACATGCACACCGCGTCACCGACATCCTAACCACGTCACCGACATGCAGACTGCGGCACCAACATGTTACCCAAGTCACCGACATGCTAATGTAACGTGTGCATCAGACTGGCGTCGCGGAGCGGCCTGTGTACGTACATGTATACGCATATATATACTTATATATGTTATTCCAAAGTTTTAAGTTTTCATTTCTGTCACCAGTCCCAATGAATGCCATATTTTTTTGTATTATAATTTTGTCTACTCTTCTCGTCGTCAAAATCGAGGACGACTAAATGACAGCAGAATCGAAGATTATCTCGTGTTGAATTGTCAAAATACGAGATAACTTAGGTGCCATGTTAGGGTTTGTCGAGAAAATATCGAGTTTGACAGAACGAGTCGAGTATTTTGTATGGCAGCGCTGTCAGAAAACGAGAAAATTGACAGAAATAGACAAAAATTACTCACGCGAGAGTGAGTAATTGTCGCGTGTGTCATGTTAGCCCTGCTGACGTAAAAATGGCACATCCAAGTTTAACAAAAATTTCGTGTTCGTTGTCAGTCACTTTCTAAAGCACGATGTGTCATATATGTGCCCGAGTACCTACTGTAAGTAAGTTTACGCACATATATTCCCTGATCCAATTAGTGAGATGATAATGAAATGGGGCGAATCTAATCGCGAACTCGGCGATCCCGGGTGGTCGCTAGAATCAATAAATCATCTCGTCTCAAAATGTTGGCGGGTGTTCGTTGGATACACACGGATGAATGTTTTAAGGAACTTGGTCATTTACAAAATGTTACCTCATATCAGCAACGGCACATGTATATGTATAATTGTAGATCATCATCTGCCTTGCCTTTTCCCAACTGTGTTAGGGTTGGCAACCAGTCTAACCGGATGCTGCCGAATACCAGTACTTTACATGGAGCGACTGCCTATCTGACCTCCACAACCCATTTAATGGGTAACACGATACCCCTTGGTAGGCCTGGTTGTCAGACTTTCGGGCTTCTGACGACCCGTAACAACTGTCAAAGATGTATAAATGACAGTCGGGACCAACGGCTTAAACGTGCTTTCGGAGGCGATCCATGGACCAACAGCGGCAAGCGTAGCTTAGCCTGATCGATCGAACCGTGCGGCTGTTATTACTTAGCTACAAGCCCTTATGTATAAGTATATATAATTGTATATTCCCATGCCGATTTCGGCTACGGTGACTATTTCTGTTGTTGACAGCTATGGGTAACTAGCGTGTGCTCTTACGCAGCTACTGTAGCCTATCTTAGCTGTGAAGGCACGTGCACAGTGCCAACACGTTAATACCATTATAGAATACCATTTTAGTACCGGTATCGTATGTTGGAAGGTGGCTTACTCTCGGCAACGGCACATAATTTGTCACTAATTTGGTAACGAGCTGACCGTCCAGGGTGCGTCAGACGTTCATTTAAGTATCGCCACTCGTTGAAGGCTATTTTAATGCACTTCATGGTGCTGTCTAAGATGGGAGGGAAATTTACGCGTGTCAAAATCCACCGATCATCAGCGAACGGTGGATTTTGACACGCGTAAGTTTTCCAATATTTATCCGCGATTGGCCCTCGCAAAGATTCATCATCATCGTCATCAACATTTCAACCGAAAGACGTCCACTGCTGGACAAAAACCTCCCCTAAGCACCGTCACTTCAACCGGTTCTGTGCTTCTCGCATCCAGCGGATTCCTGCGGCCTTCACAAGTTCATCGGTCCACCTTCGGATCGGTCCATGGATTGATTATTGGCAAGCTTCACCCAAAAGGATGCAAATGTCAATCAGATTCAGCTGTCGTAAATTAGATCAACATTGATTCTTTACTTAAAAGGAACATACTGTTGGCAAAAGCTCGTCAAATTCAGAACCAGTATCATATATGTGTATTAATGAAACAAAGTTTCCTGCAAACACTTGTAGGCCTAAGTCAGTCGCAAGTGTAACCACAAAACGCCCTCCCGGGAGTGGCTCGTATGTTCTACACAATGGTACACGATGGTACACTGTGCGTTCATGGTGCCATGGTTTTTATTACACGTCTTGATGTTCAAAGATGACAATTTCAAGAGATTTTTGGTCCTTACGGATTTAAAGGTCTTGTGTTTGATTGTGGCTGAGTAATCAAATGAAAGTTTAGTCTCTATTATTCTACCCTAGTCTTATCAGTTATCAATCACTGACCGTATTATCTCCATTTAAGAATCTGGCTATTCTCATTCAACCGTGGCGTCTTCCTTGTGTGGCATCTTTTGTGGCCGTTGTCCTTAGACAACGGTGGATTTGCCATCAAGTTGTTGCTTTTTGTTACTTGCCTTCAACCTGCACCTTGCTTATTTCCGTAATACATTAGGAATTATCCCATTCCCTTTTATTTTGACAATTCAACAATATCCATTGCGTTATTTTTGGTCCAAAGAAGACGATTTTTTCAGACATATGAAGCAATGGTCCTTGTTGTATTGTCAAAATAAAAAGTATTGTCGTTTATTTGATTTTATTTACATAAATATTATTATTTTAAGTTACTACTATCGATGTATTTGTTATTATTATATTAGGACTTGGTGCCTTTATAAATATTTATTTATATTATTATTCCGATTTCCTAGTGTGTTATGCAATTAGAGTGCTGACTGCAAATGGTAGCTGACCGTCATTTTGACAAGTAGCAAGTGTTTACATGTTTTATTTACCCAAAATCTGAGTACAAAGCTAAGATGAAGCGGAGGTAAAGTTACAGCGACACAGTAATCTCCGTGTCTTGAGTAGGAAACGTATCGTGTTCGACGACGTTACACCATCGGCATCTTGACATAATTTCGACCCCCGTCGTGGCAAAAACAGAGTATGACCGAAACATTAGTGATGTAGGCGTGTCGATAGTTTTTATGGGCAATTTAATGTTTCAAATTAAGTACGGCGTTTTAGGACTACTTCTTGAGAGTTAAATATCCGCTTTTATTTAAAGATTTTTGCTTAATTTTTATTAAGTAAATTCATCTTCAGTTATTGTCATATTACTGAAGCATATAAGTAAAAATTAAGCAAAGGCATATAATTAATAAATTGCATTGCAGATTTACCGACTAATCAATGTTTTAACATGCGACATACTTACAAAAAAAAACTAATATTATTTTTTATTAAAAATATAATATACATACGTATAATAAGTATAATATGTCCTATATCGTTGAAATTAATCCAAGATATCGATACAAAGCGTCCTCCCAGCGCTATCTCCTGTCCACATCGACACTTATTTACCCAAATCACCCCATCCCTAAACTGAGACAAAGTGTTGGTGTACATTAGCGGGTGGCGGGGTGTTTTTATTGCCTCCCACGCCTTAAAATATTGTCTGATTCATTAGAGGATATTTCACATTTAAGTTTCGTGTGTGCTCTTAGCTTCCCTGTGAGGATATTCCCAACTTTTGAGTAGCAAACGGAGGCGATCATTTAAAAAGGGGAAAGGTGGGGGGTTATAACGACACAGTTACAATTTTCTGAAAGGATATCGTTACGTTCGCGTAATAAGACGCTAAGATTCCGTTATACTCTTAATTATGGTGGGGGGTGGGTGGTGTAAAGTAATGACACATGTATGTAAATATTCGCTGTAACGACTCGAGGTGGCGACGTGTTCACGCCTTAATGGGCGCTCGGTTGTTTTCTTTGATTAAAGAATTTTATTACCGCATATAATTCACGATTAGACGTTAAAGGGTTTGGGAGGCGCTGCGTTTTCTTAAGATAAAATGTTCTCGTAATGACGGGTGCGTGATTCCGAATCGTAATTGTTATTGCCGACGGTTTGCGGGGCGGCTGTTTGAATTTAAGCTGCCGATTTGGATAGTGTTCCTATTTAATATTGGAAGTCGATACTAATTTTAAGGGTAAGGATTTTGGGAATGAGCATGTATTCCGTTGTGAGGAATCTAAGGATAAGGATAGTCAATTTATCAGCTTTTTTTCAATTGTCATGTTGTTTTTTTTTTACAATATTTTGTACCAAAGGACCAACATTCTCATTCTCAAAGCGACGCAGCACATTTTATAACTCAGAGATGTTGTTCAGATCGTCATGGATGCAGATGAACGGACATTTGGGACACTAGCAGATGGGGAATAGTCTGTTCAGGAGCACCGCACTCGCTCTGGGTGTTGGATGAATCGATAATGTCCCATTTCGAGAGATTATGTTTGCAGCGTCCTACTTGGGTAGGAACGCAATTGATTCAGCGCTTTCCAGGCCACTGCGACGGTGAGGCAGGTGCTCCGGGGGCTTTACGTAGTATTGAGGATCAGGATACCTCTCTTCCCACAATTTACTTCGCTCTTTAGCTGGCCTGTCTTGGATCACCTGTGTGGACCGTAAGAAACTCCACAACACATACAAACACACACTGAGACATCAACTAAAATTCATAAAATCACATTAGTAGCGTGATTTATTATTATTCCTATTTTTACAGATCTTAGACCGAATTGAATAGGTAGTGTGGCTATCAATTATCCTAACAAATATTATAAATGCGAAAGTTTGCTTGTTTATTTGTTGGTTTGTTTGTTACGCTTTCACGCTACAACGGCTGAACAGATTTGGATGTAATTTGGCACATGGGTAGACCATGACTTGGATTAGGACATGATACTTTTTGACCCGATATTCCCACGGAATCGAGACTTATGCGGGTGAAACCGCGGGGCGCAGCTAGTTCATAATATTATACCAGATATTTTATTTAAAATGAAATATGAATCTAAGCAGTGGTGGCCCTGTAGTCTGTACAGGGCCACCACTGCAGCTGTAAGTCGTAGGTTCGAACCCAGGCAGGCACTTTACTTTCTGTAAATTATTTCATCACCACTGTTCTCAAAACTGTGAAGGAAAACATCGTGAGGAAACTGGTATGTCATAGAACTAAAAATCAAAGTCATGTGACATCTACCAACCCGCACTGGGCCCGCGTGGTGGATTACGGCCCACCCCCTCTCACAGAGAGGAGGCCTGTGTCCCAGCAGTGGGAACATTACATTATAGGCTGATTATGCTATGAATCTAAAACTTAAACAGCAATACTCAGCAGTAACTAACGTCTACAAACATGAATTGGACCTTATCGACCTATTTTTCTTAATTTATTTTTCTTTTATTAACCTTTGAACTGGTAAATGATAATTAAGCCTTGTTTTACTTTTCAAAAACTATAGTAAGATTTAAAAAAAATATGCTGTCCGGGATTTTTACCCAAATGTCCGGCTAAACTGGCTGGTCTGTCCGGCTTTTCGGTTTTAAGACCTGGCAACCCTAGGCTACCTAACCTAAGGGGAACGCTAGGAAATGGCAGTAAATAGATAATTGTGGTAGCAAATTTAAAGTGGTACATAAATGACTTTACAGCAGTAACTAATAATTACAAATAATACATTTTGGGACAAAGAACCCTGGTTCTTTGACCGACCAACAGGTGAGTACTTAAACAACCATCAACTTTTCCACCAGCCATTTTGGAACAAAAACCTACTGTATTTTTTCCGCTCTCATATATAAATTAGCGTTCCATGTAAACTATATACAGGATGTACACGCGTCCTCTACACCCTCCTTTGAATCTTATAACCCGCTCGCGTTTTAAATTTTAATGAATATAGATATCTTTATTCGCTTTGAGCGAGCCTCGCCTGCTCAGTGAGAGCGCTGATTAAGGTGCGGTCCCGATGATGGTATTTTTTTTTATCATACTTGTAATTATAAAATGTTTTTTTTAAGGCGCTAGTAGATAATTAATCCGGTTTATGATAATATTTATTTCTGTAAATTGGTTAAAAAAAAAACAATTTAAAAAAACTTATGTTTTAAAATTAGATGAGTTCGCTGTCTCTTTTGAAGCCCAGACATAATCTTGGTCATGCCATATGGACCACGCAGATTAATCTCTGAAATGGTATTTGAGGAACGAACTACAAATTTGAGTGAGACCTATCCAGTTAGTGCACGCATTTGTCAGTAACTAATCGTATCACTCAACTTAGAACTCAAGCAGCTTAACGACTCAACAAACAATACCAAAGAAAGAACATTTGGGTAGGCCGCATAAAGTACTCAAGCTGCCAGATTATTTCGCTTAGGACCAGTATTTACGCAGTTAGGCCAAGTTGTAACGCTTCATAGTGATTGGTGGTAGGTACCACCAATCACTATGAAGCGTTAAGGCGCTGACAAGACCCAATTGACCAAAATAGGTTTCTCTTAAGAAAAAAAATAGCCAATTCTGTATAGTTTGTGGTAGCGGAAAAAATATATGTTAATTTTGAACATATTTCCCAGAACTTGGTTGTTACCAAACACGTTTTGAAAAAAAAATCTCGATACAACCTAACGTTATACTAACCTCTTACCCTGAGTTCTAATCCAAAATATCTGCATTAAACATCAACACACGTTACGTATTTAATTAAGAACAAGAACGTCTTATTTGAATGCAGAACTTGGTTGTTTTTTATTTTCGATTACTTAACTCAATTTTGAGTAAATAGATAATTGCTTCATATTTGGCAATACATTACAAACGTTGTGTCATCGCGCTTCTCTTTCTTTTCTATGCAATCTGACAGTGGCCACGGTTTATGTGTTGTCAGCGTCTTAAGTTGACCGCTAAACGAATTTAAAACATATTTTTTTCTTTGTCAACTTCAAACGACTGACAAAAATAGAACGATGTTTTTTTAATACATAATTATGTTTGGCGCAAAACGTAGTAAATTGTGGTAAAACCGGACCTTAAAATAATCATTACCTAGTTAGTTATAGAAAATAAATAAATAAATGATTATGAAGAAAGTTAGTTTAGTTTAGACTACAGACTTTTGGTACGAAGTTCCTTACGCTGTATAGTATATAACAAATAACAGGCACTTTGGAATAAATTAACAAAGTTTGAGATAAACTGAATAGAAAAAAAAAACCGGCCAAGTGCGTCTCGGACCACGCACAATGAAGGGTTCCGTAGTTGGGATGAATTTATCCCAAGAACAAACTAAACATTCTAGTTGAAAAACTTGTTCCCTCATACAACTGCAAATGTAAGTGTGTACGCACAATATTGAGAGATTTACCATGTTATTTTAAGATCATAGACTTCTTATAGGTTTTCCTGTAATCTATAAGTAAAGAACTGCTTTCTGTATTTTTTCAAAATTTTAGGTTCAGTAGTTTCGGAGATAAGGTGGGGAATAGGTAAATTTTCATCAATTTTCTTAAATAACTTTAAAAGTATTTAGCCCTTTCATTTGTCATGTCACACAGTACAGTTTACAAAACTTTTTTTTTAATTTTCTAATTTGCCCCCCAAAAGAAGCCTTCATGTTCAAAATTCATTTATTTACGTTACGCGTCCGTGTTTGGGTCACAGAAATCCATGTGTACCAAATTTCAACTTAATCGGTGCAGAAGATTCGGAGCAAATCGGCTGTGACAGATAGACAGACACACGAGTGATCCTACAAACACATACACTTCACACTCACACACATACTCACTTATCTCATTTACCACAAAACTCGTATGCCTACTACTGTTCTATATAAAAGTATTATTTCGCTGCTAAAGTACATACTTTGCTTTTATTAATTTTTATTTTTAATTATTTAAATTCAAAATTTGGCACATCTTTGTCTTTTTGTAAAATTACTTTCGATTTTTTTTTCTTACAAAAAGGAGATTTACCAACCCGCACTGGGCCCGCATGGTGGATTATGGCCCACTCCTTCTCACAGAGAGGAGGCCTGTGTCCCAGCAGTGGGAACATTATAGGCTGATTATGTAAGGAGATTTAAAATTGTTGGTACATCACGTATCTTTAAGCTTCGGAAGAGCGAAGTGTCCTAACACAGGCAAGTTTTGTCTAAAATGTCACTTCAACCACTAGATGTAGTACATAACTTGTGAAAGAAAATAAATTATTTGTATTTGTATCCTATATTTTCCGTTTTAGGTACGGAACCCTAAAAATGAAAAAAAAAAAATGTCGTGACTGTCAAAATGTTACACTTTTTCGGTCTAGCTCTCATTTTCTAAGTGTACAGAGTATAATGTGTTTTTTAAAGGAACTTTGTTTCAAAAGATTTCTGCTAAAATTAAAAACACTGCCCAATAACCGCCGAACATTCGCCGTCACCCCGAACATCGTTCGCCCATTCCTGTAGCGGGAACCCATCTTAAATTGTGATTAAAACATTCGGAGCGCGCCATTAAATCTAATATGCAACAGAATCATGTGCGATGTCTGTATGTAGCATGCAGTTTTTTGGTGTAATAATCATAATTAGTTATAACGGTTATGTCTAACTTTTAGCTGGTAAAGAAATTGTTACATGAATAGGGTTATTCGTTTATTAAGTTTTGATTAGGATCTGATGGGTTGTGTCGAAATTGTGGGCGAAATGGTTGTTTTAAATCATAATAATCAGCCGAAAGATGTCTGCTGATGTCACAAGGTCATCGATCCACCTTGTGAGAGGCTTTCCAATGCTTTTAAATCGTGTTCAGACCTTACATAAAAATCTATAGGTTAATGAAGGATGTATAGGAAACTATGAGCTTCATTTGTCTGATGTTGACAGGACCTCAGTAGGTGTAGGTGGATGTAAGGTGTAAAACACTTGCACCGTAATTGTATAACACACTATCGATCTGAAATTTTTTTAAAGTATATTGCGAATCCATTGCTTCATATGTTCAAAAAATTTGTCTGCTCAATAACGTAAGTAACGCGATGAATGTTTTTGAACTGTCAAAATGATAACATACATAATCAGCCTATAATGTTCCCACTGCTGGGACACAGGTCTCGTCTCTTTGAGAGGGAGTAGGCCGTAGATGCCGCGGCCGCGGGTTGGTAGATGTCACATGTCTTCGAACTTTTAGTTCTAGTACATGTCAGTTTCCTCACGATGTTTTCGTTCACCGTTTTGAGAGCAGTGGTGATGATATAAATTACACAAAGTAAACCACCTGTCTAGGTTAGAACCTACGACCGACAACTCGTAGGTCGCGGCCGTTACCACTGGGCCACGGGCCACCACTGCTCTCAGCTGAACCTAAAGATTATGCCATTTGAATTTGAGTAAGGTTAGATAATTATAAACTAAGTATGGCCAGAACCGCGATACACGGCTATGCTATGCCAGGTCATAAAGGTAGCAGATAACTTTAAGCTAGACACTTTTCCGGGCAAGAAGACCGAAAAAACCGTATTGATTAATCAACGAACAAAATTACACTTACTAATGAACAAGTTCTTACAGATTACCCCAGAAGGACGGAAATGTTTTTTGAAGCCACTTTTTATTTACATACAAAGTCAAACTCAATATCAAAGCATTTATTTCAAATAATCCAATTACAGGCACTTTTGAATTGTCAAGGGGTCGGTCTGTCAGAAAGACGAAGCTAGTTGCCCGTTCCAAAGCGTAGTAGGTTCCTATGGACTATGGAGAACGGGCAAGAAACTCCACGGACACTCTTTTAAATCAAAATATGGTTACGAAATATTAGTTACATCATTCATGTTGAAATTATACATGTGAGAACGAATTAGAACGTTGAAAGCGTCCGTAACAGAAAGATAAGACAAAACAAATCATAATTTAAAAAAAAAAACTGCCGCTATATAATAGCAGCATAAGAGATGATGTCACAGACGATATCCAAAAAGTGATAAAATTATTAAGGGTCGGATAAACGCTGGTGGCCTTGGCTATACAAAAATGCGTCGCGCTCTCGCCGCGCTGCCGTCCGGTTTCAAATTATTTTATTTTTAGTAATGAAAATATGAATATTTGAAACAAATCACAGATATACAGACTTTTAGGTAATAAAATAGTCTGTTCATACAAAAAAAAAATGAAGAAAATATCTTAAACAGTTCGAAAGTAATATCGTTTTTTTATGCTTTGGGTAGACATTCCTGAATTTATTTTATAAAGTATTTTACTACAAGACTCAAATACTCACAAATATAGAATTAATGTATACGCGTTCTAGTTTAACATATTTTTTTGCATAACTTGCATCATTTAAAGACGTAAAACAGATTTTAAAAGTCACTAAAATCATGTATCTGCGCCTTAAGCGCTCTACCCAGCATTGTCGCACGTCAAATGACACCCATAATTACGTCCAATAACCGCTCCTATCTTCAGACAAAAATTCAGTAAACATCGTTACAGTGTCATCAATTAGTCAGCAAGCCGAGGAAGCCATCACTAATTACTGGCTATTGCCGATGTGTAGCCGCGCCTTCACATCAAACGCGTCATAGTAATTGATGGTACGCTTTCTAATTAAATTGCTTGTATTGAACTAGTATAGTTTATGAGTAAGTGGTTAGGTTTATAAGGCATGTATGTTGGTTGAAAGGTGGTGGAGAAGTTCTCTGCCTCAGCATAATCAGCCTAGAACGTTTCCACTGCTGGGACACAGGCCTCTTCTCTGTGAGAGGAAGCGGGCCGTAGTCCACCACGCGGGTTCAATTACGTGCGGGCTTCAAAGATGTCAAATATCTTCGAAATTTTAGTTCTAGGACATGGCGGTTTCTTCACCGTTTTGAGAGCAGCGGTGATGAAATAATTTACGCAAAGTAAAGTGTTTGCTTGGGTACGAACCTACAACTTACAACGTAATTTCCGTGGCTGTTTTCAAGAAACTAATTTTCAAGCATGCGGACCTAAGGACTAAAAATTATTTAAACTAAAAAATAATGTTTATAAACTTATCCATCGCATTTTTTACATAAAAATAACATAATGCTATAGTGTCGTCAGCAACTTAATTGCAAGTGCCTAAACGATAACATAAAATGTAAATAATAATTCATTTAAACGTAAAGTTGACGACAGTCATAACTCATGGGCACCGCCTGTTATTCAAACATGCATCGATTAGGGTGCACCCTGACATTATCTAATAAAGAGATGATAGTGTTTATTAATCAACCAATATTATGAAAAGCCCTTTTCGAAGAACTATGGTATTGTAGCCAGCTATAGAACACACATATTTTGATTGTATTTATTACTTGACAATCAAAGAAGGGTAAGACCTGCTGTCTTGTATGGATCAGAATGTTGGGCCACAAAAGGGATGAATGAAAGGCAATTGCATGCAGCTGAGATGATAATGCTAAGAGCGATGTGTGGTGTGACACGAATGGATAGAATAAGAAATGAGCACTTATGAGGAAGTCTGAAAGTGGCTCCGGTGACTGAAAAGTTGTGCGGAAATCGGTTGTCATGGTATGGGCATGTGATGCGGAGGAATGAGGAAAATGTCGTGAGGAAAGTCTTGAGTATGAATGTTAGAGGAAGGCTAGAGGAAGACCACAGAAACGATGGATGGACTGTGTGAAAGATGATATGGTAGAAAGGGGGTGACTACCGAGATGAAAACTAATAGAGAAGTATGGAAGAAAGCGACATGTTGCGCCGACCCCAAATAAATTGGGATAAGGGCAGGAGAATGATGATGAATCAAAATAAGTGTTTTAAAATTACCTTAAACTGGTACCTCGGGGGTCGTGGCTAAATGATAACAGCCGCACGGGTCGATAGAAGGTGAAGCTGCCGCGGTTAGTTCATGGATGGGTGACCATCCATTACATATCGAGACCCCTCCGTTAAAAACGCACGTTAAGCCGTTGGTCCCGACTGTCATTCGTAGATCTTTGGCAGTCCTTACGGATAGTCAGAAGCCCAAAAATCTGACAACTAGTCTTACCAAGGGGTACCGTGTTACCCAGTAACTGGGTTGTAAAGGTCAGATAGGCAGTCGCACCATGTGAAATACTGGTATTGAAATACTGCATCCGGTTAGACCAACCCGACCCCATAATAGTTGGGAAAAGGCTAGGCAAATTGATTTCTTTGGTACATTACGACACAACTTAGATGTAGCATCGACAAAATCTACGCATAAATTTTACGAATGTATTTGGTTATATGAATTTACAAGTTATTGCGTTTGCGTAAATACCGTTTTCGCATAAAGCAGTAATAAAGATTGGTGATTTTGAAGGCGCACTCAGTTCAGATGCGATCGGATGTGATTTTTGTTTTATACATACTACTAAAATATTATTTTCATTATTTGATATTATATAGGGTAAAAGTCAAAATTGTGGTTTTTTGTATTTAATATGGGTCAAAGACCTGAAATAAATGAATTTTATTATTTATTTTTAACATTTACGTTCGACCCGTGCGGCTGTTATCATTTAGCCACGGAACTACATAATTATATGAAAATAATTTCAGGGGTAACATCGGGCACACCTAACCTACCATTATCAACCAATCAAACCATTCCTATCACTTTTACAAAACAAACATCAAGGCAATAGATTCCTTCGTGATGTCAGTCATTTAACTTCACCCTATCGATTAGGGTGTAGCCTATGATTATCTAAAAGTAACTATTAATAATGTTGACAACAGCGATGCGATCGTCAATTGTCATGGGAATTCGACCTTTTATGATTATTAGTTATTAGAATGTAAGTGAATTGTTAGCCAATTGTGTTGTAGGTGGTAATATATGCTATTTAGTTTACTTGTTTGTTGAGTGTTGTTTTATAACAGGGTGTAAATGGGTAAATGGGGTAGGTAAAATCAAAAGTCATTTATTCAAACCAGGCTGAGAATCAGAACTTTTTGAATGTCAAATTACATAAGACAGTCCCCCAAAACGCCCGCCCTTCACCACTGTCTAGTGCTTTTGCTGGGAAGAAAAAGTGGCGCAAAAAACTCTGCAGAAACACAGCTGTCCGTGCAGTTAGAAGAACGAAAGCAAAAAAGCACCCCGAAGATTTTTTTTCAAGTTCTGAAATTTTTGGCACATATTATCACGTAAGTACGTAAGTACCCACATTTTCAAAGTTCTAGAGAATTTTATCAGTCGTTAGCACCCTTATCGCTAATACGAAAAACTGTTTAACACTGAGATGAGCGACCTATAATAATAATAAAAACTTTATTTCGGGTGGCATAGACTCCTAGAAACCTTAACCTAGTACATATTTCTTTACATTTTTATTTGCCATGACTCGCCACACCTACACAAGACATGACCTACTGATTCTGAAAGGGACAGTCAAAACGTACAGCTATTGCGTTCAGATTGCCTTTGTTGCTACCCCGTATACGGGCCAGCAGGGACGCTGGTTTTTTGCGCATGATGACCTGGAAACCATCAGCGCGCGCTTCAGCAAAGATCCCAGACGCGCTGCACCGCCACGGCAGACCCAATAACATCCTGAACGTATTATTGTACTGAGTGCGGAGGGCTCTGTAGGCTCGCTGCGTATATCTCACCTACAGGCCGCTTGAGTAGAAGGACTGGCAATAAGCTATACTTAAGCATATACCTAAAACAGGTACATTTTTATTTTTTTTTTGGGTGGGAAATCATCATATAACTTCTCCCGCTCTGGGCGGAGCGGGAGGGTGTGTCAGACTCTTACTGACTAAAACCCACCCGTATTCCTTCTTGTTGCCTGTGTTGCGGGGGCCTCGGTGACCCATAAGTACCTTCCCGCGACCCCGGCAGGCAACAACAAAACAGGTACATTGTGTTCTTAATTTTATAACTTTTCATAACTATATGCAATCAGTAGTATAATTTACATTGTACAAATATAAACTCTAGTAATACTGGTATTCAGCTACATCCGGTTGGACCCAATATAGAAAGGGAAAAGGCTAGGCAGTAGTCTAGTAAACGTATCGAAATAAAATAAAGTAAAGCTCGGGCCCCAACAAAAAAAATTAAAACCCTTCTAAATATAAAAAAAGGAATTATTAATTATATTGTTTTTAATTAGTTATTAGGTATTGAAAACTTTTTAGAGCAGTGGTGGCCCAGTGGTAATGGTTACGACTTACGAGTAGGTTCGAACCCAGACAGGCGCTTAATCACCATTGCTCTCAAAACGGTGAAGGAAAACATTGTGAGGAAACCGGCATGTACTACAACCAAAAATTCGAAGTCATGTGACATCTACCAACCCGCACTGGGTCCGCGTGGTGGATTACAGCCCACTTCCTCTCACAGAGAGGAGGCCTGTGTCCCAGCAGTGGGAACATTATAGGCTGATTATGCTATTATGCTATTGAAAACTTTTGCTTGACAAAGGAATAAAAAAAATATGATGACCTTTTATAATAAAAAGATATGATAAACTACACTACTATGTTGTACAGATAAATAAATGTAGACATTCACAATTCAATATCTTCAATCATACCCGATGACGACTCCCCCCAACAGAACGCGTATCGAATTATTTAAACATATTTCCCTGGACGCAATGTTACTGTGCAGTATTACTTACAGGGAAGGGACAGAATTAAATACTCTAGAAGAGGGATAAGTAAGCATAGGGCTGACACAGAAAGCATGCTCTTAGGTACTTAGCGGAGAAAATCCAGATCCAAATGTCCATGCATTATCGCAAACTACTGTCCCATTTTAGGTCTACGTTGATTTAAATTTGATTTGTGACGTTTGTAAATTATTTGCTCCCCGGCGCGACTTCGTTCGCGTGGTGCCTACCCCTAAACCTTCAGAAAAACTCACTCAGCCTTTTCGGAGTCCATAGAGGACAAACAAATACACATTGATTTATATAGATAGATAGATAATTTATTAACAGAATAATAATCATTTAAATCAACAATACCTACCTACCTAACAAATATGAAAACCTTAAACCATGACGTTTCATCTCTATTATCGGTACGTTCATACAATTGGATCAAAATTCTATTCATTTTCCTTTCAATGTATCATCTTGTTTGAATAAACAACCTTTACCGTTCACAATCCACATCATCACACAGAAACATCGAGGACGCAGCAATTCCTTCCCTACAATTGTCACAGATATAAATTGTGTGTAAGAAACCAACATTTTCTCATAAGCTACGTAGGAGGTCACATCTAGATAAATAACCTATGTCCAGCCGCCCTCTGTGGCGCCCCCTAGTGACCGGCGGTGGCTAATCAAATATCTTTTCCTGCCCCCGAGTAGGTGACAATACGCGACACGAAGGGATGCTTGTCAAAGTTCTAAGCATTATTTTTACGTTGAATATATTCAAAAGGTTCGAACAATGTGAGGAAACTATCCAACTTACTCGTAAGAGCGTTTACGCCATACGGCATTTCATACAAATTTTCAAGACCTTATCTTTCAAAATGACTGAACCTCTTGACTTTAAAATTTGTATGAAATGCCGTACGGCGTAACCGCTCTTAACAAATTTTATGACGCAAAGAAAAAAAAAACTTGAAATGATCCTTGACAACATGACTAGTAAAACAGCTTTATTTAATGCATATACTGCACTGGTACTATTAATATATATTTAAGTTTATAAAGTAACTAATATACCTCGTATCGGGGTACCTACAGACAAGCTGGTTAATACTAGGTAGGTAGAGTTAACCTTTTGTATACAGAAAAAAAAAACAAGTCATAAAACAAAAGCTTGAGTGCCACTGTCTCACGTCTGTACGAGCAGCGAATGGCAAATGATTAATAAGGCTAATGCCATTAGTGGTACGGACGACACATTCGATTACTATTGGTAACACTGCGTAGGTATTATGGCGGAAAATAACATTGTAATTGTTGCAAAGAATATCGCACTAGATATTATGCGTTTCGGTTAATGACATGAACGGCTAGATGAAAGGACCGTGGATGATAACTTCGCGTCTTCGTTAACTACTAAATTATACCCACCTTCAACTCCTCAAAATTACAAGCAAATATTTGTAGGCAATAGAAGTACCATAACTCTCTTGTCCTTATCACAATTTATTTGATCTTTCATACTTTCCATCCATCCTTTATTTGTTCTTAAATACTAAATTATACCCACTAACTCCTTAAAATTACAAGCAAATATTTGTAGGCTATATAAATAATCATCACTCTCTAGCCCTTATCACAATCTATTTGATTTTTCATACATTCATCCATCGTTTCTTTGGTCTTCCCTTGGTCTTAAAGCTCCACATTCGTAATCAAAACTTTCCTTACGACATTTTATATGCGGAGGGCATTTAACGCCCATACCATGACAACCGATTTCCATACAACTTTTCAGTAACTGGTGCCACTTTCAGACTTCCTCTTGTACACTAATTCTTATTCTATAAGACTATATAATATATCGGCTATAGAAATATGTCAGAAAATAATAATTAAGTATTTGAAACTAGCTTTTGCCAGTGGATATAAATATCTTGTGTGCTAATCCAGGTCATGGTCTACCCGTGTGCCAAATTAACCCAAATTCGTTCAGACGTTTTAGCGTGAAATCGTAACAAACAAACTCATTTTCGCATATACACTAATAAAGCGTTATGATCGTGAACGGGTGCTGCTTGTGGTGACTGGTCGTCTTGCTGATCATGGTTTTAATTGTTATTAGTAATTGTTTACTTATTTTACTTCGATGGGGCTAGTTGATCATTTCTCACTTCGAGCTACAGCAATAGCCATAAGTAAGCGGGCACGCCCTTTATGCCTGGAGGCTTTTATTTAGGTATTAAGTTCTATTTACGTTTTTTTTATGTTGTTATTTTTATCTGCTTGAGTACAGTTTGTTCATTGTTTTGTTGGTATACTGGCGCTAACATATGGCAAGTGTGTAATTTAATCCAATGTTTGTGTTTCGTAATGTTAATTACTTTGCATACGATTTGTATAGAATCAAGTTTATATAACTAAACAGACAGATGTGCTGCTGGGGAGTTTGTTCCACCACTTCTTCTTCCCAGCTAAAGCACTAGGAAGTGGTGAAGGGCGGGCATTTTTGGGGGACTGTCTTATGTAACTTTGACGTTCGAAAAGTGCTGATTTTCAGCCTAGTATGAATAAATGACTTTTGATTTTGATATGTAATATTAGTTAGGATTACCTAATGATTAACAGAATATATGGTCCTTCGAATCAAACATCTTTTTCAAGATCATTTTTAATATAAACTCAAATTAGACTAACACACACACAACAAACAACTACAGCCAAACAACACCAAGTAAATATTGAACCCATGATAAATGACAGAACAATGAATGGAAAGTATCACCCGGGACCATATATTACGTGATCTTCGTCTTACTGCCTGTCGGGGACACAATTACTCAAAGCTAAAGCCGTGTCACCGATATAATGGACAATGGACACGCGATGCAGGAAATAACCTCAGATGACAGAAGTGGTACTGTATATGTAATTGTTGATGAAAATAACAATGTTGAAAAGGAAATAATTGCATTTAGAGTTACGATTCATCTATACCAATGTTACAAATGCTTTTATAGTATCTCCTGGTCTCACTGGTGAATTTAGGCTATTTAGGCCGGCCGGGTCGGGCAGTGTTATTGGGCTTTTCTATCTGAAATTTCTCAGTGGTAGCCCGGAGTCTGGATTTGTGCCCGGTTGATGGCAATAGGCTCGCCCCCTATTACATGGGACTTAAAACATGACAAACAACAACAAACTGGCGAAATGTGGGTGTACCTACTACAGGTACACCTCTGCCCAACCCTTCGGGGAAACAAGGCGTGATGTTATGTGTTATGTTATGTTTACTTTAGTTTGTTTCGATATTGTTTTAATTTGTTTGTTTTAAGCTTGTTTTAACTTAGTTTAATTAATTTATGAAGTTCTATTCAATGCAACTTTTTAATAGTCTTTTTTTGTTTTTTTCGTAAGTTACAACAACTTTTTGTGTGCATGCAGAGTTAACCTATATGTGATTGTTACACTGTATTCTGATTTGTTGCTTCTGTTTTATTTGCTTATACCAGTGTATACAATAGTCGGTAAAACAAATTAAAAAAATAAGTGGTAAAATTTGTGAGTTTGTATGATCTCCGAAAAATCTCATCTGATATCAAAAAATCTTACAAAGCTTATAGAAAGCTTTACTATTGCGAGTGTCATAGGATATGTTTTAAGGTAGGTTATAGTTGACTTCCCGCGGACGAAGTGGCGGGCAGAATCTAGTTCTTAATAAATTATACTTTTTTCATTACTGGGCTGCGGCGAAGAAGAAGAAATAGACAAAATAATTTTATTTTAATTTCTCAGTAACCTATCCTCTATTTCTGACAAAATAAACATACATAAAGCTCTAGGGAATGTTCAATATTAGAAATAGGAAAAACAATCCCAAGCTATCAATTACAAGGCCAATTTACTACTTTAGATGCCAGAATTTCCCTTCACGACATTCTTTTCTTCCAAGATCGACACGAAATACACCCTCTAATTCCTGAGAAAAATTCCACTTTCCTATTTACGGACAAACAAGGGACAGTCGACTGTATAATCATTTATCTCGAGTTTAATAAAAGGAAGATTATTTAGTGCTGTGGACGTGGCAACGCTAATGTCGCATGATTTAATCCCATTTCATTGGGAACTCTGCCAGGGATAGCTATCGGGGTGAGGATAGTAAAGACTGAATAGGTTTTTTTTATGTAGGAAAGTTAGTAAATATTTTTTGGGATGAATTGGTCTGATGGGAATTGGAAATAAGGGGTGAGTAGCCTCAACTATTGGAGCCATTAAACCGGGCATGGGTAGCTAGCGAAGGTTTTGATGGCCTAATCATAGCATCATAGGTAAGAATAAAGTTATTTTTTGTAAATATCATCATCATCTGCCTCACCTTTAGCCATCAGTCTAACCGGATGCAGCTGAATACCAGTATTTGAAGCGACTGCCTATCTGACCTCCACAACCCGTTTTACTGGGTAACACAATACCCCTTGGTAAGTCTGGTTGTTAGACTTTCGAGCTTCTGACGACCCGTAACAATTGTCAAAGATCTACAAATGACAGCAGGGACCAACGGCTTAACGTGCTTTCCGAGGCACGGAGGGGTCTTGGTATTGTTATGTAGCGACCCTAGCGATGCGATTGCTGAATTGCATTTTTGATATTGTATAGGAACGCCTGCGCCGGGCTCGCCAGTCGCTTCACCACGCCCATCCACGGACCAACCGCGGCAAGCGTAGCTTAACCTGATCGATCGACCCGTGCGGCTGTTATTACTTGGGCACAAGCCCCTCTCTCTATTTATTGTAAATATAATGAAGAAAAACAATTCATATTTCTAAATTAATAGCCGGTCGACCCCCTAGTATGTGTTGACAACAATTTGAAGACGACCACTAAACCAAGGCTCGGACACAACAATAGAAAACCGAACACAATTGAACGCGTGGTAATATTTCCGCTAAACCCCATTATATTAGTAGATTAAAGGCCACTTTACTCAATATTCCATAAAATATTGCCTCGTAAATAGACGGGCAGCTGCAAAGACGTGATCAGACCAGGGGTCGGCGAGTGTAATCCCGTTAAAAATTGCCAAACAGAAAACAAACTGACAATGGCGGGTGGTTATACATCAAGTGCCTTAAAAAGAAGGACGAAAAAAAGGAATTCGTCCGAAAGTAAACGGTAGATGACGTCCGAAGACAGATTCCGGGCGGTTCCGGACGACAGATACGAATGAAATCGGATGGGTGTAATAGAGACTGGCACGGTCAGGCTAAATGACCGACATCCGGCCGTAGACAAAAGCGAATCCGCCGTAATAAAGCAGGATTGATGAAAAAGCGCTAAGCCACGCCGATATAACGGCAAGACGTAAGATATAGGAGATAAGCGGAGACTTACACTTCATTGGGGCAAGTTCTGGTCGAGGTAAGCGCATAATCAGATTTTTATAAAGATTTTAGTTAAGATATCCCTTTACATGAAATACAGCAGAGTACCAACTAATTTACAGGGTCAAAAGTTGGACTGTGCTGTTCAAATTATAATTTAAACGTTGTAAAATTATAATCTTTAACAACGTTGTAGACCTTAAAAACTACTTTCTGAATCCAAATGTGACGGTTTACAATCAACAAATCTTCAAAGAAACATGTCTTCCAATCCAACAAACAAGATATTCGCCAATGTTTGCACCAAACAATGAGACTTCACTCCGGGCAGCTTTAACACAAAGCTATTGCTATTACAGAGATCGCGAAGAGCGGACCATCGAACACTGCCAAGCTTTACCGGACTCACTTTACCGGGATTTCGGATATGACGTAAAGCACTCACTTAGATCTCCCTCCACCCCCTGACCGAGTTTTTCTCCTTCTATTTATTAGCTTAGGATACATTTGAGGATGAAAGGAGATTCGGCGGGATTATTTTTCGGCAATGCAATATGAGGGTTTGTGATGTCGTTAATTATGGTGCGCTGTTATTGGTGGATAGTTTTCGTCTCCAAGATGATTTTCGGTTTGAGATGATGTGTTTGGAATTTAAGTCGAAATTATTAGCTTAAAGGTGCCTTTGAAGCCTTAATAATGTATATACAGCGAAAGAAAGCATATAAAACAGATAAAAGATATAAGAGAACGAAATTCCATTTTAATAAAATTATCAATAATCATATTTGATATGAGTACCAATTTTATCGGCAGAAGAACACGATTACAAATAACGTATTTCTAGAAATAGAACTTAACACTGTCCGAAGAAAGCCTATATTTTCAAAGCCCCCACAGATTTGTCTTTGACCGAGTGAAATGCTTCACAAAGATATCCTGACATAATGAGAGCAAAACAAACACGTCACCCAACCATATCGTAATTTATTAACAACACAAAAAGCGGAATGGCTACAATATTTACAGTTGACCCGAAATTACTGTTTCTTAACTCACAAGCTTTGTTGTAAAATGAAACAGAATAGAGAACATACCCTGAAGGGACACCTGCCAACCATAGGGTCACAGTAACATATATTAATAACGCGTTAATTTATTAACAAGCACTGTTTATCCAGGGATTAACTGAGAATAGTTTTAGTTAAACAACAAAGGGCTGAAAGGGTTCAAAGCGAATTTCTTGCCAACATATTTACCTAAGGTGTAGATGATAGTAATTTTACGCGCGAGAGGTCCGAGCTTCGGACGATGGCAAACATGCTCCCCGGGACATGCCTAAAATTTTCACGTACATTATAGAACGAAATGTTTCAGAATCAAAATCCGTTGTTTGTTTGATGCTGTAAACGGTACATGTGATTGTTAATGAAAACTAACAAGTCTCACAATCAAATACACGTTACTCATGTTAAATTCAAACGTTTGTTCATGCGAAATGAGATTTTGTTACAACTTTTGTACGGTTTGCTAAACTGAAATCAGACGGTGTTTATTTGTTAACGTGTGGAACAATAAAACTAACTATGTTTTAGAAACGTTGTGGACAGTATTTTGGGTCTTGATTATGATAGATTAAATATTGTTTAACAGATTGCTGTTTTAGTCGATCTATATTTTTGTCTTCCTTATGTTAAGTAACGGTTAAGTTCCTCTCATTAAGTTCGTTATAATATTTCCAGAATTTTGTTATAACAAAATTCAGTTATCATAACTAGCAGACTATCAAAGCAGGCAAAACTATCTCCAAATCACAGCAAAAATCACAAAGCTGAATCGTTAACTTTGTAACATTCAACATTTTCACTACTTGATGTTTTATTTGTGAAGTCTCTAGTTAGAGCTTACTTCTCAGAAAAAAGTCTGGGGGTATCGCAAAAAAGCTATCGCACAGCCAGGACAAAGAGCCGGTTCACTAACATAATTAAAATCTCCCGATTCCAACTCCGAGCGTCGCGAGCAATTCCCTACTTTTTAATTATGGAGAAATATCCAAGGATAACATGGTGCTGCGTTTATTCACAGAGAGTGGGTAGGTACATATCCCCGGGACAAGTCGAGGTGTAGCCAAAGAAAACACTGGCTGTATGCATTTCGTTTTTTGTCTATATGGAAAATGTTTTTTTTTACTTTTTTGTTGGAGTAATTCTCAAATTGAAAGCAAATAAACAATGCTTACAGACTGAGAATTCCGTATTACAAACAGATCTTTAGGTAATTTGATCACAATGTACTTTGACTTTGACTTTGATTATATAGTCAAAAAGGACAACAATACCATATAAGAAGCAGAATTTAACGCACTCAATCCCGAAAATCGGAACCAACTAATTATTAACGCCAGTGAAAAACCCTTAATTCCCCACACGGGTCACTTTCGATACCGACCAGTCAAACATCTACCCACATCTCCTGAAGCCAAAACCTTACAGATTAATTTACCATTCACATTAATTAATACTACTTGTAACAATAGTTTTATTTGCACCGTCCGCCCGTGTGCTCCGACAAAGAGTTTTCCCAGTATTATTTTCTATACAATCGTTGTTGGACGAGTTAAATTTGGTACGAAATCCCCGTCGGGGTGGGTACTTGTTAAATAGTGCACAATAGATGTGGCCGGTGGTTCATTAATGATGCATCGCTTCGGTTCGGACCTTCGGAGGACCTTTCGTGGATGCCTTAGGTTCGACGCATCGGGCGTGAGAGGTGGTGTTACATCATAAAAGTTTTACAGTGATTTCAAATTCATCGGGTTTTGAACAGGTAGTGTGAAATATTGGCCGATGGTTGCCCGTGTGGGGTGTTAAGGATTTCTCGGTGGACCCCGATTTGCGGAATTCTATAGAGGAAATACAAACTGATATAATGGACGTGTGAAATAGGGTTGAATTACTCAATCAGAATATAGGTAATATTCATGAAATCGTGATACAATTTAATACCAACAATTTTCGAAGTATATTTATAAGTGTATCCATTCGTTAGAAATTATGTCTTAGCACCTATTAGCATGGCTGCCGAATTCATTATCCGAGAAAAAAGTCGCCCCGCAGGGAGAAATAGAGAAAGAATCAGATTTCCGAGTGGGAACCCTTCAGTTTCCTGCGAAGTGGCATGATAATTATCCTTTAATGATCCGTTCGGAGTCACCATCGGTGAGGCCCAGTAGTAATATTCCATGCATTTGGTGCTGGTACAGATATTGTAATAATCATGTTGACAAATTAGGTTTTTTTTTTACGGTTTGATAATTCTTCTATTACAGGTAGGTAAACAAGTAATAATCAATGTTCATTTTATTTTTTAATGTTGTATTTTTCTTCGCCATAATTATGGGTGAGATTTTTTATTTCGGTAAGCCATGAGAGCCATGAGACAAGGAGGATATACGCGAAAATTATGCTCTTAATAACTTTGGAAACTATTCTAAACGAGGAATTTTGTATTTGTACATAATGTAAATTTAAAATTACTTATTTAGTAAAGCTGAAGTCGTGACCAACTACTATAGGAACGATTTTTCTATTGGCGTTGTTAAGTGCGACCACCTTGTCACCATGAAGGACCAGACTAAACTGAAAATTACTGGTGAATCCGATCCTACAATCTTACGTAATATTATAAATGCGAGTATGTTTGCCGATAGGTTGGTCGTTATATTGTTCTGCTTCACAGACTACGCTCTGGTCACTACCCATCCCGCAAGTTTGGTTATTTAATGAAAAAAGTCAGTTCTCCCAATTGTGAAACACGTGGAACGGTTGAAGATATTCACCATCTACTTATGGAGTGTAGTAAGACAAAGAAGGAAAGAGATACACTGTTGAATAGAATAAAAAAAAATGAGTCCTTATGTTAAAAGTTCTATCTAGCGCAGCCTTCACCTGAGATAGCAAACCTACTGGCTGATTTGTTTCGACATGCCTAATGTACATATATAATATTTGTAGATGTAGTTTAGAATAGTTAAAGTTATGATGAGGCTGACATTAAACAATTTAAGAATAAAAAAAATAAAAAAAGGCCGGTCCTTCTTTTAATTTTCAACGAAGCATCGGATCGATGTTTGTTTGAATAGGGATAGTTTATGGACCGAGTGACAGGTTACTTTTTTCGAAAAAATGCACGGTTCTTATGGGAAAGACCACGGAAGCGAAGCCGCAGATAAAAGCTAGCCCAAAATAATTCCTACCTAACTACAAATCCTGCCGATCCTGTCAACAAGTCTGTACATAGCCCGCGGAAGTGCGCTTTCAAGTCGATTGTTTCACGAGATTTTAATAACGGTGCAACGCAAAGAACAAGTCGGAGAACCATTGTTGACTTCAAGATGGTCGGGTTCTCGTCAAACCCGACGCCACTTCGCTCCTCCCTGTTTGATTTTATTAGGTTCATAATAATTCTGTAGGGCCGACAATTCATTCCATATTCGATTGACGGGGATAACATTTTAATGAGAAAAAACTTGATTTGGGGGGAACTTGCAGCCAGTAGATAAACAACGTAAGTATACATTAAAAGGGTCACAGAAACACTTTTTAACACCTTTTTATCAGTTATCAAACCAAATAAGAGGATCGCTATAACTCTGACACATTTTAATTCTTAAGCCTTTAAGACGCTGACAACACCTAAACCGCGGTCACTGTCAGACTGCATAGAAAAGAAAGAGAAGCGCGATGACACAACGCTTGTAATTTATTGCAAAATATGAAGCAATTATCTATTTACTCGAAATTGAGTTGAATAATCAAAAATAAAAAACAACCAAGTTCTGCATTCAAATAAGACGTTCTTGTTATTAATTAAATACGTTACGTATGTTGATATTTAATACAGATATTTTGGTTTGGAACTCAAGGTAAGAGGTTGGGTCACCGAGGCCCATGGCAAGACAGGCAACAGAAGGAATACGGGTGGGTTTTAGTCAGTAAGTCTGACACACCCTCACGCTCCGCCCAGAGCGGGAGATGTTATTTGATGATTTCCCACCCAAAAAAAAAAGGTAAGAGTTTAGTTTAACGTTAGTTGTATCGAGATTTATTATCAAAACGTGTTTTGGTAACAACCAAGTTCCGAGAAATATGTTCAAAATTAACATATATTTTTTCCGCTACCACAAACTCTACAGTCAAGCCTATTTTGGTCATTAGCCTCTTGTCAACGCCTTAAGCATAACATTGTGAACACTTGGACGACGCAGTAGGATACAACCAAAGTCACCCCATACACCAACAAAGACATTCCTAAACTTACTACAATGTCTATAAACTGAAGTTTCTTTTGATGAGATGCATAATCCCTGGAATTTGGCCTCTGTATGAGCGAGGGTCGAATCAATGAAGGTGGCCATAATTCACATAGTTCCCCAACTATCATAACAAGATCCTGCGAACTATTCGGACTCTTTGTCTTTAACCTCGATGCTCCTTTAGTGCCAATAAATAATGTCATTACCTGTTCATGAGATGCTGTGAACCATATTCGGGAACAATAAGAAGATTTGGGTCGCTATTATATGCATATAAACAGAGCGAGACATCGGTCGCGGTTTATTAAGGGATCCTTATGTTTCTGGAAGGGGTTAGGGCGTAAAATTAATGAATGGGGCCTCCCATATCTTCAAGTTAGATGACCTTCAAGACCTTTGGAGAATAAACTAGTGTGGTGTAAACGTAGAAGTGCATATCGTAAAGAGGTAATGGCTTTATAACTCTCGGACTATCATTCAATTGAAAAGCGATATTTTAGGTGTGTGAGAATGATGGTATATATGACAACGATGGGTCAGATTTGTGAGACATCATATTTTACGCAAATCAAAGCCTTTTGGTCATGCAAAAATATAAGTGAACTCACATTTACATACAATAAATTCATTAAATCTCCGAAAACTACAAGGAAACCTGCAGCTCTTTAAGGCGCTGACAAGACCCAATTGACCAAAATAGGCTTCTCTTAAGGAAAAAAATTGCCAAATCTGTATAGTTTGCGGTAGCGAAAAAAAAATACGTTAATTTTGAACATATTTCCCAGAACTTGGTTGTTACCAAAACACGTTTTGAAAAAGAATTCTCGATACAAACTGATGTTAAACTAACCTCTTACTTTGAGTTCTAATCCAAAATATCTGTATTAAATATCAACATACGGTACGTATTTAATTAATAACAAGAACGTCTTATTTCAATGCAGAACTTGGTTGTTTTTTTTATTTTCGATTACTCAACTCAATTTTGAGTAAATAGATAATTGCTTCATATTTTGCAATAAATCACAAGCGTTGTGTCATCGCACTTCTCCTTCTTTTCTATGCAATCTGACAGTGACCGCGGTTTAGGTGTTGTCAGCGTCTTAAGCATTTCCAAACAAATCATTGCAAAAAAAAAATCTGTAGTAAAAATTCTCAATCGTATCCAGATTTTTTCCCTCCAACCGTAGGCAGCGGGGGCAATTACCAACATCTCGGACACAACGACGCAGACGTCCTCGACTCACAATGGTCTCCACTAGACTCTCGCTGTAACGAATCCACTACTGCGTACTATCAACCAGTCCCTCGCGAAACTGGAGCGGGATTGTTTGTGTGACACTCCTACCACAAAATAAATGGATACAGAAGGACGGCTCCAGACAATGAGTGAAAATCGGTGCACGCACACATATGTAGACGCGTTCGTTCAGCGATCTTTAGCTAATGCCGGCAGCGTGAGTGCGCTTGCACTCGCTCTATGTGTACGTGGATTTTCGTTCGTTGTATGCAATCGAACTTCTGTTCTTATCTATTTTGTGCTCCTACACTACCAGTTAATGATGTATGGGGGTTCATTACACGGCCGGTTTTGTTTCGCACGCTTTTAGAATTTTTGAAAGATTATCTTACTGATGATAGTTGCTGTTTGTTGTGATTATAATATTCCTTTTCTCGTAGGTAATTGTATGCCCAAAGATGTACGTAATGATACAGACGTACGAAATAAGGATCGAATAATAATTATAGCTAATGAATCACTCATTAAGACCACCGATAACTTTAAAGTAAGATTATATAGATACTTCAAATTATTTTGATAATCGTACTGGGTACACCTACTGCCAATTAATCAGACTATGTCGTGACAATATTCCCTCCAATAATTCATAAACATCAAACCCATATTGTACGAACAAGGCGACCAACTATACAAAGCCTTTATTGGCTCGTATCCCGCACAATCCATCACAACCGTTGTTTCCCCCGTCCAAGGGTCTCTTGTACCCTGATCATTATTTAAAATATAGATGAGTGTTTTCTTTCCGATAATCGAGACCAGGATTGAGGGTTGAACACAATAGGCAAGGTCTTTTTAAAAGCGTCGCCTATAGCAGTTGTCGGGGGCCTAAAGGACCGAGTCGCGCTTATTTGTATTAGTACATTGAAGGTACACTGTCCAGTCTATTGAGAGCCCCGTCGTTGCATTCTTCGTCTCCCTTTGGCTTTACTCTTTGGGTACCGTAAATAGTTGGAATATTTGTTTCTTTTTGAAAGTGTCTATTAACTTTAATTTGGGGGAGTATTTCCGTTAAACTTTCTGTAAAAGTCAATTCTTAAAACACATTGTATGCATATGAGGACCAATTTTTATATTCCCTTCTCCTCAAATAATTAGCGGCTCAGACTTCCTGTTACGCAATCAACAATACGCAGTTATTAACGAAAGAAATTCCACCCCCAGTCTGACTTTTTCCTTTTCAATAGCCCTGGAACCATCAAAGTTCGTCCAACTCACACCTGACCGGTTTTATATATTTCAAAAGTGGAATGGGGCGCGGGGGGATCAATTAAGGTGGTCTTTGTGAACATTATATCGACGCGCATTGAAAAGAGTTGTGATTTTCTTTGATAGCACGCAGACGTGGTTTGCCGAGTGAGAAATCAAAGGACCTGCTATGGTGATGCATGAAGGGATTTATTAAGATTTAATGTCGGCAACGACACTCCGAGGCGGGAAAAGAACGAGTTTCAAGTGCTCACCGCGATGTACGTTTTACATGACGCCATTTTAGATTTGTTCGTGTAAATGTGGAGTGGCAAGGTGAACGCGCTGCTATGCTCAACTGTGCTGGATTTAAAATAAATATTTATAGTTTGTGTGGCGTAATTAAATGATAGAAAAATTGATTCTATTGAAAGCTTCGTTTGAAAGCGTTAAGGTCTTTGGTTTGAATGATTCTAAAACGTTTATCCTTTAAGAGTTATGCAAGGGTTCTAGTAGATCTTGTAAACGAGTTGTTGCAATAACTTAGCGATTGACGCGTGGTCAAGCTGTTCTTCTAAACTACTTAACAAAAACCTTCGCAGTCGCCATTGTTTAATTGTGAATACTTACTTCCTGAATTCTGGTAGAAAAATATTGAAAATAAATTGTTTTTCAATATCTTCTACCATTTCTTTATTATCATTGAAATAAAATAAATGGAACTTTTAAGGCCTCTAAATCGTATTCCACACACTGTTCTTTTATCCTGGTCCTTTGATCCGCCTAGCGTCTTTTCTCAATGGGGCTCGATGGAGCGACCACAAACACTATCTACGATCATCGGCTTAACATGCTGAGTTAATGAACACCCGTGGGCTTACATATTCACACTAACCATGTACGGACATAGAGAAGGGTGGTAAGTGGGTTGGGGAGGCGGGAGGCGAGCCGTCTTAGAGAGCCTTGAGACACTCACACGGGTGTGTGCAGGTTTTAAAGTTTTATTAGTAATTAATATGTGAGATAGAGATCTAGTGAGGAAAGGAGAATAAATTGTGTGCTTGGCTCTTTGGTCTTTTAGGTTGTCTAGTACCAGTAGTACCTATATTTCGTTTAAAGTTTAAAGAAAGTAATAAAATACGTTTGTTCGCGGTAAAACGAGACGCAAAAAAAACAAAAAGAACATGTTAGGGAAAATATGCGTCACAGCCACGCAAACCGGATATCGCTCAGCATAATGCTGTCTCCCTATGCGAGACAGAACCAGAGCGCTTTCAGCGACAGCAGCATAAAATGAGATACACAAAGCAAAATAAGAAATAAAAAATAAATACCAAATACAAGTTCTAAATCTTTAGCAAAATACCTATTATATTCTTTTCTTAAATAGGGTCAGCAAATACAAATTATTTTGAACAGGATTATTTCCAAGAGATTACAATTACGGACCAAGCAAGCTAGCAATGAAAAGCTTTCCATATTTTAACTCCAAGTCGTTTAAAAAAGTATGCAAAGCCAATCATAACACTAACTGCTTAACCAAATAAACTACAACTGTTAGCATAGTTTCGGCTTGCTAAAGCTAATTGTATCATGCTCCTACATCCCGAAGACTTCGCTACCGCTTTGACCTCAGCTTATCGCCGAACTTTCCCTAACCGAAACCCCTAAATATCGCTGGCTGTACAAATTAATCCAACTATTGGCACATCAGACAATACACATGAGATACAACTAATAACTTGTGACGTCAGCAATGTGCAGTTAATTTCAGAATGTTCGTTAGTAAAGGGCCTGAAGATATATCGTCTCAATGGGACTTGTTTATCTTCTGCTGGGTTATTAAGACCATTGTGTCGATATTCCGATGGTTTAAGTGAAAGTTATATCGTTACAAGCATATGGTATTTCTTATATCCTCCCCGGATATGATTTTATTAACTGTGTGTAAGAAATCTGGTAATAAAATATACCTTTCGATTTTTTTTAGTAGGTATGTCCAGCTCGTCCATTTATTTTTTAGTTTTCACACGGCTTCATTTTAGTATGATTAGCCAGTTTGTTCAAATGTCTATTAGGTACTTTAAAATAACATGAAATATTTTAATGGTTTTTGTAATGCTAAAACGTGCCTGAAAGGCCTGAATTTGGCCAGAGAACTACTTTCTTGAAAACCATACGTCACCCAGTGAAAATTATGAAGAACAAGGGATGTTACATTCTAACATTATTATTTATACTTACCAACGGTCCCTAATCCCAAATGTCAATTACTTTACAAATATTATATCCCAAAAAAATATTAACATATTCACGAAAAACAAGTTCTCCATTTTTCTTAGTCCAACATCTTCCATTATCACAGGCCACTAAACAAAGTTTACCATTCTACCCTTCTATTGTACCCTCGATAAATCAGCTACCTAACACCACACAGGCCACACACTATCGAGACATTATTAATTAAAATCCTTGCAAGAACACACCTGTCCCAGGATACCTCCTTGGGGTACCCCGTAGCAATCCGTTTAGACAAAGAACCGATGTGCCTTGGGCCGGTAACTTGAGGGTAATCCGTACAGGACTATCGATAGGTACTGTATGTTTAATAGATTCTGTGAGGTTAAGTTTGATTAGTTTTAGGATAGTAAGGTTTTAGTTTAGCTTGGAGAAGTTTGGTTGTTCCAATTAAATGCTACATTGAAAACTTTATTCAGTATGGGAGAAACAGTATATTAACAGTTTTATATTACGCACATCGCAGACCTTTCATATGATAATAAGTTACAAATAGGATTAGGTTCGAATTATTATTTGGGGTAATTGACAATCTGTAAAAGAAATGAGTGAACGTAAATAATATTAACATTTACGTCTCCTTAAAACTATAGTGTACACATGTTACAAAACAAAAGAAAACGATTCAATATTTCCCTAGGATCGATAGAACCCTACGATACCGAACTGTAAACAGATGCAAAAATCAACACAAACCATTAATTACAAACCAATCCTTGGTACACAATAAATAAGGCCACAATCGGAACAAATGGACAGGCGGCAAATTAAACCCACGCTGTTCAATCCACATACATTAGGCACATCGATCTAACACGTCTAAACAAAGGCCATGGCGAAATGCTTCCGAACACGCGATTGTCTTAAGTTCACCTCCCAAATCTTTGCCTTCATCCTTTTTGTGAAATTAAACCTTGATGATTAGTCTTTAAGTTTAGAATCGGTTGGAACTGTGTTGAGAACTTGTGGGACGGTATTGTTATACCGAAGTGTAAGGCAAATGATAATGCTATTGCAAAAAGATGGACTCATAAAGATCGTGTTTTGCAAATATGTACTTACGTTTAATTATAATATGTAGTACAAAAGGAAGAGTGTATTATTTTGATGGAAATTTATAGTGATCATCCAATGACATCATTTTAAGCAAGTACTGAAAGTGAAAGGTCATATCATAGATCTATTCATAATCTCCAATAACATAATTTCGCTAAGTCCGGGTGGTGGCAAATCCGGATATGAAAATATATCCTTTATGCTTTAGTTGCTTTTCAAGTTGCAAATCGGTGTAAAACGCGGCCATTCTTAATGCGGCCAGACCAAAAACAAAACAATCCGATGCTCACCTCCTCGCGTCCGGTTCCGTACAGTAAATTTACATTCCCCACCATCCATCCCCAAAGTCCATCCGGGTTGGTAATAAAACGATCTTAAGGTACGGAGGAAAATATCTTAAGAGTGTAAGCTGCAAGTTGTAGACTTTCAGCGCTATAATCTTTTTCATATAGCATGAAGATTAGATTGCACCGAAGAAAAATATTGATTCGATAGCAATCGACACGATAGAAAAGCATGGCACCATTGATTAATTGGGTAGTAGGTTTAGGGCGTTATAACGGGGTATCAATACTGTCAATCAAGCTGCCTAGTCTTTTCCCAACTACTCGAAGCTGACCCCAAGGCTTCCAGTCTAACCGCGACTACCTATCTGACTTCTACAACCCAGTTATTATCGATATAATTTTAGATATGCCTATTAATTAGTTAATAGGCATATCTAAATTTATATCGATAAGATATTCTTTTTATTCGATTGTATCAGCACTGCAGATCTAGAAAATCCAAACACCACACGTACCCATGCTATATGAAGATTAAAGTTTAGTTTGCAAAAACATGATCAAAAAAATTGTTGGGTGGAGAAAAAAAAAAGTATTGTTGGAGGACTCGAACAGATTAAAAAAACAGGCAAATAGATTAGTTTCTTGAGGACCACATAAAAACAAAATTATGATTTAGAATCAAGTACCGTTTACGCCCAACAAAGAAGTAAATATATTCTTACTACTTATACCAATGATCTTTAATGATAATTTAATTAATGTTAGTACTACATGTTTTTTCATAGCTGCGTTTCATTTTTTTATAATTTGCATGCCAATTTTTTTTCAAACTGTTGTGAAACCAATGTTTTTATTTAAATAATAATACTAAGCTGTCTGAGCCCGTAATGCTTTAAAAGTTGTAGCAAATTGCTATCGGTTTTTTTATTATTTTAATCCCTCTTGATTCGTCTCAGAGCCTAAGATTTCCCTCGCTTATGCTCAAGACTTGAACCTGTATCTCAATTGCCACACGGGCCTCCGGAGCCCCGAGATATACGCCGAAGGGTACCACTCTTCGTCCGTGTGTTTACAGGCTGATGCTATCGCGTAATTGTGACAATATTTGCTTTACACATTTATGTATGGAAGGCGGGTCAAGTTAATTGTTCCGCCCAGGTGTAGTGCCCCCGAAATGACCTATTGAGTAACTGATTAAATCGAAGGTCTAAGTGGGTCACTTAAGTTGGTTTTAATTAAAATGTTACACGGTGTACGCTGTCTGGACATTAATTGGACCCAGTTTAGGTCAACGCGTGATGTTCCCGATGCTTCTATTGGTTGGATAAAGAAACACGTGATTATAAGGTTTCCTTTAGTCACATTTTTGCGAAACCAACAAAGAGGTAGAGACCTCTTTGTTAGTTTCGCAAAAACGTAAAACCTATTGAAAGATTTATAATAGGAATAATACTTTTCAAAGTATACGCGTCACAGAAGCCGGAGAGCAATAACTAAGCGGCATTCTTTTGTTTCTTGTTTCACGTAAACATTGTCAAGAATGATACAGGAAAAGGCAACATAATGCCAGTCAACACCATTATAAAATTTTCCTTTATCCGCGGAACAATGTTCATAACCTCCAACAAAAATCCAGTTCCGCGTTAAAAGCCATATAGAGACCACCCCGTAACTGAACATTCACAGCGATTTAGGACCGTCTTGGTCCGAAACGGCGAAGGTGAAAAGTACACCTAAGTTCAGATTAACAATCGGGCAGGGCAAAGGGCTACTCGGACCGAAGGACCGGATACAAAACAATAAATCCGGCTAGAAAGACCATGGCAGTTAAGCTATGAGTGTGTAGGGACATTAACGTATCTACATTATTATATGCGAAGTAACACTTTCTGAAGTGTTTTTTTTTTGTATTTTGGACGGAAAATATGTTTTCGCCCAAAATAAGAAACCAATTTTTTTTATATCAATTATGGCAAACATTACATTTTGATTTAATTTATATCTGCGAATGAAACCTCTATTACTTGCGATATCAAAATCGAAAGTCATTTATTCAAACTAGGCTGAAAATCAGCACTTTCGAACGTTAAAATTACATAAGACAGTCCTCCAAAAACGCCCGCCCTTCACCACTTCTTAGTGCTTTAGCAGGGAAGAAGTGGCGCAACAAACTCCCCAGCTGTCTGTTCAGTTAGAAAAACTTGATTCTATACAATAGTATGAAAAATAATTTACATTACGCAACACAAAATTTTAAATTAAATTATTTGTTAGATGTTATCTAGCACGCGCCACTATACCAACTAAAAAAAAAACATCGAAAACTATACTCAAGTAGAAATAAACACGTAAACAGAACTTAATACTTAAGAAAAGCCTCCAAGCATAAAGGGCGTCTCTGCTTACATAAAGCTATCAAATAGTTGTATTGAAATATTAATATTATATTGCCGTCTCCAACCTCGACAAGTCTGCATAGTTAGGTACTATGTTTTTTCAACACTCATAGCCACAGCAATATTTCTCTTCCTAAATGGACCTTATCCAGCTTCCACTAAATCTCGGGCACTCTGGTCACTATAAATCGGCCAATGAGATGTAGTGATTTAATCGGAAACCTCAGGGTCCCTCAGGAAGCCCATTAAATCGTATGGTCAGAGGATAATTAATTCGGTGGTAACGTTTCAAGTGAGATTAATGGCGGTCGGATCGAAAGCTCTTTTCAATGGCCGTTCGTAACATGTTCATTGTTTTGTTTAGCTATTCATCAATTTGGTTAATTGATTTTCTTTGGTGTTTCAGCGATTTTAGAGTTTAATTGTTTAGAATAGAACAGAATGTATAGTTTTAATTTAAATAGGTTATCGAAAGATTATTTAATTGGCATACTGAAACTGATAATAGGGTTTTACACCCATTTTTGAAGTGTCTTAATTAAATTCTATAGTGCAAATATAAAATTTCGGGAATCAAGGAAGTGACACAACATTACTATTTAAAAATGTATTTATTGCTTTTCGAAGTATTCTCCGCGAAATTTGACACATTTTTCCATACGATGGAACCAATCATTGAAGCAACCATTCCATTCGGAAGTTGGGGTCTCCAAAATGGCTGTTTTGTAGGCGTCCACAGCTTCTTCAGGTGATGAAAATCTCTGTCCACGCAATTTATTCCTTATTTTAGGGAAAGTATAGAAATCATTAGGGCTTAGGTCGGGGCTGTACGGCGGATGGTCTAATAATTCTATTTTTTCTTGCTCTAAAAACTCTTTTGTTCTGTGCGCGGTGTGAGAACTCGCAGTGTCGTGATGGAGGATGATGCGGCGGTTGCAGTTCTCTTTACGAAGTTCAGAAACGACCTGTGGCAAACAAATGCTAGCATACCATTCCGCATTAACTGTTCTTTGTCCCTCAAGAGGAATATTCGTAACATGGCCGGTTTTGGAGACAAACGTGGCCACCATTTTTTTGCAACACTCCGTGAACGAACAATTTTTGTTGGCTTTAACTCATTTTCGGACACCCAAACTCGTGACTGGTTTTTTGTTTCAGGTTCGTACGCGTATATCCAGGATTCGTCACCTGATACGATGTTGTATACAGCATTTGAGGATCCTGCGTGGAATCTTTCGAGAGTTCTGACGCACCAAGTAACGCGAGCCGCTTTTTGCTCTTCACTGAGCGAATGCGGTATCCATCGGGAAAACAACTTTTTTACACCTAATTGTTCATGCAAGATTATTTGTATTTGACTCATGCCAATGTCTAAAGTTGCCTGAATTTCGCGGTATGTCACATGTCGATCTTCCTCAATCAGCTTACGCACAGCATCAACGTTTTCTTGGGTGACTGCAGTTTTTGGACGACCTTGACGGGGATCATCACTGAGCTTGACACGTCCACGTTGAAATTCAGCAAACCAGCGATAAATTGTGGTTTTGGATGGGGCTTCATCACCAAATGCAGAAATCATCCGGTCAACACACTGTTTTTGTGTTAAACCACTTCGAAAGTCATGATAAATCATCGCTCTTGAATTTTCTCGAGTCAATTCCATTTTCTCAACGACTAAACAAGTTTGACAAAACCTTGTGACAAGACCGAGAATCTTTTTTTAAATAAATACATGATATTCTATTTTTAAAACCAAGGAGTTTTCAATTAAAAAGATTTTAATATGACAGGAACAGTGGAAATATTCCATTCCCGATACTTTTAGTGCAGCCCTCGTAATATATTTATAGACTTTTTCTCGTATATAGTAAAATACCCTATTAGACAATTATGAAGATTAAAGATTGTATGGATTTTCATTGGCGATTTGAGTTTCTAACACGTTACTTTTGAGTAGCGTCGTGGATGATGGGCTTTAAAGCTGTCGCCGTCACATAACGGCCGCAGTGTCGGCCATTATGATAATGTTGGCAGCGGGGTTTGACGTTTTTAATACATAGTTTGTATGTAACAACGTACCTTGATGAGAGAAATAAACTGTATTATTATTACGGTGTCTAAAACGCTATCTTGGGAAACACACAAACTTACTTTTATAAACAACGTATCAGTGACGTCATTCGATGGTAAATTGTGGACGCTATGTGGAGCCCACGTATGAATGAAGAATGATGAAGATCGGAGACGCTACGCTCGAAGTTGTGGACGAGTATGTTTACCTAGGACAAACTGTACAGTTAGGTAGGTCCAACTTCGAGAAAGAGGTCAATCGTCGAATCCGACTCGGCTGGGCAGCGTTTGGGAAGCTACGCAATATCTTTTCGTCCCACATACCGCAGTGTCTCAAGACGAAAGTCTTTGACCAGTACGTGTTGCCAGTGATAACCTATGGCACTGAAACGTGGTCGCTTACAATGGGCCTTATTAAAAGGCTAAAAGTCACTCAAAGGGCAATGGAGAGGGCTATGCTTGGAGTTTCCCTACGTGGTCGAATCAGAAATGATTCAGAAAGATCCGCAGGCGAACCAAGGTTACCGACATAGCCTGAAGAATTGCCAAACTTAAGTGGCAGTGGGCAGGGCACATTGCTCGCAGAACAGATGGCCGATGGGACCGAAAGGTTCTGGAGTGGCGACCGCATACCGGAAGACGTAGCGTTGGAAGGTCTCCTAAAAGGTGGACCGATGACCTTGTGAAGGCCGCAGGAATTCGCTGGATGCGGGAAGCACAAAACCGGTCGAAGTGGCGGTGCTTGGAGGGGGCCTATGTCCAGCAGTGGACGTCTTTCGGCTGAAATGATGATGATGATGATGATGTGGCGCCCACCGTAGTCTGTGGGAAACGTAGCTAGATCTTCCGGTTTCTGTTAAATTTTGGTTTTATAGAGAGAATTGATGGTAGTGTCAGATCAGAGACCTGAGCTCCATTTCGTTCCTAAGGCTTTGATGATATTAATAATATTAGTGTATTGTGTAAAATTAATATAACAAGTGCGTTTCGTACCATGTAGTGTAATGTAAGGTTTCACAGCACGTCTTAAGACGCTGACAACACCTAAACCGCGGTCACTGTCAAATTCCATAGAAAAGAAAGAGAAGCGCGACGACACAACGCTTGCAATTTATTGCAAAATATGAAGTAATTATCTATTTACTCGAAATTGAGTTGAGTAATCGAAAATAAAAAACAACCAAGTTCTGCATTCAAATAAGACGTTCTTTTTATTAATACGTATTAAATACGTAACGTATGTTGATATTTGATACAGATATTTTGGATTAGAACTCAAAGTAAGAGGTTAGTTTAACGTTAGTTTGTATCGAGATTTTGTTTTCAAAACGTGTTTTGGTAACAACCAGGTTCTGGGAAATATGTTCAAAATTAACATATATTTTTTCCGCTACCACAAACTATACAGATTTGGCAATTTTTTTTCTTAAGCAAAGCCAATTTTGGTCAATTGGGTCTTGTCAGCGCCTTAAGTCATAATCTGCCTGGTCTTTGATTTATCTGTGCCCTTTTTTCAATTATGCTGAAATCGGCGTCTAGTCTAACTGGATGCAGCTGAATACCCGTATTTTAAACGAAGCGACTGCCTATCTGATCTCCACAACCCAGTTACTGGGTAATACGATACCCCTTGGTAAGATTGGCTGCTTGTGACTAAGGAACCGTAACGACTGTCTGAGATGTACGAATGACAGCCGGGGGCAACGGCTTAACGTGCTTTGCGGAACACGGATGACTCTCTACGACTCTCTACTGACGTCAATAACAACATATCATGCATATGTTGAATCAGTGCTACGTTATGGCTTAATTAAGTGGGCTAATAGCACTAATCAAAATAGAGCATTTGTCGCACAAAAAGAATGCATTAGAGCAATATATGGGCTTTAAACCCGACGAATCTTGTAGGCCGATATTTAAAAAACTTGATTTGTTACAGTTGCCGTCTCTCTATATATTAGAAATTTGTATGTTTGTGCGGAGGCACATGGAGCTGTTCACTAAAGCAAGCGATGTTAGTTCTCGAAGCCGTCGCGACCCCTACAGGCTCGCGTTAGATGTTTTGCCCAGGCTTGCAAAATATAACATAAACTGCATGTCAATGTGTGTCCGAGTATATAAAAAGATACCAGATGAATTAAAAGCATTAAGGACAAGATTATTCAAAATAAAATTACACAAATGGCTGTCTGCTAATAGCTTTTACAGTGTCAGGGAGTTTCTAGAGCATAAAATCCGATGATGATAGTAATTTTATTGCATTGTTATGTATGTAAAATTTGCACGCTTATATTTATGAAGCAAAACATGTATGTTCTACAATTGCATTTACCTTACCATCCTGTATACCATGTTTTATGCAAATAAATGATATTCTATTCTATTCTATTCTATGTAATGGATGGTCACAGATCCACGGACCGACCTCGGCAAGCGTTGCTTAATCTTCAAGATCGACCCGTGCGGCCATCATTACTTAGCCAAGAGCGTCTTAAGTACGGTAGGTAATTCAAAAAAATACTTGCCACCATATCAAGTAAACTTAAAACAGTACCCTCATTCTGGGGCGATCGGGTAAAAACGGAGGTCAACTGAAAAAGTTAATATCTTTGTTGATGCTCAGTAGGTGCTACAATGTTAGGGATGTTTGCGGTTAAAAATCTCGACAAATATTTAAATAGGTACTCCATCTGCAAATTTGAGTTGTTTGACTACTACTCGTTAACTTGTAAAACCTACTTAGCTGTGCTAGTTTTCCTTTTAATTTCATTATATATGTACTACTGTCATAATCTCCATAAACAGCCATTTAGCTGGCAGGGCAAGTGCCCTGCAAAAATATTGCGGGTCTGTGAACACGTTTTTTTGTTAGATTCAAGTGAATCTAACAAAAAAAACGCGTTCACCGACCCGCAATATTTTTGAACAGCCTATCCACCGATACCCCACATACGTGCAAGGGAGGACCCTAAAATATTTTTTTTTTCAAGATTTTCTTTTTGCACTTTATTACTATGTATACCTATGCCAAATAACAGCTTTCTAGTACTACACACAGTACAGCTACAGTGGGGACCGACAGACAGACAAACAGATGGACATGGCGAAACTATAAGAGTTCCTTGTTTACTACGGAACCCCAAAAAGGGGGATGACTACCGAGGTGACGACTAATAGAGAAGTATGGAAGAACGAGACTTGGACAAATAAATGAGGAAGAAATTTGGACAAATAAATAGGTAAGGGTAAGAGAATGATGATGATGCATACAGAAATATGAAAATTTAAAAAAAAAACTTAATTTAATGAAAATGAAGTTTTTTTTCAAGACCTATCCAACTTAAAATCAATTGACGAGGTATGATCAAAATCCGCTTCGATGTACGTGCCTGTGGTGGTTTACAGAAGACCTCGAAGTATCATACAAATTGGATTAAATCTGTGGAATTAATTAGCAACGACTTCAAAAACAATAGCTGATATATGTGACCGCACTAACTACGTAGTCGGGCCATAAGTTCTGTCACATAGGTAAAATTTAGAATGCAAGCCGAGGAAAATATTATGGGCATTCGAAATTTGAATATTTAAAGAAAATAAAAACAAAGGGTTTCTGGAATTTAGTTCATTTTCTAAAATGGAGTGGACGCGCAAAGAAGACAGAGTCGAAGTAATTGCATTGCATCGTTGCGGTCACGCTACGATTGAACTGAGATTTTCAAACTGCTGAAAAATTTGAAAATTCCACTGAGATTTATTTATCGTACTATCAAACGATTCAGGGAAGATTCAAGATTAGAAGATAAACAAAGAAGCGGTCGACCTCGTACTGTTCGGATTCCAGCGGTCATCAAAGCAGTGAAGGCGCGAATCCAACGAAATCCTGTCCCCAAGCAAAAAAATTTGGCTCTGCAGATGGGAATAAGCAGAACTACTGTTAAAAGAGTGTTAAATGAAGACCTAGGACTGCGTGCTTATAGAAAAAACACAACAGCACATCTTAACGCACGGCTGAAGAAAATCAGACCCGAACTAAGCCGGGTTTTGTGAAGGCGGTACGCGGGAAAAAAAATCCGCGAAATACTTTTTTCGGACGAAAAGATTTTTAATGTTGAAGAGAGTTTCAACAAAGAAAATGATAAAGTGATAAAGTATGCACACTCTAGTGAAGAAGCGAGCAGACGTGTGCCACGTGTTCAGCGTGGTCATCACCCTTCGGCATTCATGGTTTGGCTTGGGGTGTCCTATTTGAGTCAAACGGAGGTGTTTTTTTGTGAAAAACGTATGAAAACCAGTGCCCTCGTATATCAAAGCACAGTCCTAACAAACTTTGTGGAACCTATTTCACAATGTTCGAAAACAGGCACTGGGTATTCCAGCAAGATTCTGCGTCGGCTCATAAGGCGAAATGTACCTAAAACTGGCTCACAAGTCACGACCCGTGGAATCGACTTTATCAGGCATGAGGATTGGCCCTCATCCAGTCCAGACTGAATACCTTGGATTACAAAATATGGCAGCACTTAGAGGTTTGCGCTAAACCCCATCGCAAATTGGAGTCACTAAAAGCAGTCGCCGATATTGACATGGACGTCGTGCGTGCTTCGATTGATGACTGGCCTTGCAGATTGAAGGCTTGTATCGAAGAGAGGATAGACATTTCGAATAATTTGAATGTAGTTTAAATCTGTATTTTATACCCTTTCATTTGATATATAAATGGTTGTAGTGCGCAACTCATTGTGTCATTTATTTAACTTTCTATATGCGACAAAACTTATGATCAGACTACGTATGTTATGCTAGCGACCCGCCCTGCTTCGCACGGATATTACGACTTCACAAAACATCGAGATTTTTTCACTATATACAAAAATACACAAAGCATATTTTTATTTAAAGGTCTCTATTTTTTAAATAATGTTAGTACAAAGGGAAAAAAGTGGTTTTGAAGCCACGTCACTCAATATCATTTCGTTTGTCATTGTTCTAAATTTGAAATCAGAATACTTACTAAAAAAAAAACCGTTTCAACTGCAATTACTCGTCTTTTTGCGTTGCTCAGGGGCAAAATTTGCGTGAATTTTATGAATAAAACAATGGTTTACATAGAGAAAAAGATTATTTGTTACCTCCAAGAGCATATATGTCGGCCGTCATGCGGTTCGGCATGGAATGAATGCCACCAGGACGTGCTGTGGAATGTTCTCCCAAAGAGCAATTTTCAGCTCCTGCAAAATTTCTGGAGCTGGTTAATCAGCTCGAACTCTGCACCTCTTTAGCTCATCCCATAAGTGCTCTATGGGATTCATATCAGGGTTTCTTGCTGGCCATTCCATTACTTGGATACTAAAGTCATGCAGGTATTCTCGCACAATTCTTGCAGTGTGCACCCTTGCATCATCGTGCACAAAAATGAAATCCTGGCCCACAAACTCAGCATATGGCATCTCTAGGTATTGTCGACATTCGACAATACCTAGAGACCGTCATTAAAATGTTCTCCCTCTCTTCTATAGACTTTCCTACATACTTCATTGCCATACAGCATAATCTTTGTTACATCAGTAAAAAGAACTCCAATTGAGACGTTGAGTCTAATGCAAATGTTCGCGTGCAAACTGTAGGCGCGCCATTCTGTGAGCTCGTGTCAATTTGAGACGTTCTTCAAGTCTCCTTCTAACAGTTCGAACGCAAACAGACATTCCATGAGTGTCGAAGCTGTTCTTGGACCTGCGTAAGCGTTACCTGCATTCAGTATGGTCAGATTACGATTACTCAGGCTGGTGGTAAAGATAAACCGATCTAGTCGTGCTGTAGTAACCCGATTTCGTGGTCCTCCTAGACGGCGCACGAAGCCGCCATTCTCCAATTATCGATGGTAAATTCTTTGAACGACAGAACGAACTTCTTTGAAAGATACGAACGCTTGAAGTGGTGCACTTACGTTTCGCTGAGTAAGCCCAGACTGAAGTAGTGCCACAGCTTACGCGGCTACTTTAGGTGCACTATTAATAATGTGAACATCAGAATGGATTAAGAACTAGTAAAAACAATTATAATTTTTGCAAAATAAAACAATTAACGAAATAACTATTGACTTATAGATGCTCTAATTAATCAAAGCTTGTTGCTTCTTTAAAAGCAACCAAACTCCGATTTTCTTTTTCAAATTTGGAACAATGGTGATACCGACATAATGGCTAGTATGTCAGCTTCAACACTGCATAAAAACTTTTTCTCTGACTTATCATTATTTTGATGTTTTAGACATATAAACATTCAAATGCACGTCGGCTCTATTTAGGAGTCCGGGAGTGTATGTACATTTAATAAAAATGTGTTATCGCATAAACCTTCCCAAATAAATTCTAATGATGGTGAATACCGCATCAAAATCCGCTGCGTAGTTTAGGAGAACAACACATGCACACGAACGGACACGAAAAGCGAATTTATAATATGTATAGATGTTACATAAATGGACTTCATTCTCTGCACTCAGGCAGGAGTCTTAGTGCGAAAAATGCAACCGTACGAATGGGAATTCGTTCCTTTGTGCGTGATGGGTCCTGGCTCACATCGCTACCCTAGGTCCGTCCAGAAGCACAGAAGCTTCCTGGGATCTCCCAAGCTTCTCTTAACTAGTAGTTTCGTCAAGCCAGGAATAATAAAAAAAGCATAGAGCTGCAAATAGCTGGAAATATGTTTCCAGGAATACAAAGTTATGTTGCGGGAACAATATTGTGCAAAATTTGTCAAAAAAAAATACATTATTCTAAGTTGAAGTCACGTTTAGTGTCTGTCTGTCTGACCGTGTATTCATTGAATAGTTTAGAAGAATAGTGTGTTCAGACAGATTTTAAAGTGGTATTCACCATCATTTAGTTAAAGAATTAATTCCAATACTAATACATTAATATATAACATATGTATATTAAAGTTGTATAAACCGTCAGGCAGGGCCGAATCGCTACTTAAAAATGAAAATTTTATTATGCCTAAACAGAAAAAGAGAAACAATTTAATAGACTCAAATTCAATAAAATTATGCATGACTTACTCTTACTTATGAGTCTATGCTGCCACTGAAGATGACATAGAAGTAATGAAGTATTTGGCTGTTTTTTTATAAACCAGACTGTCAATACAGATGAAGAAACTAATGTTTGTTCTCAAAACAACATACCTGAAAAGATAATAGATACTTCTGTAACTACTTAAATAAGATTTCAATTTCATGGAGACATAACAATTACTTTGTCTTCAGCTGTACAAAGGCTGTACCTAGCTATACTTAATGATAAATCTGAAGAGTTGGTTTGTTTGTTTGAATGCACTAACCTCTGGAACTACCAATTTGATTTTGGAGTTTTTGGACTTTTTGCGTTACATAGATTGGCGAATTCTTGAGAATGGTTACGCTACGAACCTTAGGAGGCGAGCAAAAGGAAAAAACCAGGAAGAACGCTAAGTGAAAACGAAGTGATAGCGCGAGCGGGCAATGTGTTTCAACACAGAGCATCAGAGAAGTCGCAGGCAGAAGCTAGGAGACAAATAAAATATTGCTACACCTGCCAATTGTAAATAATAAATAATATACAATATCAAATAATCAATTCTTGAATTTTAATAAAGGCTGAAATACATCTGCTATCAAAAAGCATGTTTCTTTGCTACCAAGTATGCTCTTTGTTTGTGTGTAAATCTTCTTATTTTTTTTCATATTAGACACATGCTATTTGTGTGCTACTAGGTAGGTAGTATCTGCTCAAAATTTGTATGCTTTAAACAAATTTTGAGCATTGGAGACATATTTTAATGTAGGTAAATTATCATTCATTTGTAATAACATAAGCCTGAGTGCCTCCTTATGATAATTATTACTTATGCATAAAATGACATCATTGACATGATGTCATTCATTAATTCATTTCTTCATTACAGGTACTAGAGAAATAAACTACAGTGCTACCAGTCTGTGGTTCAGTTTATAGATAAACTTGTGTATTGCTCTTCAGAAATAGAAGACAATAGGTTCTTGTAATATTAGGACTGTTTGTTTGTTTTGTACTTTTTGTGTACTGACCAATATTATGCAAGATAGCAGTCACTTTGCTTGTTCAAACTTACACATATCAAAACTGTATTAGTAGGACATACATTATTAGATTTACCTACCCACCTTATCACAACTAGATTTGATTAATACTAATTTTTAGGCCTGTTTGCTTTAAAAATAAACAAAAACAAACCATTACATTGTTTTAAAGTGTCCATAACAAGATAACATAACCTCAAAATGTTTCATAGCAAAAAATCATGCCGGCATCAAATACAAAGCTAAAACAATGAAAATGTCTACAGTATAAGTGCTACAATACCTGATATGGAGTTTCATCACCACTTTCTTCCAAATGCTTCAGATTTAAACTCAGTAAACAGTTCTCTTTGCAGTTCCAAACATAAAACACATCATCCTTCAATTCGATCAAATTTCGCAACTTTCCACTAGGATTTTCACTCAAACTGTCTTTTAGATCCTTAAATATTTTATGGTTTGGTAATTTACTTTCGTACAAACGGCTATCCATCGTGAAATAATTAAAATAATCTCTTGTTTTGGCTAACGACAATTTCACAAGTTATCTTTGACAGTTAATGTCGCGGTATTTTGCTACGTTTAGTTTCTTCGTATGAACACGTTTCGTTAAAATTTTTGAGTTAAAATTATGGTGCTATGTTATTCTAATCTGTACTAGATTAGAATAACATTAATAATATTATAATGTAAATTCAACGAATTAAATTTTTCTTCTTTCTTTTTCTTTATTTTTTTTTAAGTGAAAATTTTATTCCATCGCCTCAAATTTTTTCGTCCATCTATCGTATGTCGCATTACAGCCGGCCGCGGAGTAGGGGTAAAGTGAAAAGCGCTCGGCAGAGCCATAGTATAAAGAGAAGGGAAGTAAGTTATCTTCATACAAACGCACCGCGCGCGACTTGTATGTGTGCGCTAAAGTATCTATGCGTCACCGCACGCACACTTAAACAAAATCTCGACCCGTTACTCAGTGCGCCAGTCGGGGCTAACACCGCACGAGGTTCGCACGTCACGGCTTTTCGGCACCGCTAAATGAATGAAAAATGTGTAATAATCGCAGGAGAACGTATTGCTGTGTATTTGGGTGTCTTAATAGTTAATCGATTCCAGAATTGTCTCTGTTTAGATTACCTATTGAACAGGAAAGGTAAGCAAGTCACTTATTCTAGAATATAATTTTTACTTGATGATGAGATACCTACTTACTTATTTTTTTTTAGGAATTCAGGTTCCGAACACGCGGTTGCATAGAAGAATATTATTTTTTCGCTCTAGGTCTTTGATCAATTTGCAATTGATCGAAGTTCTAGGTATCTGCAAACATCCTATGGGTACCTACGCAGAGGTAAACTGGAGTTGAAGTCATGCATGAATGAGGAATTTACAATATTCGTGGAAAAAGAAATTAAACTAGCTAATCTCCAAAGGGCTGGCTGACATTACTTGTGACGTGACCCAAGGGCTGGCATTTACCTTGGCCAGAAGCTAAGCATTGCCATACAATGTGGTAATGCCGCCAGTCTCTTGGATAGGTACATTACCAGTTGACAGCGATGCGGAGGAATATTTCGACACCATAATTATTTTCGTTTGCTAATATATTTAGCTGAGTTAGGATACTACATTTTCATTTTATTAATTAATTAAGCATAAGTTGTTATTTATCAGTTCAATTTAATTCTTAATAAATCAATTGTAAGCTAAAGTGGTAATAGCCCGGCCATATTAACCCGTAGAACCCATTACCGTTGTACCACTGATGCTCTTAAACAGTGAAGGAAAACATCGTAAGGAAACCGGTACGTTCTACATCCAATAATTCGAAGACATGTTACACCTACCAACCCACACTGGGCCCGCGTGGTAGATTACAGCCCACTCCCTCTCGAAGAGAGGAGGCCTGTGTCCCAGTCCTGGGAACATTATAGGCTGATTATGCACATAGTTTAATAATGTATCGTCGTCAATCGACCGAGTAGGCTCAAATGAAACAACGCACACTCAGGTAACTGGTCGTGCCCCACACAGAGCTGTATATCACTTTGATTCGCAATGGTATCACGTAATTTCATCTCCCTCAGCGCGGTCCATACTTTCTTATAAATAAAACAACATATAGGAGGCAATAAATTCCATTCTACAAGATTTCGTACGTGAATTTTCGTTGTAATTTAATATTTTGTATGGTTTAAAGGTTTGTGGATTGTTCTTGGCATTGAATGAGTGGCGCCCTTAGTTGAATTGCGATTAGGAATTCGCTTCGTGTGAACTGCATCTTTTTGATACTATTTAAGTATACCTAATTGTTGTTAAGTGTTGTAACATTGTTGTTTACTAAAGAGCTTCTTTTCTACCCGTATATTTAATGACGATGGTGTTAGAAAATTTAATATTATCTACTAGCTTCTGGCCGGGACTTTTCCGCGTGAAATTTCTTGTTTTAAGGGTCGGGTAATCGCCGTTGACCTAGGTCTCACAGGTAATAAATATTTTTAGTAAATAAAACATGAATATATGAAAAAATCACAGATAGAGTTAGACATAACAAAATAGTCAATTCATACAAAAAAAAACATGAAAATTTTAAAATAATATCGTTTTTATGCTTCGGGCAGATATTACTTCCTAAATTGATTTCAGAAAGTATTTTATTACAATACAATACTCACATAATATAGAATTAATTTGTATGCGTTCTAGTTTAACATATATTTTTTGCGTAGGTAAGTTACTTGTACCTATTATATGAAGATATTATTATTTCTTCATCACTGCTCTCAAAACGGTGAAAGAAAACATTGTCTTAGAACCAAAAATTCGAAGACATGTGACATCTACCAACCCGCACTGGGCCCGCGTCGCGGATTACGGCCCACTCCCTCTCACAGAGAGGAGGCCTGAGTCCCAGCAGTGGGAACATTATAGGCTGAAAGTGTAATAAACACCAGATTTAAAAGTCACTTAAAACATATATTTGCGCCTTAATATAAAATCACACTCGGTAATACAGTAGCTTCCCATTAGTTAAAGAATTTTCGGAATCGGTCCAGTAGTTCTAGAAGATTACCCCCTACATACAAACTCACAAATTCTACCTCTTTATAATATTGGTATAGATCAGGGATTCCCAAACTATTTTGGGCAAGAGACAAAAAATGAACTGATACCTCAGACCCCCATAACCAAATTTTTTCATCTTGTACGAACTTGTGCACGCTTATCGACTTTTTGAGTTTTTAAAAGTACAACAATGTTACTTCCTATGAAAACATTAGTCATTCTTATAATAAGTTGGTACACGTAACACAACTTATACAGTATCTTGAAAGTTTCAAATAAGAACTTGGGTTAATTAACAGGGGTCGATTATTAGACCTCGTCGACCCCTAATATCAGTTTTTGTTTATGAAACCGATTTCGACCCCTAGGGGTCTATATCGACCACTTTGGGAATCTCTGGTCTAGATAATCTACCACATGGGTCCACAGTCCATACGACGTCCATACTTCACACTGCTAGGGCTCAGGACTCTTCTCAATGAGTGGGAGCAAACGTAATCATCCTCGTGGGCCAATGGTCTTTGAATTTTTAGGGTTTCGTAGTCAACAATGAACCCTTATAGTTTGTCTGTCCGTCTGTCTGTCTGTCTGTCCACGGCTTAGCTCAGAGACTCTTAGTACTAGGAAGCTATAATCTGGCATGGGTATACATATTAATCACACCGACAAGCCGGGGTCGCGGGAAGGTACTAAAGGGTTGCCGAGGCCCCTGGCAACACAGGCAACGGAAGGAATACGGGTGGGTTTTAGTCAGTAAGAGTCTGACACACCCTGCCGCTCCGCCCAGAGCGGAATAAATTATATGATGATTCCAGACAAAAAAAAAAAATAGGGTACCTAGCCTTTCACGGAAAGTGGGAATGACATTTTTTTTTCTCGTCCATGCCATATTGTGCAGTATCGTTGGATAGGCCGTTCAAAAATATTGCGGGTCTGTGAAAACCGTTTTTCGATTCAGAGATGAAGAATTGACCGTGACGTACCTACCTGGGTCAAAATCACCAAGGTGGAGAATCAGCTTTACCAGCAAATTAACGTCTAAATTTAGTTTATTTAAAGAAATCGTTATTGTAAATATTACTTATCTCTGTTATATTAACAGTACATAATATTTTATACTGAAAAGTAAATCACATTTATTATTATTTGAAGAAATAACTACAAAAAATAATTTCGAGAACGCGTCCTATGTATCAATCTTCAGAAACTAACTTTGGAAATATTCATAAAATAAAAAAAATTGAAAAGTTTTTCATACATAGTGTCCTACAATTTTATCTTATATCAATTAATTATTGTAATTACTAAAGAAAGAAAAGAAATTACAGAAAATCAAGTCAACATATTGTGTCCGGCAATGTAAGCGTCATTTTAGTGAACGTAATTTTTATTCTCAGTAAAAATTCAGTTTTTAAACGCAACCTTTAGTTGTCTATGGTACAGTGATGTGAACGATGTAAATAAACGGTTGTCGTCTCTCGTTTCCGCCAAAACAATTGAAAATAAGTGGTAAGTATCTTTCAATTCATTATTTATAGAGCGTACATCAATACGTCATCATACCGGGAATGCGTTTTTCAACTTGGAATATTGAAAAATAAGTTTTGTAGTGTTTTATTGCAAATAGTAACGTCAAATATTTTACAATAACAAAGCCTAACATGATGTCAAAGATGGCTGCCGTCTAAAAGGTTGCGTTTATTTAAAAAAACTCATTTAGGGAACGGTCATTACGGGACCGTTCCCGGATTTGACGGAGCGTTCTCGAAATGATGATGACGTTCCCGAAATGACTATTTCAAATAAACGCGCCCTTTTATTATAACTATTGCTTAATTAATTTAGTGTATATTGTGGTAACATATTTTTAAATATTTTTTAGCAATATGGTGGCTCATATGGCGGAAAAAAATAAAAAACGTCCGAAAAAGCAAGTTAAAAAATAGTTCGGCTTACTTGCGACAACGAGAGAAAGCCAATGCCAAGAAAAAATTTAGATAAGATGACAGAGGAAGAGAGAGAAATAAAAAGGGCTAAGGATAGAGCGTACTATCAGAAAAAAAGCTGAAAAGAAAGTTAAAAACATTGATGAGATGACTGAGAGAGAAAAGCGAAAGCAGAGAAAAATTTGGAAAGAAGCATCAAAAAAATACAGAGAAAAGAAAAAGGCAATATCAAGTAAACAATACTCCGCCCTATTCTGATGATGAATTAGCTACAGAACGGTTTTTAGTGAGAAGAACAGTGGGAAGAAAAATTGTTCGGAAGGATAGAGCCAAAGCATACCGTAAAATAAAACAATAAGAGAAAAGAATAGCTAACATAAAATAAAACGTAAATATGAAACTTTAATGAAAAGACTAAGGAGAAAGGAAAAAGAGAACAGGAAAAGTTCAGGTACCAACAACTCCTAACAGCAAAGTTGACACATTGATTAAAAATGTCGACGTGCCTCCTGAAGTGCGCAAAAATCTCTTACTCAACGAAGTAACTGCGCAATTAAAAGAGGGAGAAGTCTTCCAAAAATGTGTTAGCGGTGACATACGGTACGGAAATATAAATTGCTTTATGTGGCTAAGACTTTTTTGCCCAAAGAGAGAACCAGTACCTCGATTCTGAAGTCGGATACCAAAATTCGTGAGGTTGTTTTGATGGAGGAACTTCGTAAAAAGTAAAAGTAATTTCTTCGAAAGAGTTGATGTAAGCAGGGCTGGGCACATACCCAGCCAAAAGAGATTTTGTGAAGAAAAACGGTATTAAGAGGCAAAAACGCGTCCTTTTATTCACAGTTAAAGAACTGACGTCAAAATTCGTTAGAGAAACTGGAATAAATTTATCTTATGCAACATTATTAAGAGCAAAACCGTTTCGGGTGGTAGCTCCAACATTCAGAGATAGAGAATCATGTCTAAGTGTCAAACACGAAAAATTTCGAATTTAAACTGAACAAATTAAAAAACTTACAACAAATTAATCACGGGAGTGTAGAGAATAACATCGAGGATTATAGTTGCGACATAACTTCTTATGACTGCATGAATGGTTTGTGTGATACTTGTAAAAATCCGAAGCTTGAGTGAGCTGATAATGCAGATTCTGTGTCATATTTCCAATGGAAGTCTGTCATTGAAGAAAAAATTGTGTACAGCAATTAAAAGACTGCAAATTGATTTAAGTTACGTTTTTGTTAATTAAAAACCTTATGCCAAAATGAATAAATAAGTACGACGTACAAAAACATAGCTTATGATTTTATAAACCTAAATTGTATCTATATCGTCATTTAGGGAACACACGCATCATTCCGCGAACACCTCATCATTTTCGGGAACATCACTAAACTCACAGATAACACTATATTATTTTAGATATTTAAAAAAAGGCCATGGTAATATTAAATAAGGCGAACTTCTTATATCTATGGCATGTTAATTTATACATAAGACAGCGATATTTCTCATATTTAGACATTTTTGACAAAGAAATCGTCATAATAGCTCCATTTGCACTATATTTTGTATTTCAACGTCTTTATTGGCAATTTCATTACATTTCTTTAAATTCTATTTATAAATAATATATCCGCTATTGAACAAGGAAAAAATAAATACATACGTTATATTTTAATATTATTGTAAGCCTCACAAAAACGTTCCCGTAATGATTTGTTTTCAGCGTTAGCTCTCTTTAAACATAAAATTACAAGAGTAGTAATCAATTCCATGCTCTGCCAACGCAAATATTGTTTAAAAATAACTTTAGTGATCATTTAGGCAGATCATCAAAGTTATAGCTGCTAGGTAAATTCACCATAAAACAGAATTTAGAATTTGCCACCTTGGTGATTTTGACCCACCTATATCGACGTATGGGAGAACATGATTGTTGTTCAATCACAACGTTAATTTTGTTTTTGGGATTAAATCATCCCAACTTCGGAACCCTTCATTGTGCGGGGTCCCACACGCACTTGGCAGGTTTTGATTCAATGACTTAGCTGCTGTATTTGAGCCCTGTCACGGGACTTATTCCCACGGCATGTTAGAATATAAACCTGTTATTACTATTCCATAAGCGTAGCATGTGCGATACCATCCCAGGGATAAATATAAAGTAAATCTGGATGAGATCGCCCGATATGCGTGAAAACTGTCATCTGTCTCTCACTTTTCCATCTAGATACATACTACTACAGCGGCCCGAGAACCAGCTGGCCACAGCAATCGCGTGAAAAAAGAGCCGATTGATTGCTCCCTTTCGATGGATAGGTTTTCCGAAATTATGAATCTTAATTGTTTGATTAAGGATTTGAAAATGCAGACGGGAACTGTTAATCTGATAAATCAATTGGTTAACATTTCTTCATGTATATATGGTAAGGCAATCGCCTGACTTTATTGACCATACAAATTGTAGATCAAAACGCAATCGCAATGAAGGCGTGAATAACTCGATTGATATGTTTAAATATTTATTACGGTAATTTGGCAGTTTTTTACTTGTAACTACATCCAATAGGTATTGTGTAGGCAATATTTGTACCTACCTACGCCTTGCAAGGAGCGATAGAATATTTTTTTATTTTACAACACCATGTATTTACAGTCACCATAAATTTTCTCATTCGATTTTGAACTTAACCATCAACATTTTAAGGTTTATAATCATTTGGAGAAATTTGTCAATTTGTGGTAGGTAACTTGATGTGCTTGCGACTGTCAACATTATACCTGTGTCACAAAAAAATACATTTTAATTTAATAAACGTGGGCTACGGGTTCAGGGATTTAATAGGAACAGAGTATGAGGATTGCAGCACACGGTGTTTTGTAGTTTAAAAAAAAACGGCCAAGTGCGTGTCGCACCACGCACCATGAAGGGTTCCTTAGTTGGGATGAATTTATCGTAAAACAAATACGATAAATTCATCCCAACTAAGGAACCCTTCATGGTGCGTGGTGCCGTTGATGTCATGACGTTGTAGTTGAAAAACATGTTCTCCCATACATCGATACACGAAACGGTCAATTCTCCATCTGCAAATGTAAGTTGGTCGACTATTTCTCGTTAACTTGTACCTGAAGCCTACTTAGCCGTATTAGTTTTCCTTTTAATTTCGTTATACAGGGGGAGACACTTGACTCTAACAAAAATTTGAACTTTAAAGCTTTATTACGCAAACTGATCCCTGAATCGAAAAATGGTGTCGACAAACCCGCAATATTTTTGAACGGCGTATCCAACGACATCACACAACATGGGATAGACAAGAAAAAAAATATTATCCCCACAATACGTGCTAGGGAGGTACCCGATAACATTTTTTTTTCAAGATTTTATTTTACCTGCTTGTCCGCGTGAGTAATATGTATACCTATACCAAATTACAGCTTTCTAGTACTAAGCGTCTCTGAGCGAAAGCGGGTACAGACAGACAGACAGACGGACATGGCGAAACTATAAGGGTTCCTTGTTTACTACGGAACCCTAAAAAAAAGAGAAGGCTTGAGTGTTCAAGTATGTATTTCTGTATGCTATACCTACAATATTTCCTCTGGAAACAAAGATCAATGTCGCCGTCGCACACTGAATAAGTAATACAAAGCCGAGTGCCGGTCGCGATGTACCTACCGACGTCCTACCGCCATTGATAAATTTAGCAGAACTCTCACATGATATTAAAGGGTGGTGAATGTACGATATGCCTCCCTCTCCGATCTATTATTATGCTGGGCAGGCCTCCAGAATAGGGCTGCGCGTTAGCGTTTTTCTAATGCAGGTTAGGTTAGTTTTTCGTAAATTGAAGAGAGAACTTTTCTTTATTGAAATCAGAGAGTTTTCAGAGCCAGGTATTGTAAAAAATTAAAGAACTTAACTTATTTGCAGAGAGGATAGTAATTTTTGTTTTTAAAATATTGCGAGCAATTGCAGATAAAAAACTAGTGTCACAAGTTTACTTGGCCCTAGGTAAATCTGTAATACAGTACTGTATTACTTTGTGGGGTGGCGCACCTAAAACTTACTTACTGCCTCTTGAAAGAGCACAGAGAGTAATTTTAAAAGTAGCAAACTTCCATCCCTTTCTCTATCCTACAGATTTGCTGTACAAATCCTGTAACGTGCTGACAGTTCGCCAGCTTTTCATAACAGCACACCATGCTCTCCTACGACATAGTAAGTACCTACTAATAAGAGACGGAATGATACTGTATGTGAGTCAAATGCATCCTCTAAATATGTCTTTGTAAACAGATTTTAGGTATACATTTTTAGGCACATTTCTATACAATAAATTAAATAGGAAATTAAATAATTACGACTCTAAAAAGGTTTTTCTTCAATTTTTACTTTGCATATTATACAGTGAGACAGAGGATTTATTCGATGTCTGTAAATAAAACATGTTAGTATTTTAAGTTAATATTAGTTTTTAATTAGTTTTCTCAGTTGTTAATTATATATTTTAAATTTCTAAGCACCTTTCTAGCCTGAAACACAGGTCCTACCTTGTTCAGGCAAATGAGCAACTGTGTTCTTTATAATTTTTAAGATAAGTTATTGTAAATCTGCACCATTTTTATAAATAAACGATATTTATTTACTTATTTTTTATTAATGGCATTGACAAGTAACTGATGTTACGTCGGGTTCTGACACGCGGTTTAGTATTATATGAATATTTATTTAATAACTATTTATTTTTATAGGTTATTTCATACGTTTATTTTATTTTTTATTTATGTCTGTATCTATCCGTGATATCACAGTGGGCCCTATCAGAATACCAGCGCTGCGACACTTATTTCTTAAGTACTGCAGCATTATGCTGAGATGGGAGCCTTTTGGCCTCGTACAGGACTTTTTGTTTTTATTTTAATTTTACTTTTTGTTTTTTTTTTTATATATTTCTATGAGTGTTTTTTTTTTTTTTAGTTTAATGTGTGATCTCCTGTGCGAGTCCCAATAAATACTTTTCTTTCTTTCTTTCTTTCTTTCTTTTATTTTTATTTATTTAAGCGGGTTCGGATAGGTTCTCTACCATATTCAGATAGTGTTGTATCTATTTTATTTTAATAAGTTTATAAGTTCTAATTTATAATTTCACTTTTACATACGAGGTGCATTCAATAAGTACCTAGCCTCATCGCCAGAGGGCGCTGTAGTTTCAAAAGAGTTTTACCACAGTGTAGCACATTCTTTTTTAATTCTTTTTTCAAATTTTCATTCCAATCCCTTCATTTGTTTTAATTTGACAACTTATGGAAGCGAACGTGTCGATCGGTTTTACAAAAATGGAAAAGAGCAATATCGTTCGGTGATTCGATTCCTATTTTTGGAAGGGAAAACGCGCATCGAAATCAAAGAGCGCTTGGATGCTGTGTACGGTGACTCTTCTCCATCGATGGCCACTGTCAAGAATTGATTCAACGAGTTTGCACGTGGCCGTACGTCGGTTTTTGATGAACCACGTCCAGGTGCACCGAAAACAGCTGCTACGGAGGAAAACATTAAAAAAAATCCATGATTTCGTATTGGCAGATCGCCGATTGAAGGTTCGGGAGCTAGCTGAGACTGTAGGCATTTCAGAAGGAACAGTGCATCATATTCTTCACGAGGAACTCGGCATGAGAAAGCTGTCGGCGCGATGGGTGCCGCGTTTACTCACACCAGAAAACAAGCGCAACCGTGAGACCACATCGGAGACGTGTTTGGCGCTGTTTAAGCGGAATCCAGCGGAGTTTTTGCGTCGTTTTGTGACCGTCGATGAAACCTGGATCCACTGGTACACACCAGAGACCAAGGAGCAATCAAAACAATGGATCCAGACCGGGGAACGTGCTCCAAAGACGGCGAAAACTGTAAAATCGGCCGGAAAAGTTATGGCCACCGTTTTCTGGGATTCACAAGGTGTGATCTACATCGATTACCTCGAGAAGGGTAAAACAATTACAGGGCTTTACTATGCCGATTTATTGGGCCGATTCGACGCCGAATTAAAGAAAAAACGACCCCATCTGGCGAAGAAAAAGTGCTGTTTCACCACGACAACGCACCGGTTCACACGTCTGCCGTTGCCATGGCCAAATTAGTCGAATTACGCTACGAATTGTTGCCCCATCCACCGTATTCTCCAGATTTGGCCCCTTGTGACTTCTTTCTGTTTCCTAATCTGAAAAAATCACTCGCCGGGAATAGATATGGATCGAATGAGGAGGTCATCGCCGCCACGGAGGCCTATTTTGCAGAGTTTGACAAAAACTATTTTTCGGACGGGTTAAAAAAGTTGGAGCATCGCTGGGCTAAGTGTATCGAACTAAAAGGAGACTTTGTTGAAAAATAAATTGCCACTTTTCCAAAATTTTCGTTTACTTTTTGTAGGCTAAGTATTTATTGAATGACCCTCGTATGTACGTATTGTGAGAGCGAGATGCTAAATAAGAACAACAGTAAAATAAAAACTCGAGTCTATTGTGAACTAAAGATTTACTTATACATATTTCTTTATATTCGCACATCCACCCTCATACACACTCGACACAACTCACACACCCCTCACTCATCACACACTCCGCACACCCTACATACTCCCAGAATTTAAGAAAAATATATTACTCTAGATAAAACGAAAAAAGTAACTAAATAAACAAAAAAATATATAATTTTTGTAAGTTGTAGAAACAGCCAAAGCCATGGAAATGCGGAGTCTCCTAACACAGGCTTTTGTATTCGTATTTGTACTTATTGCAAAATCACAGACAAATCTTGCTCATGACGCGTATCCCCTTCACTATAACAGTCATCTTTTAGGTACTGTATTTTTATAACATACAAATCTACATAGATACCTACTTATAGCGCTTCAAGGTTTTTTTGGCGCGTGGCCAAAATAGGAACTAACACCGCCATCTTGTTTTTTCAATACATTTCACAAAACAATTGCTCAAATCTTTACCAACAGCGCCCCCAAGACAACGTCATTCGAGCGCCAGTCCGTTTCAGTTTATCAATTATTAAGGTAAGATTTATTTTATTTGCATAAAACATGGTATACAAGGTGTTATTTAAAATATTAGATCAAATATGTTTTGCTTAAAAGTAAAGCATGCAAACTTACTTACTAACAATACATTATGGCATTGAAATATATTACAATAATTAGGTACATTGAATTTATAACATTATAAAACCATTCATACTACAGACATCATTATTATTGAGCCGTTTATGTAATTGGATTTGAAATAATTTACAATTTAATGTTCATAACATATTTGGCCATTTATTAAGTATATAGACGTACACACATATTATTATCCAGAGAGCTTTTATTATATTTCGCTGATCTTGGCAGCTCATCAAACACAAGTCTGTGTTGAACACGCCGACTTCGAGAGCTTATTTCCCCTGCTGTTTTAAATAGTTCTTTATTTTTTCGAACAAACATGCAAGCTTCATATATATATTATATTGTATTATATATATCAATTAAAGAAAGATATTCTTTTTTTACATTGCTGGCAACCCTGAGTTTGTCCGTCGGGAGGACACCGATGACTTGTCATTAATAACGACAGTAGAAATGTATCAAAAGGTGACGCGTCCCGACGTCTGTCTCGGCCCTTATTTATGATACCAGCAAACAATATTTATTCGCGTCCATATGCCGCGGGCATTAGCCTGTGACGGACGTGCGTTGTGTCAGATATGTTAAGGTTTTGTGTTTAATTAAAAGTTAGGTTACTCTACAATTATTGATTATTAGGTAGTTTTTCGAATGTTCCTATGTCCATGAGTTAAGGTGGACATAGGTCTCTCAAATGGCATGCCATTCCACTCGATCCTTGGATAAATATACCAATATTGGTTAAAGGGCCATTTTTTCAAGGTCTACGTCTAGGAGCCTTATCATCAGCCTAGCCGTCCACTGCTGGACATAGGCGAACGCCATTCCATTTGATCCTCTGTTACTCTCGTTCAGCTGCTACCAGCTGCCTGTAGCGGCTAATTTGTTAGACTAAATCTAAACTAATTATATTGCTGCCAACAGTCTTTCCCGCACCTACAAATAACAGGAATGTGATCTATTCTTTGATCTATGGTTTTAGGGACGTACAGAGATAACATCCCTATAGCAAAAAAAGCTACTAATCACACAAGCATATCCTATCCAAACAAGCCAAAATAGGGTGGGATCACCAGTTTCAGTCACGTACAAAATATGGGTATACAATTTACACAATATCGTCATATGTCAAGTGTGTCAGAGATCCTCACGAGGCATCTACCCCAATTACCGTTAGAATTGTTTCGCACCAGCTATCTATTACTTCCCTGGCTCCCGACTTGGGAATTGGGACAGTGTTGTATGATAAAAAATTGTTGGAACTGTCGTAGCTGTCACATTTGTCGTCTATTCTTGGGGAAACGTCGTGAAGTAATTATTATGATTGATCTTACTGTGCGTATTGGTTTACGAGATAGGTGTTTTTCCGTAGGTGTGAGCTGAATTATCAAGATTTTGTGAGACAGTAATAGAATCTATTCGAAACCATATTTTTTCGTGGAAAATATGTTTCTTAATCTTTTTATTCTCGCGTTTGGTCAACCACATACCTACTTTTTTGAAGTAGCTTATAAAGAACGCATATATTTAATTTTTATGCATTTTGCCTACATGTAACAAAGATCTTAATTTCTTCTCTGTTTACTTATGTCCCTGTTGACGATATATTATGAGCATTAGGTACAGGATACTTAGGTAGAGGTTTTGGGTAGTGTAGGTACAGGGCAACCTAACGGAACCAATACAGTCCGCCTATAAATCCGACGGGACGTCCGAACACTTCAACTGTCTTAACCGCGTGCCCCTACGAGGTGTCACTGGATTGCATAGCGGTGGATAAGAAATAGTACAATAAGCTTACGAATACTTCGAGACGTTGTCAAATTCTTCTACTTCATCATTCTCTTGGGCTTATTCTAATTTATTTGGGGTCGACACAACATATCTTTTCTTTGTTGTCATCTCGGTAGTCAGCACTTAGGAACTCCAGGTGGACTATTGTACGTGGGCAATGGAGGCTGTCAGTGGTTATTCTAACCTCCCGCCAGAAGTTGATTAAGTCTCCTGGTCTATTTAGAACATCTGCAAAAGACAGATCTTGTATATAGTATGCAGTTGTGGGAGGTTACGCTATCTAAGTCATTGGCATACAGCAAAAACAAAAGTGATCCCAGTATGGTGCCTTGGGGAACATCACAATTATTTTCCCGACAGAAAGATCTGCAGACGATTTTTTGGTGCTCTATTATTGCTTGTAAATACCTGTTGTAGTAGGTATATTAATTTTATTCTAGGTACATCGTCTTCACATCAACTATTATCTAATTAACGCAAATCTGGCCTTGAACGACCAAGCGTGGTTGCAAGCCACACTGCGCATCCGTTTTCCACAGCACTGAAAAGTTGACCGGGAAAATTTTTGCCCTCAGGCTTGACTCTGGAGTGCCCAGACGCAGACAAGTAGCGACCTTGAAGTAGGTGTCACCCAGCATAGTACCTATGTTGGAAGACGGTAGCACCTGAAACCAGAGGCCCGACTCCTACTCACCCACAGCCAGCAGGCGGGCACGCTCAGCTGTATTGGTGGACGCTGCCTCTGGGAAGATGGGTTGACGGCCCAACCCTGTATCCAGGCAAGCCATTTTCCATGCGTTCACCGCGTCGGTCAACCACGGCATTTTAGAATCAACCCTGAGGGCAAAAATTTTCCAGGACAACTTTTCAAAACGGATGGGTTGTGTGGCGTGTAACCACGCCCGGTCGTCGAAGGCCAGTTTAACATTAATTAGATAATCATTTATGTGAAGACGATGTACCTAGAATAAAATGAATAGGTATACCTACTACAACAGGTATTTACAAATTAGGCAGTAACAGAGAAATAAATAAATAATGTTTACCACTTGACCAATAAGGCAGTCTATATTTGATATAAATAGGTAGTTATTCACTTCCTACTAATGTTGGTATCCTACATAGTCATGTAATTACGCGTGTGCAGCAGATAAAAAAACCGGCCAAGTGCGTGTCGGACCACGCACAATGAAGGGTTACTGCCTTAATTGGAATGAATTTATCCTAAGAACACAATTAACATTGTAGTTGAAAAACATGTTCTCCCATACATTCCAACTGCAAATGTAAGTTTGTACACACAATACCATACCATGTTATTTTAAGACCATAGATTTCTTATAGGTTTTCCTATAATCTATAAGTATAGAACTATTTTCTGTATTTTTTTCAAAATTTTAGGCTCAACCGTTTCGGAGATAATGGTAAATTTTCATCTATTTTCTTAAATAACTTTTAAAACTATCTATTCTAAAATGAAAAAATAAAAAATAGATATCCTCATAGCAAGTCCTTTCATTTGATACGTCACACCGGTTTGCAAAACTTTTGTGTTCAGAGAAATTCAATTGTGTACTAAATTTCAGGTCCAGTAGATACGGAGCAAACCGGCTATGACAGACGGACAGACAGACAGACACACGAGTGAACGGAACCCTTATAGGATTATAAGGGTTCCGTTTTTTCCTTTTGAGTTACGGAACCTTAAAATAAAACATAATTACTGTAGTAAATAACAGTTGAATAAAATTGCAAGGCGGAATTAGTTACTATGCTACGTGAAATGACTAAATAAGTTCAGATTAGGTTTTAAAACCTATATTTAGAACCAAATTGATATGCTCATAATGGTAGATCTTTATGCTAAGCTATCTGTCGCCAGTTTAACGTGCAGAATATTAAACAATCCTGATTTTAAACAAACAATTATACATCTTATTAATAGACTATCTTTTGCCCACGACTTCGCTCGCGTGGATGTCGGAAAATATCCCACGGGAACGTACTACCGGTATTAAAAGGAAACGAAAGCGAACACATACCTACCTCATACCCGCTCAGCGCCGCTGCGCCCGCCGCGTCAATCATCATTTAAAAAATTACGCTAACAAAATAGCGTAATTTTGAATCTCTGATATCATTTAAAGCATTCATTTAAATGGTATGATGTACCTAAAGGCATATTTGAATCTAAATTTAATGACCAATTTAGAAAAAACATATTTTATGAGATATGGATTAATATAATACCAAATAAAATAATTTCGGAAATAACAATTAAATTTATTTTTTCATATTTTAGCCAATGTACACAAAACCTTAATCCAATCAGTAGTTTTCAAGTGTATCGCGTTCAGACAGACAAACACACGCGGTGGCGGGGACTTTGTTTTATAATATGTGACTATGTCACACATGGACCAAGTTCTGCATACAAAATTAATGTCCATGTCTAGACTAGAACAAAGATGTAGATGACGTAAGGGAATTTAAAGATGAAAAAAAAAACGGGGAGCCAACTTGACTGCTGAGAATGGGGTCATTGGATCGACGCTGAGCGGGTAATTGCGTAACACATTTTTCTTTACAATCCGAACGATTTTGAAGGAAATTCCTTATCCATTGCTTCATATGTTTGAAAAATTCTTCTGCTCCACAATTTAGATAACGCTATGAATGTTGATGAGTTATCATAAGTGAGTTACATCAGTACCCTGCTGGTCTAGCAAAGTGTTTTTCGAAATGGCATTTCTCATGAGCAGCCCTTTTTTTTTTTTGGATGGGTAATCATCAAATAACTTCTCCCGCTCTGGGCGGAGCGGGAGGGTGTGTCAGACTCTTACTGACTAAAACCCACCCGTATTCCTTCCGTTGCCTGTGTTGCCCGGGGCCTCGGTGACCCTTTAGTACCTTCCCGCGACCCCGGCAGGATGAGCAGCCCTGAATGTGGATTTATGCCCGGCTGACAGCAACAGGGTCGCTCAGTTGCCCTCATACGAGACTTGAAACTTATCTGGCAAAATGTGGGTGTAGGTGACTAAAGGTCCGTCGACCGAATAGAGGCGTGATATTATGATTGATAATAAACTATCTGCACCCCGCGGTTTCACCCGCATACGTTTAGATCTCGTGGGAATATCGGGATGAAAAGTATTCTTTGTTCTAATCCAGGTAATGGTATACCCATGTGCCAAATTTAACCCAAGTCCGTTCAGCCGTTTTAGCGTGAAAGCGTAACAAACAATCGAACACACAAACTGACTTTCGCATTTATATAATAGGTCTTTGCCTATGTAATTGGAGATTCTATAACCAGCATTTTCAGATTTACTTATCTGTCGATTGGCGCGCAATTCGAAATTCAAATAAATTTTATTCGAATTTCGCCGTGTTAATTTAATTTCAAAATCAGTCATTTATTTTTAGATATGTAGTTTTTTGTTTTTGTGAAATTGTGGTAGTTTTAGGCGCCATGGAAAAACTGAAAATTGGTACAATTTTCGAATATGAGTTCTTACGTGGAAATACCGCTGCGCAAACAACACGAAACATTAACGATGTGTACGGGCCTCAAACTGCTTGCATAAACACGGTCCATTATTGGTTCAATCGTTTTAAATCTGGAGATTTTGAGTTGAAGAACAAGCCTCGCGGTCGGCCGGTGACCATTGTCGACAACGACGTATTGAAAGCGATAGTGGAAGCGGATCCGACTCAATCTATGGCTGAGCTTGCTGCAGGCCTTAGAGTTAGTGTCAAAACAACATTGAAGCCACAGCTAGATGCCACAGTAGTAAGTACCACACGAACGTGGGTGGGTGCCACACAAACTAAGCGACCAACAGCGAAACTTACGGGTCGAAGCATGCATAGCACTACTGAATCGGCATAGAAACGAGGGAATTCTATATTGATTTGTTACCTGCGATGATAAGGGGACTTTTACTTCACAGCTTCCTATCGATCTCCTGTGAGGCAGCGAGCCTCCTTGCCGGATTGCCGCCATGGGATCTGGAGGCAAAAGTTCTCGCGCACGTATGGGAGTGGCGCGAGAAGGCGAAACGCCGGGGCGTAACTTCGCTACCGCGAGAAATCGCGGCACAGCGGACGGAGCTCCGGCGGGATCTCATGGCGACATGTCGAGTACGGTTGTCGCGACCCAGTGCTGGACACGCCACGATTGCGGCGATAAGTCCCCTCTTTGAGAAGTGGCCAGAGAGCCGCCACGGTGTCCTCACCTTCCGCCTGACGCAGGTCCTCACCGGACACGGCAGCTTCGGGAGGTTCCTGTGTCAGATTAGGCGGGAGGAAATGCCCGGGTGTCACCACTGTGTGGATCGCCCGGAGGACACGGTGGAGCATACGTTGGAGGTCTGCCCGGCTTGGGCAGAGCACCGCCGTGTCCTCGTGGAGGCGATCGGTGGCAGAGATCTCTCGCGTCCGGCCCTGGTTCAGGCCATGGTACGGAGCGAGAGGGCATGGGCAGCCGTCACCTCCTTCTGCGAAGCAGTAATGCTCGTGAAGGAGGAGGCGGGACGGTTGAGGGAAAGGCAAGTTTCGCGCCCTTTTGCCCCTAGCCGCCGCAGGAGACGCCTTGGGCGTCGGGAATACCGGGCGGATTTCCGGCCACCGTAGGCGCGGGCTTGCGGACGGTGAGCAATGGGTAGCTCACCGTATTCCAAGCGCGCCTCAAAGAGATGTCGTCAGCACAATGTAGGGGTCCACTAGGGCCGATGCCTGCTGAGGTTGCGGGAAGGTACTAATGAGTCAGCGAGGCCCCGCAACACAGGAAACAGGAAGGAATACGGGTGGGTTTTAGTCAGTAAGAGTCTGACACACCCTCCCACTCCACCCAGAGTGGAAGAAGTTATTTGATGATTTCCCATCCAAAAAAAAAAGCTTCCTATCGAATGGCACAACAGTGACGGCAGGTGTCTATTGCCAAGAATTGCAAATAATGATGGAGAAGCTCGCAATTCAACAACCAAGCCTGGTCAATCGCTCTTCCCCGTTGCTTCTCCACGACAACGCGCGAGCTCACACTTCACGACAGACCATCGCAAAGCTACAAGATTTACAGCTGGAAGCTCGTCGTCACCCACCGTACTCACCGGACATTGCACCAACAGATTTCTATTTTTTTTTAAATTTAGACATTTTTTAAGTGGGATGTAATTCAACACCTGAGGGGCAGTACAAAACGCTTTCACTGACTTCATCACCTCCCCGTCCGGCAGACTTCTACAGTAAAGGGATAAACGAACTGCCATCACAATGGCAAAATTGTATAGATAATTTGGGGTAATACTTCGATTAGCTTAAATAAAAAAATGACCAAAATGTTTATATTTTAAATTGTTCATACAAATCTCCAATTTCATAGGAGACCTAATATTAAGTTAGGATTAGGATATCATAAAATACAATGTCACAACAAAACTTCTTATCCAGTACTTTCATTCATTTAAGGTGTACCAGCCATATGTTAGCCAAGAAAGGGTTGAGCAAGTGCTACCTGTGGGGTTTGGGGCAAGAAGGGGGGAGAAGGGGGTGGAGGGTAGGATTTACACCCCTCATTTGTTTGCGATGACCCCCGAGCACTATCTCCTTAGAGCGTCTTGGTATCGCCTTGGCTTAAGCGTCGCTTACATTATTATGTTTTTGGCGCTTTTCGGTTCATTTTGTTTATCTAGTATATTGGGTTTTGGAAAGTCGATTTGTAGGATTTTGTCGTGCTGGTGAGTAAACCTTTTTGGCTAATAGTAATAGATAAGTATTCTTCGGATGTCCAACGTACGGGGGCAGGTACTATAATAGGTACAAGGCAAGAGGTGGTTTTATTTTATATTTGCGAAAATGTTTCATAAGTTGTTTGTTGTGTTCCTAAATGCTCCGAAATTGGAGTCCACCATTTTATTTTCCGAAAGACTTTAAAATTAGAAGAATGTGGTTTATTGCTATCACTAGAAAAAAAAATGTAATTAAACAGAGCTTGAGGTTATGTCATAAAAATTTTGAAGAAAGTGATTATGAGGAAATAAAAAATAATTAAGGTTTTAAATTCTAACACTTTCCATGTCGAATATATATTGATTTAAACTGTTAAAATCACTGAAAATAACGAAATAGTGAAGTGAGAACAAACTCACGAATGAGCCATTGAATGTAGACGAAGGAATGAAAGGCATTGAATTAACGAAATGTCAAATTTAGTATAGGCCGGAGGGACCTAGCTATGGTCACGCCATCTACAAACAGCTTTGACTGACCTTGGAACAACGTGGTGGTAACTTCTTGTTTGTACCAATGAAACTGCTGGATTTTTAGAGTAGGTACCTACCTCGGGTGAATTTCACCGATGGTAGTGTTCAGTACATCTAAACTGCGTTCAAAAGCTGTCAGTGTTAAATTTTTTGTGGAATACTGTCTCTGACTGGTCTTGAACATGGTTTAGAAGTGCTGATCGCGTTCAGTTTCATTGATGAAATCTGCACTAAAAAATCATTTTTAAGCAAGACAATACAGCGTGTATTAGAAATGTGTGGTTTAATTTAAGGGTGTGGCACAGGCCATCAAACTCGAGGAGTTCGTGGCTAAGTAATAACAGCCGCACGGGTCAATCCATCAAGTTAAGCTGCGCTTGCCGGGGAAAGGGGTATCGTATTACTCAGTTACTGGGTTGTGGAGGTCAGATTTTTTTTAAAAAAAACGTTAAAACACTAGGAATTTCATCCTGTATCGTGGGTGCGTTAGAAACTCACGAAGATAGATAGTCGCTTCATGTAAAATACTGGTATTCAGCTGTATCCGGCTAGACTAGAATCCGACCCCAACATAGTTGGGAAAAGATTAGGCAGATTGGTTCAAACTGAACAACTTTGTCCAAGTGACCAACATCGTAATCACGGAAAAAATATTAGCCATCACATACAAAACTTCAACACCTACTCGATCCAAATGTATGGGACAGCTGATTATTTACACACCCTTAGATATGACTACATATTTCTGATACACGCTGTATATAATAGCAAGAGATAATAACTATTAGATATTCTGTGGCATTACACTAAAATTATCTAAGAGACAAACCTTTCAAAAGTACAACCACCATCTAGTTAACGTTCACTTTACATCGTTTTAATATTAAGTCTGTTGGCAATATTTACGGCGGTTATTAGCGAGGACGACAACAGTGCCACTTACCCTGAAGCTCTCCTACAAAGATTGGAGGCTCTTAAGCGATATAGTCTTGTGATCTTGTGCAAGTTCGGATAATGACCCAACTAAGTGCAGTTTTGAAGATTTTTATGCAAGTCTATCGGAAAACTTTTATTTTTTAGTTTATTATTTAAATACGCAGTAAAATATATAGAGATTTGAAATATTGAGTACAAAGGCAATATTTATTTTTTAAGAAATTTCTTCCAGCCGACCAGGGTAAGGAGAAATGAAAAATAAATGTAGACAATAGTGTTTGAGAACAAGAAGAGAATAATAATTATGAGTAAGCGAGCTAAAATATTATGTTTTCTGTAGTTTCGGGTACTGTGGTTTACGTTGTATTATAGTTCAAGCTGTTGCCCACGTCAAGGTCGGAAAATGACCGGGATGAAAAAGAATGAATTTTTGCATGTTTGTCTGAATGTATGTTCCAGCATCACGCAAATACCTACTATGGGATACATTCTGTTCAAATTTTAAATAGATATTCCCCATAAGTTTGGTACGAGTAAGTCTGTAGGCTATAAATTATCACACTATCTGCTATGGAAGATGCAATATTACATTATGTGTGTGTCCTCTATAGTTTACCGAAAATTGACAAAAGATGAGCCAAACGGTTAGAACTTTGCAGATAGTTACAGATTTAACCTTTTAAATGATTGTCATCACGCTATAACTTTATGGGGCTAAGTAGTCAATCATCACATGTACAGGATGGATTATTGAGACCGCAGTGGGCAGTAAGGCTGGTTAGGTACCTTAACCGTTGTAGTTGCAGAAAAAACTGTCTAAGGAGACTATCCTTACTGAGAATTTCGTATCCCCTTCACATTAAGAAAAAAAAAATTTTCGGCGAGAAAATGAGCAATTTTCACAAAAACTTTTTTGTTGCTAAACGATGCGGTTTTTTTTTATCCCTTGCACGTAGTGGGGATGATTTTTTTTTCGGTCTATGTCATTTATAGATAGAGTATCGTTGGATAGGCCGTTTAAAAATATTGCGGGTCTGTGAAAACCATTTTTCGATTCAGGGATCCGTTTGCGTAATATTAAGCTCTAAAGTGCTATTTTTTGTTAGAGTCAGGTGTCCTCCCCCTCCTGCCAAACGGTTGTTTTTCGATATGTCAAAAAAATCATGGCAGTAGTATATATAACGTAATTAAAAGGAAAACTATCACAGCTAAGTAGACTTTACAAGTTAACGAGTAATAGTCGACCAACTTACGTTTGCAGTTGAAAAATTGACCGTGACGTACATTGATGTATGAGAGAACATGTTTTTCAACTACAATGTTGTTTGTTTTTGGGATAAATTCATCCCAACTACGGAACACTTCATTGTGCGTAATCCGACACGCACTTGGCCGGTTTTTTTATGATTGAAAGACTGATGTCTACTGTTAGGTGACTGTTAATGAGGAACCCCGTGTGTTTAGAATCGACTGTTATTTATTTATTTAACCAAACGGAACAGCAAAATACTTACGAAATTATGCTTGGTTATGCTTATATTATTTCAGTGATAGCCCTTCGTCAGGAATAGTCTGTAAGACTACAGTTAGTGTACCAGTGTCGTGTCATTGGGAATGTAAGAATTATCATATGTAAGAACGCAGGCGTTCATTAATTCACTAAAAACGAAAAACTTCGCAAGCAGTGAGAAATTGTTTCTAAAGACTGCCTCTTATAAAAGTCCTTAATAAATAAAGAAAAAAAAAAAAAAAAAAAAAAGGGTTGCCTCGTCGGGCTAAAGGGTGTCGACCTCAGGACGAGCTGCTTCTCACACGGACAGCTGTATGTCGCATGCTCCCGCGCCACCAGTCCTGATTCCCTATTTATCTGCTTTTTTTTTTTGAGTGGGACATCATCGAATAACTTCTCCCGCTCTGGGCGGAGCGGAAGGGTGTGTCAGACTCTTACTGACTAAAACCCACCCGTATTCCTTCCGTTGCCTGTGTTGCGGGGGCCTCGGTGACCCATAAGTACCTTCCCGCGACCTGTTTGTCTGCTAAGACCAAAACTACAAACGTATTATGCAGGAAGGTTTTATGAACATGTGGCATTGGTATTTTAGCATATTGTGGTGTCGTACGATTTCCACGTGAACGAAGTCGCCGACAGAAGCTAGTTCATAAATAAATGCTTTGTTTAATTACAGAATAAAATAAGCCTTTTCCTGTTGATGTTTCACGGGCAAGGTCATTTGTTGAGAGGTCTATAACGACAGAAGTCTGTTTACTCTATGTTTTTGGGTCAAAGGTTTTCTAAACAGGTGTACTCGACCTGGTAATTGCTGTTTCACCCTAAGGTTTAATGTCACTTGCACGTCATAAAACGACAAGGTCTAATTGTCTATGAGACAGTTAGATAGTTTCAACCTTAGTGAAGTTTCAATTTACCGGGAATTCTTGTCAAAAGTTGTACAGCAATTCCGAGGTAGACTATATTTACGTTTTTGTAACACCACACGCTAATGGATATATAAATAAATTGAATACGACGATATAATCGATGCATTATTTGAATACCAATTATTTCCTTTATCAAGACTGCCACGCTAAAGTTGTTTGGCAGAAGTCCTTCATTGTTCTGCGATTTCAATTTGAAGCAAAAACTTTTTAACTTAACTTACGAACACCATCAAATCCCTGTAGGTAAGCTTAGAGCACGTATAAGAAGCAATGTAACATAAGAGTTTTAGATAGGTGCTTACCTGCTTAATATATAATATAATATACTAATAATAATAAAATAAAGCTGAAGAGATTGTTTCTGGAACTACCAGTCGGATTTGAAGAATTATTTTTGCATTTGATAGCCCAATTCTTGAGGAAGGTCGTTAATTATATTTAGCTTTATGTATTTATTTAAGTGTATGTTAATTTTTTGCATTATATGAGTAGGTATATTTTAGTTTAAGACGTCACACATGTAATCAATTATTCTTCTCTTCTTGTTCTCACAGATTATTATCTACATTTCTTTTTCATTTCTTCCAGCAGACCTCTTTCCGCAAGTCTGCTGGAAGAATTTTCTTAAGGAATAAGCAGTACCTTTGTACTGGGAAATTATAATTTGTATCCTTATGTATTTTACTGTGAGTACATAAATAATACAATGTTTTAAATGGAGCTGCTGCTACCCGACAAGGCCTAATCTAGGGGTCCTAACTTGTGGCCCCGGAAAGTCATATTCCAAGAAAGGCACTTTACTCAGGGATTTTTCTATTGCTACAATGCATTTTTATTGCTTTTCTATACCTACTAATAACAGGTTTAATATTGACAGTTTATGTAGATTTCCATTTTATTTTTAAATAAGTACATTTAAATGCTTATTAATATTCCAATATTATGAAGAGGTAAAATTTGTTTGTTTGAAAGTTTATGTGTAAGGGTCATATCGTCGGCTTATTGCAAGAACTCATTAACTGCAAAAAATCATTAAATTCGTTTTTATCTTTATTGGACTCCTTTTGACACATTCTACTAAATGCAAAAACTCACTAATTTATATCTAGACTAGATAGAAATTAGCGAGTTTTTGCATGTGTCAAAAGGAGTCCAATAAAGATAAAAACGTATTTAATTATTTTTTGCAGTTAATGAGTTCTTGCAATAAGCCGACGATATATAGGTCATATCACTGGAAGTACCAGTCGTATTTGAAAATCTTTTCGCATTTGATAGCTCAATTCTGGAGAATGGTTATCTTGACTTTTACATCATGCTAGGATTAGGAGCCGAGCAAAAAGAAAAAATGTCAGAAAGAACGCTAAGGGAAAACGAATAGTAATAGGGTGAGTGGGCTATGCAATGCGACGCAATATGGGTCGCGGGAACAAGAAAAATGACGCGGATGAAGTCGCGGGCAGAAGCTAATATAATATATAACACAATAACTATTTACACTAAGTCCTAAATTAAATGACTAACCAAATAATGTTTAATAAATCATTGTGCACGTGTAACCTCGCATTCGTATATGTATAATATAAACTAGTTTACTGGCGTACCTACCGCGTGCATCTCCATTTTAAATTACATGACGCGTGTCTCGTTCCGGCAGACGTGCCTTCAATACATCTGTATTTAGATACTTGAGTAAGACGCTAAGCCTTCAATACGCTACCAGTCCTCGTACCTAACAGTCGTGTAACATGAGCTTCAAGAACAAAGTGGTCCTCGTCACAGGAGGCAGCGCCGGCATCGGTGCAGCCACCGCTGAACAATTCGCTAAAGCAGGTGCTAGCATTGCCATCGTCGGAAGAAACGAAACCGGGCTCAAAGAAGTGGCCCAACGCTGCGAGAAATATAACGCGCCGACCCTCATCATCAAAGCCGACATCGCCAATGATGTAGAAGCGAAAACTATCATCAAAAAAACAATTGAGAAATTCGGGAAACTCGATGTCCTTGTCAATAACGCTGCCATACTGAAGAACACGTCGCTCACAAGTCCAGACGTGATGCAAACGTACGATGACGTCCTGGGCATCAATCTGCGGGCTGTGGTCTACTTGACGAGCTTGGCGGCGCCATATTTGGCGCAGACTAAGGGCAACATCATCAACATTTCGAGCATACTCGCCAAAACGTACGTACAAGCGTCACAGTTGATGATGTACTGTGTTTCTAAGGCTGGTCTGCACCACTTCACTCACGGAGCGGCGTTGGAGCTGGCAGCTTTAGGTGTAAGAGTAAACATAGTGAGTCCAGGCCCCGTGCGCACCAACATGCTACAGGGTTTGGTGACTGATAAGGTTTGGGAGGACAATTGCAATGCAACTGCTCTTCAGAGGATCTCCGAACCAGAGGAAGTAGCTGATGTGATAATGTTCCTGGCTAGTGATAAGGCTAAAGGTGTGACAGGCTCTAATTATGGTATTGATAATGGGGTGCTGCTGAAGTTTTAAAAAGTTGTACAGTGTTGTCATCACGTTTTTTTTTAGTTTTTGTTATAATAATAATATAATAAACCATTTATTATCAGGTTACAAAGACCCATAGATGAATACCTTAACCTAAGTATACATATATTAAAATAACAATTGTGTTAGTAAATAAAACTTAAAACCATGTTAGTATCACATATGTAGTTGCACTATCTCTTTGCGCGTTCCAGTGGCACTTGTCCGCGAAAGCGGCGGAACACCACATCCTGTGGCCAAAAGCTTTCTTCCATCACCTGGTGCAGGTAGCATATTGGTATGCGCACCACAAACGCCTTAAAGTTGACGTTGTGATGCGACTCCAGCTGCTGCACTCTCGGCGCGTACTTCAGCCTTTGGCGCACGTACTTCACGATGTCTTCCGCGTCGGTGGTGTAGTGAAGACGGGATATATACACCGGGGTGTTCGGCTTCGCAGCACGCAATTTTTCGTTGGGGTCCGTAGGACCCTTGCCGCAGCGGTTCTTACAGCTACTCTGTCGGCGCTTCCTCCTTTGCACCGTCACGAAGCCGTCATCATCAGCCCGGTTAATTTCCTTAATAGCCACGGACTTTGCGGGGGGAGCAGTGGGGTTGCTCACAGTGACCAGCGGGTCAGATGGTCGAGTCAGTCGGGCAGCGCTGCGGGGAGGTGCTGCGGGGACGGGAGCGGGGCTACGAGGAACGCTTGCGTCGCAAAACACATACTCAGCAATCGGCGCCGGCGATAAAACCGCTGACGCAAAACTCGTGACCGATGTGCCTAGGCAGCCGACACCTTGGCGCGTATTTACATTACTTTTACGCGCTGGTGACCCAATTAACGCCACAGAGTTGCGCAACTCATCGAGTTCTGTGCGCAGATCTGCGACGGTAATCTGGGATGTCTCCAACTTCCTCTGCACATCGGCTAGACTAGCCTTCAAAGACACAATGTCCTTCAACAGGCTCGTAACATCAACGTGGTCAAAAGTGACTGGAGGTAACCTGCTCAGATCCCTCGCTACAAACCTACCTGCGTAATATTTATTTGGACAGCAGCAGATGGTTTTGTATGAACTTGAATGTTGAAATCAAATGTTTATTATACCTAACTTTAGTATTCAGTATAATATATATATATATAGAATTTATGTACATTTACATGTTTTATTTGGATTTTTGAAGTTATGTACATTTTTTAATTAAATATTGGTTTAGTTATTAGTTTTATTATATCTTTTCAAAATAGTGTCCATTTACATCAATTCATCGCTGCATCCGATGGAACCACTGAGAAAAGCGCTTTACCCACTCGTCCTTAGGGGTCTCTTCGACGGCGTTTTGAAACGCAGCCACTGCTTCCTCGGCGTCCATAAAACGTTTTCCTCGAAGTTTTTCTTTTATTTTCGGAAATAAATAAAAATCGCAAGGTGCGAGGTCAAGCCGAACTTTTTCCAAGACAAGTGGCAAACAATTGTTAGTGTACCACTCTGCAGTAACTGTTTTTAGATCCTCTAAAACAATTGTTGCGTAATGACCTGTCCTTCCGAAGAACGAGGCCACCATCTTTTTTCCCACGCTTCGACCTCTCTTCACTTTAGTTGGCAACTCCTCGGAAGGAAACACCCAGACAGCAGACTGTCTCTTAGTTTCAGGATCATAACAATAACTCCAGCTTTCGTCACCCGTAAGTATGTGGTGATGACCGGGGTTCCAAGTAAACTGATTATTTATTGAAAGAAGAACATAGATAGTTTACACAATTTTAATGTTTAAAGGTGGTATGAAGTTTCTTATTTGTAAACCAGATACTATAATCTTAATAACTAAAAATATTAATTGACCGACAACGGTCATTGAAATTTAAATGTAACAACAAAAAAAAACAACTTATAAGTAAACAACATGCATAAACAAATAAAAATATCTTAAACAATGCAAAAAGAATGTCCTCAAGCTGGGATCGAACCCGACCAGTAGTGTTCTTAATACGACGTTCCGTACCCCGAAACCAGCCGGTTCTTGTTTACCGTGGCGAAAATGTCAATAGTTATTTCGTAATAAGTGCTGTCTTATCAATCGAAGCCGGACATTAATCTGTGACACACTAGGTCTGGGTGATAAGGGCGTTTCCGCAAGCTGAGGAAAAATGAGAACAGTCAGACTTGCAAAACATCTCCAACTATCCGACCTACACTTCGTTAAATAGACGCAAACACTTACCCCGTTACTTACACTACTCGCACACAAATTCACAATATTGCACCAACGACAATACTTATGTATATTATACGGATGGCTTTAATTTCCAGAAATTATGCAAATCAATTACGGAGCAACCGTTAGGTTTTTCTGTGTTTTCACCAATTTGACATTTCTCTCGTATCATTATTTTTCTGTTACCGTCACTTATCAATCCTATTAATATGTTATTAAAACAACTGCGGCGAGCCTAGTAACGCCATCTAGTATTAGACTCGAGAACTAAATGATCGATCATTACAATATCCCCTCTCGTCCATAGAATCCAACCGGATTCAAACCAAACGTTTAAGGTCACAAGAATGCCATTTTCCTAAATCTTTGCCTCTGAAACTATTTAGTCTGTAAACGTCGCCTGATATCTTCTCTGCTATGACTGCCTTTTCAAACTTAGGGGCTAACTTAGACATGAAAGCCTTGTTAGCATTCGATAGGAGTTTAGAGCGTTTCCAAACCAGATCACCAACATTATAGTCACATATGCGACGTCTCTTGTTGTACTGTCTGCTGTTGGTCTCATGTGCTTCCCGTATCCTTTCACAAACTTCGTCATAAATCTTATTTCTGAAAGTTAAATTTCTTTCAAATTTTTCTTTGTCGAAGGTAATCGGTTCGTCTGATTCAAAGGTCTCATGCCCTGGATCATTGTCTCTCGTCCAAAAAACAAATAGGCTGGTGTTTTCCCCGTCACTTCATGAACTGATGTTTTGATAGCGTGTCCTATGTGCGGTATATACTTGTCCCATTCTTTGTGATTATTTTCAACGTAAGAAGCTATAGCTGAGCCAATGACTTTGTTTACCCGCTCAGTGGGGTTGGCCTGAGGATGGTAATACGGGGTATACCATAGTTTTACACCGACATAGTTTTACATAGTTTTAGATCCTTAAACTGGTTGGATACAAATTGCTTTCCATTATCACAAACTATTACACTAGGGGTTCCAAACATTAAAAATATATGTTCCTCCAGTATTTGGGCTATAGTTGATGATTTTCCATTCCTGAGTGGATACAGAAAACAGAATTTGCTGAACCAGCATGTTATGACTAGCAGCATAGTATTGCCATGCTTAGATTTCGGAAAAGGCCCCATTAGATCCATGGATATGATTTGAAAGGGTTCTGTTACCTCTCGTTGTTTCCCCATTAATCCAGATGGTCTACTATTTGAGTGCTTGTATTTTGCACACACTTCACATTTTCGTACGTGGTTTTTCATGTCCTGGATCAATGTCGGCCAAAAATAGTGCTGTCTCGCGCGATTCACCGATTTTTTAACACCAAAGTGACCAGATGTGGGGTCATCATGACATTCCTTTAGGATTCCTTCACGAAGCTTTTCTGAAATCACAAGTTTCCAACTGTCATTTTCATTAGGAAATTGTTTTAATCTCATGTATTTCCACAGTTGTTCTTGACTGACTTCCCAATCTGGGTCGTTCTTCCCCGTCAGAACCAAATCCTCTTTTGATTTATACCAGTCATCTTTATCTTCTGGTTTTATTTCTAATATGTTAATTTCTTCTTTAATAGCTCTCGGTAAGGCATCTGGTACAGTGTTATATTTACCTTTGCGGTGGACTATTTCGTAATCAAATTGTTGTAAGCGCATAGCCCACCTTGCCAAACGCCCATGAGGGTCCTTATTACGATGAAGCCACTGAAGGGCACTATAATCCGTAATAACCCTAAAATGATTCCCTTCTACATATGGACGAAATTGTTCTACAGCATGCAGCACACTTAATAGTTCTCGCTCAGACGCTGAGTACTTGCATTCTCTTTCCGACAGTTTTCTGCTCGTATAAGCTATGGAAACCTCCAGACCATCGGCCATTTGAATTAAAACTCCACCAGTCCCCCTGTTAGAAGCGTCACATTGAACAGAAAAGGGTTTTGTGAAGTCTGGCACTCTTAATACTGGTGTTGAAGTAAGGGCAGTCTTTAGATTTAAGAAAGAATCCTCAGCCTCTTTATTCCATGTAATACTTTTAGTCTTCTTGCCTCCCTTAGTTAGTTCATGAAGTGGAGCTGCGACAATGGCAAAGTTTTCCACAAAACGCCTGTACCAACTAGCTAGACCAATAAATCGCTTTAGCTCCGTGTAAGTTGTAGGCCTGGGATAGTCGAGTATAGCTTTTACTTTGTCCGGGTCCGTACGTAATCCTTCCTTTTCTACAATATAGCCTAAGTATTTTAAAGATGATCGCGCAAATACGCATTTCTCCTGGTTGATTGTCAATTCTGCTTCCTTAAGCTGATTTTTTACATGTGACAATGACGATAAATGGCTGTCGAAACTGTCGTCGCATATGACGATGTCATCCAAATAAGTGAACACTACTTTCAAATTCCGGCGTGAACAAGCGATCCATCAACCGTTGTTGTGTTTGAGATGCATTACTTAGTCCAAATGGCATGACTTTGAACTGATAGAGTCCTTTTCCAGCGAGTCCAAAAGCAGTCTTTTCCTTGCTTGTTTCTTCGAGTGGTATCTGCCAGAATGCTGATCGGAGATCAATAGTTGACAGGAACCGAGCGTTTTTTAGACCGTCTACGATGGTGGTAACTCTAGGCAAAGGATAAGAGTCTTTTACTGTTACCTTATTTAACTGACGACTGTCGAGGCACAACCGATTCTTACCCGAAGATTTCTTCACCAGTAATACAGGAGAACGCCATGAACTAAACGAGGGTTCTATGACATCATTGTCCAGCATATCCTGGATTTCCTTCTCAAGTTCTGCCATAATTGGAGGAGCAAAGGGGTACTGTCTATGTTTGATGGGCAAGCTGTCCCCGGTGTCAATTCTGTGCTTGATTAACGATGTTCTTCCTAAACCTTTACCAATATCTGCTGCCATTTCCTCTAACAATTTGTCAAGGCGCTGTTTCTGTTCAACAGAAAGTTCATCGCGCGAAATCACTGGTTGCGAGACGTTAATTTCTGTAATGTCCGCAATCGATTTCCCCGCCCCTATACCTAAATTAAATGACTCAAAAAAATTCATACCTAAAATAATATCATGTTTTAAGCAGTCCATGATATAAAAATCTACCACGTTATATTTTCCCGTAAACTCAATTGGTAAATGAACAATGGAATCCATTGCATGGTAGGCGCCATCAGCCGTTGAGATCATTTCTTTGTTGACTTTATATGCTGAAAACCCCAATTTCATAATTTTCGTTGCAAATCTCTGCGAAATCACTGAGACAGTAGCTCCTGAATCCAATAGTCCCACAAACGACTGTTTTAAAATTTTTATTTCAGCATAATATCGATTATCCTGACTGTACTTATTGATATTACAGATCTCTCCTGTTTTGAAAAAAATCGAAACTGTGTGTAGCCATTGCTGCCACTCATCCGAGGTAGAATGACTTAGTTTCTCGGGGTACGATCGGCAGGCATCGACTCCGAATTGTCGTTTCCCTTATCGGTAGCATGACATGAGCATTTATTTGTCGTTTTCCCGAAACGTCCACATCTGTAGCAGAAAAGTCTTTGTTTTGGCAATTTACAATCCCTGAAACGATGTCCTGGAGTTCTGCAGTTCCAGCATTTTGTTAGAAGTACTTCCTTATCATTTATGACTGCCAGCTCAGTCGTGTCTTCATTTCGTGATATCTTCGAAGTACTTCCCTTATATGCTAAATCTCTTTCCAGAGAGTGCTCACTTGGAGTTGGTTCCTTGAAATTATCACAGCTTAACTTAGTGCGTTCAATTATCCTTAGGACTGATGTTAATTCACTCACTGAGTCAAACGTGTCTCGGCATATAGCCTTCTGAAAATGGGGTTGTAAATTCCTTCTTAGTATCAACAATTTTTGTATTTCAGGAATGGGAGTCGGTAGCCGATTAAACATATTCTGCATAATAGCTATATAAATCAAAATGGTTGCTTTGGGTTCTTCGTTTAATTTCTTCCAATATACTTGGTAGTAGGGTTACTGAAATGTGTCCAACAGGAGCTTCACTAATTGAGACCAATTTGCTACTGCACCTTTATTGGCCCTAAACCATATCAAAGCTTCTTCTTCGAAGAAGTCTATGGCATATCGAAATAAGTCTCCATCAGCAGCATTCCGCGCTTCTTTAAGTTCCTCAATTCTTTCTAAAAATGCGTTCACACTTACAGTTCCCTTACCACTAAATTTGACACCCCAATCTTTAATGGGAACCAACTTCCGTTTGTGGAAATCATTATCAAATGTGGAAGACCTTTGTAAGCCTGGATGCCGCGAGGGGAGACTAGGTCTCTCTAAGGAGATTCGTGGTATGTTGGTGTAGGCAACAGTAGATTGCGTGGCACGATTCTGGTGAATTTCCGTGTCACCATCCTTTGGTAAGGAGGTTTTTCCAGAGTTTCGGCACTTTTCCAATCGTTCCATTATCTGTATAGCTTCTTCGCCCAGAGACTTCTGTAAAATGTCTTTATCATGTTCGGAAATCACATCTTCTTCCTCATCTTCTTCTTTCTCAAGCTGCCCTAGTGATGACATGGTATCCTGGATGTTCTTCAGTAACGTCAAATGTTTGTCAACGTCACTGGTCTCAGAAGGTATAATAAGTTTTGCACGGTTTGTTAAATGTGTCAAACGAGAGTGTATGCGTCTGAAAAATGAATGTTCCGGACTGTGCGATACTTCTGACATAAGTGAAATGGTTGCCGATAATTTATTTTCACAAATTAATATTTCATTACTCGGGTTATCAATGCAGGATTTAGGAACCTTAAAGGAAATAGATGACTCTCCCGATAGCTCTCGAACTAAAATTTCCCGCAAAAATTTTCGCATAGTTGCCACGGTCTTACAGTCTGAAATCCCTCGACAAGCTAATTCAAACTCAAGCTCATCCTTATGCAATGCATTAACATCCATGATGAGACACAGAAATAAAATTTAAATAAACCGCAGTAAATTTAATTTATCAAGATATGTATCGATCTCTGTTCCGAATTATAGTGACACAACAAAGCTTGGTGAACTTACAAATTTAATATAGGCAAGACGTTTGTCCGGAATAAATAACTAAATAAACAGAATAACCACCGTTATACACCTTGTTTATCTTTCATTCAACCCGTGGGCGCCAATGTGATGACCGGGGTTCCAAGTAAACTGATTATTTATTGAAAGAAGAACATAGATAGTTTACACAATTCGGACTGATTCGCTTCGGGACTGTAGGATGTACACGGAGAGGTTACCCACGTTAGCTGTGCGATTCATTTGTTTACCTGCCATTCGTACGTAGGGTAGCCATGGGTCCTAGTTGATGATTCCGCCCACATTTCCATACAAAACCAAGGTAAGTATACGTGCCGAGGGCTTAACTGTGGAACAACGTCTTAAGACTCTCTAGGAAGTCACGTAACGCCAATGCATTTAATATAATCCTTCTCTTCACCATGATGTAATCTCAATTCTTTTATTTCACATCTCTAGGAAAAAAAAATGCAGGAATACCATGTAATTGAATTCAAGGAATTGCCGTATGTTAATATTGATAAATATTTAAGCGTGCCGATAACATGGATAAAATGGCGAGAAAAAAAAAAAAAGTTACACAAGGCAAAGTTATTGTGGCGTACCCCGTGGAAGAACCATCATGCACAAAGAAGCGCGTAAGAAATTATGAAAATTATTCGATCAATTGGAAGATTTATCTGGCTTTTTCTAAATATGCTACAAGTGAGTACGTACCTCTTATACAGGGTTACTGGTAACTCGACGTATTCCTTGCAGGACGTCATAGTAGGGTTAAAATGCAACAAATTAAGCCACCAAATGTTCTACCGAAATTCAGTAGTTTTTGAATTAGTTAAGAGTTTTAGTTTTTTAATGAAAAATCCCAGATTAAACCATTTGAAACCAATTTAAAAATGATTTACGGCGCGACTGTACTGAAATTTAAGTTATTAACAAAGGTCTGCTACGGCGTCAGTTGACGCCGTAGCAGACCTTTGTTAATAATTAAAAGTTCAATAATGCCTAAAACTTTGGCAAATATCACTAACAAAACATTTAATTTTTTGTAATTTTTGCTATTACTTCATAAAAAATGTAGTCTAGTGCAAAAAAAATACTACACCTGGTGTACAAATTACTAAGAAAATATTCTTGTCTTATCAGCTATCCAAAAAGGTATGAAAGTTAATACAAAATCATGGACTACATTATGAAAATCGTTTTTGATTTAGTACAGGCGTGCGTTTCACAAAAAGGTGATTATTCGAAAAATCAAAAACAAAATCGTGAACATTATTATTCTTTTTAATCAATATTAAAAACTTTAATTACACACATTTCACACGTCTTGTTCGATGAGCTGCCCTCGGTTTCGAATACATGTTCTTATTCGCTTCCTTACTTCGGTTTTTGTTATTCTTGAGGTGATTGTTGCCCTCATCTGGTCCGCCGCATTTGTAATTCTCTCCCTTAGTTCTTCAATTGAATTTACTGGGGTCACATAAACTAGATCTTTCGTATGACCCCAGACGTAAAAGTCTAGCGGTGTCAGATCAGGGCTTCGTGCAGGCCACGGAATCGGCCCACCGCGCCCTATCCATCGGTTTGGATAGTTTTCATCCAGCAATTGTCGAATTGTGATTCGGAAGTGGGCTGGACATCCGTCATGTTGGTAAATCATGTTTGCTCTTCTTTCTTCCGGTACATCCGTGAGCAGTGCTGATAAATGATTTCTGAGGAAATCTTCATAAAGTTCCCCATTTAGTGTTCGGGGTAAAAAATGCGGGCCAATTAATTTGTCGTCAATAATACATTAAGCGAGAACCTTCGCTGGGATGCGGTTGGTTTCAGTTTTTTAGGGTTTGCTTCTGCTTTCGGTGCCCAGTAATGTAAGTTGTGGTAATTTGTGATACCATCACGATCAAAACATGACTCATCGGTCCACAGAATGTTTTTTAAAAAGTTTTCGCTGTCGGCGTCGGCACTTAGCATAAAACGACAAAATTCAAGCCGTCTCGGCGGATCTCCTTCTTCTAATGACTTGACTGGTTGGTAATGGTATGGATGTCGGCCTGACAAGTAAACTACAGACCAGACTTTCCACTGTGACATACCAAGCTCACGCGCTACGATGTTTGTTGATGTGTTAGGATCGTCAATAAAACGTTGAAGAATAAGCTCCTCGTCCTCAGCCGTGTATCTCCGGGAACGACCAGTGTCAACTTGCCTGCTTCTTTGGACGCTGCCAGTTTCAGATATTCGCCGATAAGTCGATCCGAAGACACTAACGTGGGGGAGTCGGCGGTTGGGAAAACGAAGTTGATATTCTCGCCGCGCCTCAGCAGCGTTACCGTCACAAAGTCCGTAACAGTACATTATGTCAGCGTATTCAGGATTAGAATATGCAGCCATAGTCAGCGCTTATGAAGGCACAGCACAGCACAAGATACGCAGCAACAGTTAGGGAAATAGCCAGTAACAAAACACGAGCTTGCGCGACGTAGAGTTGAAACTAACTAACGCTGACGACCAAATTTTGCAAAATCGCACCCCCTGTCATGCCGAGAGAACAATAGCGACCAATCACAAAGCTCCCCGAGTGGTTGGAGTTCAAGCGCAGGTAAAAACTACGAATAATACGAATACGAAACAATAGGTAGACCATCTCGCAATTTTACCTGCCCCCCATAAAACTCTTCTCTTCCCTGGCACACATGCAAAAGTATTGACAATCATACCTTTCTGAATAACTGATAAGACAAGGATATTTTCTTAGTAATTTGTACACCAGGTGTAGTATTTTTTTTTTGCACTAGACTACATTTTTTATGAAGTAATAGCAAAAATTACATAAAATTAAATGTTTTGTTAGTGATATTTGCCAAAGTTTTAGGCATTATTGAACTTTATATTATTAAAAAAGGTCTGCTACGGCGTCAACTATGATAATAACTTAAATTTCAGTACAGTCGCGCCGTAAATCATTTTTAAATTGGTTTCAAATGGTTTAATCTGGGATTTTTCATTAAAAAACTAAAACTCTTAACTAATTCAAAAACTACTGAATTTCGGTAGAACATTTGGTGGCTTAATTTGTTGCATTTTAACCCTACTATGACGTCCTGCAAGGAATACGTCGAGTTACCAGTAACCCTGTATTTATAATATATAATTAAAATTAATCCGCAGACCGTTAAATTAAATTCTTACATTTTTTACAATTTGCAGTTCAGTGTCAGGTTGTGTCTTGATCAAAATATAATAATAAAAATAATATAATATAAATATATATGATATGCGACTATAACGATATGTAAATACATACATAACATCACGCCTTTTTTTCCTTGTTTCCCCGAAGGGTTGGGCAGAGGTGTACCTGTAGTATACACACAGATAACAGATATGTATTTACAGAATTATAATCATTAGAATCATAAATACATCTCTCTAAGTTAGATTTGTTCCCCAATGTCATGATTTCATGAAAAAGTCAGTCAAAGGACCAAATCTCGGAAGAAAATTTGAATTTCGCAGGCTACCACTGCGGATCCACCCTAATTTTTATTGAGGTTAAGTATATTATATTATTAAGGTCTTATATTATTATAATATAATTAAGGTATTATTTTATTAAGGTCTCTATAAATATTTATCTTAAATTCTTCAAACGAAAGTTAGCACTAAGAAAGGATTTTTGGAAACTCCACCTCTAAAGGGGTTACATAGGGAATGATAGTTTGTATGAAATTGTATCTTTTTTGTTGATGTGAAAACCCATGGGCCAGAAGGGTGTACTCGTAGTAAGACGTATTGCTGATAAGCGAACGCGAACTCATCCTCCATGCAAATGTAGTAACTTTAAAGATCAGATATATTTCATCATTTCAGATCAAGTTATTACATTCGCATGGAGGATCATCAGGTGTAAATCATGTTTTGCAAGCTTGTTTTTAACTCTATTTCAGTTGAATTTAGGTTTATCATCAATTAATAAATTAATACTGCTCGAGTATCTAGCTGGTCTGTCTTCGCTGACCCTGTGCTGTACAAAATGCGTAGATTTTCTTTGTCAGCTTTTTGATGGGTCTTTTCACATCCTGCCTACAGGAGTCGAACGTATTTCAAGCTGTTGATCAACACAAAAGCTCAATTATTTACATTTATTTCAGATGGCTACGACGAAGCAGAAACCTTTATAAAATATCTAAAATATGTGCTAAACAGGAGAATTCGGGAGACAAATCAGTTGAACAAGAAAATAAGCTGTGGTAAGTGTTGATTCATACTAGAGCTACATGTCGTGCCGTGAATCTCGCGATGCATCAGTATGTTCGTCAGAAGCCCGAGTATATATTACATAAAGGCTTGACTCTATTCTCACGTCAGAATAGTTTATAAATTAAATTAAATGTAACTTTATTTCAGACTAAGGTCCATCATTTTGTTAGTATTTTGGTGTTAGTAACAATAGTGCTTAGATTAGGTTAGTTTTCCCAAATTAATTCTTTATTCAGACCTATAACTGTCCTCACCCAATGTCCTTGAAAGGTACAGTCCGCTCTGGCTGCGATCATTTTCAGAATGCTATTGTGCGGGCGTTGTAGTAAAGAGGCCGCAATCTTTCGTACGATCGCATAGAAAACATGTGTGCGAGCCTCCGCGAACATTCCCGAAGCGGTAAAATGCCATGGCAGTTCCAATAGCATCCTAAAAGTACTTATTATTGAATTGAATACGCAGGACGTTTTAAACTCGGTGCGTGATTGACACCCACAGGCCACTCGCGTTAAAACGATTGACAGAACGCCTTAAAAAGGGTAACTTTGACGTCTGTAGTACAACGAGCTAACCTGCGGGCAAGCATATTCCTCCTGACAGATAACGCCCTGCATCTCTATATCTATGTCATCTCTTAACACTCGTGACAATGTGGCCAAGATACCTAAGACTATCGACAATTTTGGTAATTTGAGACTTATGGACGGAACCCTGCGCGGCTGCTGCTTAGATGCTTTAAATACAAGAAGCTCGCTCTTCTTCGAGTTGTATATTATGGCATGCTCCTCCGCATAGGCTTCGTAGGTCGATAACAACTTCTTCAACCCACCTATCGATGGACTGTAAAGCACCATATCGTCTGCATAGCTTATATTGTTGACACACGTTCGGTCAATGTGGCAGCCGACATGTACCGCTCAGTCGCTCGATAAGTCGGTTGATATAGAGGTTAAACAGCAGAGGTGAGCTTAACCCCCCGTCTAACTGTACCTGTACTCAGCCTGTTTATACAAAATAGTGCTCAGAAACACGAAATTTATAAAATAGAGTGTGCATCTGCCTTTGTCACTATTTCTACGTTCAGCGTGTTTAGACCTGCCATGCTGTTCCTGGGTGCTTTTCAAATTATGACCCGCTGTCCTAATATAAAGGATACGAACGATGACGTACGAACGCGATCAATCAAGTTTCGCTTGTCCGTCATGAATTCACACCTCGCGTCCTAGTCAAAAGTGATCGTCTCGCGAATACACGATCGTCGCGTTCACTTTTTGTTCGGTGAACCGAAACGCGTGGTTGCGCCGACACAGGGGGTTTCCCGAGTTTTCGGACAATTTAGTGACATATGAACGCGACGATCACGTATTCGCGCGATCGCTTACATTTCGGACACACAAAATTACGTCGATAAATAGAAATCATAGGTAAGCGCGTGGTTGCACCAGGGACTTTGAAGAATTCAAGTGTGTTTTTTTAATTTTATGAAATGGAATAATTTATTCCAGAAAACCCACCGCAAAATGTCATACATGTACAGAGAAGTGATGTATTAGATACTGGGGCAAACAAGACCGAGATAGTCATAGTTTCATCAGACAATGAGCTGGTTGAGCCGTCTGAGCTGTCACACCCAGCAGAATCTCTCGCAGAACCATCAAGAGTAGATGAAAGTGTTAAAACCTCTTCATTCTTCCTCCAGAGTACGACCCTGCATCGGCAAGATGAACATTAAAATATAACTGTAGGAGAGGGGAGCGACTTATTGAACTCAAGCCAGCAGGTAGGCACAGTGATATTTATGTCAACAGCCGTAGATTTGCAAAATGTTTTAAGGTATCGACGGATGACATGTCATTGGCAGAAAATTTAATGATGGAAATTTTTACCGAAAGTGCATTAAAAGTATGCTTGTTGTCAGGAAGAGTGGTCGTCGGTGATAGTGGCGACAAGACAATTAGAAGACCCGTATTATATGAGCATGCAGTAAACGTGTTAGTGGAATTTGTTTTGCTTCATGGATTCGATGATGGCGATAAACGAAAAATTCGAAATTGTTTAAGTAAAAAACTTTATCGGTTGAGATCTCTGCACTAGTTCAATAAAATCTTTGATAAAACATACTTGATAATTTTTTTAAACAAAAAAACTTTTTGGTTAAAAATAATGTATGACTTTTGACCTCGTAGTTTACCACTTTAGACAACAATGCCCGCTACAGCTGTACGGATCAGTTGCCGCATGACAAAAATTTCAATACATTTCACCGTGCATTTTACAAATGTTTACGCTGCTACAAGAACCTTTCGGTGCTCGAGTGACGTGGTTACACATTTGTGCATTTTGCGAAATGTATTGAAGAAACAAGAAATCGGTTTTAGTTCAGTTCATTTTAACCACGCGCTGACAGAACCTTGTAGCGCTGTACAGTGTACAATCAGCGCCACCGTTAAAAAAGTCAGCCAAGTGCGTGTTCGACCACGCATAATAAAATTAATGTTTCGTAGTTTGGATGAATTTACCTCAAAAACAAACTTTTAAAATATGATTGACGTTTAAAAGTGATTGAGCAAACCTACTTCCAGAAATAAATATCATTTATCATTTAAACTTAACATTATAGTTGAAAAGCATGTTCCCAAACATCGATATACGTCACGGTCAATTCTCCAACTGCAAATGTAAGTTGGTCGACTATTACTCGTTATCTTGTAAAGCCTACTTAGCTGTGATAGTTTTCCTTTCAATTTCGTTATATGTACGTACTACTGCCATGATTTTTTTCACATATCCAAAAACAACCATTTAGCTGGCTGGGTGGCGACGCCACGAACAAAAATTTGAGTCTAACAAAAATTTGCATTTTAAAGCTTAATATTACGCAAACAGATTCCAGGATCAAAAAACGGTTTTCACAAACCTGCAATATTTTTGAACATACATACAACGATACACCATGGGATAGACGAGAAAAAATATACCATTCCCACTTTACGTTCAAGGGAGGAACCCTAAAAATATACCATTCCCACTTTACGTTCAAGGGAGGAACCCTAAAAATATATTTTTTCGAAACTTTTGTATACTAATTGTCGGTGTGATTGATATGTGAACCCATGCCAAATTACAGTTTTCTAGTACTAAGATTCTCTGAGCTGAGTCGGGGACAGGCAGACAGACAAACATACGGACCTGGAGAAACTATAAGGGTTCTTTGTTTACTACGGAACCCTACAAACGTCATGCAAGCACCAAGGAGTCCTTGTAGCACTCTAAATTAAAACTTACTTAAACTAAGGTTATGTCGGACGTAAAGAATAGTACCATCCCATTTCTTCCCATGGGTGTCGTAAAAGGCGACTAAGGGACTTACTAGAGAATGGGCAGCAGCGTTCTCTATGCATTTTAACACCATACTGCGATCGCCAACCCGCCTGCCAAGCGTGGCGATTATGGCAAACCCCCCCAATATTGGGGGAGGCCTATGTCCAGCAGTGGACGTCTTTCAGCTGGAATGATGATGATGAAACTAAGGTTGAGACTAACTGTCATTATAGAAAAATACGTAGACCTTTAGTACCATCCACAGATACCTATCTATGGTAGAATCCCACTGATTAAGCCTTTGATCTTCATCGTGCAGCTAGTGGGATCACAAGAAAGATGCAGTGGAAGAATGAATAACTTTATCAACATGCCTGTTTTTGCCGAAGAGGTAGGTAGAGGAGTTTGTTACACTCGCAGTAAAATAAGGTGAATATGTGCAATGGTTTGCCTTTGATCTTCATCGTGCAGCTAGTGGGATCACAAGAAAGATGCAGTGGAATTATAAATAACATTATCAACACGCCTGTTTTTGCCGAAGAGGTATGTGCAATGGTTTTAGTAGGTATTACCGACCACTTCCATGTACTACAAACTGTCGCACTCGCTACACCTCAACACAAGTTTAATAATAATAAAGATTTATTGAGGAACTAGGACTAGATTACATGGCAAGGTAATATATGTATAAAGCACAAGCATAAAGTTTCTTAATCTAGTTAGTGGGTGCCGTACTGTTCTCCTAGATAGGTTACAAAATAACCTGTGTTTAGGAGAAACAGTTGCGATCCCCATCATAATAATATGTAACAATAATAAATTTATTTCAGACTTCAGTCCATAGTTTTGTTAGTATTTTGACGTTAGTAACAATAGTGCTTAAATAAATAGGATAGTATTGTTAGTTTTTAAATTTTATTTATTTTTTAGATTTAATACTGTTCCCACCCAGTGTCTTTGAAAGGGGCAGTCTGGTCTGGCAGCAATCATTTTCAAAATGCTGTTGTCACTACCGTGCTGGCGCTGTAGTGAGGAGGCTGCTTTCTTTCACGCCACGCCACGCCATCAGCGTGGAAACCATCTGTCCGAGCCTCCGCGAACATTCCCGACGCACTACAGCATCCTGAAGGCATTATCAAATTGAACACGCCGGGCATTGTAGGCTCGCTGCGTGTATGACACGCACAGGCCGCTCGTGTAAAACGATTGACAGAATGCCTTAAAAAGGGTTACTTTGACGTTAGTAGTACAACGAGCGAACCTGCGGGCGAGCATATTGCTCCTTACAGACAACGCCCTGCGCTCCCTTTCTATGTCTCCATCGTCCCTTAAGTCGCTTGTGATAATGTGGCCGAGGTACCTAAAACTATTGACAATATTTAGTGCTACGCCGTTGAGACTTATGGGTGGAACACTGCGCGGCTGCTGCTCTTTGGCGCTTTATATACAAGGAGCTCACTTTTCTTCGAGTTGTATATCAAGCTATAAATGGTTGACTTATAACTGCAGGTGTTAAATATTCATGGATATAGTAATCATTACAGCAATCTAAATCCCTAAACAAAAAAAATCTCTACATCTAGAAAGTTGTTGTTTTTGTAAAATCAAGCATTTTAGTTTTTAGAGTCGGTTGTTTAGTAACGTTCGGGTTAACGGTAGATATTTGCTGCGACGTGGCCGCGCCGCAGCCCGCGCCGCCTTCGCTTGACGTAAATTGACGTAATTTTAGTAGGCAAGTTTTTAATCACGTCTAAACTTGTATGGAGTAGTGACAGGCGCTGATTAATTTGACAGGACTAAACTAAAATTTATCTTCTGTCCTTTTCTTAATGAAATAGAAAGAAAAAGATGCACTGAACTTAAATTTAGTTTAGTTTGTGAACAAGGGAATCGGCACCATTGATTCTTGAATTTATAATTAATTTACTTACTTTTATATTTCCGCGCATTATTTGAAAAAAGTACGATACGATTGTACCATAGGTACACAGCTAGTAAGAATAAAAACCCTTCCTTCCTACCGTAGTCGAGTCGAAAAACAAATTGTTGTTGTATCAGTTAGAAATACCTAACTGATATGATAACAATATGTTTAAATACGTAATTGAATAAGAAGACCTTGAAAATGTAGTAAACACACGAGGCTGTATGTACTTAAAACTAATCATAATGGATTGATGACGTCACGTCTGAAGAGAATAGTAGCGTTTTGTCGACGGAAGAGTAGACAAATATGACGTTTCCATGTCGACAGTTGACAATTTTTACCGAGAAATGTATACAAGCGACTGCTTTTCTACAGTAGGTACCTATAATACAAAGCGTCATGCTAAGCTTTTTTTTGTTTGGGAAATTATATATATAATAACTTCTCCTGCTCTGGGCGGAGCGGGAGGGTGTGTCAGACTCTTACTGACTAAAACCCACCCGTCGCCTGTGTTGCCAGGGGCCTCGGTAACCCTTTTATAGGTATAAAAGGGTTACCGAGGCCCCACGGGAAGGTTCCCGTGACCCCGGCAGGCATCGGCCCTAGTGGACCCGTACACTCGTGCTGACAACATCTCTTTGAGGCGCGCGTGGAATACAACGCGCCGTCGACCCGGGCCTGGTCCTTATTACCGGACGGTGAGCTACCCATTGCTCACCGTCCGCAAGTCCGCAAGTTATGTTTAAGTCTCATGCAATAGAGGGCAAGCCGATTAGCTGGATTTGTACCCTGTTGCTAATATTGGTTTTTGTTAATAAAGTGTTATTGTTAACCCAATAAGACTGCCCAACTTGGGAATCGGACCCAAGACCTCATGCTCAGCAGTAGCGCTTGCGTCCACTAGACCAACAAGGTAGTCAGTCACACATTGTTATGACTGACTACCTTTACTTTTTAAATAAGTACAATGGCGACAGATTAAATAATAAGTAGAAATAATATGAGCGTGACTGTCATTATTTGAGTGACACAAGAAGCCACAATCATATATTATTTATCGATACTAAAGTAAATCAAGTACAAAAGTTGATAAAAAAATGTAAGATAAGGCTCACCTATCTTATTTATATCTAGCTGTTGTCTGCCGTTTTACTCGATCCTAGGATAACACTACTTCATGTACCCGGATAAAAGTACATACATCCTATGATACCCAATCAGGTGGATGTTCTGCTTGTGTGCCAAAAGACAGTGATCAAAAGAATAATGGGAAGGGAGACCTTTTTATTTGGTAGCCATTAATGGAACCAGTTATGTTATATGTTAACCATTATGTTAGTAAATGTTTAATTTAAACATAATATTTTTAAAGAAAAAATTGTTTTTATCTTTAATTCCGAGTTTCCATTCATACTCCTATGTGCAGGTAAAACTAAGTTTTTACATTAGTGTATAAATTATTGTTTACTACTACTGAATATTTTTCTAATAATTATGTAATGCATTCTTAACGTAATTGTTCAAAAGCAGTAGTAAATAATAATTTATACGACAATGTAAAAATTCAACTAAATCTACTATAGTTATAGCTATCTATGTATTATATACAGGGTGGAATTTTGTAATGCCACCTGGAGGGAAAGTACTCTTAATACTGCAGATAGAAAATTTTACTCAAAGGAAACATTCCTTTATTTTTGAATAGAAAGCAAACTGCAATCAAAGATTTTCGAAAATTCTCTTCTCCCACACCCGGGAATCGAACTGGCTAAAATCTGAAAAAAATATACCCTGTACTTTTATTGCATCGATCGTTAGGGTCAATTATAAGGATGAAATCTCTCTAACAAACAAATTAAATGAAAGGAAAACCAGGAAATGTTAAATTAATTTAATTATTTACAAAAAATGGTAAACTAACTAATTAGTTGCTCGAAATGGACTCCATTCTCTTGGATACACAAATTTATTCTTTTAACGAATTCATTTCTAGTAACCTTTAATAAAGTGTTGTGGTGAATATTATAAATCGTATTCTGAACTTCAACTCTCAACTCGTTGTCATTCGCACAAGATTTCATGTAAATTTGATTTTTTACATATCCCCACAAAAAAAATCTAATGGGGTGAGATCTGGCGATCTCGCAGGCCATCTGATTGTGCCGTTTGTACCAATCCAGGTATAAAATGGTTATTAATGTAGGCAGTAGTGATTCTGCTGTTATGTGCTGGAGCACCATCTTGCTGTAGAATTATTTGGTTTCGCTCTTCCTCGGGGAAACCATTTAACTCGTTTCTTAAGAGATCCAGTATTTCAATATACTTGACAGTGTTTAAATGACCTTCGTACACGTGGACTAACACTACATTATTTCTCATAATTCCGCACCAAACGTTGAAAGAAAATCTTACTTGATTGTTAGTTTCATGAACACGAACAGGATTCACTCGAGACCAATAATGGTTATTGCGGCGATTGTACATGCCATTATTGCTGAAGTTGGTTTCGTCAGACCATACAATGTTACTCAAAAAATTAGGGTTTCGGTCAATTTCTCCAAGCATGTTTTCACAAAATTGTAATCGTCTGTCACGATCCCCAATATGCAATTTTTGCACCAACCGACCTTCATGATAGCATTTATACTTATACTTTTTCAGCACTTTAAGTACGCGAGTGTGGGTTGTTCCTAATTCATCGGCAGCATCTCTACTTGAAGCCTTTGGAAATGATTCAAAGTATGTTAAAACATCTAGTTCAAAATCGAAATAGTTTTGCTGAATAGTTTGCCGTCTCTTCTTGAAACCACCCATATTCTTTAAATTTTCTACCATTATTTTCAATACGAACCGAGTTGGTGCCTGTCGATCTTGATATCTCTCTCCATACTACCGCAGAGCTAGATTCACGTTTTTATTATTTAAAAAATAAGCTTCCATTTAATCAAACTGTTCTTGATAAGCCATTTTCACCGTGAGACAAAATGTGAAATGAGTTGTAAAAACAATCAAATGTGAATAACAACTATGACAATCTAATTTTCAAATTTTAATCTAACATTCCATATTTAAATTACCTCATACACGCAGCTACGAGTATGTCGCAAAGGAGTCTGCATTACAAAAGATGGATGTTAGTTAAAGAGCTTTAACTTGACTCATTGAATTTGTAACTTCAGATTTCCTGGTTTTCCTTTCATTTAATTTATCATGTTTGTTAGAGAGATTTCATCCTTATAATTGACCCTAACGATCGATGCAATAAAAGTACAGGGTATAATTTTTTCAGATTTTAGCCGGTTCGATTCCCGGGTGTGGGAGAAGAGAATTTTCGAAAATCTTTGAATGCAGTTTGCTTTCTATTCAAAAATAAAGGAATGTTTCCTTTGAGTAAAATTTTATATCTGCAGTATTAAGAGTACTTTCCCTCCAGGTGGCATTACAAAATTCCACCCTGTATACTAAAAAAAAAACATAACATTAGGCCTTGTTACCCCATTTTTTTGTTTTAGTGCATAATGGGTTTAATTTTTTTGAGCTCCTTCGACTTTCTTCAGTATTAAAAAAACATCACAAAGATACAGGCTTCATAGAGATAAAGTGATGGTACAGTCAATATACGGATTCATGCAAGCCACATTACAAATTCTCTTCTCCCACAGAGAAGAGAATTTTCGAAAATCTTTGAATACAGTTTGCTTTCTATTCAAAAATAAAGAAATGTTTCCTTTGAGTAACATTTTCCATCTGCAGTATTAAGGTACTTTCCCTCCAGGTGGCATTACAAAATTCCACCCTGTATAACTGTCGGTAACAGTTTTGGTTAGCTAACAACTAGATGGCGTGCTGTCAACAGAAAAAGAAGAGAGCTTCCTGTCTATTTCCTATATTATATTGTAGTCTATAAATGGAACTTTAAAAATTAAGTACAAAATAACATTGCAAACGAAATTTAAATTTGCAGTATAGCTTAAAAATGTCCGCACTGAGTTACCTATACGCGCCCCTGCTTGTTATGGTATGTGATGAAAATCAGAAATAGAATTACAAAATTAAATAATAAACTGAAAGACCATCGCATTTTCGGAAAATGGCTGACAGATGAACGTTATAACTTGACCGTTATTATTTAGTTACCCGTGTCACAAATCTCTTACTAGTTTTTATAAAGAGTTTTTTTACGCGTAGGTATTTAGTTTGAATTGCTGAGATACATACATTGGAATAATTATAAAACTAGACTTCATACTTCCCTTTTCCAGGCGAGATCAAGGCCAACATCGCCATAAAAATACTCCGTTTCTTCCGTTTATTATTAGCCGGATCCACACCAGACGATCCAACGCGCTCCTATCGCGGGCGGCAGGAGCGCGCTCCATAGGAGCGATTGATGTGGACTTGCCTCGCGCGATCCAAACTGCGCGGCAGGAGCGCGCGCTCCTTGCCGCGAGCGATCCGTCAGTTGTCGGCTTTTGTTACTAGCACACAGATGCCTCAGTCTCTCGGCGCCCTCAGTGTAGACGTTTGTGTGTGTAGCGCGTGCTCACACATTATGGAAAATTTTGGAAGTAGTCGTCTAATATCCCTTTACAAGGAACATAAATGCTTAAATATTTAAGAAGAATGTAGGTTGTTGCTGCCACAGCAATTTGAGCGCGTTGCTGCACGTGGGACCCCATAGCGACGGAAAGTTCAACTGTGCTATACTTAGGCGGATCGGTGTGGATCGGTTGGAGCGTGTCGGTACGACGCGGCGGGATCGCAAGAAAAGTTAAGTTTGTCAGACGACATGATCCATGATCCATGCCTCATGCTCCCGGATCGCGGATCGCAGGAATTGGCGATCCATTTTGGATCGTCTGGTGTGGATCCGGCTATTGACTAGCTTCTGCCCGCGATTTCGCACGTGTTAAATTTCGGCCCCGACCCACCGCGTTGCATCCATCCGCGCTATCACTTCGTTTTCGCTTAGCGTTCTTTCTGCCTTTTTCTTTTTGCCCGGCTCCTAAGGGTCGTAGCGTGATGTAAATAGCCTTCCACAAAAATTGGGCTATCAAATACAAGAATACTTTTGCAAATCCGACTGGTAGTTCCAGTGACTGGCGCGTTCAAACAAACAAACAAAACAACACACTCTTTAACTTTATTATTAGTTTCAGATAAACTTTGATTACATTTTTATGTATTTAAAAAATGTTTAAAATATTTTAAGAATATAATAAACATAAATATTTCAAAGCTATTTTAAAATACAATACCTTTTAAATATTTCAAAAACATTAAAACGTATAATTAAGTATCTGACCAACATCAACAAAGAGGTCCAATCTACCAGTGCTCAAGGGCTCTAGAAAGTTGGACCTCCTCACTATGCGTGCCGTATACAGGAGTTACTGCTTCGTATCAAAGCCTTTGATCAAGCCGCACAATTAAAACTTACATCATCATTATCATCAGCGGCAACCATGTTCCACCCACTGTAGAGTATCCTTACTTTCGTACCAGGCTTCCCTGGTCTGAGTGAGTCTGAACTATATCCAAAGTAAATTAAGTACTGACAGTACCCGGCCATTGATAAGGTAAATTAAGTTTTTGATTCACTGTCTTTCGGCCATTTCCGAAGCTGAATTTTTTCTATAACTCCGTGTGTAATATTAAAAACCAAGTAAATTTTATGTTGAATTGAATCAACGCACTTTGGTAAGTACCACTTACGTAATGTTTCAGTCGTCAAAACGAATATTTTTCTAGTTATCATAATTTACAAAAACACAAACATTGCTTATAAAATAGATTTCAACTACTAGTCTTATCATGTAGCGGTAGTTTGCGCCACAAATTAGAGCCAGTGATGCCTTTACCTTTATCACTCGTTACATACAATATCAAATTAGCGATCTCAGTAGGTTCTGATAATAGTTGTTGAGACATATTATTCTGAAATTTATCTGGTTTTGTATTCACACCATCGTAAATAGCCAAACGGAATGGATCAGGAGTGATTGTATTCACTCTCACTCCATGAAGAGCTAGTTCTAAAGCAGTGCTTCTGGTAAAATCGCTCATTGCAGCCTTTGACATCCTGTATGCTGTGTGTTGAGGTCTTGTGGCATTCACTCCAGCCATACTTGACACGTTGATTATGTTTCCTTTAGTTTTGATGAGATGAGGAACAGCGAAATAGGTGATGCGGACAACACTTCGCATGTTGATGTTCATTACTTCATCATACGTATTTAAAAAGTTGGTTGATAAAATACCATCTTCTCTGATTATACCAGCATTGTTGACAAGCACATCCAGTTTTCCAAATTTGTCGATAGTTTTCTTGACAATTAAGTCTGCTTCATCGTCTTCGGACACATCTGCTTCGATAGCCAGTGTTTGTGCTCCTAATTTTTGGCAAAGCTGAGCAACCGCATTTAGTTCAGTTTTGTCTTTTCCGACAATGGCTACTGAAGCACCCTCTTTAGCAAATAACTCCGCTGTGAGAGCACTGATGCCGTCACTACATCCTATGATCAGAAGCACTTTTTCCATGAAACTCATTGCTCCAACACATCCCCAGTAACCGACATGAGAACAATGATATAGAATATTTTAATTAAGGTAGGTATTACATGTATGTTGTTAGTGGAATGGAAACTTTATTCAGATTTTTATATTTTGTAGATATATCTCAATTTCGCCCATATCACGTAGACAATCAAACGTAGGGATTTTATCTGCGAAATAAATATGGCCGGTTAAGAGAATCAGAAACGGAAGCACATAATTTAATCCATTGCATCATTTGAAACTGAAAGACCATTGTAGAATTCATGTTTTCTTGAATTTATGGCTGACAGATGAATGTCATGACTTGACAGTGAGAATTCAGTTGTAGAATTTAATTTATTGTATCGTTACCAGTATGAATAAAATCTTTTTCACTTTTATCTCTTTTTATTAAAAAGTATTAAAAAACGAGAATTTATCCAGATCACCAGACAATACTGCTGAAAGATAATTAAGAATAATGAGGTAGATAAATTACTCCTTCCGTCTGTCCACTATGCAAATATACCTTCCCATTAGTTACATTTTTAAATATTTTTGAAAAAAGCTATGTCTATAAAATACTTAAAATAGTAGACAACTAGCATCGGGAACAGAATCCAAGCTACAAATTTCGCGCCTTCTCGCCCCTAGCCGCCACAGGAATCCCGGGCGGATTTCCGGCCTCCGTAGGCGCGGGCTTGCGGACGGTGAGCAATGGGTAGCTCACCATCCGGTAAGGACCAGGGCCGGGTCGACGACGCGTTGAATTCCACGCGTGCCTCAAAGAGATGTCGTCAGCGCAAGTGTAGGGGTCCACTAGGGCCAATGCCTGCCGGGGTCGCGGGTTGGTACTAAAGGGTTGCCGAGGCCCCTGGCAACACAGGCAACGGAAGGAATACGGGTGGGTTTTAGCCAGTAAGAGTCTGACACACTTTCCCGCTCCGCCCAGAGCGGTAGAAGTTATTAGATGATTTCCCACCCAAAAAAAAAAGCTACCAGCGCGCAGCGGTCAGAGCTCTACAGAGAAGAACCTTCTTACTATGCGTATCGTATCCTGGAGTAGCGCAATAAGGGGATCCAAATCCAATCTTACGTCATTTACACTTACACGGACATCCCTTGCAAGACTTTATTGTTGAACATTGCACAACTTGACCCGAGTTGTGCAATGTTCAAAAATAACGAATTCAAATTCAGATTCTATTTGTGAACATAGGGTAAAATTATACAGATATTGTATAAAAAATGTTGGTTCCGATCAACGGTATACAAAATAACTTATTAAATAATCGAATGTCACATTAACAGAATTAAAACAAAAACAATAGAGTCAATACTCGTAGTAGGTAGATGTCACAATTGCGTGCAAAACAGTAATATGTAGTTAATAATAATATGTCAACAAACAGACAGTATTTAGTCAGAATTTTGTATAAAATAATAAATGAAATAAAATTGTCAATAAAGAATATTAAGTGTACAAGTAAGTCTATATACGTATAACATTTTAATTTTACAGGCTGATCATATAAAATTGTATAAATATGATAAAAAAAAAAAACAAATATTCATTAACAGAATACGAGTAGTACGCCTCTGTCATTCAGTAATTTAAAAAGCAAACGGCAAAACTCAATTATGTTGTTGCTTGATATAATTTGATCAGGTAATTTGTTATACGAGTAACGTTTTAGAGCAATTGCATATACAGGGTGGAATTTTGTAATGCCACCTGGAGGGAAAGTACTCTTAATACTGCAGATAGAAAGTTTTACTCAAAGTAAACATTCCTTTATTTTTGAATAGAAAGCAAACTGCATTCAAAGATTTTCGAAAATTCTCTTCTCCCACACCCGGGAATCGAACCGGCTAAAATCTGAAAAAAATATACCCTGTACTTTTATTGCATCGATCGTTAGGGTCAATTATGAGGATGAAATCTCTCTAACAAACATAAATTAAATGAAAGGAAAACCAGGAAATCTTAAATTAATTTAATTATGTACAAAAAATGGTAAACTAACTAATTAGTTGCTCGAAATGGGCTCCATTCTGTTGGATACACAAATTTATTCTTTTAACGAATTCATTTCTAGTAACCTTTAATAAAGTGTTGTGGTGAATATTATAAATCGTATTCTGAACTTCAACTCTCAACTCGTTGTCATTCGCATAAGATTTCATGTAAATTTGATTTTTTACAAAAAAAAATCTAATGGGGTGAGATCTGGCGATCTCGCAGGCCATCTGATTGTGTCGTTTGTACCAATCCAGGTATTAAAATGGTTATTAATGTAGGCAGTAGTGATTCTGCTGTTATGTGCTGGAACACCATTTTGCTGTAGAATTATTTGGTTTCGCTCTTCCTCGGGGAAACCATTTAACTCGTTTCTTAACATATCCAGTATTTCAATATACTTGACAGTGTTTAAATGACCTTCGTACACGTGGACTAACACTACATTATTTCTCATAATTCCGCACCAAACGTTGAAAGAAAATCTTACTTGATTGTTAGTTTCATGAACACGAACAGGATTCACTCGAGACCAATAATGGTTATTGCGGCGATTGTACATGCCATTATTGCTGAAGTTGGTTTCCTCAGACCATACAATGTTACTCAAAAAATTAGGGTTTTCGTCAATTTCTCCAAGCATGTTTTCACAAAATTGGAATCGTCTGTCACGATCCCCAATATGCAATTTTTGCACCAACCGACCTTCACGATAGCATTTATACTTATACTTTTTCAGCACTTTAAGTACGCGAGTGTGGGTTGTTCCTAATTCATCGGCAGCATCTCTACTTGAAGCCTTTGGAAATGATTCAAAGTAGGTATGTTAAAACATCTAGTTCAAAACCGAAATAGTTTTGCTGAATAGTTTGCCGTCTCTTCTTGAAACCACCCGTATTCTTTAAATTTTCTACCATTCTTTTCAATACGAACCGAGTTGGTGCCTGTCGGTCTTGATATCTCTCTCCATACCACCGCAGAGCTAGATTCACGTTTTTGTTATTTAAAAAATAAGCTTCCATTAAATCAAACTGTTCTTGATAAGCCATTTTCACCGTGAGACAAAATGTGAAATGAGTTGTAAAAACAATCAAATGTGAATAACAACTATGACAATCTAATTTTCAAATTTTAATCAAACATTCCATATTTAAATTACCTCATATACGCAGCTACGAGTATGTCGCAAAGGAGTCTGCATTACAAAAGATGGATGTTAGTTAAAGAGCTTTAACTTGACTCATTGAATTTGTAACTTCAGATTTCCTGGTTTTCCTTTCATTTAATTTATCATGTTTGTTAGAGAGATTTCATCCTTATAATTGACCCTAACGATCGATGCAATAAAAGTACAGGGTATAATTTTTTCAGATTTTAGCCGGTTCGATTCCCGGGTGTGGGAGAAGAGAATTTTCGAAAATCTTTGAATGCAGTTTGCTTTCTATTCAAAAATAAAGGAATGTTTCCTTTGAGTAAAATTTTCTATCTGCAGTATTAAGAGTACTTTCCCTCCAGGTGGCATTACAAATTTCCATCCTGTATACTAAAAAAAAAACATAACATTAGGCCTTGTTAACCCATTTTTTTGTTTTAGTGCATAACGGGTTCAATTTTTTTGAGCTCCTTCGACTTTCTTCAGTATTAAAAAAACATCAAAACAAACAAAGATACAGGCTTCATAGAGATAAAGTGATGGTACAGTCAATATTCGGATTCATGCAAGCCACATTACCAAAACTTAAAACAGTTTTGGAAATGTGGCTTGCATGAATCCGTTCGTTTTATTTTACATATAGCTCGAAAACATTTTTTCTGTGCTATTAATCCCTTTACAGGCTTTACAGGTTAATACCGCAACCTTAGTATCATTGCCACTATATACAAGGTGTTGTTTTGGACCTGCAAAACATTTTAGGAGGTAATTATGTTAGTGATTCTCGACCCGAATCAACAAAAAAAAAAAAATAAAATAAAAAAAAAAAAAAAAAAAATAAAAAAAAAAGATAAAATTTAAAAATCTAAAATAAAAAGTATTATTGATTATTGACTTGGTATCGTATTGTTATACGATTATTTACGAGTTTCATAACAACCTCCTGAAATGTTTTGCAGGTTCAAAACAACAGCTTGTATAAGGCCATATCGCAAAGTAGAGGCGATATAACCATGGTAAGCTGCTAGGAACGGTGTCTTAACCGCATAGGAAAACTTACCGAGCTTCCCACATACACTATCGATTTCAGTCCTCCATGACATATCGTTATCAATATGCAGTCCAAGAAATTTTGTAACATTCCTTTCAAGTATTTGGTCACCTTTGTAGTTTACCTGAAAGTGTGACAGTCTTTTATGTCAAATTTCAAAATTTATAATTTTAGTTTTAGTTAGGTTAGTTTTAAGGTAATAACCTTAAAACTAACCTAACTAAAACAAAAATTAAAAATTAGCGTTCCGCTAGTCAACAATCATAACAAGACTAGTGTTAATGTCATCTTCTATTTCATGAATATTACTAGTATTATATATAACTGCGCAGTCGTCGGTAAATAAGGACATTTGTTGCATTGTTACTTGGGGAAAACCGTTTATGTAGCAAATGAACAGCAAAGAACCCCGTAACAAATAATTCTAGAACTAGACGAGTAAACTACTTCAGCTTTGGACTTAATATTCACTTGATTAATCTGAGTAATTTATTTTCTATCCTCAAAATAAGATTGTATGAGGTTAAACACGTTACCTCTGATGCCGTATCTATTCAGCTTAGCAGTACAACGATGACAAAAGATTTTGAAGTGGTTTCTATTTAGAAATTACAATATAATGATATCAGTAAATCAAGAACTTCACGTACGCGGACGTTGATAAGACACATGAACTCTTTGACTCAGACGGTCAAATTTTCCCTAGCGGCGTCAGCGTAGTGTGCTACGCTGACGACACGTTGGTCCTGGCGCAGGGGAGGTCGCACCAGGCGGCGGCCGAATTAGCGGCACGCGGGGTTGCGACAATCGTCGAAAGGATCCGGCAATTGGGACTCGAGGTGGCCCTGCACAAGTCCGAGGCCATGTGTTTTCATGGTCCTCGGAACGCGCCACCGTTGGGGTCCCAAATAACGGTAGGAGGGGTTTCTATCGGCGTCGAGTCGACGATGAAGTACCTGGGACTCGTCCTCGACAGCCGGTGGAACTTCGTGGAGCATTTCCGACGTTTGGTTCCCAAACTGGAGCGGGCGGGCGCTGCATTGAAGCGGCTCCTGCCCAATCTAGGGGGTCCAAACGCCTCCTGCCGGAGGCTCTACGCGAGGGTCGTGCGGTCCATGGCCCTCTACGGGGCTCCTGTATGGGCGCGCTCTCTGGCGCTGCGGCCAGCCCGCCGGTTGAGCGCGGCCCAAAGGGTCATGGCCATCCGGATGGTCCGAGGATACCGCACGGTCTCCTGTGAGGCAGCGAGCCTCCTTGCCGGATTGCCGCCATGGGATCTGGAGGCAAAAGTCCTCGCGCACGTATGGGAGTGGCGCGAGGAGGCGAAACGCCGGGGCGTAAGTCCGCTGCCGCGAGAAATCGCGGCACAGCGGACGGAGCTCCGGCGGGATCTCATGGCGTCATGGAAAGTACGGTTGTCGCAACCCAGTGCTGGGCACGCCACGATTGCGGCGATAAGTCCCCTCTTTGAGGAGTGGCTGGAGAGGCGCCACGGCGTCCTCACCTTCCGCGTGACGCAGGTCCTCACCGGACATGGCAGCTTCGGGAGGTTCCTGTGTCGGATAAGGCGGGAGGAAACGTCCGGGTGTCACCACTGTGTGGATCGCCCGGAGGACACGGTGGAGCATACGGTGCAGGTCTGCCCGGCTTGGGCAGAGCACCGCCGTGTCCTCGTGTAGGTGATCGGCGGCAGAGACCTATCGCGTCCGGCCTTGGTTCAGGCCATGGTACGGAGCGAGAGGGCATGGGCAGCCGTTACCTCCTTCTGCGATGCAGTAATGCTCGCGAAGGAGGAGGCGGGACGGTTGAGGGAAAGGCACGTTTCGCGCCCTCTCGCCCCTAGCCGCCGCAGGAGACGCCCAGGGCGTCGGGAATCCCGGGCGGATTTCCGGCCACCGTAGGCGCGGGCTTGCGGACGGTGAGCAATGGGTAGCTCACCGTCCGGTAAGGACCAGGCCCGGGTCGACGGCGCGTCGTATTCCACGCGCGCCTCAAAGAGATGTCGTCAGCACAAAGTAGGGGTCCACTAGGGCCGATGCCTGCCGGGGTCGCGGGAAGGTACTTATGGGTCACCGAGGCCCCCGCAACACAGGCAACAGGAAGGAATACGGGTGGGTTTTAGTCAGTAAGAGTCTGACACACCCTCCCGCTCCACCCAGAGCGGGAGAAGTTATTTGATGATTTCCCACCCTCAAAAAAAAAAAAAAAAGACGGTCAAATTTTATAACAAATTGCCAAAGTCGGTTACAGAACTTAGTGATGGGAAGTTCAAAACCCACATAAAACGTGTCCTTATCAAAAACGCATACTATAAGATTAAAGACTACGTTGAAGACTAGGAAGTTTGGCAATAATTCCTTCTGCACATGTGGCTTCCCTGGTACCTCATAAATGGCATAACTATGTAAATGTCTATTAACTGCTCCCAAATTTCGAAGTGTATTATATATTTTTTATTTTTTTTATATATTCTTTTTTATATATTATTTTCATTATTTGACATTATATACCTACAATTTTGATATCAAACTATTTATTAGTGGATTTTGTGGACAAGCTATTAACTCAGACTTGTTGTAATGGCAAACATGTCATTTGGTTTGAATAGGTTTTTATTTTTATTATTTTATTAAATTTTACATAGATTCTTGTGTATTTTGTGAATGTGAGAACGTTGTAGGCTTAATATACTAGATTTATAGACCATTTATTTTGTTAAGTACCTGGTACTTCTTGACAGGCCTACACTGTCCTCCCATACCTATTAACACTGATTTGAAAACATTGTAAAAGTCAATTATTTTTAAAAGAGTAACCGTGGAGTTTCTTGCCGGCTCTTCTCCACAGGAAACTACCAAATGGAACCGTGCACCTAGCTTCTGACATTTCATAAGTGCCCATGTAGGTTTATGTGAAATAAAAATATTTTGATTTTGATTTTGTCACACATACATGTAGGGTCGTACCTACAAGATACTCTCTAAAGCTAAACTTTTTCTAAAGCCATGTGCCGTATCAAAAGTACTACTGGTACTTTCGACGGATAGGACATAGACATTTTGTGTTGAATTGAATCAACAACACACTTTGATAATTAATACCTAATTTATCGCCTGTCAAATAAAAATAAATGTGTTGGACAACGCACCATGAAGGGAATGGAATTCTGTACTTGGAATGAAGTTATCACAAAAACAAACTTAAAATATTTTACTACTTTGATCAGGTAATTTGTTATATAGTTTTAGTGCAATTGTGTATATACTAAAAAAAAAGCATAACATCACGCCTCGTTTCCCCATGTATACTATTGTACAGAAATTTCGTTTTAGTGTATAACGGGTGCAACTTTTTTGAGCTCCGTCGACTTTCGACAGATTTATAAAAACATATTGTTTTTATGAATCTGAGCTAAGCCGTGGACAGACAGACAGACATGGCGAAACTATAAGGGTCCTTGTTGACTACAGGAACCCTAAAAAGAACCGGATTTTCATAATTTTCAAAACATAAAAGTTGTTTACGAAATGAGTTTCTATTCATTGTATATTCATGCAACCGTAGTTTGCGCCAGAAATTTGAGCCAGTGATGTCTTACCCTTTTCACTGGATATATACAACATCGGAGCAGCGATCTCAGTCGGCTCTGATAATCGTTGCAGCGCCGTATTTTTTAGCATTTTTTTCTTAATTTATATTCATACCATCGAAAATAGCAGCACGCAATGGATCTGCGCCCCTAATAGCGTAACCCATTTTAAATCACAATCAGAGAATGTTGAAGGATATTGCTAATCCATTGCTTCATAGGTTTGAACAATTCGTCTGCTCAACAAAGTACATAACGCAATGGACGTGGGTGAACTGCAAAATCAAACCGAATACGATCAATTGTCATTTTATGTGTATTACGCAATAACCCCACAGGACTGACTATTCACTCTCACGCCATTCGGGGCCAATTCTAAAGCAGCGTTTTTTGTAAAATGGTTCATTGCAGCCTTTGATGTCCTGTATGCAATGTTAAAAGGAGTGTTACTGATTCCAGTTATACCCGCCTCGTTGATTATAGATATATTCCCTTTAGTTTTGATAAGATAGGGAGCAGCAAAGTAGGTGTTAAGGACAGCACCTCGCATGTTGATGTCCATCACTTCGTTGTACATTTTCAAGAAGTTATCTGTCAGTATTCCAGCTTATCTCAAAATTCCAGCATTGTTGACAAGCAAATCCAGTCTTCCAAATTTGTTGACACTTGTCTTGACAATTGTGTATGCTTTTCTGTCTTTGGACGCATCTGCTTTGATGGCTAGTGTTCTGCTCCTGATTGCGCCAAACATTTAGCATCAGCTTTCAGTTTAGCTTCGGCTTGACCGACTATGACTACTGTAGCACATTCTTTAGCGAACAACTTTGCTGTGGTAGCACCAATGTCAGAACTACCTCCTGTGATCAGAACCTGAAACTCCACACTCCAATTGTACCAACACCTGTCCAGTTACTGAATCGAGAGTGTTGGGGTGAAAGTATACGATGTATGTGTAACAAAATACGATGGGAATGTTAAAAATATTAGTACAGAATTTCTATTTCTTACTTATGTTTATGAAATATTATGTTTGAGGAAAATGTTCAAAGAGCCTCATTAAAGAAAGAAAGAAAGAAAGAAATTATAATATGTATCATTATAATATGTACTCGTATGTATGTATAGAGGCATGAGGAACAGGGTGTATATAGTTCACTCATCCTCCATAGAAAAGGGAGGATCCTCCGACCAGACGGGTGTCGTGTCTGGTGGGCAACTGCCCGACGGTTGATGTCGGGATGTTGTATATATGCTAGTCGCGCGGTAAACTCTGCTTGCGCGATGCAGGATTTTGCGTGACGTCAGTGTGATGCGTAGTTAGCATGTGGCGATGTAGATGGCCGCCACATATGTATATAAGTATCAGTAAACTGTTATTCTTGATTTTTTTATTTTATGGAGATTTCACAGAACATTTCATGTCAGGAACTACGTTACATTATTTTTTTTAAGCAAGGGTCCAAAGTCGAATTGTTAATTCAGAGGAGTAATCTGACATATTTATTGTAATGGTGATCGTTTAGTTTAATCGATTTATATAAGTGTAAAATAAATGTATACTAATAAGTGTAAAAGTCTGGAATACAATAAATGTGACCATTTTATTACACAAAGTGACAGCTAGCACTTGTCAGATTACTACTGTGAATTCGACTTTAGTTTGACTAACTTCAGAGACCATTGAAGTTTTAGGGAAGTTATAAACGTCATGTCTTGACAGTGATTGACAGTTACTGGGTTACTAGCGTGGCAAAAATATTTTCTACTATACATACATTTAAAATAAAAAAAAAAACCCCGACACTAACAAAAACATCTAAAAAGTTACAAAATAATACGTATTGGGCCCTTTCAGTTTAATATAAATTTAGGTAATATTTTGAGCCAAGCGTCGTCTAGTCGGGGGACGGCTATTGTAAATAGGAAGTTAACAGCGGCTATTCTTTCTACAATAGCATACATTCATTATTGCTATGTATAAGCCTTCGTCTGTTACGTTACGTTTTCTTTAGCAGTCCCCCGACTAGACACGCTGCCATCGATACGTATATCGTCGAAATCAGCGCCTCTATAGGTATTTTTCCCAAAGTAGTACTTACTAGTTTACCCTTATTTATCTTTCCTTCTCCATCATCAGACCCTGATCACCATCTAGCTATAACCTATTTATTGAGGCCAGTACAATGAGCCCAAACACGACACCTGCGCTGTACGTTGGTGAGCGAGTTAAGTATCAACTAGAAAAGAGCTGATAATCTTCAAACGACTCAACTGATTTTTTGAATAATAGCTAAGAACACTCTCGATTAAGTCGCCTTTCAAACAAAAAAAAAATGATGCCACAGACACACACATACACACACACACACACTAACACACACACACACACAGAAAGACAGACACGTCAAACTTATAACACCCCGTCGTTTTTGCGTCGGGGGTTAATAAAGAAGTATTTTTTTAATAGGGATATTTTTTGTGACAATGTGTAGAAAAAAGTCCTTGAAAGCCAGTCAATTCACAAGGTTTCATGCATTGATGGTTTCATAACAACAATGACAAGATACTTTGAAGTGGTTTAGATAAATCGATTGCATGCAGTTATGATTATAAAGATAAAATAGAAATAACTGAAATAATATTTTATCTAAAAAATCAAGTAGTATGGTGTAACATTCAACACTTTGATAAGAACCACTTTCACAGTTTATCAGCACATGAAGGCTTTTTCAGACTGGGGCGATATCGCGGGCACGACAGGCATATTGCTGCCTGACGCGCCCGCGATATCACCCCAGTCTGTAGGAGCCTTTATGGAACAATGCAATTTTCATACTTAGTACCTACTTGACGCTTTTTGCCAACTCATCATGTTATTTTTATTTTTAGTGATGATAAATAAACGCTGAGTCAAGTGAATCGCAAATAATAGTACACCATCGTTGTCACATATCTAATCATTTGCCAATCAGTCAGCTAATAGACGATGATTAAGATTAAATGATAAAAGGATATATATATATATACAGCTGTGGCTCAGTAAGTCTACAAATTTCGTGACGTGAGGTAGTTCAAAATGTTTGCAAACAAAGTGGTTCTAGTTACGGGTGGTAGCTCCGGCATTGGAGCGGCTACTGTGGAGTTATTTGCCAAGGAGGGAGCTTCTGTTGCCTTCGTCGGAAGAAACGAAGTCAAATTGAAGGAAGTTGCCAACCGTTGCGAGCAACATGGAGCCAAAATCCTCATTATCAAAGCAGATGTCTCCAAAGACGAGGAAGCAAAGACCGTCGTCCAAAAAACTGTGGACAAATTCGGAAAACTAGATGTACTCGTCAACAACGCAGGGATATTACGGTATGCGACTGTACTGCAGCCTAATTTAATAGAGAACTTTGACGAAATCATGAACACGAACCTGCGTCCAGTCATCCTTATCACCAGTTTGGCCATCCCACACCTTATAGCCACAAAAGGGAACATCGTTAACGTGTCCAGTGTTCTGTCATCATGGATCAAGTTACCTGGAGCGATCTCTTACTGCATGTCTAAAGCTGCTATGGATCATTTTACTAGAGGTGCTGCAACGGAATTGGCTTCTCATGGCGTTAGAGTGAACTCTGTCAATCCTGGACCAGTGATAACAGAGATTGCAACAGATTCTGGGATGCCTGTATCTCAGGATAATATTGTTGAAAACTTGACTGCTTTAGGAAAATTTTCAGATGCTGATGAGATCGGTGATATAATCCTGTACCTAGCCAGTGACAAGGGTAGGAGTATAACTGGGTCGTGTTATCTTATTGATAATGGTATGTTCTTAAAGTAAGTCTTTAGTTTTTGTTAAAATTTTGTATAAGTTTTTAGTTAAAGTTCAGCTATTGTATCTAATTTTTGTTTTAATGTTATTTACAATTATCTTCACTTATTCTATTATACTAATTTTCTTATATCTTATTGCTCTGCAGTTGAAGTGTATTATAAATAATTTTGTAGTTATACATTATTTCTCATTCTGAGCTTGATCGTCCAAAGGCTTACATATTTATCAGAATTATATTATTCTTTACAACACAAGCGTCCTTTTGCAATTCAGCGAGGAAATGCCGCGAGCATCCTCGATTCAATGCCTCGAGGGCCTTTTTTAGATTTAACTTAGTTTTAATTTAATTTAGTTAATGTTAATAATCATCTTGTATTTTGGTTTTTAATAAATAATCTTACAGAAGTGTCCTTTTTTATTTTAAATTGCGTACAATAACAGTAGATTATGATATAAGTGCGGTAAGTTGAAAATTACAGCCGAGGCGATATTGCTAGCCCGAGCTGTAGGCGAGGACTACAAGAAAGCAGAGGCTGTAATTATGAAAACGCACGTATGTCATACGACGTTTTATAACATATTTGCGAGGAAATAAATAAAACTCGGACTTTCTTAAACGAATAAATCTATAATCACTTGTTAAAGCAGTTATAAAAATTTGAACAATTTGTAAAATTGATTATATATTACGTTGCCAGTTGGCATTTTTAATGTTGTCAAGTTATTATTATTAGTTACAATTTCACCAGTCTCTCTCTCACTCTCTTGAGTGAAACTAGGAGAAACGAGACCACAGAGTTCTGCAGTCGGTGGCAGTGACGGAGGTGGCTGCGGCGGCGGTGACGATGGTCGAATGTACGCGTGTGTGCTCGTATATGGTCGAGAGTCAACACTTGGCTCCAAATTTATATTCCTTGTAATGCGGGAGCTAATTTCTTCTTTATTTCTCATCTAGTCATCTATGTAGCCCTCGGCTACACTGTTCGACCGCCACCCTCCGTGGCGTTTTAGTGTCAATAAGTTCGCACCTGAATTGGTGAGCAAAGTAGCCGAGGACATTCGGAAACTGTGCCCTATGTATTCGTGAGGATCATCTAAATTTAAGATAGTGGCAATTTGTTTCGGCATGGCTCAAAATTTATTTATGCCAATGGGTTGGCTAGAGCATTTTGCATTTTGGTAATTTTGAAAATAATCTGTTAGACATCGCTTTTGTTGAACGAAGCGCTTCGTATTTCTTCACTATGTCGTGAAAAGGCCCCTGTATTGTGAACGATCTTGGAATTTTATTTTTTGTGTTTTTGACCTGGACAAGAAGAACCCGCCCATGGTTCTCGACATCATTAGATGTGACGTTTGCCAACTCTTGACGTCTACATGCACCATTTATACCGAATATTAATACAACATGAGAAGAGATAAAAACAGCGTACAAAACACCTATATTGTAAAGAAATACGAAAGAAGTTAATAACAATAATTTAGTTTCAACTGACCTTTGTTGCCAAATATCGGCAATCCGGAGCTTCTTTGAGGAACTTCTTGACATTGTCAGCCAAAAATACTTTCGACTTTTTCTGACATGGCCACTTGAGCGTCTTTTTAGAAATGCCAGCAGGTTGGAGTATGACTTGATATCAATATCATGTTTTGTCTTCACAGTGCTTTTTAGCATTGAATAGTAGCACCATAATGAGCTTGACTTATATTTTTAGAAAGTTCCATGAAATACGCTAAAAACATACTTTCTGATAATGAATTTGCTTCTTTGCTTGTTTTCCATAAGATGAAATTTCGATACGCTTGTAAGTATCTATCGGTCGATTTTTCGGGCAAGAGGCTTAGAGTAACCTTTTTCGCTGTCTCTGAGACTTCTGGCGGTGTCGAATTAATAAATCATTACTTGACGACATTATTTAAAAATTATTCCGCGCGCTTAAATTTTTACTTGTTCACAAATTAGCGATGCGCGCGCAAAAGCGATTTTTTTAATGCAAAGGCACAATAAACAGCCAGTATTACTAATAAACTAAATTAATATTTTTGTGTTTTTGTTACAAATGGTTGTAATTTATTGTCAAAATTAATTAAATTAAAGAATTAAATCTTTATTTATTATATTTTATCTCCCAAAGTTAATTTTATTCATAAAGTGTTGACCACTTTTCTGACATAAAAACTCTTTACTAAGATTTAAAAAAGTAGGTACCGTTCGTTCTAGACGGAGCATCTTGATAAACCGTGCGTTTTACCTTATAAAAAAGAAACTCGTGCGTTTTACATTAGGTACAATAACGCACAAGTGCGTAATAAGATACAATACGATATTGAAATTGGTGAAATAAGGGACCCTTTACGAGCAAATGTGTTATAAATGATATTACCCTAATTGTATTGTATGAGTTGCCCAATTTCTTTCATACTGTAGGCGACAGAAATGGGTTTAACTTGTCTTTCTTGAGCGGTTCTACATGAAAGATAGTATGCAGGACTCTTAATTACAGCAAGTGACGGGAACACTAAATTTATAGCCAAAAGTCCCTTGTCCCGAACAGGTTCAACTAAGATCAATAAATTGTAGCTTAATGCATTTGCACGTCACGCCTGTTTCTATTAGGGTAAGCAAAATATTATGTAGACAGGATATTTTACTATAAGAAAGCCAACATTGTTATATCCATGGGCATCGCATGTGTTGCAAAACCAGAGACACCTCGAAAAGTCTTATGTACTCTTTTGTTATAATATCAGATGAAATCAAATAAATGGATTATTTTTTAGTGATAGAACCTTAAGAACTATATTGTGATGAAATAACCAGTGAAAATCGATTAATTACCCGTCTCAGGTTTTGCTTTCTTTATATTCGCTATATATTTTTCAAAAAGTATAAGACCAATTAAAAAAGGCCAAGTTTTGGCCCCTACAAACGTCTACTGGTGTACCGACCAGGTCTAATACGCCATTCGCAGCATCTAGCGCTGTTCGATGCCGACGTGTGCGCCACACCACGTCACCTGTGAGGCAGCCCAGGCGGCTTACGCCTGCGAATCCAGGTGACGCTATGCGCCGTCCTCCGCATGTCCAGGCTCGGAATACACCTTCGTCAGGAGCGGTTTCTTTTTTCTTTCTAACCTTTTCCTACGTTAGACTATCGTAACTTTAAACATCTGTTTAACAATTTAATATAAACCCTCTATCATTTTAAAGTACTTAAAAACTTGTACTGGAAAACTTAAGACGATTCCTTTTTTTGGAAAATCTACGTGAATAGCAACGCGAAATTGAGGGGCGATTGCAATCGAACCAAAAACTTTCCAAAGCTGACGTGTTGCAAAATTCTACCTCTTAACCTACTATAAGTTTTCTTAAAGTTCCTTGACTTTTATTTATTTTTTCACACCTTTTTTACCTTATTTTCCTTTTTTTAAAACATTACGTGTACTATTTTTATATTTACAAAATTAATATATGTGTATTTTATGGTGAAGTGTTTTGCGTTTCATCTTTTCTGCCATATTGTGTCTGGGGTTCGATTCCCCGGCGCACCAGTCACATTTTCATTACAATATGCACAATCTGGTCAGGCTGATAGGGTTGAATCGCTGCATTCACACACTGCCGCGATTTTAGAGCGGTCAGAAAAACTAGAAGATAAAAATCTCATCATGAAAACTTAGGTGAAGTGAGCTGTCAAGTGTCAATCCATACGATCTATTCAGAAAAAAATCTCACCGAGATAACGTAAGTGATGTGCGCTTGAATTGAGCTGTGAGTGTCAATCCCTAGCATCAGTGGAATGACACTGACAGCTCACTCCACGCAAGACTAAATTCACGGTGTTATTTTTACAGAATCGAGCCGAGCTGCCAGTATCATCCCACCTGCATGAGCAGGTGCGACGACACTGACAGCTCACTCCGCGCTCTATTCACCTAAGTTATCACGGTGAGATTTTTACAGAATCGAGCCGAGCTGCCAGTGTCATCTCACCTGCATGAGCAGGTGGGACGACACTGACAGCTCACTTCGCGCTCACTTCACCTAAGTTTTCACGGTGAGATTTTTACAGAATATACCAGCCGATCAATTCTTTAAAAACCTAACCGTGAGAACTTAGGTGAAGTGCGCTGTCATTCCACCTGATTGTAGCGATTAACTCTATTGACAGCTCACTTCACCTAAGTTTTCACGATGAGATTTTTACAGACTAGATCGACTGAACTATTGTAGCTCGTAGTTATATTAGAAGATACTCCAAGCATGGGCTGCAGTCAGTGCCGTTATCATACTTGCTGAATGGTTGACTTATCTGTACACCAGCTGGCCAGTAGAAGTGTCATTTAAAATGATACGAAATGATTATTTCGCTTTCTTTTCCATCAGTTTTCTTTATTACAGTCTCAATTTATTAAATCTAGAGTCTAGGACATAAAAAACGGATCCTACCATTTATACTAGTAAAGGACGGTTTGACTGGATTCCAAATGAGAAAAGTTTGAACGAAATCCACTGTTGACGAGTCAATATTAAACTAGAGAGCTACCATTTTTTGTTTTTCTGTCTGTTATACTGAGATGCCAGCAATATAGTCCTAATGTCTTTAACAATAGGGGTCATGGACGAGGATGTTGGTATTTTTTTGTGCATGTAGTAGGTTGGTAGTTTCTCAGCTTTCCGATGAAGTTTTTTCTAATAAGGACTGTTGCAATGGTATGCTGCTATTCTGCCTACGATATCTGTTTTGATTTTAATTATTTATTTATTGAATATTTAGAATTCTACGGATGTTAATTTTAAATCTTTTTGCCACAATAACTGGCATACTCACCACCGATGGAAAATTATTTTTTACAACCTTACTGAAACTAGCTAAACGTAACAAAAGCCGAATAATAAAAAATAAAGTTATATTACTTGAATAATTACATATGATCCGATTTTATGCTTTTCATCTTAGATAATAGATATTTTACCACCGTTATTACCTTTAAGACGAACGCCACCCAAATTCATAAGCAGTTTAGTTGTGTTATTGAAAGCCTTAGCCGCTATTGTGTCCGGATCACCGGGGTACAACGCCCATAATATACCCGCGTATTGTTTGTGGCATGACGCTCTGACCGACAGTAACCCATATATTCATCCCATTATTATGTGATCTTGAATAAGGCGCCCTGTGTTTGGGCTGACATACGGACGACTGAGTTGGTCAACTGGAGTTGGGTTTGATCGTTCCAACAACGGCCGACTTGAGTAAGAATCGGCTACCGGCAAAAAGTGGCTGAGTAATGTCCGCCGTCTGCGTTCCGGTTATACACGATTTTATAAATGTAGACTTCAGATACTCATAGCCCTGCCGGGGTCGCGGGAAGGTACTTATGGGTCACCGAGGCCCCCGCAACACAGGCAACAGGAAGGAATACAGGTGGGTTTTAGTCAGTAAGAGTCTGACACACCCTCCCGCTCCGCCGAGAGCGGGAGAAGTTATTTGATGATTTCCCACCATCAAAAAAAAAAAAAAAAAGATACTCATAGCACACAAAAGTTAGGTGAAGTGACCTGTCATTCCACCTCGTGCTTGACACTATTGACAGATTATATTACTTTATTTATTGTGAGTGCGAGCACTATGTGGGTCATTTTTATTTATTTATTTTTTCTCAGTTAGTTTTAATGGTAGTCTGGAATTTTGAGTACTTTATGCGGCCTACCCAAATGTGCTTCCCTTGGTATTGTCCACCTAGTCGTTGAGCTCCTTAAGTTCTGAGTTGAGCTACACGATTACTGACAAATGCTTGCACTGACTGGACAGGTCCATTCAAATTTGTGTGGTTCTTTCCTCAAAAGACATGGATCTACATGGTCCTCACATGATCTGACCAAGATTATGTCTGGACTTTAAAAGAGATTTTGACCCTTGAGTTTGTTTCGCTATTTCTTCTTAGGGGTAGTCAAATAGGAATTGTCGACTCCATCTAGCTTATTTTTACATACATTTTTTAATATGACGTGTAAAAGTGATTCTGATATCCTATTTACTAAATAAACAATTTCATTTCATTTCACTTCAGGCTCACACCACCTAAATTTTCTACGGTGGGATTTTTCAGAGTAGACCGGTTGAAAGTTAAACCCACATTAATCAACAGTGACTTTTTCCGACACCTGGATTACGCACACTCCGCGTGTAACCAGTATTTATAGGTCACAACTTATTATAACTTCCAGTTCAACTCAGCTTTTCTTGACAACGACTTTAATGCTGGGGCTACATTGTCGCGATAACGCGAACTCCACTTCGCGTGCTCTCGCACACCGGTCAACGTCTCGTTGTACAACAGAGAGCGCGCGAAGTGTAGTTCGCGTTATCACGACAGTGTAGCCGTAGCATATAGACAAAAACAAATATTTTAAAATTATTTCATCGCTTCAGAAAGAAAAAATTACATGCATTGGCATGTAATTATGTTTTTTTTTGTTAAGATTACTACAATTACATACTAGCTAGTTTATGGCTAAAGGCGGAACAAATTTATTTTAGCTCAAAAAAGCTTACCTGCACTGTTAAAATTATAAAATAATGTTTCACTAAAATCTAAGATTAGAGAGGAGGCGGAACGGTTGAGGGAAAGGCAGCAGGAGACGCCCTAGGCGTTGGGAATCCCAGGCGAATCTCCGGCCACCGCAGGTGCGAGCTTGAGGACGGTGAGCAATGGGTAGCTCGCCGTCCGACAAGGACCAGGCCCTGGTCGACGGCTGTCGTCAGCACAAGTGTAGGGTGGACCCCTACACTTGTGCTGACGACATGGGCCGATGCCTGCCGACTAGGGCCGATGCCTGCCAGGGTCGTGGGAAAGTCCGAAAGGGATACGGAGGCCCCTTTTTTTTTTTTTTAGGGTGGGAAATCATCAAATAACTTCTCCAGCTCTGGGCGGAGCGGGAGGGTGTGTCAGACTCTTACTGACTAAAACCCACCCGTATTCCTTCCTGTTGCCTGTGTTGCGGGGGCCTCGGTGACCCATAAGTACCTTCCCGCGACCCCAGCAGGCATCGGCCCTAGTGGACCCCTACTATATGTGCTGACGACATTTCTTTGAGGCGCGTGTGGAATACGACGCGCCGTCGACCCGGGCCTGGTCCTTACCGGATGGTGAGCTACCCATTGCTCACCGTCCGCAAGCCCGCGCCTACGGTGGCCGGAAATCCGCCCGGGATTCCCGACGCCCTGGGCGTCTCCTGCGGCGGCTAGGGGCGAGAGGGCGCGAAACTTGCCTTTCCCTCAACCGTCCCACCTCCTCCTTCGCGAGCATTACTGCTTCGCAGAAGGAGGTGACGGCTGCCCATGCCCTCTCGCTCCGTACCATGGCCTGAACCAGGGCTGGACGCGAGAGGTCTCTGCCGCCGATCGCCTCCATATACGGAGGCCCCTGGCGACACAGGCAACGGAAGCGACACGGGTGGGTTTTAGATAGGAAGAGTCTGACACACCCTCCCGCTCCACCTAGAGCGGGAGAAGTTGAGAAGAAAAGAAAAGGGTAACAATTTTCACCGCATGTCTCATAAAAATACCTACTTATTGTGCCACAAGCACTGCAGGTACTATAAAATTAATAGCGAAGTGGAAAAAACAAACTAAACGAGTTTAAAAGATGGAAAGGAAGTATTAGATGGGTTAGTGACCATCCATCGGTTACACACACATAAAGCTGTACAAGGATCAGCAGGCGCGTGGCCAAGTCGGAACTAACGTCGCCATTTTCATTTACTAATTATACAATTTCACAAATGTACGTGCGATTTACCAATACAATTTCATAAATGTACGTGCGATTTACCAATACAATTTCATAAATGTACGTGCGATTTACCAATACAATTTCATAACTGTACGTGCGATTTACCAATACAATTTCATAAATGTACGTGCGATTTACCAATACAATTTCATAAATGTACGTGCGATTTACCAATAAAATTTCACAAACGGACTGCCTCGTGGGTCTAGTGGTCGCTAGCGCTACTGCTGAGCATGAGGTCCTGGGTTCAATCGGGTCGGACAAAGTGTTATTGCAATTTTCCATTAAGAATGTCTCAGTAGCAGACCGTAGTCTGGATTTGTGCCCGGTTGATGGCAATAGTGGGGCTTGTGGCTAAATAAAAACAGCCGCACGAGTCAATCGATCATGTTAAGCTACGCTTGCCGCGGTTGGTCCGTGGATGGGTGACCATCTTTACATACCAAGACCCCTCCGTGCCATGGAAAACACGTTAAGCCGTTGGTCCCGGCTGTCATTCGTGGGTTTTTGACAGTCGTTACGGGTCGTCAGAAGCCCGAAAATCAGACAACCAGTCTTACCAAGGGGTATCGTGTTACCCAGTTAGGGTTGTGGCTCCATGTAAAATACTGGTATTCAGCTGTGTCCGGTAAGACTGGAAGCCGACCCCAACGTAGTTGGGAAAAGGCAGGCAGATGATGATGATGATGATGATGACAATAGGCTCGCCCCCCTATTACATAGGGCTTAAACATAACTGGCGAAATATGGGTGTACTACAGGCACACCTCTACCTAATCCTTTGGGAATTATAGGCGTTACGTTATAATATGTTTATTTCACAAATGTTTACCAAAACTGCGTCGCTGTCAATGTAATTCAAAAGCATGGAATTAGTATGTACTATTTCAAAATATCCCTGTAGCATTATAAGTTCTTCGGCCAAGAGTTATAACCGTTTTCGTTATCTTTGACATTGTATGGTTTAATTTTGACATATTCTTCTAATACTCTTAATTTTAATTCTTTGAAATATTTGTATACTGGAAACAGCAGAATATTTTGGACATTTGATATTACGTGTTACACCTTTGTAACAACACTAACAATTTTTTTAATTTTTATTTCCACATTTTTATTACGCCCGCCATCCAGTGTTGCCAACTTAGCAACTATATAGCTAGATCTAGCTAGTTTTCGGAGGAGGCAGCTACAATTTAATAAAACTCGAAGCCAATTTTTTTCAAACTTTGTTGAATTAATTGTAATTACCTAGTTTAAATTTTAATAATAAAAATAATTACTGATTTTTGAATACTCTCGAGTTTGATTTAAAACATGATAGTAATAATATGGCAATTATGATTGTGACCTACCAACTAAGCAGCATTTAGCTAATTCTAGCAACTTTTTTGAGTAAAAAAATCTGACTATCTAGCAACTTTTTGCAAAATGTTTGGCTACTGACTAAAGGTTGGCAACACTGCCGCCATCCTTTCGCCCCGTATATCACTCTCTCTATTCGACAATTAAGATTCCTTAGCTCATTGTAATTACACCTATGCGGGTTTCTTAATGAAGTTAAAGGGAATTAATTATTTTAGGGGGCATAAATTTAATCTGGGCCGACCTTTACTTATGATGGCACAATGCAGACCTTAACTTGATTATTGTGCGTTATCTTTTAGAGTTTATCTTGTGTACGCAACATGAAGCCTGCGGTGAAGTTAATTTTAGGCCGTTTTTGAGTTGTTTGGAAAGGTGTTTTTTTTTTTAAGCAATGTTTACGGAACCTTTTCATAAGTTTGATCAAAAAATCTTCTGTTAACATAATATCAAGCTTGTATCCTCCGAAGGAGTAGGCAGAGGTAACATGACTACCCAAATTTCCCCGCACCGATAGCCGTTAACAAGGAACAAATCCAGAATAATTTATTTCTAGAAAGTTACTATGACGTTGCCCGACTCGGGGTCAAACCCAGGACGGGCTCAGCAATCATGCTTGTGAACACTAGATCAACAAGACAAGTAAAGTTTTATATTGCGCTAGCTTTTGCTCGCGGTTTCACCCGCGTGGATGTCGGAAAATATCACACGGGAGCGCACTAACGGGATTTAAAGTGTTCATCCTGGTAAAACTAATCATTTCGAAATACATTGTTTTCATATAACTCTATTGATTTACGCGGCGCACGCCAGTAAAGCTCAAGTTGGCGTGATTTTTCAGCCGACATCTTCAACAATCATCGCCATATTTCAGCCAATTTACACGAAACCTTACGAATTATATACCTAAACCTTCCTCATGAGTTACTCCGTCTATTGATGAAACCCGAATGAAAATCCGTTCAGCAGTTCTGGAGTTTATCGCGTTCAGACAGACAGACGCGGCGGGGGGACTTTGTTTTTACCCAACTGCCCCAGAAGGAGATGTTTTTCGAGTGTATGTATGTATGATGTATGTATGTATGTATGTATGTATGTCTATTTCTTTGGCACGCTCTGTAGCCTAAACGGCTTTATAGATTTTAACATATGTGGTGTCCTTAGATTCATCTTAACCGTGGGAGTGATATAGGCTATATGTATAATATTTATATATTGCATCTGCAAATACAAAAAAAAGGAGGGAAAGTTTTTAAAAATAAATTACAACAATATTGGTATCAAAAAAAGCTAGTAATTTTCAAATATATATATGTATTTAAATATTAATACAACTATTAAATTCTATAGATTATAATGCTTGTTTTTTCCTTTTCAGTTATGTGTTTCTGCAGTCGGGTTTTTGTTTTTTTAAATAATTTATTTTCTATAATGTGTAGTGATCAAGCTTAATCATCATCTTCTGCATAGTCTTCTCTCAACTATGTTGGGGTTGGCTACCAGTCTGACCGGATGTAGCTGAATTCTAATATTTTACATGGTGCGACTGCCTATCTGATCTCCACAACTCAGTTACAATACGCGCCACGAAAGATGAGACTTGACGAGCGTCTGCAGTGTCCCCCTGCGCAGGTACAGTCGTGTATGAATAGTAATATATTATTTTAGTTCGAAATAGTTATTAATATTGTTATCGTCCACGGCACAAGTCAAAACACGTTGTGTGTCAAGAAATGAAATGAAATGAAATTGTTTATTCTGTAAATAGGATATGAGAATCATTTTTACACGTCATATTAAAAAATAAGCTAGATGGAGTCGACATTTCCTATCTGACTACGCCTGAGAAGAAATGGCAAAACAAACTCAAGGGTCAAAGTCTCTTTTAAAGTCCAGACATAATCTTGGTCAGATCATGTGAGGACCATGTAGATCTATGTCTGAAATGGTCTTTTGAGGAAAGAACCACACAAAGGACAATGGGCAAAAATGTATGGGACGTGGTACCCGCTCCAATAGTCATCATTAATATATCATTGAAAAGACATTTTGATGCACAAAAATGTCTACCATGGCGCTTGTCGCTATTCACGTTTGGGAAGCAGTAATCTCACTAAGTTTTATAAATGAGAATTTACTACAAACTATTTATATTAGTAAAATAAAGCTAGGATAAGATTGACTTAGACGATGATATAACACACTTAGGATTCTATTATTAAAAGAAGTAAGAAAACAAGCGTTCTTCAAATAAAAATCATATATTTTAGCAATAAGTGAGTAGATTTAAAACATTACATATCGGCATCAACTATAACAGCATTAAGGAAAGATGCCGGAGCAGTAAATCCCGTATGCCTCGCATAGCCTAGGTACCATACGATGGACACTATGTGTGCACAAGTGCCCATCGTACGTCGCCCGGTTAAACATGTGCAATATTGTTGGACAATAGTATTTGCACTGTTGATCAATATGTAACAAAAATATGTTTTTTACACGGACATGTCGCGACTGGATTCGTCCACGCAAAAGCCAGGCATCTTCGTGTATACCATAGTCTGGCAGATCTTCAAGTGCTCCCTCTCTGTACGTTTCAATAATATACAGACCATTTGACAAATGCTCGGCACAGTAAGATCTTGCCAGCTTGAGTTGGTATGTACCTAGCGCTAGTAGAATTATATCCTCCTCCGTCATTGAAGGGAAGTTTTCTATCTGGCTCGCTTCTATCCTCTGAAAATCTACTCTTCTGTGATTAAGCCGTTTTCTCTCTACATACATATGCAGAAGATTCGGGGTATCTATTTTCTGCCTTATAATATTGACGAATTCGTCTGCGTGTATGCTATCCACGATGGGTTGGTGGAAGTGGTTCGTGATAGCTGCGGCTATCTTAAAATCGGTGAACATATTGGGCAATGACTTATTAAAATATTTTTGCCGCAAGAGCTTAAAATCACGCTTAAACCGGCCGTTTACCACTTCCACAACCCACCGGCATAGCGTTACCGATCGAGCTTCGTTGGATTGTTCAGTGGTCAGCTGTGTCTCTTGACGGTTCTTTGTTGGCGGGACATAGGATTCATACCCACATTCATCAATGAGGTCCAAGCTGTCCCTAAAACCTCGATCCAAGATAAAAGCATCGTTTGTTCGGAGTAACCAATGTAGTAGATGTTGTCCATCATTCATAATGTCGCTCATTATTTGCGCATCTGTTTTTGTTGCAGCGTATGGACCCATTACATCTAATATGTATCCATCAGTACATACAAGTAGGAAAGGTTTCAGTAGATTCTGAAACTTGTGTAAACTGTAGGACAATCTTTGGAATAAGAAGTTCGAGCTTTTATTTATGTAAATGTAAGTACCATCGCCAATCAATAATAACTTATCATTATTTTCATTTCCAAATAATGCTTTTGGTACAGTGAGATTTTTTTCCAATAATCGTGATCTGTCAATGTGATCCACTCCCAAATGCATACCGACATAATTGTTATTGAGACACTCCCTCACAATAACCAACAAACGTTCAAGCTTTCGTCGTGACATGTTAAATAATGTCGCAAGTCTTTCATCTGGGTCCCCTGTACGCAGTTTTGTAAGATAAATACCTAATGCAGTTCTCGGTTCCCTACATCTTTCATTTAGTGTAGGTGTTTGTACCAACATAGCATCAAACTCTTCGCACTTGCGTCCTGTCCAAAAGTGCATCTCCTCGTTGGTTAAAGCGCCTCTCGTGTTGAAGTCTAGCCGAGGTCCACATTGTAAGGTCATTCTTAACATGTCACAAATGTCAGTAAACTGGTCTGTATTCAAATCATGAGTGGCATTACATGTTTGAGGTAGCTCATCCCAAACATTGTTCTCTAAGTGCTGTGTACACACTCTTGCACCATTTGGAATATAAAGCTTATATTCACAAAAGATGTGAGTTTTTATTGTTATCGGGATTCGATGGCGAGTTGTGTTTGGACAGCCGTTAAATATACAATGTCGTGGTGTGTTTGGAGCTCGTGTATACTCTGAAACTTGAAATTCCTGAACATTTTGCACTGCTTCCAACACTGCTTCCGGCATTGCTTCAGGCATTGCTTCAGGCATTGCTCCGGTCACGTCAGGGTTCGCAAGACTTATCACTGCATTATCAGCGGACTGCCAACATCGGTGACACACACGTCGTGTGCCATCGAACACCACCTGAAAGTAGTAAAAATACAATTGAATGTTTTGTATAAGTACCTTTTTTTTTTAACTAAGTAAAAAAAAACTGAGAAAACAATATCACGTATATTGACACGTATTTTGACTTTCGAAGGTCCGATGACTCCACACGTGCGCACAGTGTCCAGGTAATATCGAGTTAGAAAGGATAGGCCCTTTTGTTTGTATTGCTAACCTTTATCTATTGTTATGGGTAATGACCGTCTTAAATGGCATCAAATGTGCTTATTTAAAATGAAGAACATAATATACTTAGATTAAGAAAACAAACGACACGGACGAAGGGATGGTGAAATAAAACTACACTTAGATTATAATAATGGAAGTCCTTACCTCCAGAACGGCATTTTCATGAATAAACGCAGCGAACTCAGGGCGCGTTCTTGACAGATTAGCTGTCAAAACATGTTGTTGGTATCTTCTGGTATATAAAGCTCGCCGACACATTACACAGTTGAGACGTTCCATTGCGATATTCCAGTTCGAAAAGCAAATCAGTATAGTCCACAACACTAGCACAGGTCAACGTTAATAGCGGGTAACTAGTCCAGTAGGAGCGCAGGGGTCAGTAGTTAATAAAACCGAGTTATAAAAGCACAAAAGAAACTCAAACAGCAGCTAAACGTCGTCACAAGCGCAATACGAACGATCGACTGACGCGGACACCGACGCCTCCCTCACTGCTCCTGCGCACACCCCGCGCTCAGGAGCAGCGGGGCTCGAGTTAAAAGGAGGCCGGGTGCATGGTGAAGTCTGACGTAAAAGCATTATTAATAGAAAACATGAACGGAAAAATGCAGAAAATATTACCTTGGTACCTACTCATTATTTTAAGTAGAGTAAGTGGTACCTAATATACTCGTATTATGTATGTTTATCGCCGGGGCCACGGGACTGTCTAAACAGGTTACCGTGATCCGGGAACGCAAATGGCAACCGAAGGAATAGGGTTTTTATTAGTTAGTAAGACTGTCGTTTATCTCCAAACGCAATCAGATTTGAGACTGGCGGCTATAGTAAATATTGTTCCTCTTGGGTCTTACCTTTTAAACGACACTACAACCATATCTATTGGAGCCGGGTACCATTTTGCTCATTCTCCTTTGAGTGGACCTGTCCAGTCAGTGCAAGCATTTGTCAGTAATCGTGTAGCTCAACTCAAAACTTAAGGAGCTCAACGACTCGACGAACAATACCAAGGAAAGGGCAATTGGGTTGGCCGCATAAAGAATTCAAAATGCCAGATCATCATTAAAACTAAGAGAAAAAAAAAACAACAAGAAATAAATAAAAATGACCCACATAGTGCTCACATTCACAATAATTAAAGTAATATAATACTTTTCAAGGTACATAAATATTCACTTAATTTTGCTTATAATATTCATCAATGTCAATATGTACATATAGTTGTATATAATGATGATTTTGCATAATCAAGTCTCATCTTTAGTGGCACGTATTGTACTGGGTAATCGATACCCCTTGGTAAGACTGGTTGTCAGACTTTCGATTGCGTAATATTTACTCTATGTTGCTACACAGGTAGATGACAACATACAAACGATCATACAAACTGAAACGGAAAACAGTCTTTATAGAGAGAAATTCCGGAAAAATGTCACACGGACATACAAACGTTTTGTATTCACGTAAAGTTCTTTGTGTGGGATAACACATAGTTGAATGTGTGCGGTTGATTTTTATTCATTTGTCCACTTTCCCGGGATCGCCGGAGACATATTAGCTGGTCCGGCGAGGAAATTGCATTCTGCGTCGCCCCTCGATAATTTGTTCTATTTTGTTGTAGAAATGGCTTGTGGTGACTTTCATTCCGTGGATAGTAGCCTGGATAGAGAGTAACGTTTGTAATGTGGAAAGTAGTGAGTTATCTTACTACTTATTGGCGTGTGCTGGCTGCCATATGATAAATAATATTTAATTAGATGTTTTGCGTTTCGTAATGTTAATTACTTCTACAATCAAGTTCTTCTAACTTAACAGGTAGCTGTGCTGCTGGGGAGTTCGTTGCGCCACTTTCCCAGCTAAAGCACTAGGAAGTGTTGAATGGCGGGCGTTTTGGGTGACTGTCTTATGTAATTTTGACGTTCAAAACTGCTGATTCTCAGTTTGAATAAATGATTTTGTTTTTTTTTATTTTAGTCATTCGTGGATCTTTGACAGTCGTTAGGGGTCGTCAGAAACCCGAAAGTCTGACAACCAGTCTTACTAAGGGGTATTGTATTGCCTAGTTACTGGGTTGTGGAGGTCAGACAGGCAATCTTGGCATGTAATATACTGGTATTCAGTTGCCTCCGGTTAGATTGGAGCCGACCCCAACTTAGTTGGGAAAAGGCTAGGTAGACTGATTGGTTGTTCGACTACAGGGATAACCTCCTAAGCCAGTATGCTTTCAGTTTTTATAAAAATTAAGAACTTTCTCATGTATGATCTGTACCACAAGTATCTGACAAAAATGTAAACAAAGGGATCGGAAAACGTACGTGTGGATGCCAATTTGTAGTACTAGGTACTTACAAATTGAGAAGGAGAGAAAGAAAGAAAGAAAGATAATTTATTTGTCAAACATGCGTTTACATAAACTGAGTAATCAGACATGCAAGGTGTTAAATACTATGTGGTGAGCGTCCATGCTTTGCCAATAACGGCGTACAAATTTTCTTGGTTTAAAAATTACATTTCATTAGGTACGCATAGTTATTTGAAATTTAGTTACAAAATACATAAGAAATAAATAATAATTGATGTCAAGATATTATTGTATAAGTATATAATAGTCAAAAAATAAATTAAATTAAGTATGTCCAGTATATTCATTATTATGCATTCAAAAAGTATCAAAAGTCAATTAATTTAAAATTTACATTATTAAACTGTTATTCTTAACTATGTGTATTGGAAGTCGAAATAGAAAAGTCCTTTTCATTCAAAAAACTTAAAATATTGTAATAAGTACGCTTTATTAACTAAAAAAAATCTCAGCTTTTTTTGAAAAGTGACAAGGGCAGTTCTCTCCAACTTTTTGGTAATTTATTGTATAGATATCGTAGGAGCCATGCAGAAAATACTTTTACGCATAAGTGATGTTCTCGCAGTATGAGAGCATATCCTACTGTTGTCGCGCCTGTTACGTGGCACTACTTCATCTAATAGTTTAAATCGGAGTGGATTTGTTTTGTCAAATACCGCTACCTCCAAAATGTACAGACATGTCAGAGTAAGTATTTTATATTTTTTAAAGTAAGGCACGCAACTTCAGTAGGTTTAATTTTAAATATTGAACGAACGCATCTCTTTTGAGCTTTGAACACCGTGTCTTTTTTTGTTGAGTTGCCCCAAAATATGACGCCATAGCGTAGATGGGATGAGAGCTTTGATTTGATTATATGACTACTTAAAAACCTGAAATTCTAATTTTAAATCAGCTAAAGATGTTTTTCATTTGACAGTTGAGGTTAATTTTATAATTTCATTTTCCCTCGATGATTTTTCAATTACAATTTTATAATGTTAATCAAACAATAATTATTATTGTTGGAAAAAGTGGTGAAATTTGAAGTTGTAACCTTCTAAATATAGATAATGTGTACTCATTTCTTTTAGTCCTATTTGCGTAAGAATTTAACCTGAACGGGGTTTGTATACACTTTCATCAGTTACTTTAGGAACAGACTATAAGACATTATTTTGGGTAGAATCACCCCCTCATTTTATCTTCCATCATCATTTTAATTTGTCATCTGACCACTTAAGCATAACATTTAGCGACTGCAATCATTAAAAGATCTCTTATAGGACGACACGTTTCTTTAGACAATAGTGACAGTTGTCTATGGCGGCACTACCCATTCAATTTCCCTGCATCTAGCGCAGTTAATACATTATTTATTCTACCAGAAAATAAGCAAAAATATACCTTAAACTGCTGCCAATAAGGAAGGCCGCGAAAGTAATAGTAAGTTGGTAAGCGAGTAAAAGAAAATGCTACCAATGCTGCGATTCGAAACATGAAAATAAAACGCTATCTATGATTGTGTTGTAAATGTGCGTTTCTCTTTGTTACTAGACAAGTGGATTGCTTTCAAAAGCATCTAAAATGTAGAAAAAAGTGTTTGGACTATGAAAAATTGCAGCCTTATGTAGCTAGTGTAGAATTAATAATTCTACATTTTTTTTTTTGGTATTTATCCTCTATTAACCATCACATATTCTACCTTATTTGCAAGTTCGGTCCAGCCATTATGGTTTTCTATGGTTTTCTTTCTGTTCGATTTTTTTCGACACACCCTCCCGCTCTGGGCGGAGCGGGAGGGTGTGTCAGACTCTTACTGACTAAAACCCACCCGTATTCCTTCCTGTTGCCTGTGTTGCGGGGGCCTCGGTGACCCATAAGTACCTTCCCGCGACCCCGGCAGGCATCGGCTCTAGTGGACCCCTACTATATGTGCTGACGACATCTCTTTGAGGCGCGCGTGGAATACAACGCGCCGTCGACCCGGGCCTGGTCCTTACCGGACGGTGAGCTACCCATTGCTCACCGTCCGCAAGCCCGCGCCTACGGTGGCCGGAAATCCGCCCGGGTTTCCCGACGCCCTGGGCGTCTCCTGCGGCGACTAGGGGCGAGAGGGCGCGAAACTTGCCTTTCCCTCAACCGTCCCGCCTCCTCCTTCGCGAGCATTACTGCTTCGCAGAAGGAGGTAACGGCTGCCCATGCCCTCTCGCTCCGTACCATGGCCTGAACCAGGGCCGGACGCGAGAAGTCTCTACCGCCGATTGCCTCCACGAGGACACGGCGGTGCTCTGCCCAAGCCGGGCAGACCTCCACCGTATGCTCCACCGTGTCCTCCGGGCGATCCACACAGTGGTGACACCCGGACGTTTCCTCCCGCCCTATCCGACACAGGAACCTCCCGAAGCTGCCGTGTCCGGTGAGGACCTGCGTCAGGCGGAAGGTGAGGACGCCGTGGCGCCTTTCCAGCCACTCCTCAAAGAGGGGACTTATCGCCGCAATCGTGGCGTGCCCAGCACTGGGTTGCGACAACCGTACTTTCCATGACGCCATGAGATCCCGCCGGAGCTCCGTCCGCTGTGCCGCGATTTCTCGCGGCAGCGGACTAACGCCCCGGCGTTTCGCCTCCTCGCGCCACTCCCATACGTGCGCGAGGACTTTTGCCTCCAGATCCCATGGCGGCAATCCGGCAAGGAGGCTCGCTGCCTCACAAGAGACCGTGCGGTATCCCCGGACCATCCGGATGGCCATGACCCTTTGGGCCGCGCTCAACCGGTGGGCTGGCCGCAGCGCCAGAGAGCGCGCCCATACAGGAGCCCCGTAGAGGGCCATGGACCGCACGACCCCCGCGTAGAGCCTCCGGCAGGAGGCGTTTGGACCCCCTAGATTGGGCAGGAGCCGCTTCAATGCAGCGCCCGCCCGCTCCAGTTTGGGAGCCAAACGTCAGAAATGCTCCACGAAGTTCCACCGGCTGTCGAGGACGATTCCCAGGTACTTCATCGTCGACTCGACGCCGATAGAAACCCCTCCTACCGTTATTTGGGACCCCAACGGTGGCGCGTTCCGAGGACCATGAAAACACATGGCCTCGGACTTGTGCAGGGCCACCTCGAGTCCCAATTGCCTTGATCTTTTCGACGATTGTCGCAACCCCGCGTGGCGCTAATTCGGCCGCCGCCTGGTGCGACCTCCCCTGCGCCAGGACCAACGTGTCGTCAGCGTAGCACACTACGCTGACGCCGCTAGGGAGGTCGGCGCGCAGCACCCAGTCGTATCCGATGTCCCACAGATGCGGCCCCAGGACCGATCAGGAAAATTTTGCCTGTGGTGTATAATTTTTTTTATTCATAATTACACTACAATGTGGTGCCCGAGAAAAAAATTACAGATAAGATAAGATAAGATAAATTTGTATTTGCCTTAAACATGGTATACCCACAAGTTTAGCTACACAGAATATGTCAATTGTATGCAAAAAAATTAAGTCCAAAAAAAAAACAGTAATTAGTAAATAAGTCATTCAATTAAATAGATGGATCTAATATTATAATGTTATATCAAAGAAATCATTAATGTCATAGAAATTATGTTTATTCAGCTATTATACAGCTTGTTTTTAAATGAATTTGCATTATTTATACATTTTAATTCTTTCGGAATTTTGTCGTTAATGGGTACACACATCACAAGGCAGCTTTTAGCGTACTTGGCTGATTTAGTAGTATCCTCTGTTACAAGTCTGTTTGGATCCCTTGGACGAGGGATTGCTTCAAAAGCTTTTTTGAATAATCCCTTAGTAATACACAAAGTTACAGACTGCGTATATGTTAAGTGCAGAAAGTGGTAACAAAGCTAGCAGGTAAGCTTTTTAAAAAATGACTGACAGGATTCGTCAGGACGAAGTCCGTAAATGGCCCTGATGCACTTCTTTTGTGCTTCCCCAAATAATAAGCCCGTAACTTAAAATTGATTCAATATATGCATGGTACGTAGTAATTGCCGTTTTTACGTTTGTAACGTTCTTGACTTGTCTGAGGGCGTAAGTGAAGTACCATTAAAGTAAAGTAAGTATCATTTTAATAAATAAACAACAATATTAAAAATTTACATTTTTTTTTAATAGTTAGTAGGTGGTGTGATGTATCCTGCTTTTGTGTGTCAAGTTTCATTAAAATGGGTTCACTCATTTCGAAAAATAAGGACTTGAAAATTTGTTATAAAAATGCCGTACGCCGTAAACGCTCTTAAGAGCACAAACTTAATCTCTCTGTTATTTTACAGAAACTGGACTTGACTGCGGTGAACTTATTTTGTTCCTTTCGGCTTGATATACTCACTATATTCGCTGTGCCGTCGACGATACTCCTGTTTGCATTTCATTATTTTTAAAGGGTGACTTTCTTTTTTTTTTTTAATACCCTGTAACCATATAAAGTATGAATGTGAGCCTTCGTGTCACTAGGTAAGCTTTTACACGGTTGAATGCGATAGTTTTTTTCTTAGTAAGATCGATTAACGAACTTTTGCTTAGTTTTGCTCTCAGCACTGCTATATTTCCTGCCGGGGTCGCGGGAAGGTACTTATGGGTCACCGGGGCCCCCGCAACACAGGCAACAGGAAGGAATACGGGTGGGTTTTAGTCAGTAAGAGTCCGACGCACCCTCCCGCTCCGCCCAGAGCGGCAGAAGTTATTTGATGATATACCACACTAAAAAAAAAAAAGCACTGCTATATTTATACGAAGCCTAACAGAATATTAGTTTTACAAACAATTCTAAACCGTCACATTATAATTAATTAGATATTAACATAAATAAAAATTCATTTTCGTTTTCAAGTTATGTAAATACTCCTAACGTCCCAACTGCATTAAAAAAATGTAAAGGAGACTGCCCATTCTTCTTAAATCCATTCTATAATCGCGCTTTCCAATTACTTATAAATATTTTCTGTAATTTTGATTTGTTCTATTGCGTTTTATCATGGTTGTTCCAGAATGTTCTATTGGTAACTACCCTTCGAGGTAGCCCTATAATTTCTCGGCCACCTCCGATTCCGCCTAGGGTAGCAAGAACTTCGGTTTCTTCGGATATTCCATCGCCAATGAAATCAGAGGAATGTCCGCGTTATTTTTATACTTTAGGACTATTCGCCATCCTGACCTGTCCTACGCAGAACTCAAGGAATCTTTTATTAAGACGTTTGGAGTGATTGACTTCAAATTTAAGACTGAACAAGATATCAGGAATTTAAAACAGAGATCTTACCAGCCCGTAAGAGATTTCGTTATCATATCATATCTGGATGATCGTTTATCTAATCCCATTTCTAAGTCAAATTTACTTTAGATTATACTCGCATCACTTTATAGTTTCTTGTTTATAGGGATCAGGTTTCAAACTGTCTTGGTCTTTTTCTTGATCGTGATGTTTTTCGTGTGTCGAGAGCTGTATACCACCAAATACACACACAATTATTTTTAGATATTTACTCTTGACTTTACATATTATCTTTACATTTATATGATTATTCAATGTTTCCTTCTAATACGAGTACCTTTCAAAATTTCTTTCTAATATCGCTCAATACTTGCTTATTTTTATACAAATTCCTTTCCTATACATAGATCCTTTTATCATATTAAACGATAATATTTGGCTTAATTTTAAACAATTAAAATTTCATAGAACATAAACCCTAAAGATATAGAATACTATATTTTTTCCCTTTTAGAAATACCCTTAAAAATCTTTTTGCGAGGTCTAATTTATATGAATCTAATCATGATATTCAATTTATGCATAATTCTACACATTGACAAAAACATTATAATATTTACATAAACTAAAAACCTCATTTTCAAGTTACGTAATATAACCTAACCTTTTTTCTAAAATCCCTTACAAACTCATTTTAAATAACCTTGTTATATTTGTGGTCTCTGTGTCTCTGGACTGACATTTATTTCTTTTCACTAAATGTCCTATGTATCACTTTATTTGTCAGTGTCATAGTGTAATAAATGTTAGATAATTATTTATCAAAAATTGTGTTGGATACCTAATGGTAAGCAGTCTTTTACAATCTATTTAGTAACGTAGTAATCTTCGCTTCGCTCGCTCCCGGCTTTATCAAATGATTCCTTATAACTTCTGTGTTGTCTCATTAACAACAATCAAATTTTAATAATATCATTGGTTTTACATATAATTCTTCCCCTTAAATAATAATATTCCACATATTTACAAACAGTTAAATTGTGTTGAACATTATATCCAAACAATAGTTATTTCCTTGTAATTGTTAAACCCTTTTTCCAATTTTCATGATTCCTAATGGGATATCATTTTTCAATTTCCATGAAGCTCTCATAGAAATTGTTCTACCGGTCAAGTCGCGCCAGTCTGAACGAGCCTTGTCTCGATCCCTAGGGAATATCGGGATAAAAAGTGTCTTATGCCCTAATCCAGGTTATGGTCTGCCCATTTGCCAAATTTCATTTAAATCCGTTTTAGCGTGAAAGCGTACAAATAAACAAATGTACAAATAAACTCATTTCGTTTATATAATATTAGTTAGGATTAAGATGAGGATTAAAGGCACTACAGTATAAAATATGTAAAAGTTTGTTTTAGATGTTTGTCACTTAATCACATAACACGTAATGAAACAATATATTGTATTTAAAGTAATTCCACTGAACATGGATTAAAAAGATTTGTTCATAAGGATCTTCAATTGGTTTTCCCTATTCTCAGTAAAGAGGCAAGGGTCAGTCCCCCATTCAGCCTTTATTTATTACATGTTATTGAATACATTTCAAAGATTTGGACAAAGATCGGGTTGTTATACTTGTTACCACCACCCCTAGGGGCCGTTTTTATGTTGATTTGGATACAAGTGATGTTTCGTTATGTTTGGGGCGATTCGCCCATTCAACGAGTTTGGTTTTTTGAAGTTTGTAATTATTTTGGTGTTGTATGAAAAGTTATTATTCGGAATCAGTACTCTTATCCTGAGGAAAAAAAAACAAAGTTTGAAAGAAATATCGTCAATTTATACGCACACCTATTCTAATTTAACATAAAAAGGTTATATTCATGCATCAAAATATGCGTATCCTTTTAATTAATTGGCTCACCACTCCTTCCTCCAATAAAATATCTACGGTAATAAAGATTAAAAACAATGCAGAACAAATTACCTGTATGAACGGGCAACACTCACGCGTGATTAAAACATGGCGCCCGAGGACGCATAATAAATTCTCGACAGCCATTTTTTCAGAACGAGAAAACTGTCGTATTTCCCACTACGCTCATAAAATATCCTGATGCGACGAAAATAGAACTGTATGCACACCCGATATTGTTTCTTTGAATTTTAAATATAAAATACATTTGGCGTTTGCCGCCAAAATTTCTAACCTCAAATTCTTATTGTTTGACAGTAAGGACGATATTGGCGCGAAAACTGTATCTATCAGCGATGTTTTACGTTTGCAATGCATGATACGGTTTGGGGGACGAATGGTATTGGTATTTTAAACAATATAAACATTTTCTTTTCACGTGAACTCTACTGCGTAAGAAATAAAGCAGGTATTTGTAGTTTTAAGGTTATGTTTAAGTTTGTATGACTGCGGCGCTCTCGTTTACGAAGGATGTTTGTAAATATTTTAAAATATGCAAATAAGGTTCTCAGTAAATGTGTCTGATGTTATTGTCGTTCTGTAGATTCATTGAATAATTGTATTTGTTTCTTTCTTATTTGTATCTTTGACTTTTCTCGGCCGTCTTTATCAACTTGGCAAAGAATTTGTAGATATTGAAGAAAATAATGGTACACGTTTGTACTTCTTAGGTGCAAACAATCAAAAAGGTGCTTAGTTTTATTTTCTTATCGATCATAATGATGTGATAAGGCAACAATGCAGTTTAAAGGAAGATGTAGTGACAAAAATTGAAAAGAGTATGCTTAGATGGTTTGGTCATGTTGAGAGGATGAATGAAAGGCGACTAACAAAAGGTATTTACAAGGCAGATGTGAGTGGAAATGTCGGGAGGGGACGCCCCAGAAAGACATATAATGACCTCATTAATGATGTTCTTCAAAAAGGTCAGGTGCGTAGTACTCGCAACCGGCGTGCGTGTATGACCAGATGTATGAATGTAAACGAAGCAAAAGGAGTATGTAAGGAGCGTAGCAGGTGACGTTCTATAGTTTCTGCCTACCCTTATGGGAAGAAGGCATGAGTTTATGTATGTATGTATCATAAGGAATCTCTTCAAGTACCTAATTATAACAAAAAGAAAAAGTAGCTATGGTTGTCATTCTTCAAATACATAGCACCAAAAGTATGATAATTATAGTCTTGCGAATATAAAAAATACAATATAATTATGTCGGCCATCTACATCGTCACAAGCGAACTACGCATCACACTGACGAAGCAGTTTACCGCGCGACTGGCATAATATATAACTTCCCGCCATCAATCGTCGGACAGTAGCCCACCAGACACGACACCCGTCTGGTCAGAGGATCCTCCCCCTTTTCTATAGTCTTTTATAGAGTGAACTTTACACCCAGTTCCTCATACCTCTACATAACTAAAGTCTTCAACTTATCAAATTAATTTCAATATTAACATACGATCAAAGTACATATATAAATTCAGTAGCATCCATCCGTATTAGGTCCAAGCAACATGACTACCGGCTCCCGAGGAACTGTCAGGTTTGGTGCAAAGAAACGAATACTACATAACTTGACGGGTGAGACTTGGGCAAACAAAACCATGTGCATTGGTCAGGGAGCTGTGCCGTGGTGGATGTGCTAAATCAAAATAAAAAAATCATTAGCAATATAAAATGGAAAAGCAGGCTGAGAAGTAGTTCCTTTTGCATGTCAACATTACGTAAGACTGCGTCCTAACCAAAAGCGATTATCGCGCGAGTACGCGATCGGGGCGATCGTTTGTATGAATATGACGTATTGCGCTATCAATTTAGTCTCATTTGTACGTCATAGCCACGCGTCCTAACCGAAAGCGATCGTCGCGCGAGTACGCGATCGTCGTTATACGAGCCCCGATGCAAAATAGTTCGTCTAGTGTGAAATTTTCTCAGTGAGATATTTTCTTTCATTATTTTTGTATATCTATATAAAATATTAAGCTGTTCTGCTATCACATGTCGCGTTACTTATGCCATTTTTTAATTATGAACTAATAAACTATTTTAGCTTTTTAAATTTATACATATATTGTTTTAAATTTGAAGAAGTTATAAGCAAAATAGTTCGTCTAATTGTTAATCGATGCAAAAGAGTTTGTCTATCGGTGAGTTAAATAAGATTATTCCTTCTTTGTACAATTATGTTGCATAATTTAAATTTGTAAAAGTAATTCTGTGTCATTTCTCAAGTGAGACAGTATAAATTCTGAAAATTTCAGTTTTTATTCATTAGTTTTCAAATAACAATGGGTCGTGGCAAACCCGTGTGTGAAGAGCTTCGAAAGCGAATAGTTTGTGGGGTCGATGCTGGCAAATCAAGTTACCAAATATCTAAAGACTTGATACTTCCCAAGTCTACAGTCCAATCTATCATTCAGCACTATAAAAAGAATAGAACGACTTCTTGTTTAAAGAAAACTGGTCGACCACGCATCACAAGTACAGTAGAAAACAGAATCCTGAAGAAAATTATCAAAAATAATCGTCGTGCTCGAGCTGGAGAACTCACGGTGGAAGGACATTATTCACAAAGACGTCTCAGTTGATACTTGCAAAAGAGTCCTAAAAAGAATGGGTTACGGATTTTACACCGCTAAGAAGAAACCACTCTTGACTGCTGTACAAAAGAAAAAGAGGTTGAAGTTTGCTCGTGATCATTTAAATTGGACTATAGTATCATTTGGAATGACGAGAAAAAAGTGATTCGGAACAAAAATGAGGCATTTCATACTGATTGTCTCAAACGCAAAGTGAAGTTTCCGGCGTCTCTTATGATATGGGGCTGCATATCTGCACAAGGTGTTGGTATGCAGTTTGTGGATGGTTCTATCAATGGTGCAAGGTATCAAAACCTTTTAGAAGAGAATTTACCCTCTATTCCGTCACTTAAGCATCAAGATTCCTTCACTTTTCAACAGGATGGTGCTTCCTGCAATACTACAAGGACAACAAAGACGTGGCTACTGGCGAAAAGCATCCATCGAATGGCCATCTAACACTTGACGCCGATCGAAACCCTATGATGGAAAATGAAAAAAGTTCTCCGTAAAAATCCATCAAGATCGAAGAGCGACTTAAAGGCTAAACTCTTGGCTGTCTGGGAGTCAATTACGCCTGAGGAGTGTGCAGCGTTGCTTGCAACCATGCCTCTTCGCATTAAAGCTGTCATTGAGAGCAAAGGCGACACAACTAAGTGGTAGACGAACTATTTTGCGTGAGTGACAAGGGTAGACGAATACTTTTGCGTTATGTTTATTAGAATATTTTTTTTTTTAATTTTTATGTTGTGTAAAGTCATGAAAGAATTTCAGTTATGTTAAAATAAACTTTAAAATGTTCCTCAAATTGTGGTTTACTTTTTATTAAACGTTCTTAATTATTTTACCAATATTTACTTTCTATATTTTACGCACTATTTTCCATACTAGACGAACTATTTTGCATCGGGGCTCGTAGTTTACACCACATTACAAATTGTACGCAAGTGGCACCTCATCAACTAGATGGAGGCACGGGAAATAATGTACTGCAAGTGTGGTCTTTCGGCGTACCTATCTGAGTCGTTTTGTTGAAACTTGATGTGCCATTGAAAAACTGGTCTAACAGGGGCACATCCCGCGCGGGGCGCGTGGCTATACGCGCAAGTTAAAATACCCCTTATAAAAAGTTACTTGACACAATCGGCGTGGGCAAATTTCGTCGCGCATCCCGCACTGGATATGCCTCAGCTTGAAAAGAGCTTAACGCCCGTGTACTGTGCCTTTTAGCCGTTCTTGCGAGAATTTTAGCAGATACCTCATCCACTGTTGAATCCGTGGTCTACACCCTGCACATTACACCAGCGAATGGCTAGACAACGCTGCCTCCCCTTGGATTTAGTGGATTACTCTCATAGCATACAAAACGGAAAAAAGTACGTTTGTCTATCAAAGAAATTGAATTTGTTGCCAGCTTTTAGCGATGATTGATTTTCTCTTTTATTCGAAATTTATGCACTAATAGTTGTAGCCTTCACATTATATTTATGATTGTATGCGGTTGTCGGATTGATAGGGTCATATTACTCGTAGGTTGTTGATTAAGCTCGTCTGAGGAAAAATGAAAGAATTTGTTGACCATTTTTATTTAGTTAAGTCTCTAGTACGTTCACAGGCCTACACTGTCCTCCCATACCTATTAACGGTGTAATTTGAAAACATTGTAAAAGCTTTTATTTTTATAAGAGTAACCGTAGAGTTTCTTGGCGGCTCTTCTCCGAAACGACCAATTGGAACCGTGCACCTAGCTTCTGACATTTTATAAGTCACGTATGTAGGTTTATGTGAAATAAAATATTTTCAATATGAATTTTGAAGTACCCATTTTAGCCGCCAAGCAGCATTTGCTGTGTTCCTGTTTGAAGGGTTTGGCTGCCAGAGTAAATACAGATTTAACCTGTTTGTCTAGGATGATAACACCATCGGTATCGAGCACCGTATTACCTAGAGGTCATATTTGTTAAACATGCTTGTCGACCTAAACGATCTGTCGAACTAACGACCTGTCGACCTAACGTCCTATCGACCCAATGACATGTCGCACACTTGTTTGTCGAACTAGTGACATACATTCCTCTGTAATACCTCAGTCGGTCTATTCTGCGAAAATCTCACGGTGAAACATTCCATTTAATGCCAGGGATCGTAACAATTGCCAGCTTACTCCCAGATCACTTCAGCTAAGTTTTCACGATGAGATTTTTGCAGGTCGGCAGGTGAAATGATAGCTCACTTCACCTAAGTGTTCACCGTGATATTTTTACAGAATAGACCGGTTGAGGTATTATAGACGACTGTATGTCATTAGTTCGACAAACAAGTGTGCGACATGTCATTAGGTCGACAGGTCGTTAGTTCGTGAGAATTTATTGAATAGTTCGGCTGATGCTAGAGATTGACACATTTGACAGCTCACTCCAAGCTAAGCTTCACCTAAGTTTCCACGGTGAGATTATTACAGGGTGAGATTGGTGTGGTTGATGACCTAACATCAAGTGAGCTATCGGCCTGTTTACCATCCAATAACATAAAATAACGCGAGCATACCTGCATGATGAACACTACACAGGCCAAACTAAATTCGAGAGATACCCCACCGTGTATAATTACGCCGAATATATTCAGATACTCTCAAAAGCTAGCTGCTCGAGTGTTGGCATATTCAAAAATTTCAATACAAACCACTGAAAACCAGGCTTATGTGACACACAGTCTTGGAGACCTTCGAGTATGATTGTTAGTAGCATTATTTTACCCAGTTTTCAAACTATGTTTTAATATAAATATGCCGTGTTGCAATGACTTCATTCTCAACATAGCGTCATCAGAATGATGAAACGTGTACTATGAATGTCATTTATATGGCCTCAAGGTATATCACGGCAATTGACCGGACCGGTTCAGACTGACTACTAGTAAAGCCAAAGCATATAGTAAAAGAAATGGACAAGTGCGAGGTGAACTCGCGTGGTGAGGGTTCCGTACAATGAATATGTGATCTACCATGTTTTTTATTCCAATATAATTTATCTCAAGACCAAACTTAGAATTGCATTAATCAAGCTTAGCTTAGCTTGGCATTAAGTCCGCCTCTGTACATTTGTGTGCATAAAGTATTAAATAAATAAATAAATAAATAAACTTAGCATTGCAGTTGAAAAACATGTTCTCCCACACATTCCAACTCCAAATGTAAGTTTGTAGATGGATCAATAAATAAATAAAACCTTTATTTAGTGCACACAAAAGATATAGCACAACTAATAGAAAACAATTACGAAGGAATATATAATATGTAAAAAGTAAGGTAGAGATTTACCATGTTATTTTAACACCATAGACTTCTTATACATATTCCTGAAATCTATAAGTAAAGAACTATTTTTTGTATTTTTTTTTTAAATTTAGGCTTGGTAGTTTCGGAGTCAATTTTCATCTATTTTCTTAAAAAACTATTTATTATAAAATTATAAAAAAACAATATTTGAGACCCTCAGAACAATCCCTTTCATTTGATACGTCACACGGTACAATTTGCAAAGCCTTTTTCAAAATATTAACATTTTTGGGGTCAAAAGTTACCACCATATTCAAAATTCATTTATTTACGTTACACGTAACCACGTGTAACGTAAATCAGTCACAGAAATTCATAATGTGAAGTTGAAACTCGGTACACATATTATGTGTACCGAGTTTCGACATCGGTCCAGTAGATTCGGATTAAATTGGCGGTAACAGACGGACACACGGATACTATAGGTGTCTCGGGTTTTCATTCGGACATACGGAACCCTAAAAACTGAACAGTTTCACGTGTCTAGTCTTTAAGTATCTGCGGGGTAGTTGCATAACACACAAACTCACTAATGACCAATCAATCAATCATTTTTCTTTATTACACATAAACCTACATGGGCACTTATGAAAACGTCAGAAGCTAGGTACACGGTTCTAATTGGTCCAATTGGTGCTAGGTGCACGGATCGCAATGTCGTTCATTTTGACAGTTAAACCAGGTCCATTGCGTAACGTAAAGAATTACGCTCTTGAGCAGACAAATTAAACCTATGAAGCAATGGGAGGATATTGTTAGGTAATTGGGTGCTGGTCATACCAAAATGACGCAGGTTTGCCTTTACGCTTAACATAAGATAGGTAGGTTAAGCTTTCTTTATTTAAATACTTTTCAAACTTTCGACTTAATAAATATTTCTTTGTTTAGACGCAGAACTATAGTGTCTTTAGTTGCCTTTGTCTAGATCAAGCGTTGCTGTCAATCCTTATAAGCAGTGTGTGATCTGCATTATCAGCACTCGGCATCACTTCTGAACGTCAATGTGCAGACGCCGCGTATTCGGCATAATGCTGGATTACTGGACCAACTATTTTGATAAAGAAGTTGAAGAAACAGGAAGAATCTTTTTATTTTATGATGATTTGTATGAGAAATATGCTAATAAGTATTTTTTGAGCTGAAGCTCAATAAAAAAAATGTGAAGTAACGACATTTTTGGATAGGTTATGCATTTAAGTAGGTATCATGGCCTGCCGGGGTCGCGGGAAGGTACTAAAGGGTCACCGAGGCCCCTGGCAACATAGGCAATAGGAAGGAATACGGGTGGGTTTTAGTCAGTAAGAGTCTGACATACCCTCCCGCTCCGCCCAGAGCGGGAGAAGTTATTTGATGATTTCCCACCAAAAAAAAAGTAGGTATCATGAAAATAGCTTACCTCCTTGGCACATTCATGGTATCCAACTATCAATTAAATCACCTCGCACACTGTGCGTCTAGATGCTGCGACAAGTAGTGAGAGCGTGCGACTCCCCCCTAGCCTGCCCTTGCGATGGTGCAACTCGACCGCCAGGTGTGCTTTGATAAAAATTTGTGAGAATTGTCGGCCGCAGTCGGTCGTTGCATCTAGTCGCCGGGCTGTCGCAATCGCATGTCGCATAGTGTGCGCAATGTCTAAACGTTTTAGCTTTGATAGCGCCTTTATTTTGTAGCAGCAAGGGCAGTTTTTACCGATTTCAAAAAAGGAGCAAGTTCTATGTTCGGCTGTATGTATGTTCATCGATTTCTCCGTGATTACTGAGCCGATTTACGTGATTCTTTTTTCATTTGGTAGATGAGGCTCGCGCGGTGGTCCCACATGAATTTTATTACCTTGCTTGCGTAGTTTTTGAGTAAGCTTCAATAATACTTATTTTTTCACTCAATGTATGTTGATGATTTATTATAACTTTGTCAGTGATATTTACATAGCAGGTGTGAAAAGTATAAAACTTTATAGGTACAAAAAGAAATAACCGACTTCGAAAAAACCGGCCAAGTGCGTGCGGAACACGCACAATGAAGGGTTCCGTATTTGAGATGAAATTATCCCAAGAACATACTTATCATTCTAAAATAACTTTAAAACTACTTATATTAAAATTATAAAAAAATATTGGAGACCCTCACAGTAAGCCCTTATATTTAGTGTGTCACACAATACAGTTTGTAAAACTTTATTTTTAAATTTTCTAATTTGTCCCCCAAAAGTGCACGGAAGTGAAAGAGTACGGAACCCTAAAAATACACCACGAAGTGATTTTTTTTTTAATGTTATTTTTTCTCTTTAGTTTTTTTTTGTAAAAAGTATGTATGTTAGTTCAACTGTATTAACGGCAGATAAGATTCCATTGTTTTTGTTACCTAGAGTTACCTGAATACCTAGATTCAATTTAGTAACTCGAACCGTGTAAACCGGGTGCAATGCTTAAGTCGAGTGTATTATTAATAACTAAAGCCTGAACACACATTCTTATAAAACGCTAATAAGCCATCTCGTATTGAGAGTTGAGTACTACCCGAAATCACGACAAAATTAACCTTCTTAAGCTAGCAACCTTACGCCCTTGGAATAGAGTAGAAAATCCTATTGGTAAATAGCATATACAAGTTGGTGAAGTCTGAAATGAAACATTAAATATTCAGAAACGCAGACGTCGACTGATTTCTTTCTTCGTATGTCGCTTTGAGTCATAATAGGGTAGTCTAATATTAATGTTAGGGTGGCCTAAGAGTCGTATAGGTAACGTGTGCCGATATGTTTATATTCACGAATCTTTTTGAATTGGGGTTTTGCTTCTGATGGATTAAGATTTTTTTTTTGTTTTGGATCGTAAATTTGGAGAATTTTTGAAGGTTTGTTTAAGTATCCTGTCTATCCAAAGATTGTTAGTCAGATATCGCTGTTAGAGATGTAGTGAATAACGTGGCCGGTTTTATTCTAACCCGAATAAATAATCCGATTAAAACACCTATACAGGTAAACAATTTGTTTCACCAAATCACAGATATCTCTACAGCTATACATTTCACTTAGAAGATACCACTGATGATACATACAATCATTAAAAATTAACAAAAAAGAAACAATCTACAAAAAAAACAATGACTTACACAAACCTATACAGTTAAACAATTCGTTTCACTAAAGCACATACATATATCTCCACAACTATACATTTCACTTAGAAGATACCACTGATGTGATGATACATAAAATCATTAACAATTAACAAAAAGGAAACAATCTACAAAAAATAATGACTTACACAATAGCCCTTTTTAATAACCCAAACAGAATTTAATAGAAATTAATGATACACAAAGCGTTTGTCACCATTACAAATAATTGTATGAAATCATATAGTTTGTATGGGAGCGGTCCAAACTAGGATTTTATTGTAATAATAGATTCTTATCAAACGAGTAGAAGGGGCGATTTTTTTAATATCCCTAATAGATTTAAATGTATGTTCTAATATAGGTATGATTCGTGTAAGTCGACCGGATTAAATACGTTCCTAGCAGTTGAAACTTAAGTTTAATAAATATACATATAAACCTTCCAGAATAATTATATTCTCTAAATGATAGTGAACACCGTAAAAAAAATTGTTGCGTAGTGAACAAGAAAAACGCGGTCACACAGACAGACACGAAAAGCGACTTTTTAGTTTTATATTTTTTATTATTATTTTTATTTTTTTAATAATATGTATGTGTTTTATATTGATTTAGGACAGCCATCCGTCCAGGCTTTTAAGGTGGCCTAAATATTTTAAAGCCAAAAACTAGCTAAATACTATCAATACTTCAGTGAGGCGGGGAGGTTGGGTAATCGGACATTTTCATGAACAAGATATTAAAACAATAATATCTCACAATTATTTTTTCTTTATTTTAGTGTCTAATTTCTTCTTTTTAATTAGGTATTAACATTAGTTATAAGTAAAACTCATATGACTAACAACCTTGTCTTGCATATGGACTTTTTAGTCTGAAATAAAAGATTTTTATTTATTTTATTTAGAAATAAACAATAATTATAATAATAACCCCACCACCGTAACTCTACGTTGACGTTGTGGCGGGGCTTGTGCGCTTTAAACTCTAGGGAATTGTTTTTTTTTTTTTTGGTTGGGCAATCATCAAATAACTTCTCCCGACTCCCTACTGACTAAAACCCACCCGTATTCCTTCCGTTGCCTGTGTTGCCAGGGGCCTCAGTGACCCATTAGTACCTTCCCGCGACCCCGGCAGGCATCGGCCCTAGTGGATCGCTACATTTATGCTGACGATATCTCTTTGAGGCGCACGTGGAATACAACGCGCCGTCGACCCGGGCCTGGTCCTTACCGGACGGTGAGCTACCCATTGCTCACCGTCCGCAAGCCCGCCTACGGTGGTCGGAAATCCGCCCGGGATTCCCGACGCCCAGGGCGTCTCCTGCGGCGGCTAGGGGCGAGAGGGCGCGAAATTTGGAACTCTAGGTCTGTGCCCATTATTGAGTGTGCAAGTTACCCCCAGCCATTTTATCGGTTTATTTTTTATAAAACATTGGTCAGGTAGGAGCCATAGCCTTTCCATAGTCTTAGGAAACCGATGCACTATAGTCTCCCAAACCCATATCCCATTATGTTGTTTCAATGTTCTGCAATAGTCCTGCACCAACCGGGGACTGTCCTTGGGTGGATTTGCATAGTGTATACAGGGATAATCGTCGGTTGGTGCCGTTGTTGGTCCAAGGGGCCACTGCGAGTTGGCTTCGACCCCTCGTACGCCTTCCAAAGGACCGGGACCCCATGGTCCCGAGATAAGTAAGGACATAATAATAATAATAACTCCACCGCCATATCTCTACGTTGACGTCGTGGTGGGGCTTGCGCGCTCTGAACTCTAGGTCTGTGCTAGTAGAGTTTACTTTGACGGAACAGGTTTAGGGTAAGGAGCCAAACCAAGAGAGATACAGAAACCCGCAGGGCAGCATGTGGCGAGCTGTTGGGCAGTAGCGGCCCCACGGACCCTATCTCCTGGGAGAAGTCTTGTTTCTCATCTCTGGCTTGCCTTTATTGGCCGGCTGTAGTGTACACTGACGAGGAACAGAGCTCCCACCCATTCTTGCCTTTGTTGGCCGGCTTTAGTGGAGATTCGCAAGAGCAAACGTGCACGGAGAAAGGAAGTATTCCAGTAAGTGCTCGTAGGGATCTTGACTATCTTCCGGGCTCCGGGACTGTTCTGAAAGCCGTGGAATACCTCTCCACTCCTCAATCACCTCAGGACATGTTGCCCCTTGTCGCTACGTCACTATGTGCTAGCGACAGTTTCCGGGGGCCCATTATTGAGTGTGCAAGTCACCCCCTGCCACTTTATCCGTGTATTACGTAACATTGATCAGGCAGGAGACATATACCTTCCATAATTTTAGGTTACCAATCCACTATAGCCACCCAAACCCATATCTCATTATGTTTTGTTTCCATGTTCTGAAATAGTCCTGCACCAACCTGGGGTTGTCCTTGGGTGGATTTGCATAGTGCATACAGGGATAATCGTCGGTTGGTGCCTCAACACTTAAAATTGTCTAAGGGGCCTCTGCGAGTTGGTTTCGGCCTCTCGTACGCTTTCCAAAGGTCCGGGACCCCAGGGCCCCGATATATGTCAAAGACATTTATTAAAATAATGATACCATGATAACATTATGATTTACATTAATTACAACTGAGGAAAATTGTATTCTAACTGTAATGTAGGTTTAGATAGTAGATACTTGAGTACTTTACTTTTTTTATTATTTTAGTATTTTCTTCTTTTTTGTGTGCATGAATAATCATCACCATCCTGCCTTTATGTTAAATTTAGGGTTAAAGTCATGTCTCCTTTGTCCATACATGGCTATTATCCCTTATCTCAGTAGTCACCTCTTTTCTAGCCATATCATCTTTCACACAATTCATTCATCGTTTCTGTATGTGTGAGCATAAAAAGTAAAGTACGAACGAATTTTTCAGTACCGCTCATTCTGTAGCTGTACAGTTATATCACACATTAGCTATAATATCTGACCACACCCGTCTATTGGCTGACCTCCATTGCTGGTCGTGGAGTTATATTAAATAGTTATGGAAGCATAGTTTTATGACAATATTATGACAATGTTTATGTGTCTGTTCTGTGATGGTTAAAATTTTCATATAAAAGGCTTAACAAAATATTTATACTTATATAAGTGGGCCTTATATCAAGTAATCCAATTACAATACATAAGAACTTCACATTTGTCCTTGATTAACTTCAAACATGTCGTTTAAAGATGATTGTTTATTTTCCACTTTAATATTATCAGTTACATTACATACTCGGTACTTATCACTAATTGCCACTAAAAATTCTCTCATCATTGTTGTTAAAAACATTGTGATAACCGCGGCTTCACTTATTTTGAATTAATAATATATGTTTGTAAACATGTGGCTTCTGTTGTGTATAAGGGACTTAAATAAGAAGTAATTTGATGCCAGTTAAATGCAGTGAAATAATCATTAATTTAATATCAAATAAAAGATTATCGAGCTACAATTCAATTCTACAAACAGATAGCATCATGTTATTTCAATGTTCATGTTTCATGTTTTTTTTATCACGAACGACATACTTTATTTTATAACACATTTATCTGTATACATTGAGAGATAATTTAATCACATCAGTCTCTTCTATGTCAGCATTACAGATCAGACGTTAGACGGGAATAAAGTTGATAAAAATGAGTTTTGTGAAAAAAGTTGTTCTGATCACAGGAGGTAGTGCCGGTATCGGTGCTACCACAGCAGAGTTATTCGCTAAAGAAGGTGCTTCAGTAGCTATCGTTGGAAGAAACGAAGCCAAACTAAAAGAAGTTGCTGACCGTTGTAAGAAATTGGGAGCAGAAACTCTCGTTATCAAAGCAGATGTATCCAAAGACGAAGAAGCAGACGTAGTTGTCAAGAAAACTATCGACAATTTCGGAAAACTGGATGTGCTAGTCAACAACGCCGGAATATTGAGAGAAGCTGGTATTCTGTCTGACCATTTTCTGAAGACTTACGATGATGTTATGAATATTAACATCCGAGGTGCTGTCCGAATTTCCTACTTCGCCGCTCCCCACATCATCAAATCTAAAGGGAACATAATCAACGTTTCGAGTATTGCTGGCACCTGCACCACCAGACCGAACAACATAGCATACAGGACATCAAAGGCTGCAATGAACCATTTTACTAGAAGCCTTGCTTTGGAACTTGCCCCTCATGGAATAAGAGTCAATTCAATCAGTCCTGGTCCAGTCCGTACTAATATCTTCGAAGGAATGGAAGTCAATGTAGAAAGCCTGAAGAACAACACGGCGCTGAAAAGAATATCGGAGACTAGTGAGATCGCTGATATGATAGTGTATGTAGCCGGTGATAAGGCCAAGGGCATTACTGGCTCTGATTACGTAATTGATAACGGGACTCTATTGGTATAAACACACATGCTTAGGATAGTGTTGACATAGCAAATATTGTCAGGAACTAAATGTATTTATCGCTATTTGCAATTTTGTGTTGTATGTACCTATAAGTTATTAATGATTACATAATTGAATAAAAATGTATTTTATGTTTGTCGTCTCGTTTGTAATTCCAACATGTGACTTTGTTAAACAAGACTACGTTGACGAGCGGTCAAGTTTAGTCTATTATTTTGTTTAGTTTAAGTTTATCTGTGGCAGCATCTATGTACATTACCACATGCGAACTACACAATACACTGACGTCACGCAAAATCCTGCATCGCGCAAGTAGAATTTGTAACTAGCATATATACAACATCAACCGTAGGGCAGTTGCCCACCAGACACGACACTCGTCAGGTCGGAGGATCCTCCCTAATCTATGGAGAATAAGTGAACTTTACACCATGTTCCTCATACCTCTTTCTATTCAACTGCGTTGGATGGTGGTTTGAAGAATCAAGGTTAATCAAAAGTTTAAAAAAAATTGCAAGTTAACATTGATGAGCCACGAGTGGTTTCATTTTTATGAAAAGATGAATAAAAAAATGCCTTTTAGTGCCTAATGAAAATAATATCAATATACACAAGTGCTAAAATAAACTTATAAGCGCTTCAGGCGTTAAAAGTAGATTTTAAGAAAAAATCAGTACGTACCTTACCTAGGTTTTATTAAAATCCTAAATAGATTTAGTGCTCACATTCTGTCTGGTAGGCTAACGGCGAAGATGGCGAATTGGACCGCACCACTTAAGAAAGATTGAACTACAAAACAGCAAACAGCCGTGACGAATAGAATAACGAAGGGATGTCTTTCCCCAGCATTGGGACACTGCAGTGCCACTACCAGCCTATCACTGTCCCAATACAGGTCAAAGGTCACCTCTCATACAGAGAAGACACGAGCAATGATCACCACGCCTGCTCAAGATGGGTTGGCGATTTCAGACTTGTATTTCCTCACGTTGTTTTTGTTCACCGATGTGAGTAATGTCCAAGATAAACTTAGAATCGCGGGAAAGTTCTAAAGGGTTACCGAGGGCCCTGGCAACACAGGAACACGAACAACGGAACGAACACGGGTGGATTTTAGTCGGTAAGAGTCTGGCACACCCTCCCGCTCCGTCCAAGCGAGAGAAGTTATTTGATAATTGCCCAAACAAAAAAAAAAAAACTCAGAGTACATAATTATGAGTTTAAAACGTCACATTGCCTGGATTGGGAATCTATGGGTTGCTGTAAATAATAATACTCGTATTATATTAATTCTAAATAATGTCAATAGAAAAATGCCACCACTTGCATTTTAGATACCAAACAAAGACAACCGATATGCCCTGAAAATGTATAATTATTATACAATGTCCAAATAATGAGTATAGCATAATCATTATGACAAAATAACTTAATATATTCGATATTTATCAACATAATGATGCTGTCGTGATAATTTTGTTATTTTAAAACGTATATTAATGTTTATCTATATTAATCTGGGCACAAATTAGAAAACTAAGTGATATCGGCTCGTCCTCGTAACACTATACTGCGTTACAAAACAATAATAGCAGCTGAAAAGGCTGCTTAACTTAAATGGAACGGGGTAGGTATTGAAAGTTCGTGGGGATCACCCTGATTAGGATAGATTTATTGGATGGAATCAAACACGGCAGATGCGACCTGATGACGGGCCTTTTTATTGTTGACAGGTGTCACAGATAGACCACAGACTACACAGAGCACATTTTGACACAGAGTACACTACTGGTACATTTTAAAGAATATGCCACAGGCTGACTTATATATACATTAGATGATTACAGAACAAATATTATGTTCCTTTACATTCGGACTTCAGGGAGGGAAAATATTCAAATGCGATTTTTTCTGGTAATGATAAATACGTATTCAATACGTACTCAATACGTCTAGCGCCACACACTTTTCTGTGTCAAAAACAGGAACTAATGAATGTTGCCACTTAATTTTTAACAGTAGGACATGGCTCCTAACCTGTCAGTGTTGCTGTGGCTGTATTTCAAATTAAGAGGAATGAGTGCATCTACCGATATTTAGTAATAATATACCTTTATTATCATACCACAATTGATCTATATAGTAGTGTTAGAAAAAAAAAACTTAACACTAATGTTAGTATCCAAATAATAATATTACGCTAGGTAAAGTCTGGAGCCGAACACACTATCCCCGTAGTATGCAGTAAGCACTCGAAAACGTATGGATTCCGACCCAGTGACGCAGTATTGGACAAGCTTTGTCTCTGGGACAGCAACGCATCCGCGATTCTTCTGGTGGAAGCGTGTATTAACGACCTATCAACACTTTCGTAGTTTGCCACCCAATCACATAAAAAACAACATTATACAATTTTCATACATGCATTTGCTTACAGTCACAATTGAAATACAACAATTACAAAATTGGGAATCACCAAAGAAATAATCGAGCCTACTTCAGCAAATAACCGTTATCAATAACATAACAGGACCCAGTTACACTCCTTGCCTTGTCACTGGCTAGGTACAGGATTATATCACCAATCTCATCAGCATCTGAAATTCTTCCCAATGCTGTCATACTCGCAAAATTACTACCCTGCATTAATTCTGGAACCGTGCCAGAACTAGATATTATGTCAGTTATAACTGGTCCAGGATTGACAGAGTTCACTCGCACGCCAGAAGCGGCTAGTTCCATTGCAGCATACCTTGTAAAATGATCCATACCAGCTTTGGAAACGCTGTAAGACATCATTCCTGGTATAGTAGTCAATGTAGATGCAATACTGGATACATTTATGATGTTGCCTTTTGTTTCTATGAGGTGAGGGACTGCTAAGTTGGTGATGTGGATGACAGGGCGCAGATTTGTGTTCATAACCTCATCGTAGTTCTGTAATAGATTGGGTTGCAGTATACTCGCAAACCGCAATATGCCAGCGTTGTTGACGAGTACGTCGAGTTTCCCGAACTTGTCTACAGTTTGTTGGACGACGGTCTTGGCTTCCTCTTCTTTGGAGACATCTGCTTTGATAACGAGAGTGTTGGCTCCATGCTGCTCACAACGTTTAGCGACTTCCTTTAGTTTATCTTCGTTTCTTCCGACGAAGGCAACAGAAGCGCCCTCCTTAGCAAATAACACCACAGTAGCTGCTCCGATGCCGGAGCTACCGCCCGTAACTAGGACCACTTTGTTGGCAAACATGATAAACTACTATACGACTCGAAATTCTTTCGCTTACTAACCCAAAGTTGTTTAAATGTATAGTTTTAATCTAACAAAAGTTATCGCCTATTTATTTAATTCATTATTGGTAACTGATAAGATAAATCGTATGGAGCTAATCGTGTTCTATTTTATTATACGACTGCCCATAAAAAGGAGTGTTATGTTTTCAGGGTTCATGTATATTTGCGAGTTTTTTTATTCCACCATAACTTCTAAACGGCTTAACCGATATTAATGTATGTGGTATCCTTAGAAGCGTTGCGTTATCGCAGGTAACATAGGCTGGTGAAAATTTAAACAATTTAAGGGGGAAGCCATGATTCATGAAAAAAGTAAATTTTTTTCATAATCATTTTACTACTTGTACTATCATCATCGTCTAGCTAGAGCTTGCTTAGTACATAACATTCGTTCACTAACAACATAGAAATTAAATAAATATAACAGTAGGTACTATTCAATATCCCATAGAAAAACTTATAAAATAAAATATTGTTTTATCACTAAAAGGTATAAAATAAATAATAAATAATGAAACTGTTCATTGCAGTCGGGGGATGGTTCCTTGGAACAGATTTTTTCAGGTCCCCCGACTTCGGTGAAAATATTGGTATTCAGTTCAAAATCGTTTAGCTTGTTTTTAATTTTTTAGTTCAATTTTTGTAATTCACTTTTTGACAAGGCAGGCGTGTTTTTGAGTTTGTATAATAATTTACTTTTAATTTTATACCTTTTAGTGCTAAAACGATATTTTTTTTTCATTTTAAAGTATCTATCTTTATCACTGTCCCCTACCTCCTGCAAAGAATTATTATTCTGTACCTTTCATTTTTACCACACCTTTAGTTTATCAAGCGTTTTGCTGTTGCTTTTTCTCGTTATCATTTATCTGAAACATAATTTCTGTTTTCATACTAATACTAACAACTAACTGTCTAAATGATAATTCATTTTATTACTGTAAGTAGGTTTGTACAAACACTTTTACGTCAATCATGTTTTAATAAGTAGATGAGGTCAGCCTTTCCTATCTGACTACTCCGAGAAGAAAGGCGGAAACAAAGTCAGAGTTCACAGTCTCTTTTAAAGTCCAAACATAATCTTGGTCAGATCATGTGAAGACTATGTAGATTGATGTCTGAAATGGTCTTTTGAGGAAATAACCACACAGATTGAGTGAGCCTGTCCAGTCAGTGCACGCATTTGTCAGTAATCGTGCAGCTTAACTCAGAACTTAAGGAGCTCAAGGATTCAACGAACAATACCAAAGAACAGGCATTTGGGTAGACCGCGTAATTTACTCAAACTGCCAGACCATGATTAAAACTAACTGCAAAAAAATAGACAATGACCCACATAGTCTTCACATACGAGTATATAAAATTCACCAATGTCAATGTGTATATAAAAATCCGGAAATAATCTTGGTCAGATCATTTGAGGACCATGTAGATTGGTGTCTGAAATGATCTTTTGAGGAAAGAACCTTACATATTTCAGTGCACATGTCCAGTCAGTGCCTGACAACCACAGCCATCAAGTATCTTGACTTGGCTCGCTAGGCTGTCGACATGTGGGATGTGGACTCAACGATCATTGTGCCGATAGTCATGCCAAGAGCCTCGACCAACACCTGAGGAGGCTCTCGTTGGGCAACTGGATCAAAGGCCTGATTCAGGAAGCGGTACTTCTGGACACGGCTTGTATTGTAAGGAGGTTCATCTCGCTGGAGCTCTGACCGCCGGTCGGTAGGTTGGACTCTGTTCCCAATACCGGCAGGCTACAATTTTGTATATTAACACATAACATAACTTCACGCCTAGTTTCCCCGAAGGGTTGGGCAGAGGTGTACCTGTAGTACTCCCACATTTCGCCAGTTATGTTTAAGTCCCATGTAATAGGGGGCGAGCCTATTGCCATCAACCGGGCACAATCCAGACTCCGGGCTGCTACTGAGAAATTCATCATCTGCCTAGCCTTTTCCCAACTATGTTGGGGTCCGCTTCCAGTCTTACCGGAAACACCTGAATACCAGTATTTTACATGGAGCGACTGCCTATCTGACCTCCACAACCCAGTTACTGGGTGACATGATACCCCTTGGTAAGACTGGTTGTCAGACTTTCGAGCTTCTGACGACCCGTAACGACTGTCAAAGATCTACAAATGACAGCCGGGACCAACTGCTTAACGTGCTTGCCGAGGCACGGAGGGGTCTTGGTATGTAAAGATGGTTACCCATCCACGGACCACCCGCCACAAGCGTAGCTTAACCTGATCGATCGACCCGAGCGACTGTTATTGCTTCGCCACAAGCCCCTCTCTCCCTCGCTGCTACGGAGAAATTCCAGATAGAAAAACATAATAACACTTTGCCCGACCTGGGAATCGAACCCAGGACCCCATGCTCAGCAGTAACGCTGGCGACCCTTAGACCAACGAGGCAGTATTTATTATATTAGAATATTTAAAAATGTTATTGATACGTATATTTAGTATATTTATGATAGGTAAATAAAAGTAGGTACACTCGCAAACAGAACGGTCTCGATATTTAAATCAAACATAACGTGTCACTGAAGTTCACTAATTGCCCACACGCATGCAATGTAACCGTTATTAATATAACTACTCTAATATATTTTTGGTGGCGCGTGTACTTGTGGCATTTTAATGTTAATTGACTAGTGTACGCGGTTGTACATGTATTTAATTATAAATCTTTTTTTGATTATGGATATTTAACGTGTATGACTCGGTGTTCGGTCCCTACAGGGTGGGGTATTCCAAGGGCTGTCAACGCTATCTTTACGTTCCTTTTTTCAGATATTGAACATGCAAGAGTTGCATTTAAATATTTAGAACTGTTTTGTTCAATAGCAAGGAATGTGAAGTCATTTTTATGGTTGTGAAATAAAGATTCAAAGGTCAAAATACAGCAGTGCATATTATTCGGGGAATGTCTTGATTTAACATAAAACATATCCTGTGACACTCGGCAATACTGTAGCTTCCCATAAGTGAAAGAATTTTCGGAATCGGATCCGTAGTTCCGAAGATTACCGGGCATACAAACTCACAATATTTAAACTTTACAATAAGTATTATGAGTACAGATGAGTTTGTTCTGATAGTTACTTTTGACGCATTTAGTAGTTTTCAGGATTGTGCTACCCGAATGGTGCTAAACGGAAGTTTAATATAAAGCTTCGCTGTCTGTCCGTATGTCTGTCAGCGGGCTGTATCTCATGAACCGTAATAGGTAGACAGTTGAAATTGTCACAGATTGTGTATTTCTATTGCCGCTATAACAACAAAAAAAAAAACCATAAAAAAAGTTATAAAATCAAAGACCCTCTCTGTACACGAATCGTGTTTTTTTCAGCGTTTTTTGCTAAGTATTGTACGGTGGTACGAAAACCTTCGTGTGCTAGTCTGATTCGCATTTGGTCGTTTTAATTCCAAAGAAAGAAATTTTTGATTTACTTCGCGCTAAGCCTTTGCCTAGAAAATTTCCCAACACTCCAAAATAACCATTTTCAATTCTAACGCAGTAAAAAATTGTCATGATTGAAAACAAAAACACTCTAATATCACATACGAAAAACATAAAATTATTAAGGTCAAAACAACAATAATAAATCATGCGACAAAACAATCAAATCTAATACGTATGGCCCCAATCCTCGCCCACTAGTTGAGAGGACATATTTTATTAATTACCTTACAGCGTTATCACGAAATATTACCTTTATGTCGCATATTTGCATATCGTGTTAGTCTATACGAGAATTTGGGCGCGCCGAGCATGCGATGACCGGGTTGAGGCACGAGCGGCAGCGGAAGCGGGTGTGTAAAAGATTTTGGGTTACAAAAACGAGCAAAACGTGTTTAGGGAATGTGTGTTTGTGCATAGGCACTATTATGGCTACATACTTAAGTATTTTGTTTGAATAGTATAATGCCATCAATGCTTATAAAGTTTCCACTTTTTTGGTTGTAGGATATCCCGGTTTACTCACGATGCTTTCCTTCATCACAATGGCCGTCACTGCTCTTTCTTGGGGGGTTATTATTATTATTATTATTTATTTATTTATTTCAACCAACTTAGGATCATAGTGTACAATTTATTAAAATCAACAACACAATTAAAATCAACATCACAATTAAAATTAAGATCAAAAATTAAAATTATAATACTTGTAAAAATGAAATCAAATCAAAAAAAAAAATAAAATTAAAACAAATTAGAATAAAAAAATTCTTTTTTTTTTTAAAGCACAAAAATTTAAATTGTTATAAAATTAAATCAAATTAAAACACAAATTAAAATTATTATAAAGTTAAATCAAATTAGAATACAATCAACAATACAATTAAAACAATATCTTAACATTAGTAATTAGTAGTTAGTTAGTATTAGTTTATACCACATCATCATCATCTGCCTAGCCTTTTCCCGGTGTTGGGATCGGCTTCCTCCATTCTTACCGGATACAGCTGAATACCGGTATTTTACAAAGAGCGACGGCCTATCTGACCTTCACAACCCAATTACTGGGTAATACGATACCCCTTGGTCAGACTGGATGTCAGACTTTTGGGCTTCTGACTACCCGTCACGACTGTCAAAGATCTTCGCCTGACAGCCCATGATTCACTCCCTCTTATTTCAAAACGTGTCTTTAGTCTATTGTTATTACCATTTCAACTTTTTGGTACTTTCCAAGACTATCGTTAAGCCACGCCATACATAGTTATACCAGTAGGTGTACACAAGTGCGAAACGCCGGGGCGTAACTCTGCTGCCGCGAGAAATCGCGGAACAGCGGGTAGAGCTCCGGTGTGATCTCATGGCGACATGGAGAGTAAGATTGTCGCAACCCAGTGCTGGGCACGCCACAATTGCGGCGATAAGTCCCCTCTTTGAGGAGTGGCTAGACAGGCGCCACGGCGTCCGCCCAGAGCGTGAGAAGTTAGGTACACCAGTATTTTACATGCAGCTACTGTCTATCGGATCTCAGATTGGCTTGGAGGAACTGTCTATCGGATTCGTTTATACCACGTGCAGGGCAAATATTAACTGTCACCCTGACTTCTCGCTCAGCAACACTGTCCTAGCTGCAAGTGATAATAGCTATATGAACCCTGAACTCTTATGACTTAAATCATGTCATATATTTGATGAAAATTTGGGCGTATCCATCGAAATACGACCGCGACTGTCCTCGCGTTCATTTTAATGATTTTGATAGACGCGCGATTCAGAGCCACAATATTTATATAAAAGCTTTTTATTTGATTAATTTTGGTTAGTACTTTGGGCATCATTGGTTTATGTTCCGTATTACATAACCTACAATAATATTTCTTACACAATACGACGATATATTTTTTTTAGTGAAAACTTTAGGCGTCTTGAGCGATTTTTGGTAGGCAACAAACTTAGGTGTTGTTTCGCGTCACCGACATGCTTACCGCGACTAGTTTATGGGACGTGTTGCACCAGACTGGCGACGTGCAGCGGCCTGTGTTCATGCATACGCATATATAGATATGTATATATGTATATCGACGGTTAAAAGGTAATAAGGCATTAGCGACATTTTGGTGGAAAATGAGTTATGAATGCCATCCTTCTCAATCTCTTTTTTTGGTAGGATGGTTTTCATAACTTATTTTCGACCAAAATGTCGCTTATTACCTTATAACCGTCGATATATGTTATTCCAAAGTTTTAAGATTTCATTTATATCGGCAGTCCATGACTGCGTATTTTGTTCTAGTTTCGCTGTCTCACTCCTGGTCAAAGCCCTCCCTCCACTCCTTCCATCATCTGCGAGACCGCGCGTCCTTCTAACAGTTGGATGGAACCTTTCCAATTCGTCCCGCCATCTTCTACGTGGCCTGCCGCAACCCCGTCTGAGTGTCTTAGGGCACCGGTTGTGTGCTATTTGTGCCCATAGTTTGTCCGGCAATGTGGCAGACATTTCCTGTAAGCTGTTATATTTACTAATTAATTAACAGTGTAGTTATGTATGTTTACCAGCATCCATGGGCATATTCGCGGGTCGTTTGAACCCACATGCCTACCTCAGAAGTTCATAACCCTGTTACTGCTACCACATCCACCTGAAGTTGAAGCACACATCAATTAGATAGTGTTAATAACTCGAACTAACGTGTAAGAGCAATGGTGGGGCACAAATCGTTAGTGTCAACAACGGTCAGGAACTTGCTCGGCAAATATTCCACCTTTGGACCTGTCTTGGGATAGTGTGCCTGTAGGTTGCGGTAAGGAGGTACAGTCCTGAAAGCAATGACTGGTTTTTAGTGTAACTAGCTGTGCCCCGCCGTTTTACCCACATAAGTCTCAATCCATTGGGAATATTGGGATGAAAAGTATCCTATGTCCTAATTCAAGTCATGGTCTACCCATGTGCCAAATTTCATCCAAACCCGTTCGTCTGTAGCGCTGTTAATGGAAAAGTGCCCAAAACGCTAGCAGGATAGCCACGTTGAATGGCATCCCTGATTCATTGGCCTAAAAATAAGTCAGCCCAGGCACGTGAAGAATCGACCAACCGCTTGACGATTGGTCCACTTTGAGCCTCATTGAGATAAATCATTTTGGCTTTGTTACTTACCTGAAAATACCATTTCAGACACTAATCTACATGGTACTCTCATGATCTGACCAAGATTATGTCTGGAAAAGAGACTGTGACCTCTGTGTTTGTTTCAGTCTTTCTTTGCAGAGTAGTCGGATAGGAAACACCGAACTTATCTAGTTTTAGAACATAATTTATTTTTGCCGTGTCAAGTGTTTTTTTAAACAATTTACAGAAATCAATATTATTTATCTTATCATTTAAACCATGGTCACTCTACAACCAAAACTCAAAATGTACAACTTGGACATAGTTGCTCACAGGAGCGCCGCAAGGGTTATTGTTTGATCTCTAATCAATCCAGGGGTGGCAAAGTTTCTAGTGGTTGCTAATTAGGGATTATGTATGAATTTGTATGTTTGAACAAGATTTTGGGTTATGCTGGTATAGGAAACCTTGTAAGATGTGAAGGCACAGCTTTTTACAAAAAAGCCAGATTGAAATGTGGAAATGTTTTTTCGATCACAGATATATAACAATTAATATATTGAGTATTTGCTACAGCGCTAATGATAAACGATGAAGTTGTTTAAATAGCGCGTAGTGTTTATAGCATGTATTATATCAGAAAGGTGTGGGTACATTTGGGTCGAGTAGGTATTAAAGTTTTGTATGGGGCTGTTGACATTTTTTTCTAGATTACTATGTTGGTTCCATGGAGAAAGTTGTTTAGTTAGATGGTCTGTACCATTTTGTAATTCACACCCTTAAATATGGTCACACTTCTCAGATACATGCTGTATAACTGTACTAGGTACTCAACGAGAAACTTATATATGTCCTTAGGTGTGTCCGTGACATCACAGCGGGCCCTATCAGCAGACTTAGCATGACGTTTTCTATTTCTACGAAGAATAGACATGGATCTTTCTATACAAAGTGAAATTTCGTTTCTCTATTTTTGAAATTGCACCGTAATCTCTATTCTTATGTAATCTGTCATTTTGTCTTTCGTTTCTAACGATCTTTGTCTAGGTCGTTTTTTATGTAGACTATCTCAAAATAAAGTTTTCTATTCCAAACTGTCAAAATCACACTGACACACGACGGCCACAAGGTATATACGGTTATCTACAAAATCATGATGTTACAGGAGATCGTTTTGAATGCAAAACTATGATAATTAAAAGAAGAACAAAGCTATCTTCTCCTTTTTTAAATCATTTAGTAAATAGGGCATTACCAAGGAAACGGTTAAGGCCAATATTACTATAATATATTTTTGTTCCAAAATACGGTACTTTGACACTTTGAGAAAAAATGTTGTAGTTGTATTTATATTCAAATTCAAATTAATTAATTTATCTATCACAAAGTTCTTAAAGTTCTATACAAGTAACATAGTATGAAATTATCACTAACAGTAGACTTAGACGGATAAAACAGCGGGTCCCAAACTACGCGCAGCCTGTACCTTGGTGACCCAAACACTACACAAAGTTAAAATTTAATGGGTTCTGCTAGCGCACGATTGATATTCATAAGTTCATTACAACATTTAGAAGACTTACTGTGAAAACGAAGAAAATATAAATAAAAACAGATTATCATACAAAAACAGTTAAGGTGAGCAAGTGTGTGGTGTAAGAGTGAGTGAGGGTATGTATTCTATCAAAGAGTATGTATTAACATGTGCTGCAAAGTAAACTTTCTTTGTCTTCATAAGTTCGGCCCAGCAACCATTCTTTTAGTTTATTTTTGGCTTCAGAGTAGTTTGATACCGTGAAATTTTTGCTTATAGCATAAAACACCCGTATGGATAAATACGACGATAACCAGGTCGCAAAGCGGGTTTTTGTTTTTGAAAGGGGGATTCTTTCAGCTGTTTTCTTACCCCTCTTACTGCAGCTAAAGCGTTGTGTGTTAACTTTTATGAGGTTTAGAAGTGATCGTAAGATGAACAACTGAGAAACGTCCGTAGAGAAACGCCGTGGCTTTCCCAGGAGTACCTTGAGGACAGCCCGCTGCACCCGTTCCAGCTCCAGCATGCATGTCTTACACAGTATTGTAGGACAGATTGGCATATAGAGATGTAAACCTGTAAACATAATTATATCCTTAGGAGCACTGACTCGTAAGAGTTATATACGTGACTTAATATCAGTAAAACTAGAGTGTCACTATTGTGTTAGATTTGATGTTCGTTTTAGGGTTCCGTAGTAAATAAGGAACCCTTATAGTTTCGCCATGTCTGTCTGTCTGTCGGTCTGTCTGTGTCTGACCCCACTGTAGCTCAGAGACGCTTAGTACTAGAAAACTGTAATTTGGCATAGATATACATATTAATCACGCCGACAAAGTACTAAAATAAAATCATGAAAAAAAACATGTTTAGCGTACCTCGTAAGCAAGCCTTGCAAGTAATGTGGGGGTGATATTTTTTGTTCTCGTCTACCCTATAGTGTGGGGTATCGCTGGATCGTCGTTCAAAAATATTGCAGGTCTCTGAACACCAATTTTCGATTTAAAGATCCACTTGCGTAATATTAAGCATTAAAGTGCTAATTATTGTTAGCGTCAAGTGCCCCCCCCCCTCCCTCCCCCCGCCAGCTAAATAGTTGTTTATAGAGATGTGAAAACAGTCATGGCAGTAGTACATATAATGAAATAAACACGGTACAATATTAAAAAACTGGTAACAGATTACATAGAAGCTAGATTTGACAAATTCCCTGGATCTCACACTAGGATTCCCTATATTGTGTGGTCCAGTTTCTTCCCAAGCATGGCAAACATTTTCATATATTTAGGAGAATTAATAAATTAGAAAAAAAGTAAATGTATAAAAAAGTTAACTAAAATTATATTGTGGAAAGACGGTTTGATGACAAGATGTTTAGGTGCTTTGTCGAGTGTTTGTGGTTAAAATGGGTTGGTTGGTTGGCGCATGTTTTTTTTTTTTTTTAATTGATATATTTTCTTTCTTTTGAATTTTGCTAAGGGAATACATACTTTTTGGCCTCGGCTGTAGAGTGTACTGTATAAGTTATGATTATATGAAGGTACTTATGTGTAAGTAAATATTTACCTCCACTACCAACTTTCCAATATAGTGGCGCAACAGTTGCTCAACTAACTGTGGTCCGACTCCGTAGGCTCAGTTTCAATATTTGTGTTCCACAATAGCTTCGTATCGAAAGTTTCCCTGGCTATATCATCGCGAAGTAATATGAACACAGAATAATAAGTAAATGGAGTGATCATGCTTGTATTCCTCGATAATAGCATCGTATGGTCTGACCTGAGAGAACAGTGGTGGCCCAGTGGTAACAGCCCCGACTTACGAGTTGTAGGTCATGGGTTCAAACTCAGGCAGAAAGCCTGCCTGGGTTTCAACCCACGATGGTGTAAATAATTTCATCACCACTGCTCTCAAAACTTTAAAGTAAAACAACCAAAAATTCGAAGATATGTGACAACTACTCACATATTAGTCCACTCCCTCTCGAAGAGAGGAGGCCTGTGTCCCAGCAATTCCCAACATTATAGGTTGATTATGATGGCCTGACCAAGATTATGGCTGGACTTTAAAAGAGACTGTGAACTGTGAGCTTATTTCGGTCCTTCTTCTCAGAGTAGCCGGATAGAAAACACCGAACACATCTGGTTTTAAAACACGATTTATTTTTGACGTGTAAAAGTGTTTTTGAACCATATTACAGAATCATTTATCATCGTCGTGTAACAAGTGAACAGCCCGTGGTAATGGAATTCAAACTGCGTTACTTGTCTAGTATGCTACTAATTCAGCAGAATTTAACTTGCATTTTCTGTTTCCTTTACCAAAAAAACCTAAACTTAATTTAAAAGAACATTTATATCGTGAGTTTGGTCAGCGTATGCATTTTTCAAACGTATATGCAGCATAGACACTGCGCAAATGCAACGTTGAGCCACGTTAAAGAGGCGTATTTTCAATAGGAAACGAAAATTTTGTTACATCCGTGATTTGATCTCACGATTCCTTCAGATATGCCATAATAATGGCCGTGCTCTGTGCAAAAAGGGTGAAACAATGGGCGGGTTTATCGCAATCATTGACAGCCTGAGTATAACTGCTTAGCATTCCATCTTCCATCTCATCTGTGTCTCAGAGCTCATCATCTGTCGGTTGTAGTATTGACTCTAACTTACATAGCTCTCATATTGAGTAAGTTGTTGCTTGTATAAGGAACTAGGTACCTAGTTTACGGACTTTGATTATTATTGTCGTTTATACGATCTGTACCCGATTTGGTGACCGAGTTTTTAGAAAAACGTTTTTCTTCAGCAGGATAAGTTCGGGTTGTATCTGGCCGGCGGCGTCTTTATAGGTACTATTCTGTTAGAATTTTAAAGTAACAGAGATGGTCTCTGTTACTTTAAAATTAAAAATCTAAAAACTCGGTCACCAAAAAAACAGTCGGTCTTCGTACGTCTCATGTGTTTGTAATTACTTTGGCATATCTTTCAAACCGGAACTTAGAACGGCATGGTGTCAGGAAAGAACAGGTATGATGCTAGACTTCTCAACACGAGCTTCACGATAAAAAGCTCTATCTCGTACCGCAATAAACTCTATTTTAAGGAAATAAGTTCACGCCTGTAATACCCGAACGGCGAGGCAGAGGTACAACCCCATTTCGCTAATTATGTTTTAATCCCATGTAATAGGGGTCAAGCTTATTGCCATCAACCGGGCATAAATCCAGACTTCAGGGCGGCTTGCTTGTCGAAATATACAATAACATTTACCCGAACCGGGAATCGAACCCAGGACCGCATGCGGACCAACGAGGCAGTCAGCCAGAGTCAGTATTGAAATAAATAACGTATTTATAGCTGTACAATAACTTCTTCTGTCTGGATGAGGTTAAATGTATCATACACCTATTATGTATTATCCATATTTGCACGATAAATGTTTCTTCTATTTGATTCACTCCTTTCAATACCAAAAATCATAGCGGTATTCTCCGTACTCATAAAACGGTGTCCACTAGTTCTAAGGCGTTATTCAACTGTAATACCAAAAGTCGCAATCGCGGCTTTGAATGCACTGAATGCACCCTTATTAGGCTGTGTTTACACTGACCGGAAGACGTTTCTTTCAATGCCATGCTCGGACCGGCAAGTCAATAGGACATCATTACATGCCCGGGATGGAGGAGGTGCGTTTAGATGGGATTGTAGGCCAGTTGCTTGGATATTTACTGGCTTTCAAAAGAATTGACTTAACACAGACCACAGAGACTTCGCAACTTGTCTCTCTGTCTGTTATGACGCCAATAATTTGTGAAACATTTAAGCAAGTTACGGATTTATAAAATTAATTATTACATTCATAGGTGTATTATTAGAACACGCGAGCAAAACCTTGTTCACTGCTAGTTTTTTTTTATATCATACTTTTCCTAAATTAGAGTGTCATCATTAAAATAAGCTTTAAAAAATGTGAATATTATTATGAAACTGTGACATTGAGTTATTGAACTAAAGCTTGGGTTTCCTAAGAAGCGGTGCAATCATAAAGGCCAAAAATGAAAGTCGTCATGAAAATTTGTGTGGCTGCTAACCCTTTCTATTTGGATTTCATTTTACGGCTGTAGGTATATGACAGCACAGTATTCTTACGAAAACCAAAGCTTGTACAGTAACAAGCAAGTAAGTAGCTGGCAAGTCAACTATCCCACTCAACACTCCTCCATTGGTATTCGCTCAGAGTCGGTCAACATTTGTCCACAGTTGAAAAGCGCGGAATGACCATCTGTATTCTCGTGACCACTGTGAATAACATGCAGGCATTGAAAGCTGTCTTTGATAGATTGAATACTCGATTCCAAAGGAAATGAAGAAGGCTACGTAACTTCTTTATTCCTCGGAGGGATAGGCAGCGGTGTATATTCACATGTAATACGCCAGGCGCAATAACAGACACCTGGCTGCTACTGAGAGATTCATGGAGAGAAAACCTTATACCATTTTTCCCAAACCATGAACTAGTACAAAAAAAAACCAGACAAGTGTGAGTCAGACTTGCCCACCGAGGGTTCCGTACAAATTTGTAGGTATTAAATAAAGAATATTTTTTTTATGATTTAATATATACAAATGTATAGTTTTCAGATTTTTCCCTGTACCTGTAGTATAACGCGATATTACTTGCCAAATTTCATAGTTCTAGATCAACGGAAAGTACCCTATACATTATGATTCCCTTGCGAGTGTCAAAATATACGTTTTTTGCGGCATAATGCGGTCGTATCTTTTTTTACGTTAACTTAGAAGTTTGATTTTCACAGCTTCAAGACTATACAGCTTCTAGACAGTATATGGTATTCATTTCAACTCGATCGGTCTTGACAGACATACTGAAAGTGATCCTATATGGCAAGGCTGGCCAGTATATTTTCTAGGTGAGCATAATTTCTTAGTGTGGCGGCACCGGGCCACCATATACACAAAAAAGACAAAGTGTGTTTTAATTTACTTTATATTATTATTAAGTAAAGCATACTTTGTCTTTTATTATTATATTATTTATACTCTTATAAAATAATTATTTTTATTTAATGTGAGCTGTAAAGAGGTTTTCCTGATAGTAATTTGTCGATATTTGGTTGTAAATCTGATGTTGATAGTACAATGCAATCCGAAATATGTTTTGCAGTGAGAGATTTGCGATATTTATTTTTAATGTATGATTGAGTTGAAAATGTTTTTTCACTCACAGGTGGAACTAAACCTGCTTAAAGTTTGTGGCTGAAGCCGACTGAAGTGCTGGCGGGCAAATTCAAACACCTTGGCAGCCCACGTCGTGGCCCGCGTGCCTGGGTTTGGCCGGCCTTGCTATAAGGGTTCCGTTTTTTTCTTTTGAGGTTCGGAACCCTAAAAAGGAATTTGCGGTCTTCAACTAGTATTCCAAACCTGATCAAACCATGCCCCATATATGAGGCATGGGTGTAGCCAAGCGCCCATACACTTCTGAGGGCCTAAAAAACGCCACTGATGGTGCGATCGGCGTGGCCCTGGCCACCTACTGGGTCCAACAAATCTAACATCATATTATATTTTTACTTTTGCCTCGAAAAGAAGAAGAAGCTAGTATTCGATATTTTCACCATATCAGTATCACTTATTTCTTGAATAAAACAAAGGAATTAAGTTCGGAGCCACCACGGGATATCTATGGTTATTAAAATATTGATTACAAGGAGGCGATAATTTCGGTATCATTATTTCCATAACAACACTTTATTGCCACCTTCAAGATACCCCTTACACTGTGCAAAATCATGTCACTTGCTAAAATGGACTTTATTTGTGCAATATAATGTTGGTTATTGAGTGAAGTCCTGTTTGCTGTATATTAAGGTAATTTCATTGGTGGAACACGAGTGAATTGTATTGAAGATAAATACCTATCTATACTTTTTATGGGCTCGTAGCTAAATGATAACGCACGGAGTGATCGAAGGTTAAGCTACGCTTGTCGCGGTCGGTTCATGGATGGGTGACCATCCATTACATATCGAGACCCCTCCTTGCCACGGAAAGCACGCTAAGCCATTGCTCTCGTTGTCGTTCGTAGATCTTTGGCAGTCGTTACGGGTAGTCAAAAGCCCAAAACTCTGACAACCAGTCTTATCAAGGGGTACCGTGTTATCTAGTAACTGAGTTGTGGAGGTCAGATAGGCAGTCACTCCATGTAAAATAATTTTATTCAGTTACATCTGGCTAGACTGGAAGCCGACCCCAACATCGTTGCGAAAAGGCTGGTCAGATTGATTGTCTTATTCTTTTAATTATTCTTCTTTTAAGTATTCTTGTAATAAGGTCAGTAAAGGGTAGGTTCCTTTGCTGACCTTATTAATCCTTCAAAATAGTCCAGTGTAGGTCCGTAGTACTTGTAACCGGTGCGCGTGTATATGACTAGATGTATTAACGTAGCATGTAGCATTCTGCCATGGGAAAAACACGTAATTGTTTTAATAAAGTGTTTTTAAGTGGGTACATTATTTATGCACTCACGGTGATGCCTGCGGATTAGTGACTCAAGGATGCGCTTACTTAATATTAAGCATTCAAGTGCTAATTTTAGTTAGAGTCAAGTGTCCCCCATCTTTTTTTTTTGGATGGGAAATCATCAAGCGGAGCGGGAGGGTGTGACTCTTACTGACTAAAACCCGCCCGTATTCCTTCTTGTCACCTGTGTTGCCAGAGGCCTCTGTGACCCTTTAGTACCTTCCCGCGACCCCGGCAGGCATCGGCGCTACTGGACCCCTACACTTGTGCTGACGACATCTCTGTGAGGCGCGCGTGGAATACAACGCGCCGTTGACTGACCCGGGCCTGGTCCTTACCGGACGGTGAGCTAGCCATTGCTCACCGTCCGCAAGCCCTCGCCTACGGTGGCCAGAAATACGCCCGAGATTCCCGACGCCCAGGGCGTCTCCTGCGGCGGCCTGGGGCGAGAGGGTGCGAAATTTGCCTTTCCCTCAACCGTCCCGCCTCCTCCTTCGCGAGCATTACTGCTTCGCAGATGGAGGTGACGGCTGCCTATGCCCTCTCGCTCCGTACCATGGCTTGAACCAGGGCCGGACGCGAGAGATATCTGCCACCGATCGCCTCCACGAGCACACGGCGGTGCTCTGCCCAAGCCGGGCAGACCTCCACCGTATGCTCCACCGTGTCTTCCGGGCGATCCACTCAGTGGTGACACCCGGGCGTTTCTTCCCGCCTTATCCGACACAGGAACCTTCCGAGGCTGCCGTGTCCGGTGAGAACCTGCGTCAGGCGGAAGGTGAGGACGCCGTGGCGCCTCTCTAGCCACTCCTCGAAGAGGGGTCTTATCGCCGCAATCGTGGCGTGCCCAGCACTGGGTTGCGACAACCGTACTCTCCATGTCGCCATGAGATCCCGCCGGAGCTCCGTCCACTGTGCCGCGATTTCTCGCGGCAGCGGAGATACGCCCCGGCGTTTCGCCTCCTCGCGCCACTTCCATACGTGCGCGAGGACTTTTGCCTCCAGATCCCATTGCGGCAATCCGGCAAGGAGGCTCGCTGCCTCACAGGAGATCGTGCGGTATACCCGGACCATCCGGATGGACATGACCCTTTGGACCACGCTCAATCGGTGGGCTGGCCGCAGCGCCAAAGAACGCGCCCATACAGGAGCCCCGTAGAGTGCCATGGACCGCATGACCCCCGCGTAGAGCCTCCGGCAGGAGGCGTTTGGACCACCTAGATTGGGCAGGAGCCGCTTCAATGCAGCGCCTGCCCGCTCCAGTTTGGGCAAACGTCGGAAATGGTCCACGAAGTTCAACCGGCTGTCGAAGACGAGTCCCAGGTACTTCATCGTCGACTTGACGCCCCAACGGTGGCACGTTCCGAGGTCCATGAAAACACACGGACTTGTGCAGGGCCACCTCGAGTCCCAATTGCCGGATCCTTTCGACGATTGTCGCAACCCCGCGTGCCGCTACTTCGGCCGCCGCCTGGTGCAACCTCCCCTGCGCCAGGACCAACGTGTCGTCAGCGTAGCACACTGCGCTGACGCGAAGAGTCCTCCCTGCCAGCTAAATGGTTGTTAATGGAGATGTGGAAAAATTATGGTAATAGTACATATAATGAAATTAAAAGAAAAACTATCACAGCTAAGTGGGTTTTACAAGTTAACGAGTATTAGTCGACCAACTTAAATTTGCAGTTGGACATTTGACCGTGGCATATGCAGATGTATGGGAGAACATGTTTTTCAACTACAATCTTAAGTTTGTTTTTGGGATAAATTCATCCCAACTTCCCAACTACGGAACCCTTCATTGTGCGTGATCCGACACGCACTTGGAAGGTTTTTTTTTAATTATTGTCAAGTTAATTTAATTAATTTGGTTGTTCACTATGCCTGCGTCAATTTAAGCTCAACATGTACCCACTCTGTTACGTTGTTCTAAGATCTAAACGTATTTTCTAACGTATTAAATAAATAGTAATAATAATTGGCTAATAGGTATTTGCAAGACTTGCGAGACTCTTGCTGCAAGACCAAGACTGGCTAATAATAATTAAATATATATTATATTATCATATATATTATATAATATATATAATATACCTACGTATCTTACTTCACAACCCTCTTACTGAAAAATACCAATATTGGTGACACCGGCTGTCAAACACGTGTTTGACAGCCCCTTACGACTGTCATAGGTTAATGGCACATGACAAGCGGTAGCAAGGTAATGAAAAGCTTCGGTTTGATAATAATAATAGGTAGGTATCTATTATTATTATTATCAAATAGAAGCTTTATTGGACACAAGTCAAACCACTGCAAAATAATTGATGTAAATTGATGTCTTTGCAAATAATGCATTTCATTAACATAACACCATCCGAATGGTTAGGCAGAGTTGTAAGTACAGCCACAATTCGCTATTTATGTTAAAGACTCGTGTTGAAACCAAATGGCTGGTTTCCCGACTTAGGAATCAAACCCAGGAGACGTTCGGCAGACCAGTAAATCAACAACGCTGTCGCACATATTTTAATCAATCAATAAAATTACTTACTACTATCCGACAGAAACCTATCGTATAGCTACACTATCATATAATGCTACTATACATAGTTGCATTATTTTCTAAGTACTGTTTATTTTATTTTATGTTGTTACCTAAATATGTACAACACATTAAGCCTAACTTGGATTCCGTACGTCTGATTCGGGTGACCATAGAAAATCAGCGCTGTGGTGTGGGTCCCCCATAGCACAGCATTATGCTGAGTGGGAGCTTTCTTGTCACAGTCATGACGTGCAGCTGCCGACTATACATATGTGTCTTGTGATTATATGTAGATGTATTTTGTTTAATTTTTCTGTTTGCCTTAATAAATTCAAATCATTTATTAATAGTACTCGTAAGTTCTGCCAGAAAGCCTTTTATACCGTTAAAGATTATATTGAGGACAAAAAGGCTTGGGATTAAGCTGCTCCAATTATTGCATACTGAAACTTTTATTTTATTTATATACACTTTTGACATATTTACTTTGTGGAGTTCAATATATTGTTTGGAATTTAATATTTACTTGTAAAGTATTATATTGTTTTCAATTATTGTGAATGTGAAGCCTATGTGGGTCATTGTTGTTTTTTTATTCTCATTTAGTATTAATCATGTTCTGGCAGTTTGAGTAATTTATGCGGCTTACCCAAATGTTCTTTCTTTGGTATTGTTCGTCGAATCGTTGAGCTCCTTAAGTTCTGAGTTGAGCTGCACGATTACTGACAAATGCGTGCACTGACTGGACAGGTCCACTCAATCTGTGTGGTTCTTTCCTCAAAAGGTCTATTTCAGACACCAATCTGAACGGTCTTCACATGATCTGACCAAGACTATGTCTGGACTTTAAAGGAGACTGTAACCTCTGAGTTTGTTTCGGCCTTTCTTCTCAGAGTAGTCAGATAGGAAACGCCGACCTCATCTAGCTTTATTTTAAAAATATGATTGACGTGTAAGAGTGTTTGTACAAACCTACTTACAGAAAATAATTTATTTATCATTTACCTACTCTAGATCTTTTTGAATGCACGTATTTCTGTGACAAAATGCACCTCTTCAGATTATATTTTTTGGTTGCTATAAGTTAAAGTTTTATCCAAATAAATCGAGATTAGATTATACAAACACACAAAGACACAGTGTTGCCAGTTGAAAAGCCGCCACGCTACAAAAGGGTTAACCAGCCCCAACCCTCGAATGTTTGTGTTGGGCAATTATTCTATTGTCATTTTATTTATATTTCTCCAAGTTATCACAGGAATATCTCCTAATAAACTTTAAGATGGAGACGGGGCGAATTCTAAGTGTTGTTTTATGTTAATACAAAATTATAGTTATCAACGTCTAAAACTTTGATTTCGTTAATTTAAATACTTCTTGAGTTATTATGTCCGCTTGTTGTGGCTTTATTGTGAATTTTAATTTTTGTTTGAAGTTTGTTGGTGACGGTTTAACTTACCTGGCGATATCAAAATAAATTGGGGGCTTTTTCGGAACCATTTATTTTACTATTATAATATTATTGTTGAGTATTTGATTAGTACTCTGACTGAAAGAAAACGCAATTTATACGCGGTTAAATTATATCGATAGAATTTATAATAATCAGCCTATAATGCTCCCACTGCTGGGACACAGGCCTCCTCTCGTTGAGAGGGAGTGGGCCGTGATCTACCACGCGGGCCCGCGTGGGGTGTGGGTTGTAGATGTCACATGTCTTCGAATTTTTGGCTCTAGGACATGCTTCTTCACGATGTTTTCCTTCAGAGCAGTTTTGAGAGCTTGTGTATTGTGTATTGAGCTTGTGCTTGTGTATAACAGCACACTTACAATCATCAAATAACCTCTCCCGCTCTGAGTGGAGCGGGAGGGTGTGTCAGACTCTTACTGACTAAAACCCACCCGTATTCCTTCCGTTGCCTGTGTTGCGGGGGCCTCAGTGACCCTTTAGTACCTTCCCGCGACCCCGACAGGAAGTTTACTTCACTTAAGTTTTCACGATGTGATTTTTACAGAATGGACCGGACGATTAATAAAATAATTTCATACGAATGGACACTTTATTTACAACTAATGGTACGCGATAATGCGGTCCAAAGTCGTCGAAATGTTTCAATAAGGATTATTTAAACATTATCATTGATTTATTGAGGTTTTGAAATAGTCAATTTAAACTTTGTTACTCTCCTAGTAACTTTAAAACAGATCAAAATAAGCAGGTAGATTACGAAGCGCAAGTGTAGATTATGGCATAATGTATCAATGCAAAGACGCCAACAGTTAACAAAAAACTTTATAAAGTAACGTTAACTGCTCAACTCTGCTACTTTGTTTAACTTGTCATCGCTGGCTTTATTTAAGGCTAGAGTTAAGACACCTTTACATTGGGGTAAGGGTCGCTGCGTTTTGGAAATTTGAAGAAATTGTGATGTTAAGAATTAGGGGAAAGAATTGTTGCTAGCAGGTTGGGTATTTCTGGTGAAATCTTCGTAAAATTGAAAAAAAATCTTGTGAAAAGTGTAAGTAGATTGTATAGTTTCCGAGACATTTTTTTACAATTACAACAATTTATAGATCTTTAATAAATAATTGATCAGTTTACAACATTGTCTTCCTTTTCTCTTGACCTTACACACGTTATTAAAAGAAAGGCTACTTCACATTTTATTATAAACATACATAAACTCTCGTTATTTTCTTATGGAGGTAAGCAGAAACTGCCCTTACATACTTTTGCTTCGTTGACGTTCATACATGTATCTGGTCATCTGGAGCTGCACATAACGTTTAAAACTAAAAAGAGATGAAAAAAACCCGAGTTGGATCTGTTTCCAACCCAATGTTGCCAGTCATATTGTAATCTCAGCAAGTGTAAATTACTCCTAACAGGTTATGCTAATAAAATGATATTGTTTTCTTTAGAAAGTGCTATTAATTAAGAAGTGTCGCAGTCGCATTTTATTAATCCCCCCAAACTCGGGAAGACCTATTAATGTTGAAAACTTCTCCTCTTTAAAAGACACAAGGTGTTACTAGAGCAATAAAATACAATATTATTTATCTTTAGATAATAATTCACAATTTTTATGGCAATTCTTGGAAGACATTTTGTTTTTTTTAATGGAGTTATGTTTGGAAGTTTGGACGAGTGTCGCAGTTACTGCAATTGGGTTTGTTGATAAGTGCCGTTATTTGTAACTTGTGAAGATGGGTATTAATTTAAATTAGGTGTTTGTTCTGTGAAATGTTAATGATTACCTGGAGGATGTCAATGAGGATGCGTAGTAAAAGTTCAGGGTTTGGAAATTAGTTTATGTTTTATGATTTATCAGTTTTTGATAATAATTCATACACCCAAATATCTGGACAGTTTGAAAACCAGAAAACTTCGTAACACGTATTTTCCTAAGACCTAAAAACATTATAATGACAAGGTGGACAGCCCCTTTATTAGGCACTGGGTGCGAAGGCACGTGCCGACATGTGTGGAGCCACGTAACTATTAGTTATTCTTGGGTTAGTTTTTAAGTTTTACTAACATAGTTTTTAAGTCATGGTTACTAATACTTTATAGAATATGTGTATAATTATGTGTGTTCTGCAATAGATGAGATTATTATAATTATATTATTATGATCACAAACTGACTCACTATATTTTCTGAGCAACGAATAGCCTCTAAATTTTTAACCTACTTAGCCGACAGCCAACCTACCCATTAACATAGAACCAACTAATTTTATTATGACCCAACTTCTGTTTCTAGGCCTTTCAGAAACCATCTGTCCTGAGGGGCAATAATGCCCCATTAAGTGCTATAAGAAGGTTGCCTAATGAATTTAAATATCCCTGAAGCCACTCCTGAAAGCTGACACATATTCTCTCAATAACATTATACAATTAGGCGCAGTCGGTTACAGCAAAAATCCATCTCGAACTTCGCTCTTAAGGGCTCTCCAGTTTATAACTCGACCACTCGCTACGTTCTTGCTACGAGCTACGAACGCTACGGCGTAGAGGTTTCGTCAACATGGCTTTGTTGAATTTATGCTTGAGAAGGAAAGTAGGACAAAAGTGGGATTTGTTGCGAAAAAAAGCTTGTAGTTTTTTATAAAATGTAATCGTATTTAAGCGGTCTTAATTTATATAAAATGATATCAAATTGTTTTCTTTTTTTTTAAGTGACCATTTTTAGAGTTTATTTAATAATCGGAAATATTAATCTTGAAGCACAACCATATTTTTTTCATTTAAAGTGTTATATTTTAACAAAATTATTTTTAGAGACCGCCTACTACCAACATTTTTTAAAATTGTATAACTTATCAACTGGAGCTCAAAAAAGTGGCCACAACATTTTTTCCTTCATTTCCAAAACTGCCGCATCCAAATCTTCGGATCTTATCTCCGAAAAGGTGGCATTAGTGTTCCGTCAACGCATCCTCCCAGGGCTTCACTAGAAACAATAATGAGTCCCGCAGATTTCCCCAACGTGTACTACCGACCTACGAATTTGTAAAGTTATCAAATTTTCAAAACTGTATAACGCATTATGCCGCCTCGTCACGTTGGCGTGTATATGTATAATTATAATTGCAATTATTACTTTGCTTGTGACTGGATTTATTATTAGGAAAGTGGTTTTGTTTTATTTTGTTGCTAATGAAAGGAAAGATACAATATATGTGGGCACAGTGGCTGACGTCAGTAGAAAAGCTCTTCGGTCTTTAAGTCATCCTCTCTGTCGTCCAAAAGCCACTGTCATTCTACCTCTTTACCCGACTGCCCCAGAAGGATGGTTATGCTCTTCGAGTGTATTTATGTATGTATGTCTATTTCCTTGTTACGCTGTGTAGTCTAAACGGCAAAAAAATATAAATGCAGTCGGATGCATCTAGGATGTAAAAAACGCCTTAAATTTGGCTGCATTTATTACATTTTGGTATTTATAGAATACTCTTTTTTCTTTCCATATTGTTTCCATCTTTTCAGTTCGTTTTTTTGCAATTAAATTAGCATAGCTGAATACATACTTACATAATACAAATAAATAAATTAATTTACTAATGAGCATATCATTTATATTTGAGCATAAATATTTGCAGGGCAAAAATTTATGCTCTGCACAGTACACTTCTACTGCGAAAGTCTGGAAACGGAATATTATTTTTTCAAAATGTTTTTTTTTGTAACTTATGTTACAGGCACATATACTTGCATAAGCAAAATATTTCATTAAGATAAAAAGACGGAATCCGGAATAATATTTAAAAATCTGGAACCCAGAACTCAGGACAAGTACCACAAAATTGAACTCAAAACAAGTGCCACAAAATTTAACTCAGAATAAGTACCACAAAATTAGCAAATCTAATCAAAACTAGCACATAACGCGAGCTCATAAGGCTGGCTACACACGTCGATACATGAATGTTGCAGTGCAACGAACGAAACTAGTCGCGCTACTCTAATACGTAATCATACGCGCGCTACCATCATTATTTAGCGTAGGATGGTCGTGGCGTGTAATAGAGCTAATGATACCGACTTTGAATATTTATTTGTGGGAAAGAAAGATTTTAATTAAAATGTATAAACATCTTAATTCTGCTGGCTAATTAGTAAGTCGACCATTCCAAGAAACTCGCAAAAATCAACAAAAATGGTTCTGAAAACGTGTCTGAATGTCGTATTAATTGATAAACTAATGAAATGAACAATCAATAATGACACCAAGTTATGTATCGACCCTGTTAAGCCTCGCGCGACACCGATTCGGATTAAATCAATAGAAAATCAATTGTGACTCATTAACTGTCCTTGACCGATTAATTAGTTTTAACGGGAAATAAACTTATGGTTTCACATAAAACATTATCAAATAAAACATATCAAAGCACGTGTTCCTGTCTTTTTCTAAAACTCAATGTGTAATTTTTATGCCCCGCTATTGTACCATCCACTCTTAAAACTTCCATCTAATAATACCGTTTGACATGTACCAATTTTGAGTTCATTTGATATTAAAAGGTTTTCAGCGGCAACCCCGCGGAGGCAGTGTTGGCACTAAATAGTGCGCTAGTTGTAACATTATCTTGTTTGTTCATTAGATTTTGTAATGTGATGTTAGGCTGGGCTACTACCTGAATTTGTAAGTCTGCGGATTCAGGTCGCTTAGTTTGTAGGCTGCTGTATTTTAGAATTAAAGAGCAGATTTTTATTACATACTAAAATAAATATAATTTGTGTCAAAAGGGTCAATTAATTTCATCAAGTTGGTATTTTCTTCAATAAATCACCCTGTCGACATTCATACATTATTTTAATATCAATAACTGTTGTGGCGTAATTTTATTACGGTTTTCATTTTATTGTGATAAAAAAGAAAAATAAATAATAATATTTTTTAACATCACATGTGACTATAAAATTATCATGTTATTTTTTATGTTACACGCATTGAAATCATAATGTCAGTATGACAAAAAAAAACTACTTTTTTTACTGTTAACTACTTGTAAAATATTTAGATTAGTGAAAGGTTCCGTAGTTGGGATGAATTTATTCCAAGAACAAATTTAACACTGTAGTTGAAAAACATATTTTCTTATACATTCCAGCTGCATATTGATAGATTTACCTATAATAATATAGGTTTTCCTGTAATCTTTAAGTATATAAATATTATATCCTGTATATTTTTCAAAGTTTAGGCTTAGTAGTTTTGGACATAAGTGCCTGCAAATATAATTGCTGGACATTTGTTTTGTTTTGTCTTTGAAGAGCAACTGATCCTAATATAAGTTCCTAATTTATTTTTAATTATTATTTAACTTTTACTATTATTGGTTCATGTTCATATATTTTCTTAAATAGCTATAAATTTATTTATTTGAAAATTATACAAAAAAAAAACTTGAGACCCTCGCAGTAAAACCTTCCATTTGATATGTCACACGGTACAATTTACAAAATAAAAAAGCAAATCTTCTTTGCCTCCTAAAAGTGACCCCTTAATCAAAATTAATTTATTTACGTTACACATTCATGTGTTTGTCACTATAATTCATATGTGTACCAAATTATAACTAAATCGATCCATTAGATTCAGAGTAAAATTGCTGTGACAGACGTACAGACACCCAGGCCCGGGTCGACGGCGCGTTGTATTCCACGCGCGCCTCAAGGAGATGTCGTCAGCACAAATGTAGGGGTCCACTAGGACCGATGCCTGCCGGGGTCGCGGGAAGGTACTAAAGGGTCACCGAGGCCCCTGGCAACACAGGCAACAGGAAGGAATACGGGTGGGTTTTAGTCAGTAAGAGTCTGACACACCCTCCCGCTCCGCCCAGAGCGGGAGAAGTTATTTGATGATTTACCATCCAAAAAAAAAAGACGTACAGACACAGACACACGAGTGATCCCATAAGGGTTCCGGTTTTTCATTCTGACATACGGAACCCTAAAATCCAACCTAATTATTTGTGTAGCATATTTGAAAAAAAAGAACATTTATACAAAAACGAAGCCTTACGAAATCATTTCATTACAACAAATGGAAATATTCCAAAAGAGGCTTATTTAAATAAGTGAAATTAAAATTAATCTATAGAACGATTAAAATAAAAGCTGGTGGAATCCCCCGAAGACGCTTAATATAAAATAATAGAAAAACTTATAAATATTCACAGAGCGGAGTTAAACCTTTAGCTGGAGTGACGGATTCGTTTTTACTTATTCCACAGAAAATCTGCTTAAAATCCGTATTAAAAGAATCACTCGGAATTTATTTGTTAGGCGGTGCAAGGGATCAGAGGATCGCGATTCTTATAGAAAAGAACTAGAAGTAATATACTGCCCATAAATCAATAAATTGCCTTTTCCCAGCTTCGTCTAACCGGATGCAGCTGAATACCAGTATTTTACAAAGAGTGACTGCCTATCTGACCTCCACAACCCAATTACTGGGTAACACGATACTCCAGCCCATGATTCACTCCCTCTTATTTCAAAACGTGCCTTAAGTCGATTGTTATTAACATTTCATCTTTTTGGTACTTTCCAAGACTATCGTTAAACTACGCCGCAAGGTACTAAAGGGTTACCGAAGCCCCTGGCAATACAGGCAACGGAAGGAATACGGGTGGGTTTTAGTCAGTAAGAGTCTGACACACCCAAAAGGTATTTGATGATTTCCCACCCAAAAAAAAATACTGTCGTTAAACCACGCCACATACAGTTATAAAGTCCACAGCGAAAAGTATGAAGTAGGTTTAGTATTAAAAACTTGACAAAAATGTGTCTTTTGAAAACCTTACCTTAGAACTTAATTGTCTTATTCGTGGTTGTTTCATTTTCTGTGGAAGCAATAACATTAATATTTGAAAGTAAAATAACAGTGTCCCATGGTTGTCTATCACCGGTTTTGATTTCAACAGCAATAGTAAACTAAGGTGTCAATGACGTCCGTATTCCGTTTTCCCTCGAACGCTTCTCTCTTGCACCGCTCCATTGAGTTTTCTCCTTATCTCGTGGCAATGGTCGCGATTCAGAGTGGTTACCCTTTGGATGTTGTCGTAGCGAATGATTTTAAATGTAAAAATTATTCAAATACGCCTCGGATAAGACGCTCAGCGGTCGAATAGTTGACGTCTTCCAAAAACTGGATCGGGGATCGGCGTTTTTGAGTAATAAGCCTGTACTTTCTGGCTCAAATGTTTCGGCATAATTTTTGGCGTGACAAATTTTGAATTTTATCATTTCTGTTCTGTTCTGTTTTGTTATGTATCTTGGTGAGTTCGAGATAGAGAGATAGGAAAATTAAAGGGATACATTTTTATCGGGTTGGTGGCAAATTAATATTTTAGATGGTAAACAATTATTAGATTGCACAGAAAACTTGGTATCAGAGATTGTTATTTTATCCATTAGGTTGCTCCTGATCTCCTTATTGATGGACACGTTAGATACTAGGTAAAATACTTACATCGAATAACTATAATTTTGTATTGGTGCACGTATGGTTTGTATGGTCTATATCAGAAGTGGCCAACTTGATTAGACCAAAGATCTACTCTTAACAGATGAAACCCTGTGCGATCTACCAAGAACTTCTTGGAATGAAAAATGAAACAATATAGTTTTGTATACAAATACAGTATTTTTTATTTTAATAAGTGGGAAAACATAAAATTATTCTTAGGAACTATTTATTAGTGTGAGCATTGCGTGTGTGCACCTTCTGCTTCATGCGCAAAATCTGATTTGTAGTTGGATATTGCCAACCTTAAGGCGCTGACAAGACGCAAATGACCAAAATAGGCTTGTCTTAAGAAAAAAAAAATGCCAAATCTGTAAAGTTTGTAGTAGCGGAATAAATATATGTTAATTTTGAACATATTTCCCAGAAGTTGGTTGTTACCAAAACACGTTTTGGAAAAAAATCTCTATACAAACTAACGTTAAACTAACCTCTTACCTTTAAAGTTTAAGTTCTAATCCAAAATATCTGTATTAAATATCAACATACGTTACGTATTTAATTAATAACAAGAACGTCTTATTTGAATGCAGAACTTGGTTGTTTTTTATTTTCGATTACTCAACTCAATTTTGAGTAAATAGATAATTGCTTCATAGTTTGCAATAAATTACAAGCGTTGTGTCATCGCGCTTCTCTTTCTTTTCTATGCAATGTGACAGTGACCGCGATTTAGGTGTTGTCAGCGTCTTAAAGAATCTAGTGTATGAGCGTCTGTCAAGCGAGGACGGTGTTATTTTTTGTTTGTTTAAATAGGAAAATGCTGATTGAACCAAAACACGAATGTAGTTGTTCAACACATTTCTTCAAGTTTGGTTATTTCTCGTTGGAAACCAATACCCAGACATCTAGACCAGATGTTGACCTTGCTTTTATAAATATACGAGTATCACTGCGCAGAGTAATCATTTCGTTTTGAAATATCAGTGGTCCATTTGAAATGTATCTTTTTACATTATAAATATTATTATTGAGTATATTAAACTTATGTTGTCTGCCTTGCCACGATCGACTGGACTAATAGCCGCGATCATCAGGTTGGCCACCCCTGGTCTATATGGTCTTATATCACAGAACTATATAGAAAAACAGTGATGGCCCAGTGGTAACGGCTGCGACTTACGAGTTGTAGGTCGTAGGTTCGAACCCAGACGGGCGCTTTACTTTGTGTAAATTATTTCATCACCACTGCCCTCTAAACGGCAAGGAAAACATCGTGAGGAAACCGGCATGTCCTAGAACCAAAAATTCGAAGACATGTGACATCTACCAACACGCACTGGGCCTGCGTGGTGGATTACGGCCCACTCCCTCTCACAGAGAGGAGGCCTGTTTCCCAGCAGTGGGAACATTATAGGCTGATTATGTTTTTTTGTATATAGAAAAACGTACATTGCATAAATATTTACATTGCATTGATTGCTAAATAAATGCAATATAAATGTTTAAGAAGTGGAATATCGCTCTATTTTTAAAAGACGACCACTATGTATCTCTTACGTACGAGTACTATATTTATTTACAACTTCACCAAAAGAGGCAAAGCTTTAGAATATAATGGCAAAGCTTTAAAAACATAACGATCTGCAAAAAAATGTCTGCACATTGTAACAATGATTGTATTGTATTAGACGTCAGCGATTCGTCACGAAGACTTCAATTAGCAAACTGACGAACAGTTAGCACCCCTCTAGTGGAGTGCACCTCTAGTATGCCACAGCTAATTAATACGAGAACCAGAGTGCATTGTTTAGGGTCTATGGTACGGAAAACTAAATGTTTTTTTTAAAGGATTTAACTTAAATTTTGAGCAAATGGTGCGAGAGCGAGCGGTTTCGAAGGGCACTTGAAAGATGCAATTTCTTGTTAGATACACATTATATTATGTTCGTTTTTATGGTATGTATATAATTTAAAAAGAGAGTGGCTTCGCACATGGTTGGCGCTAACATGGAGAAACAAAGGTTAAAAAAATAAATAATTATACAAATTAAAAACACGCCTGCCTTGTCAAAAAGATAATTACAAATATTTAACTAAAAAATTAAAAACAAGCTAAAGGATTTTGAACTGAATACCAATCTTTTCAGCGAAGTCGGGGGACCTGTAAAGAACTGTTCCAATGAACTGTCCCCCGACTGCAATGAACAGCTGTAATTATTTATTTTTTATATACCTTTTAGTGATAAAACGATTTTTTTTTTTAAATTAGTTTTCTATGGGATATTGAATAGTACCTACTGTTATATTTATTTAATTTCTTTTGTTATGTTATTAGTGAACGAATGCATACTGAATACTGCTGATATATATTTTTGTTATGTGTAGCTTGCTTAGGCCAGCTCCAGATGATGATAGTAAAGGGTGTTTTGTAGAGGTTTGGTTTTTAAAATATAATAAAACACGTAAAAATAAGGAACTAAACTAAAATAAGGGACTTGGAAGTAAACATTCGCCGCGTTATTGCTGATATACGACCCCAGTTTCTCGATAAAATGGTCGAAAATTGAACTTCCCGATTACGCTTCATTCGAGCCAGCGCCTATATGCCCGATCTCCTGTTTAAGCACTAATGGCATAAGAATATCTTTTAAGCAAAGCCAATATTGCCATTTATTTTTACGTGTTTTATTTCATTTTAAAAACCAAACCTCTAAAAAACTCTTTATAAGTAGTATTTTTTTTTATGAAAAATATAAATTACCGACTTCTACTCCTACTCCTTCACTGTGCACGCGGTTCGGCTGTGAAATTTACTTCCACCTGACATTAGGGACTGCCAAACTGTTGCTGTTTTTAAAAGAAGAGTGAAAGAACACTATCTTTCCACTTTGCCATAGTTGCATATTATGTATTTATTATTATAAGTATATAAGTATTTGAGTGATATTTATTTTAGAAGTATGTATTTATGTAAGTATATTCTCTTATTGTATATTTAAATTAGTGAATAGTTTTATTTTGTTTTTATGTATTTTGTTTTCTCTTTTACCTTACACACGTTGTCTACATCTCTATGAAACTGTCCTATTGCAGGTATGCTGGAAGAGATTTCATTAGAAATAAGCATCACCCTTGTACGTTTTTTTCTGTTCCTTTCTCTTTTGTCTGTTTATATGTGTGTACATAAACTGTTAAATAAATAAATAAATAAAACGGTTTTTTTTCATAAACCATGGCTCCTCCATAATATTCTTTAAATTTTCAGCAGCCTATGTTACCCGGGATAACGCAACGCTTTTAACGAGGCCACATACATTGATATCGGTTAAGCCGTTTAGATGTTATGGTGGAATAAAGAAACTCACAAACATACACGAACCCTGAAAACATAACACTCCTTTTTTTGGGCAGTCGTGTAAAAAGAAGTTATCGGGGCGGAAAACTCAGTCATGTTTGTATAAAGAAAATGTAAAAAATCACTCACTACTAAACAATATTCTTTCATCCTTTTCTCTGAAGCGTATTTACTTTATATTTTTGTAATTAATACTAATCCGAGTAAAGAAAAGGTGGTTCTGAATTTAACAGCTTTCATTAGCAATCTTGCCTCATTTAAAAACCTAAATAAAATAAAGTGAATCATGTTTTAAAACTAAAACAACCCTTTACACTTAGGAAACGTCAAATCATCAAACATATCCTGTCATTTCAACTACAGAACGGAAATTCCCGCCAAAATGGCGGCCATCTTGTTTTTCAACTCGAAACATTAGAGGCGCGAATTTTGAAAAAATAACACTTTTCCGAGCGTAATCGAATCGTTAACCCCAAATTGGCATCTCGATAACAAATTCAATTTAAAAACGACGTTCATTGCTCTCATCTTTGACAATTCTGTTGCCGATATAGCAAAGGAAGGGGTTAAGATGGCTGCCGATAAACAAAAAAAGGCGAAAAAAAGTTAATTTAACTTCGAGCGAGGAAACGAAGTCGCGGCAAAAAAAAAAATTCTTGATATTTTATTTATTTTGTTAGGTTGGTTGGTGGTGTGTTGTTGGGAGGTTTTAGTGTGACAAAATAATATTTCATGAAACGATAATTATGCAATGTTTTTATTGTTTGCGTTTTCAAACTGATTTAAGAGGGTAGGTACTCGTAGTTTAGGTCAAAAATTAAAAAAAAAAAATTATAAACATCATGGTAAGTATTAATTTGTGTTTATTAGAATTCATGAAAATGCCGTAACCAATCCATTACATTAGTACATTCAATACAATACCATCACAGAATAGTTTTAAAAATAATAGTTTTCTAACTTTTATGCCAATCCAATTTTAAAATAAAAGACCAAACGACTAAGAAGAAAGTAAAAAATACAGCTCTATGCAAATACCAATGATTTCCAAAGGCCAAAGAAAAAAGCATTTCCAGAGACAATACAACAGAACATTCTTCTAGTCAACTCACCATTATAATTTACTCCTGATTGGGATCAACTTGAAATTAAGAAAAAATAAAAGGCACAAAGGGGGACGGAGGAGCGTGATTGTCTTTTTTTATCTGTAAGACTTGATTTAACAAACAACCCCTTTTATGTGGATCTCTTTGTGTTGGATTGTTGATTAACGGGCTCAAATTGGGTGGGTTCCGATAATGAATGTGTAATTATCGTCGCTGTCTCTGTTTCGTTTGAATACTCTGTGAATATTGTCTATTGTACTACTTTTTAATTTAGCATTATGATATCCGTTTTCACTAACGTCAAGTTTACCAACGTCTAGTTAAGTATGTCGAACGTAAGCAGATCCGTACTGAGAAACGAAAAGTGAAAACCGTCAACCTTCCTTCCTTCTGTTGAAAGGTCTTTAATAAGCATCTTTTAAGCTTCGAAGTCTACATTTTTAACACTTGTTTGTGGTTTTTAAAGTCGACTTCAGTATCTATCAATATTGTAACCCTACGGCTACATTGTCGCGATATCGCGAACTTCACTTCGCGCGCTCTCTCTCGCACACCGGTGGACGTCTCGCTGTCTATCCGAGAGTGCGCGAAATGTAGTTCGCGTTATCGCGACAGTGTAGAGTAAGAAATCTGTTGCGAGGCAACCCATGAGAGTTGTCTAACAGTTACGTATCGGCGAACCGGTGTCTTAACTTTAGCGATCGCCTAGTGGCTGGTGAAATGATATTTTGCCCTACTTAACAAGTCTTTAATGTCCCACTGCTGGGACACTGGTCTCTGTGTGAGGGTATGGGCCGTTATCGTCCACGCGAGCCCAGTGCAGATTGCTGGAAGTCACTTGTCTTTAGAAATTTCAATGAGTTAAAACAATCAGTAAGCATTCCGTCAGTGGGTTCTGCAAGGCACCGAATGAAATTAGTAAAAATATATTACTTAAAACCTCACAAGCATGGGTCTTGACTCACCAAAGCCCATTAAAACGGAGCAATCAAAAGTCAACATATACACAACCGGTGATCGAACCAGCGACCCTCCCTAAGACTTATTTGTTCCCACTGTAATTCCTTGTTCGTAATGGCTAACGATACGATGGTTTTGAGTGGACATATATTCAATTTCAGTAAACTTATATTTGTTTTTTTTTTTTATAAAAGCACCTTTAAAGTACATGGTTAATATTTAAGCTAATATTTAAGCTAATAGTCTGAAAATTATAATAATAATAATAATAATATGTACAAGTAGGTATATAAAAAGGGAAGGGAAAGAATCAAAAGGAATCAAAAAAATCGTCCGCATCGCTGTCAACAGGAAAAGTGCTCAAAAGGCTGGCAGCATTAAATGATAAATGATTTTTCTGTAAATAGGTTTGTACAAACACTTTAACACGTCAATCATATAAAAACTAGATGAGGTCGGCGTTTCCTATCTGACTACTCTGAGAAGAAAGGCCGAAACACACTCAGAGGTCTCTTTAAAAAAAAACATTTATTTCAGGTTCTCCCATATTATTACAATCACAAGTTACGAAACACGAGATAAATACAAATCACAATATAAAAATAGAATGTCATCAAATCATAAATACAATGTCAAATAAAGTCCAGACATAATCTTGGTCAGGTCATGTGAAGACCATGTCTATTGGTGTCTGAAATGGTCTTTTGAGGAAAGAACCACACAGATTGAGTGGACCTGTCCAGTAAGTGCACGCACTTATCAGTAATCGTGCAGCTCAACTCAGAACTTTAGAATAGAATAATTATTTATTTGCATAGAAAGTAGGTACAAAAAAAATGCAGATGTTTTATAATTAGAGATCCTTACACATTCTACCTAAAATTAGGCATGCAAAGATTTAGTACAAGTGCTTAATAGTCTAAAATACTGTCAATATGAAATTTCTTATAATATGGCCAATAAAATAGAATAAAGTATTAAAGATGTCATGATTAATTAGGTAACTATCAAGTTGTATCATTTAGAAATTCACAAATGGATAACTAGAGATGCATATTTACCTAAAGTTACATTTTAGCTGTGTAAGTATGGAAGCGGCTTCTTAAAATAATTTTATTTGTAAAAAAAAAAAACACGGGATGCCAGGAACACCGGGAATGCATAGTAAGTCGGGTGTATAATAAAGAAGTGACTTCTAAAATATGTAGGGTGTAGGAGGAGGGGTGGTGTGTGTTAGTTAAAACAAAAAAAAAAACACCCGAACGCATAGCAAGCACAGCGACGAATGCATTTATTGTAATTAAATAAACTAAGAGAACTATTTGTCGGGGTAGCTACTTGCGCATAAGCAGGTACCTATAATTTGCCGTCCCACTAACACGCAAAATGCCTATCGTCGTTTTCTATTAATATAATGGTGCTAACATATACTACTAACATATACTACTATATATATATTTTTTTTGCTATGTGGAGAGGACAGGAATTTAACAGAATTTCACTAAGCACAATAATTTTTAACTGTTTGTTTCAATAGGTACCTACATCAATTATTCTAAATATATGTAGTCCGTTATCTTATATTAACGTTTTTTGCTATGGCAGTTTGGTATTTACCTACCTACTTTACAATATTAGGTAGGTAGATATTATGCATCCGCTTATATAGTCATGAAAAACACAAAATTTGTCGATTCCGTAATCGCGGGTTTTTTTTTTACTATAGTGCATTCCATATAAGCCAACATTTGAAAGTAAGTTACGAGTATATGTAGATTATAATACTAATCTGATTCAATAGTCAGAAACCTTGTTGATCCCGGAACCGCGGGATTTTTTCGATACAAAAGCGCATTCCACATTCGCTAACATCTCAACTTTAGGTGAATATGCATCCGAATATCCGATCTCTAGTAATAACATTTATCAATTAATAAGACTGACAATTTCTTCTTAAACAGTGGAACGGAATCGATTTTTTTCCATCGGTTATTTTGTTAAAGATAATCGGGCACATACATATAACACTTTTCCTTAGTAATGCAGTGTACAACTAACATGTATCATTTTTGTATACTGCCTTCTACCTGGTCGTGTTATATTGTCAGAGGATTTATTAAAAAGATGCATATTTGATTTTCCAAAAACAGCTATTTCAACAATGTAAAGTGATGGGAAAGTTAGCAAAAGACAATGTCCAAATTGGCCCTGTGCAATAAAGAGTATCAGATTAAACGATAATTAATCGCCTATTTTATTATTTAAGTTGCAAATACTTCTGTATCACGGACTAGCTGTATTCCAAAATGTACTTTTAATAGAATTTAACGCGACTAATAACATTAGATCGCCATCTTCGCATAATGTCATGTCGTGTCAGAAGTGAAATAGGGATGTCCAATCAATTATAATCGATTGATTGAATTATTAATCGATCGATTGTGTTTTCTTTTCTAAAGTGTATTTTTAAAAACCTAATAAGAATACTTTATGTATGCAGTCATACTCCAATTTTTAAATAGGTAGTAAGAATAATATTATACAGTAATCAAAACTTTTTATTTTGATTATCTAATTCATTCTAATTCATCAAACGAATGCTAAGAATTCAGTTACCTACCTATGTTAATTAGTTTAAATGCATTTTAATTTTGCGCTTGCATCCACTTTTTAGAAAAACAACTGCATAGGTACCTAATTATATAGGTAGGTATTATGATATTACCTACCTTTCAGTTTCTTAAAAATCACTCAGAGCTATGAAAAATCGTAGGTACCTACATTTAATATTCGTTGTTATGGTTAGATTATAACCTCAAAATCTGATACTTGTTTTGAAATATACCTTTTTTGCAGCTAGTCCGCTACAAATACAAGATCTTTTAAGAATCTACTAATGATAGAGAATACAATACATAATTATCCGATGCTCTTGGCTCCAGGGCCAACAATGTATGGACGCAGAGCAATGTCCTTTAGGGACTTGAATACAGGTCCGCCACTAGCTGTTATTTTCATGTTACACATTGCCCTTATGCATCGTTTTTGAGCCCTGAATACCTGTTCTCTCAGACTACGATTTCCCCAAAATATTATACCGAATCTCAGAATTGACGCCACTAAACCACCGTAAGCAACTGATCTGGTAATATCCACTTTTCTGGATAGATTTCAAAGCACACATACGCTGCTGTACTTAATTTTGCATACTTTTTCTGCGTGTAACTTCCAGGTTAGTTGGTAGGCAGGGCAGCTATCTATCATTATACCTACAATTTTTGTAACTTGCACTTGGTCTAATGTTTGTCCATTGTCATTTAAATTTGAAGTTTGTGGTGGTTTACGTTGATAAAAATGCATAACATTAGTCTTATGTATAATGTCGTTAAATTATTTTGATCAAGCTAGTGTATAATGTCCGTTAAAGTATTATTTATGGCATGTTGATACGTTCTTCGGTCTGTACATTTAACCAAGGCAGTATTATCTTCAGCCAATAAGACCATAGGCTGTTTTATGCGTCATGGCAAGTCGTTAATATAAATTAAAAATAATAAAGGGCCCAACACAGTGCCCTGTGGTACGCCATACCTAATAAGTCTACGTTCCGATAAGTATTTTTCCTCACGCTTAGTTTTTAAACATAATTTTGCTATTTTCAGACTTCTCCTGGTTCTAAAAGTTTTAATCAAAGAAATAAATAGTAAGTGCAGTTTTTGTTTTTTTGTAAAAAATTTACCTAGTTAGCTTTTATTGGAACTATAAAATCAGCAGGTAATTGCGTAACATTTCTTGCGTTAATTTCATTGTTGAGCAGACAAACTTTTCGAACATATGAAGCAATGGTTTAGCAATATACTTCAAAATCATACAGTTTGTGATTGATAATGTGTTCCGTAATTGGGGTGCTGGTCACACACGCACGCTGGTTGCGAGTACTACGAACCAGACCTTTCTGAAGAATATCACCAAACGCCCTAGAATATAGTGACCTTATGACACTCTGTTCTAGAACGTTTCCACTCACATATGCCTTTTGTTAGAAACATATACTCGTATTTCTAATACTTGATAAGTGTTATAGTGTTAAAGGGGCTTGCGGATAAGTAATAACAGCCGAGTTTTGTATTTTTAATAAAACAATATGTTCAATGTTTGCATGTCTAATTTAGGGTAGATTGTACAGGGATCACAAATTTTGTAAAAACTTGTATTTTATGTATCGTCTTTCGGAGCAAATATTATTATTATTATTCTATGGTGTCTAAGCACCTGGCACACGTATAATATCTTCATAGTCGTTTGGTCAGCAATGCGACTCAGACAGCCATATCCCCACTAAGCCACCATCATAAGTCTAAGGGGCGGTGTACACTGGCTAGTTTTCACATTAAACAGTTTCCACTCGGCCCGGCCAGTGTCCGAACACGATTAAATTCGGTCGGGTACGGCCCATTGGCTGGACAGGGACGGACTCCGTTTAATGTCTTAGAATTTGTGGTGCATGACGTATTCAGGGACTGAATCGATGCTCGTTGATAAACTTTTCTTTGTGTTACAAGATTATGACATGTAAGAAGTGATGATAGTGTTGTGTAGCTCTGTATACTTCCAAAAAAAAAAGCAAATAAAAATAAATACACAAAAATATTAGAGAAAAAAATCTGTTAAGCAGGTAATAAATAGTGTCCGTACAAAAAATCTACAATATGATACTGTACCTATCACAAAACTGTTGTCTCATAAAAACAATATTCGTGTATTCGATTTCAAAACTGATTCTAAATTCGCTTGAGTGTTCGAATGCAACCAGAATCTTTTTTCTGCCAGCATATATGATGATTTTGCAGACAACCTTTACAGAAATTCATTTTATCTGTATTTGGAAGCTCATTTATTTTTAGATATTATGGGTTTATTATTAAGTGAGTTGGTCTAATAGGGTGTTCAAATTCATGAGTAGGTAGGTACTATTAAAATAAATGAATAAAAAATAACACAATAACAAAATTTTGCATACTGTCGTCCCATCGAATCAACGGAGAAGAAGATCCTAGTGTCACTTTTGCAACTATTTAAAAAATGTTTTTTTTTCGTTTTATCCCTTTTGTGGTAGGATATATAAGTCTAAAATAAATTATAAAAAGCGGTCAAACTGTGTATTAGTTTTGTAAATGACTAGAGAATAAAATCTGTAAAAAAATGTTGTTTTTGCAGAAACAATCCGTCCCACTGTAGGTCAGTTCATCAGAGGTCGGATATCGTAAAGATATCGGCACGACACTAAACCGAAAGGGTCAATCTCCACCCTCCGGTTTACGAGAACACACTCGGACGTGAACGTACATACATCGTTATCATTTAGTGTGTCGGTGTTGAATAATAATATTATTATTATAAAAAGTTAATTTAAATCAGACACAACGATTCATATTTTTGCTAGAATCATATCATATTTTTATTCATTCATATATTCTTTAGTATACTCAATAATATACACCACAATATAACTAAATTAAAAATTTGAAATACATAAATGAAATTATTTATTAATAAACTACATAGAAAAAAAATAAGTATACCATTATCGATAAAATTTTCGTGAAAAGAAAATGGGGAAAAATCAGAACCTCCTAAAATAAATCTCTAATTCTTATTAAAGTATAAAAAGAAACCGTTGTTAGGTACGCAAAATAATAAATAATTAGGTACTTAACAAGAAGTTAAAGTCTTACGTGCCTTACGTGCAACAAATTTTAACTTTTAAAATGTTTGTTTTACTTGTATTTCCTTACTTTATTCGGGTAATTTAACTAAACAAAAAAAAATACGTAGGTCCTACTTTACAGGAGCAACAAAGGGTTATTACTTATAAGAGAATAAAAATCAAAGTTTACTAACTTGATTTCTCTCATTTAGTTTTTACTAGCTGCGCCCCGCGGTTTCACCCAAATGACTCTCCATACCGTGAGAATACCGGGGTGAAAAGTATCCTATCTCCTAATCCAAGTCATGATCTACCCATGGGCAAAATTTCATATAAATCTGCTCAGCCGTTTTACCGTGAAAGCGTAACATACAAACAAAAAATCAAACTCACTTTCGCATTTACAAAATATTATTTATTTACATAATCAAATTACAAGATGGTTACTAACATTAACTAAATTAAATTAAAACTAACTTAAACCTAAAAAAGGCCCTCGAGGCATGCTCGGATGCTGGCGGCATTTCCTTGCTGAATTGCAATGCTGATGCATTGCGCGAGAAAGCCGCCAGCTTTTCGGTCACCAGTTACATCAACTAGACGTTTCACGATTTCCGCAAATTAATAATAATTTACAATATTAGTTAGGATTGTCTTTTTGTTTTCACTAATTTGTGTTAGTGTGTGTTTTTACGTCATCGTGCAAGTCGGACTCGCGCACGAAGGGTTCCGTACCATTATCTATAAAAACTGCAAAAAATTCATGTCTGTTGTATAGGAGCCCCCTTAAATATTTATTTTATTCTGTTTTTTAGTCTTTGTTGTTGTAGCGACAACAGAAATACATCATCTGTGAAAATTTCAACTGTCTAACTATCACGGTTCATGAGATACAGCCTTGTGACAGACGGACAGATAGACGGACAGCGGAGTCTTAGAAATAGGGTTCCGTACCCAAAGGGTAAAACCTATTTCTATCTTTACATTTAAAAATGTTTCTATCTTTTCTCATCATTTCAAAGTTAATCTTCAAATCTTAATAAAAGTAACTTTTCTCCCATCCTCACCAACTAAACTATGACTGTACCAACACTTGGTCAGTGTGAACTACAGTAGTAACAAATCGAGCTCTCACGATCGACCGCCGCTCGGGTACTTACAAATAACCATTAAGTAGTTGTGCCCCTAAGTACCGACGCTACAATATAATGTGAGTAGGGATGAAATCTTGGGCTATGTAAGATGATTGTCCTAGAATGGTTTAAAAATCTTTTGCGATGATGTTATTATGGTTGTTGATGGTTATATGTGTAAAATAAACGGAGGCCAAGAATTTTTTTTTCTAAAATTAAAAAGTGGGTAGTGGGGATTTTATGGAATTACACTTTTTTTTTTGGGTGGGAAATTGTCAAATAACTTCTCCCGCTCTGGGAGGAGCGGGAAGGTGTGTCGAGACTCTTACTGACTAAAACCTACCCGTGTTCCACCCATATTCCTTCCGTTGCCTGTGTTGCCAGGAGCCTCGGTAAAACTTTCGTAGGGTATTGGGTTTTTCCATCTGGAATTTCTCAGTAGCAGCCCGGAGTCTGGATCACCGTCCCCTTTTACAAGGGACTTAAACATAACTGGCACGCCCATAAAGCGGGCACGCCCTTTATGCCTGGAGGCTTTTATTTAGGTATTAAGTTCTATTTACGTTTTTTTTATGTTGAAATTTTTATCTGCTTGAGTACAGTTTGTTCATTGTTTTGTTGGTATACTGGCGCGTGCTAGCTAACGTATGGCAAGTGTGTAATTTAATCCAATGTTTTGTGTTTCGTAATGTTAATTACTTTGCATACGATTTGTATAAAATCAAGTTTATATAACTAAACAGACAGACGTGCTGCTGGGGAGTTTGTTCCACCACTTCTTCTTCCCAGCTAAAGCACTAGGAAGTGGTGACGGGCGGGCATTTTTGGGGGACTGTCTTATGTAACTTTGACGTTCGAAAAGTGCTGATTTTCAGCCTAGTTTGAATAAATGACTTTTGATTTTGATTTTGATTTTGGTGAAATGTTCGTATACCCCACCGCGCACCACCTCTGCCTAACCCTCCCCCGACAGGCGTGATGTTATGTTAATATAACTGACGGAATGTGTATGTATCTACTTATAATACTTCACGTAACCCTTCAGGGAAAACAGGCTTTTTTTTGGGTGGGAAATCATCAAATAACTTCTCCCGCTCTGGGCGGAGCGGGAGGGTGTGTCAGACTCTTACTGACTAAAACCTGCCCGTGTTCCACCCATATTCCTTCCGTTGCCTGTGTTGCCAGGAGCCTCGGTAAAACTTTCGTACTTTCCCGCGACCCCGTCAGGCATTGGCCCTAGTGCACCCCTACATTTGTGCTGACATGTATTTGAGACGCGCGTGGAACTCAACGAGTCGTCAACCCGGGCCCGTTCCTTACCGGACGGTGAGCTACCCATTGCTCACCGTCCGTAAGCCCGCGCCCCTAGCCGCCGCAGGAGACGCCCTGGGCGTCGGGAGTCCCAGGCGGATTTCCGGCCACCGATTCCCGACGCCCAAGGCGTCTCCTGCGGCGGCTAGTGGTAAGAGGGCACGAAATTTGCCTTTCCCTCAACCGTTCCGCCTCCTCCTTAGCGAGCATTATTGCTTCGCAGAAGGTGACGGCTGCCCATGCCCTCTCGCTCCGTACCATGGCCTGGACCAGAGCTGGATGCGAGAGATCTCTGCCGCCGATCGTCTCCACGAGGACGCGGCGGTGCTGTGCCCAAGCCGGGCAGACCTCCACGGTATGCTCCACCGTGTCCTCCGGGCGATCCACACAGTGGTAACACCCGGTCGTTTCCTCCCGCACACAGGAACCTCCCGAAGCTGCCGTGTCCGGAATTACACTAGTGGTTTTTATGAATAATACTGTTTTTTTTTTTAAGAAAAAAATTTCTTCATACCTGTTTTTTTTCATAGTTGACCAATTTAAGAAAAAAATAAAAACACATCCGATAAAATAACTCATACGCATTTAGAAATAATAAACAGAACCTAAATCGAGCCAATAACATCGGAGATATCACAAAAGAAAATTGGATTGCCCATTGTAAAATTTAGTTTTCTGTGAAGAAGAATTGGCAGAAAATCTCCATAGGAACTCCTTTTAGATTCGTAAGAAGCTGGCAGTATCATCACAACGGTAATGTTTTCCCATTGTTTGTCTTATCTGTTTAGTATATGCGTGTATTAATGTGTGTTTATTTGGTCTTATATTTATATATAACTAGGTATATGTTTTATATTTAATGTTTTTAATAGGTTTAAGTATGTATATACTTATATTTGAATAACTATTTATTCCACAGTTTTCGTTATTGTACCTACCACTGTCTGTCTCTGCATCACCCAAAGGTACCAGTCAGGTAGAAAATCCTATTAATTAATCAATCAAGCATTAAGTCCGCCTCTGTACATTTGTGTGCTTAAAGTATTTATTAAATAATAAATAAATAGCTATGTATCTCATTTTTTCCTTTCCATTCTCCTGCCCTTATCCCAGTTTATTTGTGGTCGGCGCATCATGTCTCTTTCTTCCATACTTCTCTATTAGTTGTCATCTCGGTAGTCACCCCCTTTCTATCCATATCATCTTTGACATAGTCCATCCATTGTTTCATTGGTCTTTCCCTACTCTTATAACCATCAACACTCATATACGCTAGTCACAGTAGATACAAATTTCGTATTCGTTTTCCGTAGGGAATTTTCGGGATTCTTTCAATTTTAGCTTCTAACGGGTGCATAGTCATACCTGTTAGAATGTATAAGCTAAAATTGAAAGAATCCCGAAAATTTCGAGAGTTTTCGAGCACCACGCAGTTAGCATAGGTCTTTTGAAGCTGCAAACTTGGTTTTACACTATTTGAGAGAGAGAAGAAGAAGAGTTGAGGGGATAGATCCTAACAACATCCCAAAAAAACAGTATCAGTGCAATGTGTTGTGACCTACGATGGGCCTTATACTTAAAAAATTCCTTACGACATCTTTGGTCTATCTATTCTACGTCAAAAATAAAACTATGCAATAACCACTGTGTAAGTAGATATTCCTTATTGTTCTCTAAATCACCAAACTCAAGCCATCAATACCGCATCTTCAACAAGAAACTTGTAACCCACAAAATTCGGTACCTAATGAAAACATAAATAATTGAGCGCAGTTAATACACTAATAATGGCTTATAACAATAATTAGTTTGGCGATTTGGGTCCCGATCCCTCGGGGGTCAAGTGGACCGATTGTCCTTTGAAGGGTTGATTAAGATGACCGGTGGGGTCGGTTCGATTATAGATTAAAATGTAGATAGGGCAGATGTCTGCTTTTGGATGAGTTTTAAAGAAATAAAGTTTTACTATCAGCCCTTATTTTGCTAAAGTTTCACAGATAAAACTTAAGTGAAGTGAACTTGAAGTGAGCTGAAATTCCACCTGATGCTGAAGGGATTAAAGATCACCTAAGTTTACACGGTGAGATTTTTACAGACTAGACCGACTGATGTAGGTTCGAAAACGATCAAAGAATATAAAAAGACGATCACAGGTAAGTTAAAAACACAATAAAAATAGGCTCTTGAAAAAGTCAAATGCGACCATTTCTGTATTATCAGTATCAATCCTGACATGAGGCGCTGACAAGAGGCAAATGACCAAAATAGGTTTGACTTAAGAAAAAAAGTTGCCAATTCTGTATAGTTTGTGGTAGCTGAAAAAATATATGTCAATTTTGAACATATTTCTAAGAACTTGGTTGTTACTAAAACATGATTTGAAAAAAAAATCTCGATACAAACTAACGTTAAACTAACCTCTTACCTTGAGTTTCAAACCCAAATTTCTGTATTAAATATCAACATACGTTACGTATTTACGAGTAATTAATAACAAGAACGTCTTATTTGAATGCAGAACTTTCTCTTTCTTTTCTATGCAGTCTGACAGTGACCGCAGTTTAGGTGTTGTCAGCGTCTTAAACAAAACTTCCTCCTTGACACATCGCACGTGCGACAAGAACATGTTAAGTACAAAAACCTGATTTTCAAAAAACGCTTTTGAGACTTATGAATTCCCGTAACTTTGTAACTACAAGCATATCTTCCCAACCTCTTGGATGATAACCGTGAAGTTATGTTATTTCTATATTCCAATCTACTCATACACATACATACATTAACTCATGCCTTCTTCCCATGGCGGTAGGCAGAAACTACAGATCCTTACATACTCCTTTTGCTTTGTTAACGTTCATACATCACGCACGCCGGTTGCGAGTAGTACCCACCTGACCTTTCTGAAGAGCATCACCAATAAGGTCACTATGTCTTTGTAGAGTTGTGAGTGTAAACATTGTAATATCAATATTTACTTTCTACAATTGACTGTTCTTTTTAAATTTGATTTTCGAAACCTAAAAAGAAATGAAGCAGCAGTAATTTTTTGATGTGATAACGTCTTATAAATCGATGAACGCCGGCTGCACGCACGAAAAAGTGTCACGTTACGTCTGAGCCGAGCGTGCAAGCGAGAGCGCGGAACTAGCGATAGAGAGACACGATCGGCCTAAGCGTTCGGCTTGTGACGCATCTCTCTCTCGTTATCACGTAAAGTTATCGTCCGTAAACCGACTTTACAGACAACCAATTCTTTTTTATAATAAAAAAGCAGAAGTTGTTTGCGTTTTAAAGTCTATGCTAGACAGAAACAGCACTACTAGCATCTAACGTTACAACACAGGGGAGCCATAGCAACTTCGCGTCATTCAGTAAAATGGTCGTTTTGTGTGACAAAGATAGAAGAATAATTTCAAAAGCATATAACTTCTTAATTTTTGCACTGACTGACTGTCTTTTTCAAAGACACGTTTTGTGAGAAAACAAACAAAATTGTTTGTTTTTACACAAAACGTGTCTTTTTAGTAACATTTAAAGTAAGTATTAGTTCATGTATTTCTTTGATAGTAGTCAAATATCATATTCTGCATATCTACATATATATACTTGTTAATCTATGACAGCCTGTAATGACCAGAGAAAGTAAGGGGTAGGACACAAGTTTAATGTGGGCTACCTGTCTCCGGGATTAACGCAACTCCGCTATTTGTTATAAAAGGGGTTTTTATAAAAGTCCTAATTACTCCTCGGACCTTTGATGTGTCGGTTTTAGATCCTCAGGTGTAGACATGGTTTAAAGCATTTTTTTGTGAATGGAATTGTGGTATTTCTTAACATGGAGAAGTGTACAAATAGGCATAAAGTTAAAACTCTTATGGTTTCAGACATTAAATTGTGACAACATGAGAAACACTGGTTAAGTTATTAAGAAACGTTTGTAAGGAATCAATGAGTAAAGGATTTTTTTTAAGAAAATTATTTTCTTGATCTTATTTCAATTTATTTGTGGTCGGCGCAACATGTGTGTGCTTCCATACTTCTGTATTCGTCGTCATCTTGGTAGTCACCCCCTTTGTAGCCATATCATCTTTCCATTCTTTGGTCATCCCCTACTCTTCTAGTCATCCACATTCATACTAAAAGCGTTCCTCACGAAATTTTCCTAATTCCTCTGCAGCATGTGCCCATACCATGACAACCGATTTCCACACAACTTTTCCTACCTACTCAATTCTTCTTCCATCCATTCACGTAATCACACAACCACCGAAGCCTTAGCCTAACTTTAACTACATGCCTTTCGGTGATTCCTTTTGTGGTTCAAATTCTAATATAGTTCATTATATTACCAATATCTATACCCGAGATCAGAAATCTCAAACAAAGATGTCTGCTGAAACCCTCGCTCTTTCGTGCCAACAGCACGCGCGATGCAAAAATCAAAAACAATAAGGAATTTTCATTAAAAAATGAGCACAATGAGCCTTACAACAATAGTCCAGCAAGTGAATTAGACAAACTGATTATATGTTCGTCTTTTTTCTTTATCTTTATTTCGCTAAAAGGATAAAAATAATTACAAGATGAAAGATATTTCCTAGCAGGCGCTTTTTTTCGCTTTTTTCGCTTTTTCTTTGGCCCGAGACGCGATCTGTCGCCGTCTCATTGTGTTATCCATTGGCTGGTCGTTGTAATAGTGTGGATTATAAAAAGAAAAATAAATTAAATATAAAAAAATGGACCATAATTAAATGTGCGATGGCCTAGTGACCTCTCCTCACGTCTGGCAAGTACTAATGTGAATTTAACATTTCCTATGTAGGTACTTTCTGAGTTTATCTGGAATATTACTGGCATCACTGAAGGAAAATATCGTAAGGAATCCTGGACTTAGAGTTAATAACAGTCTGAAATCGCCAACTCGTCTTGAGCAAGCGTGGTGATCAATGCTCGACGAGCCTTCTCTGTATGAGAAGAGGCTTTTGCCCAGCAGTGGGACAGTAATAGGCTGGTATTATTATTACTGTGACCTATTCCTAGTTCATGATACGTAACTTATTATTACTGTGACCTATTCCTAGTTCATGATACGTAACTTATTATTACTATGACCTATTCCTAGTTCATGATACGTAACTTATTATTACTATGAATAGGTCATAGTTTATGATACGTAACTTATTATTACTATGACCTATTCCTAGTTCATGATACGTAACTTATTATTACTATGAATAGGTCATAGTTTATGATACGTAACTTATTATTACTATGACCTATTCCTAGCTCATGATACGTAACTTATTTTTATCGATACCAGAGAAGACTACAGGATCTTACAAATCAAGCATCCTTGAGCTTCGATACTTTTTCCTAATAAATACAAAAAAAAAATCGTTTCAAAATTCTAATTTAAATAAAAAAACATTTTTTTTTGTGTTTGTTTTTACATCCCAACAATTTCCAATCAAGTTTTTTTTTAATTATTTAGTTTCTGAACTAGAGAACTAGTTTTAAGAAGTCATGTCCACGACATTTCATCGGCATGTTTTAATTCAATTCTTAGTCCATAGTAATTAACCCTTTGGAGACAATTCTTTGTTAAGGGACAATAATAATAAGCTGACAAATGAACATTTATGCTAAGGGCACACTTCTACGTGACACGCTTGTCTTAAAAAAGGGATCAGCAGAGCTGTAAGTATATTTTAGATATTTTTTTATTACGAGGAATCTATCGGCTCCCAGGATACAGACATTCGTTGCCTAGTTTGAGAGACAAAGGATTTACTCACAGCTTAAAAACTTACAACAATTTTGTACACAAGCCATTTATAATCATTTTTGTTTTGCTATTGTGTGAAATGTGAGATTATTGGATCATAAACCATTATTTATTATCATAACACAGCATGATCAGCCTATCATGTTCCCACTGCTGGGACACAGGTTTCTTCTGGGTGAAAGGGAGTGGGCCGTAATCCACCACGCGGGCTTAGTGGGGGTTGGTAGATTTCACAGGTCTTCGAATGTTTGGTTCTAGGACATACCCGGTTTCCTTACGATGTTTTCCTTCACCGTTTTGAGAGCAGTGGTGATGAAATAATTTACACAAAGTAAAGCGGCTGTCTGGGTTCAATCTTACGAGTACAACGTACAACAACTCGTATGTCGCGGCCGTTACCACTGGGCCAGCAATGCTCTCCTATTATCATAACACAGTACCTGGGCGTTAATATGGCACTTCGAGGTCTAAAAAAGACTATCACACTTTTTATACAAAGCCGATTTTTTTTATCCTCTGACAGCATCATCAATCAATCCAATAGCAACCTTATTGTCACTAGGATAAAGATGACTTTGATTTTTACGGTGATGCAAAATCAGAGGTTTTAGGACTGTAGATATTCTTAGAATGCCTCTGTCTATGCGCGACCGTTCGATCCGGGGTTGAGCAAAGTGACAGCGATAGTTTTGCCGATAGTTGCCGATATTTGCCCCCTAAATAGTATTTATATCATTACTGGCGTATTGTGGGTGTTATTAGTACCTCTTCTAACCTCCTCGGAGAATACTGGCATGATTTTACGTCAAGACCTAAAACATATAATTAGCCGTTATCAAATAAACAGCCAGTTTCAACATTTAACAACTATTTCTGTAACATCAAAAGAAAAAATCCTTCAAGTAATTTCAAAAACCTTACGTCAAACAAAAATACCAAACATTTTCCTTAAACGAAAACCTACAGCAACTAAAAAACCATTACCATAAAATGGAGCCTTCGTATAAAAAGCCACGTCACCCCGCCCGCCCTACGGCGACCGGAAGCGGGCGTGAGGCGGTTATCGGTTATCGATTGGTTTCCGATCAGCCAACCGGAGCGAAGGCTGGCACGCCCGTATGCACACGCCTTTGTACGGGATGCGTGGGAGGGCAGGATAAGTTATTTATTGGTAAAAGATGACGAGCAGAAAGTTATGTGCACAGAACTTTTTATGTGGCATAGAAGTAAAGATGCATCGTTAAAATTGTATCTACGACATTGGCAAGTTGTCAAAATACATTATAAACTGATAATATACACTGCCAGATATTATGAGTAAAGAAAAGTTATTTACCTATATAATTCTTTTTCAAATGCAACACCGAATAACCTTATACTACAGTCGTTTCTCACAACTGGGGGCCTACTCCTTTCGGCTGAAGTTACGGGCATTACCTACTCCGTATCACCTACGGACATAAGATTACTTCAGAGCCCGAACTGAAAATGAATGACAACACGATTTGACAGTTGAATCATTCATTTGTTTTAACGGATCAACTACTTTTGGACGGGCTCGCATCTTTGTTAACGGACTTAGAGAGTAGTCCCCCTGGCGGGGGTGTATAACCGGATGTATCAAAGTAAAAGAAGCATAAGGAGTATTTTAGGATCGTAGCAGGTGGCGTTCTATAGTTTCTGCCTACCCCCATGGGAAGAAAGCGAGAGAGTATATATGTATTATGACGAGTTTGTCTGTAAAATGTGTGGAGTTTAAAAAACCACGGCCTCCGACTTTGTTTCGGAATTCATTCACAAAGATCGTTAGCAAGCAAATGCTGGTGCCACTCAATTTAAAAATAAAATATTGGCAAGTGTCTTCAATGTATACTCGGCTGAAAGGCTCGTGCAGACTGACGTGTTATCACGGGCGCGACACTTCCAATGAAGTTTTCGTAGAAATTGTGCTACAAGAGTCGCGTCGCGCCTGTTTGCTGGAGCCTTAACGCTTCAACTGTATCAAATTGCTTCATTCTTAAATTTTCCTTCATTTTAACGGATCCTTACGTTAATAAGATCTGAAGACTTTCATACTCCTGTTATTTGCCACAAAGATGTCACAATATAATAACAGCAGCCAATTATTGCCCCACTGCTGGGCAAATACCTCTTCACAAAAAGATAATGCACGACGCTTCCTCAAGACAGATTGGCGATTTCAGACTTATATACATACTTCACTGATGTCAGTGTTGTCCAAGATGAACTCAGAAAGTACATGTCAATTGATAAACTCGCATTGATACATTGTATAGTATAATCAGCCTATAATGCTCCCACTGCTGGAACACAGGCCTGCTCTGGGTGAGAGGGAGTGGGCCGTAATCCACCACGCGGGCCCAGTGCGGGTTGGTAGATGTCACATGTCGTTGAATTTTTGCTTCTAGGACATGCCAGTTTCCTCACAATGTTTTCCTTCACCATTTTGAGAGCAGTGGTGATGAAATAATTTACACAAAGTAAAGCGCCTGTCTGGGTTCGAACTTACAACTTACATTGGTACATATCACAATATATTTTTAAGAAAAAATAAAAACGGTTTTTAGAGTGTCGTCTCTGACACTCATATACATATATCCGACAGTTTCTTCATAGAGTTCGGTCATATTAAATGCCCGGTTGTGTACGGTCACACCATTTTTTTTTTTGTATTTTATTTTTAGATGTACTACAATTTAACCTCTGCCCAAACCTTCGGGGAAACAAGGCGTGATGTTATGTGTAATTTTATTTTATTCATTTATTTATTTCAGACAGTGATATTTTGTTTTTGTTTTGTGATATTTTTGTTACTATACTTAAGAATTATGTTAGTAACTAAAATTAAATTACAGAACTACATTAGTCACATAAATGAAATCACGATCATCCTTAAATTCATTAAAATATTTAACTTCGTTAAAAATTATTGTATAGTCAAACTCAGCCGTTTAACCGATTTCCTCCTAAAGTGTTGATTGAAATAATTATGTTGTTACGAACATAGTATTTTTGAACTCATACTGATATGAAATGGCCTGTACTCGAACCTCAAATAATTCCTATTCTAAATAGCCAAGTAACTGCGACCAACTTGGATGTTACGCTCGCCGGCCGCTGCCGCTGCACAGCTCGCTTCGCTCGCTCAGCTCGTGAACAGTTGTTCCCAGTTCTAACCTAACCTAATTCGTTTAAATCATGGCACCCTGGCTTATTTTATTGCGACCAACTGTGAGAAAACGCCAGAAAATTTTAAAGAGGCTCATTTATTTAAAAAAAGTGTACATCATTAGAAGTCTTAAAAGTTTTTAGACGTTGATTAATTTAAAAAAAAGTGTACATAATTAGAAGGTCCTAAGTTTTTAGAGGATCAATTAAATATGTCCCAGGTCTTATCTCAAGGTTGCAATCGTAATTTCGCGAGTAGTTAAATCTCTTTTGAACTGTTTAAGTGTATGCATATCGATGCGGTACATAAAAATATCTAAAGACGCTACATATCTTCGTTTCTTTGAACCGATGAGACTGGACATGCGCGCATCGGTGTATTTTTTTCAGTGGGGCGTGGCTTTCGATACTTTGATAGCTATCAATATCGATGCACCACGCCCTATGACCTGTCGATACGATAATTTGTATTCACGCCCATTAATAAGTAGCTTTATAGTATTGTAATATAAGGTAGCAATAAAGGTCATTGCCCTTTCTCTAATAGGTCGTCGAAATCTGAAAAATAAACTACCTATGTATAGTTCTTCATTCGATATTTTTTTTCAGGTGTAGTTGCGATTGTTATGTTATTTTAAATGAATATTCAGGATATTAGGATTTGTAAATAAATGTAGGTGGATCAATGACCTTTATTGCTGCCTTCTTTGAGACCAACTTGCACTAATATTTACGTATCGTAGGCGTCGGTACCGAAAATGACTTTATAATCGAAATTACACAACAGCAGGCTTAGCATGACGCTTTCTATTTCTACGAAGAATAGACACAGCACTTTCTATACAAAGTGACATTTACTTTCTCCATTTTTGACATTGCACCGTAGAAATCCTTCTAAAATCTGTCATTTTGTCATTCGTTTCTAACGATCTTTGTCTATGTCCTTTTTATGTAGAAGGTCCTACAAAACTCGTGGAAACTACTCATTATACAAGCTAACAAAACAGACAACGCCACGGGGCGTCAGCAAGCGACGTTGTAACTCAATACGCCCAGTGCGCAGACTCGAACCGATACTCGAAACCGATACGTGAGTGGGCGGGGCGTGTGTTGAACATACCTACTGGATATTATTGATATTGAGACTTACTCTACGATACCAATAAGAGATAGATTTATTTTTGGTCGTTTTAGCTGGAAAAATTACTTCGGTTGCAACTATAATTTATAAGGTTTCAATAGTTTATTTTCGATTATATTCAATAGACTTTAAAGTATGGTGTTTTTCGTCTTTGTTCCCAGTTCAAGGAAAAAAACTACTTTCAAACAAAATCATTGTTGTAATTCGGATATAAAGATCCCAGCTTTGTAATAGAAATATCAAATTCAGTTTGTAACTTATATTGTGCCTGTCGCTTATATGTAGTATGAGAGCAGAGGTGGCCCAGTGGTAACGGCCCCGACTTACGAGTTGTAGGTCGTGGGTTCGAACCCAGGCAGGCGCTTTACTTTGTGTAACTATTTTAAACCCCGGCTATCAAAAAGGTGAAGGAAAACATCGCGAGGAACTTGTGACATCTACAAACCCGCACTGGGCCAGCGTGGTAGATTTACAAGACACTCCCTCTCGAAGAGAGCAGGTCTATGTCCCAGCAGTGGGAACATAATAGACTGATTATGCTTATATGTATTCTAGCATTAAATATGAAAAACTCATGCCTGTTTTATACGGGGGTAGGCAGACAGACAACAACAGAGTCAATTATAGAACGACACACGATCTCTACGTACTCCGTTTACTTAACCCATTTCAGACATAATGCCGTCTGAGTAAATCAATAAAAACACAATCTGAATACATAAATCAATAAGTAAGTTATTTTCAGTCATAAATAATAATAATAACAATAATAAATGTATATTTTATATAAAGCATTGGTCAAGTAGGAGTCATAGCCTTTCTATAGTCTTAGGAAACCGATCAACTATAGCCTCCCAAACCCATAGCCCAATATGTGCTGTTCCCATGTTCTGCAATAGTCCTGCATCAACCGGGGCTTGTCCTTGGGTGCACCTTCATAGAGCAAACAGGGATAATCGTCGGTTGGTGCCTCATTCCCTTAAAATTGTCCAAGGGGCCTCTGCGAGTTGGCATCGGCCCCTCGTACGCCTTCCAAAGGTCCGGGACCCCATGGTCCCGAAATATGTAAGGACATAATAAAAATAATGATTTATTTTCTCACCACAATATAGGTACATTAGAGAGGTATCAAAATACATATACAAAATACGTAAAGGCACTAATTATACTGTGGGAGACTGGTGCCTAAACTAGACGTGAGGTCTGTATTTCAGGACACCAGAACAACAAATTGTATCATTCTATGCCTAATTATTAATCACAATCAACACATTTTATGTAACCAGCCCAATTATAACTTTATATACCTTTTAATACTAGCTCAAAGTATAAAGCAAACTTATTATTATAAATAACAGCAAAGAGTTGTCGTGGGCGGCTTAAAACGAAAATGCTGTACTATGTAACGAGTAAGGAAGTGATATTTATGGGCTTGTCTCATTACTTAATGAGTGCGCCATGGGATGCAGGTCTTGAAGGGGTGGAAAAATACACACGATATTACTGTTCTCGGGTTCGTGGCTAAGTAACCTTCACACGAGTCGATCGACCAACATTACTCTCACTTACAATTATAAATTTAACATTAATGATTTAATGAATATTTATTAGTGTCCATGGAGTTTTTTGCCCGTTCTTCTACATAAGGACCTTCTACGCTTTGTAATGGGCTACTGGCTTCATCTTTTTGAATGACCGACTCCTTCGACAATACAAAAGTGTTTGTAAATGGTTCAGTTGAAATAAATGCTTTAAGTTTAAGTTAAGCTGCGCTAGCCGCGGTCGGTTTCTGGATGGGTGGCCATTCATTTCACATCGAGACCCCTCCGTGCCTCGTAAAGCACGTTAAGGCGTCGGTCCGGTCATTCGTAGATCTTTGACAGTCTTTGTAGTCAAAAGTCCGAAAGTGTCGTACCAGAATTATTAAGTTCTTGTTTGCAATTTCTCAGTAGCTTGCAATTTTTCGACTGGACCCTTTATTAAAATAGTGATCTGAACAACAATTCTCGTACTTAAAAAACATTCAAATTCAAGTCGCAATCTGATCTCAGCGACAATCAATGTCAAAAACTTGTCCAAAATGTGCGTAAATTAGGGGTTTTTTTTTGACAAATTGAGACTGATTTTAAAACATTTCCATTATAAGAATCAGATCAAAAAAATATAAAATAATCTTCACTTAAAAATATTGAGAGCCCAATATTGTAGTACTACGAGTAACTTAAAGTATTATTTTATGTCAATATTTTTCCATTCAATGGCCTGATTAGATATTATTTATTAGTCCTATAAGATAAGATTATTTATGTTGGAAATAAATTGTGAATATCAGAACGACCAACTAAACAACAAAAAAAAGGTTTTGTTTTTTAGTAACCGTGTTCACGAAGGAATTTCCCACCTGTAAAAAAGAAGAACTTCCATACAAACTTTTATTCCCTACTTAGCGTCGTATGTCAGTGAATAAATTAATGAATTTAACTTACATTTTTATTAAAGTACAAAATAAACTTAGGAAGAGCGTAGCGCGTAGCACCGTAGCCACTCGTAGCACTTGCTACAGCTACGCGTCTATGCTAAGCGTCAGCTACGATGCTTGCTTTAACTTGTTACATGACATTCGTTTTTAATACTTTCAAATGGAAATATATAACATCATGCCATGTTTCCCCGAAAGGTTGGGCAGAGGTGTATCTTTAATACACCCACATATCGCCAGTTATGTTTTCAAGGCCCCTGTAATAGGGGGCGAGCCCATTGCCATCAACCGGGCGCAAAAACAAAATTATAATAAAAAAATATTTGCTAAATTATTCGTACCTGATAAAATATTTAGCAGAATAGGTACCCAATAAAATAACGATTGTTGACACAAATGATCATGAAAACAATACAATTTAGGTGAAATAAAAAGCATGACAAGAAAAAAATCTCCCTAATTATAAGTTAACTTTGTTTTTGTTTAATCATGTAAAATCAAACGTAACTTTAACTAAACATTGTCCTGAAACCTTCACAAGAACAAGTTTTTGATTCTACTACTCGACGCTAGATGGCGTTACGGGCTTCACTAAATGTTTGAAGGGATTACAATTTCACAAGACGATTCTAACTAAATATTTCTTTTGACACTGTTACAAGTTATACTTAATATATGTTCTATCATTTATATATATTTTTGGGACTTCGTTTTCTTTTTAAATGGGACATACATAACTGGTGAAATGTGGGACTGCCTACCCCTCCAAAAATACTGTTTTCCTATCGGGAAAAATGATGAACTTCTATCCAAATTTCATCACCTGTTTTACTCTTCTAGGGGGCGAGTTTTCAAAAAATAATTTCTTAGTGCTCAGTTTCGCTATATTAAGAACTCCTGTGCAAAACGTCTTGATTCTAGAATAGACCCAGCGGTTGAGGTTGTGCATCGTCTGCCAGTGAATGAATTTAATTGGTCAAGGACGGCTAATGAGACACAATTGATTTTCTATTGTATGACTCCGAATCGGTGTCGCGCGGGGCTTAACAGGCTAGCTTGATCCACAATGGTAACCCGCGAAATTTTCCCTAAGCATAAATCTCTTAGGGAAAATTTCTTATGGAAAAAATCTATCTTAGATGTATTAATTATAATTCAGTAAATACATATTTGTTATGGTCGCAAATCATATTTTGATCAAGATACATCCTGACACTGAACTAAAAATTGCGAAAAATGTAAGAAAATTAGAATTTCGCGGGCTACCCCTGTGGATCCACTTTAAGGTAGATTCTATCACTACACTACACATGCATCTAAGCATTATTAGCTGTACGCAATTGTCTTTCATTCACCCCGTTTGTGGCCCAATATTCTGATCCTTATAAGTCTTCAGGTCTAACCTCCTTACAGAAATATAAAATAAATTAATTGTAGGTACGCAAGTCGTACGCCGAAAGTGCGTAGACGTCCACAATTATTTATGTGTGTTGGCGTGAACGAGTGATATATACGTTGAGAAGACGTATTTATTGCCCAAATAATAGGAGCTTGGGTTTCAAAGAATGGTTCCGTATAATATTTGTGAAAATGTTATTTTAATTATAATAATTGTGACGGATTAAAATGTAATATTTATTTATTGTGTCGATGTTAAAAACAAAATAAAAAGTTCATGTTAGATTACGTTTTATAGACGTAGGTATGTATTGTTTTCGGTTGAAATAAAATATTAAAGTAAAAATAGTTATGAAAAAAAAATTAGTAAAACAGTGACATACTAGAAAGAAAAAAGAAAGAAAATCCGTTTATTTGCAGTAAACATGACGCAAGGAAGGAACACAAATACAAAAATTAAACAATTTGGGGAAGAATATGCGTCACATACACGCAAAACGGCCAACGCTCAGTATAATGCTGCGACCCTATGCGAGACAGAGACCCAGCGCTAGTTTTCAGCGACAGGCGGCGTGCTAGTGCTTTAAAATTATTAACATCATGCAACATATACCTCTATAGAGTAGGTAGGGTAGTTTGGTACACACACAGCAGGTATTAAAAGAAATCTTCAACTACTTAATGTGAAGGTTTTCTCATTATTTCCTAAGTATCTCCAAAAATAAAGGTACAAAAAAGCACCCATAAAGATGTCAAGGTGCACGGTGAGACAACTTGATGCATGTGTGGGGTATTAATTATTTTTTGTGTTATTTAGGGGACTTTACGAATGTCACACGTGGTTAAAAAAGTAAAGGAATTTATCTATTGGTACAGGTGTTTTTGTGCTCTCTTCTGAAAGTAGATTTAATGAAAGGTGATATTGGAAGCAGAGATGTTGTTTTGACAATAGACTTGCTCCCTCTTACATGGGACTGAAATTTGCTAGAGATATGTGGGTGTACTATAGAAAGAAGGAAAAATAGGTTTTATTATTCAGAGAAACAGCACAGAAAGATAAGTCAACTCGAATAATAAAGAAAAAATAAAACAATACAAAATGATGTTCACGAGCATCGCATAAGCATAATCAGCCTATAATGTTCCCACTGCTGGGACACAGGCCTCCTATCTTCGAGAGGGAGTGTGCTGAAATCTACCACGCGGGCCCAGTGCGGTTTGGTAGATGTCACATGTCTTCGAATTGTTTGTTAATTTTTGTTCTAAGATGTTTTTCTTCACCGTTTTGAGAGCAGTGGTGATAAAACTAAATACACAAAGTACAGTGGCTGCCTGGGTTCGAACTCACGACCTACAACTCCTAAGTCACGTTACCACTGGGCCACCACTGTTTCCTAAATACGTGCCACAAATATGACAAAAACGATCACGGGAGATATACAACACATTTACAAATATAACACATTTACGTGAAGCCATATTTAAAGTGTTTAAGATATTACGTACGATTTACGAAATTGAACTGTTGTAAATTTAACTAACAACTTTTTTTATAAATTATAAATTTATAAATATGATAATCTTGGCTAATAAACTCACGAATGACAGATGAATAAAAATATAAGATTTTAGAATACCCTCATTAACTCTTACTATTGTGTACGTGGTCATGTTAGCTGCGTTTTGTTGTTTGTTTTTGTAAGAACTTGTGAAAAAATATAATATTTTATTGAATGAATTATGAATATATGAATTATTTTATGATTTTTTATTAATTTATTTATTACAATCAGAGAGACTCAAGTTTATATCATAATTATAAATCTAACTATACGTACCTCGCCTTCAAACTAAAAAAAAATCCCGTAATCAGCACAATCTAGTAGAAACACTACTCAAACTCTAAAAAGGTAATTAGTTGTAGGTCTGTGTTATTTTAATCACCCTATTAGTATTTGATTATTTATATGTCTAGATAGAGTGTCGAGCTGCCATAGAACTAAAACAAACAGGCCAACTTTGATAGGCTGGTGAGCGTGACTACGTCTTACACGCGCGCCACGCCATTGTGTTATTCTAGTGTGCGTGCATTTTGCTGCCAACAGTTGGACATATTTTTTTTCGACGAGTTCACAGCTTTGACTGTCTATCTAGACATATTTATATCTTTGCTATTAGTCATATTATTGTACATACCAATTATAAGAAAAAAAAACTTTCAGTTGGTTTGAAACACACCATAAAAATGTAGTTTAGAAAAAATATTCTGGAAACAACTATAAATTCCCTTTCACACATTTAATTGGTAGAATTATAAGATCACTAGTCGTATTTAATTTATTATGGAAATTCTTTTACATTTTAAGTGTCATTGGCTCTTTCTGTCTGGAATTTCTCAGTATTTATTTAATACTTTCAGCACACAAATGTACAGAGGCGGACTTAATGCCGTAGGCATTTTCTACCAGTCAACCTTTGGGTGATGCTGAGACAAACAGTGGTAGGTGCAATAGCGAAAACTGTGGAATAAATATTTATTTAAATAAATATATATACATACATATACCTATTAAAAACTTTAAATATATATACCTAATTGTACATAAATATAAGACCTAATTAATATAGGTGTATTACAAAATATTTGAATACACGAATATTAGCCCGGAGTCGGGATTTGTGCCCCGTAAATGGAAATATGCTCGACCCTCCCTTTACATGGAACTTAAACACAACTAGCAAAATGTGGGTGTGCTATAGGTGCAACTCTGCCTAACCCTTCGGAGATTACAAGCGTGATATTATGTTATTTTACAACCAGAAACATGAAGAAGTAAAAAGCAGTAACAGTTTACATGACAGGTAAATAATGTTATGTCCATTACACGTTAGAATGCGGGACAATTTGAGTTTAATTGTGCTCTCATAAGTCAACTATGTACAAATTGTACAATTATCACGATTCTTTAAAGCGAGTACACACTAGAGGAATTTTAATTAAAATAATTAGGTACGTAATGCTGCTATGGATGCTTAATAGGTGCTTTTACATTTACTTCACCCCTTTGGATTGCTTGTTCTTTTCCTGAAACTACGTAATTATTATGAGCAATGCAATGAAGACTTAAAAGTACCTATTATTGACTGCAGCAAAATTTTATATTAGATTTGGTAGCTAGGTATCACATGTAATTAGGACATTATACAGAGTGAAAAAAAAGTGATTGAAGAATTAAAAAAACCATCTAGACAATCCATTATTCAACTTAGCTGAAAAATACAACTTCAAATACTTAACTATTCTAAACGAACTCACAACAAGTTAAAAAAATCTCCAAAACCATCATTCACTTATCACCAGATTACCCGAACCGGTTCAAACCAGCCAAAACCAGTTCGCACCAGTTTTCCTTGCTGCATCGAAGCTACTTTGTTCCGCGGCCATTTTTCCAGAGCTTCCGGCTTCCCCCGGACACAGAGAGCAATAACTCTCAGTATTGTTCTCGCTGTTCTCGGCTCCTTCAAGAAACCTGTACCAAACTTGGTAGAAAGCAAGTCCCTTTGTGCCTTCTTGAATTATTGCCGCTGAAACGGATAAGTCTTACCAAGTATTGTTTGACGATTTTTGCGTTGAATTGTGATACATTGTTTATTATGGTAATGGTGTATTTGCATGTGGAAAGAAAGTGGATGGTTAATATTTAGCCGGTCTATTTTTTTATATTTTGTGAAGTGAGCTTCAATCCCCATCGAGCTCACTTCACCTAAGTTTCGTGAAGTCACGGTGAGATCTTTACAAAAACGATCGGATTTAAATGATGCAGGTTTGTTTTTTGAAGACGCACCCTTTTTTTTCATTTTTTCGTTTTAGGTTTGCATTTTGATTTCCAGATTTGAAAAAAAAGAAACAGTGAAGTTATTTTGGTGTCAACCCGTGTTTTACATGCGATTTCTTCAACTGACGAAAATATGCAACGATTTGATTATAGATTTTGTATAATACCATACCCTGACCATTCCCAGTAGTACGAGTAGTAACGTCTCGAATACCGTTACTTGCTAAATATTTTTTCCACAAAGCAGCAAGTCTGAATATAATTTTAATTTCTAAAATTAAAACAATATTGATTGAAGTAATTGTGTATGTTTTCCAGTGCATTTACAGACCTCTTCTCATACAAAGATCGAACAAGCATTGCTTATAACATATTCGTAACTAATTTCAGACCACAATATCAAGAGCAAGACCCCACAAACTTTCCTCCACCATAACCTAGCGATGTTTAAAATGAACTGAAACAAAACAAAGATTATTAATTAAAGTGAAGACAAGTCACAAGTTTGCGGCTAAACGCTAGACGTAAACAGAATTAAGTTCCACATCTTCATTCGCGATTATAATTTATAACGAATAAATGAAATATTATAAACGCATCGGCGCACCGCTCCGACAACGCCACTGGCAATGGCGTTTGCTTTGTTGAGTGCGGGAGGGGACAGGGGAGTTGTCGATAGAATTTATTGTTCGTTTTTTTGGGAGACTCGAGTAAACGTGTGCGTTTATATTTTTTAACGTGACGATATCATGGAGGTCAACATCCACGTCACTATATCACGATAATAAAGGGAAGTAAAATAAGAAGGGAATGGAAATACGATAAGTTTATAACGTGCACGTATTTCCATAATTTTTATGGACGTGGACGTCCACTACAATATTGTCACATTAGCAACTATAAAAGCGTCCAATAGGTTACTTTTAGGCAAGCGTTCACCATCGTCGACCACATCACCGCTTACCATTAGGTGAGATATTGGTCAAAGGCGAGCTTATCAATTATAAAAACGGGAATGTTATTCTGTTGCCAAAATGACTATTGTTATTTAAAAAACGCTAATGAGAAGATTTGAAGACAATACATTTATAATTGGACCCTTTAATGTCAACATAAAAAGGCTTGCCGCCATAAGTAGCATTCTTGCTGCAGCAATCCATAGTTATATTGTATAGATTGTGACGGTAAACTATAAGTGAAGCTGCAATCCTAACTAATATTATACATGCGAAAGTGGGTTTGTTTGTTACGCTTTCACCGGCTGAACGGATTTGGATGAAATTTTGCACATGAGTAGACCATGACCTGAATTAGGACAGAATACTTTTTATCCCGATATTCCCACGAAGTCTTATGCGAGACTTATGCGGGTCGCCCAGATAGTTATAAATAAAACTCTTCAAATGGGCGGGTTTTGAAACTTATTTATTTGCTGGTGCTACAGAAAAAAGGTGCTGTGACGTTAAGTTTTATGATTTTAATGTGAAACTGACTATGGCTGCCAGTCACATAGGCGTCTAGATTCACACGCTATTTAACTCGATTCTCGGCTACATCTCTCTTCAAGCTCCACAAACAAACAGAAATAAATAAACTCAGCCTATCGCAGTCCACTGCTGGACATAGGCCTCTCCCGGCCAAAATACCCTGTCCTCCGCCTTCCGCATCCAATCTGTCCCAGTCACCTTTTCAAGGCCATCGGTACACCTAGCATCAAACAAAAATACTCCTTATAAAATATTTTCTTGAATCTAACTTTCTATCGACAACTGACGTCCATCCCTACGCCCCCTAGCTACCGACTTCCTTCATACTGAGCTCACTCGTTCGAACCATGCCTTTGTCGGGCACAATTGTCGACAAATTACAAACGAATTGAGTTATTTAATATCAAACAGTAATATGCAGGTTATTGTTTATTATTTTATTAAGAACACATAATGAACGCTGCTGTTTACTTTATTATGTTTTGTGTGCTTTGATATATTAAAAGGATCTTAGATTGTCTTGTAATCACATTGATGGTGATTAACATACCGTGGCGATAAACATACCGACCTATCTGTCAGATACAAAAAGATGTTAATGCTACCCTCTTCGCGCATGAAACTACATTCCAATAGCCCCTACGTAATGTCCATAAAAATATTTAATAAACTATCAGATGCATTAAAAGATGAGATCAGCGATAGGTACGACATTTATAAGTAAACTCAAGCAAATATTAATTGAAAAGCATACTACACAATAAACTAATACATACATGACAAACAAATTTACTTAATACAAGTAGACACCATTCACAGTTAGTCATAGATTCATTCATAGATACATAGATCAATATAATATGTTTAATTGACCTGACCAAATAATTAAGATGTACCACAACCTATATCTGATCTCAACAAAATAAATTTTTATGTTTACTTAATTAATGTTAATAGTGTATTTAAAATTTAAAAAAATATTGATTGTTAATTTCTTTCCTAATTTTATTTTTATTTTAAGAATTATTTTAATTTTAATTGTTTGCTGTGCCCGACAGTGTCCGTAATTGTACCTTAGCTCTAAGCCTTTGGTAACACCTTTAAAACATTATGGAATGCAATTAAAAATATGAATATGAATATGATTCTTTACCATACATCGCATTACCCTTGCCCCGAATCCGGAGCAAACTGACAATTAAATAAGTAGGTAAAAAGCCCTTATTGCTTAAGGGTCGGGTAATCGCCCTTGTACTTGGCCATACAAATACGCGTCGCGTTCACGCCGCGCCGCCGCGCGCCGTTCGGTTTCTTAAGGAATATTTATTTTTAGTAGGTAATGAAAATATGAGTATATAAAAAAAAACACAGATAGAAATATAGATAACTAGATGCACCCCGCGGGTTCACCCGCATAAGTTTTGACCCCGTGGGTATATCGGGATAAAAAGTATCCTATGTGTTATTCCTGGTTATAAACTATCTGTGTGCCAAATTTCATCCAAATCCGTTTACTACTTTTTGCGTGAAAGAGTAACAAACATCCATCCATTCATCCATCCTTACAAACTTTCGCATTTATAATATTTACACCTTTAAAACATTATGGAATGCAATTAAAAATATGAATATGAATATGATTCTTTACCATACATCGCATTACCCTTGCCCCGAATCCGGAGCAAACTGACAATTAAATAAGTAGGTAAAAAGCCCTTATTGCTTAAGGGTCGGGTAATCGCCCTTGTACTTGGCCATACAAATACGCGTCGCGTTCACGCCGCGCCGCCGCGCGCCGTTCGGTTTCTTAAGGAATATTTATTTTTAGTAATGAAAATATGAGTAATTCAAAAAAATCACAGATAGAAATATAGATAACTAGATGCACCCCGCGGGTTCACCCGCATAAGTTTTGACCCCGTGGGTATATCGGGATAAAAGTATCCTATGTGTTATTCCTGATTATAAACTATCTGTGTGCCAAATTTCATCCAAATCCGTTTACTACTTTTTGCGTGAAAGAGTAACAAACATCCATCCATTCATCCATCCTTACAAACTTTCGCATTTATAATATTAGTAGGAAGGAGGATATTATAGTGGGATAAACGACCTGTTCATACAATAAAAAAACATGAAAATATCTTAAGTAGGATGAAAGTAATAAGGATTTTTATGCTTTGGGTTGACGTTACTTCCTGAATTTATTTCACAAAGTATTTTACTGCAATACTTAAATATTCACTTAAAGAATTGATGTGTATTCGTTCTAGTTTTTGCATTATATGAAGAGGTAATAACAGATTGAAAAGTCACTAAAATCATATATCTGTGCCCTAACACACTATCAATCACAATCTGAATGATTTTGAAGTAAATTGCTAATCCATTGCTTCATACTCGTATGTTCGAAAAATTTGTCTGCTCAACAACGTTGTTGAACTGTCAAAATGAAACCCATTGCTACTGTATGTTACGCAATTACCAGCTGGTTTTATAGTTCCAATAAAAGCTAACTAGGTAATTTTTTTACAAAAAACAAAAACTGCACTTAGATACTATTTATTTCTTTGACTAAACTTTTAGAGTCAAAACTCAAACTCAAAGCATTTATTTCAATTAAATTTACAGGCACTTTTGAATTGTCAAGGAGTCGGTCAGTTAGAAATATGAAGCTTGTTGCCCATTCCAAAGCGTAGTAGGTACCTATGGAGAAGAACGGGCAAGAAACTCCATGGACGCTCTTTTAAATTATATTGTTACATAAAAAATAGTATAAATAATGTTGAATTTATAACTAAATGTGAGGACGATGTAAAAAAAAAACGCGTCCTTAGTATCAAAATAAACAAAAAAAAAAACAATTTCAAAATAAAATAATTAGATACAAATAAGCCGAGGCAGCTAAGAGGCGACCAGTCCCAAATGACGGCGCCCGTTCACGAACATGACGCGTGGATCAGCACCATTCAGCTCAACCATTTTGAAGGCAGCTAAATGATCCAACACACGCGCCACCATCAGCGAGACATCTGAGTGAGCATGACATACTCTCAGCCGCCAGGGCCCATTCAAGTCAATGACATATTAACCGGTAAATGGTAACATATTTATACAGTGCAAAGATAGTCTCACAGGGCCAAACCAAGGTTTGTCTTTAGAACCAGGTTTAAACCATCGAGCCATTTTTGAATTTAGAACTTTATTTCAACAAAGACAAAGTTCTTAATACAAAAACAGGTTTTTAAACCGGGCCTAAGTGATCAATTTCGTATAAAGAATTTTACTACGGTCAAAACAAAGTTCGAAATACAAAAACTGGCTCGAAGGTTTAAGCTTGGATCAAAGATAGAACTCGTTTTGTAATAAGATGGACAATGTTCAGCTGCTCCAACAGTATTTTCAAATTTTAATTATTCAATTGGTTGTGGTTGCGGAGCAGGACCAGCATGTCAATATCAACTCACTAGAACCAGGAAAAGTCTGTAAATAGCATAAATAAATGGTCTCAGTGATGGTGTCACGGACGTATCACCGTCATCTTCTTTTTCAATAAAGCAATTCTTCTTTTTTGGTCTCGTAGAAACATCAATGTTACATAAACTATTTGAACCCAGTAGGTGACCACGTTTTTGCGACGTCAGAGGAATTGTTCAGATCGTCAAGGGCGCAGCTGAACGGACATTTAGCAATCTCTAACAATCTGATCTAGCAATCTGTTCAAGAGCACCGCACTCGCACTGGATGTTGGATGAATCCAAATCAATTAAAAACCAAATGAATTGTTCAAGGACAGCTAATGAGACACAATTGATTTTCCATTGTTTGGCTCCGAATCCTGCCCAGCGCGTATCCTACGCGTCATTAATTAGTAGTCTCATAATAAATCTAAACAAAAATAATGTACATACTGAACAAAAAAACAGGTAGGTAACAATACAAAGAAGGAAAAGAATACATCCCACACACTTCCGTACAACAAAAAGGGATCATTCTATCACTCCCCATAAACCACCGTGATTTATGTTACAAATTTTATTGACAACCAGTGTACGGTGGATATTGAGAGATCATATTTTATACTTTATTTGGCATATCTGTACGGTACCCTTTTTGCTGGAGGGTAGGAAAACGATTGTGTCATTTTACTGAAGCTATTTGAATATTGTACCTGAGAATTATTTGTTTTGTGATAAAATGTCAAGTTGACTGTCGCATGAAATGGGTCTGGTATAGTCTGTGGATATAGGTTTTTATTAGTTTAAAATAGTTTAACTAGGTAAGCCATGAAGATTTATGGGTTACGTGTCGTTTTCGAGTGAATAATTACAACGACTATATTATTTTTACGCGGCAAATCAGAGATAGTTTGACACAAGTGAGTTGACATTGACGTATTGATAAATGACATTAGTGTATAATGTTGCCAATTAAACAGTTAAGTTAAATGTTGCATTCATTACAACAATAATTTATTAACGATTTTGACTAAGATATTGTAAGATTAGATTGGCATCAAGCGAACTAAAAGTTCTTGATCGTCATCAAAAATATTATTAGAAAGAAAGTCTACTGATCATAGACGAACATCTCTTCAAAATTGAAACAGTTTTTAGTTTTAAGTCCACGTTAATTTACTTTGAAAATAAGTGAGTTACTTTTCGTATTGACTGCGGTTATTGAGTGAGATTTGAAGTGAACACATTCCATAATATTATACTGTTCGTACTATAAAACGGTCAGACATACTGGTAATACCTACCTAAAAAGCAAAACATTTTTTTTTCCACAAAAACATTGAACTGAAAACTATCGAAAAATACTTTGTCCCGACTTCCTGGGGTTGAAACTACCCCTGTCGATGTAAACACCCCCTTGAGGGCAGTCGCTACCGATTTATCCGCAGTATATCATATTCAGAGCACTTCCACGGAATATGGAGCGAAAATATATATATTATTATCCGATTGCCAACTACCAGGGCCTTACCCTTTGGTAAAACGATCGACTTGGGAGTACGGATGTTTTGATTTGTTTTGTGTTGCCTTTTTTTGGGAAGAAGTGTAAGTTTCGGCTGCTGAGATAGAGAACAATTTAATGACATGCTGTAAAGAAGTGTGCACTGTGATACTGGAATTGCCAATAATGTAATATCAATTTCCATGCATCTTCCCTTTACAAGAAGCGTCGCCATCTCGTTTATCTGTGTCGAACGAAATGACCATTTTTTTTTCTGTGTATATTTTTTTCTCTCGCTGTCTGTGCGAGTGATTTCGTGAAAAGGGACGGAAATGTGTAGACAGGAAATGACAGCCTGAGCATGGAATAAGTAAGTACTTTTAATAGCATGGGATTAGTGTACTCATGATTAGGGCAGTGGTGGCCCAGTGGTAACGAGTTGTAGGGCGTAGGTTCGAACCCGGACAGGCGCTTTACTTTGTGTAAATTATTTCATCACCACTGCTCTCAAAACGGTGAAGGAAAACATCGTGAGGAAACCGGCATGATCTAGAACCAAAAATTCGAAGACATGTGACATCTACCAACCCGCGATGGGCCCGCGTGGTGGATTACGGCCCACTCCCTCTCACAGAGAGGAGGCCTGTGTCCCAGCAGCTAATGAGACACAATTGATTTTCTATTGTTTGACTCCGAATCGGTGTCGCGCGGGGCTTAACAGGTTAAAAGAAAAACTATCACAGCTAAGTAGGCATACAAGTTAACGAGTAACAGACGACCAACTTAAATTGCAGTTGGAGAATTGACCGTGACGTATATCGATGTATGGGAGAACATGTTTTTCAACTACAATGTTAAGTTTGTTTTTAGGATAAATTCATCCCAACATTCCCAACTACGGAACCCTTGATTGTGCGTGGTTTGACACGCACTTGGCTGGGTGTTCTAAATTCTGAGGTTAATTTCTGCCACTGCTCTGTTGCTTATTACCAAGGTGAGATGTCAGATGTTATCATAATTATGCAACTACTGTAAGGCTCGCTCGTTTTTTAAAACGGTTTTTTTAAGTCTTGCTCTACATTAACAAAATTACAGACTGTTATTTTAGATTTCTAAATTTGAATCATATATTTCGATAGTTATCAGAAACAAAAGACGTTCTCAAAACACGTAGGTAACTCAAAACCAAGGGCCAAGTTCACCAACAATTAATTTACCGTTTAGATAAAACAGCTGTGTAAATGTGTAATCGGTTGAAATCAAACGTTTCTGAAAACAGGCCTCAATGCAATGGTAAAAAGCAAAATATACTTATGTATGTATGTATTTGTATTATAAGTGTGTAACCTGTTTATGTATTTCTGTACCTATTCTATTCATAATCTATTATGTTATCGTTTAATATTTTTCATTATTTTTATTTCCTCTCAGAGCACCTGCCATCTTATCTCTTCACCACCCTTAGTTGACTGGTAGAGAATGCCTAAGGCATTAAGTCCGCCTTTGTACCTAATTGTGTGTGAGAAGTTTAAATAAATAAATATAAAAATACGTGTCACCTTTTTTTTTTGGGTGTGAAATCATCAAATAACTTCTCCCGCTCTGGGCGGAGCGGTCTGGGCGGAGCGGCCGCGCTCATCCGGCGGGCTGGCCGCAGCTCCAGGGAACGCGCACACACAGGAGCCCCGTAAAGGACTATGGACCGCACGACCCCCGCGTAGAACCTCCGGCAGGAGGCGTTTGGACAAATACTTGTCACCTGACAATTGAATAAATGAATGAACGAATGAATGATCTCTGTGTTACCTACACTAGGATTTTTAATTAGCTGCATTTCGTCAATAAGTTAGAATATTATTTTAACGAAATTACAGTAAGAAGTGTCATTTTACTGCAACTAATTAAGGGCTGTATTACAGAACCTTACTCAAGACTCAAGCGTTACTTAAAACTAGTTTAAGACGCTGACAACACCTAAACCGCGGTCACTGTCAGATTGCATAGAAAAGAAAGAGACGCGCGATGACACAACGCTTGTAATTTATTGCAAAATATGAAGCAATTATCTATTTACTCAAAATTGAGTTGAGTAATCGAAAATAAAAAACAACCAAGTTCTGCATTCAAATAAGACGTTCTTGTTATTAATTAAATATGTAACGTATGTTGATATTTAATGCAGATATTTTGGATTAGAACTCAAGGTGAGAGGTTAGTTTAACGTTAGTTTGTATCGAGATTTTTTCCAAAACGTGTTTTGGTAGCAACCAAGTTCTGGGAAATATGTTCAAAATTAACATATATTTTTTCCGCTACCACAAACTATACAGATTTGGCATTTTTTTTCTTAAGCGAAGCCTATTTTGGTCAATTGGGTCTTGTCAGCGCCTTAAACTAACCAAATGTCCGACTATAGAATGTAGGCTATTATATGGTGATGGGAATGTATTTAACGTCTCACTATGTTCGACAAATATACTACTTTACTACATCACCTTATAACAACTGTTTGAATCTAATCGGTTGATTAAACGTTAATGAAAACGGGCCTCAATGGTAAAAACTAAAATATACCTGGCGAGCAATCGATGCAGCCGGCCAGAGGTAGGAAACAGATCTAATTCCCCATAAACTAGCACCAAAACAGGGGAACCCGCAGCACTAAACTAAACTAAACTACGTTAAATAGGGAACGGGTGAATACAGGAGTTAGATTTAGTGAAAGCATTTCTTGTGCTGTATGTAAATGGGAATATTTTTTTTTTGTCGGTAAATAACGGCAGTTTTTATATATTTATTGCGAATAAAAAAATAAAATAAGGAAATAGGTTTGAATGTAAACACAATAGGTATTGTAAAACATTTTAAAAGAGTAACGGTGGAGTTTCTTGCCCATTCTTCTCCATACGAAACTACCTTTAGGAAGAGGCGACAAGAATCAATTCTATTTTCATGTCAGTTTTTGACGTTCAAAAGTGCCTTTTATTTATTTAACAGTTTATGTACACACATATAAACAGACAAGAAGAAAGGAACAGTAAAATACGTACAAAGGTGATGCTTATTTCTAAAGAAATCTCTTCCAGCATACCTGCGATAGGACAGTAGACAAAGAGATGTAGACACCGTGTGTAGGAGTAGCAGAGAAAACAAAATACATAAAAAATGCCTATTATTATTTATGTGCTATTTGAAATAAACGATTTGACTGAATGGTGAATAAAAACATCGCGAGGAAAGGTGACATTGAATGAACTGAAATCTATGTATAATATTATAAAGAGGTAAAATTTGTGAGTTTGTAACTACTGATCCGATTCCGAAAATTATTTCTTTAAAGGGAAGCTACAGTATTGCCAAGTATCATAAAATATATTTTATGTTAAAACAAGACATTTTACGTGGCCTAAGTGGCGGGCAGAATACTTGTCGCAAATAATTATGTAGTGATTAATGTTTGATCCTTTGGTGTATAAAGACTTTGTGCCTCGCAGTTACTGACTGATATTATTACCATCTGAGATAAAGAATCTGTGATATTATCATCTTATAAGGCAATATCACAGATTCTTTTTAATTGACCTAATCAAACAAAAAATGGTTGTCTGTAAAGTCGGTTTACAGACGATAATTTTACGTGATAACAAGAGAGAAGTGCGTCACAAGCCGAACGATTAGGCCGATCGTGCCACTCTATCACTAGTTCCGCGCTCTCGCTTGCACGCTCGACTCAGGCGGAACGTGACCCTTTTCGTGCGTGCAGCCGGCGTTCATCGATTTATAAAACGTTAACACGTCAAAAAATGTAATGTAGTTACAAAAATTTAAGTTATCGAAATTATTGTAACTCAGGAATACACAGATATTTGTATTACATAGATAGATACATAAACTCACTTTTTCTTGCCATGGGGGTAGACAGAAACTACAGAACGCCACCTGCTTCAATCCTTACATACCTTTTTGCTTCGTTTACCTTCATACATCTGGTTATACACGATATTCGTATTCTCTTAGAAAATATATTTTTAAATGTCTTTTCATCCAATTTACATTGATTTTAATAATAATATGACGTCCTTTTATAAATGATTTCCTCTTTTATATAACCGTGACCCATACATGAATTGACTTTGAAATTCATAGACTTTTCCGGAGTCGAGTTTTATTATAAAAAGGTGTCAAAGGAAAGTTAATTTTAAAACTCCTGGAATAACGTTCAAATTCATGTAAAGTTGATATCAAAGAATATATTTTTAGAGATCTGTCAGTAACTAGGAAATGTATTTTTCGTGTAAGTACTGTGGACAGGATATTAATTCAGATTTGTTGCAGTTATAATGGCAATCATGCCATTTGGTTTAAATAGGTTCTTAGTTTTATTATTTAATAATATTTTATATAGATCCTTTTATATTTTGTGAATGTGAGAACGTTGATTTGTAGACCATTTATTCTTTGTTGAGTACCTGGTACTTGTTGACCGGCCTACACTGTAATTTGAAAACATTTTAAAAGTCAATGATTTTTAAAAGAGTAGCCGTGGAGTTTCTTGCCGGCTCTTCTCCATAGGGAACGACCAATTGGAACCGTGTACCTAGCTTCTGACGTTTCATAAGTGCCCATGTAGGTTTATGTGAAATAAAATATTTAGATTTGATTTGAGTACCTAGTAAACTATATTTTAAGGTTTTGGAAAAATGCTTTCTTCGTCACAGCAAAACAACACGCCTGTATTCCCTGAAAGGTTGGGCAGAGGTGTACCCTGGTTCTTAATAATAATTTATAATTTAAATAATCTTTCTTTCGTGTGTTGAACTTTTTATATTATTTGAAACTAAATATGATTAAATTAGGTTAAACTGTGTAATTAAAACGATTAGGAAATATAAAAAAATGACACCAAAGAATAGTCCGTATTTTGCAAATTGTAAATCCCATACAAAATAAAAAAGCATGTTGACGGAACCTCACACAAAATCGCAGGAAAACCTTAACCACTTTTATAGTGTAACCATATTAATTTATATTATAATGTAATTTATGCTCGGGTCTTCCTTTTAAGGTCTTTTTTACTTGATTCCGTTCTTTGTGTCCCACCACTGGCCAGTGCGCGTGAAATTATGAAAAATTACAAACGACCCCCGCATTTAACGGGTTAATGTCAACTTCGAATAGGTAGGAAAAATTGAGAAAGCGTGATAAGGGTTGATGCTTAATTTTTCTTGATGCTTTTGGTCGCTGATGTTTTTGATCTCAGGAGCTTAATTATATAGCAACATCGTGTAAGGATTTTCTTAATTAAACATAAGACTGCCTCATTGGTCAACCATCATCTTACCAGGGATATCGTTTTACCCAGTAACTGAGTTGTGGAAGTCAGATAGGCAGTCGCTCCATGTAAAATACTGGTATTCTGTTTTATCCGGTAAGACTGGACGCCGACCCCAACATAGTTTTGAAAAGGCAGGCAGATGATGATGAGATGATGATTGTGTAAGGATTTTCTTAATTATAAAGAAGATTGCCTCATTGGTCAACCGTCTTCTTATCAGAAGTATCGTGTTACCCTGTAACTGAGTTGTGGAAGTCAGATAAGCAGTCAATCCTTGTAAAATACTGGTATTCAGCTGCATCATCTGGTTAAACTGGAACATAGTTGGAAAAAGGCTTGGCAGATGATGACTTCATTAACAAGGTGAGCGTAAGACTTTTTCAAGAAAGGAATCGTACTCAGGAGGTTGAAAAAGTGTTGTTTAGGTATTCGATAATTCTTATTATAATAGAAAGAAAAGAAAGAAGGAAAAATAGATTTATTTGTTACAGAAACACGTGTATATTAAAAGCTATGGTAATTAAAATAAATAATAAAACAAAAGAGATTTATGCTTATGAACACAGAACATATGTAATCGGCAGGTACATGCCGTGACCGTGACAAGAAGGCATTCCACTTAGCATGATGCTGTGCTATGGGCTGTAATCTACCACGCGGGCTCAGTACGGGTTGGTAGATGTCACATGTCTGCGAATTTATGGTTCTAGGACATGCTAGTTTCCTCACGATGTTTCCCTTCACCATTTTGAGAGCATTGGTGGAGCAGTGGTGGTGAATAAAGTAAAGCGCCTGCCTGGGATTGAACGTCGAGCCTGTGACCTGAAGGCTTCCACTCACCATGATGCTGTGCTATGGGGGATCTACAGCACAGTGCTGATTTTCAGTGGTTACGAGAAAACGACGTACAGAAATCGAGTCAGGTTGAGAGATTTTAACAGATAGACAGAAATAGGTATTAAAGTAAAATAAAATAAACAGTACTAAGAAAATTATATACCTATACAACTATTATGATGAATAAATAGGTACTATAAAGATACGATTTATATAACTAAAGAAATATAGAAAAACAAAACTTTCTTCTAACAACCTTGCGCAATATTTTTCTATTAGAGTTTTATAAAATAATGTAGGTAAATTAAGCTGAGTCTTTTGATATAATACAAATATATCTAATTAATTAATAAAAATAACTAAAACTATACACAAACTAAAATAGGGCGTCGAAAAATTCATCCACATCGCTGTCGACTGGTAATGTACCCAAGAGACTGGCGGCATTGCCACGTTGTATGGCATTGCTTAACCTCTGGCCAAGGTAAAAGCCAGCACTTGTGTCACGGGAAGTGTCAACCAGCCGTCTGGAGATTTCCTTGAAAAGGCCGAATTTTTGTTTTTTTTTTATGTACAAATCAATATTAATTATTTCAATATATAATACATAATAATTGGTTGTTAATATGGTCATTGTAAGTAATTCAGTCGTATTCTTTAAATGAAAGTGATCAAGAAGCGGATACATTCTCTACTGTAACAGGTACCAAGTAACTTGAACTAATAAACAAATTCACAGCTCTCACAGCGAGCCATACATCCTATACCTCGGATTTAAATCGGGGGAAACAACCCCATTCTTATCCGTCCCCGTATAATTATAATTATTTTAATATGCAAATAATGATAATAAAATTTCGTAGGTTTTTGCTTTTGTTTGTGGCAAAAGGCTTATTGGGTTATACTTAATTATATTTAGAGGGGTAAAGGGCTACCCCCCTACCTGGGTAACCCTTAATTTTTATTTATGTCTACACGTTAATTCACTCTTTGTGCATATTTTAAATTATGAAGTCTTTACTTTTAGTCATAATTTGATATTACTTATGCTTGTTTTTCTACCCTTTCGAGTTATGGATTGTCGGTGGATTGGACGACTGCTTAGTAATATTTAATTTGTATAATTATTCTTTTAGCAAGGACAGGTTGCAGAATAACCGAGAAAAAGTGTTATTAGGTTTTTCATCAGGAATTTTTCAGTCGCAGCCCGGAGTCTTGATTTGTGCCCGGTTGATGGCTAAAGGCTCGCCCCCTGTTTTATGGGACTTAAACATAACTGGCAAAATGTGGGTGTACTATAGATACTTAACATCACGCCTTGCTTCCCCGAAGGGTTGGGCAGAGGCGTACCTGTAGTACACCTACATTTCGCCAGTTATGTTTTTAAATCCCATTGGGCGAACCTATTGCCACCAATAACCAACCATACTGAATTGGTACCACTACTACTACTATTGGTACCATACTGGATTGGTATTGGTACCAATCCAGACTCCGGGCTGCTACTGAGAAATTCCAGATACAAAAATCCAATAACACTTTGCCCGACCCGGGAATCAAACCCAGGACCTCATGCTCAGCAGTAGCGCTTGCGACTACTAGACCAACGAGGCATTTTCTTATGCCGCAACCGCTCTCGTACATGGAGTCCTACCTTAATGAATTTCCAATAAAATACCTTTCCCAAAGACTCAAACTTACATAAAACCCAGCATTCTATACTAAGAATTAAACAATCCGAGACCTAATAGGAAAAAATGTAGACAGATAGTCTACCCCTTTACCCCGTAAACTCTTCAACATTAATGAAATCGCCCCCAATCGTCCGGCGGGGGGAGGGCGCAGCCATTTTTCTAAGATAACATTTTTAATCGTTTCTCACGCATCACTTGCTATTTCACCAACCCTCGACCACGGTTGGTTGGACAGATTAAAGATTATTTCTTCTTTTAAAACCCCTTTTCTGTGTGACTTGATTTTCGGTCAGTTAGACTTAAAAAGTTATAATTTATTGTCTCCGTTTTCGGTGAATTTTGATCGGAGATAAGTATTGGAGGATTTTATTTTTTGTAATTCAATTTGGTGTGTTTCTTTTGTTGGTGAAAGGGTTAAGTCGGAAGAGTAAGTCACCCTCCAAGATACAATATTATAACCAAAATGGTAATCTAACGTGTCTGCACTGAGCCTTCACAGCCAAGATAGGCGACATTAGCCACATAAGAGCACACGCTCGTAACACATAGACGTCAGAAACAGAAATGGTCACCATAGCGGAAAGTCGGAACAATGATTAGCGTCTTACTACTCATCTTTGCCAGGCATTGCACACATAAACACGGCTACAAGCAAGACTACATAATCAGCCTATAATGTTCCCCCTGCTGGAACATAGGCCTCCTCTCTGTGAAAAGGAGTGGGCCGTAATCCACCACGCGCCCGGCCACGGCCAGTGCGGGTTGGCAGATGTCACATATCTTCGAATTTTTGGTTCTAGGACATGCCGGTTTCCTCACGATGTTTTCCTTCACCGTTTTGAGAGCATTGGTGTCCGGGTTCGAACCTACGCCCTACAATTCGTAAGTTGCGGCTGTTACCACTGGGCCACCACTGCTCTCTGAAGCAAGATTAAGACACCTAATTTTAAATAGCTGATTGATTGTAAAACTCATGATATGTTAGCTAACAGACTATCAATCTTATTTGATTTAGTAATAATAATTCATTTAATCAATTAACAAGACTCAACGTGTTAGTAACAAAATACTTACAAACTATGTTAGTAAAACATTAACACAAACAAAATGTGACATCACTGCTGCAAGGTCACAGGCCCAGCCGATACCCTGCAGCAGTGGCTCACAAACACACAATCTAGCCTGCTTGCTACCATAGACAGGATGCTTTTGGTGCTGCCCCACACCCTACTAACTAGGGATGCGCACCGCTTCCGCATCACAGTGTAGAAGCAGTCAATGCGATATTCAGCAAACATCCCTGACGCGCTGCAGTATCGGGGCAACCCCATCAGCACCCTGAATTGCGTTATTGTATTGAACGCGAATTCGCTGTTTTTATTTCAGTCAGCTAATGACAGCGGTTATCATGAGTTTCACAATCTGTCAGCCAATTATTGGCTCAATAAGCTTTTCCAGCACACTAATCACAATCTGAATGATTTTGAAGGATATTGCTAAACCATTGCTTCATATTTCTGAAAAAAATGTCTGCTCAACAACGTAAATAACCCAATTAATGTTGTTAACTGTCAAAATGAAAGCCATTGCTACTGTTAGTTGGTTACGTAACTACCCCGCAGTTTTCTAAAAACTTAGGCCCGGTTGCACTACATATCATTGAGGTTTAGTATTCAACGAATTTAAATTAACGTTTTATTTTTATCAATCCTTGAAGTAGACAGAGATAGAATGATGTTTTAAACTATGTTTAGCAAATGTGGTAAGGAGAGTTTTCAGTATGAATGTGGATGGCTATAAGAGTAGGGGAAGAGGCTGCTGGTGCTGTCACTTTGTCTGAACGTAAAACAGAACTACCAAGGAATTAAAATCGTATATTATCTGTGCTAAAAAGTCAATTTAATTAAGTATAAATATGTCGAAGTTTATGATTTTTTTTTCTCAAAAACTAGGCGTTTGCGCAGTGTCAAATTTTGCGGAAGTCTTTAACATGAAGACATCTATACGCTATAAAATTGTGCTTTGCACACGCGGGTTATAAAGTGCAGTGGTTCCGGGGAAGAGTAAAAAAACGATGGATGGACTGTGTGAAAGATGATATGGCTAGAAAGGGGGTGACTACCGAGGTGACGACTAATAGAGAAGTATGGAAGAAAGGGACATGTTGCGCCGACCACCAATAAATTGGGATAATGGCAGGACAGTGATGATGGCGCTAGTGATTTGAGTTGTAATCGGGCCTTAAACTCTCACCAAAAACTAAATTCATACAAGAGAATCTATTTGAGTATACTTCACAATGTTTTGATTATTAATTAACAGTGTAATTGATCCGCCGAGCTACATCGCAAGCAAACAGCTGCAAAACTGGAGGTCGTCCGTGATTGCACCCGACGGCTATTAGTGACTGACTCGTGTGGATGTACTGCGTGTGGTAAGTCTTGATACTTTGATTAAACATAATGTATGTTGAAATATTCAAACTTCAAATGTAAGAAAATATGTTTATTTCCGTCATAAGACGCATAAATCCTAACTAATATTATAAATACGAAATTGAGTTTGTTTGTATATTTGTTTGTTTCGCTTTCACGCTAAAACGGCTGTACAGATTTGAATGAAATTTAGCACATGGATAGACCATGACCTGGATTAGCATATAGAATACATTTTATCTACATATTTCCACGGGATCGAGATGTATGTGGGTGCAATCGCGGGGCACAGCTAGTTAAAAATAAAGTACAGAAAGAAAAATAATGGGAAAAAATATGCGTCCGCGCAAAACGGTCATCGCTCAGCATAATGCTGCGACTCATGTGTGCAACCGAGCCACTGACGTTGCCTTGATGACGTGGGCCAGTAAAGCATATAAAGTACCTAGATCAAACCTAAACAAACATTACAAAAGTGAAAATAAATATAGAGAACAATAATATAAAATGTACAAAAACATTCCGTTGCGCCGCCATAAACGCACGCGCAGAGACCCAACACTAAAAACGTTTTGTTAGCTGTGCGCACAGCTGTCGCACAGAAGAGACTTTTGGGTTGTACATTTATTAAATAAAGATAAATTGATTACCTGTTTTATCAGTGTAACGAAAATTACGCAATGATTTTTCAGTATGTGATAATGGATGAATTGTTGGTGTGATTGGTGTTTGTGAGTTTTGTGTTAAAAGGCGTAAAAAGCATGTGCAGATCAAACTACAAACTAGGAGATGCCTAGATCTTAAACAGGTCAAGATATGAAATCAAATGAGAATGTCACCAAGGTAAGGGCTACCTATGTTATGTTGTATTATATTTATTTATTTATTATTTAATTTTGTGCCAGAAAGCCCAAAAAACATAGCTTTTAAAAGATATTCAATAGTTTTATTGCCCAGAATGATCACAATAAAACATAAAAATGCCTGTATTCCCCAAAGGGTTAGGCAGAGGCCAGAGGTGCACCCACATTTTGTCAGTTATGTTTAAGTCCCACGGAACACGAGCCTATTGCCATCAACCGGGCACAAATCCAGATTCCAGGCTGCTTCTGAAAGTTTACGATGAAATAGCCAATAACAGTTTGCCCGATCTGAGAATCCAACTCAGGACCTTATGTTTACCTTAGGTTTGTGGCCACTAGACCAACGAGGCGGTGAAGCAACGATCCCAATTAATATCATGATATCCAATTAAAAAAATCACAAGTATCAAAACCGTTTATCAGCGTATACGTCAGGATGCAAACTCATGACCCAAATGTTGTGATAGCTCCCAATAACAGCCGGCGGCGGTCAATGATTGCTGTTATTAATTAAGAGCTCACCTTGCCCAACTTCGAACATATCTGGTAAGATATTGGACGAAACTTAGTTAAGATATTGTAGATAATTGAAGGGCGTTGGGAAGGTAAAAATAAACTTGAAGGTGGATGGAATTGGTCTGCATCTGTCCTATACAAACAATACGATTTAGTTTATCCTATTTAACTTCATATGAAATTATAATTACAATTTGTACTACTTGAAAAGGATGACATTAATATTGCTGAATAATTGTATTAAATTCATTATTATTGATATTTAATGTTTAATGCATGCTAATTAGGATGTTAATGGCAGGCGAATGATAATTACAATGCTTATAAAAGGCTGCTAAGTCACAAGTACTCATTCATCATCATTTCGGGCGAAAGACGCCCACTGCTGGACATAGGCCTCCCCCAAGAACCGCCACTTCAACCGGTTTTGAGCTTCCCGCATCCAGCGGAGTCCTGCAGCCTTCACAAGGTCATCGCCATAAGTACTGTCATAACATAATACCAACATTGTACACTTAGATCGCAATAAATGTTTTGACTTTGACTTATTGTGACTGTTTTCTCTAAACTACTTCTACTGCTGTGCAATGAAAATACACTGTATCTTATAAACGTTGTATAATATAACTAATGAATAACGATTGTTTTACCATACATTTTTGTCGTTTAAATGTCTCTTAACTTTAAGCGACGTATTGATTTACACACGTAGGTATAAATTAGTTCCCTTTTCAGGGTTAATAAGACTAAATCGACATTCTGTCATATCTAAACTTCGATTTAGTCTTGTAATATAGTTATACCATGTATTTTTATTGGATTGATTCGTATTTGAGGTGTTCAATATTCATGAGTTTTATTATGGTGCGTTGATTTTGAAATATTATAATGTATCGCTGCGGGCAGAAAATTATTAAGCTTAAATATAATTTGTTTGTAGAAATGTGATGATTAAAAATACTTTTATCGAAAAGCTTTTCCATGTTTGTGGACTAGTTGGTCCTTACTGAATAAAATAAGGAGCAATATTCTTGATCTGCTACGAATTTTATTTGCTACGCGGCCTACGAAATTTTGCAGACTGCTACGAGGGTTTTTTAAGCCGCGTAGCACGCGGACATTTGTATTGAACTTTTTGTAGTTATCATTTTAGCTGAAACCGTACATGTGTCCTTTGTCAAATAGTACTTTATTTTTAAAACAAAAAATGCAATGATTATAAGATCATTTGTAATCTCGAAAATTACAAGGCTGTGAAAAAATCAAGACAAATACTATATACCCAAGCTTCCTTTAGCCAACCCAGGAACGTTTAAAAAAATATAAAATAACACACCGTACAATTCAAACTGGCCAAAATTTATTATCGGCAATAAAGCTGGAAACACTCCTAAAGCATTGCTAATTAATGTAAACATGGAACGATTAGGAGTAGGAATAAACACGCCAAATGGCCTTCTGCAGTAATAAATACCTATAATAATTTTAATTACCCCAGAAAAAAGACATTAAACAGTATAAAAGATAAAAAATACGCCATATTGCAAATGAGAGAAACAATACGGGGACTGAGATAAAATTATATTTTTTTAAACGTATTATATTAATGTATATATTAGGTGGGACAGGGCCGCACTCGGCGAGGTCATCAGAATAAATAAATTATGATATAGTGGGGAGTTTTTAGCAGCTCGACGCGTCGGACGATGCACAGAGTTCGGTTCATTAGAAGGGGCTTTTAATCATTGTTATTATGTTTTGGATAATGTTTGGGTTTTGTGTTCAAGAGATGAGATCTGTTTGTCTTTAAAAAGGAAATGAGACGGATTTCTTTTCTTAAGATTAAGTATTTGAAAATTATTGAAAGATCAGTAAAGAAAAATATCAGTAAGAGCAATGATCTAACTTAATACCCATTTTAAATTGTGCTTTATGTATTTGTATGCCAAAATCATCCAAATCTGTTTGACAAATCTTAAATAGAATATACAATCTAACTCTAAAATATATTTTGTACAAGTGTAGGTACTTGTATAAAGAACAAAAAAAAGAGAAAAGCTTATTGGGCATCAAAAAAATTATTAGCATCGCTGTCAGTGAAAAAATTGTCCAAAAGGCTGGCAGCGTTGCCACTTTTGATGGCAATGCTGATTCTTTGGCCTAAAATGTTGAAATAATAGAATAATTCGTTTTAAAAGATGCCACTTCTAGCCCAACCACAGACAACACGGACGTGAGTTTAAAAAAAAATGTCGTCGGTGTCTAATGAATTTATGGTCAGGAACTTGGTCGGTGGTCGCGCAATTTTTTCTCTTGGGACCAGATAAAGACTGATAACAGTGCGCATGACGAATAGTGCGGAAATGTTGTGATAATAATATTATTCGCGTTGAGTTACTTATTTTATTTGCATTTTAATTATTTAGACCCCATATTTGGTATATGTGATCGCAAGCGCGCTACTGCTGAGCTTATATCTCGGTTTGATCTCCAGCCAAGGCAAGACATAACTATGGTGTATTGTGATAACTAGAAAATAATAAAGATAGTAAAATAGGGTCATTATAGACACCAGTGGTTTATATACATTTAACGTGACGCTCATGAGAATACGAATCTTTCGTAAGAGACAACAAGAATCAGTTCAATTTTCTTTTACATTTTGGCGTTCAAAAGTGCCTTTTATGAGCTTTATTTGACTTTGATTTTGAATACGCATAGGTTTGATAGGTAACCGTTGGTCCCGGCTGTCGAAATTCGAAGATCGTTGACAGTCGTTACGTGTAGTCAGAAGCCCAAAAGTTTGACAACCAGTCTTACCAAGGGTATCCAGTTACCCAGTTGCTGGGTTGTGGCGGTCAGATAGGCAGTCGCTCCATGTAAAATACTGATATTCAGCAGCATCCAGTAAGACTGGAAAAACCACAACATAGTTTGAAAAAAGCTAGGCAGAAGGAGCAGTAGGCTAGGATTGAATGAGGTTTGACAGATAATCAACTACAGATGAAGCCATAATACTCTACGACTCATCTCACCACAAAAATTTGGGTAGGTTTTCCTACTAGGAGGTTCCCAGCAGATGTCGACTCCATCAATTTTTTTATTTTTATATGTCGTGTAAAAGTGATTCTGATATTCTATTTACAGAATAAACAATTTCATTTCATTTCGATGGAAGTGTGAATTTGTGCCCTGTCATTAGGAAAAGCCTCGCCTCCTATGATTTGTGATTTAAAACAAAAGTGGCGAAATATGTATATACTATCCTACATATCATAATATCACGCCTGTATTCCCCGAAGGGTCAGGCAGAGGTGTACCTTTAGTACACCCACATTTTCTCAGTTATGTTTAAGTCCCATGTAACAGGAGGCGACCCTATTGCCACCAGCCGGGTACAAATCCAGATTCCGGGCTGCTACTGAGAAATTCCAGATAGAAAAACCCAATAACACTGCCCGATCCGGGAATCGAACCCAGGACCTCATGCTCAGCAGTAAACGTACGAGGCAGTTCTACTATTATACCTACAACTTCTTTAAATACAGCCGTGACGTTATATTATGTGATTCATTGATCTGGCTATCTTCGTCTTTAACAAAGCGTGTTTATGAACATTGGCGATGATTATGTTCAGTGGTATTCAAAGAACAGTCATCAAGGACAGAACCTCTATAACAGTAAAGAGCAATGCTAACCTTAGTATTGGTAAGACTCTAGTATGTTTGGACTTGGGACCAATTGAGGTCTTTTCGTTCGTTTTTATTAATAAAAAAAACAAATTTTTTTTTTCTGTTATAACATTAATTACATAAATAATATGGGGGGAAAGCCTTCACACGCCATATTTTTTATTTATTATTAGATACCAAGACCGTTTAATCTATAATTTGTCGTTTTCACAGCATCCTAATTGCGTAACACAGTTTCAATCATAATCCAAGCGTTTTGAAGGATATTTCTAATCCATTGCTTCATAGGTTTAATAAATTCATCTGCTCAACAACGTAAGTAATACAATGAACGTAGCTGAATTGTCAAAATGAAAGAAAATGCGATAAAATTGTTGTGTGTTACGCCATTACCCCGCAGGTTCCATTTCAACGATATGGAGAGGTCTGCAGGAAAATCGACATGGTCTTACAGCCATTAAATTCCTGTAATAACTCAGGGATGCTTCAGTAAGTAACACACGCAATCCGCAATGTACCGAACTTATTCAAAACCGTAATATCTGCAGTCTAGGCCCCAATTTAATTTGCATCATGATTTTTTTCTGCAAAATGAATGTTTGGCACAGGTTTTCTACGAATATTAACATTGGTGTTGGCCTACGTTCTATGGCTGCCAGATGTTCCGTCTCTGTCTCCTTTACTCGGGTAGCATGTGTACGAACAAGACGGGGAACATGCCCCGCCGGCTGGTGCCTTCCACTTGTCCTTCCATTCAGTTCCATCCTTTATTTGCGTATTTTGGAAAGTACGTCAGTCTAAAACAGCGGCTCAAGTCCACAGCCGCAGTAGTCACCTTTACCGATCTTCGGTCGCCGTATTAACGAAAAAGGCACCATCACACAATTCCGGTCGGATATATTTTCCACTTGGTTAGCCGATTTTACGGGCAATTGGGTTTAGGGGGCGTCCAAAGGTCGGTACTCGAACCCTGGACAATGGGTGGATAGTTTGTCTAGTGCCATTTTGATGGAGCAGTCCTGATAATGTTAACGGCTTTGTTCGGGATGTGTTCGTGGAATCAATTTGGTGAACGAGACGGTGGTTGTTGTACTTATTTGAAGCGCCATTTTATTTGGTTCAGAGAAAATGGTGTAAACTTCGACTAGGCCACTTTTATCTGTGTCGATTTTGGTTATTCAAAATCGAAATATTTAATTTCACATAAACCTTCATGGGCACTTATGAAACGTCAGAAGTTAGGTGCACGGTTCCATAATTGATTTTGTATCTTATCAATACTTACGGAACTCATATGACGCTTTGTGAATTAAACCGTAGAACTGGCTATCAAGAGGTTGTGAGTTAAAAAATAAAAAAATATATTTCCTTAGAATGTAGGAAACTTTATTATGTGAATTGTTACAAAATAATGTTTGATTCCAGGTAAATACTACCATTTTTTTTTGTTTTATATATTGTCATTAAATACGTAAACCCAGTCCCTTCACAAGTATTAAAATAGTCAGTAAATGGGCCAATCATTAACCTTAACAATTATCGGCAAGATTTTTAGGGTTCTGTACCTCAAAAGGAAAAAAGGGAACCCTTATAGGATCACTCGTGTGCCTGTTTGTATGTTTGTCTTCCACACACACTATTACATCCGATTTGCTCCGAATCTACTGGACCGATTAATTTATAATTTGGTACACATATGAACTTCTGTGACCCAAACACGGACGTGTAACGTAAATAAATGAATTTGAATATAAGGGTAACTTTTGGGGGCCAACATAAAACATAAAAAAAATTGTTTTGCTACCTGTACCGTGTGACAAATCAAATGATAGGGCTTGTTGTGGGGGTCCCAAATATTTTATTATTTTAAAATAAAATTAAATTGTTTTAAAGTTATTTAAGAAAATTAACCATTTATCTCCGAAATTACTGATCCTAAAATTTAAAAATATAAAGAAAAAATGTTCTTTACTTATATATTACAGCGAAACCTACATATATGAGGTCTCCGATTTTAAAATAACATGATAAATCTCTCAATATTGTGCGTACAAACTTACATTTGCAGTTGGAATGTAAGGGGGGACATGTTTTTCAACTATAATGTTAAGTTTGTTCTTGGGATAAATTATTTTGGGATAAAAACATGGTTGATAATATATTCATTGTACGGCATCCTCACCACGCGAGTTCAACTCGCACCTGTCGGGCTTTATACATAAAGCTTGCTTTTTCTATGTACATAAGTGATTTTAATATAGATTTTTCCCCTAAGTCCAATGAAGGAATTCTCTGGCAAACAATTAAATGCTGCACCTATAGGGTGCTACTAATTTTATATCGACAGTTTGACTTTACGAGCACTCTGTAATTGGAAACGAGCGGAGTAACTACACGGACATTATAGCAATGGCCACAGTAGCAATTGCTTCATTGGATTTCGTAACTACGAGTATTGTGTACTGTGATGCTCTCTCTTCCCGTGTTCACCTTCACGCTTGAATTCTCCGTCATTCTCTAACACTTCAGGTCCAGCGTCAGGCACTAGCTGTCTGGTATTTTTGCTGAACTGGGCCTGTTTGGCGCAGCCGTGAGGCACATATTCCGGCTAATTAGTCACTTTACACTTTTTATTTGATTTTTATTATTTTTATCTGCTGTATATTATATTGGGTGCCTTTTACTCGTAGTCTGTGCTAAATATATATGTATGTTTTTGATCGTTCTTTTCGACGAAGGGGGGGCTGTATAGAATACCTATTATTGACCACACTTTTATTTTATTTTTATTATTTTTTATTGCTATATATTATATTGAGTGCCTTTTAGTCTGTGCTAAATATGTGTATTTTCTTTCTTTTCTCCGAAGGGGGTGATGTATAGAATACCAATTATTCAGTAGTTACTTTGAAGATCCATGTAATAGTGGGCGAATCGTATTAGTTTAGTAAGTAATGCCGTCAACCCAACACAAATCCAGCCTCCGCGGTGCTATTGAGAAATACCTAATGAATAAATTCAATAGCATATTGGCCGACCTAGAGATCGAAATCAGCATGTCATGTGAGCATGACATTATGATTTTGTTGGCCTTGATCAAGGTCAATTGATGTTCCGTTAATATAAGGTTGTAGGTCGAGTAGGGTTGAGTTGTAGGTCGTAGGTTCGAACCCAGGCAGGCGCTTTACTTTGTGTAAATTATTTCATCACCACTGCTCTCAAAACGGTGAAGGAAAACATCGTGAGGAAACCGACATGTCCTAGTACCAAACATTTGAAGACATGTGACATCTACCAACCCGCACTGGGCCCGCGTGCTGGATTACGGCCCACTGTCTCAGCAGTGGGAACATTATAGGCTGATTGTGTAATATAAGGTAAAATAGACATAACTGAAAACCTCTTAAGGTGGATGCGCAAAGGTATTGCGCCAAATTCAAATTTTCTTACGTTTTTTGCAATTTAAAGGTCAGTGACAGATTGTATCTTGATCAAAATATGATTCGCGACCATAACAAATATGTATTTACTGAATTATAATCATTAGTATCATTAATCACCCTAAGTTACTTACTAAGTAACTTTTTCATGGAATCAGGATATTTAAGGCCAATTCTAACTTAAGGGGCCAATTAGCGGCCATTTTGAACAACATGTATTTTGGGGCCAACCATGAAATTGCGGAAAAAATGCAGTTGCCTACATTTGTCGAATTATGCGAACATAGGTGCAGTGGTGGCCCAGTGTTAACGGCGAGACCGTGAGACTTACGAATTATAGGTCATCGGTTCGAAACCAGGCAGGCGCTTGACTTTGTGTAATATCATAAATACTTTAAATATGGCTTCACGTAACTGTGTTAACTCCCGTGATCGTTTTTGTCATTTTTGTGGCACGTATTTAGAAAGCAGTGGTGGCACAGTGGTAACGTGACTTACGAGTTGTAGGTCATGAGTTCGAACCCAGGCAGGCACTTTACTTTGTGTATTTAATTTCATCACCGCTGCTCTCAAAACGCTGAAGGAAAACATCGCGAGGAAACCTTCATGTCCTAGAACTAAAAATTCGAAGACATATGACATCTACCAAACCGCACTGGGACCGCGTGGTGGATTACGGCACACTCTCTCTCACCGAGACGAGGCCTGTGTCCCAGCAGTGGGAACACTATAGGTTGATTATGCTATGTATGCGAACATCAATGTATGGAGCAGCAGATTTATTTCTTCGCAATTTCCTTCTTGTTCTCATAGTAACAGTTATACAGTTAAAGTTATAATGATGAATTTAAAACCTCTTTAGGGGTATTTGTAATACCCCTAGAGGTTTTAATTTTACTCTAATTAGACCTTGTATCGCCACTGTATTTTCAACCACGTAAACCATACATCAGTGTAATAATCCGGTATCAAAGCAAGCTAATCGAAACTGCGAACAACGGGGTGAATATTTCGTTAATCTTGAACAAAATGGTGATAATATGCGACGCGGTTTCTTGCGAGTTACACAGTTAATTTATGCCACAACACGAACTATAGCATTTTAACTCCTTCGGAGATAGTGGCCAGAGGTAAAAGTGGGTAAGACTGGTTTTGAGGGATTTGTGTTTTCATTTGGAGGTAGAGAATAAAGTTGAAAATGTTGATGTTGCAGTGTAGGATAGCGTTAAAAATATTATTTTATATTTGTTCATCTATCTGTAATTTATTTATTTATTATTAAACATTTTGTAGACATTTAATAGGTCAACCCAAGACAAATAAGTTACATTTTCGAAATTAAATAATTTTGTAGACTTTTTTTTTTGGTTGGGAAATCGTCAAATAACTTCTCCCACTCTGGGCGGAGCGGGAGGGTGTGTCAGACTCTTACTGACTAAAACCCACCCGTATTCCTTTCGTGTTGCCTGTGTTGCCAGGGGTCTCGGTAACCATTAAGTAACATCCTGCGACCCCAGCAGGCATCGGCCCTAGTGGAACCTCCCGAAGCTGCCGTTTCCGGTGAGGACCTGCGTCAGGCGGAAGGTGAGGAAGCCGTGGCATCATTTTGTAGACTTTTTGTTTTTTTTTTTTTATTTTTTTTTTTTTTTTGGGTGGGAAATCATCAAATAACTTCTCCCGCTCTGGGCGGAGCGGGAGAGTGTGTCAGACTCTTACTGAGTAAAACCCACCCGTATTCCTTCCTGTTGCCTGTGTTGCGGGGGCCTCGGTGACCCATAAGTACCTTCCCGCGACCCCGGCAGGTTGTAGACTTAACATGTCAATCCAAGGCGTCTACAAAAAAGTTAAATTTTCGTAATATACATGTACAGTTTCAATTTGTTGCTGACATAATATGTTACTACGAGTATTATTGGATTCTAATGCTTAACTACTAAATTATAATGAACACAGCGTAGCCTAGTTACGTCGACATCATAAGCTATTTTGTATGTTATTAATAAGTTACTTCGGATCAGCAATAGTCCTCGTTTGTAGTAGTTCCTTTTTTGTGACTAAGTAAGTCCGGGGAAACACTACCATCTTACTTGTTTCTGCCATGAAGTAGACTTACTGTGCTCCGATTTGAAGGGATTGCCACCAGCATAATTATATGAGCCGTATCTGCTTTTGTCTCCGGAGATAGGAACGCATCCGTGATGCGTTTAGCACTGCAATAATCATTAACTAACACAATATAATAAAAAAATAAGAATGTGTGACAAAAATTGACCTTACACAAAAAATCCTAAATCTATACTTACCGCTTTTCAACTCTGGCTGTTAGTGGCGATCCGACTTAACCGAAGCCAAAAAGTGTACAGTCACGCCTCACGCCCCCCGCGACACCCTCGCGGCCCCCGCTACTCCCGCCACCCCCTGTCCGGGCTAACTTCATAAGACTATGAATTTAAATACGTTAGTCGATGTCAAAGGGTCGTCTTGTTGCATTCGTTAGGGGCGCTAAAATGGAGCTTTTAAAAGACTTGATGACGTGTTTTGGACATTCAAGTTGCTCAACTGAATCATATAATGAGTTTTTTATGAGTTACCTGTTTGTTCATAGTCATTATTGAACACAATCGTGATGATGTCTACGGATGACAACTCAATGATGTTTTAAAGATAGGTACTTTTAAAAACTAAAAAGTAAGTACTGCCCAAGAGAAACAAAGGAAGTATTTAGCAAAATATGCTGAGCTTTTTATTTTCCAAATCGTTCCAAGAGACTTTAGTGAAAGCACATCTCTTTGTTGTCCTAGTTAAGTGACCTTTTGATTTACATCATTTTAGTTAAAAACAGTTTTTTGAAAAACCCTTAAATCAGCAGAAAACTTTTACATACCTGTATAAATAATGACTGAAATTAAACACAAACAAGAATAGAATAATAATGCTTTTTGGTACACCAAAATTGTTACACATCTCATTATATAAAATCACATATCAAACTAAAAGTAAACGGTAGCTGTTGCTAAAGATTGGGCCCTAAGACAGCGGTCGCCACATAAAATCTGTAATTTACGCAATTGACGTCACTGCAACCCTTTTATCATTAGTAAGTTGGTGTGTTTTCCAAGAGAGTATTTTTGACACCATAAAGTCTAACTCCGCTGCCATTATTTCCATGACAGCCGTCACTGCGGCCGGTATGTGACGGCCACTCCTCTTCTAGAAAACCGCTTAAATGCAACATTTTAGCGGCCCAACGTTACCAACTTTCCTTATCACAACTGGATTGTTAGTACAGTGAGTAAAAATATTCGGAACACGACCCCCACTTGATGTTTGTTAATTAGTAATTACTAAACTTTCACTAGCGATGACTTTGATGGCAATGAATTCGAATTAGGAATCATTTGAATTGGAATTAGGGATTTTCTGGAAGGTTTAAAAGTTTTCGAATCTTATATACAGCGTGTATCAGACAGGTGTAGTGTGTGGTACAGACCGTCAATTTGAATAACTTTCTTCATAGGACCAACTTCATAATCGCGAAAAAATTATCAGCCGTCCCATACATTAGGGTCGAGTAAGTATTGAAGTTTTATATGGGACAGTTGATAATTTCTTCGCCATTAAATTTGACCACACCGTCCTTTGGGTGCTTAAATATTTTGTTAGGGTGCATTAAGGGCACTACAGGACCTAAACGCAAATTCTGTAAGTTTTATAATGCCTAAAAGTATATGATCCACTGCAGTAAACAAAATTAGAAAAATATATGATATTTTTCAGGATATATGCTAGGTAAATAGTGTGTTGAAAACATAATACAACTAATTTGATAAGATAGAAAAAAAAATCACGAAGATACCTCTAAAAATTATTTTAACGATTAAAAACCATACTAATATACATGCAATCATTATGATTTTTTGTCAGATTATTCTAAAAGTAACATATTAGCATAATAGTGTTTTATTTTTTTCATACAATCTATAGCTTTTTTGTAAATCGATAATTGCTTCATATTTTGCAATAAATTACCAGCGTTGTGTCATCACGGTTCCCTTTATTTTCTATGCAGTCCGACAGTGTCCGCGCTTTAGGTGATGTCGGCCTCTTAAAAAGGTTACACAGAGTCACGCTACAACGTACAATCATTCAACTACAACAATCTACAACGTACAATTCCCTGGCGCATGAGAATATGCAACTACACCTGTGGGGTGGAAACCGGCCAGAGAGGTAGCGGTGACCAGTGTCTCAATAGCATTAAAAACAAGGCATAAATGCTGTTCACCAGAAAAAAAAAACTGTTTATAACATTTCATTTATATCAACCATTTAGAGATCAGGGCGACAGTCATCATTTGCAGGTCTAAGACAGTAAGTAATAGGTCCAAAACCGGGTCACACTTCACTTTTTAATCTAAATATTGACCTACCTGAAGAGTTTGGTAATTCCCCAAGTTGATTTCACATAAAATAGTCACGCCTGTAATCTCTGAGGGGTTTAGCAGAAGAGTCCTATAATACACCTATATTTCGCCAGGTATGTTTAAGTCCTGTGTAATAGGGGGCGAGCCTATTGCCATCAATCGGGTACAAATTCAGACTCCGGGCTGCTACTGTGATATACCAAAATCAAAATCAAAATCAAAAGTCATTTATTCAAACTAGGCTGAGGATCAGCACTTTTTGAACGTCAAAATTACATAAGGCAGTCCCCCAAAGCGCCCAACCTTCGCCACTTCCTAGTGCTTTAGCTGGGAAGAAGAAGTGGCCAACAAACTCCCCAGCAGCACAGCTGTCTGTTCAGTTAGAGAAAATAATGGATTCTATACAATAGTATGCAAAACAATTTACACCACGTGAAACACAAAACATTAAATTATTAGCCATATATCAGCTAGCACACCACTATACCAACAAAAAGAAAAGAAAAGAAAAAGACCGAAAACTATTCTCAAGCAGAGATAAAAACGAAAACAGAACTTAAAACCTAAGTAAAAGCCTTCAAGTATAAAGGGCGTGCCCGCTTACATATATCTACAGCCGTAACAGTCACAAATGATGAACTAGGACCATCAAATTAAAATAAATAAACAGTTAATTACTAATAACAAAACAAAACAATGGTCAGCAAGACGACCAGTCACCACAAGCAGCACCCGTTCACGAGCATAACGCAAAAATCAGCCATTACCCCCCGCGCCATATTTGAGGGAAGGAGGCAACCCGACCCCCGACGCTACCGCAAGCAGTGACATCTAAGGGAGCATGACGAACTTGCTGCCGGTTGTAAGAATAATATAATCAGTTATCGAGGTCGCTAGCTAACCACATGTTGCAATACAACTCAACAAAAACATTGTAATGAGAAGATTATGTCAACAATAAACGAAAAAAAAAAAAAAAAAAAAATTGACTTATACAGTCAAATAAAATAAACAATTATATGAACTCATATAACCTGTCACTAGGTTAGCTAATTCTGGAGAAAGAACATAAACATTGTCTTGAGTTAATCACAGCGACCAACAATTCTTATAGTTTAAGTAGTCGTTGATAGAATAGTATGCCCTTGAACAAAGTTTGGATTTTACTTTAGTTTTAAACGCATTAAAAGGCAAATCTAGCAATGAAGAGGGTAGCTTGTTATAAAAAGTAATACCAAGCCCAACAAACGAGTTATGAACCTTGTGAAGCCGGTGAAATGGAGCACCAGATGAAAACACCCAAAAAACTTTTCCCGATCCAGGTGTAGATCCTAGGACCTCACGCTCAGCAGTAACGCTTGTGACCACTTCACCAACGAGGCAAGTTCAATACATTACACTACTTAACAAAAAAATAAAAAAAATATTTTACCCAATGATTTATATCGAATTAGTTTTTTGACAATCGTCATCATTTTTGTCACATCTAGTCGTTTGTATTATATTTGTATAACGTTCCCACCGCTGGGACACAGGCCTCCTCTCCGTGAGAGGGAGTGGGCCATAATCCACTATGCGGGAACAGTGCGGGTTGGTGGATGTCACATGTCTTCGATTTTTTGGTTCTAGGACATGCCGGTTTCCCCACGATGTTTTCCATCACCGTTTTGAGAGCAGTGGTGATGATATAAATTAGACAAAGTAAAATGCCTACTTGGGTTCGAACCCACGACCTATGACTCGTAAGTCGGGGCCGTTACCACTGAACTCCACTGCTCATTTATTGAACAATTACAAAAAAAATGGAGTCAACTTGTCGTTGAAAATTATTTTTTTACACTAACGCATGGATTTTTTTCCTGAAAACCTGAAAAGCGTCAGTGACGAACATGGTGAACGTTTTCATCAAGACTTAAAGTCATATGAAGGGTGATAGCAAGGTTAATATTATAATACTTAAGAGAAACTAATACAAATCAGAATAAAAAAAATCGGCCAAGCGCGTTTCGGACCACGCACAATGAAGGATAGTTGGGAAGTTGGGATGAATTATCCCAAAAACAAAATTAACATTGTAGTTAAAAAACATGTTCTCCTATTATCACTTTGTCTTTTGTGTTTTTTGATTAATATGTATGCCTATGCCAAATTACAGCTTTCTAGTACTAAGAGTCTCTGAGCTACAGTGGGTACAAATCAAATCAAATCATTTATTTCTTTGCAAACATGGGTAAAAAAAAGATACATAGATGTTTCATATTTATAAACAAGTTCTCCACATTTTACTATCTAATGGGCATGCAAATAGTGTGTTTAACATACCTAATTAAAAACATAATACAACATAAAGACATACAGACGGACATGGCGAAACTATAATGGTTCCTTGTTTACTACGGAACTCTAAAAAGAATAATAATGGTCATTTTTTATCATTTTAATACCTAAATATGCAAATATTGTAAAATAAAATGTAATCATATTTTTAAAACTTGACGTCCCATTCTCTTTTCACTTCACTATCCAACGTAGGGTTATTTCTACTACCATTACATATTAGTTTCATTTATGGGTACAAAATGTTTTAAAGTAGTGTTATTATACTTTGAAAGTTCAGTCACCAACAAAAACAACTGTCCCATAGCATGTCTGTACCACACAAGGGAGCCCAAATTGATTTTTCAGAACTAATCGTAGAGGTTAGGTACGGGGACCAGCGAGGCCAATAAACGGTGGGGATGTCTTTATGGGGCTACAACTAGCAAACCGCCATTACGAGATCGCTATTAACTTGGGATGCAAGAGAGATTGGATGCGGTGTTTTTATTTTATTTGATAGCAAACAATTGTACCAATCTAAATGTAAGCGCACATCGCATTAATTTTATAATTTGTCTTTATAATATGTGGAAAATGTCGTGGGTTAAACATTTACTCACTTTGTAGCTCAAATTTTGTGTAATACTTTAATGTGTAACCGTTTATTTTCCCAAATAAATAAAATAAAATAAAACAAGAAAATTACCCACCTGATGTTAGGGTCATGCAGACTCCTAGATTCTTCGATTCTTAATAGACTGGATTTGTAGACAATTTATTTTTTGTTAAGTAACTGGTATTTCTTGACAGGCTTACATTGTCCTCCAGTACCTATTGACACTGTAATGTGAAAACATTGTAGAAGCCAATTGTCTTTTAAAGTATAACCATGGAGTTTTTAGGCGGTTCTTCTCCTTAAGAAACGACGGATTGGAACCGTTCACCTAGCTTCATAAACGCCCAGATAGGTTTATGTGAAATATTACTATTGTTTATTTGTTTTTATACTTACTTGTTAATTGGTCAAGGACAGCTAATGAGACACAATTGATTTTCTATTGTTTGACTCCCAATCGATGTTGCGCGGGTCTTTAACAGGTTAAATATATTTTAAAATATTTTTATAGAAAACATAAGTAAAAAAAACACAAACAAAATAATTATAGTATTGTATTGTATTTATTTCGTTATTCTTATCTCACTTAATGCTGCACCGGTTGACGTCAACGCCAGCTGTCGCTGAAAACCAGCACTGGGGCTCTGTCTCACATAGGGTCTTAGCATTATGCTGAGCGATGGCCGATTTTTGTGGATGTGACGCATATTTTCCCCCAACGTTTTCATGTTTACCACAAATAAACGTATTTCCTTTCTGTCTTTTTCATAAATAAAATATTTTTAATTTGAATTTAAAAAGTGGTCACCGCCACATTATTATGGACAACAGAATATTAAAAGTTATATCTAGAGAATGCGTTGCCATCATGATATATAACTGAAATGTCTTATAATCCGAACCCTTCAAATTGGAATACAACAACGCTGTTTGGCGGCAGACACAGATATGGTGTTCCAGCTACATTCGAAATAAGGGGACCATTTTTAATACTAGTGATAAAGACAAGAAAACTACCACCACCTTATTTCCGATCATCATGCTTCTAGTTGAAAATGAAAAGCTTTCATTTCAAACGCCTTTTTTTGCGTGGGAAATTAATTATCAAATAACTTCTCCCGCTTTGGGCGGAGCGGCAGGGTGTGTAAGACTCTTACTGACTAAAACCTACCCGTGTTCCTTCCGTTGCCTGTGTTGCCAGGGGCCTCGGTATCCCATTCGGACTTTCCCACCACCCCAGCGGGCATCGGCCCTAGTGGACCCCTACACTTGTGATGACGACATCTCTTTGAGGCGCGCGTGGAACACAACGCGCCGTCGACCCGGTATGGTCCTTTACGGACAGCAAGCTACCCATTGCTCACCGTCCGCAAGCCCGCGCCTACGGTGGCCGGAAATCCGCCCGGGAATCCCGACGCCCAGGGCGTCTCCTGCGGCGGCTAGGGGCAAGAGGGCGCGAGCATGCCTTTCCCTCAACCGTCCCGCCTCCTCCTTCACGAGTATTACTGCTTCGCAGAAGGAGGTGACGGCTGCCCATGCCCTCTCGCTCCGTACCATGGCCTGAATCAGGGCGCCCGCAAGGAGGCCGGAATTCCGCCTGGGAACAACGCCCACCCATCGATCTCATTTAGGCGCCAAACGATCCTTGCAGCACTCTACTTAGAAAAACAGCTATGATTTGAATATAATAGGCAGGCTCGGGCAATCAATAATTAGCTAAACAATGCGTAAAGCCTTTGATTATTTATATGTTTAGCTAGAGTGTCGCGCTGCAAAATAACTAAAACAAACCGGCCAACTTTGATGGGCTGGTGTCCGTGACAGCTACGTCTTACACTCGCGCCACGTCATTGTGTTATTCTAGTGTGCGTGCTTTGCGGCCAACAGTTAGACTCAATTTTTTTTGACGAGTTCACAGCTTTGACTGTCTCACAGGAGACGCCCTGGGCGTCTCCTGCGGCGGCTAGGGGCAAGAGGGCGCGAGCATGCCTTTCCCTCAACCGTCCCGCCTCCTCCTTCACGAGTATTACTGCTTCGCAGAAGGAGGTGACGGCTGCCCATGCCCTCTCGCTCCGTACCATGGCCTGAATCAGGGCGCCCGCAAGGAGGCCGGAATTCCGCCTGGGAACAACGCCCACCCATCGATCTCATTTAGGCGCCAAACGATCCTTGCAGCACTCTACTTAGAAAAACAGCTATGATTTGAATATAATAGGCAGGCTCGGGCAATCAATAATTAGCTAAACAATGCGTAAAGCCTTTGATTATTTATATGTTTAGCTAGAGTGTCGCGCTGCAAAATAACTAAAACAAACCGGCCAACTTTGATGGGCTGGTGTCCGTGACAGCTACGTCTTACACTCGCGCCACGTCATTGTGTTATTCTAGTGTGCGTGCTTTGCGGCCAACAGTTAGACTCAATTTTTTTTGACGAGTTCACAGCTTTGACTGTCTCTCTAGACATATTTATATCTTTGCGTAAGACATTGATTTTCTAAGAAAGCGGACAATGGCAATGGCAAAATACAGTGCATTTTTGACACCTGAATATCAAAAACTGGTAAAAATGTCAAATTTTCAAGACGGCCGTTTCAATATGATGGAATCGCTTTCCTAAGAAACCCAAGTTTTACCTTTTTTTTGTGTGGGAAGTTATCAAATAACTTCTCCCGCTCTGGGCGGAGCGGGAGAGTGTGTCAGACTCTTACTGACTAAAACCCACCCGTATTCCTTCCGTTGCCTGTGTTGCCAGGGGCCTCGGTAACCCTTTGGTACCTTCCCGCGACCCCGGCAGGCATAGGTCCTAGTGGACCCCTACGCTTGTGCTGACGACATCTCTTTGAGGCGCGCGTGGAATACAACGCGCCGTCGACCTGGGCCTGGTCCTTACCGGACGGTGAGCTACTCATTGCTCACCGTCCGCAAGCCCGCTAGACATTATATTTTATTATTTCTATACTTGCCTCCTCCAAAACAAATCAATAGGTTCGTACATCGTGCCTATCGTCCGTATCTTCGCGAAACACGTAAACAGCGGTGTGCGATCGTAAAAGAAAATGCGTTCGACTGTACCGCGCAATTTGCGCTGCCGTATGTATCGATCAGGTTATATTGTTGGCAGCTGGACGCAACGGTGGGTAGTTCTATTTGTTTTTCTATTAAATGAACAAAGTATTAACTCGTGGCTAAGTAATAACAGCCGCACGGGTTGATCCATCAGGTTAAGCTACGCTTGCCGGGGTTGGTCGGTGGATGGAAGACTGCCTGGTGATTTTTACATACCGAGATTCCTCCTTGGCTCGGAAAGTACGTTAAGCCGTTGGTCCCGGCTGTCATTTCTGGATCTTTGGCAGTCGTTAGGAGTCGCTGGAAGCGCAAAAGTCTGACAACCAGTCTTACCAAGGGCTATCGTATTACCCAGTTACTGGTTTGTGGTGGTCAGATAGGCAGTCGCTCCATGTAAAATACAGGTATTCAGCTGCGTCCAGTTATACTGTAAGCCGACCCCAACATATGTGGTTGGGAAAAGGCTAGGCAGATGGATTGAAAGTATTAAGGAATACTTTGTACGGTGTTTAACATTTTGGCAAAGAATACCTCCAAAAATCAAATCTATAAATTATATTCTTGGTTATAATCATGTCATCATCAAGATCAAGCAAGACCATTGGTAGCTGTATAAGCTCGACTCTTCTGTAATGTAGTTTTTATTACCTTTGCCAATTAATTCTTCGGTCATCTGCATGGACCAATTTTCTGGCAGACACCTATAGTGTTATCTAAGTTGGTGTTTATATTATTTCTCTAGCTCCTTTATTTTAGTTTAAGTCTTTTGGGATGGCGATGGAGGTGCGATTGTTTAAAATACCATCTCTTTAGTTGTCGATGCGTTTTCACCAATTCTTATAGAAACAATAATTATCCTACCTTCACCAGTAGATAATCAAAATACTTAAGGGGCGGGTAATCGCCGTTGACCTTGGCCATACAAATGCGAACGCCGCGCCCCCGTTCTGTTTCATAGAGAATACCTATTTGTAGTAACGAAAATATGAATATTTGAAAAAAATCACAGATATAATTATCCTACTTCCTACTAATATTATAAATGCGTAAGTTTGTAAGAATGGATGGATGGATATTTGTTACTCTTTCACGCAAAAAGACAGCACACAGATAGTTTATAACCAGGAATAACACATAGGATTTGACTTTTTATCCCGATATACCCACGGGGTCAAAACTTATGCGGGTGAAACCGCGGGGCGCATCTAGTAGATAATAAAATAGTCTGTTCAGACAAAACAAAGAACATGAAAACATCTTAAGTAGTTTGAAAGTAATATAGTTTTTTATGATTTGGAAAGACATTGCTTCCTGAATTTATTACATAAAGTGTTTTACTACAATACTTAAATATTCCCATATAGATTTGATGTGAAAGCGTTCTAGTTAACACACTTTTTTGCATAAATTACTTATCCTACCAATATTATAAACGCGAAAGTTTGTGAGTATGTATGTATGGATGTTTGTTACTCTTTTACGCAAAAACGGTTGAACGGATTGAGATGAAATTAAGCACACAGATAGTTTATAACCTGGATTAACACAAATAATACTTTTTTTGGTGTAATCTCAAGGGATCGAGACTTATGCGGGTAACCGCGGGGTGTAGCTAGTATTATATGAAGGCGTAACATCAGATTTAAAAGTCACTAGAATTATATATATCTGCGCCTTAATGACAAGATAAATCAACAATCCAATCAGAGGAAACTATATAGACGATCACCGCCACACCAGGGATGTGGTCATGCCTCATAATAATTACGAGTTATGCCCATAAAATCCTAGCACATTATTTTTATAACCTAATAAAATATTACGGTTATATCTTGTCCAAACCAACGGTATATTGATGGTGGCCATCTAATTTGGATTAAGATATCATTATGATATGTAAGTGGGGTGTAAAAGTATTGATTTAATGGGACCTGTGATAACGTAGTGGGGAGGAGAGCAGTTAATAATTATATGGGATGCTTCGAGAGTAAAGGAAGAAACAGATTATGTCTCTGGTTTTGTAGGAGACAAATCAAAAATATTAGTAAATCTGCCGACAGAAAGTAGGGATGCTCAGTGATTGTGCCTTACTTCGGCTACTTACTTTCTTAAGATCGACGGATAGGTAAATTTCTCATAACTCATAAATATATATGAGCCAGTCAGCAAAGTGAAAGTATAGTTTTCGGTGTTTTCCTTTTCTTTTTTTTTGTTGGTATAGTGGTGTGCTAGCTGACATATGGCTATTTAATGTTTTGTGTTGCACGTAATGTAAATTGTTTTGCATGCTGTTGTCTTCAATTTTTTTTCTCTATCTGAACAGACAGCCGCTGGGGAGTTCGTTGACCACTTCTTCTTCCCAGCTAAAACACTAGGAAGTGGTGAAGGGTCGGCGTTTTTGGGTAATGTCTTATGTAATGTTGACGTTCGAAAAGTGCTGATTCTCAGCCTAGTTTGAATAAATGACTTTTGGTTTTGACAATTGACAATTCTTTTTTCTTTATTTCTTACAAAATAAATTGAAAGAACTAAAGAAAAAAAAAATTGGTTTATTTGTCACAGAAACACGTACATACAAAAATATCTTTTTATATGCATGTGTTATACTTATTTTATTGTATGCACGAGTTTTTAATCTTGTGTACTTCCTATCTACAGATACGAGGAAAGAAGAAAATAACAAATAAAAAAAACTAACATTGATCTATAATCACGACCACAGAACAAAAATAGTCGGCAGCTGTACGTCATGACTGTGACAAGAAGGCTTCACTCGGCCACTTGCTGCACGTGCTGAAAGCCTCGTGAAGGCGTTCACTCGTGATATGGGGGACCCAGAGCACAGCGCTGATAATATTTCACCTGTCTCGTCGTCTGTGTCATGATTGCTGCAATTGAGTTTTGCAACATTTGATGGCTATAGCTGCGGGTGTTTAATTGGTCAAGGACGGCTAATGGGACACAATTGATTTTCTATTGTTTGACTCCGAATCGGAGTCGCGCGGGACTTAAGACGCTGACAACACCTAAACTGCGGTCACTGTCAGATTGCATAGAAAAGAAAGAGAAACGCGATGATACAACGCTTGTAATTTATTGTAAAATATGAAGCAATTCTCTATTTACTCAAAATTGAGTTGAGTAATCGAAAATAAAAAACAACCAAGTTCTGCATTCAAATAAGATGTTGTTATTAATAAAATACTTAACGTATATTGATATTTAATGCAGATATTTTGGATTAAACCTCAAGGTAAGAGGTTAGTTTAACGTTAGTTTGTATCGAGATTTTTTTTCAAAACGTGTTTTAGTAACAACCAAGTTCTGGGAAATATGTTCAAAATTAACATAAATTTTTTCCGCTACCACAAACTATACTGATTTGGCAATATTTTTTTCTTAAGAGATGCCTATTTTGGTCAATTGGGTCTTGTCAGCGCCTTAATCAGCCATCCTCTACGCTTGGGTTGAGAAGGTATTGAAGTTTTGTATGGGACTGCTGATATTTTTTTTGCGATGTTTTTATAGACATTGAAATTAATTAGATAGTGAATGTGTGCGCAGCAGCAGACACAGACGGATTTTTGAAAATTCACTTTTTAATTTATAAATCCATATATTTACACGCTCGATCTCATGTGCCTACTCTTCAAAGAGAAAGAAACCGCGTTGCTTTCTGTACATGCCAAAAAAGAAGACACAAAGAAAAACTTCAGGACGAAAACAAAACACGTACAAAAAAAATAAAACGAGCGTGCCTGAGTACAGTGGTCGCATAGATGTGTAACATCTTACATCTCACCTTGGTAATGAGTCACTAAGCAACAACAGAAATTAGCCTTAAAATTAAAAACCGTTTAAGACGCTGACAACACCTAAACCGCGGTCATTGTCAGATTGCGTAGAAAAGAAAGAGAAGCGCGATGACACAACGCTTGTAATTTATTGCAAAATATGAAGTAATTATCTATTTACTCAAAACGGAGTTGAGTAATCGAACATAAAAAACAACCAAGTTCTGCATTTAAATAAGACGTTTTTGTTATTAATTAAATACGTAACGTATGTTGATATTTGATACAGATATTTTGGATTAGAACTCAAAGTAAGAGGTTAGTTTAACGTTAGTTTGTATCGAGATTTTGTTTTCAAAACGTATTTTGGTAACAACCAAGTTCTGGGAAATATGTTCAAAATAACATATATTTTTTCCGCTACCACAAACTGTACAGATTTGGCATTTTTTTTTCTTAAGCGAAGCCTATTTTGGTCAATTGGGTCTTGTCAGCGCCTTAAGTTCATGTCGCACCACGCACAATTAAGGGTTCTGTAGTTGGGAAGTTGGGATGAATTTATCCCAAAAACAAACTTAACATTGTAGTTGAAAAACATGTTCTCCCATACATCGATATATGCCAAGGTCAATTCTGCAACTGCAAATTTAAGTTGGTCGACTATTACACGTTAACTTGTAAAGCGTACTTAGCTGGGATAGTTTTCCTTTTAATTTCATTATATGTACTACTGCCATGAATTTTGTCACATCTCTATAAATAACCATTTAGCTGGCAGGGGAAGGGGGGGGGGGGGGCACTTGACTCCAACAAAAATTAGCACTTTAATGCTTAATATTACGCAAGCGGATCCTTGAATCCAAAAGTAGTGTTCACAGACCCGCAATATTTTTGAACCAACGATGAAAAAAAATGTCATTCCCACATTACATGCAAGGAAGGTAGCGTAATTAATATGTATACCTATGCCAAATTATAGCTTTCTAGTACTAAGCGTCTCTGAGCTACAGCGGGGACAGACAGACAGACGGACATGGCGAAACTATAAGGGCTCCTTGTTTACCACGGGACCCTAAAATAGCTAAATACTGAAATATTTATTCGAATAATTATTCATTACTAGTGGTCGCCCACTGGTCGAAAGTAGACCCCCTCTACTTACAATCTATATAGTACTTACTGATTCCATGAGTACACCAACTCCATGCTATTATAAAGTACTTACTTATTCCATGCTCAAGCTGTCACTTTTCAAAGTGACAGGAAAGATGTTTCACATCAAAAAGCGCAAGCATAAAGAAATGCTACTCATTTCACCCAAACACCAGATCCTTGAAAAAGATACAAAGAAAACAAGCTCATTCTCCTTACAATCATAACTCGTAATCGATGTTACATAAACGCTGAGTAACTCGGAGCGCCTTATTACGCCGAAAAAAAAAGAACTCATGTACTGTAGGTGATCTTGTGGCAAATTAAAAACGCCTGAGGGCGATCGAGTAATATTCTCCCTCATTACAGAAAGGGAACGATTGCCAGTTTCAGGTGTATTGTGTAAAAATTGTGGGAGCGGAATACGGATGTGTAGTGGAAATGTTAAAAGGCATAGTACGTCGGTGTTCGATTTTCGTGTGCGGTTATATTTTGGGTACCACGTTGATTCTTCATACTGACCTACTATTTATAGTGAGCAACTGGGGTGAGCGTTGTAAGTATGGGCATTTGCTTCATCTTAAAGACAACTATGAACAGCTGGTTTATTTCGTAAAAATCTCACTTCTCGTATATGGGCTACAAGAGGCTAAATTTACATTTATTTGAAGACAGTCATAATTATTTAATTAGATAGTCTAAACCAGGTTACTTGTTATTCCTTGAAAAAAGGAAGCCTGATAAAAGAGTCTTAAGATTATTCGTTCACCAAAAGTATCAGGAATTCACCCAACGTAATAAATGTAGGTGCAAAATGTGGGGAATACATGGGGATGTAAAGATATCTAGCGTTTGATTTTAAAATTAAATAATCAATCCAATAATTAACCAAAAAGTTAGTTTTATATACCTGAAAATATATATTTTTATATTTTTTTTACAACATCAGCAGGCTTAGCATGACGCTTTCTATTTCTTCGAAGAATAGACGCCGTGTCTATCTATACAAAGTGACATTTCGTTTCTCTTTTTTTGACATCCCACCGTAGAAATCCTTCTACATAAAAAAGGACCTAGACAAAGATCGTTAGAAACAAAAGACAAGATGACAGATTGTAGAAGGATTTCTACGATGAGATGTCAAAAATGAAGAAATGTGGATATTTCTGAAAAAAAAAATTACGATCACCACTGGTGGGGATTTCTGGAATAAATCAAGTTTGAGATGGTGATCAATATTATTGACTAGCTGCGCCCCGCGGTTTCAACTGCAAATGTCTCGATCCCGTAAGAATATCAGGATAAAAAGTATCCCAAGTCACCAAGTTTCATCCAAATCCGTTCGGCCGTTTTAGCGTAAAGGGGAAAAAACAAATTCACTTTCGCATTTATACCTAAAATTAGTTATTATTGGGATAGTTACTATTCAGCTGAAATTATTCTCTGAAAAAAATAAAACCAGTGAAGCTACCTTTAGTTCATAAGCGTCGGTGCGAGGTTACCTAGAATAAATTCAGGTTCGTTTCTGCGCCTTAATGAATACTAAGATTAAGATTTGTGCGCTGTTGGCTCGCGCTATTGTTTGCATTGTGCTTGACTGTACCTCTACGTACAGTCGTGTGCAAGGGATATTATTTTTCTTTGTATATGTTGGGAGTTTTCGATTATGGGAAGGACGGTCGGGGTGGAAAATATGTTACAGTTTTTCTGTGGGTATTTCAATATCTCTTATTCTCTACTTTAATAAATTATTTTGAGAGTTGGTTTTGGATTTGTTATGACTAGTAATTACAACCTATTTCGAATGTCTATTATTCAACCTGATGTTATGCCCTATTTTACTCTAAAATTATTTTAATTGTCTATGACACGATCATAGACGAAAACCATTAGGACATTTTAGTTTTAGTAATGTCACGATTAATTGCTTATGCGGATTTAAGTAGGTAGTACATCTCTGCTTTACCTTTCGGGGATAACAGGCGTGATGATATGTGATGTGATTACTCATACATGCTGCCTGCTTATAGCTGTACAAGGATCTTTTGGCGCGCCAATATAACGCCGCCATCTTGGTGTTTCAATACATTTCTCAAAACAATAACACCAATATTTACCAACAGCTTCCCCGTTTCAATCGAGCGCCCATTTTTTTTTTTATGAGGTTGGGAAATCATCAAATAACTTCTCCCGCTCTGGGCGGAGCGGGAGGGTGTGTCAGACTCTTACTGACTAAAACCCACCCGTATTCCTTCCTGTTGCCTGTGTTGCGGGGGCCTCGGTGACCCATAAGTACCTTCCCGCGAATCGAGCGCCCTGAATCGCCTGTATCAAAGATTGACTTTACTGTATCTAAAAAAATAACGGTAAATATTTTTCATAACTCACAAAAGGTGAGCAATTTTTCATGCTGACTGTACCCAGAACCGCTCGGGGCATACTTCTTGTAATGCACGTGGGATGACAACGCTTGACACTCCCCGAGATATACACACTTGCGACTCTATACGCAGACTTGCGACTTTATTGTCGCTTGTAGATACCTTATAACTGAACAGAGTTTGTTGCGCCACTTCTTCCCAGCTAAAACACTAGGAAATGGGGAAGGGCGAGCGTTTTGGGGGAGTGTCTTATGTAATTTTGACGTTCGAAAAGTGCTGATTTTCAGCCTAGTTTGCCAATACGCTCGCCCCCTGTTACATGGAACTTAAACATAACTGGCGTATTCTTTACACCTCGGTGTTCCTAACTTCGGTAAATACAGACAGTCAAAGTCAAAATAATTTATTTGAGAGAAATAAAGTACACAGGCTGTTCATATAATTTAAGACTAGGTCTACATGTTTCGCCATTTATTGGTATTCCGAATATTAGATATAACATTTAATATGTTTAAATGTTATAACTAATATGGAATAATTGATACAGATACAATAAGCATTAATAATAACGTGTGTCGATACTCTAGCGCCATCCCATCTTACTGGCACGGCGTGCTATGCTGGCGCTGCTGCTGCGGCTGCAGAGAACCTCAAGCGACGTAAGTATAATAACCTAGTTGGTAATTATATTTTCGAGCCGTTTGGGGTTGAAACCCTCGGGCTGTGGAGTCCGAGTGCTCATGGCCTTTTTAAGGAAATCTTCAGACGGCTGGTTGACACTTCCCGTGACCCAAGGGCTGGGTTTTACCTTGGCCAGAGGCTAAGCATTGCCATAAAACGTGGCAATGCCGCCAGTCTCTTGGGTATATTATAAGTCGACAGCGATGTGGATGAATTTTTCGACGCCCTATTTTAGTTTGTGTATAGTTTTAGTTATTTTTATTTATTAATTAATTAGATATATTTGTTTTTTTTATGTACAAATCTATATTTATTATTTCAATAAAACTTAATAAAAAAGTGTAAAAATAAGAATACAATTATTTGGACTTAAATCTAACATAGATACAAAAAAAATCTCGTGTCACGGTGCTTGTGGTCGCACTCTTCCGAAACGGCTCGACCGATTTTTATGACATTTTGTATGTATGTTTGGTAGGTATGAGAATAGGTCGTAAAGTATATTTTATCCCGATATTCCCACGGGATCGAGACTAGTTAATTTGTAAAATTATATTATGTAAGTAATCAAAGAAGTGTTTATTCTGTCTTATTTTTCACACAACACTCAATGTTTTGACCAATATTTTGTTCTACCCCACAACAAGGAAAGACCTTTCCTTCTACAAATCTATCTATACCAACGTACGCTGACCGAGTGTACTTAACACAGATCGCCAATAGTCGACAACGGCTAATGGCGACCATTTCTATTAGTTTTTATTATTCTACGCCCCCTGTATGTGGTGAACTGTTTTCCTTATTGCGATGTATTTATTTCATGTTTTTGCTAGATTTGGCTATTGATTGCACGGTATGAGGTAGATGTTACACACATTAACTTGCGACTTTTGAGAGGGTAGGCAGAAACTATAACACGCCATATACTACGATTCTTTCATATTGGTTTACAATTTATTTTGGTCGGAGTACTCGAAGCTTAGTTACGGCGACCATACATGCATCTATAAACTCACGTCTTCTTCCCATGCGGGTAAGCAGAAACTATAGAACACCACCTGCTACGCTCCTTACATACTCCTTTTGCTTCGTTTACGTTCATACATCTGGTCATACATGCACGCCGGTTGCGAGTACTACGCACCTGACCTTTTTGAAGAACATCACCAATGAGGTCCAAATGTGAGAAAAGGCCAGGAAGTTAAAAATAGGCTCAATTATTAAAAAAAGTGTGCATTTATTTATTTATTTAATACTTTACGCACACAAATGTACAGAGGCGGACTTAATGCCGTAGGCATTTTCTACCAGTCAAACTTTGGGTGATGCAGAGACAGACAGCGGTAGGTGCAATAACGAAAACTGTGGAATAAATATTTATTAAAATATAAGTATATACATACATATACTTATTAAAAAACATTATATATAATACATATACCTAATTATACATAAGACCAAATAAATACACGAATATACTAAACAGATAAGACAAACAATGGGAAAACATTACCGTTGTGATGATACTGCCAGTGCATTATTACAATCGAAAAAGTTTTTAGAGGTTCAAAAAGTCTCCATCGTTAGATCGTCAATAAGTTTTTAGAGAAGTTTAGTTATATAATTCACATTTTAAATTCGGTGCAAATCTTAAGATTATGGTCGCGGTCCGGTCGGTGGGGTTTTTGTCTGTTGCCTCTGATGACAAACGACAAAAAAACAGAAAGCATAACATCACAAAGGGCCTATAATCCCCACGGATTAAGCAGAGGTGTACCTGTAGTACACCTACATTGGGCGTTTCAGACACCGCGCACCGGGCGACTACAGAGAAATTCATAATGGAAAAACCAAAAACACCAAAAAAAAACTTACTTAGTGTACCAAAAAACACAAAAACGCATTCGCCAACGATTTCCGACCATTCAATCAACCGACTGACGTCATAACGAAACAAAACAATGGCGGTAAACTTTCCAAAATGGCGATCACTGTGCGGAATAAAATCACCATTAATTCGTGTTGCCGACGTAGGTAATGTGCCACTCGTATTGGAACAACCTGTATAGGCGAAAGGATGGCCTACACTCGATTAAACCACTGCTGGGTGAATTAATCGAGTGTTTTTATCGATCTTTTGGTGTTTTGGAAGGATTGTGACTGTAAGTTTTATAGAGATGGGTGCTTGTGCCTGCTTCCGACTGTTTTTATGACTTGACAAAACATGGATATTTCCTTACTTACTCGTACCTTCAGGAATAAACTCTCTAAATTATGTTGAAAACCGCATCAAATCTTTTGCGCAATTTAGAAGAACAATGCACACAGACAGACACGAAAAGCGACTTTAATCCTAATCCTAACTAATATTATAAATGCGAAACGGCAGAACGGATTTGGATGAAATTTGACACATGGTTAAACCGTGACCTGGATAAGGACATAGGAATTAATGAAAGAACTTTTTGTCCCGATATTCTCACGGGATCGAGTTTTATGTGGGTGAAACTGCGGAGCACAACTAGTATATAATTGTATCTAAATAGATTGTAGTAAATACTTAGGTATTTGAAACAAACACACGGAACGCCAATTCTGGTACTTACAAGACTTTCAATTTCAAGTCGGAATCTCATCTCATTGATAAATCAATGTCAAAAACTTGTCAAAAATGAAGGTAAATTAGAAAAAAAAAACAGAAATGTAGGTAGTTTTGATAGATTGACACAGATTGATTCGAATGCGAACGTTTTAAAAATACGAGAACTGTCACTCTGGGGTTTTAGATGTCCAAAGGAGGTGGTGATCGCTTGCCATTATTTAGGTCAACTTATCACCCACTTATTAGCCACATTTTTTTTACTTTTTTAAAGTGAAAACTTTAGGCGCAGTTTGCTCTTTTTCTGGGCAGTGAACGAAACTGAACCGTCTACACTTGGATTGGTGACGATGAATCGGGTGTACTTAGCTCCAGTCAGAAAGTGACCCTGAATCGCATATACTCGGCGCTGAATCATATTAGTAGCGTGGTCATAAGCACACTCTCTTTTTTTTAACCATATTTTTTTATCGAAATCGATACCACCTCATCCCCTCCCTAAAGCGATAGCCATAACAGAACAATTGTGGCGATACGATGCAGCAATCGTGTTAATTATTCAACCAATATTATAATTGTATTGCGAGCCATCGCCACTGAATTCATATGCCATCACAACGTCATTGCCGTGACGTCATAACAATGATTCTGTGATTCTGTCATTTATGAAGTGGATATAAAAGCAAATTGAAATAACAGTGTTTGCAGGTATTGGTTTTGTATTTTATAGTTGGTCTTATTTAACATATTTATGTCTTAGTTATACCACTAGGCTTAGCACGAAAACCGTATAAAAGCGTTTTGTTGACGAAAGAGTAGACAAAAATAAAGTTTTCGTGTAGACAGTACAACATTTTCGGTAGACAAGCGATTTCTATTCTTCAGTAGAGCAGAAATAGAAAGCGTCAAGCCTGCAGCTTATTATTGTCCCTATTATTGACCAAGGTAACCGATATAGCCCGAAGAATTGCCAAGCTTAAATACCAGCGGGCAGGATACATTGCTCGCAGAACAGATGGTCGATGGGACCGAAAGGTTCTGTAGTGGTGACCGCATGCAGGGAGAAGTAACGTTGAAAGACTCCAACAAGGTGGACCGATTTGGCCGCAGGAATCTACTGGTTGTAAGAAGCACAGGGCCGGTCGAAGCGGCGATGCTTGGGGGAGGCCTATGTCCGGCAGTGGAAATCTAGGCTTTTTTTTAGGTGGGAAAGCATGAAATAACTTCTCCCGCACTGGGCGGAGCGGGAGGGTGTGTCAGACTCTTACTGACTAAAACCCACCCGTATTCGTTCCGTTGCCTGTGTTGCCAGGGTCCTCGGTGACCCTTTAGTACCTTCCCGTGACCCCAGCAGGCATCGGCCCTTGTGGACCCCTACATTTGTGCTGACGACATCTCTTTGAGGCACGCGTGGAATACAATGCACCGTCGACTCAGCTAGAATATGATGATTGATAATAATCATTCATCATCACTGCAGGGCAAAGGCTTCTTCTAATACAGAGAAGGCACAAAGACAGACTTCTGGGCTTTAGACTACCCGTAACGACTGTTAAAGATCTACAAATAACAGCCGAGGCGGACGGCTTAAGGCGCTGACAAGATCCAATTAACCAATATAGGCTTCTCTTACGAAAAAAAAATTGCCAAATCTGTATAGTTTGTGGTAGCGGAAAATACATATGTTAATTTTGAACATATTTCCCAGAACTTGGTTGTTACCAAGACACGTTTTGAAAAAAAATCTTGATACAAACTAACGTTAGACTAACATCTTACCTTGAGTTCCAAACAAAAATATCTGTATTAAATATCAACATACGTTACGTATTTAATTATTAATAACAAGAACGTTTTATTTTAATGCAGAAATTGGTTGTTTTTTTTTCGATAACTTAACTTAATTTTGAGTAAATAGATAATTGCTTCATATTTTGCAAAAAAAAATAATTAAATTACAAGAGTTGTGTCATCGCGCTTCTCTTTCTTTTCTATGCAATCTGACAGTGACCGTGGTTTAGGTGTTGTCAGCGTCTTAATGTGCTTTATGCTGCTCGATATGCAATAGATGGTGACCAAGCCATGACCCACGAAGCGAACCATGCCAAGCGTAGCTTAATCTTCGATCGACTGTGGCTAAATAATAACTGTTTTAATATTTGCTGCTCTTTATCCACGTGCACCTTCAACCAATAATAATATTTAAATAATTTCATTAACAATTTATTGTGAATTAATAAAGCTACATACACTTGTAAGTACAAATAACGGTGTAGTAAACAAACAAGTCCAAATGACGAGAATCAATAAGCCGGCAGACGACATTATGCGAGATTTATTATCGTAGTGTGGGCTTATTAGTCCGCAGGACGTATTCGCGTTAAACTATGTAGGGTTTAGAATCTTTAGACGTGACAATCTTAGTACAATAATGAAAATGAAGTCCTTGATAAACTGTGTCCGGGCCAGATAAATTATCATGTGCCTAGGCAAAGATTTAAATATGTCTAGATATAGACAGTCAAAGCTGTGAACTCGTAGAAAAAAAAATGAGTCTAACTGTTGGCCGCGAAATGCACGCACACTAGAATAACACAATGACGTGACGCGCGTGTAAGACGTAGTCACGCTCACTAGCCTATCAAAGTTGTCCTGTTTGTTTTAGTTCTTTTGCAGCGCGACACTCTAGCTAGACATATAAATAGTCAAAGCGCTTAGGTTCCAAAAAAGCAACAACCAATCGATATCGTTTTACCTAGTTACTCAAAAAACGTAATGATTTTATTTTTACTTACACCTGATCAGGTTCCTGTAACTGTTATGGTATTTGCTTCTGGTAAGAACAGGTAATCCAAAATAATTAGGTGCAGTTTTAAAGGATCTTATGAATAGCCAACCCCATTAACCGTGTCTTCCTAGAAATTGCAGGCTAATGAAAGAAAGAGGTAACAATATGAGCTCGCTTTACATTGTAACTTGTAAACTTCCCTACCTTCAAAACAACATAAGACCTAGAGCGTCGCATATAATATGATTTTGTACCTGGAGACCGAAAACTGTAAACCTTGACCTGCCCTGTACATCACTCATCTAGATCCCTGGTAATCATCACGAACCATCGCCGATAAGCGCTAACAAGTTCCTATGTGATTAGTCGTTGCCGGTTTGCCCTGATTTGGCAAAAAATACGAAAACTGTCTGCGGCGACCAATGAACAAGCGCTGGCATATCTGAACCGATTCCCAGCGTTCTGCATGAATACACTTACAAATATTTCTGGTAACATCGAAATTTGCTCAACGCCCTGCCATGTCTATTCAGCCCCGTGCCTGCAGCATCCAATATACAAAAGTCGGCAAGAATGCGACAAAGTATTGGTGTATAAAAACCAAATGTTGGCGGGCTCTGCCGGCTCCTCCGACGTTTAATATACTCCTGGGTACAGGCAAGGACAAAAGTGTACAGGAAAAATTGGGACTGCATTTAAATATAGTGTGGAGTGTAGAAGTAAGAACGGTTTTGAGCTTTATTGAAAATTAAAAATGCACTTGTAGTGACAATAATAATGTAAGTTCAAAAGTGATATTGTTGATTTCTTATAATAATTTAATTATTGAAAATTACGTGTAGTCAGGTAAATTATTCAGGTAAATTTGATATTTTCTAAGTTCAATAAACTTATGAAATATCATATTTGACACTTGTGGTCATCATCATCATCATAACATCACGCCTGTCCATCTCCAAAGGCTTAGGCAGAGGTGTACCTATAGTTGCACCCACTTTTCGACAGTTATGTTTAGGTCTCATGTAATAGGGGGCCAGCCTATTGCCATTAACCGGGCACAAATCCAGACTCCGGGCTGCTGCAGGCTTTGCATGACGCTTTCTATTTCTTCGAAGAATAGACACGGCTCTTTCTATATAAAGTGACATTTCGTTTCTCCTTTTTTGACATCGCACCGTAGAAATCCTTCTACATAAAAAAGGACCTAGACAAAGATCGATAGAAACAAACGAAAGACAAAATGACAGATTGTAATGGAGAAACGAAATGTCACTTTTTATAGAAAGAGCCGTGTCTATTCTTCGAAGAAATAGAAAGCGTCATCATGCTAAGCCTGCTGCTGAGAAATTCCAGATGGAAAAACCCAACAACACCTTGCCCGCCTCGGGAATCGAACCCAGGATCAGGAATCGAATACTTGTAGTAGTGTAAGATAATCCAGAAATAACCTGTAAAATAAATTTACAAGCAATGTTTAAATGCAGAGTTCAGTAGCAATGTCAATTTAGTTACTTTTAGTAATGTTTAAACACAATTTTGGCATCAAAAATTAAAATGTAATAAATATTCAATATTACATCTAATCGAGGTGGCTCTCGTCAAGAATGCCTGGAAGGATTTGGGGGAGGATCTTTCTACGCAGTGGCACAGACTAGGCTAATAAAAAAGAACAATTCTTCTCTCAAAATAAGAAACAAAATTATTTTATAAAATTTCGGCAACGACTTTTCTCCCCGCATACCCGTAACATATGTCACTGGCTCGCCACGACACAATAAATAAATAGCGCAAATTCCGAAGTGACCAGTGCCTCCCTATAAAACCTGACTACCATCCCGGGGTAGATAAATATCGCACCCCTACCAAACATTTGTTACATCTACTTACAGTTGCGTGGTGCTACATACTCCGAAGGGAATTTGATTGTCCCAGAATTGTAGTTGGCGAATTTGTATACGATTTTTGGATAGATTATAAATAGTAAGGATGATAAGATGATGAATTGTCATTGTGTTATGAACTAACATCGTAAAAAAACATGTTTTCCCTTGCATCGATATATGCCACGGTCAATTCTCCAACTGCAAATTTAAGTAAGTTGGGCGACTATTACTCGTTAACTTGCAAAGCCCACTTAGCTGAGATAGTTTTCCTTTTAATTTCATTATATGTACTACTGCTATTAATTTTTTCACAGCTTCATAAACAACCATTGAGCTGGCAGGGGGGGGGGGGGGGACACTTGACTCTAACAAAAGTTAGCACTTTAATGCATAATATTACGCAAGCGGATCCTTGACTCGATAAGATGTTCACAGACCCGCAATATTTTTGAACGGCCTACCCAACGAATTCTCGTCTACTCTGGTATGGGGTACACCATGGAGTAGACGAGAAAAAAGAATATCATCCCTACATTACGTACAAGGTGCAAAAATCACAAAAAAAATATTAAAAAAATCATGAAAAAAATTTTTTTTTAGGGTACCTTACCCTAAAAAAAAATTTTTTTTCGTGATTTTATTTTAGCACTTTTGGCGTGATGACCTGTGCCAAATTACAGCTTTCTAGTACTAAGCGTCTCACACAGACAGACATACAGACGGACATGGTGAAACTATAAGGGTTCCTTGTTTACTTCGGAACTCTAAAAATGTCGTGATGACCCAGTGGTTAACACCTCTCATGCACGAGAGTTGTGGGTTCAAATCCTTGCATGTACCAATGTCACTTTTTTAATTCATATGTATTTTATGAATTTATCCGCGATGTCAGTTATGTATAAATAAAAATTGGTGACGGAAAAACATCTTGAGGAAATCTGAACTTGGAGTAAATATAATGAAATCGCCAATCCGTCTTGAGCAAAAGTCGTCTTAATCAGGTGATCAATGCTCGTGCCTTCTCTGTATGAGAAGAGGTCTTTGCCCAGCAGTGGGACATTAAAATAATAGGCTGGTATGATAATAGAAATGGTCGAATTTGGTCAGGACTGATCGTCATCGGATAGATCAGCGCATGCCGTGTTGAAACTAAATATATAGCTTCACTCGCTGTTGCCCGTGGCTTCGCCCGCGTGACTTTTCCTAAAAATAGCCTACGTTACTCCTTAGAACATCAGCTATCTGCCAGTGGAGGTCCCGTCAAAATCCGTCCAGTTGTTTCGGAGATTAGCGGGAACAAACAGACAGACAGACCGACAGACAAAAGTTTTAAAGATTGTTTTTTTGTTATAAGTACCGTATATACTTTTATACGCATCTAATAAAAAGTTATTATTTTGGCATTACAAACAGACACTTCAATTTTATTTTTTTGTGTAGATAATATATTTATAAAAATAAATAAAATTTCTAAAATAAAAGTAGCCTAAGTTACTCCTTACTACATTAGCTATCTGCCATTGAAAGTGCCGTCAAAATCGGTCAAGCCGTTTCAGAGATTAGCCGGAACTAACAGACAGACAGTCAGACAAAACATGTAAAAAATGTTATTTTGATATATGAACCGTGTATATATCCATATGCATTTAGTAAACAGCGGTTATTTTAATATTACAAACAGACTATACTCCAATTTTATTTATCTGTATAGATGTATTAATAGATAATCCAGTCTGGTCATCACTTTAAAGTTAAACATAGTGGAACAATACGAGCTATAGGTACCATGTTATGTTTTACCAAGTGCAATTGAAATAATTGAAAACCTGAAATAAAGGGGTCATTTTAGTCATCAATATGAACAACTTTCATTATGGGACCAACGCAGAAATCAAATCTGCTGTTTAGTTTACATTTTGTCCAGGTCAATTAATTCAATCTGCCTTTAGTGGCATCTACAACGCCACATGCGAACTACGCAACGTAGACCTGACGTCACACAAATCCTGCATCGCGCAAGCAGAGTTTACCGTACGACTGGCATATATACGACATCCCGACATCAACTGTCGGGCAGTTGCCCACCAGACAAAACACCTGTCTGGTTTGGAGGATCCTCCCTTTTCTATGGAGGATGACTGAACTTTACACTTTGTTTCTCACGCCTCTATATGCCGAGCCTTTTCCGAAGTATGTTGGGGTCGGCTCCCAATATTACTGGATGCAGCTGGGTATCAGTATTTCACATGGATAGACTGCCTTTCTAACTTCCACAACCCAGTTACTGGGTAAACCTTGGCAAGACTAGTTATCAGGCCTTTGGGCTTCTGTCTATCGGTAACGACTGTCAAAGATGTACAAATGGCAGCCGGCCGTGCTTTTCAAGGCACGGAGACCGGTATGTTATGGATCCCATCCACTTTTTGTTAAGATTTATGTGATTATACAAAATGTAACATAAATAATGCACAACCTCTAAGGGGTCATTGTACTCATCATTATGAACAACTTTTACTTCAACTTTTACGTTTACTTTCGCGAAAAAAAAAGATTGCTGTTCCCTACATTTATGTTCTCATAACTCGTAAAAATGTAGGGAACAGCTAATTTTTTCGCTTGTCAGACTTGGCTGATAAGAGTCCTCAAAATGCAGATGCACATCAGAGGACAGTCGACGCACGTCTTAGACGTCAATGGACAGGAGAATATTGGCCAGATCAAGGAGCGCATCCGCGCCCTTGCCGAGGTTGGTGCCGAGGAGGTGACTTTGTCACTTTGCGGTGCCCCCATTGAAGATGCCTGCCTGATATCAGAGCTCTCATCCAACGAGCTTGACCTAACAGTGCCACTACTCGGTGGTAAAGTGCACGGTTCCTTGGCTCGTGCTGGTAAGGTCAAAGGTCAGACCCCCAAGGTAGAGAAGCAACAAAAGAAGAAGAAGAAGACTGGCCGTGCTAAGAGGAGGATCCAGTACAACAGACGATTCGTCAATGTGGTGCAGACCTTCGGCCGCAGACGTGGACCCAACTCCAACTCTTAGATTTTTTTGTAAATAAATTTTTTTTTCGCGATTTCAGGTAAAAGTAAAAGTAAAAGTTGTTCATAATGATGAGTTCCCCCTTAAGAGGTTGTGCGTTATTTAAATTACACGTTATATTATGAATATTATACTAATATGTGTTTGTTCCTACCTAAATTAGCTACCTATATATAGGGAAAATTAAGATTTTTATCGCCATCAACGCATTTATTACATTTATCACAGACATAACTTTTCAACATAAAACTGCACAGGTACAATCATAAATGCACTACAAAAATGCCATTCCTCACTTATCCATCACATCTGCCGCTATACCTTCGACTATAAACTGCATGGTTCCTCGGAACCAGTTCAGCAATAAATCCAGGGTAGAAGGTCATGTCAGCGACTTCCCGCCAATATTAGATAAGACAATATGAATGCACCAAGTCGTGACATTCTTGTGATATTACTAGGTAAGAAGTGTGGAAAAGGCTTTTTTGTTTTATTTTATTTATTGATCTTTAGCACGTCGTTACAGATCTTTCCCAGTTATTTTACTTCGAACAGCAGCAACCCAACAACAACCTTATTGTAACAAGAATGAAGATCACTGTGATTTTGACAGTGATGCAAAAACAGAGATAAAAATGTGAAAGGACTATGTATTTTGCTCAGTTTCACATCTCACCATAAGTTCCAATCCAATTTTTAAATTGATTTAAGAGGTGTGGACATTATGTTTGCAACCAGTTTTTCTCTGCTGCCCCAAAAAGATGACCATCTTTTTATTAAATTTAAGTCACCGATTTCTCCGTGGTTTCTGGGCATGTTTTTTTTATTTATTTATATAGTATACTTACCCTTTTGTTCAATATTTTTCCATAAGCACCAGATTCATGTTACAAGAAAACAGGCCCAAACTGTGGTGTATAGATGGAAACTATTTGCATATTATATAACGATTGCTTTGGATGAGAATTATGACTCAAAACATTAGCTTGAATTTTTATTTTTCTACATATTTTTTGCGCAGTCTATCTCCATACAATACAACTTAACCCTTTACATGCCATCGTAAATCAATTGCTACGAGCGTCCGATTTGAATGCAGTCGATACGGCACGCCACCGTTACGGTCGCGTGCCGGTGGCGTGCCGGCCGCGTCGATTGCGACCCGATACCGAACCGATACGGTTTTGTTTTAAGTGCAAGTCGTGTACAGGGCAGGGGGACTTTGAAATAAATGGTTTGATTAGTCATAGTCTGAATTAATTAAATTGAAAAGATGTATGCTTAGATGGTTTGGTCATGCTGAGAGGATGAATGAAAGGCGACTGACAAAAGGTATTATATATTATATATTTACAAGGCAGATGTGCGTGGGAACGCCGGGAGGGGACGCCCAAGAAGAACCAGGTCGGTTTTTCCTGGGCATCCCCTCCCGGCGTTTCCACGCACATCTGCCTTGGTGATGTTCTTCAGAAAGGTCAGCAGGCTTAGCATAACGGTTTCTATTTCTACGAAGAATAGACACAGCTCTTTCTATACAAAATGACATTACGTTTCTCCATTTTTGACAACGCACTGTCATTTTGTCTTTTGTTTCTAACGATTTTTGTCTAGGTCCTTTTTATGTAGACTATTTCAGAAGACAATTAAAATATTTCTATGCCAAACTGTCAAAATCACACAACTGACAGTTGTTTATAGTACCTAGTGAAGTCAATTTGCATTTTCTACTCGACGGTCACAAGGTAGGTTATCTACAAAATCATGATTTTACAGGAGAGCGATTTGAAAGCAATAGGTACTGTGATAATTAATAGAAGAACTAGGCTATCTTCTCCTATTTTACATCATTTAGTTAATAAGGCATTACCAAGAAAATGATTAAGGCCAATATTGCTACAATATTTTTTTAGTTCCAAAATACGGTACCTACTTCGACACTTTGAGAAAAAATGTTGTAGTTATCTTCATGTACGTGACTTAATATTAGTAAAAATTGAGAATAAACTCAAAAACATTCTATGACAAAACAAAGAATTCCGAGTCGAATAAAAGAGTGAATTTCGTAACAAGTTCAGGTGACTCTTTCTACTTTGCTGCCGTCGTATTGTCTTCACGGAACGTCATTTTTGTCTATTCTTCCGTCGACATAACGGTGCTCGTGCTAAGCCTGCTGGTGCATAGTACTCGCAACCGGCGAGCGTGTATGACCAGATGTATGAACGTAAACGAAGCAAAAAGTGTATTTAAGGATCATAGCAGATGGCGTCCTGTAGTTTATGCCTACTTTCATGGGAAGAAGGCGTGAGTTTATGTTATTTATATAGTCAGAAGGACAGAATCGGTCGAAGTGGCGGTACTTGGGGGAGGCCAATGTCTATCGTCTGAAATGATGATAGTGGTTTTAGCAGTGGTGGCCCTGTGGTAACTGCATTGTCATACGAGTTGAAGGTCGTGGTTCCGAACCCAGGCAGGCAGGTACTTCACTTTGTGCGATTTATTTTCACCACCGCTACTCTCAAACGGTGAAGGAAAACACCGTAAAGAAACCAGTAAATCCTATAACCAAAACGTTTGATGACGTGTGATATACCAACCCGCGTGGTGGACTAACGTCCACTCCCTCTTACCCTGTGGCTATGAGCTACACGCTCAAGCGTCACGCGTCTTGCCACAGCGACTACGTAGAAAACAAATGAAGGAAGTTGTATAGAGCTTGCTGCAAGTCTTCGCCACACAAGGTAGGTCATGAATAGCAGGTTCTCGTAGCCAGCTGTGGGAACGTTGTGTGTCAGAATGGCCTTAAAATTCTGAGCATCCGTTCAGACTGATCTGGCGTAGGATAGTCTGTTTAGGTTGAACTCTTCATGTAAGTATATCTAGAGCTCTCAAATAAATGTCACATAAAAACAGCTCCTTCAAAATCTTGATTATTTTATTTATTATTAACTAGATGCGCCCCGCGGTTTCACCCGCATAAGTTTTGACCCCGTGGGTATATCGGGATATAAAGTATCTTATGTGTTATTTCTGGTTATAAACTATCTGTGTGCCAAATTTCATCCAAATCCGTTCAGTACTATTTGCGTGAAAGAGTAACAAACATCCATCCATCCATCCATCCATTCTTACAAACTTTCGCATTTATAATATTAGTAGGATAACCAACTTATATTTACAGTTTGCACCACACATAAAAGTTATCGGTCAATACTAGTAATTACACATACAATCATGAAATTAGGTTTGCATAAAAATTGACAAAATGTGATGAAACTAAACGAAATTCGACAAAATTAGATAAAATCTGATAAAATTAGAGAAAACAAAGAAAATTTTGAAACGGCAGCAAGTATCTCAGTCCGTACATACAGTACAGACAGCAAGCAAAACGGAAGGCCACATCGCGACCTTATTAGACCAGCTCGAGTACAATCGATTTCAATCTACGTTGCACTTACTTATACATAAATCTTTTGTCAGTTAGATGAATATTTCATGTCAATTGCAATGATAGACTAGAATCTAAAATAAGTTCGTATGATAAATTTGCTGTAACTGTTTTGCTATCGCATGCAAAATCTTTTTTCTTTGTTTTAGTGCTTTTTTAGGAAGACTTTGTTGGCATTGGAGATTTCTAGTCCCAAGACATTTGTTTTATTACCAGTCTGAATTATAAACGTTCAGGGAAATAGTCATAGTTCATATCGGTTGCCCAATGTTTTTAAGCTACTTATAACATTCTAATCGCGATGTTTTTCATCACCGATATAAAAAATACTTTTTGGAACTACGACGCAATGTTTGCGCTTGGCATGGTCAGTATCTGTGGCCATGCGAAGTTTCAATAATCATTCAAATAGATAGATGCGACAATTTTTTTATTCGTTACTTATAGGAAACCTCGAAAGTCTGACAAAGTGGCAACTAAATGATAAATTGTTTTATTTCTGTAAGTAGGTTTTTACAAACACTTTTACACGTCAATCACATTTTTTAAAACTAGATGAGATCGGCGTTTCCTATCTGACTACTCTGAGAAGAAAGGCCGAAACAAACTCAGAGGTCACAGTCTCTTTTAAAGTCCAGACATTATCTTGGTCAAATCATGTGAAGACCATGTCGATAGGTGTCTGAAATGGTCTTTTGATGAAAGAACCACACAGATTGAGTGGACCTGTCCAGTCAGTGCACGCATTTGTCAGTAGTGCAGCTCAACTCAGAACTAAAAGAGCTCAACAATTCAACGAACAATACCAAAGAAAGGACATTTAGCTAGGCCGCAAAAAAATCTCAAACTGCCAGACCATGTTAAAAACTAACTGAGAATAAAAGAAAATTAAACAATAACCCACATAGTCTTCACATTTACAATAATTAAAATAATACAATACTACACAGAGTAAATATTCATGTCATTGCATAACTAAAATTCATTAATGTCAATGTGTATATCCGGACATAATTTTAGTCAGATTATTTGAGAACCATGCAGGTTGGTGTCCGTAACGGTCCTTTGAGGAATGAACCACACAGATTTAAGTGGACCTGTCCAGTCAGCCATCATGCAGCTCAACTCAAAACTTAGGGAGCTAAGGCTTGAGGAACTAGATGTAAAACCCATAAAATATGGCAGTCATTTCGAAGTTTATACTTACAAGTTTTTCTACAGTGCTATTATTATTTTTTACAAATTTTAACTAAACCGGAAATCAACTTCCTCCATATAAATAACTATAAAATCCCAATATTCGAGACTTAATAAACCAAAAATAATTACACCCCGCACTCCTACGCAAGTGATGCGTGATCACGGCGCGGAACTGAAGAGCGCCTTTAAAACATGGGTCAGGTTGCCATCGCCTAGCGATTTAACACCTTACAGTTTCACTAATAAGGTTGGTTTTAGAAGTGCGTAGCCGGAAAGTCCGCAAAATGAACATAGTCGCGAGTTTTTACGCGACGCTGTTATTCAGATCTAGCCAATACTTGAATACAGGCCGTTGGCAAATATGAAATGGAAAAAATGCTTTTCGTAGTTTTGTTTAAGTATGAAGTTCATTAAAATCATTTAGATGCGACTATTTCAGGCATGGCTGAAAGTTTTACCCGACTTCAAAAAACGGAGGAGGTTCTCAGTTCGTTGGAATATTTTTTTATAGTTCTTTTCAGACTCGTTTTAGAAAAGGAAACACATATTTATTCGACAAGGACATAATATTAAGACAAACGGGCAGTACCATCTTTTCTTGTATCTAAAGGTTTCTTTGAGAGCTTATTTTCAGGTGTCAAGTCCTATATGAACCTATAATTACGAACAAACATCGAATAAAAACAGCTGTTCCAAAAAAAGCAATAAATACTTAACCGAACAAAATGTATAAAAAAGCTATCTTCATTTTCAAAATTTCAAAGATTTTGAAGCAGGAAAGTGGACTCGTATTCATAACCTCTTAAAATATTTTACACTATTAAAAAATAATAAGTTGCCTGCCTCTTTGGTGTAGTGGTCGCAAGCGCTACTGCTGAGCATGAGGTCCTGGTTTCAATTTCCAGGTTGGGCAAAATGTTATTGGGTTTTTCAACTTGAAATTTCTCAGTAGCAGCCCGGAGTTTGGATTTGTGCCCGGTTGATTGCAATAGGCTCGCCCCCTTTTACATGGGATTTAACCATAACTCGCGAAATGTGGGTGTATTATAGGTGAACCTCTGCCCAACCCTTCAAGGAAACAAGGCGTGATGACAGGCTAGGTATAAAAATTAAAAACATGTTGAAAAATATACATTTTATGACACTTTATTCTATGGTCAGATTTTGAACATGTGTATTCTACGTTATATAATTATATGTATATTATACGTTATATGTTTATAAAATGTCTCTAAGAAATCCTAGTCTGAGCCGCATCCTGTATAACATCCGATAGATATCACCGTACCAAGTAGATAGTTCGCCTTTTCTTCGAGCCACTTGCACTAACGATGTCATTCGCGTTCCGCGCTGTCGAGTTATTGAGACTTTTTCAAGAGACAAACCACCCTGAAGCCCCCCCACTCCCCCTTCGCATGGCCTGAGGGTGGGTGTTTGAGGAGATAGTTGGATGGAAGTGACAATTGTGAATAAGATTATTAGTAATCGAACTGTGGATAGAGAATTAGTCTGGGGAAAAATGCGGTCACCATTATTCCTGCTATCAATCAGTAATATTGTTTACTCAATGCGCTTATTACATACATAAATAAACTCAGACCTTTTTCGCATGGAGGCAGGCAGAAACTACAGAACGCCACCTGCTGCGATCCTTACATAGGTATTCCTTTTGATTTTGGATGGGCTTTATCTTAATCTTAAACGAGTGTAGTTTATTGAAGAACATCGGGTCGGTAGTGAGTTTGCACTAAAGACTCTCGCAGACAGGCGCGACGCGACGGTGTGACACGATTCTGCTACAACAATATCTGTTCCATTTCCATAGAAATTGTTCCACAAGTGATGCGTCGCGCCAGTCTCCCGCAGATAGGCGCAATGCGACTCTAGCCTTTACAGTCGGGCCTTACATTTCTGACGAACATGTATAGACAGTACTTTGCACTCCGATATCTGGCAGTGCTACATTCGTCAAAATAATTCAAGCAGGTATGTTCACAGTCTCAATTCAAGGCTGTAATAAATAACACAAACTAGGTCGTCACCGTACAATCAATTCATAACCCAAAATGAACAAAACTCAAAAAGAAATTCTTACCACGCTCAGTAACCTTACAGAACCACGTCCGCCGTTATCCATGGACACTACATCTACATAAAACTTGAACGTGGATATCTGACGATAATTATGTCGGTTGAAAGATTGAATACACTTGAAGCTGCGCATTTTACCGTTCATCCTGCCGGGCCCCTTGGAGACGTAATGGATGATTGGTGATACGGGTTTAGAGGATTGTGGTCTTTTTTTTTATTATGAATGAATTATATATTTTTGAATGAATGGAAAACATAGTATTTTGTCTGATAAATTACTACGATAGTAAACGTAAATGATAAATCAACTTCGTACTACACAAGGACAAGTAGCCTCGTTGGTCTAACTATTGGGAATGGGGTCTTGGGTTCGATCCCTAGGTGTGTTATAAAATTTTTCCATTAGGAAATTCTCAGTACGTAGAATGCAAAAGCCTGGATTTCTGCCAATTCTGGCTTGCTGCTAAATGCTATTGTATACATACAACAAAATAATCAGCCCATTATGTTCCCACTGCTGGGACACAGGCCTCCTCTCTGTGGCAGGGCCGTAATCCACCATGCGGGCCTAGTGCGCGTTGGTAGATGTTACACGTCTTCGAATTTTTGGTTCTAGGACATGCCGGTTTTCTCACGATGTTTTCCTTCACCGATTTGAGAGCAGTGGTGATGAAATAATGTACGTAACGTATGTAGAGGTTCATTTGTCCAAAGAACGTTTGACCGATGAACTGTTAGTCCAAAAAACGATTGTTCAATGTAAGTTTGTTCGATTAAGGTGGATGTTATGTTAAATGATAGTGTAATGTAAATAAGTAAATAATAAATTAGACAAGGTAAATAACGTCCCACAAACAACTATACAAATGACGATACTCGTAGGTACTCGTGTCTCCGCCTATATCTCATTTGTCAGTAATGTGGCTCGTGATAATCATATTTTTGCGCAGAGATCGGCCTCGATAATGTTCTACCTTGTACCGTTCGCAAAACAGGCGTTTTTGTCTTAAGACATCTATTTTTAGGATTTTTTTTTACCATTGCCTCGTTGTCCTAGTAGTCGCAACCGATACTGCTGAGCATGAGTTCCTGGGTTTGATTTCCGAGTCGAGCAAAGTGTTATTAGGTTTTTCTAACTGGAATTTCTCAGTAGCAGCTTGAACTCTGGATTTGTGCCCCGTTGCTGGCAATAGGCTCGCCGCATTTTCCTTTAATTCAAATGATTAATTTGCTTTCCATTGAGCACATTGGCTAAAAATAAAAAATAAAACATTTGGTACTCATTTGAAATGGAAATCCTGCGGGGTAGTTGCGTAACCCACTTACAGTAGCAATATCAAATGTGTGTGTCATTTTGACAGTTCAACAATATTCATTCACGTTGTTGAGCAGGCGAATTTTTGAAACACTTGAACTAATGAATTGCAATTTCTTTCAACATCTTGCGGTTTGTAATTGAGGTGTGTGTTACGCAATTAGGATACCATTTTATTCGCAAGTATCTTTGTTATCTGTTACTTTTTTGTCATCCCTACCTTGTCTGGGATATTGCTCAAGTATTACATTTGAATAATTATTCTTCACCGTTGATGTGTCGCGTAGCTCTGAGGCTGTCTCTATAAATATATTAAGGTTAAAGTAAACTGTCTGATATTATATTTTTTTTTGATACGACTTCAAGTTGGGGGGTCGTCAGCACATGTGTAGGGGTCCACTAGAGCCGATGCCTGCCGGGGTCGTGGGAAAGTCCGAAAGGGATACCAAGGCTTCTGACAACACAGGCAACAAAAATTAAAGTTGGGGTTAAAGATTTTTATTGGAGTTTTATCACATACACATACATAAACTCACCTTAATCTTCACACCTTCTTCCCACGGGGGTAGGCAGAAACTACAGAACGCCACCTGCTACGATCCTTACATACTCCTTTTGCTTAGTTTACGTTCATACATATTGTCATAGACGCACACCGTTAGCAAGTACTACTCACCTGACCTTTCTGAAGAGCATTACCAATAAGGTAGGGGGACGAAGTCCCTGGCAAAGAGCTAATCCAAACTAATATTATAAATGCCAAAGTGAGTTTGTTTATTTGTTACGCTTTCACGCTAAAACGGCTGAACGGATTTGGATGAAATTTGGCACATGGGTAGGCCATGACCTGGATTAGCCCATAGGATACTTTTTATCCTGATATTCCACGGGATCGAGAATTATGCGGGTGAAACCGAGGGGCGCAGCTACTATCGAATAAAATAATTAAATCAACAATCAGTCTTGACCATTATATGGCAATCAAAATATATAATAAGTTTGCCAAACAAGTTTAAAACTTAAAAATCAGTAACAATATTCCAAAAAAAGCTAAAACAGGTATAGTTTTAGCTTTTTTTGGAATATTAATAACAATATTCCAAAAAAAGCTAAAACTATACCTAACCCAAAAAAAATCTACTCAGTAAAAGAATATCTAGAGTCCAGTTTAAAATAACGATTTTCTCTCATGTACCTACTTACAAAAGTGCCGATCTGTCCTATACAAACAATAAGATTTAGTCTATCCTATTTAACTTCAAATAATATAATATTATAATTTTAATTTGTACTACCTGAAAATGATGACATAAATATTGCTATTATTAAATTTATTAAATTCATTATTATTGATATTTAATTTTTACATATTATCTATAATTCATCAATCTAATTGTACTAATATATAAGAATGTAATTAAGTAATAATAATGCATGCTAATTTAGGATGATAAGGGCAGGCGAATGGTAACTGCAATGCTTGTAAAAGGCTGCTAAGTCATAAGTAATATCATACGAGTAACGTAACACCAACATTACACTTAGTTCGCAAGAAACGTTTTGACTTTGACATTGACTTTGATTCAATTAGGCAAAAAGTTTAAGACTTCCGACACTCAGAACATCAAAATCAACTCTCTCGTATTACAAGCAAATTCAAAATCTGTCGCTGTTACAGACAGACATGCATTTTATGAAAGCGTTCTATTTCTAATTGGGGCTGTAGCCTCCCCTGAAGGGCGTCACGGGCGATTTCACTGGCGGGACCAATACGTGGCTATAGTACCTACAGCATAACTGTATTTAGTGTGTTCAAGGCTTTAGCGACTGTTTGGGAAATATAGGTAGGTACCTCTTCTAATTGTTGTGTTGTATCCGTATGGTTCTTTCCTCAAAATACCATTTCAGAGATAATCTTGGTCAAGTCATGTGAGGACCATGTAGATCATAGTCCTCACACGACCTGACCAAGATTATGTCTGGACTTTAAAAGAGACTTTGACCCCTGAGATTGTTTCGCCATTTCTTTTCAGGGACAGTCAGATAGGAAGTTTTTAATATGGCGTGTAAAAGTGATTCCGATAACCTATTCACAGAATAAACAATTTAAATTCGTTGGAATGATATGACAAATGCAAATATAATGAGTATTTCAATTTTAATACACCAAGGGCCGATTATTTAATCTTCAGATAATAATCTTTATATCAGGAATAAAAATCTGACAGGTTTTGTATAGAAAATATGTCAATTTGTCATATTTATTCTTCAAATAAAAGTTATGTGACTGCTGAAAAATGTACCCTTAGTAAAAACCAACATCAACTTACTCGTATTACTAAAGTAGGTGTAGATTTAAATGTCATGTACAATTCGCACGTCTTGCCGAGTCCAATCCACATCGAAGGGTCGCTTCTCGAAGTTGTGAAGGAGTACGTCTACCTAGGACAAGTTATCCAGCTCGGTAGACACAACTTTGAGAAAGAAGCCGACAGGAGGATCCGATTGGGTTGGGCAGCGTTTGGAAAACTTCGTCAAGTCTTCTCGTCGCCAATCCCGCAGTGTTTGAAGACTAAGGTCTTTAACCAGTGCGTCCTGCCCGTTATGACATACGGTGCCGAAACGTGGACACTGACAGTCGGGCTGGTCCACAAATTCAAGGTCACTCAGCGCGCCATGGAGCAGGCTATGCTCGGAGTTTCTTTGAAGGATAAGATCAGAAATGAAGTTATCCGGAAGAGGACTGGAGCTATCGACATAGCCTGCAGAGTAAGCAAGCTGAAGTGGCAGTGGGCTGGCCATATTTGTCGAAGGACTGATGGCCGGTGGAGCAGACGAGTCCTAGAGTAGAGACCGCGTATCGGCAAGCGTAGTGTGGGACGCCTCCCAGCTAGATGGGCCGACGACCTTAAAAAGGTGGCTGGGACAGACTGGATGCGGAAGGCGGAGTACAGGGTGTTGTGGCGCAGCCTGGGAGAGGCCTATGTCCAGCAGTGGACTGTTATAGGCTGAGTTGATTGATTGATTGAGATTTAAATATCGTACAGTATTTTTATCTCACGAAGCGACGCGCGCTTTACTTGTGGTTACCAAGTGTACAAACACGCTGTGAATGTGTGCGTGAAGTAGAGTAGCGTCAGCACATAAAACACACACGCATTTTCGACATTGCCATTGTCTCGGACGGTACCGAGAGCTCCTGCGCACACACACATTCACAGCGTGTTTGTACACTTGCTAACCACAAGTAAAGCGCGCGTCGCTTCGTGAAATAAAAATACTATAGGAAGTGTTGCGCATATAATATTTTCGCAAACTTTTGTGAATTATTTCCCCTCTTTTTGTATAAATGTACATATTATTATTATTTTAAGTCTGTTAGCTTATAATAATATATTTTATTTAAATATATTTTATTTTATCTTGTTTGAAAATGAATGATCTTCAGATTGTCTGTTACTTTTGTGAATTGTATCACATTTTAAAATTAAACTTTTTAATTAAAATTAAAAAGAGCCGTGTCTATTCTTCGAAGAAATACAAAACGTCATGTTAAGCCTGTTGTTCTTTCTATACAAAGTGACATTTCGTTTGTCCATTTTTGACATCGCACCGTAGAAATATTTCTACATAGAAAAGGACCTAGACAAAGATTGTTAGAAACGAAAGACAAAATGACAGATTGTATAAGTATTTCTACGGTGCGATGTCAAAAATAGAGAAACGAAATGTCACTTTGTATAGAAAGAGCTGTGTCTATTCTTCGTAGAAATAGAAAGCGCCATGCTGAATTGCTCTAATCACCAAATAACATAAAAACAATTCAACCAGGTTCGTGTAGCGACCTATAGAATCTAGCCCAATGATTGATCAGCGCCGATTACCGGCTGATTTCTAGTTAGCGTGTTGGCGGGCTATATTCAGGTGTGGGGGCAAGATCGATTGGTTGGCATCGATTTTTGGGCAATTATGTGCAATTACTGTGGTAGGTGAGTGAACAGAAACGCCGGGACCCGGACGCACTTGAAAAACATTACAGTATACAGGGTCAAAATAAATTAGCTAGCTAGACATCGATACCCATCACTTGTGCAGAAACTCCGCATTACTTATCCACATAACATGATAAAACAATAAAAATATTAATTTGATTAGGTTATTTTTGAGGTCATCAAGCACCAGTCGTGTATTCCCTTGAAATATCAGTTTAAAAACCCGGCCAAGTGCGTGTCGGACCACGCACGAAGAAGGGTTATGTAGTTGGGATTACTCGGGACTTGGGATTGTAGTTGAAAAACCTATTCTCCCATACATCGATATATGCCACGGTCAATTCTCCAACCGCAAATTTAGGTTGGTCGACTATAACTCGTTAACTTGTAAAGCCTACTTAACAAAAAGACACCTTGTATGTACTATTGGCATGAATTTTTTTACATCTCCATAAACAACCGTTTAGCTAACAGGGGGGGGGGGGACACTCAACTCTAACAAAATTACCGCTTAATATTACGCAAGTGGATCCTTGAATCGAAAAGTGGTGTTCACAGACCTTGCAACAATTTTGAATGGCCTATCCAACGATACCCCACATCATGGGATAGAAGAGAAACAAAAATATCATCCTCACATTACGTGCAAGGGAGGTACGCTAAATAAATATTTTTTCAACATTTTATTTTAGCACTTTGTCGGCGTGATTAAAATGTATACCTATGTTCAGGAGCTCAGGTAAATTAATAAATAAAAGCGTGGACTGTATACTCTTTAAATTATAATAAGAAAAGGCGATAAATAGGTAGCTATAAAGTAAAGTTGCTAAAAAGGACGCTAGTGTCGTTCTTGCCGTGCAATCGTGAAGTGGTCCGCCGCCGCCGCACACCGCTCGCCCCCGCGCGCCGGTTCGTCTGTCCCGCGCCCGCGCCTCAGCCGCCGGTAACTTCAGTCCACATGATCACGCGCTTGATGCTGAACACCTATGCCAAATTACAGCTTTCTAGTACTAAGCGTCTCTGAGCTACAGCGGGGTCAGACAGACAGACGGACATGGCGAAACTATAAGGGTTCCTTGTTTACTACGGAACCCTTATATAAAGCAGTTTCAGTATATAAAAAGCAGATTTTTTTGCGTAAACTTCACAGACGTGATGGGTCTTTCGGCCCTGGTTCAGGCCATGGTCTGAACGAGAGGGCATGGGCAGCCGTCACCTCCTTCTGCGAAGCAGTAATGTTCGCGAAAGAGGAGGCGGGACGGTTGGGGGAAAGGCAAATTTCACCCCTAGCCACTGCAGGAGACGTCCTGGGCGTCGGGAATCCCAGGCGGATTTCCAGCCACCGTAGGCGCGGGGTTGCGGACGGTGACCAATGGGTAGCTCGCCGTCCGATAAGGACCAGGCCCAGATCGACGGTGCGTTATGTTCCACGCGCGCCTCAAAGAGATGTCGTCAGCACAAATGTAGGGGTCCACTAGGGCCGATGCCTGCCGGGGTCGCGGGAAGGTACTAAAGGGTCACCGAGGCCCCTGGCAACACAGGCAACGGAAGGAACACGGGTGGGTTTTAGTCAGTAAGAATCTGACACACCCTCCCGCTCCGCCCAGAGCGGGAGAAGTTGCTTCATGATTTCCCAACCAAAAAAAAAAAGTTCCACTAGGGCCGATGCCTGCCGGAATTGCGGGAAAGTCCGAAAGAGTTACCGAGGCCCCTGACAACACAGGCAACGGAACAAACACGGGTAAACGAAGCAAATGGAATAATATCATGTGGCATTCTGTAGTTTCTGCCTACCCCACGGGAATAATGCGGTATCTTATGTATGCATGTATGTGTTCTGTGATAGGTACTGTCTTAAGCGTCTTCGGCTACAGTTTTTGCATCGAATTATTCGGCCTTAATAGTCGAGGTGTAAATGAATGAATTATGTCTAAAGAAAAAGTCTACAGTTTAGTATTTTTAGTAGGCTTATTTGCAAAGGTCTAGGTCAAATCTTGAGGCATATCAAAGTGGTTTTTGCAACAGTGCGACAGTAAAGTTATTCGTAGGCCGATATAGAAAAGTAGAAATGATTGATATGTACTTATTTAATTCCAGTATTAGGTAATTAAACGTTGGAAGTAAAAGCAGGTGAAATCCATAACAAGGTACCAGGCACTGTTCCAACTAAAATGGAAAACATGGTAGCTAAAAAATGGACAAAAAACCATAACATAAATCTTGATTTAACAACACAAATTGACGTGTCCTGTGTAACAAAAAAAGCAAATCAAAGCTGTCGAAAGCCCGGCTGTCGAAAAACTGGCGAAATATGGCAAAAGCCGGTTTTTCACTTAGCGGCCTTGTAATTGGGAGATGTATATCGGCACATTTTTCAGCCGATATGCTGTTGTCAAAATCGGGACAAATGATGCCTGTAGTGTAGACGAGAACACGGTATGTGGACGTCGGGTTTGTTTTTTTGTGTAATCGTAATGGTTTTATAAGGAAATAAGGAGAGGTTGAATTTGTAAAGAATGCTCACAAAACTAGCAAAATTAAGGCTCTGACAAGAGGCAAATGGCCAAAATAGGCTTGTCTTACGCAAAAAAATTGCCAAATCTGTATAGTTTGTAGTACCGGAAAAAGATATGTTAATTTTGAACATATTTATTAGAACTTGGTTGTTACCAAATCACGTTTTGATGAAAAACTTGGTTTTTTATTTTCAATTATTCAACTCAATTTTGGGTAAATAGATAATTGCTTCATATTTTGTAATAAATTACAAGCGTTGTGTCATCTCGCTTTTCTTTCTTTTCTATGCAGTCTGACAGTGACTGCGGTTTAGGTGTTGTCAGCGACTTAATTTAATAAAAAAAAAAAAAAATTTAATACAAACACGATAGAAAATTGTTTGTTGTTGTTGATATTCAACGCGAAAAACTAAAACGTATTATTAGTGTATTTTAATACATTACTTTATTTTATTTTTATACATGCAAACGGAATCCCTAGAAACTGAGATGATTGAATCAATCACCTCAGCCTAGATAACTATTGCCTAGTTTATGTATACTTTATTGTAAACAAGTTATTGGGAAATTAAATAAATGAATTGGCGCTTTCCTACATACATTCGCAGTCATTTTTTCCAGCTAACAAAACACATTTTCCAGGTTCTGCGTCTGATCAGTGGCGTCCATTAGTATCGAGGATCGGAAAGTGCGTGTGATAGGTAAAAATGTTGGCTCTCACTAATGTTTCATCGGGCAGCTGTGTGCGTACATTGTGCGGGACTTTTGGGATTTTTTATTGTAGTTAGAGATATTTTACTGTTTAAAAATCACGCCTCTATTCCTCGAAAGCGTAGACAGAGGTGCTTAGTGCACCCACATTGTGCAAGATATGTTTAACTCTCATAGTGTAACCGGGCTACAACATGTGACTGGGAAATTCCTAAGTCGCCAACACAACAACACACTGCACGACCCGGCAATCGAAACCAGGACCCCTTGTTCAATAGTCGCGCAAAAATGCAATTCCAATCAGACTCAATGAAACAGCTGTTTTTGACCTATTGTAAAAATTGTTCCTTAGAATATTTAACACTATAAGCTACGTTTGCCGCGGTTGGTCTGTAGATGGGTGACCATCTTTAATACCAAGACTTCTTCGTGCCTCGGAAAGCACGTTAATCCGTTGGTCCCGGCTGTCATTCGTGGATCTTTGACAGTCGTTACGGGTAGTCAGAAGCCCGAAAGTCTGACAACCAGACTTACCAAGGGATATCGTATAACCCAGTAACTGGGTTGTGGAGGTCAGTTAAGCAGTCGCTCCATGTAAAATACCCCAATGTAGGTAGTTGGGAAAAGGCTAGGCAGATGATGAATATTTAACACTATTATTTGTTAGATCCTTGCTCGGGCAAAAATACTAGATTGTTCCAAACCAAGAAATTCCCAAAAATCCTCCACCTCCGTACAAACATCCATAAATCCAGATTAGTCAAGTGTTTGGGCGTACTCCGGACACAAGGTTGTCGTTCCCTGATTTATTCGCCACATCAATTCTTATGAAGATACCGCGAGTGTTCTGGCTTCGATTTTAGAGGGAACGCGCTTGATTTACTGGTCGGACTGTTGCCTTATTTTTTGTTATTGATTTTTGAAGAGGAGGGATGATTTTGATGTCTACTAGGTAATTGTTTTACGAATGGAAATAATTTTGGGTCGAAATTTATGAAAACAAAAAAAATAGGTTTCTTACGGTTAACATCTATTTATTTGATTCTTGACATGCAGGTTGTGGCGTAAATAGTGGTCCAACGTTAAGGGGTCGATACACCGTATATTCAGTTACTACAATTTGAACTACTTTTTTTCAAGGGTCTCAGAATAAAATATTTGTTTAGATATATATATATATATATATTTTTTAATTTAAACCTTGCTTTACTAATTTGGCTGTAAATTCTATAAATGACATAATATTTTATTTTTGTTGTTCTTTTTTATATCTGTGGAATTAAAAATAAATTAAAAAAAAATACAAATAAGATCTATATATTCTAAGACCTATGAAAAAAAAATGGTTCAAATTATGGTACGTGATAGCTGAATATACGGTGTATCGACCCTCTTAACGTTGGACCAGGGGCCCAAGTCTGCTATTTTTAATAAACTCGTCATTCCAACACGATCCCATTGTCATTTTGCTAAAAGTTCGTAATCTGCTAAATTCATAATGGTCGATCATTGGTCGGTCAATGGTCTCGTAATAGAATCGTGGTAGAATGACATTGTCGTATTGCCATTATTATAAAACCCGTTAGTAGAAATGATTTTCGAAAAACTACTACTTAATTTGAACAGTTAGTCATGCCAGATTTCATTTATATGTATATATATTTACATACTATTTATTAGTGTTATAAGCAATCTGAAGTAGCAAGAAGTTCGTAAATAGCAAAAACATAAAATTTATGTGAAACTATACAACTCAATAATATTTTATCAGTTTAGCTGTCAAAGTCAAATGTTAAATTACTGCTTACTGAGATTAACTGTTTTTAGGGTTCCGTACTCAAAGGGTAAAACGGGACCCTATTACTAAGACTCTACTGACCGTCTGTCTGTCTGTCCGTCTGTCACCAGGGTGTATCTCATAAACCGTGATAGTTAGACAGTTGAAACTTTCACAGATGATGTAGGTACTTCTGTTGCCACTATAACAACAAATACTAAACAACAGAATAAAATAAATATTTAAGGGGGTCCCATACAACAGACATGATTTTTTTGCCGTATGGAACCCTTCGTGCGCGAGTCCGACTCGCACTTGGATGGTTTTTATTTCTAGCGGTCGGTTTTGTTAGTTTTTTATTTTCATTTGAGTGTTTTAATTATATTTTTGTTTGTGTATTTAAATTATCTTTTATTTATTTATTACATTTTATACAAAATGGTGATAATTGAGCGAAATTTGCTCAAGTAGCACCATTTCGTATCTCTAATTGATTTTCTGGAAAACCACCAAGAAGTTTATCCAAACGATATTGGATGGAGTGCGCCCAAATTTTAAATTCGATATCGGTGGACTGCCCCAATAAAATGACACGGCAGAATGGCGCACTGTAAGTACTTAAATACAGTATTATTTAGTAATAGGTATGCATTATGAAATGTGCGATTGTGATTGTAATTTTTGCACTTTTTTAGTTCTGTGAGATATACTAATAACTGAGACTATGGACTAAATTTAGACGTTCAGGATGCCTAGGTGAAGTATTGAAGAAAATCCAGGTAACAGGAAACACAACTTTATTCTTCCTCACGACCTTCTCGTCCTACAGCTCGAGTCAGAATGTTTAACCGACCCTTTCCCGCCTCCTAGGTTTACGATAATTTGCGCGGTAAAATCGAGTCCTGTGATTGGTTAACGGTTTAATGTCGTCAACCAATCACAGATGACAATGTGACTGAAGTGTTGCCAGTACAAAATATTCGAATCAAATAGTTACTGGCCTCGAAACTAGTCTTTTTGCGTTTTAATTTAATTAAATAAAAATGTAAATTAGCGAACCCTAACAATCGACCATCCTGATATCGTGTGCGTCCCTGCACACGGTACCGGGTGGAACCCTAACAATCGGAATTAGGTCAGTTACACAAACTTTACAATACATGTACACATTCTTCAAAATCAATTCAGATTATATGCTAATATCATAAATAATAATTAACATTCAAACCTTAATAGTGACTATCTATTTATACATTTATTTAACTCATTTATTGGCTATTTCAAATTTTTACAAATTATTACAATATTAAACAAATTTACTTCACCTCATTGACTATTTAGAAATTTATACATTAATACTACTATTGTTGTAACTAAAAAGAATATGAAATATCTAAATATTTAATACAAAATAAAGATATATGGAATTTTAAGGAAGAGCAACTTTAAATTAATCATAGGCAAGATGTAGAAATTACAACGATGAATTAGTTGTGTTTGCAACTTAAAATTAATCATAGGTAAGGTGTACATATCACAACGATCAATTAGTTGTGTTTGCAACTTCAAATTAATCATAGGCAAGGTTTAGATATCACAACGATCAATTAGTTGTGTTTAATCCATTAAAGAACTCAGGTCCCAATGATCGATTAGTCGGGATACCTGTTGATTGACGATCGATTAGTCAATATACTTCAAAGATTACCTCGACGATCGATTAATCGAGGGAGCCTTTGCTAACCATTTGCTGAAGCCGATCGATTAAGCTTGTGCAAAAGGAGCAAGACGAACGAGTAGCTCTGGCATAGTTGATCAGACGCGAACCAATCGATTCTCGCATCCAATCTGAAACAACACACCATTCTGTAGTTACATGCCTCACAAGGGATACCAAAACTCAAATTAAGTATATCTAATCATCATCAGTGTCGGAAGCAGATTCAGAGTTCTCGTTCACATCTAATGCAGCCACGTGGATCCAAGGCATCATACGTTCCGCAGCAACAGTTGTTGGACGCTTGCCTTGTGTATTACATAAACCAGGTACTGGAGCCACTACATATCGGTCAGTACCCAAGACCTTTGTAACCCGATAGGGCCCGATATACGACGGCAGAAGTTTCTTACTCTGCCCTTCATTATTAAAACAAGTTTTAGTAATTTTAACAAGGTCGCCTTCCGCGTATTCGTGCGCAGGTTTCCTACCCTTATCATAATACCGTTTTTGCTTGATCTGCTCATTGTCTATCCTGCTTTTAACTTCTTGCCGTATAGTGGATAAATCAGTGTATTCGCGAGTTTCATCACAAATCTCATTAAGGATGGGATTTGCCGAAACATTCATAGAGGTACCAAACATCACCTCGGCTGGTGTCCTGCCGGTCGTTTTTTGGATAGTGTTGTTTAGTCCCCACTGAATCCTTCCTAAATGGCAATCCCATTCTTTTTCACTATATTTCACACTAAAAGCCTTCATTGAGCCGAGAATTGTGCGGTTATACCGCTCGACTTGACCGTTTGATCGAGGACTAGAGACAGCATTCAGGATATGTTTAATGCCCTCGTCTAGACAAAATCTTTTGAACATATGCGACGTGAAGCAGCTGCCGCGGTCACTCACGAGGCGATCAGGAGTTCTAAATATCCTGAATATGTCTTCTAGCACCCTTATTACGTTCTGAGTGTGCGTGTTCCGAACCGGTCTGACAAAACAAAATTTTGTAAAAGCGTCAACTACCACTAATAGGTAAGAGAAACCTCGCTTGGATTTCACGAAGGGTCCGAGATGGTCAATATGTAGTGTATGAAAAGGTACCTCCACTTTCGCAATAGGGTGAAGAAGACCTTCTTTACCAGTTTGATTATTTTTAGCGTATGCACATTCAATACAAGCGCTCACGTACTTTTTAACGAATCGTGTCATTTTTGGGAACCAATAGCTTTTCTTTAATCGTTCCAAAGTCTTTTCAACCCCAAAATGACCGATATCGTCATGATTCATCCGACATAATTGCCATCTCGCACCTCTCGGTACTACCCAGCGCACATCTCCCTTGTCTTCACCTACACAACGAAATAACTTGTTGCCCTTAACGACGTAGTTTTCCTTAATATATTGCAAGCCTTTTTGATCTAGACTACTATCCAAAATATCTCTAATCCTCCTAAGCTCTGAATCTCCAAGCTGGAGAGTATGTAACCAGTCTTCGCTTGAAATGGCCATAACGATTGGAAGATTATCAGATTGATTCTCCTCGGACTCGACTACAGGATTACGGGATAGCGCGTCAACATGTCCCATTTTTATGCCGGCTCTATATTCGATTGTGCAATTAAATTCTTGCAACTGAAGCCACCAGCGCGCTATCCTAGGAATGAGATCCCGTTTAGTAAAAGTAGACCGAAGAGCGCTGCAATCTGTAACGATTTTAAAGTGTTTCCCTAGCAAATAAACTCGAAACTTTCGTAGGGAACAAACCATTGCTAAAGTTTCCAGTTCATAAGAATGGAAATTCTTCTCCTCCGGCGATGTTTGCCTGCTATAATATGCAACCGGCCGCAGCATGTTATCCACTGAACGCTGAAGGAGAATGCCTCCGATACCTATCCTACTCGCGTCAGTGTGCAGCTCCAGCTCTGCTGATGGATCGAATATTGCGAGAATAGGTCTACTTATCAACCTAGCCTTCAAATCCTGAAAAGTGGTTTCCTGTTCATCGCCCCATTCCCATAGTACACCTTTCTTTAACAATTTGCTGAGTGGAAAAGCCATCAGGGCAAAATCTTTGACGAATTTCCGGAAGTAGCTTGCTAGCCCGAGGAATTGGCGAACATTATGAACATTTTCAGGACGCGGAAAATTCACTACACTAGATATCTTTTTCTCCCCAGGCCTTACTCCTGCTGCTTCAATTTCATATCCGAGATAGTCGATTTTATCGCGCAGAAAATCACATTTCGATAAATTCAAAGTAAGATTCGCCTTTTCTAACAATTGCAATACGTCTTCAAAATTTTTCAGACATTCCGACGAGTCCTTCCCAAAAATTAGAATATCATCCATATATGCGGTTGCCTTACAGAAACGAGCTGACCCTAGAATTGTATTGATCATACGCTGAAATACAGCAGGCGCATTTGCCAGGCCGAACGGCATGCGATTAAACTCGTATTGGCCGTCCGGCGTGACAAATGAGGTGAATCGCTTACTTTGCTCCACGATTGGTACCTGGTAATAACCTGACGCGAGGTCTAGAGATATAAAACAGGCCTGACCAGAAAGACGAGCTATTTCATCCTCAATGATTGGCATCGGATATCTCTCCTTAAGAGTTACAGAATTCAGCATGCGGTAATCTACACACATTCTAAGAGTTCCATCTTTCTTGCGTACAAGCAGAATAGGACTGGCATAGTCGGAAGATGATTCACGCACTATACCTGCGTCTAACATCTCATATACCATTGTACGCACCTGCGATCGCTCATGATGTGACAGTCGGTACGGTCGGTATACAACGGGGCGTTGACTGTTGAGCTCTATTTTCATTTGGGCAACGTTAGTACAACCTAGATCCTTCAAGGATGACGCAAAACAATGCTTGTACTTTCTGAGCAAATCTAGTAACCGTCTCCTTATATCATCAGGTACCTTTTGACAAATGCGAACCTGACTTTCATCGAATTTATTACCGGCAGCATCACTCATCAGTTCAGGCGACTCAACGACAACCCTGTTGACAAAATAGACCTTTTCAGCTCGGCTAAAGACATTATCCTTTGGAATCAGACAGAAACTAGCATGGGGAATAACAACTATATTCACACAGCCATTCGTTGAATTATAAAGTCCTCCGCAAACTGAAAATTGCTGATTGGGTTTTCCTGCAACACTATTTTTCAGTAAAATACTGCCACTAATGGTAGGATCAACGCAGGCTATGATCGAAACAGGTCCCCAAAATTTGACAGCTCCTAAAGCGCGAACCTTTAAAGAGTTTCCACTCTCAATGTCAACATCAGAAAAAGGAAATTTATTGCCATTGTCGAAGAATTTCAATTCAGAAACATTTTTATAAGCAACTATATGAGGAAGTTCCGTGTAAGTCTGACCAATTAGCAAAGACTTCTCCAAAAAGTCGTCACTCACAACCTTACAAATAACCCTGGCGTTGACATTGTCTATACTCAGATCAAGCGACAACTCTCCAAGAGATTGCACAACACTATTACCGAAACCCTTTATTTGAGAGGTCATATTATCGTGAATCAAGCCTAATTTGTTGGTTACCGACTCCTTAATCAATGTAACCTCGCTCCCAAAATCTATGAACCCCTGTAGGGACACCCCATTAACAATAACCTCTTTTATAAATTTGGAGTTTGGGATTTCAGTACCCTTTTTGACAGAATCTATGCGCATGGTCCTTGAAACAGTAGCGCTAGAATTCGTCGGCTTTTCCCCTGGCTTGCTAAAACAGTTATCTATCGTATGGCCGAGTTTATTGCAACGTTGGCACTTCAAGAGAGGTTTAGGACAATGTAGGAAACTATGCCCCTTATCCTTACAATTATAGCAACCATTAGGCTGACCCGATCTACCTATAGATTTCGGAGCTTGGTTTTGGTTATTATTCTGACGTGTTTTGTCTACAATTTTATTATGAAAATGGCCACGGTCCGCTGAAGTCTGATGAGTATCTTTATTGCTTAATAAGAACTGCAAAAGTTGGTCAGGGTGATTGCAACGTAATGCCAAAGCACTCGATCTAAGCGTCCTGTCACTTAAGCCGTGAATAATGCAGTCCACGGCACGCTTTCCTACTATATCACATTGATTCACGAGAGCAAGCTTTTCATAATAATAAACTTCGAGGGGCTCATTGAACTTGCTCTTCCTTTTCAGCATGTCCTCCAAGGTCTGGCCGTAATTTTGTTCGCAAGGAAATGCATTTATCAATTTATCTTGCCATTCATTCCAGCTGAAAAGAATGGAATTCAAGCTTTCGTACCACATTTTAGCCAGGCCTTGGAGTTTCTGCATGGCAAAATGAGTGGTAGTTCTGTCGTCCCAGCCATATACCGACGCACATTCGTTGACCTTTTTCAGCCATATATCAATACGTTGATTTTTAGTTGAAGGGTCAAAATTAGGCAATATATTTTGGTGGTCTAACTTTTGAGACAACTGTGCATTTTGGTTATGTGGCTGTGACGACAGATCCTCTTTCAACAGTTTTAAAACACTAACAAGATCGTTCTTAGAAAAAGATGGACTACGTGACCTTATATATTCTCCCGCATTGCTGCGTTGCTCGGCACGTGGCTCTGCCCGACGCTCAGCTTCCCGTAGTTCGGAGGGCTCGCGACGCTCGTTGCCACGTGGCTCTGCCCGACGCTCGGCTTCCCTACGTCCGGAGGGGTCGCGACGCTCGTTGCCACGTGGCTCTGCCCGACGCACGGCTTCCCGACGTCCGGAGGGCTCGCGACGCTCGCTGGCACGTCGTGACGATGATCGACGATGGTCCTCCGTCGCACGAAGTCGTTCACGCTCTCGGCGTAATTCCTGCTCCAGCATCTGTACTCTCTTCCGTCCCAGCAGAAAGTCTCGCTCATCTTGAGATCGATTCGGGCTGCGCATACGCAGGCTGCTTCGACTTCGTGAGCGATCTTCTCGAGTAGGTGTCTCCAGTCTACGCCGACTGGAGTTTCGATTTGAGTGTTCTCTGCATCCTGGTGGTTGGTCCATGATCTAAACACTCGCAGAAAAAGAAGGTATGTTAATAACAATGACTAAAATATGGTGAATAAACACCACATTATTCGGTTCAGTTGAAGATTGAAAAATGCGTCATATCTCCGAAACGGTGCGTCCTACGCCAAAAATAAGCAAAATTTTGTACCCCCTTTATGAAACCCTCATAGGATAATATTCTCGATCATTTCAGGCACTTACACACACACTCACACACACACACACACACAAAAAAAATAGGCATAAAAATAAAATAAACCGTTATAAGATACTGTAGGTCGCATTACAAAACAATATAATCACTCTCTAAGTGTTAAATTACGTTTAGAACTGCCGTTTAAACAGGTGTAAGCACTGTTTATCTCTAAACACTTGGTTCAACGCATGTTCATTTTTTTGTAATACGACCGTTATGTTTTAAACTATATACCACTGATTTCAATACCATCACTAGTATTAAGCAAATTTAAATGAACTATATGATTATAATAAATATTATAATGCAAAGATAAAACACAAAAGAAATTCAGAATTTAAATAATAAAAGCCATGGGCGTGTACTTACGTTTTAAGTTTGGTTAGCGTGTCACTTCTGATATGTGAGATATACTAATAACTGAGACTATGGACTAAATTTAGACGTTCAGGATGCCTAGGTGAAGTATTGAAGAAAATCCAGGTAACAGGAAACACAACTTTATTCTTCCTCACGACCTTCTCGTCCTACAGCTCGAGTCAGAATGTTTAACCGACCCTTTCCCGCCTCCTAGGTTTACGATAATTTGCGCGGTAAAATCGAGTCCTGTGATTGGTTAACGGTTTAATGTCGTCAACCAATCACAGATGACAATGTGACTGAAGTGTTGCCAGTACAAAATATTCGAATCAAATAGTTACTGGCCTCGAAACTAGTCTTTTTGCGTTTTAATTTAATTAAATAAAAATGTAAATTAGCGAACCCTAACAGTTCTTTATTGAATATAAAAGTAAAATTTTAAACAAAATTAAATCACAGAAGAGTGAAATAAGTGCAACAGTTAAGCAATACTTTTCTTTTGGCAGCCTTGCAGAATTATAGTGGGAAGCATATAGTAATAATTGTATAACTTGCGACGGGCTCGACGACGTCCTTTGCATTCCGCCCATCTTCTTTCTCTAGCATCCACTGGGTTGGCTAGATCGAGAATATTTGTTCGTAGTGAATACATTTCTCCATTCAATATTCCACAAACACGATAGATAGCAAACACTTTTTGACAACCGAGCTATTAAAACCAATGACTGCACAATGACGTTATAATGGTAGGTCACAGATCAAAGGAACTGTCAAAATTTTAGTAGATTACCGCATACGCCAATCATTCATTTGTCATTGACTCATTATGTACGAGATTACCATTCTATGCCATTTCTTTCAATGGAGTGTCAGTGGTTGACCATTGGAAAGTCATAATGACGCCATTATATTAGTAGATTACCAAACTTGTCAAAATCAACAATTATGAAATCAATGATAGACCATTCTGACACTATTGTAATAGCAGACTTGAGGCCCTGTATTTACGCCACACCCTGAATGTACAAAGGCGGACTTTGTGCCCTAGGCATTTCCTACCAGTCAACCTTTGGGTGATGCAGAGACTAACAGTGGTGGTGGAGGAATTAAGAAAAAAAAAAGAATAAATTTATATTTAAACATAACAACCTGAATATTTATAAATAACATCATGAAGATTTTTACGAGAGGCTACGATTAACTTTATTATTCAACCTTATAGGTAACAATACGGTGTTTTGGCGTTTTCGAAGCCACAATTTTGGGGGTTAAACAAAGGTTTTAACAACTCGTAATTAAAATAATGTTCAGCACATTTTTTCCCAACGAATCCAGATGTTTTTTTTTTTTCCGACATATATGACTGATGTCCTCAGCTTATGAAACCAATAAGTTATTTCCTAGGCTCTATACACAATTTTTTTTTAAGTCTACGTTTAAAGGCGCCTGCAGACTGGAGCGATATCGCTGGCGCGACAGGCATATTGCTGCCTGTCGCGCCCGCGATATAACGTACTTTAATATTACAGTAAGCTAAAATGTAACAAATTCTATGTTTTATTAACCTCTACAATAATATCAGTAACAGTAGCGTGTCACCAACACGTTATCGACCATAACGATCTGTTTGTGTACAAATTAAAAATTCTTAATAGCTAACTTGGGAACGCACAACTGGCTAGTTGTCTGGGGACCTCGCTGCGATAAACAGGGATATATGGGAATGGAAGCGATTTCTTTTTCAGACTTTTATTGCATTAAGGAAGACAGGCGCGACGCGACACCGGTAGAAAAGATTCCGTGAATTTTTCATAGAACTCTTCCAGAACCAGAGTTGCGACGCGCCGTCGTGTCGTGCCTGTCTACAGGAGCCTTAAGAAGAACGAGACCTTTGACGTTTACCGCACTGAAGTGATGATCAGCACACATGGCCCTCACATGATCTCACCAAAATTATGCCTTGGCCTCTGAGTTTGCTTCAGTGTTTTTCTCAGAATAGTCGGAAAGGGAACCGCGACCTTATCTTGTTTTTAAAATATTATTTACGTAATAAAGTATTTGAATAAACCTGCTCACAAAAATAAAAATCATTTATTATGATGGTTTAAAATCGCCTTTGCTCAGCAATCGCAAAATCTGAAAAAAAATTGTTTAGACTGCCACGTCAGACTCAACAACACTGGGAATGTTAATTAAAGGCGACTCAAATTCAAACTGCTCTAAACGTAACCAGCCTATAATGTTCCCACTGCTAGGACACAGGCTACCTCTCGTTGAGTGAGAGTGAGCCGTAATCCACCACGTGGGCCCAGTGCGGTTTGTAGATGTCACATGTCTTCGAATCCTTGGTTCTAGGACAATGTTACATGTTTCTTTACGATGTTTTGCTTCACCGTTTTGAGAGCAGTGGTAATAAAATAATTTACACAAAGTAAAGCGCCTATCCTGTCGCTTGAGGCCTGCGTAAGCGTGTGTGTGTGTGTGTGTGTAGGATCATTATAGGCTGATTATCCAAAGCGCCTGCAAACCCAGACAGGGTTCGAACCTATGACATACAACTCGTAAGTTGCGGCCGTTACCACTGGGCCACCACCGCTCTACGCCACCGTGGAACTACACTCAAAACACTTCCACCATCTCTTCCTCCATGTCACCATTACATTCTGAATATTTACCTTCTCATACCTACCAAGTCTGTATTGACATAAAGGAAACTAGAAACTACCTCTAATATTGATATAGTTTGTTTATTTTGCCCAATTTTAGAAATAACCTGCGTGAGTTGACGCTATTTGAACGTTTCACTGTTTTAGTTTTGGTAATAACCCAGTTACCTCTAGGGTCCTGGGTTCGGTTCCTAGGTCAGACAAAGTGTAATAAGATTTTTCAGGAATTTCTCAGTATCAGCCAGGAGCTGGGATTTGAACCTAGTTACTGGCAATAAACTGGAGGACTATAACACTCGTAAATTAACATTACTTCTCGTTGTGATCTTCTTCTCGTTACTGCAAATATCTATAGTATTCATTAGATTATTTTCGTTGCTTATACATTTAATATGTATGTATTTATGTGTATATTATTTAGGATATGTATACATCTGTGTATCTGTTCTAGTATATTGTATTTATTATTTGTTTGCTTTGTAAAATTCATTTATTCAAACTAGGCTGACAATGAGCATTTTTCGAACGTCAAAATGACATAAGACAGTCCCCCAAACGCCCATCTTTCGCCACTTCCTAGTGCTTTAGCTGGGAAGAAGAAGTGGCGCAACAAACTCCCCAACAGCACAGCTGTCTGGTCAATAAGCAAAAAAAATTGGATTCTATACAATAATATGCAAAATAATTTACACTATGCGCAACACAAAACATTAAATTAATTATTAGCCATATGTCAGCTAGCACACCACTATACCCAAAAAAAATATTCGATTACAAGCATAAATAAAAACGTAAACAGAACTTAGTAACTAAATATGTATGTATTTTTACCCGACTGCCTCGGGAGGGTAATGTTTTTCGAGAGTATGTACGTATGTATGTATGTATGTATGTATGTATGTCTATTTCTTTGGCACGCTCTGTAGCCTAAACGGCTTGATGGATTTTAACATATGAGGTGTCCTTAGATTCGTCTTAATGGTGGGAGTAACATAGGCTATATAATATTTATAAATTGCATCTGCAAATACAAAAAAAGGAGGGCAAGATTTTTTTTTTAAATGAATTGCAACAATATTGGTATCAAATAAAAGCTAGTAATGAGTAATTTTCAAATATATATGTTAATAAAGCTAAAAAGCTTGAAATAAAATAAATTATTTAAAAAACAAAAAACACGACTGCAAAAACACATAACTGAAAAGGGAAAAACAAGCATTATAATCTATATAATTTTGGTCTTGCAGGCGGGGACAGTCAGACAGATTGTCCGTCAGTGTTTTTGCAGTCGGGTTTTGTTTTTTAAATAATTTATTGGTTTAAGTACATTAAAGTATTTATAAATAAATAAACAAACTGGTGAAATGTGGGTGTGCTCTAGGTAGGTACAGCTCTGCCTAACACTTCGGGGAAAACCGGCGAGATGTTATGCGTGTGTGTGTTAGTAGTAATATTATAGGCTTGACCTTTATTACATAGGGTATTGGGTTTTTCCATCTGGAATTTCTCAGTAGCAGCCCGGAGTCTGGATCTGTGCCCGGTTCGTCCCCTTTTACATGGGACTTAAACATAACTGGTAAAATGTTCGTATACCCCACCGCACACCACCTCTGCCTAACCCTCCCCCGACAGGCGTGATGTTATGTTAGTATAACAGACGGAATGTGTATGTATCTACTTATAATACTTCACGTCACCCTTCAGGGAAAACAGGCTTTTTTTTGGGTGGGAAATCATCAAATAACTTCTCCCGCTCTGGGCGGAGCGGGAGGGTGTGTCAGACTCTTACTGACTAAAACTCACCCGTGTTCCTTCCGTTGCCTGTGTTGCCAGGGGCCTCGGTGACCCTTTAGTACCTTCCCGCGACCCCGGTAGGCATCGGCCCTAGTGGACCCCTACATTTGTGCTGACGACATCTCTTTGAGGCGCGCGTGGAATACAACGCGCCGTCGACCCGGGCCTGGTCCTTACCGGACGGTGAGCTACCCATTGCTCACCGTCCGTAAGCCCGCGCCTAAGGTGGCCGGAAATCCGCCCGGGATTCCCAGGGAAAACAGGCTTGAGGTTAGAAGAAAGGAAGAAAGAAAATACGTTTATTTGCGCTAAACACGACGCAAAGAAGTAACACAAATACAAAGAAGAACAAATTTGGGGAAAAATGCGTCACATCCACGCAAAACGGCCATCGCTCAGCGTAATGCTGCGACCCTATGTGAGACAGAGCCACTGCGCTGGTTTTTCAGCGACAGCCGGCGTTGACGTGATGACGTCGACCGGCGCAGCACACAGTGAGATGCAGGTTGCATCTCACTGTGTGCTGCACCATTGCGTTTTGCAATGCAGGTGTTATATAATTGTTACATAATTTATTGTAATTATCTAACTGGATGGCGCATTATGTAAAACTGTTATGGAAAAACAAAAGAAACAAATTTTGTTGCTCTAAAGACAATCAATGACAAAGAAGTCAATGACAAATAAAAAATTAGTAAGTAATAATATATAAGATAGTAAGTAATAATTTTGTGCAGCATGAAGATCGATAGAATTTTCATTATGTGGCTTAATGCTGCGAATTATGCTGAGCGTTGGCCGTTTTGCGTGGATGTGACGCATATTCTCCCCCAAATTGTTTCTTTTTGTATTTGTGTTCCTTCTGTGAGTCATGTTTACAGAAAATAAACGTATTTTCTTTCTTTCTTTTCTTTCTTTCAAAATAGATTTAGGTAATTAATTTTTTATTATTTTATTTTCGTATTAAATTTTGTTTTCGTGTTGTTTTGTTATTTTGGCTTATATGTACTCTATGTAATATTATAAAACTTGAAAATGTAATTGATGTGCACACTTTTAAGTGACAAATTCACTCTAGATTTTGAGTTTAATTGTTACAGTACCCCAAAAAATGTATTAGTGTATGAGTCGTTGGAGTGCCATAATTAAATAAATCAATCAATCATCAAACAGACGCTCAAGCAGGCTTGCACAAAAAAATTTTAATGCCAAGTGTCAAGCTTGGACGGTGAGCAATGGGTAGCTCGCCGTCCGATAAGGACCAGGCCCGGGTCGACGGCGCATTGTGTTCCACGAGCGCCTCATAAAGATGTCAGCACAAGTGTAGGGGTTCACTAGGGCCGATGCCTGCCGGGGTCGCGGGAAAGTCCGAAAGGGTCACCGAGGCCCCTGGCAACACAGGCAACGGAAGGAACACAGGTGGGTTAAAACCCACCCGTGTTCCTTCCATTGGTGTCTTACTGACTAAAGTCAGTAAGAGTCTGACAAACACACCCTCCCGCTCCGCCCAGAACGGGAGAAGTTATGCGAGAAATTCCCACCCAAAAAAAAAAGTGTCAAGCTTGCAGTTACGTGTGTGGCCACCTTTACGGACCATTTCAAGATAGCCCACCGAAAACAACACTAAATGCTACGTCACAAATGACTTAGCACCACGGACCTCCAATAGTTTAAATAACAAAGCAAGTAATTTTCCTAATTCAAAGGGTGAGGCCCAATCATTGTCAGACATAACCCGTTACTATGAAGCCATTATGTATTGGTAGTTAACCTAATGGGTTAACTTAAACCGTAAGTATCACGCGATCGAACCTTTTAAATGGTGTTTAGTTATTGTGATTTTGATGATTAAGGAGTTAATGGGAACTGGTATCAGTAACTATTGGTTTGAATGTTTTGTTTGTTTATCGAATGGATGAAGTTAATCATTGGTTTTTGTGGTGTATTATTTATATACCATTAATGACATTGATTTGCGGTTGCATCCGGCTGCAAGAGTTTTTCAATTTAATTAATAATGAATTCCTTAATTTTTACAACATATCCAAGTAATATATTACTTGTTTCCCCGTTGAGAGACAGAGTTGGGCAGAGGTGTACCTATATTACACCCATATTTCATCAGTTATGTTTAAGTCCCATGTAATAGGAGGCGAACCTATTGCCATCAACTGGGCACAAATCCAGACTCCGTACTGCTACTGGGAAATTGCAGATGGAAAAACTCAATAATACTTTGCCCGACCCGATAATCGAACCTCATGCTCAAGCAGTAGCGTTCATATTCTTAAACCCTTCAGTATGAACTGAAGGGTTTAAAAATAAGAATTGAGAGAGAAAAAAATAATCATAAAATGGCCCTATTTATACAAGTAGGGCCATTTCATCCCTCATATCATCAATTTACTGTGCCCCTAAATATGATGAAGTCCAAAAACAAAAAATATCCATTAACATGTCTAAACAAATTGTTGAATCATTATTAAGGAGATTTATGGTCGATATTTCTCAAATGATTCATCGTTTGAGAAAAATCGACCATAAACGAAACGAATGAAATATAAAATTGAATTATCCCTAAGATGAATCTTAGGGATAATTAATTAGAAAAGTAGAATTAAGGCCCACAGAAATCGAGAGGTTAAGATGTTGCATATCAATAATTGCATAAGTAGCAAATAGTAGATTTACAGTATTTAACATTTATCTAGGCTGATTTGAAATCCAAGACTTGGTCCCTCCATCTTGACGGGCACAATTTATAACACTATTTAATACACTATTTCCCAAATACATATTCCCTGTATAATTTTGCGACCAAAACCGACATCTATTACAGTAAATCCCTATAATAATCACCACACCCCCATCCCCACTTTAAATTATAATTTTTCAATGACCGTATGAAAGCCTAAGCAAACAAATAAATAATGTAATTAAGTAAAATTAGCGCCTCATGTAATAATATCGTAGGGCTCCAAACAATATGGGGATAAATATTTATTAAAGGGCCTGAAACTGTCCACTATTGGGTCAAAACGTGGGTGTAGTAAGGGTGATGTGGATACGGCGATATTTGTTAGTTAATGTTTGTTTATTACCTACTTCATAAAAAATATTCAAGTATCTTTTCGTTTTATTTCATAAATAATATTTTTATCATGATTGCTAGTAATCGTATATCAAACGGACTTAATTATTAATTAATACTTAATACTAATATTGGTGAACCTAGGATTAAGACGCTGACAACACCTAAACCGCGGTCACTGTCAGATTGCATAGAAAAGAAAGAAAAGCGCGATGACACAACGCTTGTAATGTATTGCAAAATATGAAGCAATTAACTATTTACTCAAAATTGGGTTGAGTAATCGAAAATAAAAAACAACTAAGTTCTGCATTAAAATACACGTTCTTGATATTAATTAAATACGTAACGTATGTTGATATTTAATGCAGATATTTTGAATCAGAACTCAAGGTAAGAGGTTAGTTTAACTTTAGTTTGTATCGAGGTTTTTTTTCAAAACGTGTTTTGGTAACAACCAAGTTCTGGGAGATATGTTCAAAATTAACATATATTTTTTCCGCTACCACAAACTATACAGATTTGGCAATTTGTTTCTTAAGAGAAGCCTATTTTGGTCAATTGGGTCTTGTCAGCGCTTTAATGCATTATTTTTGTATGCCTTTATTTGGCTTATTACAAGCGCACTTTGAACTTAACCAACCATTTAATCTGTGTATCACTAATATAACTGTCTGATTTCTGATTTGTATTCAAAATACAAGTTTACGGATCAAAGTATGTTATTTTGTTTTTTTTTTCGAGAAAATAATAGTTATGAAGGAATGCAAGGAAGTACTATCAATTCTAAATACATACTAGAGGTTAGACAGAGGTGTACCTAAGTACACCGACATTTGGCCAGTTATGTTTAAGTCCCATGTAACAGTGGGCGAGCCTATTGCCATCAACTGGGCACAAATCCAGACTCCAGGCTGCTAATACACTTTGCCCGACCTGGAAATCAAATACAGGACCTCATGATCCGCAGTAGCGCTTGCGACAACTACATCAACGAAGCAGTCCTGCAATAATTAATTTCTCAATCGATGAAATGTTTGTATTGACATTGACGGGTCTGGAATGTCAGATTAGGTCTAGATTTTTTAAGCTTAGTAGAGTTCAAAGACAAATTATTTATCTAAGCACATAAAAAGCACTTTTGAACGTCAAAATTTACAAAAAAATTGAATTGATTCTAGTCGCGCCTCCCAAAAGGTACTTTCGTATGGAGAAGAATGGGCAAGAAACTCCACCGTTTCCCTTTTAAAATATTTTATAATATTTTGTATAGGTACATTCATTATATAATTATATGTGAAGACGGTGCACCTAGAATAATTACTAATTAATTGATTTTATTTTCTGTAAGTAGGTTTGTACAAACACTTTTACACGTCAATCATATTTAGAAAAAAAAAAACTAGATGTGCTCGGCGATTCTTATCTGACTACTGTGAGAAGAAAGGCCGAAACAAACTCAGACGTCACAGTCTCTTTTAAAGTCCAGACATAATCTTGGTCAGATCATGTGAAGACCATGTAGATTGGTGTCTGAAATGGTATTTTGAGGAAAGAACCACACAGATTGAGTGGACCTATCCAGTCAGTGCACGCATTTGTCAGTAATCGTGCAGCTCAACTCAGAACTTAAGGAGCTGAACGAACTGCTGAGCTATAATACTAATGTGAAAATTACTGTATATACAAAAAAAATGTCATTGCCATATCCAACCCTTTCCTCGCTGCATGTGCCTTGTTGGTCAAGCTGCGTTAACGTATGTAGCCCTCGGGGCATCCCTTCGTTGCCACCAACTGTCATAGCATGTTTTATTATTTATCCTACACAACGCACTACACAGCCTGTTTGCGTAGTTCGGTTCCTGGGAATAGCGGTCACAACTTAATTAACGGTTGAATGGGTAATAAATACCTGAAAAGTTTAACGCAGAGACATTTTATTTTTTAGATATAAATGTTGGATTGTGGCAAAAATGCTTGCACAACTGATACGGCTTTTGACCTTAGGTACAGACCGATGTCGCTGGAAGGTACTTATGGGTCACCGAGGCCCCCGCAACACAGGCAACAGGAAGGAATACGGGTGGGTTTTAGTCAGTAAGAGTCTGACACACCCTCCCGCTCCGCCCAGAGCGGGAGAAGTTATTTGATGATTACCCACCCTCAAAAAAAAAAAAAAAGGTACAGACCGATAACATTCTAATTATTCTAACTAATATTATCTCTAACTAATTTTACCCTTTCACGCTAAAACGGCTGAACGGATTTGGATGAAATTTGACATAATAGGTAACCTTTTTTTTTGTTGGTGGGATATTATCAAATAACTTCTCCCGCTCTGGGTGGAGCGGGAGGATGTGTCAGACTCTTACTGACTAATACCCACCCGAGTTCCTTCCATGGCCTGTGTTCCCAGTAGCCTCGGTATCCCTTTCAGACTTTCCCGCGACCTCGTGGAATCAGGAGAAGGGCATAGGTTACTTATCATCCTGGATCGCAGACGAAGACGTGGGCAATAGCCGGATTCCAATATAATTGTATTGCAAATGAACAACAATCACTAAAGGCAATTAATAGAGGGGCTCGTGGCCAAATAATAACAGCCACACAAGTCGATCTAAGGTTATGCTACGGTCGGATCGTGGATGAGTAACCATCTATAACATATCAAGACCCCTCCGTGCCTTGGAAAGCACGTTAGGCTATTGATCCCGGCTGTCATTCGTAAATCTTTGACAGTTGTTACTGGTAGTCAGAAGCCCACAAAGTCTGACAACCAATCCTACCACGGGATATCGTATTACCCAGTAACTGGGTTGTGGAACTCAAACTCAAACACCAAAGCATTTATTTCAATTAAACCATTTACAGGCACTTTTGAATTGTCAAGGAGTCGGTCAGTTAGAAATATGAAGCTAGTTGCCCATTCCAAAGCGTAGTACCTATGGAGAAATATATACCTACAATTTATATTTCAGACTTAATATTATTAATATTATTTTACATGGATTCTTGTGTACGTTGTGAATGTGAGAACGTTGTAGGCTTAATAGACTAGATCTTTTTTTCTTTAGACCGTTTCCTTTTCTCTTTTTTTTGTTAAGTACTTCTCGACAGGCCTACACTGTTCTCCCATACCTAATTTGTGTAATTTGAAAACATTGTAAAAGCCAATTATTTTTAAAAGAGTAACCGTGGAGTTTCTTGCCGGCTCTTCTCCATAGGAAACCACCAATTGGAACCGTGCACCTAGCTTCTGACGTTTCATAAGTGCCCATGTAGGTTTATGTGAAATAAAAATATTTTGATTTTTTTTTTTTTTAGAAGAACGTGCATGAAACTCCACGGACACTCTTTTAAATTATATTGATACATAAATATTAGTATAATTCATGTTGGATTTATAACTAAATGTGATGCGTGAATGTGCGTCCATAGTAGCAAAATACACAAAAAAAAAATTAAAAATAAAATAATTACAAAGAAGCTAAGAGGTGACCAGTCCCCAGAGCTAAATGATCCAACACACGCGCCACCATCAGCGAGACATCTGAGTGAGCATGACATACTCTCAGCCACCAGGGCCCATCAAGTCAATGACATAACCGGTAAATGGTAGCTCTATTATACATAGTACTCACACCTGTGCAATCCAATTATACAATACAAAGTAGATTGAATTTATACAATGCAAAGATAGTCTTACAATGTTCAGCTGCTCCGACAGTATTTTCAAATGTTAATTATTCAATTGGTTGTAGTTGTGGAGGTCAGATAGGCAGTCACTCCATGTAAAATACTGGTTTTCGCATCATTCGGTTAGACTGGAACCCGCTTCCAAGAGCTAGTTGTGAAAAGTGTAGGCGGAATGTTTTTTTAACAAAAATCACTGAAAGTGAATTTAGTTTCTGTCTTAAATGCATATAACATAACGTCACGCCCGCAATCCCCGAAGAGATAGGCAGAGGCGTACCTATAGTAGACCATTAATAAATAAAATAAATTATTTAAAAATAACAAATTATTAAAAAAACAAAAAACCTGACTGCTAAAACACATAACTGAAAAGAGAAAAACAAGCTTTATAATCTATAGAATTTTGGTATCGCAGGCGGGGACAAACCACTAGCCTGAAATATGGTATAACTTATGTTTTTAATAATTTGTTTTATTTCAAGCTTTTTAGTTTTATTAATATATATACACGGAATTGTCTCATTACTAGCTATTATTTGATATCAATATTGTTGTAATTTAATTTTAAAAAAACTTCCCCTCCCTTTTTTTGTATTTTCAGATGCAATATATAAATATTTTATAGCCTATGTCACTCCCACAATTCAGACGAATCTAATGACACCTCTTAAGTTAAAATTCATCAAGTCGTTTAGGCTACAGAGCGTGCTAAAGAAATAGACATACATACATACATACATACATACATACATACATACATACATACATACATACATACATACATACATACATTCATACATACATACTCTCGAAAAACATTACCCTCCTTTTGGGGCAGTCGGGTAAAAAAAGAATACAATAATTGCACCTACAATTTTGATTAGTCATCAACACATACCCTACTAAAACAAACGGTATCAATGCCCAACCCTCCAATGCTCACGCAATTAAATCAAAAATACACACGCCTAGCGATCGTTTATTAAAATTGACAGCCGCGCCACACCTGTGCCGCAGCCGAAGGGTTAAACTACAAATTGATTCGTTGGTACACACGTCGTTATTAAAACATTATAGGGTTAAATGTTGGCTTTGTGCTGTCGAGCTTTTTAGGGTCGATTATAAGTTATATCGGAAATCGGAATGGAACGGAAAATATCTGGACAAGCACGTTTTTTATGGAAACGATGTGATGTTATTTTTGTGTGTAAAATAGGGTTTAAATAAACTGTTTCTAAACTATCTTTAATTGGCTAGGCTTTCAGTGTAACTGGATGCAGCTGGATACCAGTATTTTACATGGAGCGACTGCTTATCTGACCTCCCCAACCCAGTTACTGGGTAACACGATACCCCTAGGCAGGACCGGTGGTCAGACTTTCGGGCTTCTGACTACCCGTAACGACTGTCAAATAGCCGGGATCAACTTTTTAACGTGCTTTACGAGGCACGGAGGTGCTTCGAAGAAATTCCTAATGCAAAAACCCAAAACAGTATGTACCTACGTAAGACACAATAACACAAATTCTATCCCGATTAAAAGCAATGACCGTCCCCCCATTGGGCCAGCGATCAAACCCGAAAGTTTAGCAGAGAGCCCGATACAAAGTTCTGTCGTTATTGTATTACAAAATATTATACCACTTATAACGAAAAACAATAACAAAGTTTACTCTATAAATAATGGACAAGAGACTGTGGAGGGTTAAGAGAAGCGGTACTATTGTAACTCGAAAGGCGTTGTGAGTTTGTTAATGAGTGGAAAGTGATTGAGTCACAAAAGCTTGAACACAACAACATTAATGTAAGGAGATAAATACTTAGGTGTAAGTAAGACAGATGACGTATGCCAAAGACGTTTGCTTGGGATGATGAGAAAGATATTTAAAAAGGTAGGACAGTATAAAACATAAAATAACATCTTAAGTAAAAAAGACTGTCTACGTCTTCTCCCCTCTTTCCCTTCGTCGAACTTCAACAAGCCCAAATATAGTATTTTGCAACACAAAACCACATCTTTATATTATATTTAAAAATTTACCTTTTAAAAAGGCTGTTATGTCCAACAATTCTTGTTATGATCTCTATCCTGTATCCTGCCATCCAAGCGTCCCATACACTCGAACTGGAAGCCTGGAACTCTCTAACCCTTTTTAATGTCTAGTATTACTCTATTTTTTTTTAACGTGACTTACGACTGGCCCTCCGGCCAATCGTAACGTTACAGTTTGACTTTTGAACGATGGCGAGAAAGACTCAGACGGTTCTTTTTACTTAAGATGTTATTTTATAATTTATACTAGTTTATTTACAATAATAAACCAGTTTGTGATATTCTAAGTTTATTTGCTTTGACCTCAGGCGATATTCCCACATTAATACAGCTAAAACATTAGCACTACCTAACTTCTGGGTTCCACCACAGTCGAGTAAAAAGTGAAGATTAATTTTCGTTTCGGAAGTTTGTCTTTGGTTTGGTTTGAATTCTTCTGAAAATTTATTTTTCGGTTCGGTACAGTCATGCGGAGGAATTCTACGACGCCATATTTTAATGAATTAATAGTTTTAGTTAGAGGTTAGGATAGTATATTTTTTATTTAATAATTTGTTATTATTAATAAATTATGGTACCATTGAAATAAATGCTTTAAGTTTGAGTTTGATACCATTTCAAAAACAAAATGTCCTTTTAACTAATTTACTTTCGAGTTTGTAACCGTAGTACGTGGCAGTATAGTTAACTATAGTTGCAACGTTTTCCCCGTCGATTAAGATACGTTTACCACTCGATAATGATGTAAGTTTACGTACTATGTCGTGGGTCTCCTGTACGGTTAGAAAAAAAAGGCTTCGCAATTTTTTTGACGTGATAACGTCTTATACATCGATGAACGCCGGCTGCACGCACGATAATGCATAACTCATTGTCACGTTCACTCTGTGCCGCGCGTGCAAGCGAGAACGTGGAACTAGCGATAGAGAGGCACGATTGGCCTATGCGTTCGGCTTGTGATGCATCTCTCTCTCTCGTTATCACTTAAAATTATTATTATCGTCCGTAAACCGACTTTACAGACAACCTTTTTTTTTGTAGGCAATGTGGTTTCTGAGATATAATAATAATAATACCAGCCTATTATTGTCCCACTGCTGGGCAAAGGATTCTTCTCATACAGAGAAGGCACGAGAATTGATCACGACGCTTGTTTAAGGTAGGTTGGCGATATCAGATTTATTCGATTACTTACTATTTACTTGACTTTACTTTATCAACTATAAGTCCAGGGTTTCCTTACGAATTTTTCCTTCACCGATATCAGCAATGTCCAAGATAATCAGAGGAAGTACCTACATATGAAATGAAAGAGTCATATTGGTACTTGCTCGGATTTGAACCCACAACTCCATGCATGAGAGGCGAGGGCTAAACCACTGGGCCATTATGACATTCTCTGTGATATACGTACATAACATACATAAAACTCACGCGTTCTTCCCATGGGGTTAGGGAGAAACTATAGAACGCGACCTGCTACGCTCCTTTTGCTTCGTTTACGTTCATACATCTGGTCATACACGCACGCCGGTTGCGAGTACTACGCACCTGACCTCTTGAAGAACATCACCAATGAGGTCATTATATGTCTTCCTGGGGCTTTCCTTCTCGGCGTTTCCACTCACATCTGCCTCGTAAATATCTTTTCAGTTGCCTTTCATTCATCCTCTCAACATGACCAAAACATCTAAGTATAATCTTTTAAATTTTTGTCACTATATCTTCTTTTAAACCGCACCGTTGCCTTACCACATCATTTTTCAGCCTATCATTCTCATTTCTCTGAGATGTAAGATGTTGAAATACTTACCTACTCTAGTATATATAATACTCACTGGTTTAGTTGGGTAAAAACGATGCATAATAAATATCGTGAATATAAAATTAGTCTTCGTTAAACAGAAATAAGAAAATATTATTTCTTATTTCTATTTAACGAAGACAATGTTTGCATAAAACATGGTGTATATAGTTGTTTTAAAAATACATGTGTTGCTTGTATCATAGCATGCAAATATTATCACCGAATCACTGAATTCGAATCAGTCCTTGAATCTTTGGGTTCGGAGTATGCACATCACATCATCATGGGTGATTTCAACACAAATCTCCTTGCCCACAACTCCCTTCGATCCCGTAAGCTCGTCCATCTTATCGAGTCAGCTAGTCTACACGTGTTGCCGCTCCAGCCTACTCATCATAACACTGTCGGCGATGACACCTGGCTCGATCTGATCCTTACCTCGAATCCTTCCCTCGTTACCTCCCATGGTCAACATGACGCTCCTGGCTTTTCTCATCACAGCATGATTTTCCTTTCATATATACTGAAACCTCCCAAACCTAAACCCAAGGTTCTGTACAGGCGTTGTTTTGTGCGGATGAATGTCGAAAAGCTCAAGGAGGATACATCTGTGGTCGATTGGGAGCCTATGATGGAAGCCGTTTTAGTTGATGAAAAAGTTGCCATCTTCAATGACGTTGTAGTAAAACTTTATAACATCCATGCTACTGTTCAAAAAGTAAAGTTAAAACGCCCACCTGCACCATGGACGACAAGGGGGATACAGATGGCAATGCGACGTAGGGACCGCGCGTTCCGTAAATTTAAAAGGGATCATGCTGATGAGAACTTGCCCTTATTCAAAGTTGCAAGGAATAGATACAATCGGATGATACGTAATGCTAAACGCCGCCATATTCTGGACACTATCAATTCTTCCTCTTCTGCCAATATTTGGAAATTTCTTGGAACTCTAGGTATCGGCAAACCGCGACACTTAGACCTTCCTAGTTCAATTGACTTAGACGATCTAAACCGTCATTTCTCCACTGTGTCTGCCATGGATCGTCTAACCAAGCAACAAACGCTATCTTTAATATCTGGTCTAACGCGTCCTCGGATTAATCCTTTCAGTTTCATTCCAGTTGAACCGGGAGAGATCAGAAAGATCATTCTCTCAATAAAATCGAAAGCGGTGGGATGTGACAATATTACCCGTGGTATGATCATAACTATTCTGGATCATCTCTTACCGGCGATTACCCACATTGTTAATTTTTCCCTGTACACCGGAGTATTCCCTTCCCTGTGGCGCAATGCCTATGTTCGTCCACTACCTAAGGTATATGATCCCTCTCTTCCTACTGACTTCCGTCCAATTTATATACTTCCCTTCCTATCCAAAGTGCTCGAGGCCTGTGTCCACAAACAATTCTCCAATTTTGTCCATCGTAATTCACTGATTAGTCCTCTTCAATCTGGGTTCAGGCATGGGCATAGCGGTGGTCTCGCCCTCCTTAAAGTGACTGGCGATATATGGGCAGGACTGGAAGTCACCAAAGTCACTGCTCTTGTGTTGGTTGATTTCTCGAATGCCTTCAATACCGTTAGTCACGACATCCTGTTAGCTATTCTTTCCTATGTTATGGTCTCTTCCGAAGCGCTGGAATGGTTCTCCTCTTACCTTCAGGAACGACAGCAGTCCGTTCATGTTGGGGATACTTCATCACGCTGGCGTAATTTGGAAGCTGGCGTTCCTCAAGGCGGTATTCTTTCTCCTCTTCTGTTTTCTATTTTTATCAATCTTACAACTTCCGAGCTTCAGTGTCCGTATCATCTATATGCAGATGACTTGCAGTTGTACTGTCAAGGGAGGGTTGATGAAATACCTGACATTATCGACAAGTTAAATAGGGACTTGACAGTCATTAAAACTTGGTCTGATAAATTTGGTGTTGCAGTAAACCCTAATAAGTGTCAGGCGATCATCATTGGGAGTCATCGTAGTATTGGTAGTGTGGATGGTTCAACCTTGCCACCCGTTCTCTTCAATGGAACGATTGTTCCGTTTAGTACTGACGTGAAAGACCTAGGCTTGCACATCGACTGTACCCTGAACTGGCGTACTCAAGTCGCTAGGGTGAGCCAGAAGGTTACTGGAACTCTGCGGGCTTTATATCGACTGAAAAATTTATTACCATCAAGTACCAAGACAATGCTTGTGCAGTCCTTAATTTTCCCTATCATCGATTATGGTGATGTGTGCTACTATGACCTGAATGCAGACCTCCTCGACAAGCTAGACCGTCTTCTCAATAACTGCATTCGGTTCGTTTTCAATCTGCGTAAATATGATCATGTCTCTGCGCAACGATCGCTTCTAAAGTGGTTGCCCATACGCCAGCGCAGAGAGCAAAGGGCGCTGACCACCTTGTTTTCATTTCTTGACTCTCCCTCTTCCCCTAGTTATCTCGCCCCCCACTTTCAGTAAATTTGCGCGAACCATAGTAAAAATTTACGTTCATCACACAATCGTCTTCTTCAATGTCCCACTCACCGCACTGACTTTATTCACTCTTCCTTCTTCGTTCAGTCTATCTCTCTGTGGAATGCGCTCCCCCAGGAAATCAGGATGGCAACCAACCGATTATCCTTTAAAGTTAAAGTTCGCGAGCACATTCGTAAGAAGCTGGCAGTATCATCACAACGGTTATGTTTTCCCATTGTTGGTCTTACTGTTTAGTATATTCGTGTATTTATTTGATCTTATATTTATGTATAATTAGTATTATATATAATGTTTTAATAGGTATATGTATGTATATACTTATATTTTAATAAATATTTATTCCACAGTTTTCGTTATTACTGTATGAAGCATACATAATAATTCACTCATTCCGTTCAAGTGAACGAACATATCGTCGCTTAAGTTCTAACACCGCGGAAGTCATTTTTTTGACAAAATACGTATTGTATGTCATTCGATAGAGAATCGCAAGGCGCATCGTTTGACGAATTTTAAAATTGGATGTGTCTACATGAATTAAACATATTTTAATTTCTATATTGAATAAACCTAAATATGAACAGTTGTTTGAGGCTAAATAAAACGGATTTTTTGCTCTCCTGAAAAGTTGCGTATTTTGACTTCCGCGGTGTTAGAACTTAAGCGACGATATGTCAACAGTCAGTCTTCATTCGGAATCTGCCAGTGTAACACCTTTAACTATTTCTATTAAAATACAGTCCACTTTAAAGTGTTATTTATGTGGTTTTATTACCAGCGTCCGCCACATAAAAATGGTCCTTCGACGAAAATAGTGTTCGCGGCAGATAATCAACTCTATATGTTGTGTGAGTGTGACTCAATTTTGTCGGCGTGGACTAGCGGAAGCGGTCATCAACAAACCCGCGTTGTCATCAGTTGTCATTCATCGCACCGCTCAACTATCGCGTCGCGTGCGAGGAGTACGGAGTCTAAACACAGCGTGCTCAGCAGACAGCGCGCCTACGCGGACGAGCGAGAAGAGTGTACGCGTGCGAACGAGAACCGCGATCAACTCGGCCGCCGGTTGGTCGGCGACGTCGAGAGTTCCAGAAACTTCTAGCAAACTCCATAGCTGCCGGAAGTTATCCGCCGATTTTCAACATCTTCATCCATTGTCCGACGCCATAATCCGCCATTTTTGTGGTGTTCTATCAAGTGAAGTGAATCACACGTCTCATTTTTTTCCGCATTGTGCAATCATTGCATTCTGTACAACTAAGTAGCATCCATATATGCGCAAAATTGCTATTATTGCAAGTTTTTATAATTTGTGTAGTTACACAAACCTTTTAAGCCATCATGGCAAACAATTTAAAACGCCTAATACTGGCCAGGGGCCAGGCAAAAGGAACGATAACCACATTATGTAAGTTTGTTGAGTCCGAGGATATCGACAAAGCCCCTATAAGGGCGCTTATGGTCAAGAAGGACAGGTTGGTCACCGCCTTTTCAGAATATAGCTCATTTAACATTGATATATCTGTTCTAGATGAAAATAACGATGAAAACTTTGGCCACTATGAATCCATATATTTATGTGCCTTAGCCGCATTCGAAGATGCCATCGAAGAAAAATCTAGCCCAGGTAAATCTCCGAAACCCGGAGCAGAGCGTGACGAGGAAGAAAAAGACGCTATGAAACGTCTCCCACCTATAAATATTTCCAAGTTTGGAGGTGAGGTAGGTGACTTCCACGACTTCATCAGCCTATTTAAAAGTGTCATCGACAAGAACACTAAACTATCACAATGTGATAAATTCTATTATTTAAAAACCTATTTAAGTGGCGAAGCCGCCGAACTCATTAAACATTTATCGCTAACTGCACATAACTATGCAACCGCACTGCAATTGCTCAGCGAGCGATATGATAATAAAAACAAGGTCGTTAATTATCATGTTAATTCTATATTAGACCTAAAGCCTATTTCTAAGTGCACTGCCTTAGCTTTAAGAGAAATCATTTCTCAAACCAGACAGCATTTAGCTGCCTTAAAAAACATAAATATACCCGTTCAACATTGGGATGCAATTATTGTATGCATTTTGCAACGCAAGCTCGACATACACACATTAAGGTGCTTTCATCTAGAAACAAAATCAGAGGCTGACCCTGACTTAAATTCACTTCTTAAATTTTTAGAACAACGGGCAGCAGCACTTGAAACTGTGGCAGACAGCCAAACATCCTCAAATTGTGCAGTGAACAGCGGCCGCAGGACAGGTTTGGTAGCCACTAAGGAGGTAAACAAAAATACACAAGTATGCAAATTTTGTAAGACTAAAAATCACCAACTATATAAATGTGAAAAATTTAAACTTGCCTCGCTATCTGATCGTTTCGGCTATGTAAAGACCAATGAGTTGTGTACCCTATGCTTAAACAAACACCTGTCAAAGTGTAAATTTGCCTTTAAGTGTTCAATTTGCAAACAAAACCATAATAGTTTACTGCATAAAAATGAGCCTGAACAGGAGTTAAAGCAAGTTTCATTTTCTATGAATAAATGTGTTGATGTTTTATTGCCTACTATAAAGGTAAACATAACTGACAAGTTAGGTCAACAATTTCAAGTTAGGGCTCTTTGTGACTCAGGTAGTCAGGTTTCCTTTGTGTTATCAGACCTAACAGAAAAAATTGATTGCAGGTTAGTCAATAACTATACCTATATTAAAGGAATATGTGGTCAATCCAACACAGTTCCTCATACTGCTACTTTTAACATCTCTTCTACTCTCAACACTTACAAGACTCAAATAGTATGCTGTGTAGTGCCAAACATCACTAGTGATTTACCTCAGTGTGAGATAGATACAGATAATTTAAAAATTCCTTCATACGTCAAGTTAGCTGACACAGAATTTTATAAAACTGGAAAAATAAGTATCTTATTAGGTTGTGACGCTTTCTTTAAAATCTTATTGCGTGAACAACTACCTATTATCCCTAAAGGTTTGTATTTACACAACACCCACTTTGGGTATATTGTGGCTGGAAGGGTGAAGACTAGAAGTTACTCTCCGGTAAGTAAGTGTACCAAACACATTTTAAAAAACAGTGAATGTGATAGCACCCAAAATATAGAAAAGACTTTAGAGCAGTTTTGGAAGTGTGAGCAAGTGACAGAAGTTTTCACTGAGTCGGCTTCTGAAGAAGCTCTTGCTGAAAAAATCTTTTCTGAATCTGTAATATTGAAAGACAATAAATTTCAAGTTAACTTACCTTTAAAACAAAATTTTGATCAATTAAACATGGGAGATTCTTTCATAAGAGCTTTACAACGTTTTAACAATTTAGAAAAAAGACTTCACAAAGATGCTGAACTTTTCAGAGGTTATAAAGCGTTCATTGACACTTACATTTCAATGGGTCATGCTAAATACATTGATATTCAAACATATGATTTAAAAGCTGGTCAGGTATACTTTCTACCACACCATCCAGTATTAAACGAAAATAGCAAAACTACAAAACTAAGAGTCGTTTTTGATGGCTCAATGGCTACTAATCAAGGTTTTTCTTTAAATGACATGTCGCTCAATGGGCCTTGCATCCAAAATGAGTTATTTAATATATTGATTCTCTTCAGATTACATAAATATGTGTTATTTTCTGACATTCAAAAAATGTTTAGAGAAGTTAACCTCAACCCAGCACACTGTGCTCTTCAAAATATATTGTGGAGAGATTCACCACAAAAGGAAATACAGTGTGTTCAGTTGCAAACAGTCACCTATGGACTTAAAAGCTCACCATTTTTAGCTACAAGATGTTTAAATGAGTTAGCTTTCAGATTTGCGCATACTTACCCTGAAGGTGCACACATATTATTGAATCAATGCTATGTCGATGATGTTTGTACCGGTAGTAACGACTTACAAAAATTACTTGATATGAAAAACCAATTAATTGCCATTTTAAACCTTGGTGGTTTTAAACTTCATAAATGGAGTTCAAACAGTGAGCATATATTAAGGGACATTCCCTGTGCTTTACAGATTTCAAATGAAATTGATTTATGCAAAAGTGATGATCAATATGTGAAGACCTTGGGTATCAAATATAACACACAAACGGATGTATTGAACATTTCCTGTCCACAAACTGAGTTGTTAGATGTCTACACCAAGCGTCAGACATTAAGTTTCATTAGCAAACTCTTTGATCCACTGGGTCTAGTAGGTCCAATTATTGTACTTGCAAAAATAATCATGCAACAAACATGGTTAGAGAAGGTTTCATGGGACTCACCATTGCCACTGAACTTAAATAAAAAATTTAAATGTTTTGTTGATAATTTATCAAGAACAGGTTGTATTCAAGTAAAAAGAAATATTGACACACAAAACTCAACATGTATTGAACTAATAGGGTTTGCAGATGCCTCTCAGAAGGCTTATGGTTGTTGTGTTTATTTAAGAACCATTAACAGCAATGATCAAGTAAATGTTGAGTTGTTATGCTCAAAATCAAGGGTAAATCCCATAAAATCATTAACCACACCAAGATTAGAGTTGAATAGCGCTTTGATACTAGCAAAACTATCAAAAAAGTTGTATGATCAACTAATTAAAAATAATTTTGCCATTAAGGTACATTTATATGTAGATTCTCAAATTGTTCTTGCTTGGCTTAACACAGAGCCCACAAAATTGTCTGTTTATGTTGCAAACAGAGTCAAAACTATCTGTGATCTCACACAAAATGCCTCATGGTCATATGTCAGTACCGTTGAGAATCCTGCAGACTGTTTGTCTAGGGGTATAGAACCTCACTTACTTAAAAACAACCAGTTATGGTGGCATGGGCCACAATTTTTACATAGTAAGAATTACACACATGAATCTACAAATATCAAAATTCCTAAGGAAATTCCTGAACTTAAGCTTTGTAATATTACATTGACTTCTGAATCAAATAAAGATTTCAGTTTATATTCATATTATTCGGATATTAACAAATTGAAAAGAATTATTGCCTATATTTACAGGTTTTTTAACAATTGCAAAGTAAAGAAAGAAGATAGGGTCTCCGGACATCTAAAAATAAAAGAACTTCAATTTTCACTCAAAAATATAATTAGACAAGATCAAAAACAACATTTAAGTGAGGAAATGAATTGTATCATGTCCAAGAAACCCATTAAATCCAATTTGAAATCCTTAAATCCATTTTTAGATGGAATAGGTATCCTCAGAGTAGGAGGTAGGTTACACAATGCTAACATACCATATGATCAGAAATATCCTATCATATTACCCAAAGAATCATACATTACACGTTCAATAATTAACAATGAACACAAATGTTTGTTACATGCTGGGAAGAAGTTGACCCTAGCCAGTTTATGTCAAAGGTTTTACCTAATTAATGGACTTAGAGAAGTCAAAGGAGTAATTCACAAATGTTTACTGTGTTTCAAGCTAAGAGCCAAGGCATCAGAGCAAATGATGGGATCTCTTCCTTCAGACAGGGTGAACCCCAGCCGACCTTTTGAAAAGGTAGGAATCGATTATGGCGGTCCGTTTTCAATAAAATTACACCGTATTAGGAAACCAGTAATTTTAAAAGCATACATAGCATTATTTGTTTGTTTCACAACAAAGGCCATTCATATTGAGTTGGTATCAAATTTAACAACTGAATGTTTTTTACAGGCATTAAAAAGATTCATTTATCGTCGCAATAAGCCATCTATTATTTATTGTGACAATGGTTCTACCTTCAAGGGTGCCAATAATCAGTTGCATGAGTTATACTCATTACATTTTAATCAGGTACATCAGGAGAAAATTATAAACTCAACTTCAGATCTTGGTATTGAATTCAGTTTTATTCCTTCTTATTCACCAGTATTTGGAGGCCTATGGGAAGCAGGAATTAAGAGTGCTAAATATCACTTAAAAAGAGTTGTAGGCAAACAGATACTAACCTATGAAGAGTTGAATACTGTGATAATTCAAATAGAAGGGTTATTGAACTCCAGGCCTTTACTTTCTTTGCCAAGTATTGACCCAAATGACATGTCTTATTTAACTCCTGCTCATTTTTTGACAGGTGCTTCTATTACATCATTCCCTGAACCTGATGTAACAAATGTGCCCACAAACCGTTTGTCATTTTGGCAGCAATGTACTCACATGGCTCAATCCTTTTGGAAAACTTGGTCAAAACAATATTTGACTCAGTTACAAAATAGGCCAAAATGGCACAATAGTGTACCAAATATTGAAAAAGGGGTATTGGTGCTACTCAGAGTTGATAACACCTCTCCATTAACATGGCCAGTGGCCAGAGTAGAACAGACTTTCCCTGGATCAGATGGCAAGGTCAGGGCATTATCTGTAAGAACTAATAGTGGTAAAATCATGCGTACTAGTGTTATGAAAGTTTGTGTACTTCCTATTTATGAATAAATTATACTTAATAATTTACCTCTGTGTGGCTGCTGGACATGTCATGTGAACTTGTTCATTTACTAGGCTAAATACGTAGGGTATAAATATCGTTAGTTAAGCCAACTTTCTGTTAAAAAAAATCACTTAAATTAATAATCATAGTTGAACTTAAACATGATGTAAACAGATATAGCATACTCAATAGATTCATAATTATACTTTAAGAAGGTAAAATGTAATATAAATATGTGCACATCTATTTTGTAATAGACACATACCAACCTATTTAAAATGCATAGTACATAGGTACTTAAATGAACGTAACATTAATGTATGTTATGTATGTATAAGTACAATAGGTTTTATAATCACAACAATTTAGTAAGTAGTTTTCCAGTTATTGATTAATTAAATTTACTTTGTTAGATTATTCCTTAGTAATTCTGTACATAACAATTTAAAGGATTTCAAAAGAATTGAAGCATCCAGTAAGTAGGTACCTAAATAGTTAAGCATTTTTGTTTATATTATAAAATAGTAAATAAGTAGTACCCAAGTTTAAACAGTTTATTTATACTTGTGAAAAGGACACAAATGTTCCTATTTGTCTAATATTCAGTAAATTTAAGATTAAGTTACATTTTGGTTTGTATTCAAACTATAGCCTTTTGGTTTCTTTGTCGGCGTTGCCATTTATGTATGAAGCATACATAATAATTCACTCATTCCGTTCAAGTGAACGAACATATGTCAACAGTCAGTCTTCATTCGGAATCTGCCAGTGTAACACCTTTAACTATTTCTATTAAAATACAGTCCACTTTAAAGTGTTATTTATGTGGTTTTATTACCAGCGTCCGCCACAATTACACCTACCGATGTCTGTCTCTGCATCTCCCAAAGGTTGACTGGTAGAAAATGCCTATGGCATTAAGTCCGCCTCTGTACATTTGTGTGCGTAAAGTATTAAATAAATAAATAAATATTATAGGTAACATTACGAAATATTGCCCGTCAATAAATTATTTTAAGTTATTACTAGTGCTAAAGTAAATATTGTTCGTGTTAACAATTTTGATTAATTAGTTAGATAAGTTAAGAAACCATAATTGTATATACCTTTTCACATAATGTATCAATAAGATTAATATGATATGCGATTATTTAATCAATTAATGTTACCTTCAATTGCCTGAAACAGGATGTCCTAGTTCAGGCACAAATCATGATGAAAAAAATGAAAAAAATATACCTATACCTATTCAAAAATATAAAGTACTACCTAATGGTACCTTATATTTTTGAATTATATATTTTTATGCTAAAGAATTATTGGTGTACCGTTGGGTTTGTTGGTGGTTGTGCATTTATAGTACTTGTAATTTTATTATATATACGAACACACATGGCTAAACAACGTTTACTACATTTAGCCAGTCTTGGTAAGTCATTAAATATAAGCCTGTGAGGATCTCGCCGGTTTCGAGGAAATACGTCCTCTGCCTTTTAAAATAAGTATTTATGCTTCTTAACCACCATGCATACTTCATAGATATATAGAGAGGCACAAGCAAAAGGTATAATACAAATAAGATAGGAAAAATTGTCCTCTTGTTATTCAACAATCTATCTGATAAGCATGGTGATTATGCTAATTCCCTAATCATCTGACTCCCATAACCACATTCATTTAGATAACTGTACTTCTAGTATATGAGAATCTGGTATTTAGAGAATCTGGTGTTGTGAGAATCAGGTATTTTGATAATCCGGTATTCTGACATCGAGCCACAAAAACAAACGGTAATCTTTAAGGGGACTACAGGACCTAAAAGCAAATTTTGTAAGTTATAATGCAAAAAAGTATATGATGCACTGCAGTAAACAAAATCAGAAAAATATACGATATTCTTCAGGATAAATACTAGGTAGATAAAGTATTGAAAACATAATACAACTAGTTTTATATGATAGAAAAAAATCACGAAGATACCTCTAAAAATTTCATTTAACGATTAAAAACCATACTAATATACATGCAATTATTCTGATTTTTTGTCAGATTATTCTACAAGCAACATATTAGCATAATAGTGTTTTATTTTTTTTATCCAATCAATACATTTTTTGCAAATAGATAACTGCTTCATATTTTGCGATAAATTACCAGCGTTGTATCATCGCGCTTCTCTTTCTTTTTTATGCAGTCCGATAGTGACCGCGCTTTAGGTGTTGTCAGCCTCTTAAAGCTCAAGTTTTAAGGTCCCAAAGCACGGAACCCACACAATCTAAGATTCATTGAGTTAGTATGTAGGTGTTTCTTGCAACCTCTGTAGCTTATTTCTTATGTAATTTTATATTTCTGTTTATATAGTTTGTTACCATATAACTACCTAGTGTTATTTGATTTTTTGTATACAAAAGCTGTTGGTGTACCTTTATAAATAAATAAAATAATAATTACTGGCGAAGTAATTTTCTTGCAATCGTATCTGCTGACGGTACAAATAGGTACTATATTGAAGCGTGTGGGTACAGTCAGCATATACCACAGATGATAAACGATTGTTTCAAACTATTGTCGTTAGCGGATACTTTTATCTTTTCTTGGTCTAGTTGGGACCCGTACAGCGAAAACTCTGCGGTTTTTATTTTATGTTATTGAGTGGTAAACAAGTAGGTGGTTTTGCTAGCGGTACTTAAAGCTGCGGTTTCATAAATGAGCGGTGGCCGTCACATAACGGCCGCAGTGACAGCTGTCACGAAAATTATGGCAGTAGGGTTTGACTTTACGGTGTCAAAAAACACACCAACTTTTCATAAATAACGTTTCAGTGACGTCATTAACCGGTAAAATGCAGACGCTATGTGGCGGTCACCGCAACTTCCCGCCGCGCCGCTCGGCCGCTTCCTTCACTGCTCGGCCACGTTCACGGCCTCAGGTGATGAAACTTGCGACGCGATTTGTGTCAAGCGACACGCGCGTCGCTTGTTTTCGTCCGTCGCTCCGCTTGTCGCGTCGCGGTGACTCGTGGCATGCTCTAAAGAACTTATTTCATTTGTTTTCTCGGCAGTCGCTGTATCAAGGCGCGTGTCGCTTGAGCGTGAAGCTCCTGACCAAGGGGTAAGTGGCCATTTGTAAAACTAGAGGTATTACAAATGCGTTGCTATCTCAGAGGCAAAACAGAAATTTCTCATGTGGGAATAATTCAGCGAGTAAATGCACGGAAAACACTTAACGGTTAGAAATAAACAAGTTGACGCTATTTAAAACCGAGCGACTTGGTTCAGAGGGACCCTAAAAAGTTTTTTGCTAGAATTGATCAAGTGCAATACTTCCGTGTTTGATATTAACAGTGCTGTATAGGACGTTTTAAATAAGTCTTGGTTATTTGTAGCCGTATAAATTTAGCCAAGCCAAATCGGTACTATGCTAAAGCTTAATTTTTTCCGTGCGCTCATCGATGTTGCGCAATCGCTGCTCGTTGCTCGCCAACTCGTTTTTAGTTGCTAGCTCTACTCACTTCTCGTTACTCGTCGGCGGTAGGACAGGTGCGTTAAAGGGGTTAAATAGTGGACAAAAGAATGGAATGGAAGAAAGGTAGTAAGGGATGGAAGATCGTCATTTTTCCAATGGAAAATTCCATCTGGCACACGGTTTGTATAGCCAATAATGGATGGATTGGACAAAGCATTCTAGTACGTAATTATCGGATTTTAAACAATGTTCTAATTTACCACCACAAACCATATCAATCAACTCAGCCTATTGCAGTCCACTGCTGGACATAGGCCTCTCCCAGGTTGCACCACAGCACCCTGTCCTCCGCATTCTGTCTGTCCCGGCCATCTTTTTATGGTCGTCGGTCCATCTAGCAACCAGGACGGCCCACAAAGCCAATGAGCCGAATTAAAACAACAGAAAAAAACACATTATACAAAAAAAAATATAACAAAATAGGTAATGTTATCATCAACACCATTCGCTATCCTCATTACCGATTAATGACATCGGCGAAAAAATCGCATGCGAAATAATTTATCCTCTTTTAAAAAAGAAATGCTGAACGCCACTGATGAGCGTAATATTTTTCCCAACTGATATTAAGTCATGTTTAAGAAGGTTCGTCATTATCCTTAATAGTAATAGATATTTTATTTTGTCGCGTTTCGCTTTGGGGTGTTTACACAATACTCTTGGGGTGCTATTCCGAAAAATGCTCGAAAAATAGTCGTTTTTTTATTGGGAACGTAGGTATGCCCGTATTTTTAATATCACTGACAAAAATACATTTCTAAACAAGAGAAAAAGTGAATTTAAACATACATAATGGTATCAATCTCTAAGCAATATTTTTATTTGCACACCTAGTGCCAAAAACATAAGTAATTTTGTTTCTTTCTGGGGATTCAATAAAACGATGACAACAACGACGACATGCGACGTGATGTACTACCTACCAATTTATTTTATACTATTGATAGCATAATAACATTATAATTGTATGCCTAAATGGCGGGACAAGGCTGATCACTCTGTCATAAAAACACCTGTATTCTGTAACTATCTATAAATCCACAATAAAGAATATGATTGTTTGAATAATACTTACCATGACTAAAAAAAAAACAACCACCCAACAACTACTTTACTTTAATCAATTGAAATATCGCACTCTCAAATCGTGATAGCTATTAATATCGAGCACTTTCACAGTCCACCCCTGATACATTTGCCGTTCGTTAATAGGTTTTTCCTTCATAAAGGGAATGTTAACCTATTTATTATACAGCTGATATTAAAAACGAGGGGCTCAGTGTTGTCATAGCATTACAAGATTAAGAATGTATGTCCGCATGTTTGTGTGCTTGCATCTTAAAAACTGATGCGCTTTATCTGATGGGCAATGCTGATTGTTGCTAGAAAGTCATGCTTTGTCAAACTTTTTGGACGATTCTAGTCGATCTATTCTGTAAAAATCTCACAGTGAAAACTTAGGCGAAGTGAACTGTCACTATTGACAGTTCACTTCGCAGATGATGACTATTGACACAGTTGACACTATTGTCAACTGTGTCAATAGTCATCATCTGCCTAGCCTCCATCAATATTGAGGTCGGCTTCCAGTCTAACCGGATGCAGCTGAACCAGTATTATACATGGAGCGACTGCCTATCTGACCTCCACAACCCAGTTACTGGCTAACACGATACCCCTTGGTAAGACTGGTTGTCAGACTTTCGAGCTTCTGACGAGCTGTAACGACTGTAAAGATCTACAAAAAAAGCTGTTTTAACGTGCTTTCCAAGGTACGGAGGGGTCTTGGTATGTAAAGATGGTCACCCATCCACGGACCAACCGCGGCAAGCGTAGCTTAATCTGATCGAACGACCCGTGCGGCTGTTGTTACTTAGCCCCTCTGTGACAATACTGTGTCAATAGTGACAAGATTAAAAAGTGTCAATATCAATGACAACTCACTTCATACTGACTTCACCTAAGATTTCACGAGGCTGTAGCGTTTCTTTGGTGTGTAGCTGCTGGAGTCGCATCGCGACGTCAACTTTAAGGAGTTTTTGGTGCGCATACCAACATGCTACTTGCATCAGGTGATGGAAGAAAGCCACATGATGGGATGGCCACAAGATGTGGTATTACTTTAAGTCACACACTGACCTATTACTTTGTTTATTATTTTTATGAAAACGTATACTTTTACAATGTTTGTAAATATGTGAGCAGCGTGTACCTATCACATAATTAATTTATCTGTCATTGCTTCATTTTAAATTATTAATTTTATTCTAGGTGCATCGTCTTCACATATAATACTTCACTTCACTTCAATAAAATATTTTAAAAGAGTAACGGTGGAGTTTCTTGCCCATTCTTCTCCATACGAAACTACCTTTTGGAAGGGGCAACTAGAATGAATTCTATTTTCTTTGTAAATTTTGGCGTTCAAAAGTGCCTTTTATGTGCCTATTTGAAATAATTTGACTTTGACTTTGACTCCGCCGCTTTCGCAGACAAGTGCTACCAGAACGCACATAGACTTAGTGCAACTAAGTGATACTAACATAGTTTTAATTTTTATTTACTAACACAATTGTTAGTATATGTATACTATGGTTAAGGTATTTATCTATGGGTCTTTGTAACCTGATAGATAAATGGTTTATAATTATTATGATTTATTATTAAAACATTGACATAATAGCTTTCTTTTCATAATATTGGATAATATAACACCCCGAAGTGAATTAGTTTCAGTTTTTATGATTTACTTATAATACCACTAGCGACCGCCCCTATTTCGCACGGTTTTACGAAAGAAAGAGAAAGAAAGAAATTCGACGACTTGACAAAACATCGTAATTTCTTTATTTTATTAAAATTTATTACAAATGTAAAAGTATATAGTATACACATAAACCTTACGAAATAAATTCTCTAAATGATGGTGAAACCCGCATCAAAATCTGTTGCGTAGTTTAGGAGAACAACGCGGGCACACAGACAGACACAAAAAGCAAATTTAATTTAAAATATGTATATAGATAGATCATATACATATTTTAAATTAAAATACAAAAAATTAAAACACATGTAATATAAATATATTATATGATCTATCTATAAATATTATGTCTGTTTGTTTTTATGTTTCATGTATTTTTCTGAAAGACCATATAAGACTTCCGCTTTAAAAAATATACTTTTTACAGGAAAGTCAGGGTATTTTCCTAGTGTTGGTACTCATCTGAATGTTCGAAGATGTCTTTGTGTCATTATGGAAGTGTCACGGATTGTTTGGCAATCTTAATGGGGGGTAAAAAGTGCGTTTTTATTAAAATTTTAAACGGCACACTTTGGCACTTATTTTTAACATAATATTAGAGGTATAGAATTTGATATAAGATTCGAGAAATATGTAAGTGATACGAAATGAAACTTTTTTATATATTTCGTACCTACTTACATTTTTATCGAATATTATATCAAATGCTATACTTCCAATATAATATATTAAAAACCACTGTAGACTTTTCGTGACTAAAATCCACAATATTCAAAATCAAAAGTCATATTTTAATCAGCTCTTTTCGAACGTCAAAAATAAGAAAAAAATTGAATCTAAAAGAATAACCGTTCAAATTTACGTTATTTCATATTTTATATTTATTTCATATTATTTCACATTAGTTCACATTATTTTGTATTCTTAGTTAAAAACTATACCTGTATTATTATACAATTTATAACCCATCGTTACCAGGTTTAAAAATTGGCAAGGATAGGAGATTGACGATATCCGACACAACAGCCAAACCCTAAAATTCTAAAATAAAACCCACCATCTAACCATAAAATGCGAGCGCATTTAAAATTCCCGATACGTGCCACATCGGGTACTTGAGACCGTCACATTCGCACCATATTTATCACTGGATCAAAGTCGGATCTGGGTAATGCTTGCGACCAATATTTCATTCGGTCGCGTCTCAATAAGCGAAGCAGGGTCGTATATCATAGTGTGGGTTCAGGAGGAATATGGGAAGAATGTGGTAGTTTTATTTATGGGTTTTGGTAGTGCTAGTGGAGTGGTGGGTTAAGACGCTGACAACACCTAAACCGCGGTCACTCTCAGAGTGCATAGAAAAGAAAGAGACGCGCGATGTAATTTGAAGATCAAGATGCACAACGCTTGTAATTTATTGCAAAATATGAAGCAATTCTCTATTTACTCAAAATTTAGTTGAGTAATCGAAAATAAAAAACAACCAAGTTCTGCATTCAAATAAGATGTTCTTGTTATAAATTAGATACGTAACGTATGTTGATATTTAATGCAGATATTTTGGATTAGAACTCAAGGTAAGAGGTTAGTTTAACGTTAGTTTTTATCGAGATTTTTTTTCAAAACGTGTTTTGGTAACAACCAAGTTCTGGGAAATATGTTCAAAATTAACATGTACCTATTTTTTCCGCTACCACAAACTATACACATTTGGCAATTTTTTTTCTTAAGAGAAGCCTATTTTGGTCACTTGGGTCTTCTTGTCAGCGCCTTAATATGATAACTTTTTGGGTAGGTATTGGGTCTTTTACTGTCCTTTATCTATGAGAACAGCCGAACTATTATGTAAAATGCTCACCGTGCTCACTGTGCAACTTAGGTGAAGTGATTTGTCAGGTGGATGACAGCTCACTTCACCTAAGTTTTCACGGTGAGCTTTCAGAGGAATAAATCAGAAGCTCATGCCTAGGTCTATGAGCTGCCGATCTCTTCTGTTTGAACCTAAAAGGCTTGTTTTTACCTTAAAAGAAGCGGTGATGGCAGGGCTTACTGCCCAGGGCGGCTGTATATACTAGAAACTATTTTGATGTAATAACAAAAAAAAAACGTGCACTGCTACGTACATTTCTCTTTTTCATTTTCATGCATTTAGCTTAACCCAATAGGAAACAATAAAAGTTGCCGCATCCAATAAAGATAAAACAGTTTGAACTCCCCTTCACAATAGGAATACATTTTTAAAAAGGACTTTAAACTTCGACACTAGGAAGAGATTATAGGAGTTGGTGTAAAAGAAACGCTGAAGCGACTTAGGCGTATTGGGTCGTTCATAGTGAATTAAGGAATTGACCGGGAAGTTGTGTGGAAATCGGTTGTTGTGGGTAATGTTTTGGTTGTGAATATGGATGGCAATACGATTGATCCCTCAATCGTATTGCCATCTCAATCCAACCATCGTTTCTTTAGTCTTCCCAGACTAAAGAAACGATTGATTACAAACGTTGGATTAAGTGAGAAATGATACGACTAGAAAGGGGTGAAAGATTATTTTGCTATTTATTTTGGTACTTTAATTAAAACGGTTTAAAACCCATTAAATCCTTCTCACAATACTTCTGACATGCCAATAACGTTTTCATCCGTTAATCCGCAAAAAGATCGTTTGTTTGTTTGATGAAAGAAGGTAAACATTTTTGACGTGATAACGTCTTATAAATCTATGAACGCCGGCTGCACGCACGAAAATGCATGACTCATTGTCACGTTCCGCCTGAGCCGAGCGTGCAAGCGAGAGCGCGGAACTAACGATACAGAGGCACGATCGGCCCACGCGTTCGACTTGTGACGGCTTGATCTCTCTCTCGTTATCACGTAAAATTATCGGCCGTAAACCGACTTTACAGACAACCAATTTTTTATAGACGTTCTGGACTAGTTATTTGTCAAAAAAAAATCCTATTCGGTTTTGAGTAAAAAAGATGGAAGTAAAACTATAAAAAATAATTCCTACCAACAGACGAGCACCTGAACTCGCTCATAACTTGCACCCCATCCAGAATTAAGACAGCAATAAAACAACGTCAAGCATGCGAGTGTTAAATTTGTCACGATCTATTTGAGCCGAGCTCATCGATGAGTCCGAACTGTCGTACGCGGCGTTTTAGAGAAATGATCGCGATTGCTATTGAGTGGAGACTTTTTAAAACAAGTGACGGTTGGAGAATTTTTTAAATTATCCCAAGAATTGGATGACTTGTGTGGATGTAAAATGAAGTGAGCATTTAAGGGTTAAATTATCGTGATTTCGATAAAAAAATATTTAAGTGTCTTCGATATGAGCTGGTTCGTGAATAATGAAAACTTTGAGCTTTTTAGTCTTCGATGATTGAGTTTACTTGTAAAATCAAATTAGTCCAGCACCCTAATTGCGTAATACATTTTCACAAAATTCATAGGTTTGAAAAATTCGTCTGCTCAACAACGTAAATTAAATAATGCTATAAACGTGGGTGAACTATCAAAATTAAACCTATTGTGATCATTGTAATTTTATGTTACGCAAATTACGAGTTTATTTCGGCCTTTCTTCTCAGAGTAGTCAGATAGAAAACGCCGACCTAATCTTGTTTTAAAAAATATAATTGACGTGTAAAAGTGTTTTTACAAAACTACTTACAGAAATAAGATCATTTATTTTTTATTTATCATTTAGATACCCCGCAGTACTGGAAATAGATTAGGTAACACTTGGCAAAAAAGGTTAATCCAGCCAATAATCTGCTGATTGTTGGCTTGTGACACACAGTTTAAAAACAAATAACCGGCTCGTTAATTACCCGGTTAATCAAATAATTAATTACCATAACCTCTAATCACTCAAACAATCGAAGCGTTTGGTATAACCTCAAAATAACAGATTCAGTACCACTGAATTACATATCACAATCAACAATATTAAGCCTGATTAATAACACATTACGCGATTGTTAGACGCGGGATATGTCAATTTAAACGCACAAATCCGATTCGCATCCATCACCGATCGCGGCATTAGCATTAGCACATTAATTAACAATTAGGTGGACGCTCGTCGACGCGTCATCGCGTCCGCGACACGCGCGGCTTGACGGGAAGGAGGGGATGTTGTAGTGTTAGCGGGTAACAGGCTTTATTTTTTGATTTTGTATACTTGTTACGGTGCGTGTTTTGGCTAACTACGGTTAGGCAGAGGTGTACCTGCAGTACACCCACATTTCGCCAGTTATGTTTAAGTCCCATGTAACAGCTTAGGGGGCGAGCCTACTGCCATCAAAGTCAAAGTCAAATAATTTATTTCAAATAGGCACCTAAAAGGCACTTATGAACGTCAAAATTTACAGAAAAATAGAAGTGATTCTAGTTGCCCCTTCCAAAAGGTAGTTTCGTATGGAGAAGAATGGGCAAGAAACTCCACCGTTAAGGCTCATGCAAACTGGGGCGATATCGCAGGCGCGACAAGAATATTGCTGCTCGTCGCGCTAGTCTGCACGAGCCTTTACTCTTTTATTTTTTTACAATATTATATTCTGTATACATTAATTATACAAACGTCTAGTTGATGTAACTGGTGACCGAAAAGCTGGCGGCTTTCTCGCGCAACGCATCAGCTTTGCAATTCAGCGAGGAAATGCCGCCAGCATCCTCGGTACAATGCCCCGATGGCCTTTTTTAGGCTTAACTTAGTTTTAATTTAATTTAGTTAATGTTAATAATCATCTTGTAATTTGGTTATGTAAATAAATATATAATTATACATATAGTTATAATTATATGTGAAGACGATGCACCTACAATAAAATTACTACTTCACAATAAGTAAAAATAATTAAAAACGAAGCAATGACAGATAAATTAATTATGTGATACATACTGCATGCTCACATATTTACAAAAATTGTAAAATTTGACGATTTTCATAAAATTTTAACAAGTAAATGTCGGTGTCGGTGTGTGATGAGGTAAAGTACCTACTCGTAGTTACAGCGTAAAATCAATGTCATAAAAAATATAAATTATACAATTAAAATAGCAACCAGTTTGATTTTGTCTAGACTCTAGATTGTCTTAGGGAGCAGGACCAGCATGTTTCCAAGCATTCTTATCTTGAATATAATCCTCGAATTTGTAAAACGCGTGTTTACAACCAGGCACAAATCCAGACTTAGGGCTGCTACAGAGAAATTCCCGATGGAAAAACTGAATAACACTTTGCCCGACCAGGGAATCGAACCCAGCACCCAAAAGGTGGAACAAGCCTTGAGGAAAGTTTTGAGTTGGAATTTGGATAGTGTTAAATCAAGGGAAGACCAAAGTAACGATGTGCAAGAAGATAGCTAGAAAGAACATCACTTTTGAGATAGCGGTTAACGTAGAGAATAATGGAAGGAGAACACAAGCTCTGCAGAACCCAGATAAATTGGGATAAGGAGAAAGATGACAATGACACTAATAGATGCTTCATAAAGCTCGATGTGCTGCCAATTAATCTAACATAAGGTAAGTACTGTCTTCTTGTTTTCATCGCTTGTCTCCCGCTCTCCGCTGATAAGGTGACCACCTCTCCCTTTGACGTTTCGGACACGTAATGAAGTTTGTGGCGTGAGGTTGTCAACGCAACATGGCGCCGTCACTCGGACAGAACCGTGTTTAGAACTTATGGTCCGTTTGTTATGGAAAAATCTAATCTACGTACAAATAAATAAAATTATAAAATATAATTATAAATCTGTTATTTTGACATTGCAAAAATACACTTGTATGTTTGCAATGTCAAAATAACAGATTTTTACTAAATGCATATGAGTAAGGGGTGAATTGGTATATACGGTACTTATAACGAAAAAAAAAACATTGTTGTCTGTCTGTCTGTTTGTTTCTGCTAATCTCCGAAACGGCTCAACCGATTTTGACGGCACTTTCACTGGCAGATAGCTGATGTTACAGGGAGTAATTAACTTTTATTTAAGAAATCATAACATTCAATATTAAGTTAGAATTTTCACTAACTATAATTATAAACGCTGAGGTAACGCGAATGGATAGAATAAGACATTAGTACATAAGAGGAAGTCTGAAAGTGGCACCGGTGACTGAAAAGTTGTGCGGAAATTGGTTGTCATGGTATGGGCATGTGATGCGGAGAAATGAGGAAAATCTCGTCAGGAAAGTTTAAGTATGAATGTGAATATTCTATAAGAGTAGGGGAAGACTGTGAAAGATGATATGGCTAGAAGCGGGGTGACTACCGAGATGACGACTACTAGAGAAGTACCTATGGAAGAAAGAGACATGTTGCGCCGACCACAATTAAATTGGGATATTCTTCTTAGCGTGTCGATGGCAATCTAAATGGACTCGGCCCCGGATTCGGCTACGTGTATGGCACCATCACTAGCTTCCATTAGTTCCTGTATCGTGCAGCTGACAGGACATGCAGGACATGATATTAATTAAGTGTCCCATCGATTGTGGAAAACCACCACATTTACACTCTAAGGCGGAGTCGTCTTTGGTGGAGCATACGGTGGAGGTCTGCCCGGCTTGGGTAAAGCACCGCCGTGTCCTCGTGCAGGCGATCGGCGGCAGAGATCTCTCGCGTCCGGTCCTGGTTCAGGCCATGGTACGGAGCGAGAGGGCATGGGCAGCCGTCACCTCCTTCTGCGAAGCAGTAATGCTCGCGAAGGAGGAGGCGGGACGGTTGAGGGAAAGGCAAATTTCACGCCCTCTCGCCCCTAGTCGCCGCAGGAGACGGCCTGGGCGTCGGGAATCCCGGGCGGGTTTCCGGCCACCGTAGGTGCGGGTTGCTCACCGTCCGCAAGCCCGCACCTACGGTGGCCGTAGCAGTAGCTCACCGTCCGGTAAGGACCAGGCCCGGGTCGACGGCGCGTTTTATTCCACGCGCGCCTCAAAGAGATGTCGTCAGCACAAATGTAGGGGTCCACTAGGGCCGATGCCTGCCGGGGTCGCGGGAAGGTACTAAACGGTCACCGAGGCCCCTAGCAACACAGGCAACAGGAAGGAATACGGGTGGGTTTTAGTCAGTAAGAGTCTGCCACACCTTTCCGCTCCGCCCAGAGCGGGAAAAGTTATTTGATGATTTCCCGTCCAAAAAAAAAAGAAAAGGCGGAGTCGTCTATGAATCTCCATCTGAACAGGTTTTTCTTGCTTCGGCCGACTCGGGTCCGGAGCTTGTTTAAAGACTTCCAAGTTAGTCAAGCAACTCGTGTCCAGGTGGTAGATCTACAGTCGCTTATTATTATTGCTTGGAAACAAATTTAGACGCGCTACGTGATCTACCCTTATTTCTCGGCACCTATGGTTTTGCTGGCTTTGAGGTTTTCAAATATATATTAAAAAGAGTCTACACTACCCAAAAAAAAAAATTGCTACCTATTGCTATTTTATTCCTTTGAATGGTCAGTATTCAAAGGATGGTGTCGGTGAAATTGGCTATTAAGAAATTTTGCTGTATTACGCAAGATTGTGTGTGTCACTGAGACATGGGATTACAGGGTTTTCAACAAAAAAATCAAATGTCACAACAACTCTTCGGAAAGCCTTTCTATTATCTAAAATCTTTTAGAAGCACTGTGCCTTATGGACTGGTAGTTTTTTATAGTAGCGATTTTTTGATAAGATAGTTTGACACAATATTTGAACATTATTTATTTTATCAAAGTAATAGGTAAATTACAAATCTGAAGAAAATAAACCGTAGTTAAGTCCAGTCGTTTTATCACTACGAGATTTGCAATACCACAATGCACAAGTCTACAATTTGCAGACAAAGCGACCTATGTGGGGCGTATGACACGAGACAGAACTAGATTGACCGAAGATTTACAAGTTGGCAATTTCAAGCAGATTATGATGTTGTTCGATTTATCCCGTCTATCGTAAGTGCATTTAAATGTCTTTGACTTGATGTGACATACAGTGTAACCCGCGGGTCAATTGAGTAACACACAAAAATGACAATTTATCGCAATGGGTTTCATTTTGACAGTTCACCCACGTCCATTACGGTATTTACGTTGTTCAGCAGACGAATTTTTCAAACCTATGAAGCAAAGGATTAGGAATATCCTTCAAAACTCTCGGATTGTGATTGAAACTGTGATACGCAATTAGGTTGCTGGTTAAGTGGGCCCTGGCTATGTGAGAAATCTCTACTACAAAGTCCCAATTAAAGAGTCAAATCAATCCTGCAATCAATTTCATCTGTATAATTACAACGAGGTCTTTTCAGGATTGAGGATTTCTACCTCTTTGATTGGGACTTTGTAGTTCAATAGCCTGTATAAAAAAGTAAGACAACTAATAATAATTAATCATTTTGAATATTGTTCTGGATATTTTCAATGGCATTTTTCATTTACATTTTCACCTCTATAAATGAAAAACCTGCCAAGTGCATGTCGGACCACGCACAATGTAGAGTTCCGTAGTTGGGATTACTTGGGATTAATTTATTCCAAAAACAAACTTAACATTGTAGTTGAAAAACATGTTCTCCCATACATCGATACATGTCACGGTCAATTCTCCAACTGAAAATTTAAGTTGGTCGACTATTACTCGTTAACTTGTAAAGCCAACTTAGCTGTGATAGTTTTCCTTTTAATTTCATTCTATGTACTACTGCCATAATTTTTTTCACATCTCCATAAACAGCCATTTAGCTGGCAGGAGGGGACACTTGACTCTAACAAAAATTAGCACTTTAATGCTTAATATTAGGCAAACGGATCCTTGAATCGAAAAATTGTGTTCACAAACCTTAAATATTTTTGAACCGCCTATCCAACGATACCTTTTAGTTCTTTGTTGGCGTGATTAATATGTATACCTGTACCAAATTACAGCTTTCTAGTACTAAGCGTTTCTGAGCTACAGCGGGGACAGACAGACGGACATGGCGAAACTATAAGGGTTCCTTGTTTATTACGGAACCCTAAAAACGGTAAATTTCGACTTGTCATAGCGGGGGGCCTCTGTAAATAAGACAACTGTCATTTTAAACCTGACTATTTGAGAAACTGGGTAAATGATATAGATCTTTATGTCATAATTCTACTACCCCTTGAGATCCCACTTATCCAGATTACACTGTATTTAAGGCCTCGTCGGTACCGGGCCCAAATATGGCACAATGATGTCATGTCCCTAGTTATTTAAGGCCTCGTCGGTACCAGGCCCAAATATGGCACAATGATGTCATGTCCCTAGTTATTTAAGGCCTCGTCGGTACCGGGCCCAAATATGGCACAATGATGTCATGTCCCTAGTTATTTTAGGCCTTGTCGGTACCGGGCCCAAATATGGCACAATGATGTCATGTCCCTAGTTATTCGTCCCGTACCCTCAATATTCACAAACAGCTTTTCTTATTTCCATATTGAGTTCTAAAAATATCAATTTTCGATATAAAACCACCAATATCCACCCTCTTACGCGCCATAAGTTATTATTAAATGTTGCATGTATTAAAATTTATATCGCTGGCAACCCCAAGCTTATTGGTTTGCAATTTTATTGTGGAGTACAATGTCATACTGTAGGTATAGATCGTGGATTTGAAATTTTATTTATGGCATTAATTTTTTTCTGTAAAACATGTTTTTGTCTTGAAAGTGTTGTTGTGACAGACATGTTGTTGTTAGGGTTTCGAACCCAAAGGGTAAAACGGGACCCTATTACTAAGACTACGCTGTCCGTCTGTCTGTCTGTCTGTCCGTCTGTCACCAGGCTATATCTCATGAACCGTGATAGTTAGATAGTTGAAATTTTCACAGATGATGTATTTCTGTAGCCGCTATAATAACAAATACACAAAACAGAATAAAATCTATTAAAATCCAGTCTAACTGGATACAGCTGAATACCAGTATTTTAGATGGAGCGACTGTCTATCTGACTTCCACAAGCCAGTTACTAGTTAATACGATACTCCTTGGAGGAAAGTATAACAAGCAGTCCTAGGTTGTCAGACATGTAACGACTGTCAAATACACACGAATGACAGCCGGGATCAGCGTCTTAACGTGATCCGAGGCATGGAGGGGTCTTAGTATGTAAAGATGGTCACCCATCCACGGAACAACAGTGGTAAGCATAGCTTAACCTGATGGATCGACCCGTGTGGCTTTATTATTTAGCCAAAAGCCCCTTAAGATATTCATTGTAACGATGTTAATCAATACTTTAGTGCAAGCGTACTAGAGAGAGATATTTCATAATTTCGTTCAGTAATATTGACAAATTATTAATGATAAGTAAGAAATGTTTGACAGCTATTCGCGAAGTTGCCATGTTTAAGAATGCATCCTCTTAAGTGATTGTAGGCTGATAGGCATCTTCTATTAAAGAATTTTATAAAAACCTACATGGGCACTTATGGAAGCTAGGTGCACGGTTCCAATGGGTCGTTTCCTATAGAGAAGAGCCGACAAGAAACACCACTCCACGGTTACTCTTTTAAGAACAATTGGCTTTTACAATGTGTTCACAGTGTTAATAGGTATGGGAGGACAGTGCAAGCCTGTCAAGAAGTACCAGGTACTTAAAAAGAAATGGTCTACAAATCTAGTCTATTAAGCCTATAACGTTCTCACATTCACAAAATACAAAAGAATCTATGTAAAATATTAATAATCATCATCATCTGCCTAGCCTGTTCCCAACTATGTTGGGGTCAGCTTCCGGTCTTACCGGATACAGCTGAATACCAGTATTTTACATGGAGCGACTGCCTATCTGACCTCCACAACCCAGTTACTGGGTAACACGATACCCCTTGGTAAGACTGGTTGTCAGACTTTCGAGCTTCTGACGACCCATAACGACTGTCAAAGATCTACAAATGACAGCCGGGACCAATGGCTTAACATGCTTTCCGAGGGGTCTTGGTATGTAAAGATGGTCACCCATCCACGGAACAACAGTGGTAAGCATAGCTTAACCTGATGGATCGACCCGTGTGGCTTTATTATTTAGCCAAAAGCCCCTTAAGATATTCATTGTAACGATGTTAATCAATACTTTAGTGCAAGCGTACTAGAGAGAGATATTTCATAATTTCGTTCAGTAATATTGACAAATTATTAATGATAAGTAAGAAATGTTTGACAGCTATTCGCGAAGTTGCCATGTTTAAGAATGCATCCTCTTAAGTGATTGTAGGCTGATAGGCATCTTCTATTAAAGAATTTTATAAAAACCTACATGGGCACTTATGGAAGCTAGGTGCACGGTTCCAATGGGTCGTTTCCTATAGAGAAGAGCCGACAAGAAACACCACTCCACGGTTACTCTTTTAAGAACAATTGGCTTTTACAATGTGTTCACAGTGTTAATAGGTATGGGAGGACAGTGCAAGCCTGTCAAGAAGTACCAGGTACTTAAAAAGAAATGGTCTACAAATCTAGTCTATTAAGCCTATAACGTTCTCACATTCACAAAATACAAAAGAATCTATGTAAAATATTAATAATCATCATCATCTGCCTAGCCTGTTCCCAACTATGTTGGGGTCAGCTTCCGGTCTTACCGGATACAGCTGAATACCAGTATTTTACATGGAGCGACTGCCTATCTGACCTCCACAACCCAGTTACTGGGTAACACGATACCCCTTGGTAAGACTGGTTGTCAGACTTTCGAGCTTCTGACGACCCATAACGACTGTCAAAGATCTACAAATGACAGCCGGGACCAATGGCTTAACATGCTTTCCGAGGGGTCTTGGTATGTAAAGATGGTCACCCATCCACGGACCAACCGCGGCAAGCGTAGCTTAACCTGATCGATCGACCCGAGCGGCTGTTATTACTTAGCCACAAGCCCCATGAAAAATATTTAAAAAATAATAAATATAACAACCTATTTAAACCAAACAACATGTTTGCCATTACAACTGTAACAAGTCTGAATTAATATCCTGCCCACAAAAGCCACTAATAAATAGTTTGATATCAAAATTGTTGTTGTCAAATAATGAAAATATTATGTCCAAGAAGCATTTACGAAAAAAAACTTCGTAATTTGGGAGCAGTTAATAGACATTATTTTGAGAGCAGTGGTGGCCCAGTGGTAACGGCCGCGACTTACGAGTTGTAAGTCGTAAGTTAGAACCCAGACAGGCGCTTTAATTTGTGTAAATTATTTCATCACCACTGCTCTCAAAACGGTGAAGGAAAACATCGTGAGGAAACCGGCATGTCCTAGAACCAAACATTCGAAGACATGTGACATCTACCAAACCGCACTGGGCCCGCGTGGTGGATTACGGCCCACTCACTCTCACAGAGAGGAGGCCTGTGTCCCAGCAGTGGGAACATTATAGGCTGATTATGTAATAGATATTTACATAGTCATGTCGTTTATGGGGTACCAGGGAAGCCACATATGCAGAAGGAATTATTGCCAAACTTAATGAACTCACGAGGACGGAGGACCCATTATATAGAAGGCGCGGATTGCCCTCTTTTGTAAAATGAAAATTGAATCTACGTCGGCTGCCGATTCCTACAGCAGAACGCCGTAAGACATAATACTTTGGAAATAAGCAAAGTACCTTACTGTGGCTATATCGGTCAACTGCCTAATTTTTCTTACTGTATATGCAGCTGAACTTAATCTACCTGAAAGAGCTTTAATGTGGGCGCCCCATTACAATTTGATGACAGAAATAAAGGTTAAATGCACTATTGGAAGGTTTCATGCGGACGGAGTCGCAGGCAAAACAATTATTATATAATCGTAATAAGGTCACACAACAAGAATAACAGGAAAATTAAATAACTAGCATAGGCACCTACGATAAAAAGCAAATAGCTTGTTATCGTATGAATTATGAAGATAATAAATAATAATACCGTTTCAGTAGAACGTATGATTAAGCTGGCCAAAAGTTGATGTCCCTAATATGGCACAGTCAGCCCCAAAAATATGTATACACGGACAAGGAACCATTTTATCGTTAGCAACCATTGTTCCATAACATTGTATCTAACTTATAACTACATAACATAGTATACAATTCATTTTACCAAACATGTTTTGGTGTTAACAAATTGACCTTGAGCTAGTGTAGTACGGACTTTCAATAGAATAAGTTACCACTGACATGAGTCCTACAGTACATTTTTGCCTATCAGAGAATAAATGCTATCAGAGAATATTAGCTAGCCAAACTCCGCAGACGATGGGATGACAAGTGATGGGTATCAATAATTAAATACGGTAAAGAGTACGCAAAAGAGCATATCTTGTATGGCCCCCATAATTTATAATAAACTACCAAAAGTGTGGAAAGAACTTAATGTCCATAGATTAAAAATGAAGCTAAAACGACACTTACAAGGGAAAGCATACTATGACATACGCGACTTTCTAAATGATAAAATTATTGAAATATGAATGACCTATTAAATTTATGTCGCGAATGAATTTAATTATGCTATATTGAATTGAATCGGATTATAATTATACTATATTGAATTGAATTGCATTGTATTATATTATATTTAACTGTTGTGTAAGTTTGACTACCTTATATATTTGTACGCCATAAAGGCCAAACGTGACAGCTCATTTATAAAGTGCCACCTTGCATGCTATACTGTATGTACACTCATGTTTGCACAAATAAAAATTATCTTATCTTATCTTATCTTAAAGAACGAAAGAAAAAAAAAATGTCAAAGAAATGAGCGTATAAAAAGATAAGTAAATCAATTAGAATAAAAAATAAAACAAATCTATAATAATCATTAGTATTCACGAGTACACAAAAGACACAGTCGGCAGCTGCACATCATGCGTGTGACAAGAAGGCTTCCACTCAGCATGATGCTGTGCCATAACAATATCGACTGGGAACTGGCAACCGATAATATCACTGAACCGGTACTGAATTTTGACAACTTAACAGGACGATGAAAAAACTTGTTTGCGTCGAATAAATAGCGAATTGTGCTATATAAAAAAATACGTAGTTTTTAAATATTTTAATTATATACGTTATTAATAACAAATATAACATTGCACGTTGCCTTCTAATATTAAAACGAGATAGGACAATATAAATCAACACTAAAACCAACATAGGATATTTTGCTTGGTACAATATGGCCTATCTTTAAAATGAAAATAAAAACAAATACAATAGGACATTATGAACTCAATATTTTTAAAATTATAAACTTAGTATATCAAAGTTATTCGTAGTCTTTGTATTTCAATTATGAACACCAATATTTAGGCAAGTTTTAATTTTTGAGATCATGACTCCTTAGTACCAACTAAATTACAATTAATGGCATTAAATACAATTCCGTTTGTTTATATAAAATAATAATAAACAATATATAAACAAATGAATAAATCGAAAGACTCTAGTAAAAAGCCCAAATTAAGGTTATGATTTCTGCCACTAGTAGCACAGGACTCTCTCGGAAAGCCATAAAAGTGGCAAAAAATCCTGCTTATCCCTTGCTATCAAAATTAATCCTGATGCAGTTAATTATAATAAAAATTATGACAGTCTTGTGGAATGACTGATTTTAATTCTTGCAGATGCAACCATTTCATTTAGGAATACGGCATATTGCTGTAAATAAAGGTGGATAACAGGTTACTGGTTCTAGTCTCTTTGGTCTATGAGGTAAGTCCATCTAATCTTTGGTAAAATCAAGTTTCACTCTAATTATTCCTGAGCGAACATACTTAATGACTTTGATGTCTGTTATCACTGGATCATTTTTTGTCCGACCAGGTCTAATGCTGTTGTATCTCAAAGGTTTGGTGTAGTCTTTAAAAAAATCGTAAGTGAGCTCAATAGCCTCATACGGTGTTGGATGTTTTCGTACTTCTCTAGTCGTGGAAACGTAATCACTTGGTAGTTTGATCTCTTTGTTTTTTAATTTTCTTTATATACAACATGTTTGTACGGAATCTACCTCCATTTGAGTGTGACCAACTTGAAGGTATAAAATTGAGCAGGGTATTTGCCATTATATTGTAACGGTTTTGTGTTGTACATCCATCAGAAAATATAACAACTGGTTTTTTAGATTTTAAACAATTTTTTAAGCATGTTGATTTTATTGTTCGTTCATCTCTTCATGTATCCTGTACAACATTATTTCCGACTTTTCTGAAACCTATGTAAGCTTTGCCTTTCAGTCGTAACTTTTTGTTCATGTTTCTTTTCCACTCACGCGGATCAGCCTTCTTTCTTCTTTTCTTTTCTTCATATTATAATTATTATCGATCTCTAAAAGATTTTCCGTTACCTGCCCTGTACTACTTTCGATGATTTCATTTGTTGTCAATATTGATGGAGACTCGGAAGGTTCTTGACTTGGTGGTGTGTTTGAAAGTGCGATCAGTGGCGTGTTTGGAGATGAAATTAATGAAGTGATTGGATGGCGGTTCGGTGAAGTGCTTGGTAATGGGCTGAATGAACCGGTTGGTTTGTCGAAACAGACTCCATCATTTGTATAATCGACATTTATATTATGCTTAAGATCAAGTAAGGCAGACTGACAGAGTGGCGAAGGAATTAATCGTGGTGATAAATAATCTGCAGGTAGAGAATCAAATATAGTGTCAACATCTAAATTTGGATGATTAATAATAATTTGTAAGTCCTTAGTGTAGCAAGTATCTGTAAGTACGATAAAAGGTACCGTTTCTTGCTGATTGTACATACTCGTATCTTCTGGACCTCTATTGACGTCCTAAAATAATGCAAATGGTGGTTACTATTAGGTAAGCCCAAGACTAACTAATTGTAATAAATAACAATTTATTACGATACCTTGTAATTTTTCATTTATTTTTTGGTAAGTTTTAGTTGTTGAGGTCATATTGAAGGAAACATCGTTGATGACAATGTCATCCGCTATATTATCATTGTCCTCTTTATCTCCGGATAGATATCCCATCGACTGATTTGTTACCTAAATTACAAAATCGACTGTTTGTGTCTAACTCGCAATGACAATTAAACAGCCTTTTTAGATAGTTATAATTAAAAAATAACATTTTCTTTATCATGATCTCCACGAAGTACTTCCTGAACCAAACGCTTACCACATCTTAACTTGTATTCCTGAGAAAAGTAGGTATAAAATAGCACCTAACGAAATAGGAAGCAGAGCACTAGCAGCTTATGGCCAGATAGGGAAATTGTAAGAGGCTATGATAGGTATCATTTACAGTTTCTAGAAACATTAATGTTATGAGTGAGTATGACAGCAAGTTTCTGGCTAGTCAGCAATAGCACCATTCTATGATCGCCAAGCCGAAACGGTGACGGTTTAAATCAATGATTAACACAGAATTTTGTTGATTATTAGGATCAAAAAGTACTATCTCCAAACAATCAATCTGCCAAACGTTATACATAATGTAGGTACTATCTCACTTCACATCTTATTAACGTAAAAATATTAAATCTCTACTATTAATTATAACAATAACTTGCCATTTCAGCAACTAGAGGTTTCCAATAATGATAATTAATAACTCAAGACATAGAAAACCAGTAAAATTACATATAAAACGTAATTCGATTCAAGAGCGCGCGAAATCACGTTCGTGTCCATACACATTTGGAGAGATAGTACCAAATGCTCGCATTTACTGCGCGGTCGATGTTAGTACAAGTTCAAAGCCGGTTTTGACGCCAATTTTAAATATATCTGAGAAAAGACTTTTTGAAACTGTGCGGAGTAAGAAATAGTATAAAATTGCATCAAAATGTGAAAATCTCAAAACTATGAAATAGGACCGTTTGCCAGTTCACAGTCGATATGACAATTGCTCGTGGCTGCAGAAATAGGCATCTGATAAATGATTTTTACTTCTGTAAGTAGGTTTGTGCAAACACTTTTACACGTCAATCATATTTTTAAAATAAAGCTAGATGAGGTCGGCGTTTTCTATCTGACTACTCTGAGAAGAGAAGGCCCAAACAAATTCAGAGGCCACAGTCTCTTTTAAAGTCCAGACATAATCTTGGTCAGATCATGTGAAGGCCATGAAAATTGGTGCCTGATGGTCCTTTTGAAATGGTCTACGTTGTATCTACGTTTTTGGATCTATGATGGTAGTACATTGCCGGGCCCTCGCCCGGGAAACTACTACCAACGTGGATGCCTATGGCGCATATTACGGGTCTACAGAGGGGGGAACTAACCTCACTGCGTACCGTGTTAGAATGCTATCTCTGTTTCAGGAACTAGAGCCAACCGTCAACGCCTCTGCTCAACGACTATCGTATTAGGGATGACTATTAACCAATTAAAACGCACTATAATCAAGCTCTTTGTGAAATAACTTTCTTTCACAAAGAACTTGACTACAGTGCGTTTCAATTGAAGCGGAACGGGGACGTATAGGAATTGACAAATCTCTCAGGCTGAATTCTACATCGAGTCTCTTGTCTCGTCTAGTCTGTGATTGGCTGATTTCTGCTGCAAATCTCCGGTCCACTCCACTCCTCTCCGTTTTAGTGGAAACTCTTTCAATACAAAGAAAAAGAAGAAAGAAATTACGTTTATTTGCGGTAAACACGACGCAAAGAAAGAACACAAACACAACAAAGAACAAGTTAAACAGAACAAATTAACCATTTACCAAACTCATTCCTGAAGATAAGTGATATAAGTATATTTAAAAACAATATCAAAACACTGTTACTAAAAAAAAGCGTATTACTCTGTCACTGAATATTTACATGATAAACATATTATATAATGTGTGTAAATTTGCATGCCTTACGGTAGGATATGGCTAATGGACACTATTGTTTGTTTGTTTAAGACCTTTTCTTTTGTACCCATACTCGTAAATTAATAAATGATTATGATTATGATTATGACGGCCATCGCTCATCATAATGCTGCCACGCTATGCAAGACAGAGCCCCAGCGCTGGCTTTCAGCGACAGCCGGCGTTGACGTGATGACGTCGACCGGTACAGCATAAAATGAGGAATAAATAAGAGATAAAAATAAAATAAATGCACACTACTATATTCTAAATGTTTATATAGATATAATATTTAAAATGGCAACATTATCAAAACCAAAACATTTTTATTTTTTGCTACATACTTTGATATTCATAAAGGCTTTGTCTTGCCCTTTGCCTGGCTGCCTTAAATCACTATCATCACAATTACCTCTGCGTTTCCACTTATAACGCAGAGGTACCTCAGTCTCCGTCGGTATAGGAAAAGGTGGGGGTGGGTCGAGAGGAGGCTGCAGGTTCGTTGCCTGTTGGTACACATTCGCTTCCATCTTCAAGCCTGAAAAAGAAACAATGTTCTTGCTTACATTAGTTGGCAAATAAGCAGACTGCCCACATTTTGGTATTTATTTTTTTGGAAATAGAAAATGGAAATAAAAAATAGAAATAGAATAGAGAGTACTGAGAATGCTAAGAGGGATGAGTGGTGTGACACGAATGGATAGAATAAGATATGAGTACGTAAGAGGAAGTCTGCAAGTGACACAGGTGACTGGAAAGTTGTGCGGAAATCGGTTGTCATGGTATGGGCATGTGATGCGGAGGAATGAGGAAAATGTCGTGAGGAAAGTTTTGAGTATGAATGTCGATGGCTATAAGAGTAGAGGAAGACCAAAGAAACGATGAATGGACTGTGTGAAAGATGATATGGCTAGAAAGGGGGTGACTACCGAGATGACAACTAATAGAGGAGTATGGAAGAAAGGGACATGTTGCGCCGACCCCAAATAAATTGGAATAAAGGCAGGAGAATGATGATATGTTACTGGTACTCTCTGACGATATTCATCGCAGTCCTACTAAGTACTTACTTGTTAAGCTTTAGTTTTCAAGCTGTTAGCCCTCGTACCCACGGGCGTTTTTTACCGCGTACTGGATTTTCATCGCACTGCTTAGTGCAGAAAGTAGAAAATTGAACAGTATTTTTTTTTTGGCGCGCTGGGTTGCACTCCGTTGGGTTCTCAAAGAAAATCTGATGCGCGATAAAAATTCGTCACGGGAAAATGTCGCCCATGGGCACAAGGGCTTTAAAATCTACGGACCAGTCAGTAGCCATTAAACAGTTTTGCAGTCTCAACATACATATCTAGCTGGACGTAAGACTTAGCGTATATTGCTAAGTTCAAACTAAGGGCTTCATTGGGTCATTCCGCTGTAAAATCTCAATTACTACAAAGAAAACCGACACGGCATAAAACAATCTTCAGTTGACAACACTAAAGTCATAATTCGAATGACAAGACGTATAATCACGAGCGTTAATATATTACGACGGACAGATCGATATGTCATAATGTCACTGTATTTCTTTAAGCATGTTTTTCTTTTTTTTTTTGTATATTGGCACCTTGTTTTTATACATATTCCTGTAATTTGTTATCCATTCATTGTGATATTGTGTATTGTGTATTGTGCTATGTATTTTGTGTGCATTGAATAAATGTTTTATCTATCTTATCTATCTATCGGCAATAATGTCTAATTTCATGATTCATTCATAATCTGTTCTCAAGAAGACAGCAAACGTGTGATCATCTGTGGAAAGCATATACAAGTAGCATGTCTTAGCCTGCTTCGTAGATCTAGTGGTTGCAAGCGCTACTGCTAAGCATCAGGTCCTGGGTTCGATTCCCGGGTCGGGTTTCTATCTGGAATTTCTCAGTAGCAGCCCTGAGTCTGGATTGTGCCCGGTTGATGGTAATAGGCTCGCCCCCTATTACATGGGACTTAAACATAACTGCCGAAATGTGGGTGTACAAAAGGTACACCTCTGCCCTATCCTTCGGGAAAACACTGCGTGATGTTATGTTATGTTATGTTATGTTATGTCTTAGATTAAAGGCTCCCGCAGACAGGCGCAACGCGACAGCGCAATTCAGCACAATTTCTAAGAAAACTTGATGGAAAGTGTCGCGCTGCCTGTCGCGCCCGATATATCGCACCGGTCTGTACGAGCCTTATTGCAAATTGGTCGGTACAAATATCTGTACCTACGGCTAACAAGAGATAACAAATTCTGGACCAGAAAAGAAGAGTATATTTGTAAACTTACTTGTAAAACTTTTCCGGCCCAACACTCCATCAGCTAACTCCGATCTTGGCATGTCATCTTCTTTTTTCATTGCTATGTTGGGTGTTGGGTATATGTTTTTGCTTTTTTACCGATATATAGGTTTATTGCAAACAAAACTACTTTGATTTACACTGTCTTCCTAAAATTTTGGATTTCAAAGCAGAATATAGTAATATCCGTATTTTATTTCCTATGAACGTATGTTCTCCTGTTTGCATAAAAATATACTGCTTAATAATGGAGCGGGAAGTACCTATTTTTACTAAAGCAAGTATGTACCTACCCACTGTTTTATTTTGAATCGATTAGGTAAAACTGTAGTTATATTATTAAACTGTAATTACATATTGTTACATTTATATCAATATTGGTTTAATGATAAATTATTTTTATTTCTGTAAGTAGGTTTGTACAAACACTTTTACACAGCAATTATATTTTTTTAAAACTACACAGATGATGTCGGCGTTTGCTACTCTGACAAGAAAAGCCGAAACAAACTCAGACGTCACAGTCTCTTTTAAAGTCCAGGCATAATCTTGGTCAGATGATGTAAATACCATGTAAATTGGTGTCTGAAATAGTATATTTGATGAAAAAAGCACACAGATTGAGTGGACCTGTACATTCAGTGCACGCATTTGTCAGTAGTCGTGCAGCTCAACTCAGGAATTAAGGAGTTTAACGATTCAACAAACAATACCAAAGAAAGGACATTTGGGTAGGACGCAAAAAATAAAAATACTCAAACTGCCAAACCAAGTTAAAAACTAACTGAATAAAACAAAAACAAAATTAAACAATGACCCACATAGTCTTCACATTTACAATAATTAAAATAATATACATCACAGAGTAAATATTCATATTATTGCATAAATAAAATTCATCAATGTAAATGTGTATAGAATAATCCGGACATAATCTTGATCAGATCACTTGAGGACCATTGAGAGGTTGGTGTCTGAAATGGTATTTTGAGGAAAGAACCACACAGATTTAAGTGGACCTGGCAGTCAGTGCACGCATTTGACAGTTACCGTGCAGCTCAACTCAAAACATAAGGAGCTCAACGATTCGACGAACAATACCAAAGAGAAGACATTTGGGTAGGCCGCATTAAGTACCCAAACTGCCAGACCATCATTAAAACTAAGAAAAAAAATTAAAAATACCCACATAGTCCTCACATTTATAATAATTAAAATAATATAATACTTTACAAAGTAAATATTCACATTGTTTATGTAAAATGGTATATAGAAAAAGAAAATATAAATAGCTAGCAAAAAAAAAGTAAAAAACAATATTCACTGCTTTATTGGAGCAGCTCAATCCCAAGCCTAAATTTGTCCTCAATATAGTCTTTATCAGTATAAAAGGAAGTTTATTATAAAAACGTATACATTGGCATGTGTGGCATCGAGCTACCTATTTTTTTTTTTAGCCTGGTTGTAGGAACAACACATTTGTGTTTGTTCCTAGTATTTACATAATGGATATCAATGAATTTTTTTTAACAAATATATTTATGTTTATGTGCATACAAAACACACACACACACATATTATTGTTCCACATTAACATAAACAATGGAAACAAATAATAAAATTAACGATATATATTTAATCGAGTCTGAAATAATTCCCATTTTGCACTCCTAAAAATTATATTGAACACTCTGATATAATGATTGCGTCTCTTTCTGTGTTTTTTCACAATTTTAATTTTAGGGTCGTAAAAATACTATACAGCCAAATAATTGCAACCAACTTGGACGAAGAGCGGTTGGTCACAGTTCTAAGCTTTTATTTTTTTTTGTTCCCAGGTGGAAAATCCTCATGGAGGGTCTGTCAGACTCTTACTGACTAAAAACCACCCGGTGTTCCCCTCCCACACTTGCACCGGGGATCATGGGAAAATTATTTCACTTACAATATTTAGGTGAAAGGTCAAAGGCCCGATGTATGACGTAAACGAAGCAAGAGAAGTATGTAAGATTCGTAGCAGATGGTGTTCTGTAGTTTCTACCTACCCCCATAGGAAAAAGGCGCATATTTATGACTGTATGTGCATTTAGGTGAAAAACAAAGATGCCACAATCAACGTGGCCACCTACTGGGCTCAAATAATATCAAATCAATCAAGAATAATATAAACAAGTACCGTCGACACGAAAAGAAGTAGATACATATTATTTACTTTTTCTAAAGACATTCAAGACGCCTTTAAGACGCTGACAACACCTAAACCGCGGTCACTGTCAGATTGCATAGAAAAGAAAGAGAAGCGCGATGACACAACACTTGTAATTTATTGCAAAATATGAAGCAATTATCTATTTACTCAAAATTGAGTTGAGTAATCGAAAATAAAAAACAACCAGGTTCTGCATTCAAATAAGACGTTCTTGTTATTAATTAAATAGTACGTATCGTATGTTGATTTAAATGCAGATATTTTGGATTAGAACTCAAGGTAAGAGGTTAGTTTAACGATAATTTGTGTCCAGATTTGTTTTTCAAAACGTGTTTTGGTAACAACCAAGTTCTGGGAAATCTGTTCAATATTAACATATATTTTTCCCGCTACCACAAACTATACAGATTTGACATTTTTTTTTTCTTAAGAGAATCCTTTTTTAGTCAATTGGATCTTGTCAGCGCCTTAAGTTTAAAAACAGCATGGACGCGGACGTTTTTTTGAAACACACCGTAGCCTGACTAGGCTTCTTTGTACAAGGACGGCGCTTAGGACGGCGAGTGGAGCCCTAAACGCCGTCCGTACCGCGGGATACGTTCGATATTCCATACAAGACGATAGTCTTAGTAGTTTCTGAAATAAGCAGCTGTGACCTGTTATGCGGGTCGTCGGAAAGTCCGGAAGGGATACCGAGGCCCCTGTCAACACAGGCAACGGATGGAACACGGGTAGGTTTTAGTCAGTAAGAGTCTGACACACCCTCTCGCTCTGCCCAGAGCGGGAGAAGTAATTTGATAATCTCTCACCCAAAAAAAAAAACCTGACCTGACCTGTGACAAGGCAAATGAGCAAAGTAGGGTAGGTACCCTACTTTGCTCATTTGCCTTGTCACAGGTCACAGCCTTATACACACCACACACACAGCCTGTATACGAGTAGTTTGAGAGAGCGGATAAAATATATGTTAATTTTGAACATATTTCTCAGAACTTGGTTTTTACCAAAACACGTATTAAAAAAAAAACGTCGATACAAATTAACGGTAAACTAACCTTGTACCTTGAGTTCCAATCCAAAATATCTGTATTAAATATCAGCGTACGTTACGTATTTAATTAATAACAAGCACGTCTTATTTGAATGTAGAACTTGGTTGTTTTTTATTTTCAATTTCTTTACGCAATTTTGAGTAAATAGATAATTGCTTTATATTTTCCAATACATTACAAGCGTTGTGTCATCGCGCTTCTCTTTCTTTGCTATACAGTCTGACAGTGACCGTGGTTTAGCAGTTGTCAGCGTTAAATATAACAACTGAATCGGGGGCAATGTTTAAATATTTTTAAGTGTAGCTTTAAATCTAAAATAAAGTACTATCGTATTAACTACGACAGCCTCGTTGGTCTAGGGGTCGTAAGCTCTACCGCTGAGCATGAGGTCTTGGGTTTGACTCCCAGGTTGGGCAAAGTGTTATTGGGTTTTTCCATTACGAATTTCTCAGTAGCAGCCCGGAGTCTAAATTTGTGCCTGGTTGAAGGCTCGCCCCATATTACAAGGGACTTAAACATATCTGGCGAAATGTGGGTGTACTACAGGTACCTACACCTCTGTCTAGCCCTTCGGGGGTTACATACAGGCGTAATGTTATGTTATGTAAAATAAACTGAAACGTCGAAAGTCACACACACCTAATATTTTATTGTTGAAATAAATCAACAAAAAGCTAAGAATACATTCAAAAAATAAACACAAGACATTTCCATACAAACTGCTTCCTTATCAGTATGATCAAATAAAATCTATACCCAATTCGAGAGGAATAAAGGACGTTAGCACGTTTTTTATGGCGCCTTATCGTGCAAAACGATTGTCAATGTGAAGATTGAACCAATTACGTGAACAAATGTATGTATGGCTCGTCTTTTATTCGATACATATCTAGAAGGTTCGATGGAAGTAAGGGGAGGATTGGGGTAAGGAAATTGTGCGTGTGCAGAAACTTCTTTGAATAAATCTAATGTTATTGGTGTTCAAAGGCAAAATCAATATAAGTATTTTATTTCACATACAGTTATTTGAACACTTATGAAAAAACGTCAGCTCTGCACAGAAACTACACAGTTACTCTTTTACAAATAATTGGCTTTTACAATATTCCTAAATAACAGTGTTAATTGCTATGGGGGGACGGTGTAGGCTTGTCAACAAGTACCAGGGGGTCTACCCCTTAAGCATGTACTGCGTAGTTTCGGCCGAGATTACGGGCGCTTTCTACTCTGTATCACATACGGACATAAGACTAGTTCGGGGCCCGAACTAAATCAATGACAACACGATATGACAGTTGTCCCTACTCCCGATGTGTGACAACACGATTTGACAATTGTCCCTATTCCCGATGTGTTTTGGTCCCTTTGGACTGATCACCGAAAGGACGTTTATTTTTTGAGAGATTCGTCGATAGAACGTTTCACCTATTGACGTTTCGCCGACAGAACCTTTCATATGCGTCACTTTCGACGACAGCCCTTGATAGCAAATATTTTAGGTTGGCAGCTACAGCGAAGGATAATGTAGGGTTAGGTTAGGTTAGAACAGTGACCATTAAACGCGCGAAGGCGAGCGAGCGAAGTGAACGTGTCGCGGCAGCGACCACCAAGTGCCAGATCCCCTCTATTACTGTCGTTGAAAGTGACGTATATGAAAGGTTCTGTCGGCGAAACGTCCATAAGTGAAACGTTCTATCGACGAATCTCTCAAAAACGAAACGTCCTGTCGGTGATCAGTCCAAAGGAGAAATGACTGTCGGAGAACGGTTGCAGACTCGAATTTGACAGTAGTTTTTACGTATCAACTACTTTCGGACGTGTCCGCATTTTTTCTTACGGACGAGAGTAGACCCTCAGATACAGAAAATTGTCAACAAATCTACAGTCTACAAGGCCTATGTTAAATTGGAATGTTAATGTCTGTTAGATAATTGTAAGAAATAATGCACTGCACACTTGTTCTACACTGTCATCGGCTATTTCAAACAAAATCAAATATTGATTTACTGTAATAGGTAACATGCAAGTAATTCAAAACTTGTCCATTATTTAAATATACAATTGTGTAGGAGTCAAGAAACAAATTCGGATTCATTAAAAAAAAATGCATTATTTATTTTATAATTCATTTCTTTATGTTGCGTTTTTTGGTGGAACGGAACGCAAACTCAAAACGCGTCGTTTTCGGCAATGCCGGAAGTGACGAAAGAAACTATGTTAATAAAAATCTATTCTTGGCAAAGTGCTTGAAATCTCACTAAGGTAAGTTAGGAAGTGCGATTTCTGCTTGAATAAATCACAACAAATAATTTAATTTATATGATTTGGGGCTACACACAGATGTAAACAAAGAAGTTTTGTGGTAAATGACGACACACTATGCCCGCGACAAAAACGGACGTTTTAACAGTAGTAGAAAATTGTTGGAGTTTCATAATAATTTTGAGCAACAAGCAGTAGTTGAATTTAACTGTTAATACTTTTCTAGGGTTTATAATGCTGTCTATTAGTGAAAAAAACAATACATCCATATTCCCTATTGAAATGATTTTTTTTTCTATACTTTGATTGAAAAGTTAAATAAACTTTAAACTGTTTTATCAAAATTGGGTATAGGTAATTAGGAAATAACATATCTAACAAATTAAAATAAAACTTTCCGAATAGCATTCGCAAGTTGAGATTGAACGGAATAAATTATTAATAACTCCTCATCATAAAAATGAAAGAATATAAATCCGCCATTCCGTTTAAAACTTCCATCTCGTAAAATCTTGAAGTTTCCGCTCCGGAAGTAGTCGGAGTTCGGAATTCAAATTCGAAAAATACGTTCCTTTCCGCTTCCGGCGTTTGATTCCTTCAGTGATACGATGTTTCCTTCGCGCTCTGTTGTATTCGCGTTTTTGTTATTGTATTCGATACTTTTTTTTTTTTTGGCTTGGAAATCATCAAATAATTATACGGCCCACTCCCTCTCACAGAGAGGAGGCCTGTGTCCCAGAAGTGGGAAATAGGTACTTTTAATTCATTGGCAATCTTTCAAGGGGTGACACTTATGAATATTAGCAACTCTTAATATGGGATCAAGTCTAAAATATTTTGAATTCAATGCTTATAATAGTGTAAAATTGGGTGTAGGAAAAACCGCCAAGAGCGAATATGTCATTACCTAATGTGCGGTTTTATAATTTCTACCGTGGCGTTATTATCGTGGACGTCGACGTCCACGTCCACAAAATGTATAAAAATACGTGCACGCTATAACGTTATCGTGGGCGGCAATTTAAAAACATCTTCACTATATTTTCATACATTTTAACTCCCTGTGTCCCTGTTTATCGTGATACCGTGGCTGGAGGGACAGGCGTATAAAATAGCCGTGTATCCTTGCGGGTCGAGGACGACAGAAAAATTATTATCTGGAATGCATAATAATTCAATTTGCCTTTTTTTTGAGCAAACTTTCAAGAGGAATTGGTGACGGTCAGGTGGCGTTTATAGCCTAACTCCAGCAAATAATGCAAAAGCGGTACCTGTGCTTCTCCTGGCGAAAGTCTTGAAGAATCCTTCTGTGCAGGTGGCCACCTTGCTTGCCCGTACACAGGTCACTTGAAAGTCTATATTTTGGATTTAATCGGACGCGGGTTATTATTTTTAATTTTGAAAACGTAGCACAGTATATCCCCAAGGATTACGGGATAACGTAATAAAGTTTGCGGTTTTGCGGACGCGATGAACTGAGATTGAAAAAACGTGGTTTGCGGTGAGACGAAATTCTTCCGTTCGGCGCCGGTGCACTATGACGTCTGACAGCCATCATTAGCTGTCACTAGCCGCAGGATTCTCTAAATCCCGCGACACACAATATCCGCGGCTGCAATATAAGCCTAAGACAGACTACAGACACCTTATAAACCGTCCACAATCAAAAAAATGTAAGGGGCAATAACTTGCCACACCAGTGGCCGTCCACGATAATATCTACATGTTAGAAATTATAAAAGCGCACATGAGGTAATGCTATTCGCACTCAGCCGCTTTTTCTTACAAGCATTTTTACACAAATATTTATTTATTATTTATATATTTAACAGTTTATGTACACACATATAAACAGACAAGAAGAAAGGAACAGAAAACAACGTACAAAGGTGATGCTTATTTCTAAAGAAATCTCTTCCAGCATACCTGCGATAGGACAGTAGACAAAGAGATGTAGACACCGTGTGTAAGAGTAGAAGAGAAAACAAAATACATAAAAACAAAAAAAGACTATTTACTAATTTAAATATACAATAAGAGAATATACTTACATAAATACATACTTCTAAAATAAATATCACTAAAATACTTATATGTAATTAATAGTATAAAATAATAAATACATAATAATTATGCAACTATGGCAAAGTGGAAAGATAGTTTTCTTTCACTCTTCTTTTAAAAACATCAACAGTTTGGCAGTCCCTAATAATATCTATAACTTTCTAATAACTTTCGGGTCTAACGGACCAACCTCAACGCGAATACAAAAATATATAAACAGCTTTGCATACACGCCTTTCACAACGAGACATTTGTTCGGAAAATTGGAAAATTATATCGCACATAAGTCTATGTTGGAAACAATAATGTTATATGTTGTCGCTTTGGACTGGTGTGGGGTGGCAGGATTGTGGTGTTGATGGGACAGCCGTTACAGGAATATTGGGCCCGTTTGTATAGATGACTTTTGTAATACTTATTATTTGTTTTGTTGAGGTATCCAGACAGGAAACAGACGCAACCGCTAAAAATAAAACTTAAAATGTATGTAAAATATTTTAACTGATCCGCTAAAAACTTATTGAACAACTATTGATAGACACATCAAAATAATGAATCTCTATAAAATATTTTTAGCTTCTTAGAAGCAACATTTTTAAATAATTGAGCCTCTTTTCAACTTTTCGACCATCTTTTTATCCGACTTTAAAAAAGGAGGAGGTTATAAGTATCTTCTGTGTATTTTTTATTAGGCAGAGGTGTACCTGTACACCCACATTTCGCCACTTGTGTTTATTTTCCACGTAATAGGAGGCAAGAACCCAGGCTGCTACTGAGGAATTGTTGAAAAAAAATCCAATATTACTTTGCCCGACCCGGGAATCGAACCCAGGACCTCATGTTCAGAAGTAGCGCTTGCGACCACTACACCAACGAGGCAGTCAGTTAAAAGAACATCTTTGAGTTAAAAATGCAATCATCATTAGAAGACCAAAAAGTTTTTAGGGGATCAATTAAATATTCCCTGTTCTTCATTCATCAAACTACCTTGGTTTTGTGAGCAGAATACACTATTTTATCACGATATATTATGGTATTCAGAATAATATGACGTAATGTCTCCACCGCTGTCATACGTGACATTGATTTGCTTCTTTTAAGTTGTGGATGGCGTTTGCTAGAGAAGGTCAAGAAGCTATTTTAATAACGGTGTATTTTTGCAGAAGAGCAGTAGTGGCTCTGTGGTAACGACCCCGACTTACAAGTCATGGTCATGGGTTCGAACCAAGGCAGGCGCTTTACTTTGCCTAAATAATTTCATGACCACTGCTCTCAAAACGGTGAAGGAAAACTTCGTGAGGAAACCGGCATGTCTTAAAAGCAATAATCAAAGACATGTGACATCTACAAACTCATACTGGGCCAGCGTTGTAAATAACAACCCACTCCCTCTCGAAGAGAGGAGTTCTGTGTCCCAGCAGTGGGGCCATTAAAGGCTGATTTTGACGCTTTTTTGCACTGCTTATCTGTGCGTATGTCTGTTAAACATAGTGATAAAAATTTAAAAGAGTATGCTTAGATGGTTTGATCATGTTGAGAGGATGAGTGAAAGGCGACTAACAAAAGGTTTGATTAACGAGGCAGATGTGATTGGAAACGCCGGGAAAGGACGCCCTAGAAGGACTTATAGTGACCATAATGTTGATGTTCCTCAGAAAGATCAGGTGCGTTGTACTCGCGACCAGCGTGTATGTATGTCCAGATGTATGAACGTAAACGAAGCAAAAGGAGTACATAAGGATCGTAGCATAGCAGGTGGCGTTCTGTAGTTTCTGCCTACCTCCAAGGAGAGAAGGAGTGAGTTTGTGTATGTATCTGACAAATTTTAGTTAACGAGCAGCCACCAAACACACAGATTTTGTTGCAGTTCATCAAACATTACTAGTCTTTCTCGATTACTTACCTACATAACAAATACATACATACATAAACTCACGCCTACCCATGGCGGTATACTCCTTATATATCCCTTTCGCTGTCAATACGACGTTTAAACTAACCAAACAACCGATCAAACTTACATAGAACTTATGTAGAGTTTCTTCTGCTAATTCTTCATCGGAAATCACACTTAGGAATGGACAATTCTCTAACTCTAATTATAATTTTAGACTTTTAAATTGCATGTCAATTGGCTCCTTCGTCTTCTCCGCAGTAACGATGATTCCATTTATAAGTTTGACCAGGATTCGGCTACTTCGACAGCGTTAACGATGACCTCGCAAGGTCTTCCATAGTGCAGGTGAAATATTGCACAGAGAGCACAAGAGGTGAGGCAACGTCTGTGATGTGGCTCCACAGTAGCACTGTGGCTCATCGGAGTACAGCCCATCTAAATATGTTGTACCTGCAGTGGACAACTGGTTTCTTAGCTGGTTAATTTTCAGGTAGGCCATGGCAGTTGATGGCCCTCTGGGAGGTTTCTGAAGGCTCAACATAGTCAACGGTATTATTCGTCGAATCGTTGACCTTCTTTAGTTCTGAATTGAGCTGTACGATACCTGACAAATGCGTGCACTGACTGGATAAGTCCACTCAATCTGTGTGGTTCTTTCCTCAAAGAAACATTTCAGATACCAGTCTACATGGTCTTCACAAAATCTGACCAGGATTATGTCTGGACTTTAAAAGAGACTGTGACCTCTGAGTTTGTTTCGGCCTTTCTTCTCAGAGTAGTCAGATAGGAAACGCCAAACTCATCTAGTTTTTTATATATGATTGACGTGTACAGTAAAAGTGTTTGTACAAACCTACTTACAGTAAAATCATTTATCAGCTGTAGGGTGATGTTAATTTGAGCAAACGATTTGAATTTGAGCCAAAAAATATTCCTATAATATTCTTAGCTACATACAGCATAACTCTTGCCGCCCCTAATGCAGATAGATGTAGTGCAGAAGAGGGATTTTTGATAGCGCTCCGACTGCGAGGGACGCAACTATTTATATTGAATTTGTTATGTTAAACCATTTATTATTTCGCGTTTGCCAAACGATTTCCTGCATACGTCACTGTTTATTTTGTCATTTGTTTTGGGAGACCTATTTGCAAAGGTAGGATCGATGTTGAATGAGGCCTGACTCTGAGATATTGGGTCAGATTAAGTTTTCTAAGATTCCAGGGCAAAACAGTGCTGAAAAACTGGGTATTTTACGAGTAATATCTGAGAAAAAGATTTTTAAAATGGAAATAAAACAAAACTCAAGAGACGTTTTGGGAAGTAATTTAAAATACTTAAGTTTAAATAAAACAAAATATTTTTCGCGTCGTTAAAATTGGCATGCTTAAAAAAATTAGTTATTTTTAAAGTCGGTTTACGGACGATAATTTTACGTGATAACGAGAGAGAGATGCGTCACAAGCCGAACGCTTAGGCCGATTGTGCCTCTCTATCGCTAGTTCCGCGCTCTCGCTTGCACGCTCGGTTCAGGCGGCATGTGACACTTTTTTGTCATCGATTTATAAGACGTTATCACGTCAAAACGTGCCTTCTCTAAAACAACGTTTTCTCTGCTAAAGCACTTCAAAAGTTGGTAGCCAAAAATATCTTGCTCTAACAATTGCTCACTTAAGGAAAACCTCGCAAAAATAATTTCAGAACCTGTAACGCAGTATCTTCACGGCTCAATTCCCACAATATTTGATAACAAGACAACGAAAACACGACCAATTCAATCTCACTTAAGGCGATGTATTGTAAAGGGAGCCATACGTGTACCTTACTTCGCCTGAAGCAAACGACACCAAATTGGGAAAGAACAAATTACATTTGATTTTATTTTACAATTTCTTTTCGATAGCTGCGTCTTAACAATATCTTATGTAATGTTTGGGGGAGCTTGGACCTTGTCTGTAGATATTAAGGTTGAGGTTTGAGTGTGTTGTGGAAAGCGGGATCTTTCATGTCTGGTGAAAACATAAGGAATTTCATTTTAGTTGGAAAAGTGACTGGTCAGGGGATCTAAGAAAATGTTTTTACTAAAGGAACATAGTACTCACTTATTTTAGTTAATTGCTGAAAATAGTCGAACCATACAAAATAACATTTGTCGTCAAAAATATTACTTACTTTTGAGAACGAAAACTAATAATATTGGCCAAGCAACTGCCCAAGCACTAAGAAGTCGGATTGGTGAGCTAAAGTGTAAAAATTTATAATAAAATAAATACAATAGGTATGACCATTTCATTACACAAAGTGATAGCGACTAGCGAGCACATGCCAGATTACTCCACTGAATTAATAATTCGACTTTAAGTAAAATTTCCAGCTTAAAGCTGCTAGTATTAAAATGTTTGTGGAATATTGACACTGACAACTCTTGAACGAGGTTAAGAAGCAGTTAATTTAGTTTAATTTAAAATGCAGTTGGTCCACCTGATGGTAAAGGCGACCGCTGTTAATGGAGTTAGACACTTTGCAACACTTTTTTTTTTGTTTTGGTTGGGTTTTTGTCTTGGCGGAGCGGGAGGCTCGCGAGAGAAGTTATTTGATGATTTCCCAACCAAAACAAAAAGTGTTGCAAAATGTCTAACTCCATTAACAGCGGTCGCCTGTAAAGCAGTATATTCACGGCTCAATTTCCACAATATTTGATAACAAGACAACGAAAACACGACCAATTCAATCTCACTTAAGACGATGTATTGTAAAGTGAGCCATACCTTACTTCGCCTGAAGCAAACGACACCAAATTGGGTGCGGAAGGAGCGGGAGTGTGTGTCAGACTCCTACTGACTACAACCCACCCGTATTCCTTCCATTGCCTGTATTGCGGGGGCATCGGTGACCCATAAGTACCTTCCCGCGACCCCAGCAGGCATCGGCCCTAGTGGACCCCTACATTTGTGCTGACATCTCTTTGAGGCACGCGTGGAATACGACGCGCCGTCGACCCGGGCCTGGTCCTTGCCGGACGGTGAGCTACCCATTGCTCACCGTCCGCAAGCCCGCGCCTACGGTGGCCGGAAATCCGCTTGGGATTCCCGACGCCTAGGGCGTCTCCTTCGGCGGCTAGGGGCGAGAGGGCGCGAAACATGCCTTTCCCTCAACCGTCCCGCCTCCTCCTTCGCGAGCATTACTGCTTCGCAGAAGGAGGTGACGGCTGCCCTTGCCCTCTCGCTCCGTACCATGGCCTAAACCAGGGCCGGACGTGAGAGATCTCTGCCGCCGATCGCCTCCACGAGGACACGGCGGTGCTCTGCCCAGGCCGGGCAGACTTCCACCGTATGCTCCACCGTATCCTCCGGGCGATCCACGCAGTGGTGACACCCGGACGTTTCCTCCCGCCTTATCCGATACAGGAACCTCCCGAAACTGCCGTGTCCGGTGAGGACCTGCGTCAGGCGGAAGGTGAGGACGCTGTGGCGCCTCTCTAGCCACTCCTCAAAGAGGGGACTTATCGCCGCAATCGTGGCGTGCCCAGCACACTTTGCAACACTGCGCTTCGAACTTACGACTTTTACCTAGCTCACCAATCAGATTTCTTAGTGCTAGGGCAGTTGCTTGGCCAATACTTCGAGAAATTCACCCTAAAAAACGTACAGAACGAAATCCCGTATATTTCACACTCGAGCCTAATGTTCAATACTTGATGTACACCAAATGTGATCTCCTGACAACAGGGGTGTTCGTTATTGATGTCTCTCTCAGATCAGCATGTCTGATCTCGGTAACCGCCCTGATTTAGCAACACCCTTTACATATGCAGATGGCAGGGGTTTCTAAGTGATTCGCGGTATGTTTACGAAGAATGTGAGGATTAATGGAAGAAAAATATCGGAAGATTGTGTTTGGTTGACACAATTTTCTGATCAGACTGACTTATTACTTAAAAATTTTAAGGTAAACGTAAACTTTTACAATTTTTGTAAATATGTGGGCACCATGCGCACAATTAAATTATCTGTTAATGCTTCATTTTTCATTATTTTTACCTATTTTGGTTTAGTAATTTTGTTCTAGATGCATCGTCTTCACAGGCCATGGGTCATTTAACAAATACCTCTTTGTCATAGAAGTCACAGATAGTCCGCTGTGCATGAAGGACGACGAGACAGCAGCACATGTGCTACTGAACTGACCGTTGGATGCCACATACAGGGCAAAGTACTTCGGTAACCCAGGTACCCTCCGCGAGATGTTCAGTAACACCAAGGCGTTGCTGGCCTTCCTTGAGGAGCTGGGGTGGATCGAATAATCGATTGGGAACCCGTACGCAAAATACGCGCATTGACGTGGAGTTGCGGACACCAGCCCGTCCTACCTATTACCTATTATCGTCTTCACATATAATTATATAATTCATGTATATGTATAATACAAAATATTGTAAAACATTTTAAAAGAGTAACGGTGGAGTTTCTTTCCCGATCTATATGAAACTACCTTTTGGATTTGATGATGATGATGATGATGGATGATTTGTGGATGACTAGAATGTATTCTATTTTTTTGTAAATTTTGACGTTCAAAGGTGCCTTTTATATGCATATTTGAAATAAATAATTTGACTTTGACTTTGTTGATATCTATTTCTGCTGCTAAGCACTAATTTGAAGGGTGCCGGTGTAAATAGACACATTCGTGATAAAATCAAACGATTTCAAATAAACCAAATACAGGCACTTTTGAATTGTCAAGGGGTCGGTCAGTAAGAAAGATGAAGCTAGTTGCCCATTCTAAAGTGTAGTAGGTTCCTATGGAGAAGAACGGGCAAGAAACTCCACGGTCTCTTTTAAATTAAAATATTGTTACAAAAATATTGTTTACATCATTCATATTGAAAGTATACACGTGAGAGCAATGTAGAAAGATGTGCACGTTAAAAGTGTCCGTAACAAAGATAAAAACAATTGATATATTAAAATAAGCCATGGCAGCTAAGAAATGACCAGTCCCAACTGACGGCGCCCGTTCACGAACATGACGCATGGATCAGCACCATTTTGAAGGGAACTTAATGATCCAACACACACGCCACCAGCGAGACATTTGAGTAAACATTACATACTCTCAGCTGCCAGGGCATATTCAAGTCAATGACAGACGTACCCAGTAAATGGTAGCTTTATAGTAGGTACCAAGTGCTCACACATGTGCTCACGTTTAGTGGGTATTCATAATTTTCATTTTCAGGCAAATGAAATACAATACAATAATATGAAAATGGAAGGGATCGTGGCTAAATAATAAAAGCCGCATGGGTCGATCGAAGGTTAAGCTACGCTTACCCTTCGATCGACGGACGGGCCCTGGATGGGCGACCATGCATTACATATCCTTGCTCCTCCATGCCTCGGAAAGCACGTAAAGTTAACTGGTAGTAAGACACCCGAAAGTCTGACAACCAATCTTACAAAGGGTATCGTATTACACAGTTACTGGGTTCTGGAAGTTTGATAAGTAGTCGCTCCATGTAATATAAGAAAGAAAGAAAATGTATTTATTGGGACTCACACAGGAGATCACAAATTAAACTAAAAAAACACTCATAGAGACATAAAAAAAAACAAAGTAAAATTAAAACAAAAACAACAGGCCAAAAGGCTCCTACCTCAGCATAATGCTGCGGTACTTAAAAAATAAGTGTCGCAGCGCTGGTATTCTGATAGGGCCCACTGTGATGTACGGATAGATACAGAAATAAATAAATAATGTACTGGTATTTAGCTCCATCCGATTAAACTGGACGCCGACCCCAACACAGTTGGGCAAAGGCTAGGCAGATTGACTGACTGATTATATATTTATCTGGCAAATGAAAGTTATCAACACCCACTAAAAATGCCTTTTGTACTTATCTACCAAAATCAACATTCGACTCTACGCACACCTGCCAAAATCTTCTACAATTCTAAATTGCGTCTCCACAAAATGACCGAAGGGTCTTATTCCGCGCACGTCTGTCTGTGATTCGTCATGTCTCTACGTCTCTACAAATATCTCTATACGGACGTCTCTATCCTTCAAACAGTGGGTCGTATTCGTCACTTTTATACCTTTATATTTACCTAGGCGCACGTAAAAGCCGATACGTAGAGCGGGGAAGGGGTAGAGACGGGTTTTGAAAAAAGGAGTTGGATATAGGCCGTTGTATTCTATATTATAAAGGTAAAATTTGTGAGTTTGTACCGGGTAATCTTTGCAACTACTGATCTTATTCCGAGAAAAGTATTGTCGAGTATCATAGGACACTATTTATTTTAAAACAAGATACTTCACACAATCGAATTCGCGGGCATAAGCTAAGGCTAATATAACTAATATACTATACCTATACACACAAAGCCACATCTAAATATATAAATTTACCTTTTAAAGGGCTGCTATGTCCAACAATTCTAGTTATATCTTTATACTTTGTTTTCTTCTTGCAAATATGAAATCATATTATTATGCCATATACACATATACATAAATAAACACACAATTAAACTCTCTAATCATTTATAATAATATTGAATTGCTTGAATATCTTCCTCTCACCTAATGTTGCTGTGCCGAAAAAGGTTTTCGTTTGGTGGGCCTTTGGGATATTGACGACTAATCGAAGATGAATTGCAACTGGCAACTTTAATCAGTTAAATAGATACAGCCCTGTTAAAGACAGGCAGAGGTAGTCGATAATAGTGGAGTCCCTTTGCTGTGAGTAGGAATTTAAATCTTAACAATGACCTACAAACGCTTTTTTTTTTCAACTTTGTTTTTTCGACTGTCTTGATTGATGGTCTAAGCAGCCGCAAGCGCGACAGCTGAGCTATGGTCCTGTCATGATTTTAAATACTAAATATAAAATTGAAAGTATGTAATTTGCTTCAAATGATTTTTGTATCAGGGTGGTTATAAAATTTAAAAGTATGTAATTTGACAAAAAACCAGTACTTTTACGGTAACCGTAAAAGTACTGGTTTTTTAACAAAATCGAATGGAAAACATGGTATATTTGGCGTGCCGCGTAGTTGCTAAGTTAGTTCTCTTCGAGCCTCGCAATCTAAAGGTTGTCTTTAAGAAGTCTAAAGTCTATACTGATATTATATTGAGAGTTTGTTAAATATTGCTATATATCAAGTTTGTATGTGTGCAAGAATATAAATTCAGAAATATTCGTACTGACAAGGCGTTTTCATTTCAGTTCTGAGTTCGATTCCTAGGTCTGGCAAAATGTAATTGGGTTTATCTATCAGGAATTTAATTTCTCAGTTGCAGCCCGAAGTCTGGACTTATGCGCGGTTACTCGCCCTTTAAGTATAACATGGGACTTAAACTTAACTAGCAAAATGAAAGTCAACTATCTCTGCCAAAGACAACCACCTGTAGGTATATATTTGGGAAGGGTTTTCCTTTAGGAAATATCTACACGTTGTTGTTTTTTTTTTTCAAGAAGAAGAGCGGAGTTTTGGGGTACAGTCTTATGTAATTTTGACGTTCAAAAGTACTGATTCTCAGCCTAGTTTGAATAAATTACTTTTGATTTTAAAACTTTCAAAATGCCTGTTCTATACCTTAGTAAGTCCTTTCACAATAACATTCACAGTATCACGTATTCGTCATTCGCAGCGCGGGCGCGGCCTGTATGCCTTATTGTGGCAAATCGTGACGGATTTTTACGAGAAGTCGCGACATCGCGCGTCTTGGACACTGATGCCTAATGAAAGATTTTTTTTACGACTTCGCGCGGTTATGTAGCCTGTGTTTACCGTAAAATACTGGAAGACGTTGATATAGCAGATTTTTCTGCAGATAGTATGGAGAAAGATATATTATGAAAAGCAAGGAAGAAAATAATAAGCCCAGACATAATAATATGCCTGCCAGGGTCGCGTGGAAGTTCGAAAGGGTTGCCGAGGCCCCTGGCGACACAGGCAACGGAAGGAACACGGGTGGGTTTTAGTCAGTAAGAGTCTGACATACCCTCCTGCTCCGCCCAGAGCAGGAGAAGTTATTTGATAATTTCCGACCTAAAAAAAAAAACAATAATAATATGTAAGTCGAGCCGTATGAATAATGCGTATTCTATACCTGCTAACTAGCTGACTATAACTAGGTATAAAAAGGTGAAGTAAAAAAAAACTTTATAGTTTGCCTGCCAGCCAATTGTTATCATCTCTCATATTTTTCACAAGCTTTTGCCCGCGGCTTCCCCACGTGGATTTTGGAAAATATCCCACGGGAACGTAATGCCGGGGATTAAAAGTATAGTTACCCAGTAATGTTATTACCATCTAGCATGCATGTCTTTCTTGTATGTATGTCACAACATGTTTAAGCAAATAAATATTATCTTATCTTATCTATACTATCCGTGTGCCAAATTTCATCCAAATCTGCTCAGGCGTTTTTGCGCTAATCCGGAACATCCAGCTAACAGACATACGGATAAAAATTCTACGTTACTGTTTTAACAAAACAGTAACGTAGAATTTTTATCCGTAAAATGTATAGATAAAAATATGTCATACAGTACATTTATTACTCTAAATGTATATTTACGCAACACAGGCAGTTGATAGATTTTTTATAATATAAAACCATAGGCACCCCTAAGATTTTATTTTACTTCACCCCACAGAAAAATCATTGTGGTAAACCCTTAATAACTTTATTTGGCTTCGACAGAATACCCAATAAAACATACGATGGACAATTTGTGAGCAATACCCTACCTCTAAGGAAGTAGGGTGCCCAAGTTATAGGCCACATAAAACTGGGACACCCCGTATATGCGACAACTGGATTGACCACACTTTACTGCCGGAAAATGGGATAGTAAAATTTTTATACCGTCCTTTACTTACGGTGAATTTGGCAGAATGTTAAATGATTGGTAAAATTATTTTTTTATGAATAATTCAAAATGGCGGATAAAAGTGTAGTCAGTTTTTATTGAAAGTAGTTCAATGTAGTTTTTGAGGAGGATAAAAAATACTCCTTGAAAGATGTCTTGTTTATAAACTAATGTTGTTAGTGTTATGTTTCGTTGATTGGTTTTGTTGCTGTCATTATTCTAACAGGCGTTTGTTTTGTAACGCTTTAAATATTCTACAGAATAATGGGAATGTTTTTTTTATTATACTCTCAATTGTCTTTTATATTTCTAAACACAAAAGATAACTGGTTTTCTTCTTATCAAATGTAGTTATTACAATTACCTACTGAATACCAGATTTGCCTATTAAAGATATGAAATGAAGTGGTGTTTATTTATGTAGGTAAATAGATGGTTGAGCTGAATGGTGCTGATCCATGCGTCATGATCGTGAACGGGCGCCGTCAGTTGGGACTGGTCACCTCTTAGCTGCCTGGGCTTACTTGTAATTATGTTATTTTGAAATTGTTTCTTTCTTATTGTTTATTTTGCTACTTATGACGCGTTTTTTTTTTAACATCGTCCTCACATTTAGTTATAAATTCAACATTATTTATACTAATCTTTATGTAACAATATAATTTAAAAGAGTGTCCATGGAGTTTCTTGCCCGTTCTTCTCCAAAGGTAGGTACCTACCTAAAGTGTAGTAGGTACTATGCTTTGGAATGGGCAACTAGCTTCATATTTCTAACTGACCGACTCCTTGACAATTCAAAAGTGCCTGTAAATGGTTTAATTGAAATAAATGCTTTTGGTTTGAGATCTTTTACACGTACATTTTTTGGTCAATATTTTAAAACTAGGTGGCATGGCACTGGCATTTCCTATCTTGCTCATCCCTAAGAAGAAATGCCGAAACTAACTTGGAGGTTATGGTCTCTTTTAAAGTCTACCATAATACTTTGATGATAGGTATATCGACATATATATGGAAATGGCAAGCAAAAACACACTTTGGGCAGTCTAAGCTCGGTACTGTTACAAATGTAATAGAAATGAACAATTTTAATGATCACACTGATGCATAAAATACGTTCTACCACCGAATCCTATTTCACAAATAATACAATGATTTTATTCTGAAGGTGAAAGTAAACAATGATATAATTGAAGGTAGTGCTTCGGCCCATAAGCGCGAGGTGTGGACTATAAAACTGCCACAAAACGCGGGAAGCTACGGATTGACAGTCGCATAAAGCTGAGTCAGAATGTTTGAGGTGACGTTTTATCTCTTGTGGGAGCTGTGTTCCTGGTACATTGTGGCTGGATCTGTGTGTGGATTGGGGAGATTTCGTAGTTTATTCACGGCTTATCTTTATATATATCATTTTTCTGTACGTGTATATGTCACTGAACTCCTCCTAAAGGGCTGGACCGATTTTGATGATTTTATTGTATGTGTTTGAGTGGAGTGGAGTGGTTTAGACCCGGTAGGTAGGTGGCGCCGTTCCGGCGGGACAACGTCCGTCCGGTTTGTCCGTCCGTCCGTAGTTTGGATATACATATAGTATACAAAATAAGTTTACTATTAGTGTGAGAACTTTCCTTCAAATCAAATAGATTTTTGTGTTTTTTTTTTTTAGATTTATCTTTTGCGGGAGCTATGTTCCTGATACATTGTGGCTGAATCTATGACTGGAATGGAGCGATTTCTTAGTTTAGTTAATTCCCGACTTATTCGAGTATAGTTTTCAATATAAGTTCACTATTAGTCCAAGAACTCTGGAAGCTATAAAGTCCCTTCCAAACAAATAAGTTTATATGTCTTTCTTGAAGTAGCGTGAATTATTTCATATTTTGAAGTATATTCTAAAAAAAAAAAAGAATTTGGTAAGTTATCCTAACAACAATAAATGACTTTTTGTGAATCATCACGAACAGTAGGTGCCTTTGTCCACCGCCGCCGTCAACGGGACGTCACCGAGAATAGCGATACATACGTTTATTACGGCGGCTTGTCCACCGCACGTCAGTCACCTGAGCACCGTTATCCCGGTCACCGAAGTTTCGAGTAGTTCGGCGCAACCGCTAGAACTCTGCCCAAGATTGTGAAGAGCCGATATACAAAACACCGTTTGGTCCACATACTGCCGTCGCACCGCCACAGCTTGCCTTGCTTTCGGTTTTGTCTAAAACATGCTGAACTGCCGAGTTCGGCCGCGGAGTCGTATTCGCCGGTCACCGGGAGTCACGTTCGGTTCGAAAATCTCGTTTTTCGGTGAATTCGCGGTGACAGCTGCGGTGGACAAACGCTCTAACACTGTATAGAAGAGCACGTCACCACTAAAAAAATAATCGAGAAAATTCGTCAAACGAGCTATCGCAGTTTCGAACTGACTTTCAAAATCAATCAATTAGCTCGATGGAACCTTTAAATTGTGCTGTAGCCTATTATTCAATAAAATATAAATTAAAAAAACAATGTGGGCATAGATTATGTATGTAAGATATTTGAAGGAAACGCCTACGTAATGAATGGAGCAACGCTGCTATTGTTAAAGTTTGCTATTGTTGATAATGATGTCACCTGGGCAAGATGCTATGCTTTAACGCCCATAGACACATACAACATCACACAGACTGCCTCTTTGGTATAGTGACCTCCCCGTTGCTCTATTGGTCAAGCGCTATTGCTGAGCATGAAGTCTTGAGTTCGATTCCCAAGTCGGGCAAGACGTTATTTTTCCATATGGAATTTTTCATAACTTCCTTATCTACTACAAGGATACCTCTGCCTAACCTTTTGGGAAAAGAAGATGTGATGTTATATTAGGTTGCACACGCCTGCATTTCCGAAGGGGATAAGCAGAAGTGTATAGGTAGTACACGACATTTGTTGAAATATGATCAAACGCTAAATTATCAAGGAATAACTGGCCTAGACTGAGTTGGATTAAGAAGATTACATATCCATACCATACAGTACACAGTACAGTTAACTTTTTTTATTATTTACCTCGATAAAGACTACAGTAACGGTTTTTAGGGTTCCGTAGTAAACAAGGAACCCTTATAGTTTCGCCATGTCCGTCTGTCTGTCCCTGCTGTAGCTCAGAGACGCTTAGTACTACAAAGCTGTAATTTAGCATAGGTATACATATTAATCACGCCGACAAAGTTCTAAAATCATTTTTTATACCGTACCTCCCTTGCACGTAATACCCCATGGTGTGGGGTATCATTGGATAGGCCGTTCAAAAATGTTGCAGGTCTGTGAACGCCACTTTTCGATTCAAGGGTCCACTTGCGTAATATTAAGCATTAAAGTGCTAATTTTTTTTAGAGTCAAGTGTCCCCCTTCCCTTCCCCATGCCAGCTAAATGGTTGTTTATGATGATATGAAAAAATTGATGGCAGTAATACGTTTAATGAAGTTAAAAGGTAAACTATCACGGCGAAGTAGGCTTTACAAGTTAACGAGTTATAGTCGACTTAAATTTGCAGTTGGAGAATTGACCGTGGCATATATCGATGTATGGGAGAACAGGTTTTTCATCTACAATGTTAAGTTTGTTTTTGGAATAAATTCGTCCCAAGTAATCCCAACTGCGGAACCCTTCATTGTTCGTGGTCCGACACGAACTTGGCCGGTTTTTTTATTCAACCTGCATTGTGCGACTTCTGGGCAAAAGTTTCCACCACGTAACACGTAATCTGTATAAGCAACTGGCCATTATGATTAGTAGAATACAGCGTGGTGAATTGGTTCTTTTCACAAAGAAGAGGAAATTGCCGCTACTACAGCTACCACGATTCTTTGGAACCACCCTAAGCCTATCAACTGAAACCAAATACCTGGGCATTTTCTTGGACAAACAGTTGAATTGGGCAAAACACACCAACTACATCATTACAAAAGCCAGCATATCACTGTGGCAGTGCAAAAGACTGCTCGGCAGGAACTGGGGAATTAACCCCAAGATTACCCACTGGCTATTCACCACGGTCATCCGGCCAACTATCACATACGGCTCACTAGTCTGGTGGCCCAGGACAGACCTGAGCACAGCCCAAAAAGATCTCGAAAAACTGCAACGGTTTGCTTGTGTAGCAATCACAGGCTGTATGAGAACTACGCCCACCGCCGCCCTACAGGCGATGCTTGGATTGCCGCCTCTGCACCTCATCGTGCGAGAGGAGGCAGCCCTGGCCGCCTTTAGGCTTAACATAACAGGGACCCTGAGCAAAGACTCTAGAGTCAAGCACATACGCATAAGGGAGGATGCGATCAAACGAAGACCGATGATGGCATCACCCTGCGACAGAGCCCCAAAACTACACTGTTTCCAAAAGCACTACAACATAATACTCACAGAAGAACGGTGCGACTATTCAGGCCCGCATGAGGTAAGAGTATACACCGATGGATCAAAGACCAACTCCGGAACCGGAGCTGGCGTTTTCTCACACGACCTTAACATAGATATATCCTGTCCGCTGGGAATGTTCAACACCGTCTACCAGGCGGAATGTGTGGGCATTATACAAGCGGCGTATGCCATAGAAGCCAGGAGAGTTACTGACACTCATGTACGTATACTCTCCGACAGCGCCTCAGTTCTCCAATCCCTAGGGAAGAAACATAATACCTCGAGATTAACACAAGAATGTCACAATGCGCTAGAACGTATAACGGTATTGAACCGCAACACAGTGACACTGCAATGGATAAAAGGACACAGTGGATCCCTGGGCAATGACGCAGCTGACGAACTAGCCAGGAAAGCATCCGGCACGTCAGTCTGCGGACCAGAGCCAATCGTGCCCATCCCCTTCAACCAACTACGCAGGTGGCTACAGGAGCTCACCCACACACAAGCGGAGAGCTGGTGGTCCTCGGTACAGGGGTGCAGACAGTCCAGGGAGGCTATGCCATCCTTGGATGGCAAGTTAACCAGGCGCCTGTTACGCCTGAACAGGACCGGCCTGCGCCTGTTGACGGGGACCATCACGGGCCACTGCTCGCTAAACAAACACTTCCACACAATAGGCATAACGGACAGCCCTCTGTGCAGGGCTTGCATGGAGGCAGAGGAAACCGTTGCGCATGTGCTCTTCGAATGCACAGCCGTCACCCACATTAGAACAGAAACCCTCGGGGCACCTAGATCCTACACAGAGGTTCTAAACAGACCAGGAGATGTTATCAACTTCTGGAGGGAGGTGGGCTGGTTGGAATAACCACCAAAAAACGGCCGCCATGGCCCACGCACAATGGTCCACTTGAAGGACTAAGTGCGGAAACCAAACCCTCTAACATAACATAACATAACATAACATACAGCGTGGTGATAGAAACAAATATACAGATAGCCAGACCGAGTAGACTTAGGTAATAGAGCTCTCTGATACCCTTAGGTTCTTCTTTTTAATCGCTCACTCACTGCTGAGAATCGTGACTCCGTTTCAAAGTGTCAACGGCCTTTCTCCATCGAGTCTGCAACCGTTCTCCGACAGTCATTTCTCCTTTGGACTGATCACCGACAGGACGTTTCGTTTTTGAGAGATTCGTCGATAGAACGTTTCACTTATGGACGTTTCACCGACAGAACCTTTCATATGCGTCACTTTCGACGACAGTAATAGAGGGGATCTGGCGTTAATGGTCACTGTTCTAACCTAACCTAACCTTTTTTTTTTTTTTTTTTGTTCCCGGGGTGGAAAATCCTCATGGATGTCCTCCGCCCTGGGGTAGGCGGAGGGGTCTGTCAGACTCTTACTGACCAAAAACCACCCCGGTGTTCCCGTCCCACACTTGCACCGGGGATCATGGGATCTAATGCGACTTCCACGATCCCCGGCTAGTGCCGGCCCGCCTCTGCGGGCCACCTCAAGTCTGGGGGGGAGTGAGGTGTTTAAACCCCCCCGCGACGTCTGAAAGGGGCGCGCGTGGAACACTACGCGCCGCCACCTCGGGTCCAGTGTGATGGGGGGCGGCGGACGTCCCCAAGTCCACCGTCCCTGGACCCAACCTAACCCAACATTATCCTTCGCTGTAGCTGCCAACCTACTATATTTGCTACCAAAGGCTGTCGTCAAAGGAGAAATGACTGACGGAGAACGCTTGTAGAGTATTCTCCATCGGTGACGATCAGTGGCCAGCACCCTAATTGCGTAATACAGTTTGCCAATCCATTGCTTCATATGTTCGAAAAATTTGTCTGCTTAGCAACGTGAATAACGCAATGAATGTTTTTGAACTGTCAAAATGAAACACATTTCTATTGATAGGTAGTGTTTGTTAATCCGACCACTATTTAGGACTTGTCTCTAAGTCTGCTCTTTGGTTTCGAAACTCAAAAAAAACCTATTATCTACTTAGAATCAATTTGACACGCTCACTTTAATCTGACTTTTTTTAAAGTAATTGTAAAACGAAGAAGGGTTATTTATTCGACCCCCCAATACTAAAGAGTCACGTCTTCGTCTAATTTAACACCCAATTTGCGTTGGAACCACTCCGAGGAGGAAAGGGTTAAAAATGGGACCCTTTGGAGACAAGTGGCTAATGGTTGAGGCATTTGAGGGTATTTATTGAACAGGTAGAGGTATCTATATGACGGCGCAGCAAGTGGTGCCATCTAGTTTTGATACGAAGTTACTAGGAACCAAGGATAAGAGTGACTCTGGCTGATTACTGGTATTCTAGCAGAGCGTTGCGTCGATTGTTGCGTAGCGCCTGTCTCCTGATGACAAAGATGATGTTAGCGGAGCCGCTGTCTTACTACGTCCACGACGAACTGCTATATTCCGGCACAATCCTGATGATATTGAAGCTGCTGAACCACTAATACGATGACCACTTCTGGTAAAGTCTATCCTGCGTCGTTATATACGTAAACATGTCTGTGTCTTTTACATAAGAAAATAATGTTTAATTGATGGATGGACAAAAATGAAAATGAATAACAAATTAAAATGTAAGATGGTTTATTATTGTGTGAGTGAACACCATAACAACTTGTGATTATTGGGCCTCCTTGTAAGCAAATAAGCTTATGTTAGGAGAGTCCGCTCTTTGAGGTTCGAGATAAGTTTATTCTCATGAGAATACAATAATTCACATACATGAAAATATTAAAACTAAAACATAAAGTCGAATTATTCATTCACTGGAACAATCCGACACGTGCCAGCTGCCACTTTGTGTAATAAAATGGTCATATTTATTGTATTCTAGACTTTTACACATATTATTATACATTTATTCTTTCATATCTTAAAATCGAATTATCGACTTGTTTTTTTTAATTGGTCAAGGACAACTAATGAGACACAATTGATTTTCTATTGTTTGACTCCGAATCGGTGTCACGTGGGGCCTAACAGGTTAGTGCAACTAAAGGTTGCCAACTGTATATTAAGAAAAAACGATTATTAGAACTAAACAAGTAGCAAGCATGCAAGAGTGTGAATGTGAGTGTAAATATGAGTGATATATGAATAGTATGCTGTACTCCATCAGCATAGTGTAGAAACTATAGCTGTAGAAGAATCTTTTGACGCGTGGCCAAAATTTGAACTAAATCCGCCATCTTGTTTTGAAATACATTTCACAAAACAATATTGCATAAATGTTTACCAATAGTCCTGTTAACGTCATTCGAGCGCCAGAACATCCTTGTAGCAGTGTATTTGGATTGGTTTCAAAACGGAAGTAGGATTTTTTTCTTTATCTATGGTAGTACTTCCCCGGCTATGACTAATTCTGATAACTAGGCTGGATGCTTAAGGAAACTAATACTAACCGTGTTGGTATGAAGTCGAGACATGTGCGTAAACTCGTGAAGTATATTTTCCAATATGATACCTTACAGAAACATAACATCACACCTACATTTCCCGAAAGTATAGGCAGAGGATCTGTTCTTGATGTAGGTACTACATTTCGCAAATAGGGTATTTGATTGTTATTTTTTAATTAGATTTTTCGAAACCTAGAAAAAAGGTACGACAGTAAAAAAAAATGTTTAATATAAGAGAAAAATTTTTATTTATTTATTTATTTATTTATTTTTAAAACTTACACACAATATCTTTACAGGATGACCCCAATGCAATAGTGGGTTTGCAACCACACACCAAATACTTGAAACATCAACTTACGCCTAATACTTAAAATAAAAAAATAAAAACTAAACTTTAACAATACAAGAGCAACACTAAACTATTAAAAACACAATCTGTAGTCGTACTACAGAATGTAATGTACGTACATATTATCAAACTAAAATATAAATCACACTTAACACAGAATATTAATATTTAAATATAACTAACAAAATTCAACAAAACTCTTGCGAATTCACTCATGTTGCACGAAAAAATATCAATTCTCGCATGCACTTCGTTTAGTACACCTATTGTGCGGGTGAGGGGTGTTTTCGACAGCAGGTAAAGTTGTTTGCGTTTTAAAGTCTATGCTAGACAGAAACAGCATCTTTTTTTTTTTTTTTTTAGGGTGGGAAATCGTCAAATAACTTCTCCCGCTCTGGGCGGAGCGGGAGGGTGTGTCAGACTCTTACTGACTAAAACCCACCCGTATTCCTTCCTGTTGCCTGTGTTGCGGGGGCCTCGGTGACCCATAAGTACCTTCCCGCGACCCCGGCAGGCATCGGCCCTAGTGGACCCCTACTTTGTGCTGACGACATCTCTTTGAGGCGCGCGTGGAATACGACGCGCCGTCGACCCGGGCCTGGTCCTTACCGGACGGTGAGCTACCCATTGCTCACCGTCCGCAAGCCCGCGCCTACGGTGGCCGGAAATCCGCCCGGGATTCCCGACGCCCTGGGCATCTCCTGCGGCGGCTAGGGGCGAGAGGGCGCGAAACTTGCCTTTCCCTCAACCGTCCCGCCTCCTCCTTCGCGAGCATTACTGCTTCGCAGAAGGAGGTGACGGCTGCCCATGCCCTCTCGCTCCGTACCATGGCCTGAACCAGGGCCGGACGCGAGAGGTCTCTGCCGCCGATCGCCTCCACGAGGACACGGCGGTGCTCTGCCCAAGCCGGGCAGACCTCCACCGTATGCTCCACCGTGTCCTCTGGGCGATCCACACAGTGGTGACACCCGGACGTTTCCTCCCGCCTTATTCGACACAGGAACCTCCCGAAGCTGCCGTGTCCGGTGAGGACCTGCGTCAGGCGGAAGGTGAGGACGCCGTGGCGCCTCTCCAGCCACTCCTCAAAGAGGGGACTTATCGCCGCAATCGTGGCGTGCCCAGCACTGGGTTGCGACAACCGTACTTTCCATGACGCCATGAGATCCCGCCGGAGCTCCGTCCGCTGTGCCACGATTTCTCGCGGCAGCGGACTTACGCCCCGGCGTTTCGCCTCCTCGCGCCACTCCCATACGTGCGCGAGGACTTTTGCCTCCAGATCCCATGGCGGCAATCCGGCAAGGAGGCTCGCTGCCTCACAGGAGACCGTGCGGTATCCTCGGACCATCCGGATGGCCATGACCCTTTGGGCCGCGCTCAACCAGCGGGCTGGCCGCAGCGCCAGAGAGCGCGCCCATACAGGAGCCCCGTAGAGGGCCATGGACCGCACGACCCCCGCGTAGAGCCTCCGGCAGGAGGCGTTTGAACCCCCTAGATTGGGCAGGAGCCGCTTCAATGCAGCGCCCGCCCGCTCAAGTTTGGGAGCCAAACGTCGGAAATGCTCCACGAAGTTCCACCGGCTGTCGAGGACGAGTCCCAGGTACTTCATCGTCGACTCGACGCCGATAGAAACCCCTCCTACCGTTATTTGGGACCCCAACGGTGGCGCGTTCCGAGGACCATGAAAACACATGGCCTCGGACTTGTGCAGGGCCACCTCGAGTCCCAATTGCCGGATCCTTTCGACGATTGTCGCAACCCCGCGTGCCGCTAATTCGGCCGCTGCCTGGTGCGACCTCCCCTGCGCCAGGACCAACGTGTCGTCAGCGTAGCACACTACGCTGACGCCGCTAGGGAGGTCGGCGCGCAGCACCCAGTCGTATCCGATGTCTCACAGATGCGGCCCCAGGACCGATCCCTGTGGGACACCGCACGACATCTCTTGCCGGTTCCACACTTCCTGGTGACCGGGGTAGATGACGGCCCTGTCCGTCAAATAGGCCTCGACCACACGACAGAGGTAGGTCGGCATCCGGTGATACCGGAGTGCCTCCCTGATGCAACTCCAGGGCAGAGTATTGAAGGCATTGGCGATGTCTAGGGACACCGCCAAGACGACCCCACCCTGGGCAACAGCATTCCCCGTCGTCAGGGCTCGCACACGCATGATGGCGTCCACCGTAGAGCGCCCTCTGCGGAAACCAAACTGGCTCTCCGCCAAATCCGGCCCCACCCGCACCAGCTGGCCGACGAGGCGGTCTGCAATGACTCTTTCAAAGAGCTTGCCCACCTCGTCTAGCAGCACGATGGGCCGATAAGCGGACGGAGAGTCCGCAGGGCGCCCTGCCTTCTTTATGAGGACCAGTTTCCCCGTCTTCCAGCGAAGCGGGAACTGGCCCCTCTCCATGCATGCGCTTAGGAGCCCCCTAAGTCGAGGCCCGAGAGCCTCCGAGGCCAGGACCCAGGCCTTCCCAGGTAAGCCGTCGGGTCCTGGGGCGGTATTTTTGGCATTAAGCCTGCGTACCGCCGCTCTCATTTCTACCTCGGTCACCTCCGGAGCGTCGTCGTCGTCGTCGTCGCTGGCGGTGTGGTCCGCATCGGGCACCGCAGTAGGCGGAGCCATAGGCGGGGAGGTGTGTTCCCCTCGGGAAGGGAACAGAGCGCTCACCACGTCCTCCACAAGCTGGGGCCGGAGACTCTGCGTCAGCGGGGGAGCCCATGGGCGGAGTTTATCCCGCACCACTTTGTACGGGCGTCCCCACGGGTCCCTGTCCAGAGTCCCCAGCGACTCCTCGCGGGCCAACCCCCTGGCCCGCAGGATCTCCGCTTGGAGGGCGGTCTTCGCCGCTCTGTACCCCTCGTACAGCTCCGCCTGAATGGCTTCCGTATCCGGAGGTTTGATACGGAGCCTGCGGTGCCTGGTGTACCGGCGTCGCGCAGCCACGCACGCAGTGCGCAGAGCCGTCAGCTCCTGCGACCACCAGTACACCTGGCGCGAGGCACGTCCAGGCTGGACCCGGGGCATTGCCACGTCACATATGTCGGACATGGCCTCCCGGAACCACTCCGCCTCGTCGTTGATGTCGGCAGGCCTGTCCGGTGGTGACACCCAGGCCTGCACGATCGAGGCTTCCAGGAGGAGCTCCCGGTCCAGCTGCTTCAGCGCCCACCGCGGACCACTCGGGGCCCGTCGGACCGGCGCGTCCGAGGTCTGGGCGGAGACGTCGAACCGGATATACCGGTGATCGGAATAGGTCTCCACCCCCTCCATGACACGCCAGTCAACTACACGCGGCGACAGAGCGGGGCTGGCGAACGAGATGTCCACCACTGATTCACCCCGCATCCGCACACACGTGGGGACAGAACCCCGGTTTAGGACGACCAGGCCTGTCTCCAGAGCCCAGTCCTCCACCATCCTGCCCCGTGTGTCCGTTAACCGGGAACCCCAAGCCAAATTCTTGGCATTGAAGTCCCCGAGGACGAACACGGGGAGGGAACCAAACCCGACGACGACGTCTCTCAACTCCGCAAGGGAGTTGTGGAACTCGGCAAGAGTTCGGTTCGGAGAGAGGTAGACCCCCACCACGACAATCTCCCCGAACCGTGCTGCTACGCAGCCCCGTCCTCTCTTGACGGCCTCGAGGGACGGGGTACCGGCGGCAGCCGACGAAATTAGGGCCACTGAGCCGCTCAGGTCCTCCACCCAGTCATCCCTGGGCGGGACAAAGTACGGCTCAGCGACCACGGCGATGTTAATCGACCACTGCGCCATGCTCTGGAGCAACAGATCCTGAGCGGCGGCGCAGTGGTTGATGTTCGCCTGGAGGAGGCGTAATGGGGCCATTAATGGCACTCCATGTCAGCCCCCTCTTGGGCCTCCTTCCCAGCCCCCTGAGAAGGGCCTGCCGCAGCGGCCACGGTGGCGACGGCGACGACGGCGGTGTTGGAGGCGGCAGCGGCGGTGGCAGTGGTGGCGGCTGCGGCGGTGACGGCGTTGGCGGAGGGCTTGCCTCTGGCCCTGGCTTTGGTAGGTGGGGCGCAGGCTTTGCCCCCCATCCGGTGCTCGGCCGGCTTGCCAGCCGCCGCACATACGTTCCATTCCTCTTGGCCGTCACTGGAGGTGGACGTGTGTCGCGTGTGCTCACTACTTTTTGCAAATATTTATTTTTCTAAATTCCTATTGGCCAAAGTGTAGAACTCAAATTCTCGTTTACTCCTACGGTTACCTTACGGTTAGACTCCACCCCTCGAAAGGGATAGACTCTGTTAGCGGTGTTTCCTCGGCAACAACTGCTGTGTGATTGGCTTTTGTCGAGCTGGATTTGAACTAGCGGCTCTTGCGCGGCAGTCGCCCGCTTTTGCCATTCAACCACACCAACGTTAGCGCATCAGGTGAATTTACTACGCACAACGAGCTACGAGCGGCAACATCCCCCCTCCCGCGCGCACTGCGTGACCTTGTCCACGGCTACGCGGACTAGAACAGCCGATGTGAGTGCTACGACCGCTACGAGAAACTGACGTCATCGTACCTGCTACATCGACCGCTGCCGCTGCTACGAGTCGTCTACGATACTCCATCGACTACGCCGCGCCGCACTGTGTATGAATAGCCACATCGAATACATTGAATATAAAACTTCACCTTCAATCTCGGATAAGTACCTACTCTTTTTTTATTATCGTTAATAACTGTGCTCCAAGATGGCAGGTGTTCAGCGCACCCCACCTAAAACGCCAAAAACACAAACAATCAATATGAGTCAGAGTCAAACTCAATCTGAACCCGACATTAACACGGCAATAATGATGAGCGACTATGTAAATATTAACCGTAACAAGCGGCCTCGCCAAGATAATTCGCCACAAGGCGGGTCAGTTTCAATTTCTGGAGAACTACAAGACAACAGCATAACAAAAACGCTAACGGAACAGACTACCCTAATGTCTAAACTGTTAGTTGAGGTAGCTCAAATAAAAACACAAAATACCCAGATACAGGCTACCAACACGGAAATTCGTAAGTCAAATGAAGAAATCGAGAAATCAATGTTCTTTTTAAATCAAAATTTCGAAGATTTGAGAAAACAAGTTGAGGACTTAAGGAAGGAAAGACTAGAACAGCAAAAGTATATAGAAAACCTGGAACAAAAGATAACAGATCTACAGCACAAGTCCCGCTCGTCTGGTGTGGAACTGAGAAATGTACCACAAGAAAATACTGAAACCCACACTAGTCTTATAAAAACAGTATGCAGTATAGGCAATGCTGTTGGAGTACAAATTCCTGAATCCGAGTTGCGTGACATCTATCGTCTACCCGGGAAGTCTACCACTTATGACACCCCACGTCCAATAATAGCTGAATTTACCAGAGTGCAGACAAGACAGACACTCTTATCCGCAGTGCGAACGTTCAACAAAGATAAGGGAAAAGACGAAAAACTTAGCACTAGCCTGATTGGATTACCAGGGCGACACCAACCGGTGTATGTCGCTGAACAACTACCTGCAAGTACCAAGAAGTTATTTTATCAGTCCCGTGAGTTCGCCAAAAAGTACAAATACACATACTGCTGGATATCCAATGGTAATATTTTCCTGCGGAAGCAAGAGGGCGACAAACAGCTTTTAATCAGCACCGAAAAACACCTACAAGATCTTGGTAACAAAAATATGTGACTACACCTGAAACTAACCGTAAATTGTTTTTATTTTAATTTGTTTAGAATATTTAGATCATTTTTTAGTCAATTTGTCATCTTCATATATTATCAAAAAAAACAGTCCTTATCAAACACAACCACACTCTCACAAACATTACATACAAAAGGGAACCCTAATCACAAATACATTCACAAGACGTACACATACATAACAATACTTCACAATATCATAAAATACACATTTGTGCGACGCACTTGCCATTCTAACTTTATGTACAAAATAATACTTGCTCATCCAACTAGCTCACGCTCTGATATTTATTTTTTAATTATAAATGGCTAATTTGATTAATATTAATAACGACCTTGATAAATTTACCGTAGGCAACTCCTTTACATGTAACCCAGAAGACTGTCTAAAGTATGTCAACGTTACTGGTAGCGATATTAAATTACTTCATTTAAATATTCGTAGTGTAAATAAAAACTTCGATCAACTTCTAGTACTATTGCGCTTAACTAAAATTAACTTTGACATCATAGTTCTGACCGAATGTTGGCTGAGTAAAGCTAATAATTTACCTATACTGGAAGGTTTCCAGTCTCACTCAACTGAAATAAATCTCAATCAAAATGATGGAGTTATAATCTATACCAAACTGGGCCTGCAAACTAATGTATGGGAACCCACCTTTAGGGGCGGAAATTGCCTCATGTGTCAAATCGACAACAAGTTAGCAGTAGTGGCAATCTACCGCTCTCCGTCATACAAGTCCAACGACGATTTTGATTATTTCAAGACTAGCTTGACTAGTGTTTATGATACCATATCCGCCTGCCCAAATATAGTATTAGTGGGCGATTTAAACATTGATATAATCAAACGTAATGAGGACAACAAATGTCTTGACTACCTCATCTTAAATGCTTCTCAAGGGTTATTGCCCACTCACGAATTTCCCACTCGCCTTGAAAAAAGCCTAGATCACATACTTCTAAAGACTAAACTATTGTCGACCACACTGGTTTTAGAGTCCCATATTACTGACCACAAGCCGATCCTCCTCGACATCATGGACGCTAACCCTGCGCGAAGAACATGTTACCTTTCCACCCGCCTTAACCATGAAGCTATTAAGCTAGAACTGGAAAATACTGATTTCTCAAATATATACACTGGGGAGGATGTTGATATTTCTATGAACAAATTTATAGACATCGTAACAATGGTCATATCCAAACACACAACTCAAGTTAAGATTCCTAGACAAAAAAGAACTCTAAAACCCTGGATAACTCCTGGTCTCCTAAAATGCATTAAACATCGAGATAAGTTACACATAAAGTCCAAGAGAGCACCAGACAACCTTATACTTAAAATTACCTATAATCGCTACCGAAATTTTTGTAATGACCTACTCCGTAAACTAAAAATATCATACGAAAGGAGTGAGCTTGAAAAAGCAAGTAATAATCCAAAGTTTTTATGGAAAACGATAAAGGAAATAACCAACACCACGAAAATATGTGCAAGCCCCGTCGAACTATTAAAAATACGCAGTGATCCTAAGTCTTCCGTAAATGAGGTCTGTAGTTTTTTCGTTAATGTAGGAAAAAAGCTGGCCGACAACATTATATCACAAAACCAAAACCCAACACCTCAGATTAGCGATCAGTCTCATCCACATGGTACAAACCCATCCCCTGTAAACTCTCTTGCATTCTTAGACGTAGATGAAGCTGAAACAGAGTCGCTTATCCTACAGTTACGGAATGACTGTGCTATTGGATGGGACGGTATCTCGCCTCTTTTATTGAAGAACTGTCGCCGTGTACTGATACCGCCACTTACCTTCATATATAACCGCTGTCTAAAATTGGGCGTGTTCCCGGATGCTCTTAAAAGGGCGATAGTCCATCCTATACACAAGGCAGGGAGCAGAATCTGTGTCGATAATTATAGGCCTATCTCAGTCTTGCCGACACTTTCTAAGATCCTTGAGAGGATCTTAAACAATCGTCTCAGGACCTTTTTGGAAAAATATAAAATTATAGCAGATAACCAGTATGGCTTTCGAGCTAATGTTTCAACAGAAGATGCTGTGCTGGGATTGACCCAAGAGGTAGCTAAAAATTTAGACAAGAAGACAAGATGTTTAGGTATATTTCTTGACCTCTCTAAGGCATTTGACACAGTTTCTGTTCCCATCCTTATCTCAAAATTGGAACACTTGGGTGTACGTGGCGTGTCACTTGGAATATTCAAAGATTATCTCAAGAATCGCACCCAGAGAGTTAAAATTGATACCCACCTCAGTGATGAGGAGTTTGTAACTTTCGGCGTCCCCCAAGGCAGCATTCTAGGTCCCACCTTATTTCAAATATACATCAATGACCTTTGCAAAATGAACCTCCCAAATACTAAGATTTATACTTACGCTGATGACTCCGTGATCTTAGTTCAAGGATCTACTTGGGATATTGTCAAATCCATAGCAGAATTGGCGGTAGCGGAAATAATGAAATGGCTCAAGTTTAATCTCCTTACTTTAAACACAAACAAAACCTGCTACGTCCCATTTGCAATTAGGCGAAAGACCGCACCGTCACACTGTTTTTCAATTATTGCCCATTCATGCTCTAACCGATCGGCATCATGCCGTTGTCCAGCATTAATTAGAAGTGACAGCGTAAAGTACTTAGGAATCCACATAGATGACGGACTTACATGGAAAAAACAGCTTGGCGCTGTCACGACTAGAACTTTGCGCCTCATACATATATTTAAATCACTCCGAAACTCTGCTAATGCCGATATATTGAAAATGGTGTATTTTGCGCTATGCCAATCGGTCATTGGTTATTGCATCCCTGTATGGGGTGCTGCAACTAAAGGTAGCATCCTGAGGGCAGAGAGGGCACAGAGAGCCATACTTAAAGTAATGACAAGGAAGCCCCATAGATACCCAACAACACAGCTGTACGCAGACTGCAAGGTCCTTACAGTCCGTCAGCTCTTTGTGCTTCAATCTGTCCTTAGGAAACATCGCAGCCTTCCCCCGTCTAACCCTAAAAAGCGTACAAACCTTCCCTCAGGCACCCAACACAGGACCACGTTCGCAAAGCATCAGTATTATGTAATTAGCGCGTACATTTACAAACAGATTCATAAAAAACTGAATATATTAGACCTCAACAAACACAACCTAAAATTAAAAGTGACAGAATGGCTACTTAAACAGGATTATGCCGAAACGGAGACTTTACTTACCTTCATCGCCTAATAAGCACATACCCATATCCATGCTCGCTCGAACACTTCTATCTTCACATCCATGCAGACTCGCACACACAATTTCCCCACACACTTACACACTAACACTACTCCACCTACTTATCCACACTCACACACAAACACCTACACACCTACAATCACATTCATTCACTCTCACTCTCGCACTCTCACATAATCATACATAATTTAAAACTAGACTAAAACTTATTATTATTTTGATTTTATTTTTTTTTTTCTTTCTTTTTCTTTCCCTTCAGAAGGTAAATCGACACAGTCCACTTATACATATGTCAATTGGAACCTTATAGCGAAACACTGTCTCTTAAGATACAGGCTACCCTAGTTTAAGAGACAGAGTTTAATCTATTGTGTACAGATTTCTGCAGCATGCAAATGTTTAATGTAAATGCCCTGTACCTACCTTTAATCCTAAAATTGTAAACTTTAAATACAATTATCTGTATTTTTTGGAAATAAAGATATTATTATTATTATTATTATTATACGGCACAGTGCGGCGCGGCATTGCACGAGCCGGCCTTGTGCCCGGGCAGACCGCAGCGGTAGCAAAGACCGCTGCGGTCCACCTCCGAGGTGCAATTCGCTTGCACATGGTTGCCCACCTGGCAGCGGAAGCACCTCAGAGGTCTGGGTTCCAGCAGTTTTACCTGCGCGGAAACCCAGCCCACCAATAGCCGTTGGCCCTCCCCGGTAACTTTTTTGGCCGCCGACACGGGGCAGCTCACCATAACGGTTTGCAGCCCCGTGGAGTCAGGACGGATGATGCCTGCCTTAACCTGCTCGGCAGAGCACCCCCCGGTCCTAACCACTGCGGCGACCACCTTTTCTTCCGTCACGGAGTCGTCCAGGCCCGTGATGCGCATGCTAGCGCATTTAGTGGGCCTGGACACTCGGACCTCGTCCGCATTTAGTGACGCCCTAAGCCTTTCGGCCAGGGCGTCAGCGGCCGGGCCACTGGTCCTACCGGGGACCTCCACCATTTGGGCCCCAGTCGCCGTCACCTTCATTCTGAGGCCTTTTGCTGCGCCGAGCTCCTCCAGGCGCACCGCCTCACCCACCTTCGCCATCACCGTCCTATAGGACACGCCCTTCTTTTCCGCATCCGGCTGTAGTGTGATCACTACAGCTGCGGAATTCGGGGCGCGGAGCCTAGCCGCGGCGGTGCGATCCTTGCGCCGCTGCCGCCTCTCCCTCTTTTTGGCCGCCCTCTTTGCCTTAGCCACCTTCCTCTTCTCTCCGGCTACTTGCCATTCGGCATCGGCCGGAAGAGCTTTAGGAGGCGGGGGCGGCCGTCTTGCCACCTGGGCTGCCAGTGTCGGAGCCCTCGCCGTCGGGGCTGGAGCTCTCGCCGCTGGTGCTGGAGCCTTCGCCACCTGCGCAGCACCCGCACCCTTTGGCTGCCCCGGCGAGCCCCGTTTGGCCGTGGCACCTGCGGCGGCTGCAAAAGAGGCCGGTTTCCGCTGGCCAGAGGGCGGCTGGCTCGCCGCCAACGGGGGGCGCAGGACGATGGCCTCCAGGGCGGAGAAACGACTCTGCAGGGAAGCCATTTCCTGCCGCACAAGGGTCAAAACCCGGTCCTCTACAGGCACGGGCCGTCCCTGTCCCTGCTGCTGCTGCTGCCCCCCATGCGGCCCCATCCGGGGGCCGTCTCCTCGGAGCCCAGCCAGGTCCGCCCGGAGCTTCTCGTTCTCCTTTCGGAGAAGCTCCATGGCGGCTGTCAAGCGGGCGATCTCCGCCCGCATCTCGGACATACTGTCCTGGGGAGGCCCCACGTGAAGGGCCTCCGCTGCCGCCACAATAGAGGCCGTGGCCGCGGCTATGGCCTGATCCTTAGAGGACCTGAGCCTCTTTATGGATACTGCCTTGATTGCGCTGGCCACGACCTCCGCAAAGCTGTCGACACGCTCTAAATTGGAGCCGCCAGCGGCATCCGGTTCACCACCTGAAACCTCTGAGAGGTGGCGCCTCTCGGCTCGCTGGGCTGGCTTGGCTGGGCTGGCTCTGCTAGGCTCGCCAACCTCCCTGGTGGTGGACCCTCTATCCACGACTTTCCCTCCTCGGGCCCCCCCCCCCCGCCGGCTGGAGTGGATCTTTTGCCGCTCTTTCTGGCTCAAGACCCACTCGTCGGAGGACGACCCCGAGTTGGGGCGCTTGCGAGTCCTAATGGACTCCCGGTTCCTACCGACCACCTCCTTTTGCACCGAGCTCCGATCTGAGCCCTTTGCGCTAGATGCAGCGTCGGACTCCGACCCTGCATCACTCTCCTCCACTTGACTTTTCGTCTTGTTGTTGTTTTTTTTTTTTGTTTTCTTTTAAATCCATACTTAATCCCACGAGTATGGGGGATATAAAAAGTACACCTAGGTTCACCCCCTGTCCCTAGGCAAGTGTACATTTATAACCCAACCAGGGGGTCCACTGGTACCCTGGCTGGGGGTGCGCTAACGACTGATGCGCCACCTGCAACTCGGAAGTTGCAAATGACACTACTCCTCAGCCATTCATATCCTCGCCGCGCACCAAAACTTGATATTAGAGGAATTTTTATAGAGGTTATCTTCCTCGCGATCCGGGCGATCAAGCCAAGATCCTCGTCCCGTTCCAAGCCACAAAACATGACTGTGGTCTCTTTACGGATTACGATTTCGACGGTTGCAGACAGAAGAATCATTCTCCCGCTGCTTGCTCGCTGGCAGGGTAAGTGCACAGCAAGCACCGCCACTCTTCGCCCACTCGACCTGCCCTCTGTAAGCAGAGAGGGGAGTGGACGACCGACGATCGAGCATGAAGCTCCCCGCCACGCAGAAATTCGCCACGGTCAATACCCTCTCCGAAACATGGAGAGACTATTGGCCGTGCCCAGGATGCACCGGCCCGACGACTGCTCTTTCCCCCGAACGTATTCGAAGGGAACCAGCAGCAATCAGGCACACGAGGAGGTTTTCTGCACGCACCCCAGAAACAGCATCTGACGTCACAACACAGGAGAGCCATAGCAACTTCGTGCCATTCAGTACAATTATCGTTTGGTGTGACAAGGATAGAAGAATAATTTAAAAAAGCGTATTACTTCTCCATTTTTCCACTGATTTTATTTGTTTTTTCGCAAAACGTCTCTTTTTAGTAACATTTAAAATAGGTATTCATTCATGTATTTCTTTGATAGTGTCAAATACCGTGTTGTAGGCTTATTGCGACCAACCGGACTCGAATTTTGCCCGACCTGGGAATGGAACACAGGAAAAAATGGCCGCTTTTAAAAGTTAAAATGCCTTCGTTAAGAGAGACTTTAGTTCAAATGTATATATTACAAATTCGGTTAGAAAAATCGTTAGGTAGATACATATTTTAAAATTATGATAGGTTCACCAACTGCAGAATTTTTAACAAACAACTTCCTCTCAGATTCCTCCTCTAGCTACTATCTCCTATTACAACATAGTTTCAAATTAGCCCACAACATGAGTCCAAACTGACCACGTATAATAAGACAAAGCGTTAAGGCGAAGTTTCCAGCGCGTCCACGCGTCATAATCTTGTGAACGGAACCGCGGTCCGGCTACTTGAGAACTCACCCTTAAGTTGGCCGGACTTTGCTGAAGTTTGTCATACACGCCAAGTTTTAGATAATAGAAGCTATGAACAATGCATTGTGGTGATTTATCGAGAATTACGACGTAGAGAGTATTAGGTCCCAGTTGTACCTGCCTACCTATGTCCTGTCCTGTCTATAACCTATGTACTGTCTGACTTTGAATTTATTGGCAATATTTCAGACAATAAAGTGAAGGGCAGGAAAATGATAATTTCAGGCAATAAAGTACGTTTTTTCTAGAACAAGCCCATCAGACTATTTCCTCGATAAAAAAACCTACAGGGGCGACCACCATTAAAGCAACGAGACCAATTTACTGAATTCGTTCAAGTTGTCTTAAAATAATACTTTCATGAGTTTGACACTTGGGTTTAGTTAACCTTATAAGCGTAAAGGTTCAACTCAACTGAGGTTTCCGTGTTCCGGATTCAGGGGTTGTATTCGGCGGCGGAGTTCTCTCGCGTCCGGCCTTGGTCCAGGGTATGGTACGGAGCGAGAGGGCATGGGCAGCCGTCACCTCCTTCTGCGAAGCAGTAATGCTCGTAAAGGAAGAGGCGGGACGCGTGAGGGAGATGCAAATTTCACACTCTCACGACCCTAGCCGCCGCAGGAGACGCCCTGGGCGTCGGGAATCCCAGGCGGATTTCCGGCCACCGCAGGCGCGGGCTTGTGGTCGGTGAGCAATGGGTAGGTCGCCATCCGATAAGGACCAGGCTTGGGTCAACGGCACGTTGTGTTCCACGAGTGCCTCAAAGAGATGTCGTCAGCACAATTGTAGGGGTCCACTAGGGCCGATGCCTGCCGGGGTCGCGGGAATGTCCGAAAGGTTTACCGAGGCCCCTGGTAACACAGGCAACGGAAGGAACACGGAAAAATAAGAAATAATAAAAAAAAGCGGTTGTATGCCGATTTTAGCCGGCACCCAAAGATCCTTGTACCTACAGCTATATATATTTGGTAAATTCGTACATTTTCAAAAGTCATAATCTCCTATTATTTAGACATGTCTTTTGACCACTGACACACCATTATGAATTTATGAGATTACGAACTTTTGACATAATCATAATGGCGTTGTCTTTTTTTTTTTGGGTGGGTAATCATCAAAGAATTTCTCCCGCTTTGGGTGGAGCGGAAGGGTGTGTCAGACTCTTACTGACTAAAACCCACCCGTATTCCTTCCGTTGCCTGTGTTGCGGGGGCCTCGGTGACCCTTTAGTACCTTCCCGCGACCCCGGCAGGAATGGCGTTGTCTTAGTATGGTTGTCACAGTGACCAATCATTTAGAGCAGCAGACTTGGCCTCTTGGTCGACAGCAATCTAATTTGACTTAAACGGTAGGTATCTACTTAGCTTACCCTTGCACTTGGTCAGTTTATGCCAAGGGCAATGCGATATCAACGCCAAGCGCTGATAGACAATGTGTATAATAATAATGATTAGTCCTTAATTATGTGTAAACATTCCTCAAACTTTACGTCATTCATTAATTAAAATACCAACTAATAAAGGGTTTTCCTTTGGACTTTGCCCAAGGGCGAAATGTGGGTAGTATACAAAATGTAGGTACCAATTGCTAACAAGAAAATCGTTGATTCCTTTAATGTTAAAGTGCGTGCAATGATTACGCATTTTTTGGACTTATTGACTTATTTGACTTAAGGCTCCTGCATACTGAGGCGATATCGCGGGCGCGACAGGCAGCAATATGCTTGTCGCGCCCGCGATATCGCCCCAGTCCGTAAGAGCCTTTATTTGACTTGTAATTATTCTTCTGCTAATGCCTATTATACAGAAAAGTGACGATATTGGTCATCACGCTTGCCGACCGCGAGTTTAGACCATTTAATGTATTATATGTAGTTGTTTTTCACAAAAAGTAAGCCTACGTATCCTTTCGAAATCGAAAGTCCCGCGAACTAACCTGGATTGCGTTTACATTTCATTATGGAAAAACCGTGTGTGGACCAAAATGGAGCCAATGTTATCCTCACGAAATTGTAGTGATTACATCCGATTTTCCCCATGAAATCACTGCTAATTAGGTCATGTATGTTTCGTCATACAAATATATTAAGTGACTTAATATTTCGTCATGGAAACACTGTAACTAGGTAAATACAGGTTCCCCTCACAAATGACTTCCCTGCCGAAATATCCGTGAATAACTAGGTTCGCACACAAAAACTTAATTTTAGTTAACATTTAGTCATGACAAAAAAAACAATATGGAGCTACATAACTACATATTGCAAAATCGGCATACGAGTAAACAATTCTCCTGATGGTAACTGAACACAGCCTATGCACCTGCACGCATGGTAACTAACAATTTGTAACAATATTTTTTATATAAAAGAGTGTCCATGGACCTTCTTACCCGTTCTTCTCCATAGGTATCTACTGCGCTTTGGAATGGACAACTTAACTTCATATTTCTGACTGACCAGCTCCTTGACAATCAACAAAATATTGGTTACATCATTCATGTTGAAATTATACATGTGAGAACAATGTAGACAGACGTGCACGTTAAAATTGTCCGTAGTAAAAAGATAAAAACAATTGAAAAATTTAAAAAAAAAATTAATAAGCCGTGGCAGCTAAGAATAGAAAAGTTATTAAGTACAGCACTGTATAATAATTTAGGTCTAGTGGTCACAAGCGCTACTGCTGAGCACGAGGTCTTAAGTTCGATTGCCCGGTCGGGCAAAGTGTTGAATTTTTCAGTAGCTGGGCTGGGTGTGGATTTGTGCCCGGTTGATGGCAATAGGCTCGCCCCCTGTTACATAGGATTTAAACATGACTGGTGAAATGTGGGTGTACACCTAAAAAACGAAACCACTCTGGGTGGGCCCAAGAAATTTCCATGAGCCGTATTCATGGAAAACCAAAAACACGCAGCATTTGTGTTGCCGGAAACTAAGTTGCGCAACTGTTGCTCGTTATTTTTGGTGACAATTTCACCGGGAAAATAAAGGTGTTTTCCCTAAAAACGTCGGCGCGTTGCCGGGGACACGTAACCACTGAGCTAGTGACGACACTGCCTTTTGCACATAATGTTCCCATGACCGCGAGTTTAGACCATTTAATGTAAGTATTGTAGGTAGTTGTTTTTCACAATAGGTAGGCCTTAGTATCCAGTCACAAATAAATAAATAAAAAATATTAATTCTATTTAATATTTTTTATTTATTTATTTGTTTAAAAAATGGTGCGTAGTACTCGCAACCGGCGTGCGTGTATGATCAGATGTATGAACGTAAACGAAGCATAAGGAATATGTAAGGAGCGTAGCAGGTGGCGTTCTATGGTTTCTGCCTACCCCCATGGGAAGATGGCGTGAGTGTATGTATGTATGTATGTATGTATTTGTTTAAAATACACATACAACTATCATGACAGGCTTACCTAATTCAATAGTGTAGTTATAGTTATACAAATAGCTTACAAAGATTTGACTTACAATGTGTTATTGTATAATGCGGCCCGTGTGAATTCACTCAGAGTATAATTGAAGCAGTCAATCTGTTGTGACACCACGGTGTTGTGTGTTGTGTTGTGTTGTGTTGTGTGTTGTGTGGTGTGATATTGAGCTCGTATGCAGGGCGCGCGACTTGGACTTTGACATTCAGAATTTTTACTTACGGGGGTTTAGTAGGGGGTCGTCAGAAGCCCGAAAGTCTGACAACTGGGTTGTGGAGGTCAGATAGGCTATCGCTCCATGTAAAATAGCTGCATCTCATTAGACTGAAAACCGAACCCAACATATGTAGTTGGGAAAAAGCTAGACAGTTGATGATTCAGGATTTACACATTCTAAAAATCATGACCATGTTGAAGATGTTTGCATCTGGGAATTTACAGTAGCAGCCCGGAGTCTGGAACTGTGCCCGATGAAAAATGGATGAAGAAATATATGGATGAAGGTGCACCTCAGACTAAGACTGGGGAATACAGGTGTAATGTAAAGGTGCTCCTTCACCTGGAGCCTGAAAATTGCAATGAAACAGTTCAGATTCGAGCATTACATCAAGAGAACCGAGCATTACAATGCGCAATCTGTAATGATATAATTTGTAACATTACATTCACCGGGACCATTCACTTCTAATGTAACAGTAGTAAGTTACAACCGTGATACAGTGTGTAACATGAATGCGAATCTTACCGAATCTTAGATTGTAACATTACAGGCGAATTCTCCTGTGAGGGAGCGGCTTTATGTTATGTTATTCTGAGGATGATGAAATTGGAGCATAAATACAATGACATGAATAAATTGATAAAACCAGATAAGTTTTAATACCTGTGTAAATTACGAAATGATTTTGTAATCATTATGCCTGATATCGGAGAGAATTGTGACGTAGACACCGAAAATATTTTGATAATTATTCATTGTGCAAACGGAGTAATTTTTATATAATATAAGTACTATACTAATTTCACGTTTCTAAATTATGTGCATTTTCACCACGGTTCGTAAATATATTAAACTGATACAGAATATATACCAACAATGACGCTCAAACTATCTTCTTTAAGTAACAAGTAATAGGAACTGCCAAACTATTGCTGTATTTAAAAGAAGAGTGAAAGAACACTATCATTCCACTTCGACATAGTTGCGTATGTATTTATTGCTTTAAATTACAGTGTATTTTATTATATTTATTTTAGATGTATGTATGTATATATGTACGTATGTTAGTATATTCCCTAGTTAGTATATTATTTGTTTTGTGAATTGTTTCGATTTTATGTATTCTATTTTCTCTTCTACTCTTACACACAGTGTCTACATCTCTTTATCTAATTTCCTATCGCAGGCATGCTGGAAGAGATTTCTTTAGAAATAAGCATCACCTTTGTACGTATTTTTGTGTTCTGTTCTTCTTTTCTGTTTTTATATGTGTGTGTACATGAATGGTTAAATAAATAAATAATAATCATAACACATAAAATCACGCCGACAGAGGTGTACGTCCCTAGTACACCCAGCACCTATCACCAGTAATGTTTAAGCCCCTGTAATACAGGGCGAGCCTATTGCCATCAACCAGGCATATTAGAAATTCCAGGATGCTACCGTACAACTCCTGATGGAAAAACCCAGTAACACTTTACTCGACCTGGGAATTAAAAACAGGATCTTATGTCAGTAGTAATGCTTTTTTTTTGGTGTGAATTTATCAAATAACTTCTCCCACACTGGGTGGGGCGGGAGGATGTGTCAGAGTCTTACTGACTAAAACCCACCCGTGTTCCTTCCGTTGCCTATTTTGCCAGGGGCCTCGGTATCCCTTTTGGACTTTCCCGTGACCCCGGCAGGCATCGGCCCTAGTGGGCCTGGTCTTTACCGGACGGCGAGCTATCCATTGCTCATCGTCCGGAAGCCCGCACTTACGGTGGCTGGAAATCTGCCCGGGATTCCCGACGCGTCCCAGGGCGTCTCCAGCGGCGGCTAGGGGTGAGAGGGCACGAAATTTGCCTTACCCTCAACCGTCCCGCCTCCTCCTTCGCGAGCATTACTGCTTCGCGGAAGGAGGTGACGGCTGCCCATGCCCTCTCGCTCCGTACGATGGCCTGAACCAGGGCTGGACGCGAGAGATCTCTGCCGCCGATCACCTCCACTAAGACACGGCCAGCAGTAGTGCTTGTGGCCACTAGAGCAACGAGGCAATAATCCTAAATACAGTCAGTGTAAAAGTCTAGAATACAATAAATACAATAAATATGACCATTTTATTATACAAAGTGACAGCTAGCACATGTCAGTGAATTAGTAATTCGACTTTAATATTATAAATGCGAAAGTGAGTTTTTTTTGTTTGTTTGTTACGCTTTCACGCTAAAACGGCTGTACGGATTTGGATGGATTTTGGCACATGGGTAGACGATGATCTGGGTTTGGACATAGGATACTTTTATCTTGATATTCCCATGGGATCGGAACTTATGCGGGTGAAACTGCGGGGCGTAGCTAGTAAGTAATAAAATCGGCCTGTAATTACTCAGGTATAGCTTAGAATTAAGGTTCGCTAAAAGAAAAGGAACATTGCTCGCAGAAAACATGTCCGATGGGGCCGGAAGGTTCTGGTGTGGCGACCGCGGACCCGGAAAACGCTGGAAGGTCTCCCATAATGTGGACCGATGACCTTGTTAAGGTCGCAGGACTCCGCTGGATGCGAGAAGCACAGAACTGGTTGAAGTGGCGGTGCTTGAGGGAGGCCTATGTCCAGCAGTGGACGTTTTCTCCTGATATTATGAAGATGACGTAAAGAAACGTCAGCAGCGTCCTTCAGTCTGCTAACAGAAACTGAGTACCTGCCAATCGTATAGTCAAAAATGTTGATAATTAGTGTAATGTTTATGGTGTACACACGGCTACACAGCAAGCTATTCATTTCCTGTTTACGCTGACCTCGCATTGTACGAAAATTCTATACAATGCGAGATCTGCTTATACTGGAAATGTATAGCTAGATATGTAGCTGTGTGTACATAATAAAACGTATTCTGTTGTATTATTGCATTGCGTGAGTCACCATAACGAACGTAGATATCGAAGTGTCCTGATAGTTATCAACAATCGATACACAATAAGTACTTATCTTGCATATCCGTAATAGGTAATGCGCAATAGTACTTGGAATACAGTCAGCAACGAAAATAAGTACTAAATATTGGATTTTTTCAAGTGATTTGTGTGTTTTTTTTAGGTATTTAACAAACAGCAATGCTTCAGCCGCTGAAACGTTACAAAAGTCCTGGATTTTGTACCTGTACACGGGTAATATGTGACTTAAACTTAACTCCTACCGCAAACATAATCATTTACTTTTAAATACTTTTATGGAACATAGGTAAACAAAAGTAGTGATGGTAATATGTATAAATAAAATGAAAGCTTTGTCTTGTCTTCTAATTAATTAGTTAGTTACAAACATAGTTAAAACATTCAAAAAGTAAACAAACAAGTAGGAAACTTATTTTTATTTTTCAAAATATTTTATTTAAAAAAAAATACAGGCTTCTCAATACTAATGATGGTATTAGTTCTAGAGCAATAATGTACGAACATGTATGCATGTTTATTATTATTTTTCAAACATTTATTTTAATTTAATAAAGAAAATACAAATTCATTACTATTTCTATACTACAAAAGCCGACTCCAACATAGTTGGGAAAAGGCTAGGCAGATTGACTGACCACATACTACAAATTTGCTATACGAACATGCATACTTACTTTCATGTGAATTTTTTAAAACATTTATTTTCATACGGGGGTGTCTCGGTATGTATGAATGGTCACCCATCCACGGACCGTCCGCAGCAAGCGTAGCCCTCATCAATACAAACATTTTGACACCTCAATTAACTATATTGACTTAGAAATAACGGAAATATCGGCATGTCGCACTATTCTTGAAAAGAGGGCCTATATCGGAGTGATCGAAAAACTATTTCCAATGATAAAATAATGAATAAACTAAATTATAACATTCAAAATGAATGACAAACAAAATTAAAACATTCAAAATTAATATTTAGAAAAATTCACATTACATTACATTGTGACCAACACTAGTTTTATTTTTTCTTTAGTGACGTTACTGAATGGATTCTCTGTGCCCTGAAATAAAGGTTTAATTTTATTAATACACCAGTACACACAACCATTTTAATTATAACTCTAAAATTAGAACACTGAACACACATTTTTCCCTAATCCATTAAAAAATCCGTAATATTCATCATCTTGCGCTGATGACTGTACATGGTCTGTTTTGGTATATGTACTTCCCCCTCAACCATTTCCAGCCAGTCTTTAATCACAGAAGGAATAGAAAACACATACACGTACGGAAATCGCTCACATTGTAATTAGTTCAAAAATTAAATTAAAAAATAAAATAGGAAGAAAGTATAATCAATGGAAGAGTGTTGTTCACGATTGCGAAAACCCAATTTGTCGCATTTGTACTGGTAGCACCACACCCAAGGGGGACTGCAACGATGAATAGCAAACAAAATTACTTCCCAAGGTTGGAACCAGGTGAATCAACGTTACCCCGGAAAAGACATCTGAGTAAGTTTTTAAACAGTACTGATCTAATTTTTTTTTATACATTTCGATTTCATGTTTCTATGGATGATTACATGATAGCGCATCCATTTTCCTAAAACAAGCTTTAGAAAATGGTGGAAAATTGGCAATTCCTTGTTGATAAACAATATTAATTTATTTAAACGATGCTTTGTCGTGTTAGGGGAAATGTAGTTTCGCATTTTTAAAAAATGTGTGTAAAATATTCGCAAAAATGAATAATAATAAAATCAGATCATTAAATGTCAAATCATTTTTAAGGTATGGTTTTTCCAATTGAATAAAATGTTAATATGTTTTGTACTTCCCAATATGGATTAATGTGATTCAAAGTACTGCTACTGCTGCTTACATAAGGTAGGCGAATTCCCTGGTAGCGTAGTTATCATGTTATATTGACACGCTCAACTTAAAACATAATAGAAGAATAGATAAAGCACATTTTCATTTGTATTAAATCGTAATCCAGGTCAACGAAATCTTATCTACACGAATGGCTAACGAAATTTATCGCCTCAAGTTTTGTGAATGAAAAAAACAGATGTTTACGCAATGCATATAATTTAATGCTAAAAATAGAGTATTCTATCTTTCTTTGTTGTTGAATTTTGTTTGGAGCATCCATACAAAATTCAACAACAAAGAAAGATAGAAAACTCTATTTTTTTTGTAGGTGTATTACAAAAAAATAACACTTGCAATAGGAACAAGGTATATGAACAAAACAGAAAAAAAAAATTGAACTAAATTTAGTTTGAGGTAAATCTTGGCAATGTGGGTAAGTACTGGTTTTGGCGTCTATCATTGGCAACGCCATATGCAGGGAAATTGCGTAACACACTCATAATCCCAATGTCATTAATTTTGACAATTTAGCAATATTCATCGCGATATTTACGTTATTCTTCAACAATATTAAAGCATTTGATTACGAATTTCCTTCAAAGTCCTTTAGATTGTGATAGAAAATCAATCAATCAATCAATCATTTATTTTGTTAAACATAGGTATGGTTATGGTAAGGCAAATGGGTAAGGCAATTGGGGTGTTGGTCTACATGTGACAAGCCACACACTTCAACACCTGAAAACTGTTGAATTGTATGAATAAAATTAGGATAGCAATTCTTGATCACTTCAGACTCTCTTCTTAACTAATTCATACAGTGCAAAACGGCTTGATCTGGTTTCCTACCTATTATTTTGTGATAGGCTGTGATAATTAAGTTATTTTTGCGACTACAATTTCAATATCAATTAACTTAATAAACATCTCAAGACAGCGCACAGCCTAAACCGCGGAGTCTAGAGGTTTGACATTTTGCGTAGGAGTTCTTTTTTGTAAGGAAGGTGAGCACTAATGAAGGATTTTTAAAAATTCATACCTTATGTGTGGAAGTATGTGTGGAATTTCAATATTTGCCGATGGGTAATCCCAACGAGCACACGGCTTGTATTGCCTAGGTACTATAAATTATCATTGACTACGCGGCTTCGCCGGCGTGCATATCGGAAATTATCCCACGGGAACGTACTACCGGGCCAAAAGTATCTTATGTACTAATCCAGATCATGGTCTACGCATTTCAAGTTTCATCCGAATCCGTTCAGCCGTTTTAGCGTGAAAGCGTAACAAGCAAACAAACAAACTCACTTTCGCATTTATAATATTAGTTAGGATAGGATATTTATATGTCGGAAATACGTTAGTCACTCGTTTGACTAATCGGGACGCCATCGCCAGCGCCACCAAGCGGCGCTCGACAGAGTTTACAACATAACGCTTGACCGGAGTTAAGGGCAGTTTGTTGAAGGCGGTCAAGGAGTGAACAAGTTTAGAAACTGTCACGCGTTCCGTTTATATTTTTGTCGTGTACCTACAGTGTGTGAATAGCCAGTGTGATTAATTGATCGTAAATTATAATTTGATTTAAACTGCAAACGGTTTTTCTATTATGCAATAATCAACATTTCCCATTGTACGCCCACAGTAGTTATGGCAGATGATAACGAGCGAGACATACCTTCCCCGTCATATATAATATAATAATATATATAATTATAGTATGTGATATAATTAGGAAGTTAGCATTAGGATAACGATATAAATAATTGCAAGTGTAACATTCATTGTTTATCAGCCCACTGATAGAGTCGAGTCGTTGCTAAATTCTGGGCCATTTCGATTGCCATCGGTACGCTGACTGAGACGGCAAAACATAAAAAAGTAACACTTAAAACCTTTTGAATGTGTTCGCTATAAATTGTCATCTGGTCGGCCGGTTTCCATTATACATAGTTTGACCTTACAGCTTAACAACTGACCGATAAATACAACAAGTATTGCACTTTGTAAAGGAAGTACTGCCGAACTCGCCCAAAGAAGTATTGCTATACCTATTAATGCCGCCAAGCAATGTCCAAGAGTTTATCTTTGTTTCCAGTACGGCAGCGTGCGATTTCATGGGTGGTGATGAATACTTCCCATCATCAGAGACAGCTGCTCTTTTGTCATCTAATTATTAAAAAATAACATTTTTCTTGCAGATTTGTACATGGAGGCCAATGTGTACCAAGAGGCAACGAATCTGCAGCCTCCTCTCGACCCGCCCCAGCCTCCTCTCGACCCTGCCCAGCCTCCAGCAGAGACTGTGATAGCTAAATTGCTTGAATATCAAATAAGCTGTTATGCTGTGAAAAAAAGGCTCGACCTCGACCTCGCACCGCGTACCAACGCAGCCAAAGTCTCCAAACCAGAAACCTATGTATGTTAATCATAATAACAACGAACAACAAAGAAATAAACGCATCAATTTCTGAGTCATACCTTCTAAATATGGCGAACGTTTTACGGAATAAGTTACCTAATGAGTGGAATACCTAATCATGAGAATATGACCATCAAGCTAAGAGTAGATAAAAAAGTCGGAGTTTACAGACAGTCCTGTCAGTTCTGTCTTCAGTTCATATCTCGCGCCTGCCGTGAACTTCATTTTTTAGCTACTCTGTGTCAATTAAAAATAAAAATATTTATTATGTATTAAAAGCTAGTCAATTGAACACGATTATTACTCGCATTAATCATTAATAGATTAATTTCTAAATTCTGAAATACTCATACAATATTGATGTTGATTGTACATACCTCCGCTTTCTGAAAGAGATCAAAATAATAATTACAAAGAAAGATAGGTATTCTTTCTTTGTAATTATTATTTTGATCTCTAAACGACGTTTTATTGTTAACTTAACAACAAAATTGTCCAACTACGCATTTTGTGAATATATTTAAACATCCTAACGTGCTTGCTTACTTAATAAATATTTTAATTAAATACTTGTTTTTTTAATTATTAAACCCGTATCACAAAACGTGATAGTATGTACTTGTGAAGAAGAAGCAGGCTTCCACTCAGCATGATGCTATGTATGCTATGGATCCACAGCACAGCCCAGCAACATGCTGTGCTATGGGCGGCCCACAGCATAGCCCAGAAACATGCTGTGCTATGGGGGGCACACAGCATAGCCCAGCAACATGACATACTGTGGGGGGCCCACAGCATAGCCCAGAAACATGCTGTGCTTTGGGGGGCCCGCAGCATAGCCCAGCAACATGCTGTGCTATGGGGGACCCACAGCATAGCCCAGGAACATGCTGTGCTAAGCTTGCAGTCTTCTTGTCACAGTCACAACATGCAGCTGCCGAATATTTCTGTTCTGTGCTCGTGATTATAGATATACATATAGATTTTGTTTTTTTCTCTTTATTATCAATTATCTTTTTGTATGCACAACTTTCTGTGACAAAAAAACCTTTTTTTTTTTTTTATTTTTTACTCACTTACTTATTGACAGAAAAAATAGGTGCAATAATTTCCAGGACAAACCTTACCACAGGGACATTTTCGTCTCCATACCAATTTTCTAGTAAATTAGGTGGCTGCGGGATTCGGTATACTTATTATAGTGTTTGAAATATATCGTACCTCGCAGTCACCTGCTGTAGTGGTAGTTAAACTCTTTCGGGGAACTACTGCCACCTATGTATTTCTGCTCAAAATATTTCGATTGTTATTAAGCAACTCGAGTAAAATTATAGTGCACAAGTGTGCAGATGCTAATAGAGATGTGTGGTGTACGTGAATGAATAGAATAAGAATTTTTTTTTTTTGGATGGGAAATCATCAAATGACTTCTCCCGCTCTGGGCGGAGCGGGAGGGTCTGTCAGACTCTTACTGACTAAAACCCACCCGTATTCCTTCCTGTTGCCTGTGTTGCCAGGGGCCTCAGTGACCCTTTAGTAACTTCCCGCGACCCCGGCAGGCATCGGCCCTAGTGGACCCCTACATTTGAGCTGACGACATCTCTTTGAGGCACGCGTGGAATACAACGCGCCGTCGACCCGGGCCTGGTCCTTACCGGACGGTGAGCTACACATTGCTCACCGTCCGCAAGCCCGCGCCTACGGTGGCCGAAAATCCGCCCGGGATTCCCGACGCCCAGGGCGTCTCCTGCGGCGGCTAGGGGCGAGAGGGCGCGAAATTTGACTTTCCCACAACCGTCCCGCCTCCTCCTTCGCGAGCATTACTGCTTCGCAGAAGGAGGTGACGGCTGCCCATGCCCTCTCGCTCCGTACCATGGCCTGAACCAGGGCCGGACGCGAGAGATCTCTGCCAAACGGCTGCGACTTACGAGTTGTAATTCTAATTGCGCAAAACTGTTTGAATCACAATCAGAGAGTTTTGAGGTATATTGCTAATCCACTGCTGCACAGGTTTGAAAGATTTGTCTGCTCAGCAACGTAAATAATGCAATGGGAGTGGAGGTGGTGAACTGTCAAATAGAAACCCATTGCGATCAATTGACATTTTATATGCTTTACGCAATTTCCTCGCTGGACAGGAGACTCGCTTTACACTGTGTAAATTATTTCATCACCACTGATGAAAACATCGTGAGGAAACCGGCATGTCCTAGAACCAAAAATTCGAAGACATGTGACATCTACCAACCCGCACTGGGCCCGTGTGGCGGATTACGGCCTACTCAGAGAGGAGGCTTATGTCCCAGCAGTGGGAACATTATAGGCTGAATATATGATGCTAAGTAACTTAGAAAGGTTAGAAGCATAACAAATTAGATTTTTAAAACTATTAGTAAGTAAAAAAGCTAAAAATAAAAGTAAAGATGATTATAATAAGTTATTAAAAATTTGCAAAATTCTTCCTATCAGCTTAAAACAAATACCTACTTCTGGTTAACAGCCATGGCAGCTGCGAGCCTTACTTGCTAGTTACCCATAACCACGAAACTAGGATGGTATCAGCAGGTAAATTTGATGTACCTAGAGAATAAGGAATTATTTTGGCGACCGAACGCTTGATAAAAGAGTACCATACCTTCTCAACCAATTGCCTACTGATATAAGAAGTCAGGAAATAAAAAGTAAATTTGCCAAATTACTTAAGCAGTTCTTTTTTGGGAGTTTGTAAACTAAGTTCTTAGGAAAGTGGTTTGCAGATCGTTGAGGGAGAGCAAATAAGTGGTTAAGTGTTTTGTAAGATATAAGTCATTTGATACATATAAGATAAGATAATATCATTGGGTACTTTAGAAGTGCAAGAAGTGTAAATTAAGTGTCCGCACTAATAAACCTTTTTTTTTGTAAAACTTTTTTTTTCTGTTCCCGCAGACAAACCGTGAAAACGGTTTTGTGGGGGCATAGTCATAATGTAAAGTTTTTTATAAAATTTGTTTCATCATCATCATCATCATCATTTCAGCCGAAAGACGTCCACTGCTGGACATAGGCCTCCCCCAAGCACCGCCACTTCGACCGGTTTTGTGCTTCCCGCATCCAGCGGATTCCTGCGGACTTCACAAGGTCATCGGTTTAATTTGTTTATGATAAATAAATAAATAATAATGCTTATATGTATATGAGGAAGTCTGAAAGCACCGGTGACTGAAAAGTTGTGTGAGAATCGGATGTCATAGTATAGGCATGTGATGCGGAGGAATGAGGAAAGTTTTGTGTATTATTGTGGATTGCTATATGAGTAGGGGAAGACCAAAGAAACGATGAATGGACTGTGTATAAAATGATATGGCTATGAAGGGGGGTAACTTACGAGATGACGATTAATAGAGAAGTAATTGAAAAAAAAGACATGTTGCGCCGACCCCAAATAAGGGCCCTCGCCCATGGCGACTTTTTGTAGCGATGCAGTCGCGCGTTTCGTGAACGCGCGACTGCATCGCTATTAACGCGTGTTAGTCATATGCGATGCCAACGCGCTACTTATGCGTTACAGCATCGCGACTGTATCTATACAAACGCGCGACCGTGTCGGACGACATCGGGGAGAGAACGGAGGGAGGGTGGCGCGTGAGTGGAGAACCGAGCATCAGTGATGTCCACAAAGTAATCTCTCTTTATTAAATAGGTGCATCCAATATTGACGCTGCTTTCGTTGCCTACGCTTCGGCTGCTTACGTAAAAGCAGCACCAAAGACAACGTGACTAATGTTGCCTCAACGGATTCCATCTTGCAACTGTAGCGATTGCAGGTATTTTTGTGCCGTTACTGAATCGCGTTTGCATCGCGACAGAAGCGCGACAGTATCGCGTTTGAAGCGCGACAGTATCGCATTTGCATCGCGACTGAATCTGGGCCCGTGGGCGAGGGCACACAGCTAGCGACCGCTTCGCGACTGTATCGATGTGGACGTTTGACAGCATCGCTACTGCATCGCTACAAAAAGTCACCGTGGGCGAGGGGCCTAAATTGGGATAAGGGCAGGAAAATAATGGTGATGATAATGTGTAAAAGTGATTCCGATATCGTATTTACAGAATAAACAATTTCATTTCAAAAAAATATTTCATTTCTTTTTAGAATTATGATGAAGCGTGTGGGTCACTCCCTCTTTTCTCTCTCTCTTAGTTCGATGGGACGGCAATCTGACACAATCGGGGAGAGATCAGACGCGTGAGACCGATGTATTTTCCGAGTTAAGGTGGTGTACCACCGCTAAATTCCTAACTCCGGGCTGCTGCTGAGAATTTATTTACAGATAAATCTAGCGTCTAAAGTGTTTTAAGTCAGGTTCGGGATTCAAAGCCGGTCACGCAGCCTTTTAAGCAAGGATAATAGAAAACACTAATAATGAGCCAGTTATATGGCAAGAAAATCTAAAGTAAAACGTTACATAGTACCTGAAGGACAACTAGTTTTATTAGTCTACTAACGCCATCTACTGTTGGACGAAGCGCAACTCGCCGACCGATCCGAAAACAGCACGGACGGTGGCGCCACCCCGGCGCAGGCGCAACACTCGATCGTTTGTCAGCGACAGCAACTCGCGCCGTCTTTGTGTGTGTGCAAAATAACGTGTGTCCTCAATAAAAACGTATACTGTATGTGAAATGTCGATTAAACCTGAAGGACAACTAGTTTTATTAGTCTACTAACGCCATCTACTGTTGGACGACGCGCAACTCGCCGACCGATCCGAAAACAGCACGGACGGTGGCGCCACCCCGGCGCAGGCGCAACACTCGATCGTTTGTCGGCGACAGCAACTCGCGCCGTCTTTGTGTGTGTGCAAAATAACGTGTGTCCTCAATAAAAACGTATACTGTATGTGAAATGTCGATTATATAATAATCGATTGTCATCTATTTATGATAATAACTCATATTGACTGCCTCGTCGCGTTGGTCTAGTAGTCACAAACGCTGAACATGAGGTCTAGGGTTCGATTCCCAGGTCATAAACTGTTATTGGGTTTTTCTATCTGGAATTTCTCAGTATCAGCCCGGAGTCTGGATTGGTGCTCGGTTGGTGTGCAATAGGCCATTATTACATGGGGCTTAAAACATAACTGGTCAAATGTGGTTATACCTCTGAGAGAGAGGTACACTTCTGCCTAAACCATTCGAGAAATACAAGCGTGATGTTACATGAAGAAAATAATAAGAAAATAATTTCGGGGGTAACCCAACCCTTCGGGGAAACAACGACTGATATTGTGATACTATAAATTTAAATCGCTTTTCATGCCTGTCTGTACGTGATACTCACGTTTCGTAGAATATAACTTTATGATTTAAACAGCGAAATGAATAATTAATGCTAATAAATAATTGCTATGGCATCTTAAGACGCTGACAACACCTAAACCGCGGTCATTGTCAGATTGCGTAGAAAAGAAAGAGAAGCGCGATGACTCAACGCTTGTAATTTATTGCAAAATATGAAGCAATTCTATAATTACTCAAAATTGAGTTGAGTAATCGAAAATAAAAAACTACCAAGTTCTGCATTCAAATAACACGTTCTTGTTACTAATTAAATACGTAACGTATGTTGATTTTTAATGCAGATATTTTGGATTAGAACTCAAGGTCAGAGGTTAGTTTAACGTTAGTTTGTATCGAGATTTTTTATTCAAAACGTGTTTCGGTAACAACCAAGTTCTGGGAAATTTATCAATTTATTTTTTCCGCTACCACAAGCTATACAGAATTGGCATTTTTTTTTCTTAAGAGATGCCTAATTTGGTCAATTGCGTCTTGTCAGCGCCTTAATATGCAGGTTTTGTATAGATACTGTTATTATGTCACTGTAAGATTGTGAGCAATCTAGCGAGGTTATATGAGTAGCTATGGAACAATTGAGGACCGTTATTGTTAACGCAGTCATTTTCGATAGTTTATAAATCTATCAATGACAAAATAATCGTCAAATTGTAAACCGTCCCTGATTGGTAGGTTTTGACGGTAGCCGAATCGGTCGCACTAACTAGGACACCCCGACCAAATGGGTTAGGTTAGGTCAGAACTGTGACCAAACGCGCGTGAGCTGAGTGAGCGTAACGAGCGGTGCCGCGGCAGCTGCTGGCGAGAGCTTCTTCCAAGTTGGTCGTAGTTTATTAGCGCAAGGTGCGTTCGTCGCATGCAAGCTTGATACCAGTTCACAATTTGTCGGTTTGCCATGGATAGATTATAAACAAAAGTAATGCGTTAAATTGTAAATGGTTTGCCAATTTTTCGATAGTTTGTAATCTCGCTAGATAACTAACGATGTTTCTAATCATAAATAGTGACAGACATATATGGTTATATGGTGGTAGATAGTGTAGACTTCCAGTACTGATTTCGCGCCATGTGCCGAATGCGATGAGATGTGTGCGCGCGTGTGTGTGTGTGTGTGTGTGTGTGATCGAATGCCTCAATGAAATGTAATAGTATGTAGGAATGTGGACGTCGGCGTCGTTCATTGAAACATTAATTAGGTACGCGTTACTAGTCGAAATGTACTGTTTGATTTAATAGGGATGATGAATTGATGACACTTTTTATTTTTGCAAATAGTGTGTCTTTATAACATAAAATTGAAACTCAAACTCAAAGCATTTATTTCAATTAAACTTTATTTAAATTACACCATTTATAAGCCACCACCATTACCACCATTACTTTGGAATTGTCAAGGAGCCGCTCAGTTAGAAATATGAAACTAGTTGCCCATTCCAACGCGTAGCAGGTACCTATGGAGAAGAACGGGCAAGAAACTCCATGGACACTCTTTTGAATTATAAATTTTAGTATAAATAATGTTGAGTTTATAACTAAATGTGAGGACGATGTAAAAAAAGCGTCCATAATAGCAAAATAAATAAAAAAATACAATTTCAAAATAAAATAATTACAAATAAGCTGAAGCAACTAAGAGGTGTCCAGTCCTAACTGACGGCGCCCGTTCACGAACATGACGCATGGATCAGCACCATTCAGCTCAACCATTTTGAAGGCAGCTAAATGATCCAACACACTCCACCATCAGCGAGACATCTGAGTGAGCATGATGTGAGCAATATTATAAATCGTCAATAACAAAAAATAAAAAACCCGACCGCGTAAAAAGTGAAATTTAAACAGATGGAAACAAGATTTATATCTGTATAATTTAATACTATAAACAATCTCATGCAGTCGGAGGCAATAGGTAGGCTATTGTTTACTTCTTCTTCCCAGCTAAAGCACTAGGAAGTGGTGAAGGGTGGGCGTTTTGGGGGACTGTCTTATGTAATTTTGACGTTCGAAAAGTGCTGATTCTCAGCCTAGTTTGTTAAATGTATTTTGATTTTAAGAAGATACCGCCGAGTGCGTGGGATTGTTTACAGTATTAAGTTATATAAATCTTGTTTCCATCTTTTTTACAGTTCACTTTTACGCTGTCGGGTTTTTTGATTTCTGTAATTTATTATTTTTATTTTACACTTATTGGTTAGAATTATAAGACGGGAAATTAGATTATTTAACATAACATCACGCCATGTTTCCCCGAAGGATTGGACAGAGGTGAACCTGTAGTACACCCACATTTCGCCAGTTATCCCATGTAATAGGGGGCGAGCCTATTGCCATCAACCGGGCTTAAATCCAGGCTCCGGGCTGCTACTGAGAAATTACAGATAGAAAAACTCAATAACACTTAGCCCGACCCGGGAATCGAACCCAGGACCTCATGCTCAGAACTCATGACCATATGGCTATGAAGGGGGGTAACTTACGAGATGACGATTAATAGAGAAGTAATTGAAGAAAAAGACATGTTGCGCCGACCCCAAATAAGGGCCCTCGCCCATGGCGACTTTTTGTAGCGATGCAGTCGCGGGTTTCGTGAACGCGCGACAGCATCGCTATTAACGCGTGTTAGTCATATGCGATGCCAACGCGCTACTAATGCGCTACAGCATCGCGACTGTATCTATACAAACGCGCGACCGTGTCGGACGACATCGGGGAGAGAACGGAGGGAGGGTGGCGCGTGAGTGGAGAACCGAGCATCAGTGATGTCCACAAAGTAATCTCTCTTTATTAAATAGGTGCATCCAATATTGGCGCTGCTTTCGTTGCCTACGCTTCGGCTGCTTACGTAAAAGCAGCACCAAAGACAACGTGACTAATGTTGCCTCAACGGAGTCCATCTTGCAACTGTAGCGATTGCAGGTATTTTTGTGCCGTTACTGAATCGCGTTGGCATCGCGACAGAAGCGCGACAGTATCGCGTTTGCATCGCGACAGAAGCGCGACAGTATCGCATTTGCATCGCGACTGAATCTGGGCCCGTGGGCGAGGGCACACAGCTAGCGACCGCTTCGCGACTGTATCGATGTGGACGTTTGACAGCATCGCTACTGCATCGCTACAAAAAGTCGCCGTGGGCGAGGGGCCTAAATTGGGATAAGGGCAGGAAAATAATGGTGATGATAATGTGTAAAAGTGATTCCGATATCGTATTTACAGAATAAACAATTTCATTTCAAAAATTTTATTTAATTTATTTTTAGAATTATGATGAAGCGTGTGGGTCACTCCCTCTTTTCTCTCTCTCTTAGTTCGATGGGACGGCAATCTGACACAATCGGGGAGAGATCAGACGCGTGAGACCGATGTATTTTCCGAGTTAAGGTGGTGTACCACCGCTAAATTCCTAACTCCGGGCTGCTGCTGAGAATTTATTTACAGATAAATCTAGCGTCTAAAGTGTTTTAAGTCAGGTTCGGGATTCAAAGCCGGTCACGCAGCCTTTTAAGCAAGGATAATAGAAAACACTAATAATGAGCCAGTTATATGGCAAGAAAATCTAAAGTAAAACGTTACATAGTACCTGAAGGACAACTAGTTTTATTAGTCTACTAACGCCATCTACTGTTGGACGACGCGCAACTCGCCGACTGATCCGAAAACAGCACGGACGGTGGCGCCACCCCGGCGCAGGCGCAACACTCGATCGTTTGTCGGCGACAGCAACTTGCGCCGTCTTTGTGTGTGTGCAAAATAACGTGTGTCCTCAATAAAAACGTATACTGTATGTGACATGTCGATTATATAATAATCGATTGTCATCTATTTATGATAATAACTCATATTGACTGCCTCGTCGCGTTGGTCTAGTAGTCACATCTGACCAAGATTATGTCTGGACTTTAAAAGAGACTGTGACCTCTGAGTTTGTTTCGGCCTTTCTTCTCAGAGTAGTCAGATAGGAAACGCCGGCCTCATCTAGTTTAAAAAAATATGTTTTGACGTGTAAAAGTGTTTGTAAAAACCTACTTACAGAAATAAAATCATTTATCATTTACAAACGCTGAACATGAGGTCTAGGGTTTGATTCCCAGGTCGGAAAGTGTTATTGGGTTTTTCTATCTGGAATTTCTCAGTATCAGCCCGCAGTCTGGATTGGTGCTCGGTTGGTGTGCAATAGGCCATTATTACATGGGGCTTAAAACATAACTGGTCAAATGTGGTTATACCTCTGAGAGAGAGGTACACTTCTGCCTAAACCATTCGAGAAATACAAGCGTGATGTTACATGAAGAAAATAATAAGAAAATAATTTCGGGGGTAACCCAACCCTTCGGGGAAACAACGCCTGATATTGTGATACTATAAATTTAAATCGCTTTTCATGCCTGTCTGTACGTGATACTCACGTTTCGTAGAATATAACTTTATGATTTAAACAGCGAAATGAATAATTAACGCTAATAAATAATTGCTATGGCATCTTAAGACGCTGACAACACCTAAACCGCGGTCTTTGTCAGATTGCGTAGGAAAGAAAGAGAAGCGCGATGACTCAACGCTTGTAATTTATTGCAAAATATGAAGCAATTCTATAATTACTCAAAATTGAGTTGAGTAATCGAAAATAAAAAACTACCAAGTTCTGCATTCAAATAAGACGTTCTTGTTATTAATTAAATACGTAACGTATGTTGATATTTAATGCAGATATTTTGGATTAGAACTCAAGGTAAGAGGTTACTTTAACGTTAGTTTGTATCGAGATTTTTAATTCAAAACGTGTTTCGGTAACAACCAAGTTCTGGGAAATATGTTCAAAATTAACATATATTTTTTCCGCTACCACAAGCTATACAGAATTGGCATTTTTTTTTTCTTAAGAGATGCCTAATTTGGTCAATTGGGTCTTGCCAGCGCCTTAATATGCAGGTTTTGTATAGATACTGTTATTATGTCGCTGTAAGATTGTGAGCAATCTAGCGAGGTTATACGAGAAACTATGGAACAATTGGGAACTATTACCGTTATTGTTAACGCAGTCATTTTCGATAGTTTATAAATCTATCAATGACAAAATAATCGTCAAATTGTAAACCGTCCCTGATTGGTAGGTTTTGACGGTAGCCGAATCGGTCGCACTAACTAGGACACCCCGACCAAATGGGTTAGGTTAGGTCAGAACTGTGACCAAGTGCGCGTAAGCTGAGTGAGCGTAACGAGCGGTGCCACGGCAGCGGCTGGCGAGAGCTTCTTCCAAGTTCGTCGTAGTTTATTAGCGCAAGGTGCTTTCTTTCCTCGTATGCAACTTTGATACCAGTTCACAATTTGTCGGTTTGCCATGGATAGATTTATAATTATTTAGTAATGCGTTAAATTGTAAATGGTTTGTCAATTTTTCGATAGTTTGTAATCTCGCTAGATAGATTATAAACTAACGATGTTCCTAATCGTATGGTGACAGACATATATGGTTATATGGTGGTAGATAGTGTAGACTTCCAGTACTTATTTCGCGCCATGTGCTGTTGTGTGATCGAATGCCTCAACGAAATGTACCTATGTACAAAATGTGGACGTCAGCGTCGTCCATTGAAACATTAATTACGCGTTACCAGTCGAAATGTACTGTTTGATACTAGGAACGATGACACTTTTTTTACTTTGAACTTAAAAAAAAAAAATTGTTTGCAAATAGTGTGTCTTTTTGAATAACAAGACACACTATTTGCAAACAAATCAGTTAGACATATGTAGCTAGTTGCCCATTCCAAAGCGTTGTAGGTACCTATGGAGAAGAACGGGCAAGAAACTGTATGGACACTCTTTTAAATTATATTGTTACATAAAGCTAAAATTTAAGTATACTAAATAAATAATGTTGAATTTATAACTAAATGTGAGGACGATGTAAAAAAATCATCCATACATAGTAGCAAAATAAACAAAAAAAAAACACAATTTCAAAATAAAATTATTAAAAATAAGCCGAGGCAGCTAAGAGATGACCAGTCTCTACTGACGGCGACCGTTCACGAACATGACGCATGGATCAGCACCATTCAGCTCAACCGTTTTGAAGGGAGCAAAATGATCCAACACACGCGCCACCACCAGCGAGACATCTGAGTGAGCATGATGTGAGCAATATTATAAATCATCAATAAAAAAAAAACCCGACCGCGTAAAAAGTGAAATTTAAAAAGATGGAAACAAGATTTATATCTGTATAATTTAATACTATAAACAATCTCATGCAGTCGGAGGCAATAGATAGGCTATTGTTTAATTTAAGAGGCAGTTTGTTACGACACTTCTTCCCAGCTAAAGCACTAGGAAGTGGTGAAGGGTGGGCGTTTTGGGGGACTGTCTTATGTAACTTTGACGTTCGAAAAGTGCTGATTCTCAGCCTAGTTTAAATAAATGATTTTTGATTTTGATTTTAAGAAGATACCTCCGAGTGCATGGGATTGTTTACAGTATTAAGTTATATAAATCTTGTTTCCATCTTTTTTAAAGTTCACTTTTTACGCTGTTGGGTTTTTTGATTTTTGTAATTTATTTTTTTTATTTTACACTTATTGGTTAGAATTATAAGACAGGAAATTAGATTTTATTTAACAAAACATCACGCCATGTTTCGCCGAAGGGTTGGACAGAGGTGTACCTGTAGTACACCCACATTTCGCCAGTTATCCCATGTAATAGGGGGCGAGCCTATCAACCGGGCACAAATCCAGACTCCGGGCTGCTACTGGGAAATTCCAGATAGAAAAACCCAATAACACTTTGCCCGACCCGGGAATCGAACCCAGGACCAGCAGGCTCAGCAGTAGCGCTTGCGACCACTAGACCAACGAGGTAGTCAAATTTGGTTGGTTGTAATTAGGTTATTTGCCCACTTATAAACGGGGTGACAGCGGACTCTTACTCAGTCACTCCAAAAAACATATATAATATTGAATATATTTTTGAAATGACCTTTCATTTTGATACCCCACTCGATAGGTACCCATGGGCGATTTTTTTTAAACATACATTTTGGCGCCGAAGATCGGCCGTTTTGTTTTTTTTTATTTTTATTTTAATATACTTATTTCAGCCGTTTCGCAGTTATGAAGGAACATAGATACAGGTCAGGAAGGACATACATACAGGTCAAACACATAACCCTCTTTGTTTGGCTTCGCCGCAGTCGGGTAAAAATGTCATTGCATACAATTTTCTATCAGTAACTGTTAAAATACAATCTAGCTAATCTAACTTTTAAAATATTTTATTTTAATCTCTGCAGAACAAGCCGCAGTATGATGAACCACACTCGAACCACCAATATTAAAATAAGCACGTTTTTCCTCAAACAATAAGAATAAATCTCAAAACTTGATCGACTACCGCGTCAGACTTTACATAATCTGCTATAGTATATACTTATAAATACTTCCCTCCGCGATTTTCAACCAGTATTTATTTATACAAGAAAGAGAACATACGTACAGTTGCACCAGGAGTTAGCTCACGGAAACCTCTATTTTAAATAGAAATTCATTCAATAATCCAAAATACTAAAAGGACATAAATCAAAGGAGGAGAGTTGTTGTTTATTTCGAAAAACTTATTTGTTGCAAACATTGCTAAAATTAGCAAGACTTTTCCACACTAGGGAAAGTGTGACGATGAACGAAGAAGATGACGTCCCAAGACTGGAATCAGGTGACGGAATGATAGCACACGACACATTTAAAAGTAAGTTTAAAAAAAATATATAATTTGTGATTTATTTAGATATTTATTCCGGGACCTCAGGACCATAATTATAATATAATCTTAACAATCATAATTTTAATCTGGGCTTCAAGTCTGCTATTACGATAGTGTCAGAATGATCTGTTCCGATCCTCATTAATGACGCCATTATATTAGTAGATTACCAAACTTGTCAAAATCAACAATAAATATGAAATCTATGATAGACCATTCTGACTGTAATAGACTTGAGGCCCTGAGTGTCTGTAAATCAAGCAGTACCTATTTTTAGAGAAATATTGTAGACCGTATCTAGTTTCGCATTTATTTAAAAACCGATACATTTTCGGAAAAGTGAAAAATTATAGAAAAGGACAAAATATATTATTATTACTGCATTTAAAATACATTTTGATGGTTGATTTGATACATATATCTTCAAAGTATTTCCTTATAATATGGATAAAATATGGGTCAGAGCACTATTAGTATGGCCGTATTTTTAACAAAAAATAATAAAAGGACGAACAAAGGACGAGATGAGCAACTAATATCAACCGATAAATTATACACAATATTAGGTACCTATTGCAGCAAATTTTTAAAAGTAGCTCTTTTTGATCAAGCACTATATAATATTTTTTTTTTAAATTCTACAAACCAAATTGTTTGCCAACCAATGTAAAATAAATCATTTTCTTTCAGGTGTTAAGGTGGAAGCGAAGGTGTACCAACAGGCTACGAACCTGCAGCCTCCTCTCGACCCTCCTCAGCCTCCGCCTATTCCAAGTGAGTCTGAGGTAGTCGCCGAGACTACACTTAATATATAAATATTTTATTCACAGTCAAAGTCAAATTATTTATTTCTAGTAGGCACATAAAGGACACTTTTGAAGGTGATTATTTCCAAAAAAATAGAATTGATTTTAGGCGCCCCTTCCAAAAGATAGTTTTGTATGGAGAAGAATGGACAAGAAACTCCACCGTCACTCTTTTAAAAATGTTTTACAATAATTTGTATAGTTACATTGATTATATAATTATATGTGTTATGTGTGTGTTTAATTATATGTGATGCATCTAGAATAAAATTACGATACCACAATAGGTAAAAAAAAGTAAAAATTAAGCAATGACAGATAAATTTTATTCTGTGATAGATACATTGTGTTTACATATTAACGAACTTTGTAAAAGTATTTCAGATCAAATTACAAGATCCATATTATGTTGTTAGTAAAAGTCTCAACCTAATGTTAGTAAAACCACACTATATAAACTAATGCAAACAAACAACAACAATACAATTAACAACAAACAACAATTAATACTCATATCTATAAAAAGTGTTATCAATCTAGAAAACGCTCTCCGAACCCTGTCGCGCCCAGGGACTCCAACCAGAAAGATTAAAAAATAAAAAAAATATCGAGTGATTTGCACGTTTCGTAGAATAGAACTTTAGTGGTCTAAACAGCGAAATGAAGAATTAATTATAATAATAAATAGCTAAGAATAAATACATTGTGTGCAAACTAACGAGATTTAGATATGGGTCGGCACGCGAATTCATAATACCGAAACTATTTATTGGTATGATTACCAATACCAGGTTTTGAAACTATTTATTTTAATAACTACGTATTGGTGATACCGAGCACCGATTTCGATTTGGATAGGTATTGGTATGGTTTTGAAACTATTTATTTTAGTATGTGACCATGTATTATTGGTGATACTGATCTAGGGTTCAATATTTGAACGTTTAATATGTATTAAAAATAAGTTGAATTAAACATTTTTGTTATCATTTTTGAGTAAATGAACTTTCTTCATACTTCTACAAATTAGTTAAGCATTCATTTCCAGTTCGTGTTATTACGGCAGCGCTCGGCTCGGTCCGCCCGCGTACCTTATTGGACATCAACCGTTTCTTGTCGCTAGTACTCAGTAATTCGTTATCGCGTATCAAGCTAATAAATAGTTTCACACTATACATAGTTATTGTGGAAGCCAATACCATATTTAAAGTATTACGCCAATACATAGTTATTAAAACTATTTATGGTATAAGTAAACAACCCATCTCTAGCGAGATTATAAACTATCGAAAAAATGTGAACTGTAACAATAACGCATTCATTTTTGATAGTTTGTAATCTATCAATGTCAAATCGTCAAATTTTGAACGAACCTGGACCAGAGCAGGCAAAGCTTTTAAGAGAATTCGGGAGTCCTCACCGGACAAGGCAGCTTCCGGAGGTTCCTGTGTCGGTTAAGGCGGGAGGAAACGCCCGGGTGTCACCACTTTGTGGATCGACCGGAGGACACGGTGAAGCATACGGTGGAGGTCTGCCCGGCTTGGGCAGAGCACCGCCGTGTCCTCGTGGAGGCGATCGGCGGCAGAGATCTCTCGCGTCCGGCCCTGGTTCAGGACATGGTACGGAGCGAGAGGCCATGGGCAGCCGTCGTCATCTTCTTCTGTGAAGCAGTAATGCTCGAGAATATAATATAATACTCAGTAATTCGTTATCGCGTATCAATGCAATAAATAGTTTCACGCAATACATAGTTATTGTGGAAGCCAATACCATATTTAAAGTATTACGCGAATACATAGTTATTGAAACTATTTATGGTATAAGTATACCACCCATCTCCGGCGAGATTATAAACTATCGAATAATTGTGAACTGTTACAATATGAGGCATTCATTTTCGATAATTTATATTCTATCAATGTCAAATCGTCAAATTGTGAACGAACCTGCACCAGAAGAGGAAAAGCTTTTAAGAGAATTCGTGAATAGGTTTCGTTGTAGCGGTTTATAACGCTTCACGGTAGCAGGAGGGCCGCGTTGGTTTCTTACACCACGCGAGTGTAATGCCCTGACGTCAGAAGGCTTCTCTGTCCAGGAGTGGGCACAGAAGAGGGTGGCGTTGTCTCACGTCACGCCAATAAAAAAGGACAGCGGAGGTACATTGCAGCGCCTTACGCTCAGCAGGAGGAGTGTCCTGGCCTCCTGCGGCATGCGGGTGGAGTGACCCAGCGTCGAATACCTCCCTGCTAAGGAGTGGTCGGCTGCGGCGTTTTACGCTACGCAGCTAGAATGCCCCCGACGTCAGAGGTCTCCCGCATGTAGGCGAGAAGGCCGGAGGCAACGGAGGGAATGGTCACAGAATTCACCCACGTTTCGTTTTTAAATAACTGTATTTAGTAGATTCAGATAATACGTGTTTCACACATTATAACCGAACTTAAACTGACTTAAAACTGAGGTAAAACTGAAGAAAAACTGAAATTTTCCCAGGACTGACGGCCGCTTTTATATTTCCTGTCAAACATTCTGGTAGTATGTGTTATACAATTCAAACATAATTCAAATTACTATTCAATTAAATTACTATATTTGATTGTCGGCCAGAACCAATAAAACGGCTTACACTGTGAACCTAGCTTTAGAACACTAACTTTATGAGAGGTTACAGTGGAGACCTGGCTTTATCACACTAGCTTTACAGTGAAGACCCGGCCTTATCATGTTAGCTTTACACCATAGTAAAATAAATCTGACAGATGATAATGTATAAAATAATTCTTAGATTTTTTGCAAAAAGAGAAAAATAATAAAGTAAAATACAGTTTTGGATGCAAAAACAGTCGTAACTAAAGTTTTGCTTTTCAGCGGTAACCGTGTTCAAAAATATGTAAAAATGTGAGTTGAGTGTCATACGACTTCATATGTACTTGAAAAATAAATTATTTTAAGATTTTTGTAGTGTAGTTACTTCCTGCCGGGGTCGCGGGAAGGTACTTATGGGTCACCGAGGCCCCCGCAACACAGGCAACAGGAAGGAATACGGGTGGGTTTTAGTCAGTAAGAGTCTGACACACCCTCCCGAAGTTATTTGATGAATTCCCACCCTAAAAAAAAAAAAAAGTTTACTTACTTGAAATATCAGTTCCAAAAATATTTTTTGTTGTTGTTATTCTTTCTTAGCAGATGCCTACAAGAATCATCCGCAGGTGATGGTTGCAGATTTCTTACATACATAATATCACGCCTTGTTTCTCCGAAGAGTTGGCCAGAGGTGTACCTGTAGTACACCCACATTTCGGCAGTTATGTTTAAGTCCCATGTAATAGGGGACGAGCCTATTGCCATCAACCGGGCACAAAACCAAACTCCGGGCTGCTACTGAGAAATTCCAGATGGAAATACCCAATAACACTTGCCGTTTGCCCGACCCGGGAATCGAACCCTGGACCAGCAGTAGCGCTTGCGGTCACTAGACCAACGAGGCAGTTCTATATAAATAAAATTAGTTACGGGCCTATCACAGTTAACCCAAAAACTACTATTCGCTTGGAAACATTTAACCAAAACTTTTGAGAAAATTAGCACTGTAACTAATGACTAATGATTGTAATCAACAATACTTAATTAATGATTTTTTTATATGTATTTCACACGATTTCCTCGGCATTCTCGGGTAATAGTTCCGCTTCCTTCAGTGACTGGGCCACCATTGGTATACATAAAACTAGAAAACGACTTTTACAATGAACGGATTTGTATTAAGGCGCTGACAAGACCCAATTGACCAAAATTGGCTTCTCTTAAGAAAAAAAATTGCCAAATCTGTACAGTTTGTGGTAGCGGAAGAAATATATGTTAATTTTGAACATATTTCTCAGAACTTGGTTGTTACCAAAACACGTTTTGAAAAAAACCTCGATAGAAACTAACGGTTAACTACCCTCTTACCTTGAGTTCTAATCCAAAATATCTGTTTGATATTTAACCAACATACGTTACATATTTAATTAATAACAAGAACGTCTTATTTGAATGCAGAACTTGGTTGTTTATTATTTTCGATTACTCAACTCAATTTTGAGTAAATATATAATTGCTTCATATTTTGCAATAAATTACAAGCGTTGTGTCATCGCGCTTCTCTTTCTTTTCTATGCAATCTGACAGTGACCGCGGTTAAGGTGTTGTCAGCGTCTTAACACTGCTGGATTTAATGTATATGTTAAGAATTATTCTAATTTATTTTAAAAAGTTTGTTGTATGGTCACGTTACTTGAGTTCTAAAATTAAAAATAGTAGTAATGTCATTAAAATGACGTGGAATTTGCATCACATGACTACTATTTTTAATTTTTGAACTCAAGTAACGTGACTTGGCCATACAACAAACTTTTATAAATAATTTAGAATAATTCTTAACTTGAAACATATATTTGATGTAACTGGTGACCGGAAAGATGGCGGCTTTCTCGCGCAACGCATCAGCATTGCAATTCAGCGAGGAAATGCCGCCAGCATCCTCGGTATAATGCCCCGAGGGCCTTTATTATGCTTAACTTAGTTTTAATTTAATTTAATTAATGTTAATAATCATCTTGTAATTTGGTTATTCTTAACATATAAATTAAATTCGGCAGTGTTTATACTAGTCCGTTCATCATAGAACTCATATGTTCGTTTTCTACTTTTATGTATACCAATGGTGGCCCAGTCACTGAATATACAATGGTCCTCAAATGATCTGACCAAGATTATTTCCGGATTTTTATATACACATTGACATTCATGAAATATATATGCAATGACAAATCATGTATATTTACTTTGTAAAGAATTATATTATTTTAATTATTGTTAATATGAAGACTATGTGGGTCTTTTTTTGTCGTTTCTTTTTCTCAGTGTTCGTAATGGTCTGGTAGTTCGAGTAATTTATGCGGCTTACCCAAATTTTGTTTCTTTGGTGTTGTTCGTCGAACCATTGAGCTCTTTAAATTCTGAGTTGAGCTGCACGATTACTGACAAATGCTTGCACTCACTGGACAGGTCCTTTCAATCTGTGTGGTTATTTCCTCAAAAGACAATTTCAGACACCAACCTACATGGTCCTCACGTCATGCTGACCAAGATTATGTAAAAGAGACTGTGACCTCTGAGTTTGTTTCAGCCTTTTTTCTCAGATAAGAAAGGCCGACCTCATCTAGTTTACAAAAAAACATGATTGACGTGTAAAAGTGTTTGTACAAACCTACTTACAGAAATAAAATATTTTATCATTTATTATCAATGGTAACACCTCCGCCACAAAACTCACTATTACTGCTACGAAATAAAGGCACTGTCAATGTCAAATTGTTACCACTGGTGTGACGACTGTACATGTTATCTACTACCTACCTACACCCACGTATTCTTCAAGGTTACTGTTTAATTGCTGAATTTGGGTCATGTGACAGTTCCGTATACAACGGTATATTGTTATAGTCATCGGTGATGACCATAATGGTACCTATGTTTTCTGTAGTCGTGACTTCGTGGGTACTCTACATTACCTGACCCTTCTTCCCCTTTTCTTTTTATTTGTAAGAGGGATCAGGTAATTATGGTCACTATTGTCACTGTCACTCAGGACATGCCCTACTTTTCGTACAAGGTGAAGATTGTTCATTTATATTAATTACTAATTACTCAACCGTTTATTATAGGTTCCTTAACGTCTATGATTGTACTTTGGTAAGGACATCAGTCCAGTCATTCAAGGTTTGATAAAACGCACCTACCTAAATAACTAAACAACATTTTGTCATTATAACTATTATTTCTAGTACCTACAGTTGTTGTTTGTTTGTCAGTAGTTGTTTTGACCCATACTGTGGAGTTTCGCAAGCTAATTTTATTTGACCTTGTATAGCAACATCACGCTTGTACTCTCCAAAGGGATGGGCAGGAGGTATTTAGTATCTACGCCCCCATTCCGCCAAATAACCCAGAAGTAGGTTGGCACGGTAGGAGCTTATCTTATAACAGCCTCTTTTGAGTACTTTATGCGGCCAACCCAAATGTCCTTTCCTTTGTATTGTTCGTCGAGTCATTGAGCTCCTTAAGTTTTGAGTTGAGCTACACGATTACTGACAAATGCTTGCACTGACTGGACAAGTCCACTCAAATTTGTGTGGTTCTTTCCTCAAAAGACCATTTCAGACATGGATCTACATGATCCTTACCTGATCTGACCAAGATTATGTCTGGAGTTTAAAAGAGACTTTGACCCTTGAGTTTGTTTCGCCATTTCTTCTCAGGGGTAGTCAGATAGGAAATGTCGACTCCATCTAGCTTATTTTTAATATGACGTGTAAAAGTGATTCTCATATCCTATTTACAGAATAAACAATTTCATTTCATTTCCTCACGGGTCGATCGATCAGGTTAAGCTACGCTTGCCGCGTTTGGTCCGTAGATAGGTGACCATCTTTACATACCAAGACCCCTCCGTGCCTCGGAAAGTACGTTAAGCCCGTCCCGGCTGTCGTTTGTAGATCTTTGACAGTTGTCGTCAGAAACCCGAAAGTCTAACAACCAGTCTTACCAAGGGGTATCGTGTTACCCACTAACTGGGTTGTGGGGGTCAGATAGGAAGTCGCTTCATGTAAAATACTGGTATTCAGCTGTATCCGGTTAGACTTGAAGCTGATACCAACATAGTTGGGAAAAGGCAGGCAGATGATGAGGTAGGTAGGTATCAAGAAATAAGTGTAATGTCACCGGCGCGCATACTTTTCGAGCTGAAACAAAGCATTGTTGCTTGACTCAAGCATTGCCGCTAAAACCGTGGTACTGAGTACAGTCGACAGCACGTGGTGATACTTTTTTTTTTTGTTTTTTTTTTTTGAGGGTGGGAATCATAAAATAACTTCTCCCGCTCTGGGCGGAGCGGTAGGGTGTGTCAGACTCTTACTGACTAAGACCCACCCAAATTCCTTCCTGTTGCCTGTGTTGCGGGGGCTTCGGTGACCCATAAGTACCTTCCCGCGACCCCGGCAGGAATTGGTGATACTTGACCTTAATCTGGCCTACCACTGTACGGAATATCAATAAAATAAGAGGTCAACTAATGACCAGTGGTCCTCATTAGCCCTGGATTGACAGAGCTGGAAGATATGGAGAGAGGCCTTTGCCCAGCAGTGGAATGATGCAATATTTTTTTTTTTGGTGGGAAATCATCAAATAACTTCTCCCGCTCTGGGCGGAGCGGGAGGGTGTGTCAGACTCTTACTGACTAAAACCCACCCGTATTCCTTCCGTTGCCTGTGTTGCCAAGGGCCTCGGTGACCCTTTAGTACCTTCCCGTGACCCCGGCAGGCATCGGCCCTAGTGGACCCCTACATTTGTGCTGACGGCATCTCTTTGAGGCGCATGTGGAATACAACGCGCCGTCGACCCGGGCCTGGTCCTTACCGGACGGTGAGCTACCCATTGCTCACCGTCCGCAAGCCCGCGCCTACGGTGGCCGGAAATCCGCCCGGGACGCCCAGAGCGTCTCCTGCGGCGGCTAGGGGCGAGAGGGCGCGAAATTTGCCCCTCTCTCAACCGTCCCGCCTCCTTCTTCGCGAGCATTACTGCTTCGCAGAAGGAGGTGACGGCTGCCCATGCCCTCTCGCTCCGTACCATAGCCATGATGAAGGCTTAGAGTAACAGTAAAAGGCCAGCTTATCCTGGTCTTGTTACCACTTCCATGCGAGGCCGCACAACTGTACTTCCCCGATCGAGCCTTTTACCATCAGCTTTGACTATTATGCACGTAATTCGTGGAAAAACTCATTACAATTGCTGGAAACTAAATAATAATTAGGTATTGATCATGTGCTCAAACCCTTAGTATCGATTCAGATTCGCGAGGATAACCCTTCAATGAGTTAGGCACATACGGGGGAGAAAACTAAATGAAGGCAAACAAAAGGACTGCCTCGTTGGTGTAATGGTTGTAAGTGCTACTGCTGAGCTTGAGATCCTGGTTTAGATTCCCAGGCCGGGCAGTGTTATTGAGTTTTTCCATCAGAAATTTCTCAGCAGCAGCCAAGAGTCAGGGTAAGAGCAGTGGTGGCCCAGTGATAACGGACGCGACTTAGGAGTTGTAGGTCGTAGGTTCGAACCCAGACAGGCGCTTTACTTTGTGTACATTATTTCATCACCACTGCTCTCAAAACGGTAAAGGAAAACATCGTGAGGAAACCGGCATGTCCTAGAACCAAAAATTTGAAAACATGTGACATCTGCCAATCCGCACTGGGTCTGCGTGCTAGATTTAACGCCCACCGAGAGGAGGCCTGTGTCCCAGCAGTGGGAACATTATAGGCTGATTATGTATGTATGTAGCCCGGAGTCTGGATTTGTGCCCGGTTGATGGCGAAAGGCTCGCCTTCTATTACATGGGACTAAAACATAACTGACGAAAAATGTGGGTGTAGGTACTATATGTAGATAAAACCTAACCCTGTCTAACTCTGCCTAACCCTTCGGGGATTAAAGGTATGATGTTAATGGTGCATGTACATCTCCAGCCAGCAGTAGATTATGTAGGGTGAGCAAGCACGCAAAGATGGCTCATTTTTTTTCTTTCAAACAGAAATCTGTCTGATTCATGCAAAAAAGTCTACTGAACTATAGGTACCACTCCTCTGCCTTATCCTTCGGGGAATACAGGCGTAATGTTGGGTATTGTTATGTTAGACTATAAAGGTATGCAGTTTCATCTTAGTATGGTGTTTGTGATACAATGATTTTTTCATTAGTACAGACACCAACGACACACTTATTTCTGGAATGTTCTATTTTTACTTAGAAAATTGTTTTTGTGAACCGTAAATGTATTTTTCTTTCTGAAATAATAATTATTATTATTATGTCCTTACATATCTCGGGACCATGGGGTCCCGGACCTTTGGAAGGCGTACGAGGGGCCGAAGCCAACTCGCAAAGGCCCCTTGGACAATTTTAAGGGAATGAGGCACCAACCGACGATTATCCCTGTTTGCTCTATGAAGGTACACCCAAGGACAACCCTCGGTTGATGCAGGACTATTGCAGAACATGGGAACAAAAAATATTGGGCTATGGGTTTGGGAGGCTATAGTGGATCAGTTTCCTAAGACTTTAGAAAGGCTATGGCCCCTACCTGACCAATGCTTTATTTAAAATACACCGACAAAATGGCAGGGGTGACTTGCACACTCAATAATGGGCCCCCGAAAACGGCCGCTAGCACATAGTGACAAGGGGGCAACACTTCCTGAGGTGCTTGAGAAGTGGAGAGTTATTCCACGGCTATCAGGACAATCCCGGAAGTATGGTCAAGGTCCCTACCAGCATCTTACTGGAATACTTCCTTCCTCCGAGCACGTCTGCTCTTGCGAATCAACACTGAAGCCGGCCAATAAAGGCAAGAATGAGGTGGGAGCTCTGTTTCTCGTCAGTGTTCACTCCAGCCGCCCAATAAAGGCAAGCCAGAGATAAGGAACAAGACTTCTCCCAGGAGATAGGGTCCGTGGGGTCGCTACTGCCCAACAGCTCGCCACATGCTGCCCTGCGGGTTTCTGTATCTCTCTTAGTTTGGCTCCTTACCCTAGACCTGTTCCGGCAAAGTAAACTCTACTGGTACAGACCTGGAGTTCGGAGCACGCAAGCCCCACCACGACGTCAACGTAGAGATACGGCGGTTATTATTATTATTATTATTACTATGTTGACTGCCTCGTTAGTCCGTTGGTTGCAAGCGAAATTGCTTGGTATAGATGTCAGGTTCGACCACTTGGTTTTCATGTTATAAAATTCTCAGTAGCCATTGGAAGTCTTGGGTACCAAATTACCATAGGCACGCCCTATTTATACGGAGCTATAATAGGCGAACTTAATGCTAAACACTTCTGCTTACCTCTTGAAAATACAGGGCGTGATATTATGTCAACAATATTTTCAAACACCCCACAGGTCAACACCTATGACGTGTTCAGAAACTCTATAGAGTACTGTAATTACGTTTATATAACCCCAAATTAGATGCTGAGGTTAGTAAAACACAGAATGTGTTTTGTCACTGCTTTGCGTAAACTTCTGTGAGTCATCAAGGTCGTGACTTTTATTTGTTACCTACTATGGACCCCTTGGTACGTAACATGTAAAAGACACCAATTAAGGCAAAAAATAGTCTGACGTATCCCCGTAATTATGTTCTTACATACACACGTGAGAGCAGTGGTGGCCCAGTGATAACGGCTGCGACTTACGAGTTGTAGGTCGTGGGTTCGAATCCAGACAGGCACTTTACTTTGTGTAAATAATTTCATCACCACTGCTCTCAAAACGGTGAAGGAATACATCGTGAGGAAACCGGCATGTCCTACTCGTAGAACCAAAAATTCGAAAACATGTGACATCTACCAACCCGCACTGGGCCCGCGTGGTGGATTACGGCCCATTCCCTCTCGAAGAGAGGAGGCCTGTGTCCCAGTAGTGGGAACATTATAGGCACGTAACATCATGTATTTTTCAAAAGTTTTAGGCAGAGGTGTACCTATACACAGAGGTGTAGACCCAACTTTCGCCAGTCATTTTTAAGTCCCATGTAATAGGGGGCGAGCCTCTTGCCATTACCCCGACACAAATCCAGACTCCGGGCTGCTACTGAGAAATTTCAGTTGGAAAATTCCAATACCTATCAGGATCTCTTGCTCAGCAGTAGCGTTTGCGCATGCGCTTGCTTCTTTTCTTACCTACGCTTTATGCAAATCGGCAGCTGTTCTTCAGGCTATGTCGTAGCCCGAAAAAGTGCTAAGGATGGCAAATGGAGCCGAAACGTTGTGGAGTGGCGTACGGAAACATCGTCGGTAGAACCTCCACAAGCCGGACCAACCGACGACCGTTGACTGTAAGTTGGTCTTTGTAATCTGCTTTATGCGGTAAGCAGATGAGTCGGTTGTTGCGATGTTTGGGAGGACTCCTTTGTCCAGCACTGACAGTCTTACGGCTGAATGATGAACCAGTATCCAGTAGTTTCGGATTCTAAGTGGAAAATGAATATGGTAGGTACCTGAAACCCCTTAATCAGTTAGCTTGAAGAGTCGGTAAGCTGTAAGTTGTAAAGGATCGGCCATGTCCACTGCACCAACAATAGTCATTGAGACAGACCAGTTGTTGAGTGGAGAATGAGAATCGGCAACGGCTCCGGAATCTTGTTATTTACAAAAAAAACATTTAAACTTTCATAAAATGTTGAGCACATCGCAGACCACTGCTAATTTGCGCCACAACACCAGGTACTACGCTTTCCATACCAGTTAGCTATCGTTGGTTTATCTAGCTGAGGGGTATCCCACGCTGTGCTCACCGATACGTGGTCTCCATTTGGAAAAACCATGACTCTATCTCACTTATTTCTCCGAATTTCACTAAGCACCTGTTATTTTTACTGACACTTTCTTATAGTAATGGAAAGTACGAGTACCTTATCTATTCTCTATAACGATACGGGCGAATTACGGTCATGCCCCTTAAAAATCTCTTCAGCATAACTTTAATTTACAGCAATTAATGACTGACCACATCCAACCAATTTCTCTGTGACACACACGATAAATGTGTCTCTCCTGTCTCTTTCATTCTTTCGTTAATTTTACTAGGCCTTCTCGCTTCCGCGAATTTATCTTACAGAAAAAAGACGTCACTGACCTCAATACTCGCTTGGACAGTTTTACACAGTACTGGAGCATACTTCTGTATTGAATTATAGACTTTATCGAATAGCTATAAGGTTGGTTTTCAATTGTCGAAAGCGTGGCTCTTCTTTCGAAGTGAATATAGCTATCAGTCGCAAAATGTTCAGTTGCTCTGTCAGTTGGCCATCGAACGCTGTTTTGAATACAGTTCATTGTTTTAATTTTTAAATATCGAAAGTTTTATTATTTTTCAAAATTGTGCTGTCGAGCTGTGTGGTTCTCTTTTTGAGTTTGGATTTTGTTGCAGTTACCTACCTCTTTTGTAAGTTTTATTTTTATAATTTTTATTTTTAGTCTGCGCGGGAGTCTTTTTCGTCGTTACATCTTCTGTTTTTGCGTGTTTCTTCCTTTTGTTGGATAATTATTATTTTAATGTCTTTTATAATTTATAACGACGAAAAAGGGGCCTATACAATGATGTTACTTATTAACTTCTGCATTGATTTCAAGTGCTTTTTTAACAAGTCTCAATTACTCTAAGGAAAATAACATTTATATTATGTACTAATACGTAACACAATTAGGTACATGCATATGGCTATGTTCCTGTTGTTAAAGTAGATACCTACATACCTTGTTATCAAGTACACTTCTAAATCTAAATCTTCAGGCATGATTTGTTTAAAACAACAGCCAATGTTGACCAGCTGTTTTCGTATTCAGAAGCCATAACAAGCCAACATAAGTTTAATTGATTATTTTACATTACAATTTCGATTTAGACAATGGACAATGCGTGTCCAAGATCGGCCATTGTGTAAAAGCTGCAAAAGTTGGCTGTAATGAAATGAGTCATTGTTTAAGTTTACACTAAGTGCTGATGAAGCTGAAATACAAATAAAGTCATACAGTGTGTATTATTATTAATAAAAGTAGGTAATAAGTGCATTATTAAAAATACTTTATTGGTTATTATTTGATCCTTTAATACAAATGCGTAAGCCTTGATTGGATAAGGCTTTATCGCACAAAATACTTATTAATAGACCGAAACCATTCATGAAACGGTGTCTTCAAGGTACCTATGTAACAACATTAGTGTTTGCCAGCAACTTCGCCCACAACATGCTACCAGGATAAAAAGTATCCTGCTGGGGTCGCGGGAAGGTACTTACGGGTCACCGAGGCCCCCGCAACACAGGCAACAGGAAGGAATACGGGTGGGTTTTAGTCAGTAAGAGTCTGACACGCCCTCCTGCTACGCCCAGAGCGGGAAAAGTTGATGATTTCCCAACCTCAAAAAAAAAAAAAAGTATGCTAATCCATGTCTTGGTCTGTGTGCTACCTACCGTTTTTGCGTGATTGAGTTAAAAATATACAAACTTTCATATTTATAATATTAGTTCAACAATCAGCTTTAGTGTTCCCACTGCTGAGTCACAAGCTTCCTGTCGGTAAGAGGGAGTTGGCCGTAATCCACCACGCGGCGCCAGTGCAAATTCGCAATTGTCACATGTCTTCGAATTTTTGGTTCTAGGACATGCCGGTTTCCTCACGATCTTTTTCTTCACCGTTTTGAGAGCAGTGGTGATGAATTAATTTACACAAAGTAAAGCGCCTGTCACGGTTCGAACCTACGACCTACACTCGTAAGTCGCGGCTATTACCGGCTGACCTCTTTTTCTATTGAAACTCCGTACTACATTAGGCCAGCTCAAGGTGAAAGTGTTACTACTAAGGTGGTCCCTCTTTTTCTTTGTAAGTCGGGTCAGGTCACGGATATCAGCAGATAGTGAGAGTACTGGCCGTACCTTCAAGTAGCTATGGCGAATGACGAAACTTAAATATACCTAGGTCCTTAAGTCCAGTGTACCCTACGCAGGTAGCCCACACATCCATTTTTTTTTGAGTGGGAATTTATTAAATAACTTCTCCAGCTCTGGGCGGAGCGGGAGGGTGAGTCAGACTCTTACGGACTAAAACCCCATAAGTGTTCCTTCTCTTGCCTGTGTGTTGTCAGAAGCCACGGTATCCCTTTCGAACTTTCCCGCGACCCCGGCAAAGGGTGTGGGCTCTCTCCTTATTGAGTATTGTTACTATGCTTATCATGACCATAAGCTATTCTTACCTATGCACACGTGAGGAATTTGTGTCCCCATCCAAATTTGAATGCTACTACTTTCTGCGTATATCCTGGACAATGCTCACATTACAGCCGCACGGGTCGATCGATCAGGTTAAGCTAGCTGCGGTTGGTCCGTGGATGTATGACCGTCTTTACATACCAAGACCCCCTCCATGCCTCGGAAAGCACTCTAAGCCGTTGGGGCCCGGCTGTTATTTGTGCTTTGACAGTTGTTCAGGTCGTCAGAAAGTCTGACAACCAGTCTTATCAAGGGGTATCGTGTTACTCAATACAGTTACTGGTACAGTACAGTTAACCCAGTGGTTGTGGAGGTCAGATAAGCAGTCGCTCCATGTAAAATATTGGTTTTCATCTGAATTCACTTAGACTGGAAGCTGACCCCAACATAGGGAGGAAGTAAGGCTGAGGCTACAGTAGGCAGCGATTTGCGATGCGCTGAAAGAGCGAAACGAGATATACATGGTATGGCTACATTATAAGCGAAAATTGGCGATGACGTGGCTACAGTACACATGCTACACAACGAATTAGCATGAGCGATTCATGCGGCTAATTTCGCTGATTATGTTGATGTAGCGGATGCCGTGATTACGGTAGGTAATGTTGTTCCGATCGCTTAAAGAAATCAAAGATCGCTAGTAATATTTGATGTACGGTGTAGTCACGTGTATACGTGAGCATTCATTTCTTTGTTTTAATCGCTCATGTGTCGCAGGTCGCGTCGCGGTCTAATGTAACCTCAGCCTTAGGCAGGTGATGATTGTGATGAAAATCATCGTGAGGAAACTTTACTCTGAAATCGCCAATCTGTCTTGAGCAAGTGTGGTGACCAATGCTCGTGCCTTCTCTGTATAAGAAGAGGCCTTTGCCCAGCAGTGGGACAGTAATAGACCAGAACGTCAAAATAAAAAATATAAATACGTGTTTTTACTCTCAGTACAAAAATATTGAGATATGTCATCACAACTTTCAAAATAGAGTCTAAAATAGTACCTAAGACAGAGAAAAAAATTGGATGTTGATTAAAAACTCACCAGTAGGTATAGTTTGTGTAAAAGGCGAAGAAATTGATGCTGAACGTAGTTGAAGTAGGTAAATTCTTCGACTAAATCACAGTAAAACATGAAAACTTAACTAGTTAAAAACGAGTGTATCAATCAGATAACTATAATTGCAAGTCTTCCAGTAGAAACTGATAAAACGGTTACATACAGCTGATAACACTGGAACTGGTCACTGTTCATGTAATAACAATATTTATTTATTTATTTATAATATAATATTGCTTAGAAATAAAATAAATAAATTATTTCAGAGTGAGACAATGACAACTGCCACTTCGAGTAGCCTTAACAAGGGGTATGGCGTGTTTCCCAATAGTCCAATAACTGGGTTGTGGAGGACCGATGGCAGTCCCAGATCTGCCCAGGCTTTTCCTAACTATTTTGCGATCGGCTTTCAGTCTAATCGGCTGCCTATCTGACCTTCACAATCCAGTGACTGGGAACACCCGTATCGTCTGTCAAAGATCTACGAATGACAGCCGGGGCCAACGGCTTAAGGCGTTGACAAGACCCAGTTGACTAAAATAGGCTTCTCTTAAGAAAAAAAATTGTCAAATCTGTATAGTTTGTGGTATCGGAAAAAATATATGTTAATTTTGAACATATTTCCCAGAACTTGGTTGTTACCAAAACAGGTTTTGAAAAAAAATCTCGATACAAACTAACGTTAAACTAACCTCTTACCTTGAGTTCTAATCGAAAATATCTGCATTAAATATCAACATACGTTACGTATTTAATTAATAACAAGAACGTCTTATTTGAATGCAGAACTTGGTTGTTTTTTATTTTCGATTACTCAGCTCAATTTTGAGTAAATAGATAATTGCTTCATATTTTGCAATAAATTACAAGCGTTGTGTCATTGCGCTTCTCTTACTTTTCTATGCAATCTGACAGTGACCGCGGTTTAGGTGTTGTCAGCGTCTTAACGTGCTTTCCGAGGCACGTTTTCAGAATTATCATGACGTTATTACGATACATAACAAAAATCCGGTAAAACATAATATGGATCATTGTTATCTATAAGACAGATCATATTTAGATTATAGGTGTGTAGATACTTACCGCATATTGTCCAATTTCTCGAAATGATTTTAAACCTTAAAATGTTGATGGTTAAGTTCAAAATCGAATGAGAAAATTTGACAGTTTGTGGTAAATTGATGTGATGGTGACTGTACTTATATTATTTAGGTTATACTCGTAGATATGATATCTAGTCCCAATGTTATGCGAATGGTACGATATTATTCGCAAACAAATGCTAATTCCTACCTATTTTCGTTTTCATTAAGTACCTACTCGGACTATTCCACCAGCTATGTCTAATTCCTATGTAATGGTGGAGTTACTAAACGAACATACAAGGTGTCGTTTTGCATCCTCGTCAAATTCAAGGAGGTAACTGTGCCAATGATTCTCGACACGAATAAATCAAGTTGGTACGTCTTTTTTTCGGAAATGTGCATGTGTGGGCCACGCATGTTAAAACGCGGCCCGTGTGATACCGCACTGTAACTACCCTTTTACACACACACTACCGCATACGCAACGGGGTGATTCTGTTCTGTGAAAGTGGTGTATTTTAAAACACTGTCAAACTTATATAACTAAAAAAACAAATATGTATTAATTATTGAGCAGGTATCGTAACTTTATTTGATTATATATGTCTTTCATAGCAGCCTCCTGAAATTTGACGAGGATGCAAAACGACACCTTGTATATAACAAGAACAAGAGCGTTATTCACTTGATACTCTTGACCCATTAGTGTGGATAGAACAGACAAGTGATCTGTACCTGAAGTACAACCACATCTGAAGCTGCAAGAACATCTGCAAATGCAGCAGAAACATCAGCAAAAACGACAACAGTTGCAATATGAGCAACAACAAAGATTAATACAGCAGCAGCTTGAACAAGAGCAACAACAGTTGCAAAAGCAACATGAATTCCTAGACCAACAAGAGAATGCTCTGTTCCTGTTTACATAAAAGATCTTGGTAGAGTGAGGACAGAATGAGTCCAGCAGTCGCGCTTCTGACCATTAAGTCCAACGAGGCAGGGTATAGGCAGTCGTGCCACATCTGCACTTCTAGCAGTGTTATTTTTCCCTAAGTAAGCGCATTTATATTAATATAAAAAATTATAAATAAAAAATAAAAAAATAATTGATTAAATTAATTCATTACTCGTATTATTATTTTTTAATATATTTTACAAATCTCGAGACCATGGGGACCTTTGGGCGTACGAGGGACCGAAGCCTACTCGCAGACCCCACTTAGGTAATTTTAAATGGAATAAGGCACTAAACGACGATTATTCCTGTTTGCACTATGCAAGGACAATCCCCGGTTGTCATTATTATTGTTATTATAAGGATCTACTATAACTGACTCAATTGTGATCAACCGATAGGTTATCCAATTATTAACATTCTGACCATGATTCATGAATCATGAGCTAACTGCGTGCAAATACTGAGTTGTCCGAATTCCTTTCCCTACGTCACAAACTGGACACTTTCTCTTTGACATAGCTTTTAGATGCCGTTGCTGGGCCCGACGACGATTACAAATTGTATCCTGGTTTCGAAATATTATTGGCATCAACTTGAGATAAAAAACCGGTTTTATTTTGGTATTTTGAAGTCCTTATTTTTAGAAATGACTGAACCGATTTTAATGTAACTTCACACACATAAGCAGGATACATAAACTAAAGAAAGCATTTTCGAAAAATAGTGTTACAGTTAAATTAGAGCAATTTTAAATTTTCCATACAAACAGGATTTTTTTTTTTTTTTAAATAAGTAATTGCGAACATATTTTCTGAGACAGTGAAATTAATTAGATAGTGAATGTGAGCGCAGCAGCAACAGAGACAGATTTTTTTAAATTCACCCTTTAAAGGAATAACTTTTAACTTTTTAGGAAGGAACTTTTTAGGAAGGTATGGAAGTTCATCATTTTAGTGGCTTTTATGGACATGATATTAATTCAGACTTGTTACAGTTGTACTGGCAAACATTTCATTTGGTTTAAATAGGTTTTTTTTTTTATTAAATTTATTAATATTTTAGATAGATTCTTTTATATTTTGTGATCTAACGTAACGTTGTAGGCTTAATAGATTAAATTTGAAGACCATTTATTTTTGGTTAAGCGCCTGGTACTTCTTGATAGGCCTGCACTGTCCTCCCATACCTATTAACACTGTAATTTGAAAACATTGTAAAAGCCAAATATTTTTAGAAGAGTAACCGTGGAGTTTCTTGCCGGCTCTTCTCCATAGGAAACGACCAATTGGAACCGTGCACCTAGCCTCTGACGTTTCATAAGTGCCCATGTAGGTTTAAGTGAAATAAAATATTTTGATTGATTGAGCCGGTCCCATCGGGTACACACACGGCTTGTTGCGTATAGATTTCCTGAACTTTAATCACCAAAATTATTGGTTGTTTTTATGTTAGCAGTCAATCAATCACAAAGACATACCGATATTCAATTAGTATTTCAGATCGCATCTTATCTAAAAGATAAAATTGACACTAGTTCCAAAAGGTAATTGGAAAAACAGTGACCGTATGAGTTGCCTTTGAAAATGCTTAATGCGATATAATATTTCTTTAATTATAAATAAATTGTTAAATACGTATAATTATGTATATTATTTTCATAATTACAAAATATGAACGCTGCATTTTTTACTGAATTGCATTGTGTTTGGTTTTCTTATTTAGTAGGTAACTACTCATTGTTATTTTTCGTGTGTGAAGGTTCTCAGTACACAGGCGCGACGCAACGGTGCGAAAAGATTCTGGTAGAAAATTTCCATGAAGTTTTCTTAGAAATTGTTCTACTAGAGTCGCGTCGTGCCTGGCTTTTTTTTTTGGGTTTCCCAATCATCAAATAACTTCTCCCGCTCTGGGCGGAGCGGGAGGGTGTGTCAGACTCTTACTGACTAAAACCCACCCGTATTCCTTCCTGTTGCCTATGTTGCGGGGGCCTCGGTGACCCATAAGTACCTTGCGGGAGTCTTGATGGATGAACCAAATTCTTTCAATCTTACGGTGTTACGACTGTCCTCCAGTTTTTCTCCTCAATCAGTTTTGGCTCATCTTACGATTCGTTACTATTCTTGCCAAAAAGAGCCAGCAGGCTCTTTTTACTCGTCATGAACTTAGATTACCTACCTATGTATGTGCAGCTCGCGATAAAGAATAAAAATAAACATCTTTTTCCACTCATGCAAAACGACAGCGTGGCTGATACTTAAATAGCTTCCTCTGGAACAGCTGCTACGCTATTTAGTGGGGGACAAACAGCACACTCATTTCTAAAACTACCATTGAACTCAGCTCATGAGTAAATGCCAGTATGTAACAAAAGTAAAAACTGTGAGCGCGGAAGAATGTTGCAGCAGCGTAAGCTGTTGGTTTTGGATGAATGTACGATATTCCACAAAAGTGCAATCGAAGCACTAGATCGCACGATGAAAGATACCAAAGACAACCTGGGTATCATGCGAGAGATGGTGGTACTTTTAGCTGATGACTTTAGACAGACCCTCCCGGTTATTACTAGGGGTACGCCGGCAGATGAAATATGCCTGTTTGAAAGCATCTGTCTTATGGGTACACGTAAAAATGTTTTGTCTCACTACAAATATGCGAGTACAACTTCACAATGATTCTCAAGCGAGGCAATATGCAGCTGCCCTTTTAAAAATCGGAGAAAATTGTATGCCAACAGACAGTAACGACATGATTACACTGAGACGTGAGTTCTGTCAAATTATTGATAACACAGATGACCTAAAAATGATCTTCAAATAAATATGGGCAATCAGGAATGGCTGTGTGAAAGGGCACTTTTGGTGCCGAATAATGAGATAGTTAACCATATAAACGAACAAATCATGTCAGACGTAGAGGGGGATGTTGTAGAATACCTCTCAGTAGACAATGTTATGGACACTGAGCAAGTCACATCATACCCTATAGAGTTTCTCAACTCTTTGGAGTTATCAGGAGTGCGTTCCCATAAGTTGAGGCTCAAAGTTGGTGTTCCAGTCCTATTAATGAGAAATCTAGACGCGCCAAGGCTACATAATAGTATACGGCTATTACACATCTGGGACACAACATTACAAAATCTACAATCATGACTGGAATGGCAAAAGGAGAAAATGTTTTGATTCCCCGTATTCCAATAATTCCGACTGATTTGCCATTTCAGTTTAAATAGTGTAGTTTCTCCTGAAAGCGGCATTTGCAATTACAATAAATAAAGCTCAAGGACAGACGCTTAAACTTGGTGTTCCTTTAGAAAAAAAATGTTTTTCCCATGGGATTATAAATATGGCATGCTCACTTGTATCAAACTTTGTTTTGGCAAAAGATGGAAAAACTAAAAACGTCGTGTGTAAAAATGTACTTAAATTAGCTATTGGCAGTAAATTACAGTAAATAGCTTATTTTAATGTATGTATGTGTTTTATTTGCAAAATAATTAGCCCAAAAAATTCAAAATGCTGCCGAAACTCACTATTCCACGCGGACGAAGTCGCGGGCACAGCTATTTTAATTAAGCATTGGGATTATTTACATAAAAATGATAAACGAAGTACAATAACATAATGATGAGATAATAAACAATTATGTCATTTAAAACCTATTGGTCCCGGTTGACACATTATTGATAAATAGGTCAAAGGTTAATAAAAGTACATATGTTCCAACTTGTTATCATAAACAAAGCAGAAGACATTACTTTATTTTCCTCGTTGACTAAGTAATACGTAACAATATTATTATGTTTTGCATTATAGCCAGTATCACATACGTAATCAAAATAAACGTAATCAATGGCAGATCGAAATCATCGAAATCGATGAAGGTAATCTAGCTGCTATGCACTGGATCAATCTGAACGGTTTACGTCATCGATCGACCGCATAGCAAAAAGCTCATTACATATTATAAAGTAGGAAAAAGCAAAAATCACCACGCTTTCTCGCTAGATGTCGGTAATTATATTCAAACCCGTGATAAGTTACTACTCCGTATACGAGTATCTAAGACGATTTGATTAACCTCTTCAAGATTTCAATCACACGCGTTATTTATAGTGTAATATTTCCTTATGGCATCATTCTAGTTAGCTTAAACACCATCAGAAACCTAGACAACACGACGAACACAACTACGAACGTTATTTTGTCCATATCTAAACAAAACATAATTTCTATCGCCGAGACAGCACTTTTCCGTATTCCCCATACCTACGTGCCTAAGTTATTCAGTCGTCCAAGAATGCGCGATTCTAAGTAGTATTACAATCGGTAATAAAACGAACGTGTTCAGACTAAATTTGTTGACTACGCAAATATTTCTAGTACACACGACATGTGAAGTTATCCATGTCTGGTATAAGCTGGCATCGCATTATACATATGGATTTCCGTACAACGAAAGGTCAGCTTATACTGGAACAATATACCTTGATATGTTGTAGTGTGTACTTACAACAGACTGCATTGTATTTTAATTGTGAGCTCTGTCCTTTGAAACAATAATATTAGAATTTCTAAGTAAGTTTATAACTTGACAGTCGATATGGATGATTATCAAAAGCGAGAGCTGGTTTATCGTTCTTTGCATGATATATTGTTGGTATTCTCTTGGGTTAGTGCCAAGGATTGCTTCGTTCGAGAATCTAAAGTTTAGTGACAAGTTGCAGTTAAAATACTGGTATTTTGGTAGATTGTAAAGGTAAATATTAATACCAACCAGTTGATGCCCAAAGAAGCTCGACTGGCTGTTCATAATGGTTTGCTGGTGCCTACGCTTATATATGGAAGTGAATGTTGGGTGTGGGAAAAGAAGCATGAAAGTAGCGTAAATGCTGTGGAAATGAGTTCCGTGCGAAGCATGTGTGGTGTGCCTATAAATGATAGGCTGAAACATTATGTGATAAGGCAACGGTGCGGTTTTAAAAGAAAATGTAGTGACAAACGTTGAAAAGAGTATGCTTAGATATGTTTGGTCATGTTGAGAGGATGAATTAAAGGCGATTAACACAAGGCAGATGTGTGTGGAAATGCCGGGAGGGGACGCCCCAGGAAGATATATGTATAGTGACCTCATTGGTGATGTTCTTCAGAAAGGTCAGGTGCGCAACCGGCGTGCGTGTATGACCAGATGTATGAACGTAAACGAAGCAAAAGGAGTATGTAAGGAGCGTAGCAGGTGGCGCTCTATAGTTTTTGCCTACCCCCATGGGAAGAAGGCGTGAGTTTTATATATGTATGTATGTTATGCTAAATTTTAACAGTAACAAAAATTTTATATTTACTGTCCCGTAATTTAATAATGCACAAGTACCTAGTGCATGTGTCAAACCAAAATTATAAATTATTTATTTCTGTAAGTAGGTTTGTACAAACACTTTTACACGTCAATCTTAAAAAACAAGGTGAGGTCTGCATTTCCTATCTGACTACTCTGAGAAAACAGACCGAAACCAAATTTGCTCTTTTAAAGTTCAGACATAATCTTGGTCATATCATGTGAGGAACATGTAAATTCGCCATGTACAAATTGTACAATGAGTATAACCATGTAGGTCCACTCAAATTCTTCTTCTTCGGTTCTTTCCTCAAAAGACCATTTCAGAAGTATCTGAACCTATCGTAAATGATAAATGATTTTATTTCTGTAAGTAGGTTTTTACACGTCAATCATATGACTGACTGACTACTTTGAGAAGAAAGACCGAAACAAACTCAGAGGTTACAGTCTCTTTTAAAGTCCAGACATAATCTTGGTCAGATTTTGTGAAGACCATGTGTGTCTAAAATGGTCTTTTGATGAACGAACCACACAGATTTGAGTCGATATACCCAATTGTCAGTAATCGTGCAGATACACCGAAGAACTTAAGGAGCTCACCGATTCAACGAACCTTTCGATAGGCTGCATAACGAAATCGAAACTGCTAGACCTTCATTAAAACGAACTACGTTATTTCATAATCAATAACTGGTTGGGGTGTAGGTTTCGCTGCTAAATTCTTGTCTCATTTGACATTATTTTTTTTAGATGATTTTCCTAACTACTGGGATTACTGTACCAGGGCTAAATGTCCCCGGGCGGATTTCCGGCCACTCCAGGCGCGGGCTTGCGGAAGGTTGAGCAATGGGTAGCTCATCGTCCGGTAAGGATCTGGCCCCGGTCGACGGAGCGTTGTGTTCCACGCGCGCCTCAAAGAGATGTCGTGAGCACAAGAGTAGGGGTCCACTAGGGCCGATGCCTGCCGGGGTCGCGGGAAAGGGCTACCGAGGCCCCTGGCAACACAGACAGCGGAAGGAACACGGGTGGGTTTTAGTCAGTAAGAGTCTGACACACCCTCCCGCTCCGCCCAGAGCGGAAGAAGTTATTTGACAAACTCCCACCAAAAAAAAGGGCTGAATGTAAAAAAAACTCTGATTAAAACATACAAGCACCAGAAACATCACATCAAAATAAACGTAGAAAACATTTTTTTCAACCCTACTGTGTAGGTATGTAACCTATGGCAACTGCCCGACCGCGACGGTTGATATCGGGATTTTGTACTCGTATATATTATAGTTGCGCGGTAAACTCTGCTTGCGCTATGCAGGATTTTGCGTGACGTTAGTGTGATCGTGTGTTGCGTAATTCGCATGTGGTGATGTAGATGCATTCCTAAATCTTTTACAGTTCAAGCAGTACGGTTGTGGAATGCCTTACCAGTGTCGATAAGGCGTGCTCGATCTCTGTCCATTTTTAAAATGATGGTGAAAAAACACTCATTCTCTCCTTAGACATATTTTTTATCTTCTTGGTTCTTTGGAACTGTTTTATTCTTAACTCCAGTTTTATGATTATTATTGAATATATTATATTGATAATTTTAATATGTTTTATGTATGTATGTATTTATTGTATAAATGTAAATGGTACACCACAGACTACCTGCAGTAATGTCTCTCCTTTCCCCTCTAATCCATCCATAGGGTATCTTTAAAAGATCTCTTTTAGCGATAACACCGCCCATTGTGTCACCCTATGTAAAATTTCTACATTTATATCTGTAATTTTTATGGTATACATAATAAAGAGTATTATATTCTAGATGCCCCGCCACAAGGCGATCATTATCGATAGTAGCACAATCACAGTGGTATTATCTTCATCAGCATCGTTTTCCTGTATACAAGTTGGAGACGAAGATACGACGATAGATTAAACTTGGTTTACCTAATGACGTTCCCAGTCTGCATACAAAAAATCAAACAAATATATCCAATAGTTTAGTCGCTGTAGCTGGTCAAAGATTGGCAAAACCAATGATCGACCCATCACTTCTATTTAGTTTGTTTGAAAACAATCAGTTTTTTTACGTCGATCATCATCTGCCTGCCTTTTTCCAACTATGCCTACCATAGTTTCAGCTTCCAGTCTAATCGAATGCAGCTAAATACCAGTATTTTACATGGAGCGACTGCCTATCTGACCTTCATAACCCAGTTACTGGGTAACACGATACCTTGTGGTAAGACTGGTTATCAGACTTCCGGGCTTCTTCTTACCCATAAAGACTGTCGAAGATCCACAAATGACAGCCAGGACCAACGGCTGAACGTGCTTTCTGAGGCACGGAGGGAAATGGTATGTAAAGATGGTCACCCATTCACGGACCAATCGCGGCAAGCGTAGCGTAACCTGATCGATCGACCCGTGCGGCTGTTATTAATTAGCCACAAGCCAGTTATTTATGTCGATATTTGGATTTATTTGATAGTTTCAAAATATTCTGCAATAATATTGCCTTCGTTTTCATTTCTTGTTGTATGGCCTCCACATTGTATATTCAATTTAGCTCCTCCCTACATGAGCAATAAATAATAACATAAAAATCATCACTAAGTACCTAAATATTCTTCCCAGAACACTCAACCCTTATTTTTGATCTCACTGAATCTCTTAGTTATTATTAGAACTAAAACAAAGAATCACGAGAGGAACAGTATGACTAATTGACCAGACAACAATTTTGTATAAGGAAAGTATACTTACTGATGTTTTATAAAGTGGTATTTTTAATTCGGTGATAAAGACTGTAGAGATTTTTATCTACCTAAATACGTGACGAAACGATAAAGATATTTGTGTAAAGCTATGTGGTTTGCACAATGTTATGCAGTTGGTTCAAAGCTCCCATTACACAGTCAATTTTGATTGAGATCACATATCTATAGCATATCATCACATCATCAGGTACAATGATTGACGTAAGTTTGGCTTGCTTGGGAAAGGAAGAACTTCGCATCTTCATAGGATATCAAACCTTAGCACTGGCTATCCTTGGGTGACTCGTAATGTTTATGTGCTGTCTTGAACCGTGGAGACCGCGATTGTTCTACACTAGATGAGATATACCAGTAAAAACATAGCTTAAGCAAGTCAAGTACGTTGTCTTATTAAAGTATGTGCTTGTTTGGTTTTAGTTGGTACGAGCTTGACGAACCCTTCCAAGTTCTTTTGCACTTTACAATGAACCCGCATTCTTTTTTAAGTACCTAATAGGACCTTTTTCAAACTTGTAAATTGGACGAAGGGACTTTTGGTATCGTTTTCAGTTCTAAGAACCAAAACAAAGTGCATCCTTTGTTCTCTGTTCCCCGGATAGTGAATCATACGCAGGTAGAAAGTATTTAAGTTAATTAGTTGAGTCACAGTAACTGTGGCTTTTAAAAGATTAGGTGGCAGTGTGGTGTGACGTATGAATAGGTAGTTGCTTGGTTTTAAATGAGGTTGGATTCCTTCCTTAACAAATAAAATGTTGGTCTGATCCATAGGCATAGACATTTTAGTACAAAGTCACAGTCAAATTTAAGGCGCAGATAAATGACTTAAGCGACTTTTAAATCAGTTATTACACCTACAAATAATGCAAGTATGTTATACGAAAAATGTAAATTAAACTAGAACGCGTACACATCAATTCTGTATGTGAATATTTAAGTATTGTAGTAAAATACTTTATGCCATAAATTCAGGAAGTAATGTCTACCAAAAGCATAAAATAACTATATTACTTTCAAACTACTTAAGATATTTTCATGTATAAGTTTGTATGAACAGACGATTTTATTGTCTATAATTATATCTGTTATTTTTTCAAATATTCATATTTTCGTTACTAAAAATAAATATTCCTATTGAAACCGAACTCGATCGCGTCGCCCATTTGTATGGTCAAGGTCAACGGCGTTTACAAGGCACTTTTGAAAGTCAAAACTTACAAGAAAATAGAATTGATTCTAGGTGAATCTTCCAATAGATAGTTTTGTATGGAGAAGTATGGGCAAGGAACTCCATAGATACTCTGTTAAAAGAGTTTACAATAGTCACGAGCATAAAATACTTTACATTTTAGCAAGATTCAAAATAGATTTTCTCCAAAACTACGTATTGATAGATATTTTATGGTTTGAAACGCCATAAAACATCTATCAATACATCTACAGTCCCCAGCACATCAGGCTATGTAACTGTCAAATTTCTCCAAATGAATTTCTATCTTAAAATGTTGATAGTTAAGTTCAAAATCGAATAAGATAATTTGACAGTTAATTTGACATGCTCGCAACTGTACTATCGACACTATACTATTATGACTAATTATGAGAGAGATATTTTCTCAAAGTTGCAATTTTTATTTCATGAGAAGACGCTTCTGATTTTTTTGAAACGGTAAAATAATTATGGTCGTGATTAATTTACCATATTTTATTAATTAAAACTTTTAGACAAACCCCCTGTATGTGTGAACCCTGTGTTATGAATTTTAGAAATGACTAGCTTTTGACCGCGGCTTCGCTCGTGCGGATGTCGCAAAATATCCCACGGACATGTACTACCGGGATTAAAAGTTGTAAATCCTGTGTGTTAAGGCTCACGCAGACTAGCGTGATGTTGCGTGTGCGACAGGCAGCAATATGCCTGTCGCGCCCGCTATATCGCCTCATTCTGCACGAGCCTTTAATCCACAAAAAATAAAATGTGTAGGTAACTAATACACTAAGCGTAGGGCTGTTCGCTCACACCGCTGCATTTTTCTTACTTTTTGTTTTTTTATACCCGTCGTAACTTCTAAACAAAAGCTCCGATTTTAATAATATAGAGAGGAATTTACATGTATACAGGGTGACATTGAAAACATGCGACAAAACAAAATGGGAGATTGAACTCATCATTATGAACAACTTTTACTAAGGGACCAAAGCTACAATCCAAGAAAAGCAGATTTTTTTTTTGGGATTACAGCTTTGGTCCCTTAGTAAAAGTTGTTAATAATGATGTATACAATGTCCCATTTCAGTTTGTCGCAAGTTTTCAATTTCAACCTGTATAATCAACCTTGATTATTAAACTATTTATTTGGATCAGGATTAATATCATGATAAGAAAAAGTCATCGTCTTCCGATTCTAGCTGCATTTTGATTGACTAATTTGAACAAAAAACGGTTATCGTGACTTAATTATAATAGTTAGACATATAGCCTCGCGGACTTTTTTGTGAGTAATGAAAAGTACCTACTATAAAGTTGTAGTTCATTATTTTATGTACCATCAATAGTTTTCGCAGCGCGCGCCAAATAATGAGTTTTATAGGCAAATTTTTGATACCTTGGGTTAAATTATTGTAATTTTGTAGGGATTTTCATCGTTTTTTTTTTAATTGAGTTAAAAAAAAAACGATGAAAATAACGTAGCTTTTTATAGGTGATTTTTTTAAATCAGTTAAGTAGTTTTTAAGTTTATCCATTACAAACAAACAAACAAAAAATCAAATCTTTTCTCTTCATATTAGTATAGATTCCGTTTGTACTGCATGTACCTGTACATGTGCATGTACCCAAATATATTATATTAATGAACTACCAACAGGATTGCCGTTTGCTTGTTCGCCATTCAATAACATGAAAATACCCAACTAATTAATTCAAATCCAATCTACCTAATTAATAAAAATTAATTAGGTATTTGTTCAACAAATTCCAATCATTTTCCTACAATATAACTACGCAAAACTTCATACCGCAAATAAGAACTGGGTCAGCAGAGTTTAAGGTCACTGTCCACCCACATAGGTACCGTCAACCAATAGGTACCTACCCACTTATCAACGTCACCACAATAACGGTACTGGATCTGTTCTAGGAACTTAACGGTAATTGTAAACGGTGTATTTTTATCCTTTTGGACACCTACTGTGTTATCTACGTTTTGCAAAATTAATCTATGAAAATACAAATAAATAAAATTGAAGTGTCTGTTTGTAATGTCAAAACAAAAGCTTTTTACTAATTAAATTATGCATAAATCTTATAAAAGTATATATGGTACTTAAGAACATATAAAAAAACCGTCTGTCTGTCTGTTTGTTACGGCTAAACTCCGAAACGCGTGGACACTGATGTAAGCTACTTTTATTTTAGAAAAAGCCACGCGGGCGAAGCCGCGGTTAGCAGCTAGTTGGTAATAGAAGTCTTTGGTGTATTATGTCAAAGTCAAAATGATATTATTTTCTATCGGTAAGAACCGGATTTGGTACTGAAAATTAAATCATCTTACATCCTACTTATTTGACAAGTTTATTGATGTATAACAACTTTCCTGTCGATTTCTGGGAGTGATTTCGTGTTTTGGGGGAGGCCTATGTCCAGCAGTGGACGTCTTTCGGCTGAAATGATGATGATGATGATGATGATGATGATGATGGTGATGGTGATGGTGATGGTGATGGTGATGATGATGATGATGATGATGATGATGATGGTGATGGTGATGGTGATGGTGATGATGATGATGATGTTTACGTGAAAAGGGATGGAAGTGTGTAACAGGAAGTGACAGCTTGAGCATGGAATAAGTAAGTGCTTTTAAATAGCATGGAATTAGTATACTCATGGAATTAGTAAGTAGTACTTTACTCGTACGTATATATTGTAAGTAGAATTTGTAGGTCGATTTCGAGCAGTGGGCGACCACTACACCACTATAATTTATTATTCGAATAAATATTACAGTATTTAGCTTTTTTTAAATTTTGAGGTTAATTTCTGTCAAGTAGCTGCTCAGTTGCTTATTACCAAGGTGAGATGTCAGAATCTGTAGCTGTATGTATGTAGAGAATCGATTCCGGGACCGCATGCTCAGCACTACCGCTTGCTGCCACTAGACCAAAGATTGAACAGTATTTTCATAATAACCTGACTTATCTAGGTTATTTTTCTTATGTACACAAAAGAAATCACTTCTAAAAACTACTCTGCAAGCGTTCTCCGTCAGTCATTTCTCTTTTGGACTGATCACCAACAGGATGTTTCGTTTTTGAGAGATTCGTCGATAGAACGTTTCACCTTTGGACATTTCGCCGACGCGCGACGGAACCTTTCATATGCGTCACTTTCGACGACAGCCCTTGGTAGCAAATATAGTAGGTTGGCAGCTACAGTGAAGGATAATGTTGGGTTAGGTTAGGTTAGAACAGTGACCATTAACGCGCGAAGGCGAGCGAGCGAAGCGACCGTGTCGCGGCAGCGACCACCGAGCGCCAGATCCCCTCTATTAAGGCTCCTACATACTGGCGCGACTTGTCGCGCGACGCGTCGCGACACAAAGGCACCGCTTGTAGCGCTACACGCGGTATCTTTGTGTCGCGTTGCGTCGCGCGACAAGTCGCGCCAGTATGTAAGAGCCTTTACTGTCGTTGAAAGTGACCCATATGAAAGATTCTGTCGGCGAAATGTTCATAGGTGACATGACTGAGAAATGACTGTCGGAGAACGCTTGCAGAATCTCTAAAAACGTAAGCAATTATTATAAGACAAATCTGACGTCATAATAATCCTTAAATGTCACTTCCGTTCAATAATCGATACTCGACCAAAATGATCGATACGTTATCGTTCAAAAATGATGTCTAGGTTATAACCTTGAACTAATAAAGTCTAAGTAATTATTGTTAATTGTTTAATAATGATTCAACATTCGTTGTTTATTTTTAATTAGTTTTGAATGGACTTGGTGGTATAAATATAGATGTTTTGCTAATTATCTATTGTTGCTAAATGCTAATTATTAAATAACAGGTGTAACAAATTGGCAACCAGTAATTTAGTGCCTACAGCAAGTTTATTACCTCATAACTACTTAGGTACCTAAATAATAAGTAAATTTCTTCCTTCTCAATACATCTGCCTACCCTTATCCCAACTATGCTTTTTTTTTTTGGGTGGGAAATCATCAAATAATTTAATGTGAACAGAAACGATCAAGCATTTTTCTAAGAATGTAATGTCTGTATTCACAAGAATCCGTAGTGTTTCCTTACTTAAGTGTGAATCATCGAGGTCATGGGGTTGATGACTTTAGGTAGGTACCTACTGGTGTGAAGAATGTTTACAATGTGGGATTAGGCGCCTCTGTTTCACTAATAGAATAGAATACTGTTTATTATGTACACAATAAAAATTACAGATATAAATGTGGAAATTTTACATAGGGTGATACAATGGGCGGTCTTATCGCAGGTTGTCTTATTTTAAAGACAACCTTCTGATAGACTAGGGGGGAAAGGAGAGCAATACTGCGGTCTGTGCTGTACCATTCACATATAAACAATGAAAACCAGCGTCAGGCACCAGTTGTCTGGCATTTATGCTGAACTGGGTCTATTTGGCGCAGCCGTGAGGCACACAATACTGTGTTCTAACTTTCTGTTTTTTTTTTGTATGAAAATTGTGTGCCTTAACCTGGGTCAAATAAATTTATTTTCTTTCTTTCTTTTTCTTTCTTAATAAAAACGTACATACATAAAACAATAGAAGAATTACCTACATAATAGTAATTTTATTCAAGGTTCATCTTCTTCACATATAATAATAATTAACTAGCTGACCCGACTGACATTGTCATGTCCATATTTCAATAATTCATACAAAATTCCCATAGAAAATGTACTTTCAGTTTTCCCAAATTTCCCGGAAACATTTCAAAGTTTCTTTTCCGTAAGAACCTGATTCAGACTATTATGATAATTTTAAAATAAAAAATTGCTAAATCGGATGTATACAAAATATTGTTAAACATTTTAAAAGAGTAACGGTGGAGTTTTTTGCCCATTCTTCTCCATGTTTAAGTCCCATGTAATAGGGGGCGAGCCTATTGCCATCAACCGGGCACAAATGCAGACTCCGAGCTGCTACGGAGAAATTCCTGGTAGAAAAAAATAATAACACTTTTCCCGACCTTTTTTTTTTTTTTGGGTGGGAAATCATCAAATAACTTCTCCCGCTCTGGGCGGAGCGGTAGGGTACGTCAGACTTTTACTGACTAAAACCCACCCGTATTCCTTCCTGTTGCCTGTGTTGCCAGGGGCCTCGGTGACCCATAAGTACCTTCCCGCGACCCCGGTACTTTTCCCGACCTGGGAATTCAACCCCGGATCTCGTCCTCAGCAGTAGCGCTTACAACCACAAGACCACCGAGGAATTGTGCACATATGTTTTCAATTATTATATTTTGTCAAAACAATTTTGATTGTATGCACTGTAATGAATAATAATTGTTATCAGTGGCCACAAAAATAACATTGACACAAATAAAACATCGTTGTGGTTATGATATAATATCACGACTGTATTCCCCGAAGAGTTAGGCAGAGGTATTTCAAATGCACCCAAATATCGCCAGTTATGTTTAAGCCCAAGTACCTAATTTAGATCGAGCATATTGCCATAAACCACATGCAAATTACAAAAAGGCAGATTTGAGTGGCAACGCTGGCCCCCTGCCAACGTTGCCACTCAAATCTGCCATTGGCCACCGTTGGCTTGCGGACGGTGAGCAATGGGTAGCTCCCCGTCCGATAAGGACCGGCACAACGTGTTCCACGTGCGCCTCAAAGATATGTCAGCACAAGTGTAGGGGTCCACTAGGGCCGATGCCTGCCGGGGTCGCGGGAAAATACGAAATGGTTACCGAAGCCTGGCAACACAGGCAACGGAAGGAACACGGGTGGGTTTTAGTCAGTAAGAGTCTGACACACCCAGCTCCGCCCAGAGCGGGAGAAGTTATTTGATAATTTCCCAGCCAAAAAAAAAGGGGACAGACTAGAAGGACATATAGTGATGTTATTGGTGATGTTCTTAAGAAAGGTCAGGTGCGTAGTACTCGCAACCGGCAAGAAGAGAATTCGAAGAAGAATAAAAATAAAAAATAAAATAAAAATGAATAATAGAATTTGAAGAGAATTTCGTAACACACTTACAGTAGCAATGAGTTTTATTTTGAAATTTCAAGAATATACTTTGCCTTATTTACGTTTTTGAGCTGACACATTTTTCGAAAAATCATTCAGATTGTGATTGATATCATAGTGTGTTACATAATTTATTATGGTGTATGAACGTAAACGAAGCAATAGGAATATACATAATATGTATATTCCTATACTATCCTTATATTATAAGGATCGTAGCAGGTGGCGTTCTGTAGTTTCTGCCTACCCCCATGGCAAGAAAGCGTAAGTTTATTGATATATGTATGTTAATAACAGACAGTCCTACTTTTTTTCTTTTTTTTTTGTTGGGAACAGCAAAAATCAAATCAAATCAAATCATTTATTTCTTTGCAAACATGGTCAAAAAAAGATACATAGATGTTTCATATTTATAAACAAGTTTTCCACATTTTACCGTCTAATGGGCATGCAAATAGTGTGTTTAACATACCTAATTAAAAACATAATACATTTTCAAAAACGGGGTTGTGTTTGAATATTATATTTGATATTTTATAATTTGGCGCATGTGTCGTTTATGGGACTTATTTGGTGGGATAAAAGTCATTAAAGTACAGTTGAAATTATCAAATAACTTCTCCCGCTCTGGGTGGAGCGGGAACCCGTGTCAGTCTCTTACTGACTAAAACCCACCCGTGTTCCATCCGTTGCCTGTGTTGCCAGGGGCCTCGGTAGCCCTTTCGAAGTTTCCCGCGACCCCAACAGAGACAGTCGTACTTCTATCAGCATCATGCTATAACATAACAAGACAACCATTCAATCAATTCCCAAAAAATAAAAGCTAAGTATTTTATACCAAAAAAAAAACTTAAAGGCCTGGCCCTGCCAATCTCCGAGCCCAATTAAAGAAACAACGCGACTAAAGAGAGTACGAAATAAAAAATCCGGATTTATAACTGTGTCTTAACTTTAACTAACACGAATTTGTCTAAATCCACATTTATTTCTCTCCCCTCATTAGTTAGGCGGAAAAAATAATTTAATTCGCCAATAGGCCCTCCCCCACACACAGACAGACAATCACTAATTACCCCCGGAGTAAGCCATACAAATCGCCGAAAATGTTTACTAATTTATAAAAAAGGCGAAAAAAAAATTTTTTTTTTCACTCTGCAAATGAACTTATTTAGCTCAAGAGGGATTTAATAAAGATTTTTCACGGGTGCTCTCGGCTTCGACGAAGTTTTTGGGGTTCCGTTGGACGTGAGTCTGGACGGTTGGTTGACTTTGAAGAAAATATATGTACTTAAAAATTAATATTTATTATTGGACTCGTTTTTAGCGATAAAACCGCCGTGTGTTGTGTCATTCTATGTAAAATTTTCACGTTTATGATATGTATTCAATCCTACAAAAAAAAAACATTTTCGGACGGCTAATCCCAAAAACATAACTATTCAAGATTAGTAAAAAAAATGCATCTGGAAGAAGCGAGATTTGCGTCTTAGCAAATCATTCAAAGTGTATTTTGTACCTGAAACAGCTTTAAAATTATCTGCCCACTTTAGAACACAATATGGCCTATTCGACCCTACTTAATTTTGGCCAGAAATGGAGCATTTGAAATTAAAATACACCACCCTTAGTTGACTGGTAGAGAATGCTTAAGGCATTAAGTCCGCCTTTGTACCTAATTGTGTGCGAGAAGTTTAAATAAATAAATACCTAAAAGAATGATTGCAGAGAAATAAAATTTCGCGTCATATAGCTGCAGCTTTATTACACACAACGTATGAATCAAAGTCAAATAAAATAAGTAAATCAGTACGGAACCCTCATCCAATCGGCGACTTTACCAACTTTTCTTCCGGCGACTTTTTTCACCGACAACTAATCTCTACGATATTTCTCGTGTCGCAGATTGAATTAGTGCACGACAAACGCACCTCATTTCAATGAAAAAATACGTTAAAATTATTTATTTACCCTCTTTTCTGTACATGGCTTTTGAAATATATGCAAATTCGTTTATACTGATTTGAGAAAGAGGATCATGTGTATTTCTGAATTTATTTTGTGATACTGTTGAACCTGTTCCACAGTGTGCTCACAAGGTTAATACCTAATACTTATTGGTTACGTTTATTCTCAAAAGTAATAATAGTGTTATGAGTCAACATAAATTGCATGACTTAAACAGGAAAAATATGTAGGTACTGTGAATGAACCACCAATTGTTACATCTGGTAAAACCTGTATTTTCAGCAAATATTTTTTCTTAATCGTATTGGTCAATACTGCTATGAATAACAGATCTTTAATCATTAAAACATTGTCCATCGTATCATTGATGGGTTAAAAATATTATTGCAGTAATCTGTTGTTATTGGAAAACAGTCCAAGATAGGTTTTTGTCATTTCCCAATGCATCAGTAATTTCGAGTTTAATTTGAAATTAAATTACAAAAATACAAAACAAAACTGAACGAAACAAATCTTAGACATTTTTAACTCCAGCATTGAGAACAAAACATTAAAAAGACACCCAAGAAAGGGGTAGTCTACCTTCCACGTAGGCCCAATGATCCTAAATTAACGTCGGAAGGGGCCTAATCGACCATTTTTTTCCCGCCTGATTACGAAAGGCTAATATTGAACCCCCTCCCCCATTGGCTCAAACAAATGTTAACCCTTTATTCGCGCTTACCCCTTTCGAAAAAAAAGCCCATAAAATATATCTAATTAAAAAATATCCGCGTCTAAGGACTGACGCTCATAAAGAATGTCAATTAAGCTTGCGACGTTTTTTTTTCTTTTGGCGAGTATAATATTTTTTTTCGTAATATTTTCTGTCGTTCCGCGGCCGGCGAGGGTTAAGATAGCGAAATTAGTATCGGTATGAAATATTGAGTAATTTAATATTTGTAAGGTGGGTGGCGACTCCAACCCTTTTTGTTCTGTTTGATGTTCGTATTTTTTTAATCAAGATTAACAACGGGGTGGTGTTTAAATATTATATTTGATATTTTATAATTTGGCGCATGTGTCGTTTATGGGACTTATTTGGTGGGATAGCTATTCTCCGGCATTGTTTTCATTGGCAGTGGTATTAAAGTAGGTACAGTTGAAATTAATGAAATAATGATGTTTGTACCTGATTTAAATCGTCGGTGATTCAACGGGTATGACATCGCTAACACGCTGTAAGAAAGCATTCTAATCTATGCGTTATGTTTATGTAGGTATGAGCTGATGTTTGTTAAAATTAAATTGTGAATAAGTAAGTCCTCCTCAAAATTGGTTCAAAATTAAAAGAATTTTTGTGATACCTCGTATCGTATGTTGACATTTCGAAATCAATCATTCAAAATCAGAGAGGTAATTCTCGTATTTATAAGAACGTTCGCATTCTAATTTCAGTCTCGATCTGTCAAAAATACCTTTAATTGTGTCATATTTTTGACATTGATTGTCTCTGATATGAGATTACAACTTGATTTTGAACGTTTTTAATTATGGGATTATTGTCCTAGTGCTCGGGACTCACAGACCAACATCATCGTAACCGGGTTCAATTGTGCGGTCATTGGCGTTCATCAATAAGGAAAAACTTTTTAATTAAAACGTGGTAGTTACACCATGATTCTTAAAGTTATGTCAGTAAGACGGAATTTTAAGTGAAGGTAATATTATTACAAGTAAGTTACATCATCTTAATTATGATGACGTGGTGAACTGGCGATGATTTACGCCATTTTTGTGCGCACTTTCACTGGTAGCCTATGAACTCCTCGAATTTAAGACGCATATGATTTTAGTGACTTTTAAATCTGTTATTAGTTACTACGTCTTTATAATATAATGCAAGAAAGTTATGTGGGTAATTGCCTTTTTTTTTCTCTCAACTAGTTTTAATCATAGTCTGTCAGTTTGAGTAGTTTATGCGGCCTACCCAAATGTTCTTTCTTTGCTACTGGTCGCCTTATCGTTGAGCTCAAGTTCTGAGTTGAGCTGCACGATTACTGGCAAATGCGTGCACTGACTGGATAGTTCCACTCAATTTGTGTGGTTTTACCTCAAAAGACCATTTCAGACACCAATCTACACCGCCTTCACAAGATCTGACCAAGATTAAGCCTGGACTTTAAAAGAGACTGTGACTTCTGTGTTTATTTCGGCCTTTCTTCTCGTAGTAGTAGATAGGAAACGCCGACCTCATCCAGTTTTTAAAATATGATTGACGTGTAAAAGTGTTAGTACAAACCTACTTACACAAATAAAACTCGTTTATAATTTATGCAAAAAATATATATTAAACTAGAACGCATACACATCAATTGTCTAAGTGAATATCTAAGTATTTTAGTAAAATATAAAATGAATTCAGGAAGTAATGTGTACCCAAAGCATAAAAAAAACCGGTCAAGTGCGTTTCGGACCACGCACAATGATGGGTTGCGTAGTTGGGAATTTGGGATGAATTTATCCCAAAAACAAACTTAACATTGTAATGAAAAACATGTTCTCCCGTACATCGATATACCTACGTCACGGTCAATTCTCCAACTGCAAATTTAAGTTGGTCAACTATTACTCGTTAACTTGTAAAGCCTACTTAGCTGTCATAGTTTTCTTTTAATTTCATTACAGGTATATACTACTGCCATGAATTTTTTCACATCTCCATAAACAACCATTTGTTATAATTTTGTTAGACTCTAACAAAATTACCTACAGCTTTCTAGTACTAAGCGTCTCTGAGCTACAGCGGGGACAGACAGACAGACATGGCGAAACTATACCGATATTACTTTCAAACTACTAAAGATATTTTCATGATTTTTTGTATGAACAGACTATTTCATTATCTATAATTCTATCTGTGATTTTTTTTCAAATAATTATAGTTTCGTTATTTATAATAAATATTCCCTATGAAACCGAAGGACCGGCCGCCGGTCAACGGCGATTACCCGACCCTTAAGTTCAAGATCTATAAACATGACTTAGTACGTGCTTTGACTTAGTCATTCTCCCGTCTCTATCTTGGACTTCTAGTTTGACAGTTGTGAGGCAGTGACAGGAATAACGCTTAACCAAAGTAAGTGCTAAGTAACGTTTATAGATCTCGGCCTAATTCAACATAGAATTCGTTGGCGGTAGAGTTAGAAATGGCCTCAACGAGTAACGATACCTTTTACCTACATTCTACACGTTGCGTAGTCAGTCCCCCAGCTACCGGACTGACCAGCCGAGCTTTTTAGCATAGCGTAATCGTTTTCGTAAAATCTAAATAATACATTTATTACAATAACAACTAAATGGAAAATAACTCAATGTTATCCATTTCTGTTATCTATGATAAAATTGCAACTCACAATACACTCATCACTGATTAGAAAAAATACGCAAAAATAAATAATAAGAAAAAGGACTCGTAGGATCGTAGCAGGTGGCGTTATGTAGTTTCTGCCTACCCCCATGGCGTGAGTTTATGTATCTATGTATAAACAATATCTTAGTGTCAAACTTGTGGAACTGAATGCTTTCAATAATGTCATATCAATTAGGGTAAAATTATAAAAAAAAAACAGACTATAAATATTGGCAGCTCTGTAAGAAGAGTTTTTCATTGTACTAATAAAAGTGGTTAACAGAAAAAACGACTTCGAAATTCTTTTTTCATCAATATGAAAAATGAATCAATGCTCTACAAGGTGTCGTTTTACACCCTTGTCAAATTCCAGGGGGCTGCTATGAAAGACATTATAATTATAATCAAATAAAATTACGATAAGTTTGACAGTATTTTAGAATACACCACTTTCACAGCACAGAACCACCCCGTTGCGTATGCGGTAGTGTGTGTGCAAAAGAGCAATTACAGTGCGGTATCACACCGGCCGCGTTTTAACATGCGTGTCCCACACATACCGATTTCCGAAAATTAGAAGAAAAAAAAAGACCTACTTATTTTATTATTGATTCGTGCCGAGAAACATTAGCATAGTTACCTCCTTGAATTTGACGAGGATGCAAAACGACACCTTGTATAATTAAAAATCTATCTATGCCGTGCAGTCTTATATTGTTATTTATAAAAGAACACATATTGATTTACAAAAGTACCTATTTAGGAAAAGCTTTACTGCTAAATACATATACAAATTATAGGTGTACATAACATTTAAAGAGAAAATATATTGGACTAGGAACGAATGCCACAAAAAGACTGACTTTCAAAATTAAATTCACCTACAACTATCTTTTCCTACCTCGAGAAACATCTTCATAACAAACGATATCATACATTGGAACAATCAAACATCTCAGTAGCGATGCACGAGCATACAAACACACAAACATGCAGCACGTCAGTTGATAAACAAAATGGCTGTCACCGATGGTAGGTGGGTGAATAAATAAATACATGCACTACTGCATCTAGGACGAACAATGTGGTGTACGTTGGGAATATGAGGATAAGACTGGATTTAATTTATTTGTCGCCGCGTTAAATACATACCTAATAAATAATATTTAATCGCTGCCAAGTTATTTTTTAAATAGTAAATAGTTTGTCGCCCTTTAAGTTGTTAGTCGCCTGGAAATAATTTGCCTTAATTTAATGTTTTATATCAACAGCTTTGCATAATCAGCCTATTATGTTCCCACTGGTGGGACAGAGGCCTCCTCTCTTTGAGAGGGAGTAGGCTGTAATCTACCATGCGGAACCAGTACCGGTTGGTAGATATCACATATCTTCGAATTCGGTTTCCTCACGATGTTTTCCGTCACCGTTTTGAGATTTGTGGTGATGAAATAATTTACACAAAGCAAAGCGCCTGCATGGCTTCGAACCCACGACCTATTCGACTCGTAAGTCGGGGCTATTACTGCTCTCAACAGCTTTGCTGATAGTGAAATATAGGTAGGCCTAACCCCGCATCCGCAAAAGCAATTGAGTACGCGATCGTCGCGCAAGTACGCCACGTCGCGCTCTTTTTTATGAATATGACATACTCGCGCGATCAATCAAGTCGCGTTTATACGTCATAATTCATACAAACGATCGCGTCAATCGCGTGCTCACGCGACTATTGCTTTACGCGCCATATTTCTGCGATATCTTGAGTTCGTCACAAATATTTTGTACTCTTAGGATAAATACTTAAACACTATTAAAACATGCGTTCCTTGCGAAGCATGTGTGGTGTGACTTAATTTGATAGACTGAAAAATGATGTGATAAGGCAACGGTGCGGTTTAAAAGATTTTGTAGTGACAAAAATTGGAAAGAGTATGCTTAGATGATTTGGTCATGTTGAGAGGATGAATGAAAGGCGACTAGCAAAAGGTATTTACAAGGCAGATGTGAGTGGAAACGCCGGGAGGGGACACCCTAGCAGGACATATATTATGGTGACCTAATTGGTGATGTTCTTCAGAAAGGTCAGGTGCGTAGTACTTGCAACCGGTGTGCGTGTATGACCGGATGAATGAACGTAAACGAAGCAAAATGGGTATGTAAGGAGCGTAGCTGGTGGCGTTCTATAGTTTCTGCCTTTGCTTATGTAAAACCGCAGCACCGCAACCGCAGCACTTTGCTTGTGTAAAAGTGCGTCCGAGAAAGATCATACCATACTTTTATCGCTTAATTAGCTTTACTGTGAACCAGGAATTAAATGGGTGCTAGACAGACACAGAGACTTTTGTTTGGTTCGTAATACAAAGGTTAACCTCTTGATAACTAATATCCATAAGGTTTGACATCATTATAGGCCTATTTATTTGAAAACTTTGTTTACGTGTGACGCCGATGGGAAAAGAAAGTTGTCACAATGCCAACAGGGTCTAATTGTATTGTGACGAAAAAAAATTAAGTCATTGGCTAGATCGAAAAATATATCTACGTAATCTACTAGTGGCAAATAATTAGCTTACCTAATTAAATTTTATTATGTTCGTCGCCTGTAATAATCTTTTTCATTGTATCTCGATTATACACATAAACATTTTATGTCAAAATATTTAGTTATAACGAGAACCTCTTTAGCTATTTGAAAAAGAAGACGCTTTATCTTTTTAATTTGTCAATCAATCAAAGTAGCCTCTCGCAGTCCACTGCTGGACATCAGCAAAAAAAAACAATTAAAATATATTGGGGCAATAATGTGCGAGTAAAAAGATTTTAGGTTCCGAAGCGCTGTAAGTAACCTTTTATATATTTCAGTGTAATAATATCAATTGTAATAGCACTTAAAATAGAAATAACACTATAGTTTCCGATAAACCCTTAGTTTCACCATTGTATAACTGATAAACGATATCAACTATATTATCAATAGCCTCTTATCTTACTAGCTTCTGGTTTGCGCTCGGTCCTACTACTTATTTTGATAAACATTGTCTTTGTGAATAACATTATCAATTTACCAAAAATAATTTAATAAAAAAATTGTGACGTGTTCTCAAGGACGTTTTTAGGAATTAAGTGCGGATGACTCAAGTCAGATTTGCAAACCGTAACTTCCTGAAATGCCGATGAGTTGTATGGAATCTTATCTGACGTTTCAAAACGATGATACATTTTTTTGCTGTTTTTTGTTTAGCGTCATTTTCAGAAAATGAACGGTGGTCAGATTTTGTAAGCAGCTATACATAGTGGGGGGGTCAGATTAATGAACTTTCAACTTTAGGCGCCTGATCCACCACCGACGAGGAAGCGAATAGTTATCGACAATTTTCTTTTTCAAGAAACGTACAAAAGATTGTAGGTCCCGTGTCAGTAAAATATATACGTATACAGTCAAACCTGGATGAGCTAGAGTTCAAGGTACCGTTTTTTTTTTGCTGGCTTAACCGATCCTGCGCCTCTTTAAGGGAGAAACCTGGTTAAGTGAAACCCTCTTCACTTAACCTGGTTTCTCCCTTAAAAAGGCGCAGGATCGGTTTTTCTCACTTACAAAGGTATAAAAAAATGCAACATTAACGTGCTTTTAGACTAAAAAAAGCACGGACAAAAACATAGTATTACAAAACAATAAAAAAAAATAATATATATTATTTATTGATTTAAAATAGTGAATCGTTTTTTGTTTTTTATGTTCCTATTTTGTTTTCTCTTCTACTCTTACACACGGTGTGTCTCTCACACATCTCTTTGTCTACTGTCCTGCCACAGGTATGCTGGAAGAGATTTCTTTAAAAATAAGCATCATCTTTGTACGTATTTTTCTGATCCTTTCTTCTTGTGTGTTTATGTGTGTACAAGTACATAAACTGTTAAATAAATAAATATTATAATTTCTAATCATAAAGGCATGTCCACACTACGTCCACAGGCGCGCGTTGCTCAAACTATGGCGAACTTTCCACACACTGTGCTCGGTGTGAAAGCGCCGTTCCGATACAGTTGCTATCTTACACAAATATACAACTACCTTCCGTGTGGCGCTGTATATCGTTTGTACGTTGCGCGCGTATTTTAGAGTAGATATATATTTTAAAAGTTTTGAATAAAAGCCAATTCTTCTTACTATATGACGAGTAGATATTTTCGTAGCTTATATTATTATGGAAGGCCTCCCATAAGGTGGATCGATGAGCTTGTGAAGACCGTGGAAATCCGTTGGATGCGAGAAGCACAGAACCGGTCGAAGTTACGGTGCTTAGGAGAGGCCTTAGTCCAGCAGTCAGCATCTCAGTCTTTCGGCTGAAATAATGATGATGATGAGAACTCTTTGTGAAAGAGCTTCTCCGGGGAACTACTGCCAGCATGCCTATTACTGCTATAGAGGTATGAGGAACGCTGTGTAAAGTTGACACATCCTCTATAGAAAAGAGAGGATCCTCCGATCAGATGGGTGTTGTATCTGGTAGGCGACGTCCGACGATTGATCTCGGCACGTTGTATTTAAGTCAGTCGCGCGGTAAACTCTGCTTGCGCGATGCAGGATTTTACGTGACATTGTGGTGTGGTTCGTAGTTTGCATGTGGTTAAATAGATGCCGCCACACTGCCGCCATGAAGCGTTGCTGTGTTTCAGTTTGAAGGGTATGGTTTGGGGAAGCGCATCAGCAATACCAGAGGCATTGCTGATGCGTGTCCTCATACGATGATGATGGATGACCTTAGGCAGCGCTGATCACTTGCCATTAGGTGGGCCGTCGGCTTGTTTGCGTCGGTTTCCAGTCTTATCGGATGTAGCTGAATACCAGTATTTTACATGAAACGACTGTCCATCTGACCTCCACGGTTATTGGGTAAGGCGATACCCCTAACCTTAGTAAGACTGGTTTTCAGACTTTCGGCTTCCAGACTGTCATAGATCGATGGATGACAGCCGGGACCAACGGCTTTAAACATGCTTTCCGAGGCACGGAGGGGTCTTGATATGTAATGGATGGTCACACATCCATGAACCGACCGCGGCAAGCGTAGCTTAGCCTTCGAGCGATTGTATGCCAATCAATAACATAAAAAAGAAATACCTATATAACCAGATACAATATTCCAAACAAAGCCATGGTAGTGACTGATAAGAAAAATTAATTGTAAGTTTTTTTTTTTTTTTATTCTATTTTATTTATAGAGAGTTTAATCACAAATTGATTATGCCACCCATCATCGGTACAAACAATTATTCCTTATGATCTAAATCCTATTTTTGCTAACTTATATAAGAGTCTTGCATCCTTTGACAATGGGGACGCAAGAATGCTATTACACCTTCCAACATCCAGTGACTTTGATAACAATATGACTCTTTCGGCCTCGTTCCTGACGCACTCCATCAGTATATGGTAAGTGTCTTCCACTATATTACATTCCGGACAATTTGGTGACGTAACTTTACCCATGAGAAATGCAAAACTGTTCATTGGAATGTGTCCCGATCGAAGTCGAAGAGCCATTACAATTTCCGGCCGACTCATATTTGCCTGGTCAAACCATGAACAACGAGAAAGTGCTGGCTGGATCGTCCGATACCAGATTCCCTTGCTCAGTGACCTCTGATCGAAGTGTTCGTGCCACATTTTAGCGCATTCTTCTTTAACTACACACAAAAAGTCAATGTGCACGGGAAAGAGCGTACAAACCAACCCATCATCACAAGCATCTTTTGCCAATCGATCCACTACTTCATTCTCTTCCAAGCCAATATGAGCCGGTATCCATTGCAGTACAATATTCGTGTTCTTAGAAATAAGTTTACAAATAGATTTGATCACGCTCTAAGCAATCGGAGTACCCCGAAAACTCGAGGTACACCGAGCCAAATGTTGAAGAGCGCTTCTCGAATCACTCAAAATAACATAATTGCCACTTTCAAGTGAGTCAATGTAAGATAATGCTTCACCTATTGCCACCAGTTCGGTATACATTATATTGCATTTTGAGTTTACCTTTAATTGCACTGAAATTTTTGTTTGTGGATCAAAAAATGCTGCTCCCGAACCTATTTTGTCTTTGGATCCATCTGTGTATATTTTGTAGAATCCCGAGTACGTGTTATTTAAAAATATGGTACATAACTCACTAAGTTTAGCAATTTGATAGTGCTTTTTAGCCGCAACCAAATCCAATCTAGGAAATATGACCTGAGACAGATCAATCCTGTGAACCCAAGTATCCAATGAGAACATTTCAAGCTTTGGGCTCGTGTACACAGGTAGCAAATCAAGAGACTCATGAATTCTGACTAATAACGGTATCTTTCTTTTCCAATGTGATTGTTGACAATGTGCTCGTAGTTCTTCTAGCACAGCAATAATATTATTATCAGCGTATGATTTTATTTTGAGCCAAAATTTACCCGCTAGATAGTATCTGCGAAACTTCAACGGTTGCAGGTATAGTTCATTTTCCATAACGTGAATTGCCGTGGTTTTAATAAAGCCACCGATAACCCTCATGCAAACGTTTTGGACCCTGTCTAATTTACTTAGGTGAGTTTCACAGCTACTATCATAAAGGAAACAAGCGTAATCGATTCTACTCCGAATTGTTGAGATGTATAACCGCCTCAGATGTTTGGGATGTACTCCCCATCCAGATCCAGCAAGAATTTTAAAAATATTAACTAATTTTAACACCTTTTCTCGAGTCTCATTAATATGCTTAGCCCACCTAAGTGATCGGTCAAGCCAAACCCCCAAATATTTTACATTGTGTACCACCGGCAGCGATACCTCATTAATTTGTATAGAAACTGTCTCTCTTGCCACCCCGTTCTTAAAAATACAGACACTGCTTTTTAGAGGGGATATCTCAAGACCCAAATTCAAAAGGAGATTAGTCATCTTATTTAAAGCGAGTTGTAAACGTTTTTGGGCCGTTGAGACATCACTGCAAGTGGCATACAACACAAAATCGTCCGCATACTGCGACAGAAACACGTCCCCACTGCTACACACACACACACGCCCATGGTTGCTATATTAAAAAGTAAGGGTGACAATGGATGGCCTTGTGCCAATCCCCGACCGGACGTACGACTAATGACGTTATTACCCACTGTAATTTTAAGGTTTCTCAGCTTGAGAAAGTTCCAGATGTAACTACAAATTCTGGACCCTACACCAATTCGTTGCATAACTTTCAATAGACCTTGTATGTCTACATAGTTATATGCGTTGTTAATATCTATGAAAACAGCCACCGTAATAAGTTTTTTAGAAAAGCCAATTTGAATGCGAGATACTAAAACGGATAAATTATCTATAGTAGATCGACATTTTCTAAAACCTGTAGTGTTATTTGATAAAAACATATGTTTTTCGATGAACCACTCTAATCTGTTCATTAAAATGTTATGAAAAACTTTACAAACGCATGAGATCATTGAAATTGGGCGCAAAGATGATAAACTTTGGTAGTCTCGTCCCGGTTTAGGAATGGGCACAATTACAATATCGCGCCATTGCTTAGGAACAAAGCCTGAAATTAAAATATTATTAAACAGTTGGATCAATATCTTTTTACCATTTTGAGGTAACCTCTTGATCATGGAGTAAGAAATATTGTCGCCTCCAGGTGCAGTATCTTTAGATCGAACACATTTATGAAATTCTGAGGGAGTAACAACGACATCAAGCTCAGAGTTATTCATGTCAAAAGCCAGGTCGCACGGGGATACAAAGTCCGGCGTTAAACTAAGAAGCAGATCAGTAGCTTTATGTTTATCTACGTACTGTGATGAATATTTGTGACCCTTCAGCCACTTCATTTTCCGCCATACGGTAGATTGAGATGTAGAATAATCTAATGAAGAACAAAAGTTCCAAAACCCTTTAGCTTTAGCTATGCGAATCATTTTCTGGGATTCGCAAATCTTATTTTGCAATGTTTGATAATTATGAGGGTTTGGATTACGTCTGAATTTAGATAACGCTAATCGACGCTCAGCCACACATTTAGACAAATTAGGTTCCCAATAAGGTTTCGGTAAAAAATTACTGTCTGGATTTAGGTTTATCTTGACTGAAGGGATACAAACATCGGCGGCCAAGTTCAAATAATCAATGAATGTGTTATAATCACCCTGTAAGTCTCCCGAGAATGTAAATTCTAAAAAAAGGGTGTCGAGTAGCTTACTGTATGAAGTCCAGTCAGCATTTTTGAAGTTCTTACGGACTATTGGTGAAGTACTAGACTGAATATTTGAAATGATTTTAATAGCCCTATGATCACTGCCTAATGTCTCGTTCATGACGGACCAGTCGAACATCAAGGCTATATCAGATGATATCAAAGAAATGTCGGGTGCGGACTTTTGACATTCCAAGTTAACCATTTTTATTCGGGTTGGGCTACCATTATTTAGAGCAATAAAATTATTGTCCATTAATGCGTCAAAAATTTGAACCCCCTTGGTATCCGTTTTATGTGACCAATTAGTATGGTGTCCATTAAAATCTCCGAGAATTATAGTATTTTTAGTAAAAATGGACAGTAAAGCATCCCAATCGTTTTGACAAGTTCTAATCGACGGGGGACAATAAACAGAAATAATATTTTTAATAACACCACAGTTGAATACTTTTACGCAAACTAATTCTATCTTGATTACTGATTTGGACTTCATACATTTGAGATTTTATTGATTTGTGTGTAAGAATTGCAACCCCTCCGTAACCATCAAACCTGTCTTTACGATAGATTGTGTAGTTGCTCAGCCTCATGTAACTTTCTGTATCCAGCCATGTCTCACTTATCGCTGCAATGTGTATATGCTCTTGATTCAACAGTTGTTCCAATAAAACCATTTTAGGTTTTACGCTTTGAGCATTCCATTGTAGAATGTTTAGTTTGATACTAGTTTTTTTGTTATCCATTAAATAATTCAAACAATTTCTTCATCGTACGCCAATCCGACACGTTATCAACAACCACTAAAATCAACCATTCTACACAACACTGAATCGCCATTTTAATTCTTTCCCCTATAGTACGTCTCTTCAAAAATACGATCTCCTTTAGTCTACCTAAAAGCTCATCAAAATGCACCTCTCTCTTTTGAGACACCTCGGGGTCATCGCAATTGCTTGATTTCTTCAAATCCTCCATTTCCTCCTCCGTTGGTAACCAGTGAGTCCAATCATCATTAGCAACCCGTGTCTTTCCTTTCGTTTTAGTAGATTTTTGCTCTTTTGTAGTGGGTGGACTATGAAGAATCGCCTTAGTTTTGATAGCCTCAGCAAATGTAGGTGAGCTTGATCTCTCTGTGGGCTCGATGTTATTATGCAGTGGAGGAAATAAATTAGGCGTGTTTGTAACGCTAATAGGTTCCGTCTGATCTCTGTGTGGAGAAGGTACTACATATAACGATAAGGCCTTCCTATAAGTACAATTAAACTCTGCCATGAGCTCTTTAAGTCTCTTTTCTTTGAAGTCCTCCTCCGACGCCTACCGAACCATTACCCCCGAGCGACCCATATCCACCAGCACCCGCGGAGAAGGAATTGCCTTTAGAAGTCATCAGTACGCCGGAGATTCAGAAATGGATAGGATCTATAGATGCCATTCTGAACGAAGTTTGCACAATTGTCGGTGATGGCAAAATGAACTCGGACCAGAAGCTTCGTGTCTCCACTCTTTGCCGGAAGGTTTCCAGTGGGACTTCACAGATGGCCGTTCTATACCAATCGTTAAAGACGAAAACGATCCAGGCCCATACCACAATCCAGCACCTACAGGTTCACCAGAACGTTGTCGACTCTCTCCAGCAGTTCAAAGAGGTCGTAGAGACTAAGTTGAATCCCACGGAAAGTACTACTTTTGCTAGCATGGTGAAGAAAGGTACCGATAACTTTGTCCGTCCTGCAAATTTGAGATCAGTCGCCATCTATCCCAGCGATAAGACCCAAACAAGTGACGACACCAAGACACTTGTCCAAAAGTTAATCTCCCCCGAACAACTTAAGCTTCATGTCCGTGGCGTGAGAAAAGTGAAAAATGGGGGCGTTATGATCAGCACCGAAAATAACGGCGACATTGAGAAACTTAAAAATTCGGACAAATTAGTTTCATCGGGCCTTACAATAGAAGAACCTTCTAAACGCCGCCCAAGGGTCGCTGTCATTGGTGTCCCCGTTGCCCTTACCGAGAAGGAGGTGTTCGATTGTATTTACGAGCAAAACCTTTCAGACAAGTTGCCGAATATAACTCGGGAGTCCTTCCTGGCGAGCATCAAATTAAGCCATAAATCGGGTAAGAAAGACCTTCCTACCTGTAACTACATCCTGGAACTACCCGCTAGCATGAGGAAAATTATTATAAACCAAAGCCGTATTTTTATTAATTGGACATCATGCCCTGTGAGAGATTTCACGATAGTCACCAGGTGCTTCAATTGCCAGCAGTTCGGACACGCAGCCAAGTTTTGCCGAGAAACTAGTGCTACTTGCAACCACTGTGGAGAGACTGGACACTCCTTCAAGGAATGCAGCAGGAAATCTTCTCCCTCTCAATGTGCGACGTGCAAACGTTTTAAGAGAAAATGCGACCATCCAACTGGCGATGTAAGTTGCCCGGCCCGCAAATACGCAGAGATCAACTACATTAACTCAATTGACTATGAAGGTGCCTAAGAGCGCCACCGAATATTTTTATTAGTAAGCACTTAAACAGGTAGCTTATCCTCTATTTATATATCCACTTAGTTTTGTAACTAGCATGACAAATCAGCTAATTTGTGATCTAGATAGTTTTTCTGTGTCTGAATCTAAAATCTGTAATGTTGTGGACTGTAAACACCTTCTTCCTTCTGGTGACAAAACGTTAACCCTACTCACACAGAATATTCGGAGCATAAATCGAAACATGCACGGTTTTGAAGTGTTATTACAGAATCTTGACATAAGCTGTGATATTATCGTCTTAACAGAATGTTGGTTGTCTAAACTGACAGTAAACTTACCATCTCTTGACGGTTATTATTCATACAAAACAGACAGAAACATAAACCAAAACGATGGATTAGTAGTTTATATCAAAAATAATTTAAGAACAATCAAAGAAGAACCGGTATTCCAAGATAGTAATTGCTTGATTATTAAAATTATTCCCGATACAGTAGTCATGGCTATTTATAGGCCTCCTTCTCAAAATATGGACAGATTTTTAGACTCACTTGACACAAACTTAAAAAACTTAGCATCTTTTAAAAACATAATACTTCTGGGTGATATTAACATTAACATTGCTTCCGGGAAAACCGATACCCATGTACATAATTATCTGAATATTTGCTCATTTCATGGACTTTTACCAGCTCACTATCACCCCACGCATCAGAGCGGCTCATGCTTAGACCATATCATTCTAAAATCAAAAAATCCATCCAAAACAGTGGTAACTAATTCTTCGCTTACCGATCATCAAGCTGTTTTACTAACATTACAAATAAGTTCACCTAGAAAAAACTGCATGCGTAGCTACACTAAAGTCAATATGACAAATCTTGAAACTGGCATACGCGGTATTAATTTTGACCCTGTTTATAATTCAAACGATGCAAATATTTCTTTGAAGTATTTTATAAATTCGCTTCAATATGCAATAAGGGAAAACTCTTTCACTAAGACAACGCCTAGAAAGTATAGTTGTATTAAACCCTGGATCACACCCGGGCTCGTTCGTTGTATAAGACATAGAGACAAACTTCACCTTAAATTGAAACTTGCACCTGATAACGAAATACTTTCTGTTTCATATAAAAGGTATCGAAACTTCTGTAATAATCTTTTGAAAAAACTTAAAAATCAGTATGATAAACATGAATTACAGAAGGCGGGAAAAAATAGTAAACTGGTCTGGAAATTTATAAAAACTAATACTTTTAGATCTAAAAATCCCGAACCTCCGCTAGATTTACTATCAACAGAGACAAACCCAGACGATGCGATGAATAAAGTAAACAATTTTTTTGCTAACGTTGGTAAAAACTTGGCTGAAAAGTCTTTAAATTCTAGTAATTCGTCCCATCAAAACCTGACTACGACATCCTCTAAAATAAATTCTTTTGTTTTATTAGATACCGACGTTAACGAAGTAGTAAGAGTAATAAACGGGTTAAAAGATGTTTGTGCTACTGGGTGGGATGACATACCTAATAATATACTTATAAGATTTAAATACCTACTAGCCCCGCCGCTAACCCACATTTTTCAGCTATGTTTATCTAAAGGTATATTCCCTAAATTGCTTAAAAAAGCTGTGGTCACACCTGTATTCAAGTCTGGAGACAAAAACTGTGTGAATAACTACAGACCTATTTCAGTGTTAACAGGCCTCTCAAAAATTTTAGAAAAAATCATTAACAGTAGACTGATAAAATATTTGGAAGATAATGGGCTACTTTCAGATAGTCAATTTGGTTTTAGGCCCTTAAGATCAACTAGCCAAGCAGTACACAAATTAACTAATTATGTTTCTACGAATCTGGATAATGGTATGCACACAATTGGGATTTGCTAGACCTTGCCAAGGCCTTCGACACGATTTCTTGTACTTTACTTTTGCACAAGCTTGAAACACTTGGGATAAGAGGAGCACAACTTCTACTATTTTCTGATTATCTCAGCGATCGGCATCAATGTGTCAAAATAGGTCAGTATACAAGTTCTGAACTTAAAAATAATTGTTTTGGTATTCCACAAGGTAGCATTTTGGGCCCCACGTTATTTTTAATCTATATAAATGAACTGTGCAGTCTGCCACTCCAAAATGGTATCATAATGTCTTATGCGGATGATACCGCTCTATTGTTCTCAGCTAAATCTAGAGTTGAGGTATATGAACATGCTCAGAAAGGCTTTAACATTGTGTCTGATTGGCTCCATGATAATATCCTAACATTAAATGCAGATAAAACAAAACACATTTTATTTACAATGAGAAATACTAACATACCGCTTACTAATCTAAAAATTTACGCACATAATTGTTGCACGAGCGCTGACACTGCATGTTCGTGTCCCACTTTAGCTAATGCTGACCATCTGAAATATCTAGGTGTCACTATTGACTCCAACCTAAATTTCCGCAAACATATCGATTTACTATGTACTAGAGTGCGCAAATTAATATATGTTTTTAAGAATTTACGGAATATAGCTGATTATAAATTAATTAAACAGGTTTATTTAGCTTTGTGTCAATCCATTCTTACATATTGCATAACTTCTTGGGGTGGTGCTGCAAAAACAATTTTACTCCCCCTAGAGCGCGCTCAAAGAGCAGTTCTAAAGGTTGCTACCTTTCGCCCTTTTAGATTTCCTACGCACCAGCTTTACATAGCATGTAATGTGCTAACAGTACGGCAATTATTCATTCTCAGCATAGTTCTACACCAGCATTCTGCACTTCCTTTTGACCCAGTACCCTCCGACAAGAGAAGGAAGGATTTGGTTTGCATCAAGCCTCAAATTAAGCATGCGTTTGCTAATCGATTTTATGTATTCTTAGGACCTTTTCTGTATAATAGGCTGAACAAGGTACTAAGCCTCTATAGTGTTAGCTATAAAAAATGTAGAACAATCTTATCAGAATATTTAGCGATACTCAATTACACAGACACAGAAAAACTTCTAGAAATTTTGTCATGATTTAATTTATTCCCTCGTATGTAACTAGTAGTACTTTTGTATTATAATTATTTTACATAGGATAGATTTAGTTTTATTTTTAATAGATTATTTTTATATTACTTTTACTTTGTCCCAATGTAATTAAAATGTAAAGTGATGGTCTGAAACACAGGTTTGAATAAACCTAGTTCGGGCGGGACGCTAAGCATTCTAATTCCGAATCATCATTACTTGCACCTGTAATTAAAAATATTTTAGCTTTAGTTTATTAGTACGCACTATAATTGTATACGATATTTATACTACTATTGGCTAAATTTACACCTTTTGTAAACGTTTTTATTAAATAAATTGAATTGAATTGAATTGAATTGAAATATGCAGGGCAAATTTTAGACAACGCCATGTGTGGTCCGCTGCAGTTTAAGCATTTGAGCCTTTGTGTGTCGCAATTTGGGTGATTATTACCACATTTTGGGCACAATGTATTCTTGGCAGGGCACACTCTTGCTGTATGTCCGAACTTCCAACAACGTGAGCATTGCGACACGGGGAATACAAATGGATCCACCTTAATCCTTAAACCATCTGCGTAAATATATGCTGGTAACAAATCTCCTTTGAAACACAACCGAACTGCTTCACTCATAATCCATAAGTCTTCTGGCGACTCATTCATATTACGCCTCTTTAGTCGTTGCACTGAAACCAACTCAAAGTTCTCAGAGCAAGTTATACATCTCTTAAGGTCATCTTCAGCTAGGTCGAGATCCACATCTTTTATGACTCCATATGAATAGGTTTTGATATCTGGTCTACTAAATCTCCAGTCCATATCTATAAGATCTTTACACGTTTCTAGCTTAATAGCGCTCATCTCGTTTGTACAATCAATACGTACCTTGTAATTATTGATGTATTTTACCTTCGATATATCTTTGATACCTTTATCTTTATATAATCTTGCAAGGGCAAATTGTCTAGGTAGCTTTTCTTTAGAGGAAATGTAAACCTCAATACTGCTTTCTTTGATCTTCTTCTCCTTATTTTGTACCAATATCCATTCTGTATCGTTCTCCTCTCTAGTTCGCCGTTTTACCGGTCTCTTCGGATTTTCATTTGTTGCCACGTCCATAGTACATTGCTCCACCACGTATTGTTCCGCTATAGAACTGTTGCTGCTAGTCAAAACACTCCTTGAATCAACATTTTCGTTAAAAAGGTCACGATCATCCTCCATTGTAAACAATTATTCTAATACACATATTCTATTAGCTAACGATGCGCTAGTTCGCTTCAAGGTCAACGACGACAACCGAACAACAAGCTCATTAACTAATGAGGTACGAATATCGTTTACTGCACGCGTCCGTTCGAAACGAATGCCGCTGCGAAAGTGTAATTGTAAGTTGTTCATGCAAAACAAATTGATGATCTAGATTTTATTTTCATAGACCATTTAATTGTAAAATGTTAATTTCCTTATTAAGATATAAAACAAAGAAGAATTTGTGCTTAAATAAAATAAAACGATGAGTAAAATAAGGAAAATGTTAAAATGGCGAAGCGGTAAAACCATGTTGTTGAATTTAAAAATTGTACAATAATATTGTCACCAATAAGAAGCTGTTCTTCAATAATGCCGTTTTATACATAGTATATTCTCTGCCATCGATCTACCCAACCCAAAAACTCACCCTGTATGCCTTTGTGTACCGAAACAGATAATCGTCAAAAAGCTTCGAAAATCAAAGCCTCCCAAAGAATTAAATTAAAACCAATCGGCTGTTTCATATTCAAAGGGATGCCATCAAAAGAACGTCAAAGATTATCAATTTTACAAATATCCTCCCCCCCACCCTTAACGTACGTCTTTTTCTTTTCCTATGAAATAAATCTTTTCAGACAACGCTTGAAGATAGATCTAGTTACACATTAAACGTTGTAACTCTACATTGACTCTACACAAAATTGAACTTTAATCCATTTCACATAGAGTTAAAATTCGATTGCCTCTGTTAATGGTTGTACATAAAATGTCCCGGTAAACGAAAATATGATAACACTGTGTGAAAGTATCGAATTCAACTTTATTAATACTGGACGCAGCGCATTTTCCACCTTCTGTGATATCTCTAAGCTTTATTTTTGAATGTCGTATGTTCAAATACGACCTTTTCAAATCGGGTAGTTGTCATCAATACCGTATCGTCTGCATTATCGTTATATCGTGGCATTAAGACTGAACCGTTCAAGGGAAAAATTGGTTAATAAATGTTCTATTAAGATCCTTACACATCATTCTATGTTGAGGTTTTTCTCGTTATTAAATTTTGTTGAGCATAAAAGTGTTACGTGCATTTAAATCAAAACTGGTGATTATTTTACGAAACAAGTGAAGGTCGACCTGAGTTTTTGTAACGAAGTTCCATAACGCAGCTTGCGGTTGGAGTTGACTGGTTAGAAATCTTCAAAAAGTTAGATTAATCAGCGCCTGTCACTACTCTATACAAGTTTAGACGCGATTAAAAACTTGCCTACTAAAATTACGTCAATTTACGTCAACCGCTGATTAATTTGACAGGACTAAACTAAAATGTATCTTCTGTCCTTTTCTTATTGAAATAGAAAGAAAAAGATGCACTGAACTTAAATTTAGTTAAGTTTGTGAACAAGGGAATCGGCACCATTGTCTAAGCTTAGGATCGAGACTAAGGCCCATATTACAGATCCTCATTCAAAACTCAATTATTACTTAATTGTTCAAGGAGAGCTAATGAGACACAATTGATTTTCTATTGTTTGACTCCGAATCGGTGTCGCGCGGGGCGGTGCAGGTTAAAACTTGTTTGAAGCCATTTGATTGGTTTAAACTAGTTTTAAGTAATTCTTGAGTCCTGAGTAAGGTTATGTAATACTCTACTCTAGTAATGCTTGAGTCTTGAGTAAAGTTTTGTAATAATAAGAGCTGATTTCACCTATTAAAGTGAACGCGGTCGCACAACTAAACTGTTCCGTTCAAGAACTGTCGGTGTCAATATTCCACAACAATGATGACACTGACAGCTTTTGAATGCGAAATTGGCACTTAGTTACTTAGCTAGGCTATTCCAAGCACATTGGTTTCTTTTATCAGTTCAGTTGATATGATTATATCTGCAGAGCACTTCGCATCTATCTCTAATATTAGCGATAGCAGGGCGGGCAGGCTTTCTTTTTTTTGGGTGGAAAATTATCAAATAACTTTTCCCGCTCTGTGCGGAGCGGGAGGGTGTGTCAGACTCTTACTGACTAAAACCCACCCGTGTTCCTTCCGTTGCCTGTGTTCGCCTCGGTAACCGTATCGTACCTTCCAGCGACCCCGGAAGGCATCGGCCCTAGTGGACCCCTACACTTGTGCTGCAACTGCGCGTTCTAATTTCAACAGTTTACCTGATAAGAATTGGCAGACATGCCTTTAACATTTTATTGCAATCATCGATCGATACGCTTTAATGGTAATTAAAGTTATTTTTCACTTTGTAGTGTATTTTTTGGAAGCACGATGTTTTTTTTTTTTTGTAAATAGTTTTTATTACATAGAGGTAGAAAACATTATTTATTTACTTTATTTACTTACGTAATTGTTTATTAATTAATTACAGTTACTGTTATTGTGCACTGGGGAAATCTGGATGTATTTTGTTGACGCTTATTAATTCTATTATTTCAATTAAGTAAAAAGTTTAAATGTGTATGATTTTACTTTATTTATTCTTGAATGCCAGTCTCTCTGCAATTTTTGTTCCATACTCTTGGTTTTTATTAACCCGAATGAGCAGGGACCTTAACAAGTGATCATAACATGTCGTACCTAGAGTACACCCTTCGAATGCAGGAGATAAATACGATCATTTATTATTAATGGACGCCTCAGTATCTTGATTGGGTGCTCGTTACTACTCAGATTTATTTACGTGGCTCTATCGGTTCTTTATCTTTGCTTCTTCGGGTTTACTTTGAGAGAACCATTGATGGCTAAGATGGGTTGTAATTTTAACATAGATCATTTATAATATTCTCTATTTGTATTCTTTTCTATTCTTTAATTTTAAGGGTTCAATGGACAGTTTGCGGTTTATTTACACCGTATGGATTCAAACTATTAATTTTATATTGGAAGCCTTTTCAGGGCTATTGAAAAGGCTTCCAATATAACATTAATGGTTTTAGGTTGATCATAGCAATTTGGGAATTTTTGACTACTAAGAATATGTACAAATAATGAGGTCCTTGTTAGAAATGGGATTACAACGGTTCCTCACTTCAAAATTAACTTTTGTTGTTTCAAACGGTTAGCTGACGTAACATACGTACGTCAAATAATAACGATTACGTATGATATTTAACGTTAGTTAAATACAAACCGTTGTTTCACTGCATAAAAAAACCGATTGTAAAACTTATTCGGGTTGCCAGTAAAACGTAACACTTTTTCCATTAAAGATGGTTGGGAGATTTTTATATTATGGCAACATTTTGCCGTTCACGTCAAATTTAGACAAATAACAAGCTTATCAAACCGCAGTGGTTTAATAAGCTTGTTATTTGCCTAAATTATTTGGAACGACCTCATTATATGTACATATTCTTAGTAGTCAAAAATGCCTACCTAAAACCATTAATTTTATATTGGAAGCCTTTTCGGGGCTGTTGAAAAGGCTTCCAATATAAAATTAATGGTTGGTTGATCATAGCAATTTGGGTATTTCTGACTACTAAGAATATGTACATATAATGAGGTCCTTGTTAGAAATGGGATTACAACGGTTCCTCACTTCAAAATTAACTTTTACTTTAGTCAATCTGCCTAGCCTTTTCCCAACAATTGGGGTCGGCTTCAAGTCTAGCCGATGGAGTTGAATACCAGTATTTTACATGGAGCGACTGCCTATCTGATTACCCCAGTAATTGGGTAACGCGATACTCCTTGGTAAGACTGGTTGTCAGACTTCTGGGCTTCTGAATACCCGTACCTTACGACTATCAAAGATCTAAGAATGACAGCTGGGACGAATGGCTTAAGGCGCTGATAAGACCCAATTGACCAAAATAGGCTTCTCTTAAGAAAAAAAATTGCCAAATATGCATAGTGTGTGGTAGTGGAAAAAATATATGTTAATTTTGAACATATTTCCCAGAACTTAGTTGTTACCATAACACGTTTTGAAAAAAAATCTCGATACAAACTAACGTTAAACTAACCTCTTACCTGGAGTTCTAATCCAAAATATCTGCATTCAATATCAACGTACGTTACGTATTTAATTAATAACAAGAACATCTTATTTGAATGCAGAACTTGGTTGTTTTTTATTTTCGATTACTCAACTCAATTTTGAGTAAATAGATAATTGCTTCATATTTTTCAATAAATTCCAAGCGTTGTGTCATCGCGCTTCTCTTTCTTTTCTATGCAATCTGACAGTGACCGCGGTTTAGGTGTTGTCAGGGTCTTAACGTGCTTTTCAAAGCATGGAGGGGTCTCGCTATGTACCTAATGGATAGTCACCCATCCCCGAACCCACCGCGGCAAGCATAGCTTAACCCTACAATCGACCCGTGCGGCTGTTATCATTTAGCCACGGGCCCCTCGTGTTAGTTATTGAAATCAATTCCAAAATCAAATAAGAAAGGTGTTTTTGACGTTTTGTTTTATTGAATTACCAATGTAAGGGTAATAATATCCGTTTCTTTTGTTGCAGATTCCAAAATGCCTCCCACCAAAGACTACAACACCAAACAAACCTACGCCAGGTCTCACTCTAATAGTAAGTATTGTTTTATTACTAGCTTTTGCCTTTTTTTTTGGCATCGGCCCTAGTGGACCCCTACCTTTGTGCTGACGACATCTCTTTGAGGCGCGCGTGGAATACAACGTGCCGTCGACCCGGGCCTGGTCCTTACCACACGGTGAGCTACCCATTGCTCACCGTCCGCAAGCCCGCGCCTACGGTGGCCGGAAATCCGCCCGGGATTCCCGACGCCCAGGGCGTCTCCTGCGGCGGCTAGGGGCGAGAGGTCGCAAAATTTGCCTTTCCCTCAACCGTCCCGCCTCCTCCTTCGCGAGCATTACTGCTTCGCAGAAGGAGGTGACGGCTGTCTCGCTCCGTACGCAGAGATCTCTGCCGACGATCGCCTCCACGAGGACACGGCGGTGCTCTGCCCAAGCCGGGCAGAGCACCGCCGTCCTCCGGACGATCCATACAGTGGCGACACCCGGGCGTTTCCTCCCGCCTTATCCAATTTGCCTGCGGTTTCGTTCGCTTAGAGGTCGGAAATTATCAAATTTCATCCAAATCCGTACAGCCGTTTTAGCGTGAAAGCGTCAAAGAAACTAACAAACTCACTTTAGGAAGGATTTTGTCCATCTGCTGGACCCTACCATAATATTTTTTTTGTGCAGTTATGATGTACAGGGCCTACTTGCAGGGCTGGTCATAGTCACGGAAATAATGGTTGAAATGCATATAAATACAAATCGCATGACTTTCCCCTACGATAACCCCGATGTCCTGTTGGATAGGCTACCGATATCTAAAGCAGGGAGGCTTAACTGGAGTGCTGTGAAACGAAAATCAGGCATACATTCAGGAATTCTGGCAACTGCTAATGTATTCTGAATGCAAAAATATACTAACTGAATGGATTAACCGGTAACTCCCCGTTGTCTCCGAATAGGAGACGCACTCCCGAACGCTTCAGTCCCCGTCGTCTCCGAATAGGTGTCAGTAGCCACGCGGTTTGCAACTCTATTATAACGCAATAAGGTTCGGGTTCGGGTTTGGGGGCGCGAGGGATCTTGACTACATGCGACAGCGGCGCAAGCGGACCACATTATTATGCTTTTTTTTTTTTTTGGGTGGGAAATCATCAAATAACTTCTCCCGCTCTGGGCGGAGTGGGAGGGTGTGTCAGACTCTTACTGACTAAAACCCACCCGTATTCCTTCTTGTTGCCTGTGTTGCGGGGGCCTCGGTGACCCATAAGTACCTTCCCGCGACCCCAGCAGGACATTATTATGCTGACAATGCAATCTAGTGTTTTCCAACACAACGTACGTATTGTAAGTATTCTCCTTCCCTTATCCCAATTTATTTGTGGTCAGCGCAACATGTCTCTTTCTTCCATACTTCTCTATTAGTTGTCATCTCGGTAGTCATCCCCTTCCTAGCCATATCATCTTTCACACAGTTCATCCATCGTTTCTTTGGTCTTCCCCTACTCTATAGCCATCGACGTTCATACTCAAAACTTTCCTTAAGACGTTTTCCTCGTTCCTTCGCATCACATGCCACACGACGTACGTAAATACATACGTACGTACATACATACGTACGGGATAAATATAATTTAGGTAGATAAGACCGGAAAAACCAGGTAATACGACTCAGTGGCCAGAAACAGTTGACGAGCGGTGGCCTATTGCCAAGTAGGTCTTTGTTCTTATAACCTTGCATGACGTATCTTGAATAGGGAAGACCATTTTGTATTTAGATATTTTCAAGGGCAAATAAATATACACGGTGTAAAGGATATCGACTTTTAAAATGTTACTGTGAATTCAGTACGTAATTATAAACCCACCAGGGTTGATATTTTTGTGGTTTGTTATTTAAAAAAAAACCGGCCAAGTGCGTGTCAGACCCACAATGAAGGGTTCCGTAGTTGGAATGAATTTATCCTAAAAACAAACTCAACATTGTAGTTGAAAAATACAAATAAATAAATTTGATTTTGAATGAATCACACATTCCAACTGCAAATGTAAGTTTGTACATACAATATTGCGATATTTACCATGTTATTTCAATACCATAAACTTCTTATAGGTATTCCTGTCATTTATAAGTAAATAACTATTTTCTGTATTTTTTTTTTCAAAATTGTAGGCTCAATACTTTCGGAGATAATGGGGAGTATGGTCAATTTTCATCTATTTTCTTAAATAATGTAAAAAGAGATTATTTTAAAATAAAATAAAAAACAAATCTGAAATCCTTACAATAAGCCCTTTCATTTAATATATCACACGGTATAGTTTCCAAAACTTTTTTTTCTTAATCTTCTAATTTGTCCTGTAATTCAAAATTAATTAATGACGTTACACGTCCGTGTCCGTCACAGAAACTCATATGCGTACCAAATTTGAACTTAAAAAATCCAGTAGATTCGGAGCAAATCGGCTGTGACAGCTGGACAGACACACGAGTGATCCTATAAGGGATCCGTTTTTTCCTTTAGAGGCAAGGAACCCTAAAGACAAGCTGTTTCATACAAAAGTCCAGTACCTACACGGTCTAAATGTATAGAACAGGTCTTTTTTTGCTGTGGGTCTAGAATCCTGTACTGAATTCATAGTAATAATTTGCAAGTTGCCAGTGTCCCTTACACCCTATACTAACCACCTGGTTAGTATAGGGTGTAAGGGACAACACAAGTGGGTACATACCTATGTACCCAATTGTGCTAACCAGTCTGGGACTGTGGGTAGTTGATGGCAATAAGCTCCCGATAACATGGGACTTAAACATAACTGGCGAACTGTGGGTGTCCTATAAGGGAATACAGGCTTCCTGTTGAGGAGTTTGCTGCGCCACTTCTTCTTCCCAGCTAAAGCACTAGGAAGTGGTGAATGGCGGGCGTTTTGGGGGGACTGTCTGACGTTCGAAAGGTGCTGATTTTCAGCCTAGTTTGAATAAATGACTTTTGATTTGATTGATTTTGACAGGCGTGATGTTTTGTTAATTACAATTTTTTTCTCAAATTCCAGATGGTATAACGATGTCAGCAAAGGTGTACCACCCAGCAACGAATCTCATGCCGCTGACACCTCCCCAGTCACCAACTGGAATGGCTCCTACATTTGGCGCCGGAAAATCCAACACCTCATCGTGGGGTAGGCAGAACAGTAACGGGAAGTACTCGTGATGACCCCCTAGACTCAGCCCGGACTTCTACAGTGGGGGTTTGATACTTCCAAGCTCGGAAAACTCGGAAGGTCTGATATTCAGACCCGATTTTGTCGATATCTCGATTAGTTTTTGTAAAAGGGAAGAAAAGTTTGTTCAGACAAGGCAACTTTTTGTTGAAAGCAATTATATTGTGATCGCATAATGTAAGCTAAAATATTTATGTCATATGTGGCAGGTATACAAATGGGTGACAGAAACTTGGTAATTATTATAGTTATCAGAATTTCCATGAATATTATTTATATTTAATTCAACATAATTATTTTGACTATATTTGTATCAAACTAAAATCGGTAGATACCTACTTAGGTACATATTTTTTGTTATTACCAAACAATACCATACGTCACTCACCACAAAAAAGGAACGTTCGCTTACTGAGTATTGATAAATGTATTCTAAGTATAGCATATATTGTAGGTATACCTAATGGTTTCATTCAAAACAATCATTAATTGAGGATACAAACTGCCACTTGCTCACTTCAGATGTCGCTACTATTCAGCGTCTAAGAATTTGACAGCTAGCAAGTGTCATATGATACATTTTATGTTTATACGTCATTTCACGTGTAAGAAGTCGCTAGTGGAAGCAATAGCTTTGAGAAAGTTATTTTTATTACCTAATAAGGTAATAAAAATAACTTTCTCACATCATCTCTTAGTCTGTTGCTTTTATATTCAATCGCTATGTCTGTACAAGTCCTTAGGCAAAAAAAAATATCGTCGAATATGTAAAAAACAAGAAAAAAAGGTATTTAGCATTTATGAATGTAATGTAAACGTTATTCGTAGGTATTAATATTGTATGTAAATTACTGTAAATATTGTAAAATTTGTGACGTAATTAGGTTAAGGAAAAATAAAGACTCCTATAAATTATATTATGTGCATTTGTTTTTTCCTTAAATTGGTTTATCTCTTTCCTCAAACTGACGTAGTATATTAAATAACGATTCGTAATATAATAACCCTTCGGTATGTAGTTTACCTAATGGAATTCCAATAGAAAATGTGCTGGCCTGAAGCTATATCAACTTTATAGAATTACTAGGCTGAACAAAACTTCCACACCAATTGCGAAAGATATTTTCTATAATAGAAAATAATAAAACTCACGCCTTCTTCTCATAGGGGTAGGCAGAAACTATAGCCAGCCACCTACTACGCTTCTTACATACTCATTTCGCTTCGTTTACGTTCATACATACAGTTCGCTTCTGGTCACACACGCACGCTTGTTGCGAGTACTACGCACCTGACCTTTCTGAAGAGCATCACCAATGAGGTCACTATATGCCTTCCTGGAGCGTCCCCTCCCGTCGTTTCCACTCACATCTGCCTCGTAAATACATTTTGTTAGTTGCCTTTCATTCATCCTCTCAACATGACAAATTTTGTCACTACATCTTCTTTTAAACCGCACCGTTGCCTTATCACATCATTTTTCAGCCTCTCATTTATAAGCACACCACACATGCTTCGCAATGAACATATATTTCCTCAGCATTTACTCCACTTTCATGCTTCCATACATAAGCGTAGGCACCAGCACACCATTTTGAACAGCCAGTCGAGCCTCTAGACATCGACGGGTTGGTCACAATCACATGTATAGCACCATTCACTTTATTTCCCGCATTTACTCTCCTTTCCACATCTTTATCCAACTTTCCATCCCTTGTTAACAGACTACCCAAATATAGAAATTCACTTACTTGCTCTACACTCTGATCATTTATTTTCACATCACACACCGATATATCCACTTTGCTCTCTAACACAAATGGTGGATTTATTGTAATGCTGATCGTTTAGTTTAATAGATTTATATATGTGTAAAATAAATGTTTATTATAATAAAGTGTAAAAGTCTAGAATACAATAAATGCAATAAATATGGCCATTTTATTGCACAAAGTGACAGCTAGCACATGTCAGATTGCTTCAGTGAATGAAAAAAATTACTTTCATGTAATTTCTTCCAGGCAACTACTGGATGCAAATAATTTAATTATTAAAACAGACAGCAAAGTATGAGAATTAAATAAGTAAGTTACATGAAGCAAACGAAATGGACGCAAAGTAATGACAAAGAGCCGGTTCGAATCCAGGCATCCTTTTTCAATTTAGGTAAATAGGTATAATAATTATATTGGAGTCGGTACTTTGTTAAACACTGAATTAAAGTTAACGATGACACATTTGAGAAATCGGTAGCCTACCTACCTACAGTTTAAATGGTCTTAAATGGATGGATGGTCATTGAATACCATTTAAAGTACACTTACGTCAGTAGATGAAATGGTGAAGGAAATGGTCGTGAAGAAACCGGCATGTCCTAGAACCCAAAAATTCTAAGACATGTGACATCTACCAACCCTCACTGGGCCCGCGTGTTGTCCAACACGCGGGCCCACTCCACTCCCTCTCATCGAGAGGAGGCCTATGTCCCAGCAATGGGAACATTATAGGGGCTGATTATGCTATGTCAGTATGCAAGAATAGATACTTAGTAAAAAGCGGTAGTGCAAAGCATGTTGACGAGGCGATTGTCCTGGAGTGGCCACAAAACAGGCAACAACATTATCGAGCAAACTGTAATCCTGAAATCAGTACCTACATGATTCTAAACCCAACAACCTGAAACTATTTCGTAGGTTATTTAAAAATAAAACCGCTGTTCCATACATTTTGACCGCGCAGGTATTTTGTATGAAACAGCTGTTTAACAGACGAAACATTTCTACGCTAGTCGTTAGTTTCTAATTTATTTCGCTTTAATTCGCCTGTCTACATTAATGTGCTGAATTTATGGTAACAGTTTGCGCGTCGATTTCGGGATTTCTCCGTGTATAGGCTGATATTATTAGGTTGAAGAATGAGGACGCAAGGAAAGGAATAGGGGTACTTACGTAATATTATAAATAAATTGATAATTAAAACGGCACAATGGCATCGCAACAGAAGGCGACGAAGGTGAGACGTGCTTGATGGCGCCTGTCTACAGAATTGGACTGTATGAGCACACAATCGAGTCGAGTGGAAAAGGAAGAGCAGGCCTACAGTGGGACAACACAGATTGTACTAATATGGTTTTATAACTACGCTTCATGGGAGTCTTAGCCTCTCATTTTATTAGTTTAAAAAAAAATACATCATAAAAATTATTTGAACATGCAACGCCATCTCTCCAGTCTTCAGATCTCTAAAATCAATATGGTTTGCAAAATGCACCACAGATGGCTCTGTTACTAAAAACTCAGTGCACCATTTATATAAAGTAGGAAGACAGCTTTTAATATTATACATTTATTATGAGCCGTGAATTATGACAATAATTCACTTTTTTAAACTTATTGCATCTATTCCAACAATTATTTTATAAGGCTCCATCTATATGTCTATGTGGTGACCATTTATAATTCAATCAATACGAGGTTGTATTAGTGCAACCTTAGCTGTGTAGATGTCGCTCCGCTCAAACACCAATATGTAGTACTAAGCAATGATACTCGGTCGACGATGGTGCAAGTACTAGCTTCCCTAGAAGTAACTTTTCGCTCGAAAACTCCCATGATATAAGAAAATAAGAATCACTTAACCTTTGCAATGATAACGTAAGTCAGTGTTACCTCTCGTAGATACTGCAGGTGAGCAAAGTCACCGGTGGTCAATAATTAACTGGTGGGCTGTTAATTTGTGAAATTGTTTGCTGGAACGCAACAACTCTCTTACACCAATACCGGTTCGGTTTAACCATACCTAAAAATTTCGACGTTTTATTCTTTAATGAATAAAACCTCGAAATTTTCCTTGATTTTCCACCCAACCCAATGTTGTTATAAGATCCCATAGATAAATACTTACTTGGAGCAGTGCTGGCCTAGTGGTAACAGCCGCGACAAGTTGTATGTCGTAGGTTCGAACCCAGACAGGCGCTTTACTTTGTGTAAATTATTTCAGCACCACTGCTCTCAAAACGGTGAAGGAAAACACCGTGAGGAAACCGGCATGTCCTAGAACCAAAAATTTGAAGTCATGGAACATCTACCAACCCGCACTGGACCCGCGTGGTGTATTACGGCCCACTCCCTCTCACAGAGAGAAGGCCTGTGTCCCAGCAGTGGGAACAATATAGGCTGATTATGATATGTAGATAAATACTTATCACATGTCCCTCCACTATTCCATTGCTTACTCCAGAATGCATATCCGGTAGGCTCTAATAATCCTTCCATATCCTAAGAGCTCTTCCCTACCATTACCGCGCCCCCCGGTCTACTCTTTGCAATGCAATGTCCTCTGTAGTCCCATGAGCATGAGGCTCTAGGGACTGGTGTGAATCTTTGGCTTCATTCGAGTAATTGAGTCTGGTCAAACTACGCTGGGGTCGGTGCATTTCATTCATTCATTCATTATTTTTCTACCTAACCCAAAAAAATCACGACATTGCCGCACCTCTACATTTATTCTATAAATACCTACACGAGTTTTAACTGACGCCAATGATAACACGTTATCAATTAATTACAAATGACATGTTATAGTATTAACATATTGATACTTAATACGACATTCTACCGATTATGAGATACAGGTTTAACAATAATAGAATGAATTAATCCTTAATTTGCTTCATAAGATAATGAACTATGTAGTAATTTTATAACCTGGTCTTATAGGCTTAGTAGGTAGTTACAAGCACCACAGCTGAGCATGGCGTCCAGAGTTCTATTCCCAAGTTCGTCAATCCGTTGTGGAGTCACAAACCATTCAGTAAGTTGAACTGTCAACTTGGTAGATGATGACGGATTAAAATACCTTATAATAATAATTATTATTGGGCACTTAAAAAGAAAGAAATAAAGGCTCCTACATACTGGCGCGACTTGTCGCGCGACGCGTCGCGACACAAAGGCACCGCTTGTAGCGCTAGACGCGGTGTCTTTGTGTCGCGACAAGTAGCGCCAGTATGTAGGAGCCTTAAAGTAAAATGCGCTTATTGGCTTCACTTATATTTTCCATAAGATATTTTCTGTCTTTACAATATAATAACAAATTCCTAAGTTATTCATATTAGCACTACTTGAATTGCTAAATAAGATTGAAACGTCTAGTTGATGTAACTGGTGACCAAAAAGCTGGCGGCTTTCTCGCGCAACGCATCAGCATTGCAATTCAGCGAGGAAATGCCGCCAGCATACTCGGTACAATGCCCCGAGGGCCTTTTTTAAGCTTAACTTAGTTTTAATTTAATTTAGTTAATGTTAATAGTCATCTTGTAATTTGGTTATGTAAATAAATATATTTTATAGACTAAATAAGTAGGTAATGAATCCATCATTTGATTATCCTGCCCTTATCCTAATTCATTTGGGGCCAGCGCACCATGTCATCCTAACTAATAGGTATTAAAAATGCGAAAGTGTGTTTGTTTGTTACGGTTTCACGCCATAACGGCTGAACGGATTTGGATGACATTTGGCACATGGGTAGACCATGACCTGGATTAGGATACAGGAGACTTTATATCACGATATTCTCACGAGATCGTGAATTATGCGGGTGAAACCGTGAGACACAGCTAGTCTTCCATACATCTCTATTAGCGGTTATTACAGTAGTTATCTCCATAGCCATAAGTACCTCATCTTTCACACAATCCCTTCATTCAGGGACAAAGAAGAAAAACGCCTGAAGCCTGTAAATAAAAGTTAGGGGACATACTTCTGAACCTTCTTCTTTAATATCTTCGTTAACTTTATTGTGGATGCTGTGGCCTCCCATAAGTGAAGGAGTACGCTACTTAAGGCGCTGACAAGACCCAACTGACTAAAATGGGCTTCATTTAAGAAAAAAAAATTGCCAAATCTGTATAGTTTGTAGTAACGGAAAAAATATATGTTAATTTTGAACATATTTCCCAGAACTTGGTTGTTACCAAAATGCGTTTTGATAAAAAAATCTCGATAAAAACTTACGTTAAACTAACCTCTTACCTTGAGTTCTAATCCAAAATATCTGCATTAAATATCAACATACGTTACGTATTTAATTAATAACAAGAACGTCTTATTTGAATAAAGAACTTGGTTGTTTTTTATTTTCGATTACTCAACTCAATTTTGAGTAAATAGATAATTGCTTCATATTTTGCAGTAAATTACAAACGTTGTGTCATCGCGCTTCTCTTTCTTGTCTATGCAATGTGACAGTGACCGTGGTTTAGGTGTTGTCAGCGTCTTAATACCTGCGGGGCAATTTCGTAAGCTACTATCAGTAGCAATGTGTTTCATTTTGACAGTTCAACAACATTCATTGCCTTATTCACGTTGTTGAGCAGACAAATTTTTCGAACATATGAAGCAATGAATTAGCAATATAGGTACTTAAAAATCATTCAGATCGTGATGATGTTGCCCTTTATTTATGTGGCAAGTGTTGTGTATATCTTTTATTGGAGATCCTAAATAAATATCTGCGGAACCTCATATTTTTAGGGTTCCGCATATCAAAAAGAAAAAACGGAACCCTTATAGGATCACTCGTGTATGTCTATCTGTCTGTCATAGCCGATTTGCTTCGAATCTACTGGACCGATTAAGTTGAAATTATGAACACATATGAATTTCTGTGACCCAAACACGGACGTGTATCGTAAATAAATATTTTTTTTAATATGAGTGTTACTTTAGGGGGAAAATTAGAAATATATAAAAAAAAAATGTGAACTGTATCGTCTGACATATCAAATTAAAGGGCTTGTTGTGCGGGTCCCAATTTTTTTATTTATTTAACATAAATATTTAATGTTATTGACCATCCCCCCCTTATCTCCGAAAACACACACTAAAATTTTGAAAAAGTACTTAAATAGTTCTTTACATAAAGATTACAGGAAAACGTATAGAAGTCTATGGTGTTAAAATAACTTGGTAATTTATCTCTAAATATCATGCGTACAAACTTACATTTGCAGTTGGATTGTACGGGGGAAAACGTTTTGCAACTACAATGTTAAGTTTGTTCTTGGGATAAATTCATCTCGACTACGGGACCCTTCATTGTGCCTAGTCCGACACGCACTTGGCCGGTTTTTTATTTATTTATTAGTTTGACACATTTTAACATAGGCTAGAATAGAATACTCTTTATTATGTACACCATGCGGATTAGAGATACATAATGTACAGTCAACAGCACACCAGGGTCTCAAGAATCATACATACTGGCGCGACAAGTCGCGCCAGTATGTAGGAGCCTTCAAGTCTGCTATTACAATAGTGTCAGAATGGTCTGTTCCCATCCTCATTCATGACGCCATTATATTAGTACCAAACTTGTCAAAATCAACAATTATAAAATCAATGGTTATACGAAACTGTCAAATTTCTCCAAATGATTTTAAGTCTTAAAATGGTGATGGTTAAGTTCAAATGGGAAAATTTGACATTTTGTGGTAACTTGATGTGCTGGCGACTGTACACAACACACACAATTACATAATTGTACATAACTTTTGCATCTAATGTTAACCTTTATCAAAACGCATATTTTTTTAGGTATCCGGATTGTAAAAAAATAAGTTGTCTTTATTTACTACGCTGCCTACAAATTATTTTAATTTATATTTATTCTGGCATGTCCATTGATACCCATAAATTTAGTTTTTTCTATTAAGAACACGACCGTGTATCTAGATTTATTATTGCTAATTTTAGTTTTCATGATAGCCGAAATGGTTCTAAAGATATACAGCCTTAAGACTGACAGACAGATGGCTTTTGGTCTGTTTCAAAAGTAACAGATGATAGTGTTCACAAATGGATCAGAAAACGTATCCGTGGATGCCAATTTTTAGTGTCACTTACAAATTAGGTGCCTTGATTTGATTATTCGAATACTTAATTAAACCTAAAACTCTAAATCTCAGAAGCGCGACACAACGCTGGTAATTTATTGCAAAATATGAAGCAATTATCTATTTACAAAAAAGCTATATATTGTATAAAAAAATAAAAAACTATTATGCTAATATTTTGCTTATAAAATAATCTGTCAAAAAATCAGAATGATTGCATGTATTGTTTTTATTAGTATGGTTTTTATTCGCTAAAAGACATTTTTAGAGGTATATTTGTGATTTTTTTCTATCGTATCAAATTAGTTATAGCACATATCCTTAAGAATAACATATATTTTTCTGATTTTGTTTACTGCAGTGGTACTTTAAGGCATTATAAAACTTATAAAAGTTGCGTTTAGGTCATGTAGTCCCCTTAAATATGTTTTTCATTTGACAGTTATTGAGGTTTATTTTATAACCTCAATTTTCTTTTCTTTCACAATGTAGTAATGTTAGTCAATCAATAATTATTGGAAATAGTGGTGAGATAAAGTTGAAAATGTCTAAATACGGATGAATATGTTATAAACCTTTAATAAGTGACTGTGTAAAACTTAACTTAACTAAACTAAACTAAACAGTTTGTTTACCTACTTTCATCATTAAATTTTTGAACAGAGATTAAATAATTAGGCACCGTTTGGGTTACGGAACCCCAAAAAGTATAACAGTAACTTAGATACCTAACTATGCCGTTAAAGTAGGTAAATGATAGTTTTTTTGTGCAATTTTATACTGTTTACCGACGTGCATGTCGTCACGGAGTGTCGAGCCAAAATTACTTTTAAATCGATTTGTCGCTAATCTTTCTATGTTATAAGTCATTGTTATACTATGAATTAATATTCATTAGTTAACCTGTTCCTAGTAAACGTTATTATCGCTTAAATGGCACCTTAAGTGCCCTTGTTTCGTTCATAAATTCTTGCAGTTCTTTGTAATTCGATTTATTCTTGTTTTGTAGCAGTAAGACTCGGGTCCACGTTTATTTATTTTTTATTATTTGTTTATTTCGGATCACTGAATTTATTTTCGCATTTTCTTCATGTTGCAATAACTTTGTACCAACATAAAATCGACTAAATCGAAAAAAAGAATTGTAACTGCATCTTTTTTATTTCAAGTTTAATCATCATTATTGTTCTTTTCATATTTTTGCAAAATGCTTGACAAATTGTCCACATTTTTTTTGGATTTTTCAATCAAATTAACTAGCAAGCTAATATTTTTAACAGACTTAATAATTATTCTCCTTCGAATGATAACACGAGAATGTTAATGTTGTTAGATTAGTTGTAGGTACGTTTCGTTAAAGTGGTGTTTTTCCACGATACATTTTATACATCAAAAATCCCACAGATCAAGAAAGTTCGGTTACAAAACAAAATGGTGACCCTATATTTGAAGCCTGCGTAAGGTCTACATCAAGTGATTCATCTCAGTAGCCTCTTACAACCTGCAAGATATGAACCTGTTAAGGAAAATAATAATAAAAATAAAAAACATTATTTTATTACTAAACGAATATTAAGTTTATTAATAGAAAATAATTTATCCTGTTAAAGCAAATCTTTTTAATAAAAATAATAAGTGAATGCGTGAAATTGCAGTTACAAAGTGAATTTTGTTCAAAATGGAAGATAATTCAGAATCGGCAAACAGTGTGGAATATATAAATATGTGGCAGAAAAGGAAATATTTCTTTAGACAGGTATATACCATGAGAGTTTATTTTTCATACCTACCATTTTTTTTATACAATTTTTATGTACACACGGCTACATATCAAGCTATAAATTTCCAGTTTATTCTCTCACATTGTATAGGATTTCCGTACAGTGAGAGGTCAGCTTATACTGGAAATGTATAGCTTGATATGTAGCTGTGTGTACTTTCCAAGTTTATCTTGAATATTGCTGACATCAGTGAACGAAAACATCGTGAGGAAACCTGGAATGTAGTGTTGAGAGCGAGTACGCCGTACGGCATTTCATACAAATTTTCAAGTCCTTATTTTTCGACCTATTTATCTTTAAACCTATTTATCCTATTTTTTTAAACCTATTTATCCTGCTTATGGGTATGAAGTTTTATTGAAATCGGTTCAGTCGTATCGATAAATAAGGACTTGGAAATTTGTATGAAATGCCGTACGGCGTACACGCTCTCAATATAAGTCTGAAATCGCCAGCCTGTCTCAAGCAAGCGTGGTGATCAATTCTCGTGCCTTCTCTATATAAGAAGAGGCCTTTGCACTGGGACAATAATAGGCTGGTATTATTATTGTTTAAACAACACAAGGGGTGACTTGCTCTACCCCAAACGAGATTGTCGTAAAAAGGGACTAAGTAGATATAAGATGGGATATAAAAATAGCCTGAACGAGTGGCGATGGGTACTTAAATATACGACCGATGGGCAGTCAGTCCCGCTACCATATTTCTGACTGGCCATTATTTTGTTATCAGCTTGCTCACATTTACTGATTCAAATTTGATGACAGTCAAAACGTTGACTTAGCTACCTACTGTTCTTAATAGCATAATTTAAAACAAAAAATATATAAAAAGAGGTGTAATTTTTAGGGTTCCGTAGTCAACAAGGAACCTGTAGTTTCGCCATGTCCGTCTGTCTGTATGTCTGTCCCCGCTTCAGTTCAGAGACGCAGAGAAGCTGTATTTTGGCATGGCTATACATATTATTCACGCCGATAAAGTAGTAAAATAGAATCTTTAAAAAAAATATATTTAGGTTACGTCTCAAAAAAAAAAAAAAACTCAAAGCATTTATTTCAAATAAACCAATTACAGGCACTTTTGAATTGTCAAGGGTTCGGTCAGTCAGTCAGAAAGATGAAGCTAGTTGCCCATTCCAAAGCGTAGTAGGTACCTATGGAGAAGAACGGGCAAGAAACTCCACGGACACTCTTTTAAATCAACGTATTATGGTTACAAAATATTGTTTACATCATTCATTTTGAAATTATACATGTGAGAACGATGCAAAACGTAAAAGCGTCCGTAATAAAAAGATTACAACAAAAACAAAAGCAATTAAAAAATTAAAGTTAAAATAAGCCGTGGCAGCTAAGAGATGACCAGTCTCTGTAATGTGGGGATGATATTTATTTTCTCGTCTATAACATGGTCCACACCATAGGATAAACGAGAAAAAAGTATAGTTGGATAGGTCGTTCAAATCTATCGTGGGTCTGTGAACACCATTTTTCGATTCAGGGATCTGTTTGCGTAATATTAAGCTTTAAAGTACTAATTTTTGTCTTAGCTAAATGGTTGTTCTTGGAAATGTGACTAAAAAAATTATGGCAGTAGTACCTACATAACGAAATCAAAAGGAAAACTATCAAAGCTAAGTAGGCTTTCAAAGGTAACGAGTACTATTCGACCAACTTACATTTGCTGTTTGAGAATTGGCCGTGACGTATATCGATGTAGAACATGTTTTTCAACTGCAATGCTAAGTTTGTTTTTGGTATATATTCATCCCAATTACGGAACCCTTCATTGGGCATGGTCCGACATACACTTGGCCAGTTTTTTATCCATATTTCAAATTTTAACTGTCATCAAATTTAAAGAAATGGGAATTTGTCACAAGAACATAATATTTGTGGCCCTGAAAATGGCCTATTATTTTTACTCCTGTCCCACGGTGTGGCCTACTCATGACCTCTTGTCTAGTGGAAAGCGAAGGATAAGATCTACTGATGGTCTAAGATGGAATGCGCTTACCCAGGAGAAAATATGCTTGTTCCCTCCGCTTTCTCCTTCTGGGAATACTGGCGTTACTATGATGTTAGATAAACTATGATCTTAGCATTTATTCATATCAAAGCAGGTCTCAGGTTTAACGTTTTTCCTTCCTCAAACGAATATTACTTGTCAATTAAGTGGTTTAACCTGTTAAGACGCTGACAACACCTAAACCGCGGTCACTGTCAGATTGCATAGAAAAGAAAGAGAAGCGCGATGACACAACGCTTGTAATTTATTGCAAAATATCAAGCAATTATCTATTTACTCAAAATTGGGTTGAGTAATCGAAAATAAAAAACAACTAAGTTCTGCATTGAAATGAGACGTTCTTGTTATTAATTAAATACGTAACGTATGTTGATATTTTTAATGCAGATATTTTGGATTAGAACTCAAGGTAAGAGGTTAGTTTAACGTAAGTTTTTATCGAGATTTTTTTATCAAAACGTGTTTTGGTAACAACCAAGTTCTGGGAAATATGTTCAAAATTAACATATATTTTTTCCGCTACCACAAACTATACAGATTCGGCAATTTGTTTCTTAAGAGAAGCCTATTTTGGTCAATTGGGTCTTGTCAGCGCCTTAAGCCCCGCGCGACACCGATTCGGAGTTAAACAATAGAAAATCAACTGTGCCTCATTAGTCGTCGTTGACCAATTAAAAGTAATAATATTAACCTCTGGCTGCCTCGATGGTCTTGTGGTCCCAAGCGCTACTGGTGAGTATGGGGTCCAGGGTTCGATTCCCAGGTCGGGCAAAGTGGGAAAGGCAAATTTCGCGCCCTCTCGCCCCTAGCCGCCACAGGAGACGCCCTGGGCGTCGGGAATCCCGGGCGGATTTCCGGCCACCGTAGGCGCGGGCTTGCGGACGGTGGCAATGGGTAGCTCACCGTCCGGTAAGGACCAGGCCCGGTTCGACGGCGCGTTGTATTCCACGAGCGCCTCAAACAGATGTCGTCAGCACAAATGTAGGGGTCCACTAGGGCCGATGCCTGCTGGGGTCACGGGAAGGTACTAAAGAGTCACCGAGGCAACACAGGCAACAGGAAGGAATACGGGTGGGTTTTAGTCAGTAAGAGTCTGACACACCCTCCCGCTTCGCCCAGAGTGGAAGAAGTTAACTGATGATTACCCACACAAAAAAAAAAAAAAAGGTCAGGCAAAGTGATAAAGGGTTATTTCTATCTGAAATTTCTCAGTAGGAGCCCGGAGTGTGGATTTATACCCGGTTTATGGCATTAGGGTCACCCCCTTTTACATGGGACTTAAACATAACTGGCGAAATGTGGGTGTACTACAGGTTCACCTCTGCCCAACCCTTCGGGGAAACAAGGGGTGATGTTATGTTATGTTTATAATCATCCCAATGCAGGAAAAAGGGCGTTTTGTAATGCAGGAAAAATCCAAGTTTCCAAGGGGGTTACGATACAGGCCAATATTTGACAAAATTCCTTCTCCAGGTCATGGTATACCCATGTGCCAAATTTCATTATCTGCCTTGACTTTTCCCAACGATAATGTGGTCGGCTTCAAGTCTAGCCAGATGCAGTTGAATCCCAGTTACTGGATAACCCCTGGTGAGACTGGTCGTCACACTTTTGGTCTTTTTACTACCCGTAATGATTGTCAAAAATCTTTAAATGAGAGCCGGGAACAACTAAGCCATTGGTCCCAGCTGTCATTCGAAGACTTTCGACGTGCTTTCTGAGGCACTGAGGGGTTTCGATAAGTAATAAATGGTCACCCATTCACAGACCGACCTCGGCAAGCGTAACTTAACCTTTCATCGACCTGTGCAGCTGGTATTACTTAGTCACGAGCCCCTCTATATGTGCCACTAATGGACGCTATTATAATGCACCTTTGAAACTAATAATTTGATGTTTTTTTGTTCTGTTCCATTCAGATGCTGGTCAGCAGTGGTGGATGGACGTGCTACTTCATCATGGGCATGTCTTTCGGTGCCTCTACAGTGTTCATCCCGCAGATAAGAAAGGAGGCTAACTCATTTGATGCTGTTAGCGAATCAACTGCGTCGTGGATACGTAAGTATCAATTATTGGTATCTTCAATTATCGTGAGAGTCATTGCATCATCCTACAGCCCTTATCTAAAGTATATGTGGTCAGGGCAGTGTGAAGAATCTCGTGGCTAAGAAAAGGTCATTCCATCAGGTTAAGCTACGCTACGTCCATGGGTTGGTGCCCATCTTTACATACCGATACTTCTCCATGCGTCGGAAAAGTAAGCCGTTGGTTCCGGCTGTCATTGGTGGATCTTTGACAGTCGTTACGGGTAGGCAGAAGCCTGAAGGTCTGACAATCAGTGTTACCGAGGGGTATCGTATAATCCAGCCACCGCGTCCGGTTAAACTGCAAGCCGGGGTCGCGGGAAAGTCCAAAAAGGTTACCGAGGCCCCTGGCAAGGCAACACAGGCAACGAAAGGAACACGGGTGGGTTTTAGTCAGTAAGAGTCTGACACACACTCCCGCTCCACCCAGAGCGGGAGAAGTTATATGATAAATTACCATCCAACAAAAAAAAATAGACCGCAAGCCGACCCCAACGTAGTTGGGATAAGGCTGATTTTGATGTGGTCAGTGCAGTGCTATGTCTTCTTCCATACATTTCTTTAGCCGGTACCTAAATCGCCAGCTTTAACAAAGCAGTACATTTCTTGAAGTTCGTTTTATGGTCGTTTAAATATAAATAGTTTGCATCGATATTATGTGATCGCCCGTTCTTACAAATCCCTGAATTGAGTAGGATTACTCACCAATTGGATTACTCAATTCTTGGATTCTTAAATAGGTACTTTCTTTCATCAATCCTCCTACCAAAATAATGATCAACTTGTTGTTATTGGAAATTCTAAAACAATTTTGGTGTACGATAACTTTATTTATTTATAACTATAAATACAGTCATAATTTTGTACGCATAAGGAAAACCTGTCCAAAGGCTGGTCGCCGAAGCTGAGGTCAACCCTGGTTAAGTGAATTCAAGTGTTCAATTTTTTAAAATTAAAGTTACTATAATTCTCAACTTAGAGTATAGCCAGTGAGTCATGGTGCAAGTATTTTTATCATATAGTTTTAACCGGCATTGCTTAGTATTTAGTTAAATTAAAATTCAACAAGACTGGGTTTATCGACACTTTAAAAAGTAAACGAATTGAATTTTAACGAAGTACCATCTAAGGCCCATAACCCACGACGCTACTCAAAAGTAACGTGTAACAAACTCAAGTCACTAATAAGTGGCCAGAATTTCACATCACTATCATACTCAATTTATTATAACATTAGAAAAAATAACGGTTATCACCATCCTTTCGTTATTTCGATATAAGCGTATTAGAAACTCCGTTACTTTACAATAAATACAAAGCAATGTAATCTATTTACCATGTACATTAAAACATTACTCTAAAATGTAGTCACATAATCGGCTGACTTGAAATAAATTATTTGACTTTGACTTTTGACCTATGTCATATTTTTACGTTAAAACTAGTAGCCGCATCGTTGATCAATACCCAGCATAATCAGGCTACAATGTTCCCACTGCTGGAACACAGGCCTCCTCTGGGTGAGAGGGAGTGGGCGGTAATCCACCACGCGGGCCCAGATGCGGGTTGGTAGATGTTACATGTCCTCGAATTTTCGGTTCTAGGACATGCCGGTTTCCTCACGATGTTTTCCTTCACCGTTTTGAGAGCAGTGGTGATGAAATCATTTACACAAAGTACCTAAAGCGTCTGTCCGGGTTCGAACCTACGATCTACAACTCGTAAGTCGCGGCCGTTCCCACTGGGCCACCACTGCTCTAGTGTGTAAGTCATTTCAACAATATTACACATAATTGTCATTATTTCGACGTGATTTTCTAATGCATTTATATGTATATGAATGCACTAGGCGGTTTAGGTGTTGTCAGCGTCTTATAGGTAAAATGCTGCTAAGCATAAGAAAACTTAAAGGACCTGTGCTCGTCACAAAAATTACTCTCTCTCTCGCTCGACGCAGTAAATTTAGTGAAGGTTTTCACAAACATGCATCACTTTAAATGAAAGCCCTGAAAACTCACTTATGGAGTGTAAAAAAATTAATTACCTTTTTTAACTGTGCTCACACGGCGCCGTCGAATCGCAACTAACTTCACGTTAATGTTGACAAATGACGTTTCAAATACCTTAGACAACGGTTCTTAAAAGCGCGGGATTTTTGATAAAAATATGATTACTAGGATGAAGGTACAACTCTGTCCAAGGTACAACAGATTCCCCTACTAGTGCTGACATTCTGGCTACTCATTGTTGATTTGAGTTTGTGAGGCCGCGTCCTATTTAAAAGCGATCGTCGCCCTATATGACACTTTTTTTTCAGTGAAGATCAACGCGTGCTTGCGCCGACAGAGGGCGTTTTCCGAGCATAAAGTGACATATGCATGCGACGATCGCGGATTCACGCGGCGATCGCTTTTAAATACGACGCGGGGCTACACGTTACTTTTGAGTAGCGTCGTGGACGACCGGCCTAACGGCAAAATTTACAAACACCGCGTCATAGCAGAAGGATAAAAATAATGTCACTCCGTCATTGACCTAAAAAAAACCTGCTGCAATATCGAAGTAAAGTTTTCAAAGCGGAGTCAATGATAATACCTAGAAGATATATTTTTATTTGCTTGCTTTAAACTTGATTAGCATAAGTTATTGAACTGTAGCTAAACTTGACCCGCAAATATTATTAGAATATTTTTCTTTGTTGTTTGATCTCGGAGATTGTCATTTTGGTCTGAAAAGACAAAATGACTACCAGATTAGCATTATGCTAGATTAACTGGCAGTCTGGAGTTCTTTTGAGAAAATTTTATTCCATGCACAATAATAATACCTCAGAATTAAGTATTGTGTATTTGGTTTTTTGGCTACTAGAGACCCCTATGCCTACACGGAGTCTCTACTCACACACATCACCTAATCTCTCACGCACCCCGATTTCGATAACATACACACATTTCAACATGCGCGCATGCACACCCCGCCCACCCCCCCTTATTACACATGGACACACTCCCACCCAATACTCACCTTCCACTACATGCACACATATACATACTTCACAACTATAACAGAATCACATAAATTATTGCAGCGATAGAACGACACCGTTCATTCATTGTTGTAACAGTTAAGGCTTCTGCAGACTCGGGTGATATCGCGTGCGCGACAGGCATATTGCTGCCTGTCGCGCCCGCGATATCGCCCTAGTCTGCAGAAGCTTTAATAGTGTATAAGAATTTTGTGGCCGTACACTGTTTCTCAAAATACAGGTTATAATAACCTAGTTTGAGAGGCAGGGTTTTAAAATGTTAATACAGATTTTACAATAAACCTAATGTATAACTAGCACCGGTCGACGTCATCGCGTCTATGCCTGTTGCATAGAGTCGCAGCATTATACTGAGCATGCCTTTCTGCATGGACGTGACGCATATTTTACCCCAATTTGTTCTTTTCTATGTTTGCGTTCATTCTCAGCGCCATGTTTACCGCAAAAAAACGTATTTTCTTTCTTTCTTTCTTTTTAAAGCTGGGGTTACTTAAGACTGTGGTGGCCGCCATAAAGCATTTGCAAATTACCATCGAATAACGACACCGTAACGTTACTTATGAAAGTAAGTTGGTGTAAAGTCAAATCCAGCTGCCATTATTTTCATGATAGCCGCCACTGAGGCCATTATGTGGTGGCTAACGCTGTCATAAGAAACCGTAGCTTTACTCATTATCCTCTCTTTTACGCTATTTTAAATGCAGTGATCAGCATAATAATAATTTTTTTCTTTGTCTTTTCAGCTGCCATCATGATCTATGCAGGATTACCTTGGGTGTTCATCTTGCCAGCTTTCATGAAATACATTGGAAGAAAATATACCTTCACATTTGTCTGCGTCAGCAATCTAATTAGCTTCGTGGTCTTCTTCCTAAGTACTACTGTCGAGCATATCATCATCAGTGAAATCATCAACGGCATTAACACAGGATCCCACTTTACTGTATCAGTCATGATCATCACGGAATATACCTCACCTAAGCACAGAGGTTTTTTCTTAACAGTAAAATCTGCTACTCTCTTCTGGGGTATTTTTATGTCCAATGCTATTGGGACTTTTTTCCATTGGAGGAACATTGGAATTGCTGGAATTATCCTCAGTGTCTACAGTCTTTTGGTAGCATTCATATTACCAGAGTCACCATTTTGGCTGGCCACCAAGCAGCGGTATGAAAACTGTTCCTCATCACACAGATGGCTCATGGGAGAAGAAAAACAATCAGAAGCAGATTTAGGAAAGTTGATCAATTTTCAGAAGAATCTTAGTATACATTCTAAGCCCGAAGGTTTTGAGTTAAAAGGATTCATAACTAATTATTACAATATTATATCTTCTAGGAAATTCTATAAACCGTTGCTTTTGAGTTTGTTGATACAATCTTTATACGTGTTTTCTGGTAAAGTAGTATTTAGTGTGTATGCTATTGATATAATTGGTAAAATAACAGCAGGTCACAAATTTTCAGCTTATACAGCTATGTTATTATTAGATGGTGTCACAGTATTCTGCATGTACATTGGATGTATATTTGTAAAATTGTTGCCTAGAAGAAAATTATTAATAGTTTCCTCATTAATAGGAATAGCATTTCTTTTATCGATCGCTATGTACGCATTTTTGATTAAATTATCTGTTTTAGAAGAGAATAATTACTTGGCTATATTTTTGTTAATAGGTTATTCAATTGGAGTATGTTGTGGACCAGTTATACTGACTCAAACTATTTCTGGAGAATTAGTGTCCATAGAATCTAGAGGCCTTTCATCCTGTTGCATAGATTTATGCCTTAAAATACTTTTAGGTACTTTAGTTAAGGTCTCTCCATACATTTTCAAGTCATGGGGCACCCATGGTGCTTTCTTATTCTATGGCATATCAACTTCTATATTTTTGTTTTTAATATATAATTTTTTGCCTGAAACTAAAGATAAGAGTTTGCAAGAGATTGCGGAGTGGATGAAGGGGTCTGACAATAGTCCTGTGTTGCAAGACGAAGTTAAATTTTTACCTGTCAAGTAGAAGTGTAAGGTAAATCTTCTAAGATCAATGATTTATCATCATCACAGCTTGTTGTCAGGAGCCAAAGGATAAATTTCTTGCCGTTAGAAAAAAACAGTAGACGAGAAAAGGATGCTGCAAGTAAAAAGAATTTTGTAAAAGAGTTATTTGTTTTTATTAACTAGTATGATTTTTTTTTTGTTTTTCAAAGGTTTCTGCTAAATACTAAGTAATTAAAAAAATGACAGTCACAAAAGTGATTTGAATACGCCTTTTATTCCCGAACGCTGTCGATTCACCGAATCCCTCTAAAATGATATATATCATTTAAGTAGCCTGTGTTCCAACGTGTTTACATTGTTCCTTAATCTATGTATCCTTTTTCCTACTTACCTGTCGGTCTATTCGGTGAAGTGGGCTTGAAGTGTGGTATCATACCACATGCAGCTATTCAGCAAAAATCTCACCGTGAAAACTTAGTCGAAGTCAGCTTGAAGTTAGTTGTCAACAGTATCAATCGCTAGGATCAGGTGAAATTACAGTTCTTTGTAAGCTCGCCTTAAGTTTTTGAGGTGAGATTTTTACAGAATAATCGACAAATCTTGTTTAGAGACAAACATAAAAAAAAACTGGAAACTGTTTTGTAAAAGGATAGTCAACTATAAATATGCCACAAACTTTCACTATAACCACTTTCACTATAAACACTAGTGTTCATTGTGTGGCTCACTACTACTATGTATTTTAATAATTACGGATCAAGCAGATTAAGCCCTCGTCTTGCTATCCAGCATCTGCGATGCATGTTCTCGTTAAATTAAATAACATTATCAATTGTTCTTATTTTATAGGCTACGAGAGTAAACAATTCTGGTTGTATTTTAGTAGTCAGTGCCTCAAAGACAACACCAAGGTATATGTATTCTGAATGTAGTATAAGATTTTATACCTTAGTGTAAACGCAGGCATGAACGAACAGCTGTGTCAGCGGATCGTTCGCAAAGTTCTATCGACGAAACACTGAAAAGTGAATCGTTCTGTCGGCGAACCGTTCATCGGAGAAACGAATGTTGTAGAACTGTTTCAGAATCAGTTATATGTGCCTCACAGCTTTATTTTAGTTTGTTAATACTCTATTATGAGCCGAGGCAGTGCTGCTCTAGTGCTGGTCTCCAATGGCACTGGTAATTACATAGTTCTTTAGGCAGAACACAACACAAGGCCGCGTTATCACTCGCATATGCGAGTGATAACGCGGCGAAGGGGACAACCTAGAAGGAAATATAGTGACCTTATTGGTGACGTTCTTTAGAATGGTCAGTTGCGTAGTACTCACAACCGGCGTGCGTGTATGACCAGATGTATGAACATAAACGAACCAAGAGGAGCAAGTAAGGATCATATCAGGAGGCGTTCTATAATTTCTGCCTACGCCCATGGAAAGAGGGCGAGAGTTTATTTATCTATGTTAGCAGTGGCTATACAAGTACAGACTCAAGTTTTTTAAATGGTTGGTCTTGCCTGTCTGAATTCCACTTTAACTGAAGACTTACACGACTACTTACAACGAAAATAATAAAAATAGTCACTTTTATCGAATTGCCAAATAAATCAAATTTTATCAAATAATTTAAAAGATTAGATAATATATTAACATTTAAGTCATTCTTCAATCGAACTGCATTTGCGAAGTGATTTTGTGCAAAATGGATGATTCCGTGTTAGAAGAACGTATGGAACGAAAAAATAAATGGGAAAAGAGGAAATATTTCTTGAGACAGGTACCATATATATATTTTTAATATTTATTGCCAAATGTGTTTTCACACTAAGTTCCTATTTTTAACCGAAAGTAATAACTATAAAAAGGAGGAGGTTCTCAACCTCCTCTTTTATGAAGTCAGTTGTATTTTTTTTCATACGTTTTCCTTCAAGCTGTTTTATTATGTCTTGTTTTATCATACTGTATTAACTTGTACTGATTCCTAAATCTAATATCAAAATCAAAAGTCATTTATTCAAATTAGGCTGAGGATCAGCACTTTTCAAACGTCAAAATTACATAAGACAGTCCCCCAAAACGCCCACCCTTCGCCACTTTCTAGTGCTTTAGCTGGGAAGAAGAAGTGGCCAACAAACTCCCCAGCAGCACAGCTGTCTGTTCAGTTAGAGAAAATAATGGATTCTATACAATAGTATGCAAAACAATTTACACCACGTGACACACAAAACATTAAATTATTAGCCATATGTCAGCTAGCACACCACTATACCAAAAAAAAAAAAAGAAATAAACAGACCGAAAACTATTCTCAAGTAGAGATAAAAAACGTAAACAGAATTTAAAACCTAAATAAAAGCCTTCAAGTATAAAGGGCGTGCCCGTTTACATATATCTACAGCCGTAACAGTCACAAATGATGAACTAGGACCATCAAATTAAAATAAATAAACAGTTAATTACTAATAACAAAACAAAACAATGGTCAGGAAGACGACCAGTCACCACAAGCAGCACCCGTTCAAGAGCATAACGCAAAAATCAGCCATTACCCCCCTCTCCATATTTGAGGGAAGGAGGCAACCCGACCCCCGACGCTACCGCAAGCAGTGACATCTAAGGGAGCATGACGAACTTGCTGCCGGTTGTAAGAATAATATAATCAGTTATCGAGGTTGCTATCTAACCACATATTGCAATACAACTCAGCAAAAACATTGTAATGAGAAGATTATGTCAATAATAAACGAAAATTAAATTTAAAATAAATTGACTTATACAGTCAAATAAAATAAACAATTATATGAACTCATATAACCTGTCACTAGGTAAGCTAATTCTGGAGAAAGAACATAAACATTGTCTTGAGTTAATCACAGCGACCAACAATTCTTATCGTATAAGTAGTCGTTGATAGAATAGTATGCCCTTGAACAAAGTTTGGATTTTACTTTAGTTTTTAACGCATTAAAAGGCAAATCTAGCAATGAAGTGGGTAGCTTGTTATAAAAAGTAATACCAAGCCCAACAAACGAGTTATGAACCTTGTGAAGCCGGTGAAATGGAGCACGTAATTTGTCCTTATTTCTGGTGTTAATATTGTGAATATCACTGTTTTTAATGTATAAGTGTATATTTTGCCTAATATATAAGATGTTGGCGAAGATGAATTGTGATGCCACCGTGAGAATACCAATATCTTTAAAAAAGTCCCTCAGAGAAACTCTGGCACCTAGCTGGTAAATTGCTCGAACAGCTCGTTTTTGTAGAACAAATATATTTTGAATGTCAGCGGCTTTGCCCCACAGCAGAATACCGTAGGACATAACGCTATGAAAATAACTAAAATATAGTAACCGAGCTGTATCAACGTCAGTGTATTGTCTTACTTTCCTGACGGCGTAAGCGGCCGAACTGAGCCTTCTCGCTAGGCTTGATATATGAGGGCCCCACTGAAGTTTAGCATCTACTGTTATGCCTAGAAAAACTCCCGAGTCTACAGTTCCAAGAACCTCTTTATCCAAGACGATGTTGGGTCCTAGATTTCTAACATTCGGTAAAGCGAACTTTATACATTTTGTTTTCTTAGCATTGAGAACTAAGTTATTTGTCGTAAACCAATCCGTGACAATTGAGAGTGCACTGTTTACGTCGTCAAAATCTTGTCTATTCCTTTCTACTTTAAAAATAAGAGAGGTATCATCTGCAAACAGTACAACGTCACAGATACCCTTTAAATAGAATGGTAAGTCATTAATATTTACTAAGAATAAGAATGGACCCAGTATTGAGCCTTGTGGTACACCTAACTGTACTAGAAGCTCGGAAGATTTCACACCATTAACATCTACACATATTATGTAAATATGATCTTATTACTTTAAGAGCTTCATTTTGGACACCGTAATGATGTAGTTTAAGCAAGAGCGTGTCATGTTGCACGCAATCAAAAGCTTTGGAGAGATCACAGAACAGAGAATCGTTCTAAAGTTTTCTTTATGTGCCTATCTGAAATAAATTATTTGACTTTGACTTTGCATAACATGTCCTTGCTTCGTGTTCTCATTAAAATGCTTGCATTCGATTCTAGGAGCTATTTCAACACAGTTTCCAATAGACAGGTTCGCTTCTATATTGCTGAAGATATAATAATAATAATAATAAATTGTTTTTATTCGGACCAACATAGGAACCATTATTGTTCGTAAACATATAAGACTTATACACTAGGTAACAAATTCAAGAAATAACAAAGAAAAGCGTAATTGTTAAACGCCGGTTATTGATTCATATACTTACAAATATATGAGTGTAATACTTAAATTAACCAAAAATAATGAGAAATTGCCCAGGAGATGCTATAATGTCAAAAAAAATATTTTGTCTTCTATAGTAGGATAGAAGCTCAATGCCAATTATAGGAACAACGTTTAAATACGTGTGAAGATATGCGAGTGTTAGTTTTAATCAACAATGATAGCTAAAATATAGAAACTGGTTAAAAATGGTTTAAATTCAAACGGCTGCCCAAATGTTTATAGAAGACGCACAACATGGCGCCCCCGCATCACTCAATCCTTGACGTGTTAGAAAAATACGATAACTATAAATAGCAAAAGTATTATAAACACTATCAGACAATTATCAGTATCTATTGGATAAATCTTCACGGACCAGATAATTTACAAATTATATGTGAAACCCATAGATCAAATTAGAAGGAAAAATAAATTCTAAGGACCTAATTCTACAATCTGACTATTATTGAACCTAGACCAGAAGCATCGTCTTCTATACAAAGCTATTGACCCAGATACGAGTATGTAACAGAAATTTGGACCAATAGCTAATGCCCAGCAACCATCATTTGCAAGATAAAAATAAACCTAGCCAACGATCTACGAGTATAAGTGTGCTCCCGAACGTCAGACATTTTGCAGAGCCGATTATATGGCCGATTCAAATTCAATACATTTATATATACGAGTGACTTTTTGTAGGACGTGTGCGTTGCCGTACGTACGTTCTATTTTTCAAAAATCTAATAATCAAATATTTTATTTCACACTACCTGCTGCCCACGGCTTCGGCCGTCGCACTATGTGGAGGTGCCTAAGAGAACCTGGTCATTAATACATTTTGTAAAAATCAAAATCAAAACATTTTATCTCACATAAACCTACATGGGCACTTGTGAAACGTCAGAAGCTAGGTGCACGGTTCCAATTGGTCGTTTCCTATGGAGAAGAGCCGGCAAGAATCTCCACGGTTACTCTTTTAAAAATAATTGGATTTTACAATATTTTCCAATTACAGTGTTAATAGGTATGGGAAGACAGTGTAGGCCTGTCAAGAAGTACCAGGTACTTCACAAAAAATAAATGGTCTACGAATCTAGTCTATTAAGCCTACAACGTTCTCGCATTCACAAAATATAAAAGAATCTATTTCAAATATTAATGAAATAATAAAAGCCTATTTAATTGGTCAAGGACAGCTAATGAGACACAATTGATTTTTTATTGTTTGACAACGAATCGGTGTCGCGCCAGGTTTAACAGGTTAACCTGTGAAGCCCTGCGCGACACCGAATCGGTCACATTATTTAAAGATAGTCGTAAATTTCTGATCATTTTTCAATATCTCATATTTTGTATTTTTTTATAACTACGTAATATATATTTATATCCATAAACTTTATATTATTTTTTTAGTATATTCATTGCGTATTATCTAAAAAAAAAAACTGCTGTATATCTATAAACATGGAAGTTTTTATGACCCGAAACCGACTCAATCTCCACATAGTGCAGCGTGTTTTTTTCTAAAAAAGCCTACTCGTTACTCCATAAAACATCAGCTATCTGCAAGTGTAAGTCCCATCAAGAAATTAGCCGGAACAAATAGAAATTTTTTTGTAATTGCTTTTTGTTATAAGTGCCGTATATACTTTCTTTAGCGCTACATGCTAAAGAAAGTATATAAAAAGCTGTTATTTTGACATTACAAACAGACACTTCAATTTTATTTATTTGTATGAATAGGTAAACCTACATGGGCTTTTATGAAACGTCAGAAGCTAGGGGCTTGGTTCCTCTTCATCGTTTCCTATGGAGAAGTGTCAACAAGAAACTCCATGGTTACACTTTTACCGCTATCTTCATGAAACCCTTGAACTGTCTGCTTTAGAGCATCTTCAGGTAGTGAACTAAGCTCTAAAGCATATGTTACATTGACCGCTGAGTCTACACCCCGATTCATGTTGACAATCTCGAATGCCAAGTCAAAACAATTAATGAATTCTTTATCATTCAGCTGACTGTCGTCATGAGCGACAGTGATAACAACAATCAGTGTGTGGCATTCTTATCTGTTTTTACAACTATATCAGGATTAACGGCAACAATAGTCATGTCCGTAGTGATATACGATGGCACTACAATATTAATTAATTAATGAAAAGATTAATAACATTAAGGAGTTATTTTATTTATTTGGGAAAATAAACTGTTACACATTACAGTATTATACAAAATTTGAGCTACATATCACTATGTAGCTCAAATTGGGTTATACATTTACTCACGTGACATTTTCCACATATTATAAAGATAAATTATAAAACGAATGCTATGTGCGTTTACAATTCGATTGGTACAATTGAATTACATAATGTGGTAATGATAAAACTAAAAACTAAACAGGCATGCAAATAAAAATAGAAAAACAATAAATTGTTAAGATACAGTCTAAGAGTCAAAAATATTACGGAGCAATATCCAAAATAGTTCCACGAACAAGGCATCTAAATTTATCAGTTGGAAAAGCAAAGATGTCGATATGTTGAAAGAGATTATTATATTAACCAGTAGGACGACGTAGGGGTGCTCGTATACCGACATTTGGCTCCCAAACTGGAGCGGGCCGGGGCCGCCTTGAAGCGGCTCCTGTCCAATCTAGGGGGTCCAAACGCCTCCTGCCGGAGGCTCTACGCGGGAGTCGTGCGGTCCATGGCCCTTTAAAGGGCTCCTGTGTTCGTTCCCTGGCGTGGCGGCCAGCCCGCCGGTTGAGCGTGGCCTAAAGGGTTATGGCTGTTGTGAAATTGTCTTTGGTACTTATTAAAAAGAAATTGTTTCTTCTTATTATAAAACTGTAATTATGGAAAAAATATATGAAGGTCTACATTTTTCTGTGATCATTTTATTTTACAAGTAAATCGTTGTACCTAACAGAGTTATTCCCGACCCAATCTGTAATATCTGGCGACCGTGATAATGGACAAGGCAAAAGAGTCGAGGAAAATTATACGTCAACGGTTTACAAAATGCGTGAGTAAAGTTCAAGATATTCTGTATCAGAAAGATAAAAGCGCATTATTACTCGAGTATGAGAGGCTAGGCAAACTGTTCGACGAGCTCTCCATCGTTCAAAATAAAGTGTTAGATACATATATGGTTGGACGATGACCAGAGGGATGAAAAGCTGTTGGGACATGATATAGATGCCTCTGATTGTTATGAAGCTCGTTGGTATAAAATAAAATATAAAGTCAAAGAATTTTTAGGTGAAGAGTCGCAATGTTCCAATAATGGTACTGTTAAAGAGATTGATATGACTAGCGATTCATCAGAGAGTATTAATAAGCATCGTAACTTTAGACTACCTAAACTGCAGCTTCCGTCATTTGATGGACAAATAAAGAATTGGATTGGGTTTTGGTCTCAATTTAACAAGATCCACTTAGATAGTGACATTGACAATGATGATAAGTTCCACTATCTTCTACAATGTATGGAGCAGGGTTCAATTGCAAGAGAATTAGTAAAGAGTTTTCCACCAAATGGAGAAAATTATCAGAAGGTCGTAAAGCAACTAAAGGACCGATTTGCTAAAGACGAGCTTATTATTGAACACTATGTTCGTGAGTTATTACACCTAGTGTTAGCTAAATCTAAAAGTGCTAAAATATCATTAAGAAGTATCCGAGAAATTCATGACACAAATTCTGGCGCTAGATTCATTGGGTTTAACTCAGGAGAAGTATGCAGCATTTCTGTTTCCATTAGTAGAGTCGGCCTTACCGGAGGACGTATTAAGGGCTTGGAACAGATCGCATATTCATGTAGGCCAACAAGGTAATACACTCACCAAGTTGCTTACTTTTGTCGAATTAGAGGTGGAGTCGGATGAAAAGATACATATGGCACATTCTGGATTCACACAGAGATGTTCAGAAACTGAGCCGACTGCAGCCTGTTTCACCACTACTGATAGGAAGAATGACAGAAACCAACCACAAAATAAAATAAAAAAAAACTGATAGGAAGTGCTTATGGTGCGACAAAACTTCACACGCTAGCTCAGAATGCATTGTGGCTATAAAGAAAACGTTAGAGGAACGAAAGGACTTTGTAAGGAATAAGAAAGCTTGTTTTATTTGTCTGACAATCGGACATATGTGGAATCGGTGCAAAAGACACCCTAAATGTGTGATCTGTGGTAGAAGGCATTATCCCATTATGTGTGGTGGCCTGGCTAAAGACAAGGATACAATCACTCAACGGACCACTGACAGCTCTAAACCACAAGAAACTGTACTAAACCAATCGTCTCCTACGAAGACCGTTTTGCTACAAACTTTGAAGATTAACCTTGTGCACGGCAGTAATAAATTGACAGTAAGAGCTTTACTCGATTCTGGTACACAACGTTCATTTGTAACAAGCGAGATAGTAAAACAACTTAAACTAGAGCCTATTGAAGAAGTAGAGTTGAGTCACACTTTGTTCGGAGGAGCTGTCACTAAAAAGCAAAAACAAACTGTAAGACTTTAGCGTAAAGAATTTACACAGCAGCTTCGTATTTAAGATACAAGCTTTAGAACAAGAAGTAATCTGTGGAACTCTTCCGAAACTGAATAGGAGCGATCCGATTGTATCTCTATTGAAAAAGAAGGGTGTTGTAGTCACTGATTGTGTAGATGACAATGTTATTATTGATTTATTAATTGGTTCTGATGTTCTAGGTTGTATTATCACCGGTCGTTCAGTGCGAGTGGACGAAAACCTGTTGGCTTTAGAAACACGACTAGGAAAAGAAGGGAAAAATGTCCTAGATATAGGGCATATTGATGGTCAGCTCTTGACTGGACGTTGGCGTTATATTCAAAATTTATGTGGTGATCTGAAGCAGCGAATACCTACTATTGAATATACCTACGGCTCTACTTACTCAGAAATCAACGGGTATTGTTAATCCAGTTGAAATCGGGGACATAGTTTTGATAGGGTCTGATGACGTAAAGAGGGTTAAATGGCCATTAGGTATTATTGTTGAGACGTTGCAAGGGGTGGATGGTCAAAGGCGTGTAGAGCGGGTCAGAACCGCACGAGGTGAATTAATCAGACCTCTACAGCGACTCTTCCCTTTAGAGGTTCGTCATAGGGATGTGCCAACTACTACACCTGCACAGTGTGACTGTATGTCATGTCTTCTAATTAATAACAAAATATTTTATTCTAAATTCTTATTTTAACATTGTCTCACGATATTAGGCCCTTACAAATACATTAAATCTCAATTTTATGGGCTGACAGCTCGACGTGTTACCGTAATTAATAACAAAACATCCTATTTCTTTGGAGTTGTGAAACCTTTTAGAAATGCATTCCATTTATATTTTTATGGGAAACAAACTTCAGACAATTAACAACGGACGGGTCGAAAGCAATAATTCAACAAATTCTAAAGATACGATTAAAGTATTCGATTTCTTATCGCAGAGCACAATAGTAGTGCACATCTGTTTAGGATGATTTGGGCTCGGGCAAAACCCAAACAGGCCCTTAAAACAATTGAGAAATGGTACAAAAAGGCAATAAACCTATTCTGAGTATTCGGTTGGCATGGAAAAAAAGACCATGCTCCGGTCGTTTTGGAGATGGAACAGAGGACGGAAAAGGGTAGGGCTGGGGGAGTCGGTGATGAGCCGCGACAGGGTTCGGACGTGATATCTAGCGGGTTAAGTTAGGGAGTTCGCGAAAATACCACGAGAAAGAGCGGTTGAATTAGGACGGACTAGGAGAGATAGAACTAGGTCGATAATAATGACACAATGTTACTTTGGAGAGATCGCGATAGTGAAAGTGTTATCAGTTTAATTAATACGTTAAATTGTAATAATAAGTCTAGATTTAGACTAGGTTATTTTAGTCAAGTATAGTGTAAGTTGTGTGTAAGGCGCGCGAATCTCAGTGAGTGTATCTGTGAACGATTGGGTGAGAGTTTACTATTCCATTCCTCCTTATTCCTTTCTATGACGATCGAGGTATCCTACACCAGCGTTTGGTTCTAGGGACTCGGAGAACGCCTTCCATTGGGTGTGACATTTAACAAGAGACGGTAGACTACTCTACCAACAGACTATAGACAACCACAACCAAGACATGACACTTACGGCAGTCACACCGCTTATGGATGGCTGAACCGAACTAATACTCGCAACTCGTTAGGGCCAATTTGAGCTATAATGCTACTTTGTAATTGTTTACGAACACAAACAAACCAAATGCTAGTGATGGCTATCTTATCCCTATGGACTGACTAACTGCAGTATATTTTACATTGCCCTTGATGTATGCAGACTCTTGGGAGAGGGGTAGGCTTCACCAAGTTTCCTAAACTGGATTGATAGTTCGTTCTAAGGAACGCTAGGGATTGTGTCTCGTTAAACCACATCTGGCTATCGGCCTCTCACAAATGATCATTAGCGAGACACAACATTTGGATGCCCAGATAGAAACGCTCCGATACTTGACTTAGTCGCACGGCTGCCGATTACATTGAAAGCATCTTCTAATGGGGGAGATTAAGAGAGTGAGAAGTGACGATTTGGAATAACCACTTCGGCGTATAGCAGGAGCAATTGTAAAGAATTCTACTACCGACTGACGATGCGGTACGCTTGTGCAAGTTTTGTATTGTCTTTGTAACGGGTGATTAGGCCGTTATAAGGGGTTCATTACATTAGTACGCGCCCAGTGATTACTGGAACGTGTCTCGCTCAATGACAGTTGAACTTCGCAGTACTCTGCCTTAGGATTGAGTAAGACATGACTAGAGCTTAGGGAGCGTGGCTTGTTAGAATCATAGCAGTGTCCTTAGTGGTCCTATGCGTTCAGGTCTAACAATACACGCGCGACGCTGTCAACTGTTGTAATGCAGTCCCACGTCACTTGGGGTGGGTCTGTAATCATTGTGAAGAAATCCACTAACGTAACTTAGAGTAATATACTCGTACAACGCAAGCGTTACGTGTCACATACCTACCCTTTTATATTACTGACATGTCCTCTAACTTTCATAATCAAAAGAAAAGTAGATTCCTTTCCATAACCTGTGAATTCCCAACCTTATTTTATATTGACATTGTTTACTTGTAATCCCTCCTTGTCCTAACTATCCAAGACGAATGTAACAAGACGATTTAAGACTACGGAAAGATACAGACGTTGGAGTCTAGGCGAGTTAAGTTAGGAGGCTTGGTGAATACCAAGGGCCATGTCCGAGTGGGCTGTCGCTAGATAGCGAGTATGAGTTATAGTTGGGTTAAAGCCCCGATTAGACTAATTTAGTACCTAATATAGTGTGTGTGTGTGTGTGTGAGTTTGTTGCGACGACTGGGATAGTCTTTTATTATAATATTTATCCTAGTCTGATAGTATAATTAAAGTTCTTGTAACTAAACAGACAGAGACGTGTTGCTGGGGAGTTTGTTGCGTCACTTCTTCTCCCCGGCTCAAACACTAGGAAGTGATGACGGGTGGGCGCTTTGGGGCTGTCTATAAATCTTTAAGAGAGTTGATCCACAGCTCTATTAATTAATAATTCTTGAGTTTCGATTCTCAACTCTTATTATCTAGGAATTCTTGAATGTTGTATTCTTTATCACAAACCAATAATTCGGTTAGACTGATATGTACACGTGTCTTGCAGATATGCTTGTTGTGCAAAGGGTGAACTTCCAGGGGTTCGGAAAACCACATCTATCTCATATCCAGTCCAAGGACTGATAGGGACCATGTCTCCTTAAGAGCATGATGCCGACGCAATGCCGCTGAAACTAGCCGCCCCGTTGTTAGACAAGGACGGTCCACACGGTTGCTGCAGGGAAAGCCGCTTCGTCACGCTTATCAGTTTGAAAGAATTGCTAGGGACCATGTCTCCAAAAGGGCATGATGCCGACGTAATGCCGCTGAAAAGCCGCTTGCGTCACTTTATGGAAGTGTTGCTCTGAGTACTCCAAGTACAGATGTAAAGTATCGTGTGAGTAATGCCTGACCAAATACCTCTTACGCTAGCGTAAGAGTTACTCACAAATCTATATAATAATATACTTAGCATTATTCTATTATTTATTGTCTTTCTAAACCACATCCAACTTCATAACTATGAATTCCTAAATCTTATTTACTATTTATTTCAATCCTTTCCTTGCTCTATTAACACAACAAGGCAAGAGACAAGGCTTTAGACTTCTTCATATTTGGAATTCTTATCTCTGTCGGTGGGAGAGTGACCAGTCTGGAGACGAGCTCTACAGAATCGTACGGCGGTGGGGTACGACTTTTCCTCAATATGAGGAACCGACCCAAACATTCATATTAACAGAATTAGGAAAAACGAAAATTTTATCAGCCTAGGGTCATTTAGGAACAGTCACAACAGCAGCTGCCCACTAAAATGCATGTCACTCGTTCCGGTCGGCTGGTGAAACTGCCCACTAAGTATTTATAAATTTAAAGATTTATATTTAGTCTACTATTCCCGAACAGTGTTTTAGTTTTATATAGATATCTTCCACTTTCTTGCGGGGCTGGAGGATGTTGTGAAATTGTCTTTGGTACTTATTAAAAAGAAATTGTTTCTTCTTATTATAAAACTGTCATTATGGAAATATATATGAAGGTCTACATTTTTCTGTGATCATTTTATTTTACAAGTAAATCGTTGTACCTAATAGAGTTATTCCCGACCCAGTCTGTAATAATGGCCATCCGGCTGGTCCGGGGATACCACACGGTCTCCGGTGAGGTGGCGAGACTCCTTGCTGGATTGCCGCCATGAGATCTGGAGACAAAAGTCCTCGCACACGTATGGGAGTGGTGCGAGGAGGCGAAACGCTGGGGCGTAACTCCGCTGCCGCGAGAAATCATGGCACAGCGGACAGAGCTCCGGCGGGATCTCATGGCGACATGGAGAGTACGATTTTCGCAACCCAGTGCTGTGCACGTTACAATTGCGGCGATAAGTCCCCTCTTTGAGGAGTGGCTAGAGAGTCACTACGGCATCCTCACCTTCCGCCTGATGCAGGTCCTCACTGGAAATGGCAGCTTCGGGAGGTTCCTGTGTCGGATAAGGCGGGAGGAAACTCCCGGGTGTCACCACTGTGTGGATCGCTCGGTGGACACGGTGGAGCATACGGTGGAGACCTCCACCGTGTCCTCGTGGAGGCGATCGGTGGCGGAGATCTCTCGCGTCCGGCCCTGATCCACGCCATGGTATGGAGCGAAAGGGCATGGGCAGCTGTCACCTCCTAATGCGAAGCAGTAATGCTCGCGAAGGAGGAGGCGGGACGGTTGACGGAAAGGCAAATTTCGCGCCCTCTTGCCCCTAGCCGCCGCAGAAGACGCACTGGGCGTCGGGAATACCAGCCGGATTTCCGACCACCGCCACCGTAGGCGCGTGCTTGCGAACGGTGAGCAATGGGTAGCTCCCCGTTCGATGGACGGGACGACGGCGCGTTGTGTTTCACGTGCGCCTCAAAGAGATGTCATCCGCACAAGAGTGTACGACTAGAAGATACTGCAAATAGTGTCCAATCGTGCGCGCACCCGTCGGCTTATGGTTGTTTTAGGTACTACGTAGGTAATCTTATTAGTGATATCCATATAATCACTTGCGTTATTACATATATCAAAAATATTGTCTCTAAAAGTCTGGCCTTAAGTTTTTATAGCGTATACCTATTTAGAAGATCACTATAAGATGCATAAGTGCAAAAACAATGAAAATGTATGGCTTAAAAACTTACTTTGGTCTTTTTCTTTTTATGTATATGGGTGGACAAATTCTGTGGCTGATCTCAACACAAAACCGTCTATATGGAAGGCATTATTTATAATTTTACTAACATGAACATTAAGATGTAATTAGTGTAGTGTTTCTCTAGTTAAAATTACATTATTTAAAGAATAAGGATGCGTGATAATATTTTTGTTTTTAGCAAAACTTACTCAGCAACATTTAGATAAGCTAAGTTGTAGTTTATTAACTGAACAATATGCAGAAAACCTGTCTAGGTATTCCTAAGAGACAAACGTGCTAATTTTAACAGACCTAAATTTTTTGAGATCTTCTGGTTATAGCAATAATTTTGAGTTTTGAAAACATGTATTGATGTCATTAATAAATATATTGAATAAAAGAGGTCCTAAATTGGAGCCCTGAGGCACTCCCGAAGTAACACATAGGGTGCTGGAAATAAAACCATTTATCACAACCCTCTCTGTATTAACAGGTATTTATCTAATCGCCAACAGAGAACTGTTATCTCTAGGATAGAAAATAATACTATGACGACATATTGCTCCGAATTAAAAATTAATTGTTCTGGCGTCCCGCAGGGAAGTGTACTGGATCCGCCACTATTTATATTATATATTAATGACCTCAAAAAATGTTTAAAATATGAATGTATCCAATTTGCTGACGATACTACTTTGACAATAAAATGTTCCAACAAAACTGACATAGAAATCGATACTCACAATGAATTAAGTAATGTGATAAGATGGCTGGGGGAAAAAAATTCAATTTTAAACATGTAACTTGTCAGTCATACCAACAGCAATTACACATAATAATACAATTCTGCAACCAGAATCATCAGCTTTATTTTTAGGTATAGTAATTCACAACAAATTGAACTGGAAGGAACATGTAGACAGAGTGTGCAGTAAGCTTGATAAGTTTGTATACGCCCTTCGCAAATTAAGACTAGTGTCCAGTAAAAAACAGTCCTAAATGCATATCATGGGTATGTTTCGTCAGTATTGCGTTATGGCCTAGTGATATGGGGTAATTCAGTGGAGGTGGAAAGAGCATTCATAGTACAAAAAAAAAATGTGTCAGAGCCATGAGTGGAGCAGAATAGCTGGATCATTGCAGGCCATTATTTAAGGAATTAAAAATTCTCCTACTCCCATGTTTGCATATTTTAGAAGTCTGTCTATTTGTAAAAAAAATACCAGTATTTGTTTCAATTGAATGAACAAGTCTCCGAAAGACTGAACAAAAAAAAATGCCGGAAAATTACTAGTAACTGCTCAGAGGTTGCGATTATACAGTAGAAATGCCAGTTGTATGACAATTAAAATTTATAATAAATTACCACCTGCCCTGAGAATGTTACCAGTTAATAAGTTTAAATGTAAGATGTTTGCTTGACTCTTAGACATGTGTTTTATTCCGTCAATGAATTTTTAAATCATACTTTTTGACATTGTTAATAAGATCTTAATAATGTACTAACTTTTAGATTATTATGAATTCTTGGACATTGTAATTTTTATTCTGACATTTTCTTTTATATTTTGACATTATGATTTATTCTTTGACATTATGATTTATTTTTTCGACGTTATGATTTATATTTTTGATTTTTAAATATTAATATTTTGACATTATAAATAATTCAGTTTGTAATACGAGTATAACCAGTCTTTTAATTTGTCACTAAAATAATTGATTTTTTATAAACTTAATACAAAACATAATATTATATAATATTCGTATAATGTACCTGGTTCTGATCCGCATGTACCTAGCTTGATAATTAATATTTCTACACTAGCAATGGTAGTTTATGTGAAACAATGTTCAATTTAAGATCTCAATGTACCATAAACTGAGAAATAAATAAATTATTATTATTATTATTATTAAAAACGTAAGAAGAAAACTATCTCAGAAGATCACCACGTATACCATTGAATGCAATCTTATGCAAAAGAAGCTGATGGTCAACCTTGTCAAAAGCTTTTCGGAAATCGGTAATACATACCGATTTCCGATTATCAGTATCCGATTCCGATTACCAGTATCAACTTGAACACGAGAGTCCATGTTGTTGAACAAGTAGCCCACAAAAGTTACCCTGTTGGTTGTAGTCGACCTTCTTTTGACGAATCCACGTTGTTTTTAAATGATATTATTATGCAGTACACTATCATGAACTAGTCTCTCAAAAACTTATGACTAAGATGACACGTATTGATATAGGACGATAATTCACGACATCATTCTTAGGTCCCGATTTGTAAATAAGGGTTATATTTGCAAACTTCTATTGTTAGAGTTGGCACTATTATTTTAATATTTTGTTTGGATCTGGCATTTAATTCCCTGGAATTTCCTAATTAGCATAGTAATAAACCCTCACAAGGTGTTGGTCATGGAAATATTCAGCAGTGGAGATCTTTCATGGTGATAGTAATAACATGTATTTTATTGATACTCTTCTTCTAGATGATGATCAGCAGTGGTGGATGGACGTGCTACTTCATCATGGGCATGTCCTTTGGCGCCTCTACAGTGTTCATCCCGCAGATAAGAAACGAGGCTAAATCATTTGATGCTATTAGTGAATCTACTGCTTCTTGGATACGTGAGTTGTTTATTAATTGCTCCAAGGTTGCTCGTGATGTCGTAAAATACGTCTCGAGGATTCTATCAAAAGGATCGGTAGCGGCCTATACTTAGCAGTAGGTGGAGCAGGCTGTCATTGCTGAAGATTGTAATTTTTAGGAGAGGCAGTAGTAAAAAGAAATCTCTGACAAGCAACATAACTTTGCTTGTTGTCAAAACATGATAAAAAGTGAGCATTTTTGACACAAAGAAAGAAATAAACGTTTCAAAGTTAATAAAGTTAACAATTAGTACAGCTTATTTTCATAAACACCGAAAGTTTTTATTTTCCAGCCGCCATCATGGTGTACTCAGGCCTGCCCTGGACCTTCATTCTGCCAATCTTCATGAAGTATATCGGAAGAAAATACACGTATATGTTTGTCACTATCAGCAATTTGATTAGCTTCGTGGTATTCTACTTAAGCGTCACTGTCAACCAAATCATCATTAGTCAGGTGATTAATGGCATCAACACGGGTTCCCACTTTACTGTGTCAGTTATGATTATCACGGAATATACCTCACCAAAGCACAGAGGATTTTTCTTGACTGTCAAATCTGCCACTCTCTTCTGGGGGATTTTCATGTCCAATGCCATCGGAACCTTTTTCCATTGGAGAAACATTGGTATCGCTGGTATTATCTGCAGTGCCTACGGATTATTAATAGCAGTAATTCTCCCAGAATCACCATTCTGGTTAGCCACAAAACAGCGATATGAAAAATGCTCGTTTACTCATAGATGGATGATGGGACAAGGCAAGCAAGCGGAAGCTGACCTAGAAAAGTTGATAAAATATCAGGAGAATCTCAGTTTGGAGGCGAAATCAAAGAATTTCGAGTTGAAAGGATTTATTACTGGGTATTTAAGAATTATATCATCAAGGCAGTTTTATAAGCCTTTGATTTTATGTTTGTTAGTGCACTCTTTGTATATATTTTCTGGAAAGGTAGTATTTAGCGTATATGCGATAGATATAATTAGTAAAATAACCGCTGGTCATCACATATCACCATATACAGCTATGTTAGTTTTAGATGGTGTCACAGTATTCTGTATGTACATAGGATGTTTGGTTGCGAAAGTATTGCCCAGAAAGAAATTATTAATAGGCTCATCATTAGTAGGAATCGGTTTTCTTTTATCAATTTCTTTGTACGCATATCTAATTAAACTGTCACTTGTGGTTGAGAATAACTATTTTGCTATATGTTTGTTAATGGGTTATTCGATAGGACTTTGTTTTGGACCTGTTATATTGACCCAAACTATTTCTGGAGAGTTAGTTTCAATTGAAGCCAGAGGTTTTTCATCATGCTGTATGGATCTATCATCAAAGATACTTTTAGGTACTTTAGTTAAAATGTCACCGTTCTTATTTAAATCATGGGGTACTCATGGCGCTTTCTTATTCTTTGGTTTGTCTACATCATTTTTCTTGTTCTTGATCTATACATTCTTGCCTGAAACCAAGGATATGACTTTGCAAGAGATTGCTGAATGGATGAAGGGAACTAAGAAGAGTCCTGTTGTGCAAGAAGAGGCCAACTTCTTACCTGCGGAAAAGAATTAGAAGAATAACATGAGACAATCGTTTATGAAGCTAGTCATTATCTTCATAATATATTCAAATTCAAATTCATTTACTAGTGTGATTTTTGGTACATTTTACATGTGATTTTAATAATAAATAATTAGTTCCTCATAAAATCTACCTTAAAGGTGTACACTCTTTCACATAATTAGTCATTATTATAAAAAAGAATAATCAACATATTAAAATAAAATAATTACCTCCGGAAAAGAGTTAGAAGAAAAACATGAGACAATTGTTTATGAAGCTAGTAATTATCTTCATTATATGTATAAGTCATAACTTTATGATTTCTTTGTAAAAAATATTGTTGTTTGAAGTTGTAGTCTTCTAGAGTTATTTGGTACGCCTATCTAAATTAAAATAGAAGTTCTCAAACTGTGTTTTTATTCACCTTACATTTTTAATTAAAACATTATAAATATTATAATTGTTTGATTTAATATACAGGTACCTACTTACTTAATATATCATTTTAAAACACGCACTAATTGTATTTATATTTTTGATATAACAGTATCTATTTAACAAAAATAACCTTGAAATTAAAGCAAAGGTAAAAATATCACATATTTTGTTCCGCTACGCATAATTTATTTATATTTTAGTACAGTCAACAAAAAAAAAAAATATGCGACGGCAAGACATACACATCTTTGCACTACACAATCAAAGGTCCGTAATATTCATTACTAGCTTTTGCTCGCCTGCGTGGGGGCTGGCAAAAAGTATTCTATATTATGTCCTTACCGAGGTCATGGTCTACCCATGTGCCTTTCATCCAAATCCGTTCAGCTGAAAAATCAGCAGTGAAAGTGTAAATTACAAACTCACTTTCAGACTTATAATATTAATTATTAGGATTATTGTATTCGTATGTAGGTATGCCTTTTATTATGTTTTATCATTCCGAAGGTCACATTCAGTTATAAGTTGTTTGAACTTGATACCTATTCTTTATTTCTATTGCAACCAAAATATACTCAATACAACTAGCCAAAAAATGTTTTAGTCGTTAAATCTGAAGTAGTATCCATAATAAAATTAAACTTGAGCTAAAGAAAACAAATACTAAGCCAAAATGTGGTAAGGATTCCGCAGGTTACTTAAGAAGAATTACGGATTTTTAGAATGGATTTCCTTAACGCGGCTTGCGGCTGACTGGTAGTAATCGTATAGAAAAAAGCGTTCACATCACGTAAGGAAAAAGCGTAACTTTTTCTCTCTCTCTCTTTCTATCTCTTTCTTTCTTTATATACGAGTATGTGTGTGTGTGTGTGTGCGTGCAAGTATCACGTAAGGAACTTCGTTCTTGACGGGGCCCCGGGGTTCCGAGCGCATTCGTTTTTTTCTTTTCTCAAATTTATATTATTACGCCAAAAACAAAACATAGAGCCATGGCAGTGGTAAATAATATACATTACATCGTCTAAAAAATATTTGGACTAGCGTCATTAACCAGAGAGAAAACAGAGGAACACTTTAGTATGCAATGAACGCTGACGACCACGTGACCGCGTTTCCTCTTAAATAAGAAATTATAATCAATACAACGGAAACCTCAATTTAAAAAGGACAGTCTGTTATATCGTAGGTCTGTACATAAAATAGTAAAGTACGAGGCAGAATTAAAAATACTCGATTCGGGTATTTTTTATTCTGCCTCGAGTCGGCTCTTCTTGATTCAGCGTAGGATAGATCGTAGATCGCTGAATCAAGAAGAGCTTTAAATAAACGGAATCACAGTACTACGGAACATCATCTCAGAAGCTGTAATCGGACCGTTGCACCTCACGAATGCAGCTTGTGAAATGATTGGTATGGGATCTTTTAATTAGAGTAGGTACTGTCACATCACTTGCATTTAACATGTTCAAAGATTTTTTCCGTAAAGAGCCTTTTATTTGACTTATACAATGTGGAGATGACATACATATCACATGCATAGTATTATTTTGAAACTATCAAATAAAGTGATGAAAAAACTAAATATAGTGATGGGTTGAATATAGGTTTTGGCAATCATTAACTAGCTATAGAACTGTTAAATTGTACTGGATATATTATTTGTTTGAATTTTTGTACGCAGACTGGGGACGTCATTCAGATATACGATGTCGTAATGTCGTATCCACCTTGTATAATAATAACGACGTACATGACAGTTGCAATGAAGTGGCTACGTGATATAAAAAATAATGAGAAAATACAATTTGACACAGCACATCATGTTTTTATTCGAACGTTTATCAAATTTTCCTGCAATACCCTAAAATCTTACTAGACACCTTAGGATTATCATAAATACTACATTAAGGTACAATACTTTGTATTGACATCACCTGAGTTTAGTACTCATTGTCCGAGTTTTTGTGAGTTTTAATAATGAGTGAAACGAACTTATCAAGGGATGGTTTTGTTTGGATTTATTTTTTGAGACAGGTAATTATAAATTATTTATTTAAATTTTTAAGATAATATTTTCATAATTTGAAAGCCAACAGTCTTAAAATAATGATATATGTATTGGCAGTATGAAACGGGGAAAATCACCAGGGCAATGATGGGCTCAGTGTGGAACGTCTAAAATATGCTGGCACGCACATAACTAGATTACTATCGATGTTGTTTACGTTGTGTATAAGACATTCCTACTTACCACCAGATTTAATTAAAACTGTGGTAGTACCTCTTGTTAAGAATCGGTCGAGAGACATAGGTGATAAAAATAATTACAGGCCCATATCACTCCGAACTATTACAGCATAAGGAGTCCTAGATGATCGCCTTGGTGAATCTATACAAGTACAGGATGCCCAGTTTGCTTTTCATGCAGGTTTCTCAATAGAAAGTGCCATTTTGACACTTAAGCATACTATTGACTATTACCTAAAAAGAAAAACTCCAATATATGCATGCTTCCTAGATCTATCCAGAGCATTCGATCTGGTATTCTATGGAGTACTCTGGAATAATTTGAAGAAGGAGGGGTCACTTCTGAAATCATTGACATCTTCTCATACCGGTATAGTAATCATAAAAATATCGTAAAATGGACAAATGTGTTTTCGGATGAGTTTAAACTGAATTTGGGTGTAAGGCAAGGAGGGTTAACATCTCCGAGGTTTTTTAATCTATATATGAATCAGCTGATTGACGGACCGAGCAGCATGCATGTCGGATGCCGCAAAGGTGGCGTAAGTGTTAAAAAATAGGTTATGCTGACGCCATGGTGCTGGTGAGTCCATCAATCGGTGGATTGAGAAAGCTATTGGGTATGTGTGATGCTTATGCTGAGAAGCACGGTTTAAAATATAGTAGTAGAAAAAGTGAATATATATATGGTCTTTAAATGGAGAACAGTTGAACCGTGTTTCTCAGTTCAAGTACCTCGGACACATTGTGATGGACAACTTGAAGGCTGACCACGATGTAGAAGGAGCGGAGGGCACTGTCAGTACGGGGAAACATGCTAGCACATAGATTCGTTCGTTGTATGGTAGACGTAAAATTTACGCTATTGAAAGCGTACTGTCAAAGTTTATATGCAAGTATGCGGAAGAAAGTCGCGTCAGTCTTGAAAACTGTGCGGGGGAGTAGCAACAGCATCTTAAAAATGATAGCAAATAGGTTGGACGCGGCTGTGTTCAATCGATTCATCCATCTGCATGTGAGAGGTGCGGGTTGATAAATTACATATTATTTTACACATTTATCTCTGTACATACTATTATATTTTTTAAGTTGTTTTTGTAACTAACACTATAGGCCCTAGGTGTCTAAATATATTTCATTTAAAAATAAAAATATGGAAATAGTTTCTTATGGTGTAAATTCAAATTATGTGGTGAAATTAAAGAAAAACATATTTTTCTTAGGAATAAGGACCACCGTATATATTAAAAAGAAGGTGAAGGCATCGCGTGACCAGAGGACTGGCGATATTTTTGTCAAAGAACCAACATTGCCATAAACGATTGCGACGTTGTCAGCCTTTTCGGAACTTTTCCTAATGACAACGATGCAGTCTAAATTTTTGATGCCCTATTATTATTATTTTTATTTACTATTGCCCACAACCATCATTTGCAAGGTAAATATTAAACCTAGCCAACAATTTACGAGTATTGTCACATGTAAGATTCTAATTCAGAATATTTTGTTTCACACTAGCTGCCGTCCGCGGCTCCGGCCGCGTGGTTTTTCTAAGAAGCCTGAGTTACTCTTTATAACATCAGCTAGCCGCCAGGGAAAGTCCCGTCAAAACCGGTCCAGCCATTTCGGAGATTAGGCGAAACAGACAGGCAGACAGACAATATTTTTATTAATTGTGTTTTGTTATAAGTACTGTATATACTTTCTTAGTAAGTAGTAAGCACTTAGTAAAGAGCTGTTATTTTTATATTACAAACAGACACTTCAATTTTATTTATTTGTTTATGTAGGTAAACCTACATGGGAACTTATGAAATGCCAGAAGCTCGGTGCTTGGTTCCAATTCGTCGTTTTCTATGGAGAAGAGCCGACAAGAAACTCCACGATTACACTTTTACCTCTATCTTCATGAAACCCTTGAACTGTCTACCTTAGAGCATCTTCAGGTAGTGATCCAAGCTCTAAGGCACATTGACCGCTGGGTCTACACCCCGATTCATGTTGACATCCTCGAATGCCAAGTCAAAACAATGTATGAATTCTTCATCATTCAGCTGACGGTCATGCTGGACAGTGATATCAACAATCATTGTGTGGCATTCTTATCTGTTTTTTACAACCATAACAGGATTAAAGGCAACAATAGTGCAGTCAGTAATAATATACGATGGCACTACAATATTAATTAATGAATAAAAATATTAATAACATTAAGGAGTTGGCACTATTATTTCAATATTTTATTTGGATCTGGCATTTAATTCTCATGTTTCCCTGGCATTTCCTAACTAGCATAGTAATAACCCCCCACAAAGTGTTGGTCATGGGAATTAACTTGTTTCGAGAAGCACAGGACTTGTTGATGTAGCGACGCTTGGGGTAGGCCTATGTCCAACAGTGGAGATGTTTGATGATGATAGTAACTATAAGTATTATATTGATCCTCTTCTTCTAGATGCTGATCAGCAGTGGTGGATGGACGTGCTACTTTATCATGGGCATGTCCTTTGGCGCCTCTACAGTGTTCATCCCGCAGATAAGAAAGGAAGCTAAGTCATTTGATGCTGTTAGTGAATCAACTGCTTCTTGGATACGTAAGTAGTTTTTTTAAGAGCACCAAGGTTACTCGTGATATCGTAAAACACGTTTCAAGGATTATATCAATAGGATGGGTAGCAGCCTATACTCAGAAGTGGGTGGATAAGGCTGCCAACGCTGATGATGAAATAGTTATTAAGAGAGGCAGTAGTAAAAGTAATCTTTGACAAGCAATATGACTTTGCATGTTGTCTAAACATGATAAAAACGTGAGGCGTTAGATGCAAAGAAAAAATAAAAGTTTTCAAGTCAATAAAGCTAACAATTAGTACCGCTTTTTTAATAAACACCGAATTGAATTATTTTTATTTTCCAGCCGCCATCATGGTGTACTCAGGCCTGCCCTGGACCTTCATTCTGCCAATCTTCATGAAGTATATCGGAAGAAAATACACGTATATGTTTGTCACTATCAGCAATTTGATTAGCTTTGTGGTATTCTACTTGAGCGTCACTGTCAACCAAATCATCATTAGTCAGGTGATTAATGGCATCAACACGGGATCCCACTTTACTGTGTCAGTTATGATTATCACGGAATATACCTCACCAAAGCACAGAGGATTTTTCTTGACTGTCAAATCTGCCACTCTCTTCTGGGGGATTTTCATGTCCAATGCCATCGGAACCTTTTTCCATTGGAGAAACATTGGTATCGCTGGTATTATCTGCAGTGCCTACGGATTATTAATAGCAATAGTTCTCCCAGAATCACCACTCTGGTTAGCCACAAAACAGCGATATGAAAAATGCTCGTTTACTCATAGATGGATGATGGGACAAGGCAAGCAAGCGGAAGCTGACCTAGAAAAGTTGATAACATATCAGGAGAATCTCAGTTTGGAGGCGAAATCAAAGAATTTTGAGTTTAAGGGATTTATTACTGGGTATTTAAGAATTATATCATCAAGGCAGTTTTATAAGCCTTTAATTTTATGTTTGTTAGTGCACTCTTTGTATATATTTTCTGGAAAGGTAGTATTTAGTGTATATGCGATAGATATAATTAGTAAAATAACCGCTGGTCATCACATATCACCTTATACAGCTATGTTAGTTTTAGACGGTGTTACAGTATTCTGTATGTACATAGGATGTTTGGTTGCGAAAGTATTGCCCAGAAAGAAATTATTAATAGGCTCATCATTAGTAGGAATCGGTTTTCTTTTATCCATTTCTTTGTACGCATATTTAATTGAACTGACACTTGTGGTTGAGAATAACTATTTTGCTATATTTTTGCTAATGGGTTATTCGATGGGACTTTGTTTTGGACCTGTTATATTGACTCAAACTATTTCTGGAGAGTTAGTTCCAATTGAGGCCAGAGGTCTTTCATCATGCTGTATGGATCTATCTTCAAAGATACTTTTAGGTACTTTAGTTAAAATGTCACCGCTCTTATTTAAATCATGGGGTACTCATGGCGCTTTCTTATTCTTTGGTTTGTCTACATCATTTTTCTTGTTCTTGATCTATACATTTTTGCCTGAAACCAAGGATATGACCTTGCAAGAGATTGCCGAATGGATGAAGGGAACTAAGAAGAGTCCTGTTATGCACGAAGAGGTCAACTTCTTACCTCCGGAAAGGAGTTAGAAGAAAAAATGAGACAATTGTTTATGAAGCTAGTAATTATCTTCATTATATAAGTCATAACTTTAAGATTTGTTTAAAAAAATCCTTGTTGTTTGTAGTTGTTGTGTGTCTTCAAGTATTATTTGGTACGCCTATGTAAATTGAAATAGAAGTTCTCAAACTGTGTTTTTATTCACCTTTCATTTTTAATTAAAACATTATAAATAATATAATTAACTATGTACTTACTTAATTGATCATTTTAGAACGCACTATTTGAATTAATATTTTTGATCTAATCGTATTTACTTAACAAAAATACCCTTGAAGTTAAAGCAACGCTAAAAATATTAAAAAAAAAATTCTACCCATGATTTATTTGAATTTTAGTACAGTCACCAAAAAAGATCGAAGCGTTGGCAAGACAGAAAAATCTTTGCACTACACAAACAAAGGTCTGTAATATTCATTACTACCTTTTCCCTGCGGCTTTGCCTGCATGGGGGTCGGCAAAAAGTATTATATATTAAGTCTGCCTCTGTACATTTGTGTGCTTAAAGTATTAAATAAATAAATAAATAATATATGTCCTAACCAGGGTCAAGGTCAACCCATATACCAAATTTCATCCAAATCCGTTCACCTGTTTTAGTGTGAAAGCGTAAAAAACAAAGAACCAAACTAACTTTTGCATCTATCACAATTATAGTTATTAGGATTATTGTATTTGTGTGAAGGTATACTTGTTATAATGTTTTATCATTCCGAAGGTCACATTCAGGCAGTCTGAATATAAAACCTATTCTGTGATGGAACTGTTGACTGTAAGTTTGACTGACTAATTGAGAAAAACTGATCAGATATTTTTAGAAATTTAATAGTAGCAAAGTTAAAATTAGCTACAAATCGAATAGGGCTAGCTCTAGAGCATATTAATTTTGTTGAATCAGTAGATCAAAGTTCATAGGACCGACAACTCAGCTGTTTTTCGTAGTTATTATAAAGCTTTAGCAAATGTTCTGTCTGTGCAGTTTCGCCAGCATACTAATCTCTTTAATATATAGACTGTACAACCAAAATATTCTCAATACAACTGGCGAAACTAGTTTTGACGTTAGATTTGAAATAGTATCCATAATTAAAATTGAGCTAAAGGAAACACATATTAAACTAGAATGTGGTAAGGATTCCGTAGGTTACTTAATAAGAAACACGGTTTTTTGAAATGGATTTCCTTTGACTGGTAGAATTCGTAACGAAAGAAGCGTTCACGTCACGTAAGGAAAAAGTTATGCCCCTCCACTCAAATTTCTCTCTCTCTCTCTCTATCTCTTTTTATTACATACGAGTGTATGTGTGCGTGCAAGTATCGCGTAAGGAAGTTCGTTCCTGACGGGGCCCCGGGGTTCCGAACGCACTCGTTTTTTTTTTCTTTTCTAAAATTAATATAATTACGCCAAAATAAAAACCTAGGGACATGGGCGTGGTAAATAATATACACGAACATTACATCATAAAAAAATATTTGGACGGGAAATATCATTAACCAGGGAGTGTAACGTTACGATTGGCCGGAGGGCCAGTCGTAAGTCACGTTAAAAAAAATAAAACTAAAGTAATAGTACTTACTACTAAATATTAAAAAGATTAGACTAAATATTAAAAGTATTCTAGGCTTCCGGTCTGAGTGCACGGGACGCTTGAACGGCAGAATGTAGCATTGGCTGGCAGCAGCTGGACAGGGTCGGCAGGTAGTTGGTCTGGATCGGCAGGCAGCAGTGGGACAGGGCTGACAGACGAGGCGGAGCACGAAGATGAGGTTCTCGCCTTCGCAGTCAATCGGTAACTCTGTCCCAAGGAGTAAAACGTCCCTTGTTAAACAAGAGGTTTTGTTCTGTAGTAGGTACCTAAATTAGTGGTATTGTTGGTGTGGTTGGTGGTATGATGTGTAATTGGTGTTAGTGTCCAACGCCACGTAGATAGAATGCCCTAATAACGGTAGAGCTCTCCGTCCTGGAGTGGGCTAGTAACACGGTGGCGTAGTCCGAATCTCGCCGATACGGCTGACTGCGGAGGCACTCTACAGCACCTCACGCTCCACGAGACAAGTGTCTGGACCTCCTAAGACACACAGGAGTGGTCAGCTATGGCGTCCTAAGCCACGCGACTATAACGCCTTCGGCTTTAGAAATCTCCCAAAGGCGGAAGTGAAAGGGCCGGCCGCTATGTAAGGTGAATCACAAATCACACACACTATGAGATTCTTTAGAGATTATATTTTTTACACGTTACAATTATTAGTACAAGAGGTAAAGTAAGCTATAGAACTGAACTGAGATTAGACTAAGTCGAACTGAACTGAACTGACTGAACCCTTGTCAGGTCCGATCACCGCTTTTATAGATCCTGGCAAAGGTTCTAGAAGTTTCTGTGAAACATAATTCAAATGATAAGTTTGAATCAATGAAAACGGTTTATATGAGTACATAGCGAAGTAAGTCTGAAACTAGCTTTATCAAGGCCGGTACGATTCATAGAGAAAGAAAATATTAGACAGATGACAATTTATGATTGAAGATGTCAATGGATAAAAATATGCTATTTTACAACAAGAGAAAATTAATAATATAAAATACAGTATTCAGTGTTAAAAACAGTTCACTGTGATGTTGCTTTTCAGCTGTGGTGTTCAAACAAATGTAAGAAAGTCAGAGAAATAATATGATTTCATGTTTGAAGCAAGGAAAACAGTATAGGAATCAAAACAAAGGTAAATTTATAATTACTATAGCATAAAGATGTGGCTTTGTGTAGCAAAATACCACATTTCCCCGAATAATATGTGGCCACATCTTTATGCTATAATAATTATAAATTTACTTTATTTTTGTACTAATAACTGTAACGTGTAAAAAATATAATCTCTAAAGAATCTCATAGTGTGAGTGATTTGTGATTCACCTTAGGTAGCCCTCTCACTTCCACCTTTGGGAGATTTCTAAGGCCGAAGGCGTTATAGTCGCGTGGCTTAGGACGCCATAGCCGACCACTCCTATGTGTCTTAGGAGGTCCAGAGACTCGTCTCGTGGAGCGTGAGGTGCTGTAGAGTGCCTCCGCAGTCAACCGTATCGGCGAGATTCGGACTACGCCACCGTCTTACTAGCCCACTCCAGGACGGAGAGCTCTACCATTATTAGGGCATTCTATCAACGTGGCGTTGGACACTATCACCAATCACACATCATACCACCAACCCCACCAACAATACCACTAATTTAGGTACTATAGAACAAAACCTCTTGTTTAACAAGGGACGTTTTACTCCTTGGGACAGAGTTGCCGACTGACTGCGAAGGCGAGAACCTCATCTTCGTGCTCCGCCTCGTCTGTCAGCCCTGTCCCACTGCTGCCTGCCAATCCAGACCAACTACCTGCCAACCCTGTCCAGCTGCTGCCAGCCAATGCTACATCCTGCCGTCGAAGCGTCCCGTGTACTCACCGGAAGCCTAGAATACTATTAATTTTAGTCTAATCTTTTTAATATTTAGTAGTAAGTACTACTACTTTAGTTTTCCTTTTTTTAACGTGACTTACGACTGGTCCTCCGGCCAATTGTAACGTTACAGAATGTGGTATTTTGCTACACAAAGCCACATCTTTATGCTATAATAATTATAAATTTACCTTTTTTATAAAGGGTACAGCTCACTCCTCAGATATTGGTACTCTAATCAGAATAACCGTGTGAGATGGGTCGGTACTCTGTCGGACGAGTACAGGCTGGAATGTGGAGTTAGGCAGGGGGGGCTGAGCTCGCCTCTGCTATTTAATCTGTATATCGATCAGCTTATCGAGCGACTGAGCAGTACACATGTCGGCTGCCATGTTGATGGAATATGTGTAAATAATATAAGCTATGCAGACGATATGGTGCTGCTCAGTCCATCGATAGGTGGGCTGAAGAAGTTACTAGCGACCTGCGAGGCCTATGCGGCGGAACATGGCTTGATATACAACTCGAAGAAGAGTGAGCTCCTTGTATTTAAAGCGCCAAAGCAGCAGCCGCGCAGTGTTCCACCCATATGTCTCAACGGCGTAGCACTAAATATTGTCAATAGTTTTAGGTACCTCGGCCACATTATCACAAGTGACTTAAGGGACAACGGAGATATAAAAAGGGAGCGCAGGGCGTTGTCTGTAAGGAGCAATATGCTCGCCCGCAGGTTCGCTCGTTGTACTACTAACGTCAAAGTAACCCTTTTTAAGGCATTCTGTCAATCGTTTTACACGAGCGGCCTGTGGGTGTCATACACGCGGCGAGCCTACAATGTCCTGCGTGTTCAATTTAATAATGCCTTCAGGATGCTGTTGGGACTGCCATGGCGCTGTAGTGCGTCGGGAATGTTCGCGGAGGCTCGGACAGATGGTTTCCACGCCATCATGCGAAAGAAAGCAGCCTCCTTACTACAGCGCCTGCATGGTAGTGACAACAGCATTTTGAAAATGATTGCTGCCAGACCAGACTGCCCCTTTCAGAGACACTGGGTGGGAACAATATTAAACCTGAAAATAAATAAAATGTAAAAACTAACAATACTAACCTATTTATTTAAGCACTATTGTTACTAACACTAAAATACTAACAAAACTATGGACTGAAGTCTGAAATAAATTTATTATTATTATATTATTATAATTCTTGTACTACTTTCCTTGCTTCAAACATGTGAAATCATATTATTTCTCTAACTTTCTTACATATGTTTGAACACCACAGCTGAAAAGCAACACCACAATGAACTGTTTCTAACACTGAAGACTGTATTTTATATTATTAATTTTCTTTTGTTGTAAAATAGCATATTTTTATCCATTGACATCTTTCATCATAAATTGTCATCTGTCTAAGATTTTGTTTCTCTATGAATTGTACCGGCCTTGATAAAGCTAGTTTCAGACTTAATTCGCTATGTACTCATGTAAACCGTTTTTATTGATCCTGGCAGGCATTCAAATTAATCATTTGAATATTATGCTTCACAGAAACTTCTAGAACTTTTGCCAGGATCTATAAAAGCGGTGATCGAACCTGACAAGGGTTCAGTTCGACTCAGTCTAATCTCAGTTTAGTCAGTTCAGTTCTATAGATTACTTTATTTCTTGTACTAATAATTGTAACGTGTAAAAAATATAATCTCTAAAGAATCTCATAGTGTGTGTGATTTTTGATTCACCTTACATAGCCGCTGGGTCTCTCACTTCCGCCTTTGGGAGATTTCTAAGGCAAAAGGCGTAATAGTTGCGTGGCTTTGGACGCCATAGCCGACCACTCCTGTGTGTCTTAGGAGGTCCAGACACTCGTCTCGTGGAGCGTGAGGTGCTGTAGAGTGCCTCCGCAGTCAACCGTATCGGCGAGATTCGGACTACGCCACCGTCTTACTAGCCCACTCCAGGACGGAGAGCTCTACCATTATTAGGGCATTCTATCAACGTGCCGTTGGACACTAACATCAATTCCACATCATACCACCAACCACACCAACAATACCACTAATTTAGGTACTATAGAACAAAACCTCTTGTTTAACAAGGGACGTTTTACTCCTTGGGACAGAGTTGCCGACTGACTGCGAAGGCGAGAACCTCATCTTCGTGCTCCGCCTCGTCTGTCAGCCCTGTCCCACTGCTGCCTGCCGATCCAGACCAACTACTTGCCGACCCTGTCCAGCTGCTGCCAGCCAATGCTACATCCTGCCGTCCAAGCGTCCCGTGCACTCAGACCGGAAGCCTAGAATACTTTTAATATTTAGTCTAATCTTTTTAATATTTAGTAGTAAGTACTATTACTTTTGTTTTCTTCTTTTAACGTGACTTACGACTGGCACTCCAGCCAATCGTAACGGTATTTTGCTACACAAAGCCACAGGAGATAAACGAGGAATAAGTTACTATGGAATGAACGCCGACGACCACTTGACCGCGTTTCCTCCTAAGTAAGAAATAATAACCAATATAACGGACATCAGTGAGAGCAGTGGTGGCCCAGTGGTAACTGCCGCGACATACGAGTTGTGGGGCGTAGGTTCGAACCCGGACAGGTGCTTTACTTTGTGAAACTTATTTCATCACCACTGCTTTCAAAACGTTGAAGGAAAACACCATGAGGAAACCGGCATGTCCTAAAACCAAAAATTCGAAGACATGTGACATCTGCCAACCCGCACTGGGCCCGCGTGGTGGATTACGGCCCACTCCCTCTCACAGAGAGGAGGCCTGTGTCCCAGCAGTGGGAACATTATAGGCTGATTATGTATAATGGACATCACAGTTTAAAAAGGACAGTCAATTATATCGTAGGTCTGTACATAAAACAGTAAAGTACGAGGCAGAATTAAAAATACTCGATTCTGGTAGGATAGATCGGGATGGCGAATTGATATAAAATACTTTCGTAAAACAGCACCAGAGCAGATTTCGTGAAATCATTTAATTAAGTAGAGGTTGAAAATATTTTAGATCAATTCGCCATCCTGATCTATTCTACGCTGAATTCAGAAGAGCTCTAACTAAACGTAACTACAATACTACGGAACATCGTCTCAGAAGCTGTAATCGGACCCTTGCATCTCACGAATACAGCTTCTGAGATGATTCATATGATTTTTTTTTAATTAGAGTATGTACTGCCTACTCTAATTATGCCTGAGGGGCTTGTGGCTAAATAATAACAGTCGGTCCGTGGATAGGTGACCATCTTTACATACCAAGACCCCTCCATGCCTCGGAAAGCACGTTAAGCCATTGCTCCCGGCTGTCATTCGTGGATCTTTGACAGTCGTTACGGGTCGCTCGAAGGTCTGGCAACCAGTCTTACCAAGGGGTATCGTGTTACCCAGTAACTAGTTTATGGAGGTCAGATAGGCAGTCACTCCATGTAAAATATTGGTATTCAGCTGTATCTGGTAAGACTGGAAGCCGACCCCAACGTAGTTGGAAAAAGGTAGGCAGATGATGAGTAGGTACTGCCACCTCACATGCATATAACATGTTCAAATAATTGTTCCGTAAAGAGCCTTTTGTTTGATGTATACAATATGGAGATGACGTACATGCAAATCATGCAAAGGATTATTTTGAAACTATCAGATAAAACCCAACATAGAATTTAAAAACTAAATATACATAGTGATGGGCTGAATATGGGTATGACAATCTTTGACTAGCTATAGAACTGTGGGATATATTATTTGGTAGAATTTTTGTATGCAGACTAGGAACGTCATTACGATGTCGTATTGTCGCTGTCATGACACCCTTGAACTGTCTACCTTAGAGCATCTTCAGGTAGTGATCCAAGCACTAAGGCATATGTCACATTGACCGCTGAGTCTACACCCCGATTCATGTTGACATCCTCGAATCCAAGTCAAAACAATGAATGAATTCTTCATCATTCAGCTGATGGTCATGCTGGACAGTGATATCAACAATCATTGTGTGGCATTCTTATCTGTTTTTTACAATCATAACAGGATTAACGGCAACAATAGTCCAAGTCAGTAATAAAATACGATGGCACTACAATATTAATTAAAATATTAATAACATGTTTCCCTGGCATTTCCTAACTAGCTTAGTAATAACCCCCCACAAGGTTTTGTTCATGGGAATTAACTTGTTTCGAGAATCACAGGACTTATCGATGTAGCGCCGCTTGGGGGGGTCCTATGTCCAGCAGTGGAGATGTTTGATCTTCTTCTTCTAGATGATGATCAGCAGTGGTGGATGGACGTGCTACTTTATCATGGGCATGTCCTTTGGCGCCTCTACAGTGTTCATCCCACAGATAAGAAAGGAAGCTAAGTCATTTGATGCTGTTAGTGAATCTACTGCTTCTTGGATATGTAAGTAGTTTATTAAGAGTACCAAGGTTACTCGTGATATCGTAAAACACGTTTCAAGGATTATATCAATAGGATGGGTAGCAGCCTTTACTCAGAAGTGGTTGGACAAGGCTGCCAACGCTGATGATGAAGTAGTTATTAAGAGAGGCAGTAGTAAAAGTAATCTTTGACAAGCAATATGACTTTACATGTTGTCTAAACATGATGAAAACGTGAGGCGTTAGATAAAGAAAAAATAAAACGTTTTCAAGTCAATAAAGCTAACAATTCGTGCCGCTTTATTAACACGTTTAGGCCGGGGTGTACCACTGGTGGAGCACGCAGTACTTATTCATATGGCGGCGTGTACCACCGGTGGCCACATCACACTAGACTTTCAATGTTCTAAGAAATTCGTGCCGCCTTGGGGGAACATGTTGTAGTTAACGTTCCCGCCCTGTAAAATTGACAAATATTCATCGTGTAGCTCAGGAGTGGGACATTGTTTGGCAGGACTTTTGGATTATGGTGCGGTGATGTATCACCGGTGGCCATGTGAAGATTTGCCCCGTAGCACAGCATATAGCAGTTCATGTGGTCCCAGTATGAACGTGTTAATAAACACCGAATTTAATTATTTTTATTTTCCAGCCGCCATCATGGTGTACTCAGGCCTGCCCTGGACCTTCATTCTGCCAATCTTCATGAAGTATATCGGAAGAAAATACACGTATATGTTTGTCACTGTCAGCAATTTGATTAGCTTCGTGGTTTTAAACTTGAGCGTCACTGTCATTAGTCAGGTGATTAATGGTATCAACACGGAATCCAACTTAACTGTGTCAGTTATGATTATCATGGAATATACCTCACCAAAGCACAGAGGATTTTTCTTGACTGTCAAATCTGCCACTCTCTTCTGGGGGATTTTCATGTCCAATGCCATCGGAACCTTTTTCCATTGGAGAAACATTGGTATCGCTGGTATTATCTGCAGCGCCTAGGGATTATTAATAGCAATAGTTCTCCCAGAATCACCACTTTGGTTAGCCACAAAACAGCGATATGAAAAATGCTCGTTTACTCATAGATGGATGATGGGAAATGGCAAGCAAGCGGAAGCTGACCTAGAAAAGTTGATAAAATATGAAGAAACTGAGATTCAGTTTGGAGGCGAAATCAAAGAATTTCGAGTTGAAAGGATTTATTACTGGTTATTTAAGAGTTATATCATCAAGGCAGTTTTATAAGCCTTTAATTTTATGTTTGTTAGTGCACTCTTTGTATATATTTTCTGGAAAGGTAGTATTTAGCGTATATGCGATAGATATAATTAGTAAAATAACCGCTGGTCATCACATATCACCTTATACAGCTATGTTAGTTTTAGATGGTGTTACAGTATTCTGTATGTACATAGGATGTTTGGTTGCGAAAGTATTGCCCAGAAAGAAATTATTAATAGGCTCATCATTAGTAGGAATCGGTTTTCTTTTATCCATTTCTTTGTACGCATATTTAATTAAACTGTCACTTGTGGTTGAGAATAACTATTTTGCTACATTTTTGCTAACGGGTTATTCGATGGGACTTTGTTTTGGACCCGTTATATTGACTCAAACTATTTCTGGAGAGTTAGTTCCAATTGAAGCCAGAGGTATTTCATCATGCTGTATGGATCTATCGTTAAAGATACTTTTAGGTACTTTAGTTAAAATGTCACCGTTCTTATTTAAATCATGGGATACTCATGGCGCTTTCCTATTCTTTGGATTGTCTAAATCATTTTTCTTGTTCTTGATCTATACATTCTTGCCTGAAACCAAGGATATGACCTTGCAAGAGATTGCCGAATGGATGAAGGGAACTAAGAAGAGTCCTGTTGTGCAAGAAGAGGTCAACTTCTTACCTCAGGAAAGGAACTCCTTTCCTGAGGTACCTGAGGTACTCCTACCTCCGGAAAGGAGTTCCTTTTCTGAGGAAAGAAGTTGACCTCACAATTGTCAACAATTGTCTCATATTTTCTTCTAACTAGAAGAAAAAATGAGGCAATTGTTTATGAAGCTAGTCACTATCTTCATTATATAAGTCATAACTATAAAATTTGTTTTTAAAAAATCCTTGTTGTTTGTAGTTGTTGTGTGTCGTCAAGTATTATTTGGTACGCCTATCTAAATTTAAATAGAAGTTCTCAAACTGTGTTTTTATTCACCTTTCATTTTTATTTAAACATTATAAATAATATAATTGTTTAATTTAATATACAGGTACATTATATACTTACTTAATGACAAAAATACTGGCGAGTGCCTCATTAGACAAGCTATGTTAACAAGTAATTTAATTTGTATGATATGAATGAATAATTTAAATCTGACAATGTGAATAAACAACTTATATTAATGTATGATGAATGATGTACGTTAACTTAGGACGAATAATGATTTTAATGTAAAAAACAAATATTGAACAAGCATGAAATATTGTACACCTTATAGGTATGTTACAGCGAGCCTTTATTATAATAACCTTAAGAACTGATATTTCACCTGTGACAAACAATAAATGAATTTGAATTTACCATTTTATGATATTTTAAAAGAAAAAGGTGAAAAGTAAAAATTTGACAATGTTAATTAAATATATTTGTACGCCTCTGGGCAAAACATAGAAGATCTACCTACGAGGGGCATTCAATAAGTACCTAGCCTCATCGCCAGAGGGCGCTGTAGTTTCAAAAGAGTTTTACAGTGTAGCACATTCTTTTTTAATTATTTTTTCAAATTTTCATTCCAATCCCTTCATTTGTTTTAATTTGACAACTTATGGAAGCGAACGTGTCGATCGGTTTTACAAAAATGGAAAAAGAGCAATTTCGTTCGGTGATTCGATTCCTATTTTTGGAAGGGAAAACGCGCATCGAAATCAAAGAGCGCTTGGATGCTGTGTACGGTGACTCTTCTCCATCGATGGCCACCGTCAAGAATTGGTTCAACGAGTTTGCACGTGGCCGTACGTCGGTTTTTGATGAACCACGTCCAGGTGCACCGAAAACAGCTGCTACGGAGGAAAACATTAAAAAAATCCATGATTTCGTATTGGCAGATCGCCGATTGAAGGTTCGGGAGCTAGCTGAGACTGTAGGCATTTCAGAAGGAACAGTGCATCATATTCTTCACGAGGAACTCGGCATGAGAAAGCTGTCGGCGCGATGGGTGCCGCGTTTACTCACACCAGAAAACAAGCGCAACCGTGAGACCACATCGGAGACGTGTTTGGCGCTGTTTAAGCGGAATCCAGCGGAGTTTTTGCGTCGTTTTGTGACCGTCGATGAAACCTGGATCCACTGGTACACACCAGAGACCAAGGAGCAATCAAAACAATGGATCCAGACCGGGGAACGTGCTCCAAAGAAGGCGAAAACTGTAAAATCGGCCGGAAAAGTTATGGCCACCGTTTTCTGGGATTCACAAGGTGTGATCTACATCGATTACCTTGAGAAGGGTAAAACAATTACAGGGCTTTACTATGCCGATTTATTGGGCCGATTCGACGCCGAATTAAAGAAAAAACGACCCCATCTGGCGAAGAAAAAAGTGCTGTTTCACCACGACAACGCACCGGTTCACACGTCTGAAATGAAATGAAATGAAATGTAATGAAATCTGCCGTTGCCATGGCCAAATTGGTCGAATTACGCTACGAATTGTTGCCCCATCCACCGTATTCTCCAGATTTGGCCCCTTGTGACTTCTTTCTGTTTCCTAATCTGAAAAAATCACTCGCCGGGAATAGATATGGATCGAATGAGGAGGTCATCGCCGCCACGGAGGCCTATTTTGCAGAGTTTGGCAAAAACTATTTTTCGGACGGGTTAAAAAAGTTGGAGCATCGCTGGGCTAAGTGTATCGAACTAAAAGGAGACTTTGTTGAAAAATAAATTGCCACTTTTCCAAAATTTTCGTTTACTTTTTGTAGGCTAAGTATTTATTGAATGACCCTCGTATCTGTAACATCTCACACTCTGTTGTAATTTGACCTATTTTTACAAATAAAGCATTCTGATTCTGATTCTGATTCCGATAATTGATCATTTTAAAACACGCACTATTTCAATTTATATGTTTGATATAATATCTATGTATATAATATATAGTATCTATTTAACAAAAATACCCTTGAAATTAAAGCAAAGCTAAAAATATTTTAATTCTTTTTTCTACCCATTATTTATTTAAATTTTAGTACAGTCACCAAAAAAATCGATTCGTTGGCAAGACAGAAAGATCTTTGCACTACACAAACAAACGTCCTTAATATTCATTACTAGCTTTTCCCTGCGGCTTCGCCTGCATGGGGGTCGGCAAAAAGTATTATATATGTATGTCCTAACCAGGGTCATGGTTAACCCATATATCAAATTTCATCCAAATCCGTTCAGCTGTTTTAGCGTGAAAGCGTAACAAACAAAGAAACAAACTAACTTTTGCATTTATCACAATTATAGTTATTAGGATTATTGTACTCGTATTTGTGTGAAGGTATACTTGTTATAATGTTTTATCAATCCGAAGGTCACATTCAGATAGTCTGTATTTAAAACCTATTCTGTGATGGAACTATTGACTGAGAGTTTGACTTACTAATTGAGAAAAAGCTGATCAGATATTTTTAGAAATTTAATAGTAGCAAAGTTAAAATTATCTACAAATCGAATAGGGCTAGCGCTCCAGAGCATATTCATTTTTTGAATCACTAGATCAAAGTTCATAGGATCGATAACGTTTTCGTAGTTATTATAAAGCTTTTGCAAATGTTCTGTCTGTGCAGTTTCGCCAGCATACTAATCTCTTTAATATGTTGACTGTACAAGCAAAATATTCTCAATACAACTGGCCAAACTAGTTTTGTCGTTAGATTTAAAATAGTATCCATAATTTAAATTGAGCTAAAGGAAACACATATTACACTAGAATGTGGTAAGGATTCCGTAGGTTACTTAATAAAAAACACGGTTTTTTGGAATGTCTTTCCTTAGCGCGGCTTAGAGTTGCCTGGTAGAATTCGTAACGAAAAAAGCGTTCACGTCACGTAAGGAAAACGTTATGCCCTTCCATTCGACTTTCTCTCTCTCTATCTCTTTCTATTACATACGAGTGTATGTGTGCGTGCAAGTATCGCGTAAGGAAGTTCGTTCCTGACGGAGCCCCGGGGTTCCGAGCACTCTCGTTTTATTTATTTTTTCTAAAATTAATATAATTACGCCAAAATAAAAACCTAGGGACATGGGCGTGGTAAATAATATACACGTACATTACATCGTAAAAAAATATTTGGACGGGAAATATCATTAACCAGGGAGATAAACGAGGAATAAGTTAGTATGGAATGAACTCCAGCGCCCCAGCTAAAGGTAGCAGCAGAACACCGTGTGGTTTTAGTCAGTAAGGGTCTGAACAACCCCTCCACCCACCCCAGGATGGAGGACATCCATGGGGATTTCCACACGATAAAAAAAAATGTACTGCCACACCACATGCATATAACATGTTTATAGAATTGTTCGGTAAAGAGCTTTTTGTTTGATGTATACAATGTGGAGATGATATATGTACATATCATGCAAAGGATTATTTTGAAACTATCAGATAAAACCCAACATAGAATTTAATAACTAAATATACATTGTGATGGGCTGAATATGGGTATGACAATCTTTGACTAGCTATAGAACTGTGGGATTTATTATTTGGTAGAATTTTTGTATGCAGACAAGGAACGTCAATTACGATGTCGTATTGTCGTTTCCACCTTGTATAATAATAATGACGGACCTAACACTTGCAATGAAGTGGCTAAGTGATAAAAAAAAATAATGAGAACATACAATTTGAGACAACACATCATGTTTTTATTCGAACGTTTATCAAATTTTCCTGAGATACCCTAAAATCTTACTTGGCAAACTTAGTATTATCATACTTACGAACATTAAGTAGGAATACTTTGTATTGACATCACCTGAGTTTAGTACTCATTGCCCGAGTTTTTGTGAGTTTTAAAAATGAGTGAAACGAACTTATCAAAGGATGGTTTCATATGGATTTATTTTTTAAGACAGGTAATTATAACTTATTTATAAAAAATTTCAAGATAATATTTTCATAATTTAAAAGCCAACCGTCTTAAAACAATGATATGTGTATTAGGGTGGTCCTTATTTTTCGACTTTATAAATCATCGCGGCATTTTGTCATTCGATTATATACATCTAAATATGAAACAGTTTTTTTCTTTTAATTGTTCGATACGATTTAGAGGTCGCTACCAGTCATCAAACTTTAACAAAAAGCATTGTATGGCCGCTTAAATAAGTGTCTCACTAATTGTTTTTGCGTTTATTTAGGAATATAATAAATTGATTACAACCAATAAAGAATAAAAGCAGTATTTTCTTTTATTGGTAAACAAACGAGTATGGGAATAAGTATCCTAAAAGCTCTTACAGACTGGGGCGATATCACGGGCGCGACAGGCATATGTCTGCCTGTCGCGCCCGCGATATCGTCTCAGTGTGCAGGAGCCTTGATACTAATAAATCAACCCATTTTTCTTAAAAATAAATGATTCAAATACTTACACGACTTTTAATTTGTAATAATTTTCAAAACAATAATTTTGTATTTCTTATGTTCAGACTTATGAATAAAATAAATAAAACTCTACATTTGTCAATGTAGAGAGTTTTTATTGAAAATTCAACCCTTAGTAGCAACCCTTAAATTTCATATAAAATTAAAAAAAATACTGATATAGTTTCTAAGGTTAATCAAATCATGTGGTGCCCCGTGAAATTAATGAAAAAAATAAACTTTTTTCTTAGGAATAAGGACCACGGTGTATATAAAAAACGATGGGAAGGAATCACGTGACATATTTGACATACAGCGTGGTAATGCTGCCAGCTTATTCGGCACTTTTCCTATTGACAACGATGCGGTCGAATTTTTGATGCCCTATGAATATTATTTTTATTTATACTTAAATTTTTATACTTATGAGTTGGTGCAAACATAACCCATCACAGTTTTACCGAGCACCAAAACAACGACCACATAGTTTAGAAAATTAAAACAAATTTTAGTTCTTAATTAAAATGAAACAACAACAAAAATAAAAAAAAAACCGGCCAAGTACATGTCAGACCACGCATAATGTGGCGCGAGGAGGCGAAACGCCGGGGCGTAAGTCCGCTGCCGCGAGAAATCGCGGCAAAGCGGACGGACCTCCGGCGGGATCTCATGGCGTCATGGAAAGTACGGTTATCGCAACTCAGTGCTGGGCACGCCACGATTGCGGCGATAAGTCCCCTATTTGAGGAGTGGACACGGCAGTTTCGGGAGGTTCCTGTGTCGGATAAGGCGGGAGGAAACGTCCGGGTGTCACCACTGTGTGGATCGCCCGGAGGACACGGTGGAGCATACGGTGGAGGTCTGCCCGGCTTGGGCAGAGCACCACCGTGTCCTCATGGAGGCGATCGGCGGCAGAGATCTCTCGCGTCCGGCCCTGGTTCAGGCCATGGTACGGAGCGAGAGGGCATGGGCAGCCGTCACCTCCTTCTGCGAAGCAGTAATGCTCGCGAAGGAGGAGGCGGGACGGTTGAGGAAAAGACAAGTTTCGCGCCCTCTCGCCCCTAGCCGCCGCAGGAGACGCCCTGGGCGTCGGGAATCCCGGGCGGATTTCCGGCCACTGTAGGCGCGGGCTTGCGGACGGTGAGCAATGGGTTGCTCACCGTCTGGTAAGGACCAGGCCCGGGTCAACGGCGCGTTGTATTCCACGCGCGCCTCAAAGAGATGTCGTCAGCACAAATGTAGGGGTCCACTAGGGCCGATGCCTGCTGGGGTCGCGGGAAGGTACTTATGGGTCACCGAGGCCCCCGCAACACAGGCAACGGAAGGATTACGGGTGGGTTTCAGTCAGTAAGAGTCTGACACACCCTCCCGCTCCGCCCTGAGCGGGAGAAGTTATTTGATGATTTCCCACCCAAAAAAAAAACTTTACTTTCTAACGTTTACTTGTTAAGCCTTCTTAACTGTGATAGTTTTTCTTTTAACTTCATAACGAAGTTGTATATTACTACCGTGATTTTTTTCACATATCCAAAAACAACCATTTAGCTGGCAGGGGGCGACACTTGACTAACAAAAATGAGACCTTTAAAGCATAATATTATGCAATCGGATTCCTGAATCCAAAAATGAACTTTACGTGTAAGGGAGGTAGGTACCCTACATATTTTTTTTTTCAAGATTTTATTTTATCACTTTTTTCGGCGTGATTAATATGTATACGCATGCCAAGTTACAGATTTCTAGTACTAATAGTCTGAGCTAAGCCGCTAATAGACAGACAGACAGACGGAAATAGCAAAACTATAAGGGTTCCTTGTCGACTACGGAACGCTAAAAGGCAAGGCAGATTGATTGAACATGAAATTTAAACTGGGCGATATTTTTCAAGGGGTAAGGGTATTAACTGAAATATTTATCTATTACTAACCAGCGAACATCAGTGACCGATCTGACCGTCATCTGACCGTCCCACAGTGGAACGAATGTATGGGAGCGGTTGGACGTAGACATGTCCGAAAAAAAAGAGTAAAATTATGCCAAACTAATGATGCAATCTTATTCGATTACTTAATGCCTTCATAACTTGTGGTGATGAATTTCTTCATAACTCCCATATTTCGGGAGTAATTTGAGAAAATGTGAAATTTTACTATGAAAATGAGTGTATCGAGCTCTCTCCCTCCTGATTCCGGGCTTGTTTCAAGTAGCGGTCTCTAATATCATAATGCTAATACTAAGAGCTATATTTAATACTAAGACACATAGTGCGCCAAATGTGCACTTTCTGGGATAAAGAGTGATGTTTATTTTATAACACAATTTTTTTATTTTTTGTTTATTTTGTTGATTAAAACCGTTTTTCTAAAGGTTTACCTTATTACAATAACATTTCTGAGCAGCCAATTAGAGAAGATATAAGCTAATTAGGATATATAATTAGGGACTTAAGGTTTACATATAAAACTGATGCACTAATGATTACTGATAAGAACATTGCTATTATTTAATTACTAAATGGCTCTTAATACACTAATTTAGCATGCATCATTTACTAATTATCACAATAACTAATTACCTTGCAATATTTAACAAAGGATACCTGGGATACCTGGATTTTATATAAATAGGTCACTATTAGTAACTTTAAAATCAGTGTTGATTTACACCTCGTTGTATCCAAGCTAATCTCGCAATGTATTTTCCAAATTTTAATACAAATCTTGATATTCACGTTGCTTTATGCGCACGCGCACATAAAGATTTACGCGACTTTAACTATTTGTTCAGTGTTTTAAAAGATAACAGTTGTGTTCAGTTATGTGAAAGTGCTGAAACAAGTTTAAAAGACTGGTGTCGTCGATTTTGCTACCGCATTTATGCAAAATGGACACAGTCTGGAAGAAGCACAGATAAGTTTCGGAAGAAACATGAGATTTGGCTACAGGCTGCAATTCAATGGCCGGAATTACAGAATGAAAATATGGAACCTTCTACAGAAAATATAAGTGACGTCATCGAGCCCATAATTTCTCCTGCTAAATCTGATGCTTCAACTTGTACACATCCTAGTCCTCGTAAATCTTTTGAGGACCTTAGTAACCGGCAAAAAAGAAGACGCACTGAAGATAGTCTTTCATGCAGCAGTAGCAGCGCTGAAATTATGTTTTCGGCCGAAAGGGCGCTTCAAAAGGCAGGACAAAGCGATACAGCTTATGTTATGAAATACTTGACGGAGAATCCAGAAGAGGCCTCAAAAATCAAAGCCTTCATTGAAGGTAAATCAATTCAGGTACGGGAAATATCCCCTTTGAAGGCATTGGCTCTTTATGTATCGATGAACTTATCGAAATGGCGCTATAACACTCTTCGGGATTTCAACACTCAAGAAGGAGCTCTTCAATACCCGAGTTACTACATGTTGGTTAAAGAAAAAATTAAGTGCTATCCGGCCAAAGAAGATCTCACAGTTACAGAGAGCTCTGCAAAAATCAAATTACAAGCCTTGATGGATTTAACCTCAAGAAGACTTATTAGGTCGTTAGAAACCCCTGTTGATCCCAATCAACAGCTCGTATTGACCAGCAAATGGGGTTTTGACGGATCATCTAGCCAAAGCATTTATCATCAAAGGACGAGTGAAGATGAGCAAATCGATCTTGCTAGTAATTTTATGATTAGTCTTGTACCACTGCGGCTCGTCTCAAAAGGTGTAACAATTTGGGAAAACGAGCGACCATCTTCCACTTCATTTTGCCGGCCAATATTGTTTAAGTTTATAAAGGAAACCAAAGAAAATGTGCAGAGAGAGATGGCTGAAATCGAAGCAGAGATTGAAGCCTTAACTCCATCCACCATCACTGATGGAATTAGTGTCAAACACCAACTGCTGTTGACAATGATTGATGGTAAAATTCATTCCATTATATCCAATACAGCAGCTTCAGTGTGTGACATATGCAAGGCTTGTCCTAAAGAAATGAATAATTTAGAGTTAATCAAAGATAAACACGCAAACGAGGACATGTATAAATATAGCTTAAGCACCCTTCACGCTTGGATTCGCTCAATGGAATGCTTATTACACATTTCCTACAAATTAGACATAAAATCATGGCAAGTAAGGGGTGATATAGCAAAAAGGCAAGTTGATGACAGGAAGAAAAGAGTTCAAGAGGCTGTAAGAAGAGAAACGGGCTTACTTCTCGATGTTGTGAAACAAGGCAGTGGATCCACCAACAATGGCAACTCGGCAAGGAGATTTTTTGAAAACTACACTAAATCTGCTGAACTGACCGGAATAGATGCTATGCTTTTAAGAAAAATCTGTGTGATCTTGCAGTGTATTTCATCAGGAGAGAAGATCAACGTAACTAAATTCCGAGAGTTCTGCTTTGATACTGCTAAGCTTTACGTGGAGTTATACCCATGGTATTATATGCCTTCTTCACTTCATAAAATTTGAATGCATGGGCCAGACATAGTTCAGAACATGTCAATTGTGCCCATTGGTTTTCTATCCGAAGAGGCATCTGAGGCTAGAAATAAAGATTTTAGAAAATATAGAGAGGGGCATTCTCGAAAGCATAGCAGTATCTCATGCAATGAAGATATTATGCACAATCTTTTACTGTCTTCTGATCCACTTGTTACAAGTATCCGTCCAAAAGGAAATAAGTTTGTAAAAAAATCTTCTTTTAAGGAATTTTATGAGCTTACGGATTCTGAGAAAAGTGATATCGAATTTGTTAACATAAATGATTTAGCGGACATCGATTCTGAATTTGAATTAATTGATGATGATGATGATGACGAAGATAATTAAATGATGTTATTGTTTTAAAATGTGTAACTTAGTAAATTAGAGCTTACATCTTAATTATTTATTGTACTTTTAATGAAACTAGGTAATTTATTATCAACTTACTTAAAAGTCATACTCTCATCAGTTCTTGTGAATATTTTTGTTAATATATATTTCTGTATATATATAATATATTTATAGACCTCTTAATAAGTCTGTCTGCGGTTTAAAGTAAATACAAATGGGGAAAAAACGTTTTTTTTTTTAAATTTTCATTTCCTTTTATCCCAGAAAGTGCACATTTGGCGCACTATGTGTCTTAGTATTAAATATAGCTCTTAGTAATAGCATTACGATATTAGAGACCGCTACTTGAAACAAGCCCGGAATCAGGAGGGAGAGAGCTCGATACACTCATTTTCATAGTAAAATTTCACATTTTCTCAAATTACTCCCGAAATATGGGAGTTATGAAGAAATTCATCACCACAATTTATGAAGGCATTAAGTAATCGAATAAGATGGCATCATTAGTTTGTCATAATTTTACTCTTATTTTTCGGACATGTCTACGTCCAACCGCTCCCATACATTCGTTCCACTGTGCGTCCTTAATAAACTTAAAACAAAAAGTGTTGGCGGAATATAATTTATATTGATACAGGTTGTTCCCAATTTTTTTTTTATTGATAGTTTTTATTCATATATTTTTGTTTCATATTGTTATGTATTATGTTTTTTTTTTACTATTAAACTATATTCAATTATAGTATATATTTTAATTCACTTATATATTAGATATTTTGTAAGAAATGTTGCTTTAATTTGTACTTTATGTTTTTACTAGCTTTTACCCGCAGCTTCGCCCGCGTCTGAAGTTATGGTCTGAAATTATTCCATGAAAACGTACTACCAGGATTCATTTATCCTATGTATGTGTTAATCTAGGTTATTAACTATCTGTGCGCCAAATTTCATCCAAAGTAATTTTCAATCTGTGTCTTTTAAAGAATTCATTTAAATGATATGATGTCATGGCATATTTTTATTAAAAATATATGCCTAATTTAAATAACATGTTTTATGGGATAAGAATTATTAATATACCGGTAAAAATAGCTTAATAGCTATAGCGGAAATAATGATGAACCTTTTATCTAATTCTGAAAGATAAAAATGGTTGCTGTGGGTCATCTTGAGAAGATTGACTTATGATATTGCGGACTTTTTTGTTGAACTTTTAAGATGTACAATCCTGTAGAACATTGATTTGATGTATCTCTTACGGTTTACGCGGCGTACGCCGGTAAACCTCTCAGTTGGCATGACTTCTTCTGACACCTTCAACGATAATTTAAGCCAATTTACACAAAATGTTAATGTTAACCTTCCTCATGAATCATTTCGTCCATTTGTAAAAACCGTTTGAAAATCCGTTCAGTAGTTTTTGAGTTTATCGCGTTCACACACACAGACTGACGCGGTGGGGGACTTTGTTTTATTATACGAGTAATGTAAGGATGTAATGATAAGTTATTTTTAATTTTGTTTAAACACCTCTCCCATTGTTTTTAATTTTATCGTTACTGCGGCAGCAATATTTTGCACTATTGAAGATGGTTCCGCCAACGGCATTAATAAAATTAATAAAACCGACTTCATCGATTTAATGATCTCCGTATATTTAAGGCGCTGACAAGACCCAATTGACCAAAATAGGCTTTTCTTAAGAAAAAAAATTGCCAAATCAGAAAAAATACATGTTAATTTTGAACATATTTCCCAGAACTTGGTTGTTACCGAAACACGTTTTGAAAAAAAATCTCGATACAAACTAACGTTAAACTAACCTCTTACCTTGAGTTAAAATATCTGCATTAAATATCAACTTACTCGTATGTTACGTATTTAATTATTAACAAGAACGTCTTATTTGAATGCAGAACTTGGTTGTTTTTTATTTTCGATTACAATCTGACAGTGACCGCGGTTTAGGTGTTAATAATCCTTAATAAATTACACCACTTGCACCTTAATAAACCCTCAATGATTTAAGTATTTGATTAACCTGTTAAGCCTCGCGCAACACCGATTCTTGTTTCGCATTAGCTGTCCTTGACCAATAAATTAATAAGGTGAGTTATTTTGTATACTTTGATGATCTGATGAAGTAATAACAGCCGCAAGGGTCGATGGATCAGGTTAAACTACGCTTGCCGCGGTTGGTCCGTGGATGGGTGACTATCTTTACATACCAAGACCCGTCCGTGCCTCGGAAAGCACTTTAAGCCGTTGGTCCCGGCTGTCATTTGTAGATCTTTGACAGTCGTTACGGGTCGTCAGAAGCTCGAAAGTCTGACAACCAGTCTTACCAAGGGGTATCGTGTTACCCAGTAACTGGGTTGTGGAGGTCAGATAGGCAGTCGCTCCATGTAAAATACTGGTATTCAGCTGTATCCGGTAAGACTGGAAGCCGACCCCAACTTAGTTGACAAAAGGCAGGCAGATGATGAAGAACTCTTGCCGTGTGAATGTTTGTATACTTTGGAAGTAACTTAACGTATTAATTTCATTATTATTTATAATTTTTATTTTCTTAAGATTTTCATTAAAAAAATGTTCTTTTAATAGGTAGTGTAAATGTAGTTTTTTCATAGAATTCAAATAATATGCGGTAGTCATTTTTGTACTTCTGCTTAATGTTGTACGGGACAACTTTGTTCAAGGCAAGTATTTTATGTCCTACCATAGTTGGACAGACCATAGGTCCCGTTGATTCGGCCAGGGCTTTGTAAAGCATTAACTGTGTTTGATATGGAATTTTGGAAATTAAAATAGATATTTTAGTTAGTATACATCTCAATGATGTGCTCGTTCCAATTAAGTCAGCTATCAATGGTAAGTCCTAGGTATGTATGACTATCTAGGAATCTACATGGAGGCAGCAAGTCTTGGCTAATTTATTATGGCAGTTATCATGCAAACACTGGCAGTGAGCTGTTAGTTTAGGCAAGGAAGTGCTTCTATTTTAACTGGAACTGGTACACATTAATTTGGTCTTATTAGCGTTTAATACTAAACCAGCGTCATGGGACCACTTAGTTAGCAAATCAAAGTCCTCTTGTAGTTGCTTTTGTGCATCACTTGTGTCGTCGGCGAATTGATAAATCGCGCACATTTACAGGGCATTTTTTTTTATAAATGTATTTATTATTTTGTATGACAGAATTAAAATAATATGTACATAAAAACAAATAAACCTAATTAATTAATAAAAATAACATAACTAGAACTATAGACAAACTAAAATAGGTCGTCGAAAAATTCATCACCATCGCTGTCGACTGGTAATGTACCCAAGAGACTGGCGGCATTGTCGCTTAGCGCGGCACGCGAACATTAACGGACGGCAAGTATTTATTTCCATGGAATGTGGGCAGGCCTTTAGTGTGGGATGCAACGTGTGTCGATACTCTTGCGCCGTCTCATCTTCCTGGCTCAGCGTGCTGTGCTGGCGCTGCTGCTGCGGCTGAGAACCTCAAACGGCGTAAGTATAATAACCTTATTGGTGATTATATCTTCGAGCCGTTTGGGGTTGAAACCCTTGGGCCATGGGGTCAGTGCGCAGGTGGCCTTTTTAAGGAAATCTCTAAACGGCTGGGTGACATTTCCCGTGACGCAAGGGCTGGCTTCTACCATGGCCAGAGGCTAAGCATTGCCATACAACATGGCAGTGCCGCCAGTCTCAAGGCTATTAACTTAAGTGAGGTAGTGCTGGTGGCCCAACGATGAGTTGCTCATTAGACTTTGACCATATATTGTCTGTCATCAAGATAGTTTCTGCACGAATGAAGTAGTTTGCCTCTAATTCCGCTGTCATGAAGATAACCGGCCATGTTTGAGCGTGTCGAATGCCTTGCTCAAATACTAGTAGAACGTGTTTTTTTTTCATCTCAGTTTTTATGAATACTTTCTGTGAACGTTGATAGCAGCTATATGGGATTATTTTTTGGTGGAAAGCCATATTATTTATCTGTTAGTATTCTGTTTTTTTTCATAGAATTCGTGTATTTTTTTACAAATATATAGTAATAGTTTTATACTTATTGTAATACAGACTGCTTCCATTTTTGTGAATCAGTCTGACAATCCTTGTTTCAAGTGTAGATGGATACTTGCTTATTGTTCGTATGTATAGTTAATTAAGTTAAAAATAACTGGTGATGTTTCCATTTCAGTTACTGATCAGCAGTGGCGCCTGGTCATGTTTCTTCATGCTGGGTCTCTGCACTGGGTCTCCAACAGTGCTGATTCCTCAACTCCGGAGAGAAGCCAACTCCACTGAAGCTGTCAGTCCGGAGATGGCTTCCTGGTTACGTAGGTATTTTCAGTAACTATTCATTCAAACTAGATAATATGACCGGAAAGGAAGCAAATTTCGTCTATTGGAACAATAAAAAAAACTTTACATATCCACAACATAAAAAGAACGCAAAGAAAAAAAAAACAAAATGAAAACACTGGATTTTCTTTTAAATCTTTTCTTTCTTCATGAGTGGTAATGGCCTAGTAATAATGGCCAGACTCTCTGCTCTAACCACGGTGATGGCAAATATCGTCGGTGATATTCTGAAACCGCGGAACTAACAGTGTTTAAAACCGCTTATTTACAAAAGCAGCGAAATCGAGATTTCGAATTTTCTAATTCATTAATATATATTTTACATAAGTAATGCCTACAATATTAAGAGGAATTTATCAATTTAAAAGTTTAAACAATAGAAAGTCAAGTGGTTTAGTAAATATTACGTTTTTCCTCGTTCTTGTAAAATTTACTGCACCTACCTTACGCGGTTTTAAACACTGTTAGTTCCGCGGTTTCAGAATATCACCGACGATATGGTGAATCCGCTCGATCCCACCAACATTATCTGATCTATTCTGTAATAATCTTATGGTAAAAACTTGCGTGAAGGTCATTCCACCTGATGCTAGGGATCACAGACAAGTATCAAGGATTGATACTATTACCAGCTCACTGCATCGAAGTTTTCACGGTGAGATTTTTAGAGAGAAAGGTTGACTGGTAGAAAATGCCTACGGCATTAAAGCCGCCTCTGTACATTTGTGTGCTTAAAGTATTAAATAAATAAATAGATCGCCCATGGAATGGCAGGTCACTTGAAGCAACTTCACCTAAGTTTTTTACCGAAAAGACCGGCTATTCCTTACAATATGTTGATTTATTGATCACACAATGTTGTGCAACTTTTATCAGTTTCATTCAAATATTTTAAAGTAAAAAATATTTTAAAACTAAATTCTGCCCGAAAATTTTTCCGCTTATAATTTATTTTTTAACTTAAATTATATCCTGTGACACTCAGCAATACTGTAGCTTTCTACTAGTGTAAGAATTTTCGGAATCAGATCTGTGATCCTGAAGATTACCCCCTGCATACTTACTCATAAATTTTACTTATTTATTGTAATATATACCTACAATAGATTCATTTATTCAAATATATACTTGAAAAACACATAGTTTTGGCTCAAATGTCACACAGGTTATTTTTATTATTGTGTCTCAAATGTCATACAGATTATTTTTATCATTGTGTAACCTTTTGGGTATTAACATATGCATGTTATGCAATAACAGTATAAAAAACCTGTTACTAACTAGTGGTGATGGTTATGTTACGAGTATCATATGCATGTCTACAATAAGGAAAATTTTTTTTTTTGAAAAATTAAGCAAACCTGTTTAAATAAACCCGTGATCTACTTTTAAAGTTGTCTGTTTATTAAGTATCCGCGATACATATAATAACAAAGGAATCTCTAATTTGCAATTACTTTATGAGTTAATATTCTGTTTCCAGCTGCCGTGTTCAGCTACAGTGGGTTACCTTGGGTCATCATCCTGCCCATCTTAGTGGCACTTGTGGGCAGGAAGATCACCCACAGCGTCGTCTGCGTTTCCACATTCATCGGGTTCATGATCTTCTATAACAGCAATGACGTCTACATGATCCTCATCAGCGAAATCTTCCAAGGAGTTGTCACTGCTTCATATCTCACCATTGCCATTGTCATCATCACGGAGTATACATCAGCAAAAAACAGAGGTCTCTTCTTGACCATCAAATCTGCAACATTCTTTTGGGGTATACTAGCCTCAAATCTTATAGGAACTTTCTTCCATTGGAAGAAGATAGCCGTATTTGGATTAATCTGTTCTGTATACAGTTTAGGCACAGTATATTTTTGGCCAGAATCTCCACTGTGGTTGGCAACAAAAGGGCGCTTTGAAGAGTGCGCAAGAGCCCATAGATGGCTAAAAGGTTCATCAATGTGTTCTGAAAAGGAACTCGATAAACTTATAAATGATCATCAAAATGATAGCCGTAAAATATCTATAAGAAACCAAGTTATGAAGTCTCTTAAAGTAGTGGTTAAGAAAGAATTTTACAAACCTGTGATGTTGTCTGTGTTATTGATGGCATTGTATATATTTTCCGGGAAATTAGTATGTACAGTGTACGCTATAGACATACTAAAGAAAATAACTAATAATGAGTCTACTGCTTATGCTGGTATGTTAATATTGGATGCAGTGACTGTTTCAACTATGTATGTAGGATGTGCTTTATCAAAAGCATTCAAAAGACGTAGTTTACTACTTACCTCTTCATCTATTGCAATTGCATTTTTGTTTTTACTGTCTCTATATCTGTATTTAGTAAAAGCTTCAGTAGTACCAGAAAACAAGTATTTATCAGTTTTATTGTTAATATGTTATTCAGTAGCCATCAGTTGTGGACCAATGATTCTATCTACAACTATATGTGGTGAATTAATATCTACAGATTGTAGAAGTTTATCTATGTGTACTATAGCGTTATCTTGCAAGATGATGTTTGGTACGTTTTTAAAAGTCTGTCCTCACGTTTTTAAAGCTTTAGGAATGCATGGTACTTTTCTATTGTTTGCTTTATCTTCATCCGTATGTTTGGTTTTGATATATTTTTATTTACCTGAAACTAAAGATATCAGTTTGCAGGAGATTTCTGATTGTATAAAGGGGTTGACACCTGTAGAAGAGGCTAAGGAATTGATTCCTATTGTGTCTAAAGATGTGACTATTGTTCCTAATAACAAAAGAAGAAGAGTCACTGAATAAATTGTTGATCTTAGTAAAATCATCAAATTTTAGGCAGGAAAAGCGTTTTATTCCTTAAATATGATTTACTTAAGTTTACTTATGCAATACAATCTAAGGAACAAGATTCTATTTACATTGTATTACATATTTACATATATTTTAGACAGGACAAGCGTTTCATTCCTTAAATATGATTTACTTAAGTTTACTTATGCAATACAATCTAAGGAACAAGATTCTATTTACATTGTATTGAGTTATCGAATAAGTCATTATAACGTAAGTTTTAGCAGGCGTTTCAAAACCATTTGCTTGTTTTGCAAATAAATGTTAACGATTAACTATGACGGAATAGAATATATAGATACTTAAACGTTGTGTGTAAATGATTTCGTAAGACTTTTATTTTTAGATAAACTAAATAGGAACAATAAAACCATCATATTTTTTTATTGCAATGACACTGAATAACTGAATACTGCACCTCACATAAATGGATTTTAAAAGTTAGATAAACAACCCTTAGGCCACCATTCATTGTCCTTCATATTATGGGGAAAAAATCCGCAGATAACGAAAAATTTTCCAAATTTATAGCTCGCGGCGCTGTCGCTCCGCTTGGGTCGTCGGTTCAATGCCCGGGTTATCTTTCAAAGAGAAGTGTTCCTTTTCCGTTTATTAATTAGATTTCAACGGAAATTAAGAAATGGAAAAGCGCAGTTTTTGTCGTTTTTCTGGTATGTTTCTGCGAAGATCGCTAATTATGTTCTGAGATGTTTTGTGAATGATAATTTTTAATTATTATGCTGTTTTAAAATCGTCAAAATATAGTAGTTGTTCAATTCAATTACACATTTGCTTGAAGCTCTGCCTCTTTCTTAATGCATATTTTTTATGCGACTATCTATCTTCTTATCTCTTCTGCTCGACTTCTATAATATTAGGTCAAGTTATGGTGCGGATTCCTGCGGCCTTCACAAGGTCATCGGCAATCTGTTATGTGAGCAATGTTCCCTGCCCATTGCCACTAAATTTTATTAATTCTGCGGGCTGTGTCGGTTACCTTGGTTCTCCTGCGAATCTCTTCTCACTGGATGTGGGAAACACCGAACCGGTCGAAGTGGCGGTGCTTGAGGGAGGTCTATGTCCCGCAATCGACGTCTTTCGGCTGAAAGGATGATGACGATGGTTAAAAGATTTACCAGTCAGCAGTTGACAGGGCAGTTGACTGCCGAAGTTCAAACGTGACTGGTGAACGTACAGTAGCTACTGTCATTCACTCACTAGAGGCATCAAGTGCCCTTCCATAATTATTTGCAGGGTAGGTCAAGGTGACGGTTAATAGATGCTGTTAAAATCGAAATCAAAAGTTATTTATTAGAGATGGGCCGAATATGGTTTGAACCGAATCTGAACTTCGGCCGAACATTCGGTTAAAATGAAAAGAACCGAATCCGAACTTCGGTTCAAGAGCTATATACAGATATCTCAATGAAGTTCTGCAACTCAAAGACCTATGTCCATATGGCTGGTGGGCTAAGAATAAAGACAAGTTCCCTAACATGAGTTGTTTGGCTCGAATATATTTATCGTCTCCTAGAAGCTCTGTATATTCTGAGCGACATTTTTAGCAGGCAGGAAACGTATACGAAAAAAAACCTAACAAACTTCTGCCAGATAAGGCAGAGTCTTTGGTGTTTTTGCACCATAACCTGCATCTAGTAAATTTTAAATATTAGTGAGTAGAGAGATGAGAAAAGTTTGTTTAATTTGATTGTTGAAAAAAATACCCTTTAATTGTAATAAAAAAATACTTGATGTGCAATGCATGTTTAGTTTGTGAAATTGTGAATCAAAAACGTGATTTTTTTATTCAATTTACGAATTGAAATGCAGATGTTTTTTAGAAGAATACAAAGCTTGTTTTATTTTTGTAATAGTAGTTACCAATGTCTAATTTTTATGTCAAATTATATAGGCAGAGATTTCAAGACTAAAAAGAACTGATTTAATTTAAGGTTTACATAAACAATGTTCCTAACTAAAGTAAATGACCATGAGTGAGTAAAAGACATAATGTTATTTTACAGTAACGCTATTCTAATTCGAGAAAGTGAAAGTAGGTATTATTTTTCTTGTGCCGAATGTTCGGCATCTGAACCGAATTTCGGCCGAATGACGAAGTTCGGTTCAAGCTGCCGAAATTCGGTTAAACCGAATGTGAACCGAATTTCGGCCCATCCCAGTTGTTTATTCAAATTAGGCAGAGAATCAACACTTTTTTAACGTCAAAATTACATAAGGCAGCCCTTTAGCTAGTAAGAAGCAGTGGCCCAACAAACTCCCCAACATCACAACTAAGTTTAACTCAGTGTCACTTCCCTTTTCGTCTAATATTAACCTGCTATAATAGTTCAGGGTAAGGCCCTTGACCTCTGCAATTATTTATTTGAACTAATTCCTGCCATCACTAACGAAGTCGTCTATCCAAATGTACTTTTAATTAACTAGCTGATGAAAGAAATCACATGACAAACCGATATATCATGAAATACGTGCCATTTCTTAATTGTGCAGAAGTTAGTTATGATTTGATGCGTGTCTTCATTGCTATAACGAGTCTAATGTTGATCGCTATCGATTTCAAACGGTCTGCTCTTGATTCGGCTGTTTTTGATTGGGTATCAGGGAGCTAGGGGGCTTTTGCCAAACTTAAGGGGCTCGCAGAACAGATTACCGATAGAGCCCAAAGATTCTTGAGTGGAGCGGCATACCGGAAGCGTTGGAAGGTCTCCGACAAGGTAGAACAATGACCTTGTGATGGCCGTAGGAATCAGCTGGATGTGAGAAACACAGAACGGCTTGGGGGATACCAATGGTCAGCATTGGACGTCTTTCAGCTGAAATGATGACGATGATGCCAGGGTGCTACAGAGACACACACTCTTATATCCAGTCTTCTTCATGCCTTGTTTCAGGTAAATCAATTTCAAGCAATGTGTCATGCAATTTTATACCTTGGTGCACCCATTTTACACTACCACTGTACTGTTTGCGAAATAAAATTAATGTTTGGGATTAAAATCGATACATATGCGATTAGTTAGTGATTCTCGATATTCTATCAAATATTCATTGGATTGTTGTCGGAAAATTGGAAATAAGTAAGCTTAATTAAACCAAATGCACTTGAAAGGTAGAAGGTACCTGTAAAATGCAGACCTATTCAATAGCTGTAGTCGGAAAATCTCTGCAAGTTTTGATAAATATCCTGCGACATATATATTGGGTAAAATAGATTATTACTGACCTCCTTAATTCAAGAAATACAAATCACAATCCGAAAACTAAAATGCCTAAAACAGACTCTTCCCCAAACACCCCATTCCCAAACCAGTACCACTCCTTAGGCCCACTATCAATAAAACGCCACGCGGCACTGTCGTGTTCACTGATGCATTTTCTATTATTAGATCCAGTTGATCATATGCTATCAACGAGGTATTGACCATCTCTAAAAATAGCGGTGATCGCAGCATGCACGTTACTCAATGAATCGATTGCTCCTGAATGGGGTTGTGACTTGTCGTGATTCCTGAACGATTTGTAACAGTCATATGAATAAATGCTGGTATGTAGAACGTTGTTGTGTTTTTGTTTTATAGACGACTTTTTTTTTTTTTTTTGAGGGTGGGAAATCATCAAATAACTTCTCCCGCTCTGGGCGGAGCGGGAGGGTGTGTCAGACTCTTACTGACTAAAACCCACCCGTATTCCTTCCTGTTGCCTGTGTTGCGGGGGCCTCGGTGACCCATAAGTACCTTCCCGCGACCCCGGCAGGCATCGGCCCTAGTGGACCCCTACTTTTGTGCTGACGACATCTCTTTGAGGCGCGCGTGGAATACGACGCGCCGTCGACCCGGGCCTGGTCCTTACCGGACGGTGAGCTACCCATTGCTCACCGTCCGCAAGCCCACGCCTACGGTGGCTGGAAATCCGCCCGAGATTCCCGACGCCCAGGGCGTCTCCTGCGGCGGCTAGGGGCGAGAGGGCGCGAAACGTGCCTTTCCCTCAACCGTCCCGCCTCCTCCTTCGCGAGCATTACTGCTTCGCAGAAGGAGGTGATGGCTGCCCATGCCCTCTCGCTCCGTACCATGGCCTGAACCAGGGCCGGACGCGAGAAGTCTCTGCCGCCGATCGCCTCCACGAGGACACGGCGGTGCTCTGCCCAAGCCGGGCAGACCTCCACCGTATGCTCCACCGTGTCCTCCGGGCGATCCACACAGTGGTGACACCCGGATAGACGACTCTTGAGAGTCACTTCAGAAACCAACTCTGTGCTGTACAAATCTGCTGCTGTTGCTGTCATGATAATCAGCTGTTGATGCTAGTGATTGTCAGCTTACTTAAAGATCACTTCATCTAACTTTTCACGGTGAGATTTTGACAAAATCGATCGGCTGATCTATATGGATATTGAATTTCAATAGAGTTTGGGAGATATTTCATTTTCTTCTATGCTTTAATTCCAGTTGAATCTTAATTGACGCCGATGATTTTTCATCTAATTGTCATTCTCCTGGACTTATCCTAATCTGTTTGAGGTCGGTGCGGCATGTCATCGGCTTCCATTATTTTAGTCGTCATCTCAGTGGTCATCCCCACTATAGCCATGTCATCTTGCAATTTCACACTATTCATCCAACGTTTCTTTGATCGATGTTTATTTTATAGCCATCCTTTTAAACTCAAAACTTTTCATAAGAGATCGTTGAAACTTTTCATATTTATTTATTTCCTTTGGAATACTTACAGCTTAACAAAATAGACTAAGAAATTAAAAATGTGACTGACAGCCAATTACACAGGGCCATTATTAGGACTTGTTGTTTTTATTTTAATTTTACTTTGTTTTTTTTATGTTTCTATGAGTGTTTTTTTAGTTTAATGTGTGATCTCCTGTGCGAGTGCCCAATAAATACTTTTTCATTCTTTCTTTCTTTACAAGTCTTCGCATATAATTAACAGAATAAATTATTATTCTGTTACTTATAATAAAATATCATTAATTATGTATATTAATATAATATAATTAACAGCACAGTACTGCCAACAAAAACAATAAACGGCCAAAGCCAAAACTATACATATTAATATAATCTATACTAATATTACCTATAAAGTGAAAAGATTTTTTGTTTGTTTGTACCGAATAAGCTCCGAAACTATTGGACCGATTTTAACCATTTTTCACCAATAGAAAGTTAAATTATCACGAAGTAACATAAGCTATATTTTATTTTCAAAAAAATAAGAGATCTCTACGAAAATTACAACAACGTAACCCAAGGCATCAAAAATTTGCCTGTAAAAGTCACTATTTAGCGTGCGCTGCGAAAACTATTAATGATACATAAAACAATGTACTACATATTTATAGTACTCATAATTAACCACAAAACGTCCTTGAGGCTATATGTCGAACTAATATACTTAAGTCACATTAACCGTTTTTTTTGTTCAAATTAGTCAAAAGTACTCATTTATAGTTTAATAACCTGGATTGATACATTCATTTATCCTTGATTTACTACTTTTAATCCTGGTAGTAAGTTCCCGTGGGATATTTTGCGACATCTAGGCGGGCAAAAGTTAGTCTTAGATATTTTCACAGGAACTTTTCATGAACGTCTGAACTTATTTTAATGTTGATAACCTAATACTTACCGATTAATATGTTTAACACATTAGGCACTCAAAGACGTTAGGTATCTACCTATAACCATCGTTTCAAATATGCTTTTCTGTCATTGAAAACAAGCCATATTTAAGTATAACAGGGCTCAACTAGTTTTTATCATGATAAATGATTTTATTTCTGTAAGTAGTACAAACACGTTTAGACTAGATGAGGTCGGCGTTTCCTATCTGATTACTCTGAGAAGAAAGGCCGAAACAAACTCAGAGGTCACAGTCAAAAGTCCAGACATAATCTTGGTCAGATCATGGGAAGACCACGTAGATTGGTGTCTGAAATGGTCTTTTGATGAAAGAACCACACAGATTGAGTGGACCTGTCCAGTCAGTGCACACATTTGTCAGTAGTTGTGCAGCTCAACTCAGAACTTAAGGAGCTCAACGATTCAACGAACAATACCAAAGAAAGGACATTTGGGTAGGCTGCAAAAAATATATAAACTGCCAGACCAAGATTAAAACTAACTGTAAAAAAATAAAAATAAAAACAATGACCAAGTAAATTTGGCTAGGTCGCACAAAAATACTCAAACTGCCAGACCATGTTAAAAACTAACTGAGAATAAAACAAAATTAAACATACGTATATCAGTCTTACGACCTTTACATGGCTTAGTGAGAAAGAAAGAAAAATTGGTTTTATTTGTTACAGAAACACGTGAATAAAAAAGATAATTAACTCGAGTGATAAATGTTAAATGATTGTATAACTGTAACTAGGTGTTGTGCAAACACTTTTACACGTCAATCATATTTTAAAAAAAACTATATGAGGTCAGCGTTTCCTATCTGACTACTCTGAGAAGAAAGGCCGAAACAAAGAACTATACAGAATGAGTACACCAATCCAGTCAGTGCACGTATTTGGCAGTAACCGTATAGCTCAACTCAGAACTAAAGGAGCTCAACGATTCGACGAACAATACCAAAGAAAGGACATTTGGGTAGGCTGCAAAAAATACATAAACTGCCAGACCAAGATTAAAACTAACTGTAAAAAAATAAAAATAAAAACAATGACCAAGTAAATAGTGAGTAATAAGAAAAACAAAATAATAATAATAATCTTTATTTCCAGTTTACAATTTTAGATTTACCACTTGGTTTAACATGATTAATATTGCCATATGAATTTTAGATTAATTTAGGGTTATAAACCTCTGACACCCAAGCTAAGATCAAACTTGTGTATGGGTGTCAGGGTTCTCAAGTTAAACCATCTGGATCAGCAAAAAACCGTAATTTCACAGTGTAGGATTTATAGACAGAAAATAAAGAAAATGAAGATCTTATACACAACTAAAATAAACAAATTAGGAGAAAACCATTTGAAAAGTGTGTTGCGTGTGTAATAGACCTATAATCACAAGCACAAAACAAAAATAGTCGGCAGTTGCACGTCATGACTGTGACAAGCAGGTATCCACTCAGCATGATGACCCATGAGCTATAGGGGACCGCGCACAGCGCTGATTTTCAGTGGTCACCCGAAAGTGACGTACGGAAACCAAGTCAGGTTTAAAGATTTTTACATAAACAGGTAAATAATAAAGAAAAGTCATACCTACATATACTTACCTTCTTCGGATATCGCTAAAAACCAGCGCTGGGGCTCTGTGTCGCATAGGGTTGCAGCATTATGCTGAGCAATGGCCGGTTTACGTCGATGCGATGCATTTTTTCCCCCAACTTGTTCTGTTTTGTATTCGTGTTCCTGCTTGGCCTCATGTTTACCGCAAATAAACGTAAGTATTCTTATTTATTTCTTCTTACTTTTCGTCAATCGTTTCTCACAATTCTTCACAAAACCATATTTCCTCCAAAGCCACAAAAAAGCAGCCAATGATCAAACTAATTTCGAACTGGGTCACATTTATAACATAGTTTGCTACTTTGTTCACACACCAATTATTTCGTGTTTGGGCTCTGAGTCATATCAATTGATTTAGAGCTAAATAATTCGATTGATGCCTTTATGGATGTATGGGAACGGGGAGACGGTTCAAGGACTTTTTCTGGTGTAAATTTTATAGGTTTTAATTCTATTGTTTTATTTTTGTCGGTCAGTTTAGTATTGACATTTTTGAACACGTATCTTCATGGCACTCATCATCTGCCTAGCCTTTTTCAACTATGTTGGGGTCGGTTCCCTATCTTATCGAATACAGCTGAATACCAGTATTTTATATAGAGCGACTGCCTATTTACTACCTCCACAACCCGAAAACTGGGTAACACGATACCCCTTGGCAAGACTGGTTGTCAGACTTTTGAGATTCTAACTATCCGTATCGACTGTCAAAGAACTCAAACTCAAACTCAAAGCATTTATTTCAATTAAACCATTTACAGGCACTTTTGAATTGTCAAGGAGTCGGTCAGTTAGAAATATGAAGCTAGTTGCCCATTCCAAAGCGTAGTAGGTACCTATGGAGAAGAACGGGCAAGAAACTCCATGGACACTCTTTTAAATTAAATTGATACTTAAAGATTAGTACAAAAATAATGTTGAAATTATAACCAAATGTGAGGACGATGTAAAATAAAAAACGCGTCCTTAATAGAAAGAGAAACAAAAACAATTTCTAAATAAAATAATTACAAATAAGCCGAGGACGCTAAGAGGTGACCAGCTTAACGTGCTTTCAGAGGCACGGGGGGGTCTCGGTATGTAATGGAATGTCACACACTCACAAACTGACCTGGGCAAGCGTTGTTTAACCTTGAAGATCGACCCTACATCATCATCATCTGCCTAGTCTTTTCCCAACTATGTTGGTATCGGCTTCGCAGATCGACCCTTGCGGCTGTTATTATCTTCATGACACTGTTAAACATTTTCCTTAAGATTCAATTGTGTCAATAATGTTATGTGATACGTGAGCTATGGAAACGTGGGATTTTGAAAATGTTATTATTGTATAAAAGTAAACGAAACAAAATGAGTATGTAAGGATCGTAGCAGGTGGCGTTCTATGGTTTCTGCCTACCTCCATGAGAAAAAAGCGTGAGTGTATGTAAATATTGCTACTTGTAAGTACCTACCTTTCTAAGTAACTATGTAGGAGTTAGATTTTAAAAAGCGATTGTTGAAATAACGACATAGGTATTGAAAAAATATTCCAGCCTACATTTTATAAAACAAAAAATATCATTTGACTTTAAAATAACAAAACTAGTAGCTATTAAATAATACATCAATGACAAAAAATCAGACAAGTGCGAGTTGAACTCGCGTGGTGAGGGTTCCGTACAATGAATATGTTATATACCGTGTTTTTTATCCCAAGATATTATTTATCGCAAGAACGAACTTAATATTGTAGTTTAAAACATATACATTCCAACTGCAAATATGTACATAAAATATTGAGAGATTTACCATGTTATTTTAACACCATAGACTTCTGAAAGGTTTTCGTTAATATGTGAAGGACTATTTTCTGTATTTTTTTCAACATTTTAGGCTCAGTAGTTTCGGAGACAATGGTAAATTTTCATCTATTTTCTTAACTATAGAAAAAAAAACTATTTGAAACGTCTAGTTGATTTAACTGGTGACCAAAAAGCTGGCGGCTTTCTCGCGCAACGCATCATCATTGCAATTCAGCGAGGAAATGCCGCCAGCATCCTCGGTACAATGCCCCGAGGGCCTTTTTTAGGCTTAACTTAGTTTTAATTTAATTTACTTAATGTTAATAATGATCTTGTATTTTTTTTCTTAACTTAAAACAATTTATTTTAAAATTATAAAAAAATATGTTTACCCTCACAATACAAGCCCTTTCATTCTATACGTCACACGGTACTGTTTGCAAAACATTTTTTTATTTTCTAATTTGTACCCCGAAAGTGATCCTTATATTCAAAATCTATTTATTTACGTTACAGACTCAAACTTGGACGCAACTTTGAGTCTTTATCGGTCCAGTAGGTTTGGAGCAAATCAGCGGGACAGACGGACAGGAACCCTAAAAATCAGATAAGAAACACAAAAAGCTATGCCCCGGGTGAGGATCGAACTCACGACCTTAAGATTATGAGACTTACGCGCTGCCTACTGCGCTACCGAGGCTACAGGAGCCCGGAGCGAAATTAGCCATTAGTATGTGACGTTATCTATTTTTATCAGTCAAGTGTGGTTTGCAAATAAAATGGCATATCCTTAGCAATGCGGTTTCAGCTTTTGACATGATTTCATTGCTTCGTGGGTTCAACTTTTCTAGATTGTTAATTATTACTGAAAACATTCATTGTTGTGTCGAAAATACTCCTAGTTGTTGTAAAAATTTAAATTAACATAATAATCATATTATAATTAAAGTAAATTGAACTTTCTTTCAAAACGGTGAAGGAAAACATCGTGATGAAACCGGTATATTTTAGAACCAAAAAATCGAAGACATGTGACATCTACCAACCCACACTGGGCCCGCGTGGTAGATTACGGCCCACTCCCTCTCACAGAGAGGAGGCCTGTGTCCCAGCAGTGGGAACATTATAGGCTGATTATGTGAACTTTCAATTTAAAAAAATGTGTATTTCAGGGAAGAGCGCAGTTGTCTGAGACAGATAATTCATTTATCTAGTTCAGACACAGATGTCTTGTCGAATTTTTGCTAGTCATAAGTCTAATTTAAAATTGTTCTTAATTTAAAATGTATGCACCTTATTGAAGTGAATAAATTATTATTGTTATTATTGACAACATAAGTAACTGGTATACCCATAATAAAATGGCTTTCTACCCGAAATTGCCATTAAACATAGGTCTAGGTTTTTAGCTGACTTCAAACAAAATGAGGATATTATTAATAATTATGATTGACTAGCTGTTGCCAGCTACTTCGTCTCCGATCCAAGATAAAAAGTAGCCTATGTCCTTCTTCATGTAATGGTATATGGTACCTATGTGCCAAATTTCATCCAAATTCGTTCAGACGTTTTAGCGTGAAAGCGTAACAAACAAACTCACTTTCGCATTTATAATATTAAATAAGATGGACTTTTTGCTATCAGTTAAATTCAAATAAATAATAATACAAGTAGTCTTGTTTTATTATAATTGTATTATTATTAAATTTATTATTATATATTATAGAAATATTTTATTTAAAAATATTCAAACGAATTTATTTGTTTTCTAAACACTAATTTCCTTATTTTGAATACCTACACAAAAACAACAAATAACCAAAAAAAAATCAGTAACAATAATGTCAACACAGTTAAAAAATATCAAAAGTGAACAAAAAAAGGCTAAAAGTTATGTAAAATTTGTACGGCCACCGCACAGCACGGCCTGGCGTCGAACCGCAACTATTGGTGGACGGGTGCAATTGACAGCACACCTCAATTTATGGCCCCACTGTCTACAGTGCTAGGCCATGGACTGGCTGTGCTGGATGTGGCTTGGCTTGTAAATGGGACGTGCGTATTGAAAATCTGTCGTTTCTGTGAGTTAATAAAATCCTAAAATGTCCACGTTTTAAGAAAAAGTTAAAAGATATTAGTTGGTCAAAGACAGCTAATGGCGCCGATTCCCTTGTTCACAAACTAAACTAAATTTAAGTTCAGTGCATCCTTTTCTTCTTATTTCATTAAGAAAAGGACAGAAGATCAATTTTAGTTTAGTCCTGTCAAATTAATCAGCGCTTGACGTAAATTGACGTAATTTTAGTAGGCAAGTTTTTAATCACGTCTAAACTTGTATGGAGTAGTGACAGGCGCTGATTAATTTGACAGGACTAAACTAAAATTTATCTTCTGTCCTCTTCGTAATGAAATAGAAAGAAAAAGATGCACTGAACTTAAATTTAGTTTAGTTTGTGAACAAGGGAATCGGCGCCATTGAGACACAATTGATTTTCTATTGTTTGACACCGAATCGGAGACGCGTGGGGCTTAACAGGTTGTTGAGACGAAACTGAAAATATTTAAGAATAATAGCTGTATTTTGGGAAAAGAATAACAGTAATAAATGTGTGTCAAATATTTTTTACTCAACGCTTTAATCATTAAAATCTTAATTCTTTCAATCTTAGGTAAAATATACAATTTAAGAACTGTACCTACATACAATAAATTGATTTAAAAGCGCAAATTTGTAGTTAGTAGCTGTTAAAAACAATCAGATTCTGAAACATTTCTCCGACATTCATTTCGCCGTTGAACGGTTCACCGACAGAACAATTCACTTTTCATTTTTTCACCGTTAGACCCTTTCAACGGCGAACGATTCCTCGACAGAACTTTCATATGCGTTACTTTCGACGAGAGTAATGGATCTGTCACTGTTCTAACCTAACCTTTTTTTTTTTCTTCCGGGGTGGAAAATCCTCATGGATCTGTCAGACTCTTACTGACTAAAAACCACCCCGGTGTTCCCCTCCCACACTTGCACCGGGGATCATGGGATCTAATGCGACTTCCGCGATCCCCGGCTAGTGCCAGCCCGCCTCTGCGGACCACCTCAAGTCTGGAGGGGGTGAGGTGTTCAAACCCCCCCCACGACGTCTGAAAGGGGCGCGCGTGGAACACTACGCGCCGCCACCTCGGGTCCAGTATGATGGGGGGCGGCGGACGTCCCCAAGTCCGCCGTCCCTGGACCCATTTAGGGGGGCCGGAAGAGGGCGTTGTCTGCCCTCTGTCGACGCCCGGTGCGCCTGTTGCGGGCCGGGTGAGCGGAAGAGATCTCCCGCTCCCGTTCCGCAGCCTCCTTCTGGGACACGACTATTTCGCAGAAGGATACCACCGCGTCCCAGGACTCCTCGCTGCCAACCATCGACTCGACCACGGCCGGCAGCGACAGGTCACTGCCCACTCCTAACCAAACCAAACCTAACCCAACATTATCCTTCGCTATATGAAAGGTTCTGTCGGCGAATCGTTCGCCGTTGAAACGTTCTATCGGTGAAAAAATGAAAAGTGAATCGTTCTGTCGGTGAACCGTTCAACGGCGAAACGAATGTCGGAGAAATGTTTCAGAATGAAACAATCATATTATTATTTATTTAATTACTAAAGCCATATCCAGCATCCCTATAAGCACAAACAGAGGCAGTATTTAATTAATTCTCCCATTGGAATAGTGTGAATTCTGACTGCAACTGAAGTCCACGGTTATTTTGTTTTGTCGTTTTAATTAATGCCTAGTCGCGTTCTAGGGCTAGCTATAAATAGATTGTAGCGTAGCTAACTAGTAGGTGACTAGTTTTATAGTTATAATAGAAAATAAATAAAATAATTGTATGGTTTAGAAATAAGATTATACATTAACTCTCATGCCGATTTCGGCTAAGGTGACAATTTCTGTTTTTGACGGCTATGTGTTACGAGCGTTTGCTCTTATGTGGCTAATGTCGCCTGTCTTGGCTGTGAAGGTACGTTAGATTACCATTTTGGCAATAGTATTGCATGTTGGAAGGTGGCTTACTGCTGAGGTGGTCTCGCCTGTTGCCGAGATCACTCTTCCGCTGGTCTTCAAAGGAATATAAACACTTCTCTTCACAAAACACCTCCAAACAGTAGCAATGGGTTTAATATTGACAGTTTAACAACATTCATTGCCTTATTAACGTTGCTGAGCACACAAATTTTTCGAACATATGAAGCAGTGGATTAGCAATATACTTCAAAATCATTCAGATTGTGATTGACGTGTTTTACGCAATTAGGGTGCTGGTTTATCCTCCTCCCAACGAGAGGGATCTATTTTGCATCTCTGCATAGTACATGTCTTTTCTGTCTTTGTACCGAAATAAAATAAGTAAGACTGTCTACAATAGTTGCAGTTTGTAAACATGTTTGGAGTATTACACGTGTCTTCTTCGTTCGTCGGGAATCTCAGTCATGGCAGACACGTATCATACGTGTGTCAATCTATAAGTCAACCTATTAGTACAAGATTCACTAAGAAAAATAGTTGTTGTAAATTTGTCTGTAAAAGATCACTTTTAGCGATAAGACCGCCCATTGTGTCTTCCCTTGTATAAAATTTCAACATTTATATCTGTATTTTTTATGGTGTATATAATAAAGAGCGTTCTATTATATTCTATCTATTCTATTCTAAAAATCCGCTCAAAATATCAACTACATTTCATGTTCCAAAATAAAATTATTTTCCCGCCATTTTTACAAACCATAGCCTAATTAGTAATGATGTAGGTAATTGTAACGAAAGATGTTGTACGTTTAATTCGAATTTAATATTTTTAACATTTCCTTCTTGAAAATCTTAAAAATATTATTAAATACTATTAGTATTTTACTAATATTAAAATACTAATAATATTTATAAAATACTAAAATATTATTACTATTTTACTAATATAAAATAGGTACTAATAGTATTTTTAAGATTTTCAAGAAGGAGATGTTAAAAATCTTAAATTCACCCATTCACCGACAGACAACGCACAGCTTAAAAGCTGCTGGGTCTAGAAGCATGAAAATTTGCATTTGAAAGTTCCTTTTAGGGATACCGAAGGCGAGCACTAAGGAACGATTTCTGAAAATTCACCCCCACATTTTTGCTGATGCAATACCATGGGGCTTGTTCACAAATAAAATATAGCAGAATTTTATCAATTGTATTACTCAGAAAACAATAGGAAAACTTTGTTTTTATGGGATCCCTTCTTTTCGCATAATATGCTTTTTCCTAATACTCGTATACTTTGGCATAACGATTTTGATATAATTTGTTTTGCCATAATAATACGTTGCCATTTTTTTTTTGGCATACAGTTAATGTTGGTATAATTATCTTGAAGACTAATTTGTTTTGGCATAAATTTAATTCGCATAACGTTACTAGGCCTAATGACTATTAGCATAATAAGATTTAGGCATACAATTAATAGAAATAATTGTCTACGTATATTTTCCTTACATAATCAGCCTATAATGTTCCCACTGCTGGGACACAGGCCTCCTCTCTGTGAGAGGGAGAGGGCCGTAATCCACCACGCGGGCCCAGTGCGGGTTGATAGATGTCACATGTCTTCGAATTTTTGGTTCTAGGACATGCCGGTTTCCTCACGATGTTTTCCTTCACCGTTTTGAGAGCAGTGGTGATGAAATAATTTACACAAAGTAAAGCGCCTGTCCGGGTTCGAACCTACGGCCTACAACTCGTAAGTCACGGCCGTTACCACTGGGCCACCACTGCTCTATATATTTATATATATTATATTATTATATTTTCTATTATATTTTCTTTTTTATTATATTTTCCTTGTTTAGTTGATATGTACTCCATCCAGAGTTTTGGTGGAAATTGTGGTGGTGAACTTGCAGTGCCCCATACATAATTCTGATCAAACCATTTTGCTATAGTTTCTGTAACAATTAAATAATATCGTTAGTTCAAAATTCAATATGTTGTGCTACAAAATTTAGTGACAGAACCGAATCGCTGCAAAACCGACTCCACGTAGTCTTGTCTGCCCTACCACTAGAGTGTAATTTAAAATCACGTAGGCGCGTAGAGGCGAGGCGGCCCGCGGGCTGAGGAGGCTTCGGCTTGCTGGCTGGCTTAGCCGGCCAGTCTCAGCCGCGGCGGTGAGCGAAAGCCGTCTGCGACGATTAGCACGCGTGGGACTGCCGGAGGCCCGCAGCGCCGGAGCCGTGACAGAAACCATGCCTGCATGCATGTTGCATGCTATGCTTTAGAATTTTATGCTTAATCATTATTATGATTAGATAAATTATGCTTAAAAAAATATGCGTAAGCTGTTATGCGTAAATAATATTATGCGAAAATATAATTAGGACAAACAAAAGTATGCCAAGTTATATTAGGTCTTAAAATTTTATGCAAATGGATAGGGAACCTGTTTGTATATAGAATCCCGGTTTCCTTAAATAAAATTAGCACAAATATGTATTAATTGATATAAACTCTTGTTACCCAGTTTCTTAACGTAATCGATTGGTTCGTTTTTCAGACATCAACAGGTGTTTTCTTAAACCTATATACGGCAAAAGGCCAGAAAAATAACCAGGAGAAATATCGTTATCTTGCACTTATCCCAATATCACAGTCAGAAAGTCCATTCATAGTTTTTTTGGGATTTCCCTACTCATCTACTAGAATCAACAACTAGAATCAATTCTATTTTTTTTGTAAAACTCGACGTTCAAAAGTGCCTTTTATGTGCCTATTTGAAATAAATAATAAGACTTTGACTTTGACTTGACATCCACATTCATACTCAAAACAGGAATGTTTTGAGTATGAATGTGGATGTCAAGTACGTATGTCACTCGCGGAAAGATACTAATGGGTCACCGAGGCCCCCGCAACACAGGCAACGGAAGGAATAAGGGTGGGTTTTATTTAGTCATTAAGAGTCTGACACACCCTCCCGCTCCGCCCAGAGCGGGAGAAGTTATTTGATGATTTACCATCCAAAAAAAAAGTACGTATGACACACGTACGACAATTTCCCCACTCCTCCACATCACATGACAACTGATTTGACCACACCACTTTTCAGACTGTATCATGATGCTGATACAGTCAGTCAGTGGATGTGTTTTTACTTCCTGTTCTATCCATTCGTGTAACATCAAACATTCCTTTTAGCATTCTCATCAAATAACCAGAAGGTGTGAGCAGTGGTGGCCCAGTGGTTACAGCCGCGACTTACGAATTGTAGGTCGTAGGTTCAAACCCACACAGGCGCTTTAGTTAGTGTAAAATATTTCATCACCACTGCTCTCAAAACGGCGAAGGAAAACATCGTGAGGAAACCGGCATATCCTAGAATGTAAAATTCAAAGACATGTGACATCTACCAGCCCGAGTGGGACCGCGTGGAGAATTACGGCCCACTCCCTCTCATAGAGAGGCGACCTGCGTCCCAGTGGGAACATTATATGCCGATTATGATTATGAACCAGAAGAATATTTAGATGTAAATCATACCACCATTGATCCGGGTTCTATATCTACCCATAATAGAAACATCTACTCTCTCTAACTCCAAAACTTATCCAATATTTTTCCGTTATCGTTCAAAAATAATTTATAAGTAATTTAATTAATGAACCACCCCCTAGCTATCTATCTTCAAGCCAAATAAAAAAAGGTTCTCAGCAGAATCCGCGAATGAATAAATCATTTGCTAAGATAACCAACAAAATAATTAGGTATGATGGCGAACGCCGCCTTTTTTCTTAATTAAAAATAAATATCAAATGAAGACGTAATCAGGAGGATGGCAGTTCGATTCGCTTGGAAATTAAAATGGTCAGTGCGATCTTTTTTTTGGGTTGGTTGTTCTGTACATTATTTAAATTGAATCAGACGACGATGTATTATATCTTAATTCCTCTAACTAGCTTCCCGCCACTTCGTTTGCGTGTTATCATTAACCTATTCCTTAAAATCTGTCATGTAGTCGTGACCGTGGCGTGCTGGGCACATTTTGCTCTGTCATCTTTACATGACTGTGGCGGTCAAAAGGTTAAACATACTCGTATCCTACGGTACTCGACAAAATCTTCAAAAAAAAAAATTGAATTCTGATGAGTATTTTCGAGGATTATCTCCTACATACAAACTAACAAATTTAACCTGTTTATAATATTAGTTTAACAACTCAGAAACTTATAGTTGTTAGTTTATGACAATGTATAAGATATAATTTATTTTATAGGACAAAAACTGTGTCCCTAATCAGAGGCCTCTTTACAGTCGATTTTTTTTCTATTGCCTACTAAACTAAATATTTAATTCACTTATCATGTAAACTGTTCAAATCAAATCAAAAATATTTATTTGTTAAGATATGGTACAATAGATGTTACAATATTGGTTCCAACATACCCTGCCATAGTATGAAATACATACAAATATTTCAATACAAAAACAAAGCATATTACTAACCTATTAATAATTATGAATTGGAGAATAAAATATGAATCTATAATAATCAATTAGTGCGCTGACAAGACCTAACTGACCAAAATAGGCTTCTCTTAAGAAAAAAAAATTGCCAAATCTGTATAGTTTGTGGTAGTGGAAAAAAGATATGTTAATTTTGAACATATTTCTAAGAACTTGGTTGTTACCAAAACACGTTTTGGAAAAAAAACTCGATACAAACTAACGTTAAAGTAACCTCTTACCTTGAGTTCCAAACAAAAATATCTGTATTAAATATCAACATACGTTACCTATTTAATTAATAACAAGAACGTCTTATTTGAATGCAGAACTTGGTTGTTTTTTTATTTTCGATTACTCAACTCAATTTTGAGTAAATAGACAATTGCTTCATATTTTGCAATAAATTACAAGCGTTTTGACATCGCGCTTCTCTTTCTTTTCTATGCAGTCTTACAGAGACCGCGGTTTAGGTCTTGTCAGCGTCTTAATACAGATTGAGTTTGTATTATACGTAGTAATAATAATGAATAGGGTACCTGTTATACAGGTTGAAATTGAAAACTTGCGACAAACTGAAATGGGACATTGTATACCTACATCATTATTAACAACTTTTACTAAGGGACCAAAGCTGTAATCCCAAAAAAAAAATCTGCTTTTCCTACATTTTGATGAGGTATTGCGAACATAAATGTAGGGGACAGCAGTTTTTTTTTGGGATTGTAGCTTTGGTCCCTTAGTAAAAGTTGTTCATAATGATGAGTACAATCTCCCATTTCGATTTGTCGCATGTTTTCAATGTCACCCTGTAGTAATTGGCCACGCTATAGTAACGGGCCACTCATAACAAAAGAGGTAGAAACAAGGTAATGTAGTTCACATTACCTTGTTTCGAAAAAAAAAACGATAATACAATAGATACAGGAATATTTTGTGTCCTTTTCATTCATGGGCCTGCTTGCATTACCTTGTTTCTACCTCTTTTGTTACGAGTGGCCAGTTACTACATCGTAGCCAATGTCTATAGCATTTACCCTATTCATTGCATGCGGTGGATTAAAGGCTATTTTTACTTTATTATATTACTAACGACAAGTATTCTTGAAAACTGTAATATTTTTTTTCTAATAACAGTCTGAACAATACCCTGTTCATAAGTTGGCCCAGCTTTTATTTAAAAATCGAGTGCAAAGATAAGCGTCCCTTATAAAACACTGCCGTTTTTTGTCTAACAGAACCCTAAAAATAAAATCGCACCTAAGGCGCGTCGCCATTTTGAAATCGATTTTTCATTATGAATACTAACGAACTTAGGGTGGATTGAGATGCTGTATTTTTATCTTAATTTTCATCTGTAAACAGTCTTGATACTGAAGATGGCATTTATTAAGGAAAATTGTCACTTAAAATGTTACTAATTTAAGAAACTATCTGTCAAGCTGTTTAAAAAAAACACTCACGCCTTCTTCCCATGGGGGTAGGCAGAAACTACAGAGCGCCACCTGCTACACTCCTTACATACTCCTTTTGCTTCGTTTACGTTCATACATCAGCAGGTTTAGCATGACGCTTTCTATTTTTACGCTACTGTAGAATAGAAATCACTTGTCTACATTTCTCGGTAGAAAATAATAGAATATAATTATACAAATCATTACACAATCTGACACAGATAAAGAGCGCTGTCGAGGTTATGGTTTGTAAAAATGGCGGGAAAATAATTATATTTTGGCACATGAAATGAATCAATTGATATTTTGAGCGGAATTTTAGAATACTCTTTATTATGTACACCATAAAAATTACAGATATAAATGTAGAAATTTTACAAGGGGTGACACAATGGGCGGTCTTATCGCTAAAAGCGTTCTTTTAAAGACAACCTTTCAAAACTGTCTACTGTCTACACGGAAACGTCATTTTTGTCTATTCTTCCGTCGACAAAACGCTTCTCTACGATTCTCGTGCTAAGCCTGCTGGTCATACACGCAAGCCCGTTGCGGGTACTACACAACTGACTTTTTTGAAGAAGATCACCAATAAGGTCACTAAGTGTCCTTCTAGGGCGTCCCCTCCAGGTTTCCCAATTAGTGATTAATTAATTAACATCCATCCATTCATATATCCATTTACATCATTGAGCTAGGTACTATTAACCGGTTAACATGTCATTCATTGACTTGTATGTGCCCTGGCGGCTGAGAGTATGCTATGCTGAGGGCACCATTTAGCTCCCTTCAAAATGGTTGAGCTGAATGGTGCTGATCCATGCGTCATGTCCGTCAGTTGCATCTCTTTTAGTTGTTCTCTCTTCGTTTAGTTGTACTGTGGACGCGGTTTTTTTTACATCGTCCTCACATTTAGTTATAAATTCAACATTATTTATACGAATATTTTTGTAACAATATAATTTAAAAGAATGTGTCCATGGAGTTTCTTGCATTTTCTTCTCCATAGGTACCTACTACACTTTGGAATGGGCAACTAGCATTATATTTCTAACTGACCGACTCCTTGACAATTCTAAAGTGCGTAAATGGTGTAATTTAAATAAATGCTTTGAGTTTGAGTTTGAGCCAAGGCAATAACTGTCCATTCCAAGGTTACCTGGAAGAGATCGCAGGAAGCGATAAGGCCGCCCGTTAAATAAATAACATTCAATATCATGGCAATATGTTAACATCATATAATTCAATATCATCATAAAATCTGTTAATAGGTATCTGTTTATATTGGATGACTTATTACTTAAAAAAAAATTGGGAAAATCGAACTTTTACAATGTTTGAAAATATGTGAGCTCCATGTATCTATCACATAATTAATTTATCTAACATTGCTTCATTTTTAGTTCTTTTTACCTATTGTGGTATAGTAATTTTATTCTAGGTGCATCGTCTTCACATATAATTAATGTATACAAAATATTGTAAAACATTTTAAAAGAGTAACGGTGGAGTTTCTTGCCCATTCTTCTCCATACGAAAGTACCTTTTGGAAGAGGCGACTTTCTTGAGTCGCGTTGAGTGATTTTTGGTTGGGGCAAAACTTATGGGTTCGCGTCAGTGCCATGATAATGCGACCGCGTCACCGACATGATAATGTGTCTCGTTGCGTCAGACTAGCGACGCGTAGCGGCCTGTGTACATGTATACGCACATAATATGTTATTCAAAAGTTTTAAGTTTTTATTTCGGTCAGCAGTCCCCAAGACTGATTTTTTTTTACATACGTATGTATGTATGCCTTGTTTCCCCGAAGAGTTGGGCAGAAGTGTACCTGTAGTAGGCCCACATTTCGCTAGTTATGTTTTTAAGTCCTATGTAGGTAATAGGGGGCGAGCCTATTGCCATCAACCGGGCACAAATCCAGACTCCGGGATGCTACTGAGAAATACCAGATAGAAAAACCCAATAACACTTTGCCCGACCCGGAACCCAGACCGAACCCAAGACCTCATGCTCAGCAGTAGCGCTTGCGAGCACTAGACCAACGAGGCAGCCTTTTTTTTTAATTAGTATAATATACTAATTTAAAAAAAAGGCTGCCTCGTTGGTCTTTCATTTATACTGCCTGAATGATGCAATATGGCACAACGATAAGACACTTTTCAGACCATCCTTTTTTAAAATAACAAACATAAATTCTTCTACAAAATCCAGTTATTATTGCAACATATTTCGTCTAAATTAGAGCACAAAATTTTTACATGTCGGGAGGAGTCTGGTGGCTCACTAGTGAAGTGAATCAGATATGAATCTTTAATTTTCCAAATTTATTAAAACGCTAAGCGAACTCTGCGTTCAAACAGCAATATTTTTAACGACGGAGGTTAGGTCCAGTGATGTGCTGAACTGGCGGGAAAGCTATCGATATTTTTTGCAAAATATGATGACAACATTCAAAATGTTTTGAAAATTACGTATGGAAATACAATATTTCATACTAACTATATTCAAATTAAAATCTTGTTCATCCAATGATCATGAAAACTATGTCAAATCTACAGTCAACAGCACATCAGGTTATACGAAACTGTCAAATTTCTCGAAAAGAGAAAATTCCTAAAACTCGAATTTCTTAAAATATTGATGGTCAAGTTCAAAATCGAATGGGAAAATTTGTCAGTTTATTGTTGATTTGCTGCTGTGCTACGTAGTACCTATTAACATGTTAAATGGTTTCTTATCTTAGTTTTATTTTAATATAATGAATATAGTTCAGTACTAATTAAAATCCGCTATTCCTATTGACTTCTTCAAGCGTTCTAATTGAAAGTGAATCGTTATCAATAAAACAATTGATTGCTAATCAAGAACTTACTCATCGATAAAAACGAAAGTCACGTACATGATGACTGCATCGACCATTCATTCAGCATCACCCAATTATATATTACCAAAACATGGACGGCGCCACTCAATTAAAAAACAATAAATGCCAATAAAACGATGACACTATGGCACGGAGATGAAAAGATACAGAAATGGAGTGCTCAAATGCGTAGGTATTTTTACAAACAATAATGTGTATAAATCAACTAATACCTTTATGCTTATTATGGCGGCACTGGTTGTATAGGGAATATGTCAAATACCTGTCAATGTTAAATCCAGTACATTTTATGTTAGTTATCTACATTACCACATTTGAAAAAAGTGTGACGGTCTACAATACAGTGTTATTAAATTACATGTTTTTTTAAATTACCAGAGGAGCTCGGTTTGGTAATTTAATAACATAATTATGTTATGTATGATCTTGTATAGTTACAGTTTATGAACATACCCGAGAAGTCTCATGCAATAAAAAAATGTACATGCTTTGAGACCTTACAAACTTCGTATCTATGCAAATTGTATTGTACCTATCGCAACCAAATTGAAGCTTGTTCGACATCTATAACATTTTAGTTACAAGTAAATTTTAGTGTTTTTCGATCGTGAAGTTATCACAGCTGTGAGTTCAAATGTAACTAACGGTGCAAAAAAATGCAGAAAGCAAATTGGCACTCCATTTCCTTCTGACTCCGTGTTCAATAGCGAATGCATACAAATATGTGATGTAAAAGATATGTGCACAATACTATCGGATCAATTCAACATGACATCATCATGGCTATGCAAACTGTTATATATCTGTAGTGATTCAATTATTCTATATTTATGTCAAATTGATTGCTCACACGGTCGAGTCGTGATAAATTTTGAATTAGTTCGCCGTTTATTAAATGGATCTGGTATTTTAGAGTGACTGTTAGTTAGGTATATTATTGTTTTGTGATAGCTGGTGGAAAACTGTTTTATAGCAGTGTATGCTGGACAAAAGAGTTCCGTTAGTTTTTCGTGGAAAAAATATGAATTTCAAACTTATTATTTTGTTATTAGTGTTTCGGTCAATGTGTCTGTTCAGTGGAAAGACTCATCAAGATGTATTTTGCTGAGAAGAGATTGAACGAAAGAGACGCCAACCAATTTTAGATAGCCTGGTGTTCTTTTGGTGATTGGTAAAAACATCGCACCTTTTGCGCTGTTTTTACCAATCACCAAAAGAACACCAGGCTATCTAAAATTGGCTGTGTAAATTATTTCATCACCGCTGCTCTCAAAACGGTGAAGGAAAACGAATTGATTGATTCTAGAACATGCCGGTTTCCTCACGATATTCCTTCACCGTTTTGAGAGCAGGCATGTCCTAGAATCAAAAATTCGAAGACATGTGACATCTACCAACCCGCACTGGGCCCGCGTGGTGGATTACGGCCCACTCCCTCTCGCAGAGGAAAGAGGAGGCCTGTGTCCTAGCAGTGGGAACATTATAGACTGATTATAAATATAAAAATAAATTTTAATTCAGAGAGAAAGTATCGACACTGGGCTACCCCATCCCTACGGCTGGTACGCGATAGGAAATTAAAATTTTCCTCTTCATTTAAAAAGAAGCAGTGCCCCAGGCTAACTCCTTAATGCGGTTCTACATCTATTTCAGAATATACTTTAATACTGATCGATGTAGTCTCAGCTTTATGTAAGTATACTGTTTATGCATAGTCTGTGTAATGACCTGTTTTGAGGTGAGCGTTATTTCGTTTTTATTTTTTTTGGGGAGAAAGAAGACCATTATTGTAGTGTGTCAGTTGCGTATCTAATTCAGTTTTTAGTACATTTCTGCCACGGTCTGTAATGACTGCGTTGCTGACAGCGCTGATGATGTCCGAAAGCGCAGCGTAGCGCGTCTCCACGCCAGCACAGCGAGGTCAGCATTGCAGCTCTTGATGAACAAGCTGGAATAAAGGCAAAGACCGAAGGTCGACGCCTTAAAAGCGCAGACAGCGAGGGCTGCAATGATGATCAAGCTTGATCATAGCGTGGCCAGCAACGCAGTCATTGCGGACCAAGGCTTGTATAGTGCTTTACTCAAACAATGCGAGTCATCATCATCATTCTCCTGCCCTTATCCCAATTTATTTGTGGTCGGCGCAACATGTCCCTTTCTTCCATACTTCTCTATTAGTTGTCATCTCGGTAGTCACCCCCTTTCTAGCAATATCATCTTTCACACAGTCCATCCATCGTTTCTTCTCCGCCGTGTCTTCCCCTACTCATCGACATTCATACTCAAGACTTTCCTCACGACATTTTCCTCATTCCTCCGCATCACCCATCTATACCATGATCACTGATTTCAGCACAACTTTTCGGACAATACGAGTAGGTAATTTAAATAAAACCAGCTTAGTATTAATAGGTATAAGATTTTTTTTTTTATTATTATTAGGTAATGGCGTGGTGATTGTACTGCCTGTATCTATACAGCTAAATTCTGAATAAAATCTTTTTGCATCTGACTATTTTTAAACAAAACTCGACAATAATGGATTTTCAAAGTAAATTGTTGGTGACTAAAACTTAAGACTCTTACAAACAAGCGCGACACGCGACGCGACACAAAGGCACCGCTTGTAGCGCTACACGCGGTGCCTTTGTGTCGCGTCGCGTGTCGCGTCTGTTTGAAGGAGCCTTTACCAGCAATGAAATTCCATACAACCTTTCTAGCACCTATTCAAGTAGCGTGGAAAGGTCGAATTTGCTCAAAGAAGGTTGTCAAAATAATGACCACATAACAAGCATTTTTGAGTAAAATATTTTATAGTTTATCTTGTGCCATCATCTTGTAGGTACATTAGTGAAACGAATAAGTCCAAATTTTTGCAAAGCAACATGACACGATACAGATACACAGGTCGATCGGAGGTTATGCTACGTTGCCGCGGTCTATTCATGGATGGGTGACCATCCATTACATATCGAGACCTCTCCGAGCCGCAGAAAGCACGTTAACCGTTGCTCGCTTGTCATTCGTAGATCTTTGACAGTCGTTATGGTTAGTTAGAAGCCCAAAACTGTGACAACCAGTCTTACCAAAGGGCATCATGTTGACGGCGCGTTGTGTTCCACACGCTCCTTAAAGAGATCTCAACACAAGTGCAGGGGTCCACTAGGGCCGATGCCTGCCGGGGTCGCGTGAAGGGTTACCGAGGCCCCTGGCAATACAGGCAACGGAAGGAATACGGGTGGGTTTTAGTCAGTAAGAGTCTGATACACCCTCCCACTGCGCCCAGAGCGGGAGAAGTTATATGATAATAACACTGCGCAAAAAAAAAAAGAAAGGGGCATCGTGTTACCTAATAGTTACTGAGTTATGGAGGTCAGACAGGCAGTCGCTCCATGTAAAATACTGGTATTCAACTGCTTCTGGTTATACTGTAAACCGACCCCAATATAGTTGGAAAAAGGTGAGGCAGATTGATTAAACTTGAAATGTAAACTGGGCAATGTTTTTTCAACCTTTGTTACATTTCATGAGTCACCAATCTATCCTCTGCATTCGAGTGTGTCAAGGTGATCTGACGTGATCTTGAGTGGAGACCGTGTATCGGCAAACGTAAGGTAGGACGCCCTCAGGTTCGGTGGATCAACGATCTACGCAAGGTGACTGGTAGTATGGAAAGTACGGTTGTCGCAGCCCAGTGCTGGGCACGCCACGATTGCGGCGATAAGTCCCCTCTTTGAGAAGTGGCTGGAGAGGCGCCACGGCGTCCTCACCTTCCGCCTGACGCAGGTCCTCACCGGACACGGCAGCTTCGGGAGATTCCTGTGTCGGATAAGGCGGGAGGAAACGTCCGGGTGTCACCACTGTGTGGATCGCCCGGAGGACACGGTGGAGCATACGGTGGAGGTCTGCCCGGCTTGGGCAGAGCACCGCCGTGTTCTCGTGGAGGCGATCGGCGGCAGAGACCTCTCGCGTCCGGCCCTGGTTCAGGCCATGGTACGGAGCGAGAGGGCACGGGCAGCCGTCACCTCCTTCTGCGAAGCAGTAATGCTCGCGAAGGAGGAGGCGGGACGGTTGAGGGAAAGGCACGTTTCGCGCCCTCTCGCCCCTAGCCGCCGCAGGAGACGCCCAGGGCGTCGGGAATCCCGGGCGGATTTCCGGCCACCGTAGGCGCGGGCTTGCGGATGGTGAGCAATGAGTAGCTCACCGTCCGGTAAGGACCAGGCCCGGGTCGACGGCGCGTCGTATTCCACGCGCGCCTCAAAGAGATGTCGTCAGCACAAAAGTAGGGGTCCACTAGGGCCGATGCCTGCCGGGGTCGCGGGAAGGTACTTATGGGTCACCGAGGCCCCCGCAACACAGGCAACAGGAAGGAATACGGGTGGGTTTTAGTCAGTAAGAGTCTGACACACCCTCCCGCTCCGCCCAGAGCGGGAGAAGTTATTTGATGATTTCCCACCAGGCGTACGATTGAAGAGGCGTATGTCCAGCGGTGGACTGCTGAGTATAGGCCTCTCCCTTCTCTTTCTTTGTGATTGGAAAACGTAATGTGGGGCGTCTTCCTCACGGGTATTGACGGGTGTCGTGGTTTATATGAAACTTGGGGAAGCCTATGTTGAGCAATGTATATGTTCTGTGTCTCTCTGTGTAAATCTGTTTTCGTTTTATTATTTATAAGAATTACCACAGCTTTTATGTGCACGTGTTTCTGTGACCAATAGATGTATTTTTCTTTCTTTCTTTCAATGGTGTTGGCTGAAGAAGGTAGGATTCTTATTCGTCTCTATTTGCTAACCAATAAAAGGACTGGACGTAGGATTGCTCAAATACTCCTTACCTTCAAGGTACGCTTTTCGATGTGACACGTCACAAGGCTACATCTGAACATTATTTTATTCAATAACTAGCTGCGCCCTACGGTTTCACCCGTATAAGTCTCAATCCTATATGCATATTGGGATAAAAAGTATTCTGTTTCCTAATAAAGTTTATATTCTACCCATGTGCCAAATTTCATCCCAATCCGTCCAGCCGTTTTAGCGTGAAAGCCTAACAAACAAACTCACTTTTGCATTTATAATATTATTAAGGATGGATGTGGATGGCTATACGAGTATGAGTAGGGAAAGACCAAAGAAACGATGGATTGACTGTTTGAAAGATGATATTGCTAGAAAGGGGGTGACTACCGAGATGACAACTAATAGAGAAGTATGGAAGGAAGGGACATTTGCGCAAATAAATTGGAATAAGGGCAGGAAATTGACGATGATGATGGATGTATTCGCACGGTATACGGAAAATGGTAGATATTTTCACTCAAATGCATAACTACAGATAATAATAATGATGCAGACATAAAGCACAAACTCATACAGAACAAAAAATCAAATAAACACACGATTTTCAAAGTCTTAGCAAAGCTCTAAGACCAGACGAAAACTTAAACATAATTCAAGCATACAATTTTAGCCGAAAAAACGAATTCAAACGTTCTTTGCTGTACGAAACTTAAAAACCGATGCCTCAAGGACCATTTAAGACCGTGAGGGTCCAGGAATAAGGTTTGGAATTCGGTGTTAAGCAAGGTTTCTTTGAAAACGTATTCCTGCTTCAATTAATTTCTTGCAAGCCGTTTTACGTTTTCAATACAGTGGGACCTGCATGCAAGATTATTATAAGTTTGGGAACTCGAAGTTGTCGACTTGTCGTTGCATTTTCTGTGAGTTGTTGTGTTTGAATATTGGAGAAATTAAACAGGGTAGGCAGGGGTGTAGGTACCTACAAGGTATGCAGCTAGATTTCGCATAAATCCCGTGTTATAGGAAGGCGACCCCAATACCAACAACCAGAAAGGCACCCGACCTTTTGTAACATCCTCTGAACCTGTGTTATGTAAATAAATGATTTGAGGGTTTGAATTAATTTGACAGAAAAACTCACCATCACAATCAGTTGCCCGACCTGGATATCGAACCCCTGCTCAGTAGTCGCACTTGCATCCAATTAATAGGGATGATGACAATTTTCGTTTACCCGTCAGGTACCAAGATTATTAAAAAAATATTGGATACGTGTTTTTTTTTTTGTTTACGTGATCAAAGTATTACGGCTATACATTGAGTTAAATTGTGACTTGACGTCACGCCTTGCTAGATTTTATACTGAATTGTGACGTAGCGAGCCCCCCCTCCCTAACTTTAATGCGTTTTATTTAAGCCATTTTTTTATTAATATGATAAATAAAAAATACGTGTTTAATATTTTTATTATCTGACTGACTTGATAAGTATCCACATAATTTCATAATGTAATTTTGATGAATATTATCACGGTTTATGTACCATCTCTTCCTGCCAATTTGTACGCCACGATATGCGGCTGAACATGTTAGAACTTCTGTATTTCTTTATTATCTTGCATGCAATGTATCATTTACACCATGTTATCTGGGTATATTTCTAAAAACCTCTGCCTGACCCTTCGGCGAAAAAGTATTACGATATATTGAATTAATCCAACATAAACAAATAACCTGATTGTATATATGATGTTGAGATTGTAATATTACTATAAACCTAATAATTAACTAATTATAACGCCTCCCTTAATTTGTAGTAATACAAATTGAATACGTAATAAACAATTAAGTTGTACATTACAAGTTGCAAAGTTGTGTTTGGAGTTGTATTGACAAACTATCTTGGCATTGATTATTGTAATTTAGGGTTCTGCAGTATAAATCGAAGCAGCAGGCCGGTTCAGTAGGTGTCAGAGCGAAGCGCGGTTGATTGAAGTTCGCTCGCTCCATTGCCTCCGTAAGAGAAGATAGTCACAAGGATTGTATAGGGTGAATAACACCATCTTCATCATTTATATTTATTTTAAACATTTGATGGCAATGAAGGCTTTAAGTGTATGTGTGTATGTCTCAATTAGGTAATAGGAGGCGACATCTATTGACATGAGACTATTACATGAGATATAAACGTAAATAATACTCTGTCAGTTAAGTGCATAAGCATTTGGGGCACCCAAATGAGATCTATGGAAGTGTAATTTAATTTGACAAAAAGTAAAAATATGAGATACAGTAGGTAACCGGCCAGCCGAGCAGGATAATAATGGCACATCGAACTTTAACAGAGACCGTCACACATGCATGTATGAGTGACAGAGACGACACTCTACAAACCCGTATTTTTTTCTGAAAGTAGATTTATTTATTTGTTAGATTTTGTCTGCGGCTTCGCCCGCGCGATAGTCGGAAATTATCCCACGGAAACGTACTTCCACAACGCATACGCCATTGAAGGTCCCCAGTTGGCATGATTTTAACGGACATCTTCATCCAATCCCAAGCAACATCACGCCACTATCCTCACACACACACATACACACACACACACACACACACACACACACACACACATTTTTCTTCTCTTATATTTTTTTAGTGCTTTTGTAAATAGTTAATAAGTAACTATAACTATTTAATAAATCTATTGGTGTATCGACGCAGTTAATTTTAGCATAAGTTTTGGAATCACAGACTCCCAAGTCACAGGCAATAAACCTAGTTTGGGAGCCAGGAGATAAATTAGTCTCTCTGTACCAAATTATTGTACAATTGTTTTTGTCACCAACTTATTGATAATAAAGCATTATTATTATTATATTTCAGCCAAAGCACACAAAACCGTAATAAATTATGCACCTGAACCTTTCTCATGAATCAATTCGTCCATTGGTGAAAACCGTACCGTCAGACAGACAGACACGGCGGCGGCGGGGACTTTATTTTATAATGTGTGGTGATACAACGTAGAGACAAACATATGACAATAAATGAAAACACTGGTAATACTAATGCATAAGAGTATTTTGGAGCTATCGAATAGGTAAATTCTAACATTGTTCTTTTATATTTTGTGAATTTGAGAACGTTGTAGGCTTAATAGACTGGATTTGTAGACCATCTTCTGTTTTGTTAGTATCTGGCACTTGTTGACAGGTGTACACTGTCCTCCCATACCTATTAACACTGAAAGGCGAACGGCAGGCTTGTATGGGAATTTCGTACCGCTAATAAATTTTCGTGTTTTGGGATATTTTTTGTTTTATTTAGTAGTTCATATGATTGTAATAGTTATAACCAGTTTTATTTTTTAAGGTTATGTACTAGTGTACCAATGTAGATTGTTACATAAAGGCACATAAACATTGTTTCGTTAATAAAGTATATGTTCTAGATTGCTTGTCGCTATTTTTGTAGTGTTTTACTTACTATCAAGTAGGTAAATTGAGATGAGGATCGTACCTACTTAGCGGAGTGCGTTAGGAGATACCTATGTCCAGCAGCTGACTGCAACAGTTTGATAATGATGAAGTCCTGGTGGGGTTTTGAGTGTAGGTAAATAAAACAAATTTATGTGATCTGTCACGTCACTGTCTGTCACTTTTTCACAGCTCATATTTATTTAAATTTACATATTTTACGTGGCCCTAGATGTCCAAATTTGATCGTTTTCTTGTTAATCAAGGCTTAACTGCTGTGCCAAAGTGTAGGCAGCTCCCAATTTTGAACAAATAATAAAATATCTTTTTGTTTCAGACGTTGCGGTCCTCCTTGGCAACGTTATGGCGTGTCGTCCTGACGTCCGACGTCAACGCTTCTGAAAGACTTTAAAATAGTTATATTTTAGTGATAATTTCTGTTTTGTGTTTAGTTGAGTGTTTTTCTCTATTCAAGTGTTGTTTTCTGGTAAGTGGATGCATACCACAACCCAATCCGGTGATGGCACGTTAAATCAAAATTACATTTGTTTACATTGCGATAGATCTTTTCAATGAAAAAGGGGTCTTAACATTCATATTTCAAAAAAACATCGTCTTTGTATTAGCCAGAACGGCCCTGCTCTAAATTTAGACCCAGTTTCTTTACCGGCACCTGTTTCCGACAGTCCAAATTCTACCCCATTCCATTTGTACCTTAGTTACCTAAAAAATAATGTGCCTGTTATCAAACGAGTCCCGCGCGGCGCCAGGATCTCCGTCGCAAACCACCTTTCAGGCTTGATTAAAAAATGTGTGGAGAGCAACCAAATTGTTGACTGGCATAATCTCTTCCTTTTTTCGTATACCACTTTGCATGTCAAAAAAGATGAGGCTACTATTTCTCTAACCTAAAAAATCAAAAATAACTGTTTAACAAAAACATCTTCACCTTTTGATTCTCCCAAGAGGGGAACATTATCTAGAATTAAATTAATTGAAGGCAAAATTGCCGACGGGGATCTCAAAGGCGCCGCACGTCTTCTTTTTACTAACGACGTGTTGTCGCCTGATACTCCTGATACCCTTTCGGCTTTGCATTCGAAACATCCCCCGGCTCCCGTGATCCCGTATTTTTTCGACTCTCCTACAGCAGACCAGGCCTGCCTCGAAATCGAAGGCAAAGACGTTATTGACGCAATAATTTCTTTTAAAACCGGTTCAGCGGCCGGCCTGGACGGAATCTCACCCCAACATTTAAAAGATTTAACTTCTTATTCTGTGGGCGATGCAGGTGTGCAGCTTATTTGCTCTATTACAAAATTAATAAATTTTATGTTTTCAGGCAAAATCAACGCTGATATTGCCTCACTTTTATTTGGTGCTAATTTGATCGCCCTAACTAAAAAGGACGGAGGGGTGAGACCCATTGCTGTGGGGTCAACTTTAAGACGTTTGGCATCCAAAATTGCAGTGAGACATATCAAATCTAAATTACAGTCTGTTTTCGAACCTATACAATTAGGATTTGGCACGAAAGGTGGGTGTGAGGCAGCCGTCCATGCCTTAAGAACCTACCTTTCGTATGATGATTGCGAAATTGTAGTCAAAATTGACGTCAAAAATGCTTTCAATTCAGTAAACAGGGATGCCATGCTGACAGAAGTTAAGAACAAAATTCCAGAACTCTATCAATACCTGCTTACCTGCTACGCAGAACCTTCAAAATTAATTTACCGTTCCCATGAACTTTCTTCGGAGGTCGGCTGTCAGCAGGGCGATCCCCTCGGGCCAGCAATTTTTAGCTTGGCTATAAATCCGATTATTCAAAATTTAAAATCAAAATTTAACGTTTGGTATTTGGATGACGGAACCCTGGGAGGCGATGTGGACACTGTGCTATCTGACTTATCAGATATTAAAACAAATTTCGAAAATATTGGTTTAGAATTAAATTTTAGCAAATGTGAACTCTTCATTCAAAAAACTTCTTACGGTTTGGATAATTTAAAATCCAAATTAAATTTTCTGGCACCGAATATCAAAATAGTAGACAGAAAGTCACTTTGCCTCCTGGGTTCTCCCATCTTTGAAGAATCTTTTCCTGATTATATTACTAACACTATTTCTAAATTCCAAAGTCACGCAAATTGTTTACTCGAAATCAGTCCTCATTATGCTCTTATAATTCTAAAGTTTTGCCTTTTTGTCCCTAAATTTACTTATGTGCTTCGCTGTAGCCCTTTTTGGAAACATCCAAATTTGCTTTCACCAATAGACGATTTAGTCAAAACTAGTTTAGAAACGATTTTAAATATTCAGCTCAATGAACCATCTTGGTTACAAGCATCCCTCCCTATTCGGTTTGGCGGTTTAGGAATCCGCAAAATTTCGAGTGTTGCTTCCCCAGCCTTTTTGTCGTCCACCCATAGCACGTCACGTCTCGTAGGTAATGTCCTAAGGGCTTTGCCCACAAACTATGAGACTGCGGGCTTGGAGGATGCCAAGAATGCTTTTCAAATTGCTTGCCCGGGTAAAGAATTTCCAGACAACCTAAAATCTCAGAGGAGCTGGGACGATATTTATTGCGATTTAACATACAAATTGATTCTGAGCCGCAGTTCAGGTCCGGATCGCGCAAGAGTTTTGGCGGTCGGAACCAGAGAGGCCGGTCATTGGCTACATGCCCATCCTTCTCCATATACCGGTACCTTCCTGGATCCGACCTCGCTTCGTCTGGCGACTGGTCTGCGGCTTGGGGTCACGGTATGCACTCCACACACATGCCCTTGTGGCACGGACGTGGACCGACTGGGTCACCACGGACTTTGTTGTCAAAAAAGTGCAGGCCGCTTTTCAAGACATGCAACACTTAATGACATAATCCGCCGGTCTCTTGCCAGCATCAATGTGCCTGCTCTTCTTGAGCCGACTGGCATTGTCAGAGATGATGGCAAAAGACCTGATGGTGTGTCTTTGGTCCCGTGGAGTTTGGGACGGATGCTTGTGTGGGACGCTACCTGTGTAGACACACTGGCACCATCCCACCTCCAACGGACTACTTCTAAAGCGGGTGCAGCGGCAGAAAATGCCGAAAATCTGAAAGTTATTAAATATGGAGGCCTTGGCAGAGAGTACAACTTTGTGCCCTTTGGCGTCGAGACCCTCGGTCCGTGGGGTCCCAGTGCACATAAGTTATTTGCGGAAATCGCGAAACGTCTAGTTGATGTAACTGGTGACCGAAAAGCTGGCGGCTTTCTCGCGCAACGCATCAGCATTGCAATTCAGCGAGGAAATGCCGCCAGCATCCTCGGTACAATGCCCCGAGGGCCTTTTTTAAGCTTAACTTAGTTTTAATTTAATTTAGTTAATGTTAATAATCATCTTGTAATTTGGTTATGTAAATAAATGATATTATAATAAAACAATACAGTTAGTTGCTTCTTTTATAAACATTTATTTTATTTATAATTAATTAATTCCTAATATTACTTCATCTAAGAAGGGGGCAGGTCGGGTAATATCATAGCATGGCGAGCATAGCCTAAATACCAACATAACTGCGTTTAGTTTACGACTAAATTACGTGTAGTTATTTTTTTTAAATATATTATTAATTAATCCGAACTTCTAAAAATAGTACACTTACATGAAAATAAATGACTTAGTTGCCTTAATATGTGGTACAAATTCTATAACAAAATAACAACAAAAGTAAGCGGTACGAAATCTGAAACTCCACGGTTACTCTTTTAAAAATAATGGTTTTTTACATTGTAAAAAACCATGATTTTTAAAAGAGTAACCGTGGTGTTTCTTGCCGGCTCTTCTCCATAGGAAACGACCAATTAGAACCGTGCACCTAGCTTCTGACGTTTCATAAGTGCCCATGTAGGTTTATGTGAAATAAAATATTTTAATTTTGATTTTGATCGAAATTATGTCTCCAGACTGGGAACGTCATTAGATATACGCAGTTTAATTTATTTTCGTCTCCACATTGTATAAAAATCGATGGGCCAACCATCCTCTCTATATAGATCCATCTCCCGAAGACAAGCAACTTGGCAGATAATTTGATTTGTATTTAATTAAACAATGACATCGATTCGTTGACGGAGGCACCTCGAAGCCTGCCTACCCCCTATCGGAATTCTCGTTAAGACTGATGGAGGTCCGTGTAGTTTGTATGTTTGTTTACATTGAATATTGAAATTAGATGTCGATTGAACTTTGGAATATTTTGTGTATTGGGGTACGTTTGTGGATTTTAATTTTAGGATTTAGTGTTTTATATGTAGGTGTGTTGAAATTTCGGTAAAGTCGAACAAGCTGTGTGATCGAACAGTGTAGTGAAGAGATGTACCCACAGTCTCAGAACAAATAGAAACCAAGACAGCGCGCTGCGAACAATACAGCAAAAGCCATGTCAAAACTACACCTCGCTCTGTAGGTACATACACGCTCACACGCACACATTTACAACCCAGTTCAACCAAACTACACCTCACTGGGGAATATATTTATTTACATAACCAAATTACAAGATGATTATTAACATTAACTAAATTAAATTAAAACTAAGTTAAGCCTAAAAAAGGCCCTCGGGGCATTGTACCGAGGATACTGGCGGCATTTCCTCGCTGAATTGCAATGCTGATGCGTTGCGCGAGAAAACCCCCAGCTTTTCGGTCACCAGTTACATCAACTAGACGTTGCACGATTTCCGCAAATAACTTATTCGCACTGGGACCCCACGGATCGAGGGTCTCGACGCCAAAGGGTACAAAGTTGTACTCTCTGCCGAGGCCTCCATATTTAATAACTTTCAGATTTTCGGCATTTTCTGCCGCTGCACCCGCTTTAGAAGTAGTCCGTTGGAGGTGGGACGGTGCCAGTGTGTCTACACAAGTAGCGTCCCACACAAGCATCCGTCCCAAACTCCACGGGACCAAAGACATACGAGTACCATCAGGTCTTTTGCCATCATCTCTGATAATGCCAGTCGGCTCAAGAAGAGCAGGCACATTGATGCTGGCAAGAGACCGGCGGATTATGTCATTAACACCTCACTAAGTGCACACATGTTTACAAAACCGGCCTCACGTCACTATTGACAGGGTTGTCTTGTTTTTATAATTGGGTTGAGCCTACAATATACAGCGTGAGATCGTGCGGGTATTATGGGTACCAATCTGAGCCGATATGATTTTTTTAATTCAAATGTACTTTCTCAGTGTATCTTGGACATTACTGATAGTGATATCGGTGAAGGAAAAAGGAGATGATGTAAGCAAAATCTCTATTGGTTGCCAGAATAATTAATTAAAAGACAAAATAATCAATAATCGATGATTGATTTTGTTCTCGTTGTTAGCTGTCATAAACCATCTATAGTCTTCGTTGCTTATATAGTTAGTACGTATGTGTTTGCTTAGATGGTTTAGTCATGTTGAGATGATGAATGAAAGGCGACTAACAAAAGGTATTTACAAGGCAGATGTGAGTGGAAATGCCGGGAGGGGACGCTCTAGAAAGACATATAGTGACCTCATTAATGATGTTCTTCAAAAAGGTCAGGTGCGTAGTACTCTCAACCGGCGTGCGTGTATGACCAGATGTATGAACGTAAACAAAGCAAAAGAAGTATGTAAGGAGCGTAGCAGGTGGCGTTCTATAGTTTCTGCCTACCCCCATGGGAAGAAGGCGTGAGTTTATGTATGTGTATGTATGTATGTATTCTATAGCATATATCTGTGTATCTGTTATATTATATTGTACTTATAAAATAAATAAATAAAAATAAAAATAAAAAAGTCTTTTATTTCATGCATAAAGTAAGATTAACAATTATATATTGAGTTAATTTCATAAATATTATTGTTTAGTTTTCATTTTCATAATTGCAATTAAAACGTATTATTTAACTTAACAATATCAATATATGTACAATGTTATTAATTACAATATAATATTGATTAATTAAAATTTAATTTCTTATATTTTATTTATAACAATATTACTAATTAGATTTCGATATTAATATTAATTAAATAAAAAAATAGATTATTATAAATGGATTCAGAAATTTAAGAAATAAAATAACATGCATGCATGAACCCCTCAAATATTGAGGGTGAAGGCCTCCTCCAGAGAACCCCAGCGGTCACGGTCTTTGGCTACTGTCATCCAGTTTTTCCCTGCAACTCGTGTGATGTCGTCTGTCCATCTAGTTACAGGTCTTCCTCTTTTCCGAGTGCCTGTCGGACCTGGCCATGACGTTATGCGGATTGTCCATCGCTCGTCCCTCATTCTCGCTACGTGACCTGCCCATCTCCATTTTAACTTTAGAGCGTAGGTTAGAGCATCTATTACTCCTGTTTTTTGCCTGATGGTAGTGTGACGAATTTTCTGGCATTTCCTGATTTTTGCGACACTTCTCTCCATGCTTCGCTGGCAGGATGTGATTTTATTTTTGATTTTTCGTGTGAACTTCCACGTTTGACAGGCGTAGGTTAATGAAGGCAAAAGACATGAGTCCATGACCTTTCTCTTTATTTTCATTGGCATCTGGCTTTTTAAAATTTCCTTTAGGCTCCAAAACTTTTTCCATGTCGTTATTATTCTTCTATCCACTTCTGATTCGTTGTTGAGTTTTTGGAAGGAAATTTGTTTGCCTAGGTAGATGTAGCTCGTAACGTACTCTAGAGGTGTGTTATTCAGACATATAGGGTTTTGTGTGGCATTTGTCATGAGTTTTGTTTTGCTTAGGTTAATCTCTAGTCCTACCACTCTGCTTGCTTGTTGTAACGCTTGTAACATAGACTCCAGCTCTGTGCTATTTTCTGAAAGAAGGACAATGTCGTCGGCGAACCTTAGGTGACTAATATGTTTCCCTTCTATGCATATACCTGTTCTCTTCCAATTAAGTTTCCCGATAATCATTTCCAGTACTGCTATGAAAATTCGGGGCGATAGGGGGTCGCCTTGTCGTACTCCTCTTTTGATAGGAATAGGTGGTCCTGCGGTCTCTAGCTTCACTCTACTAGTGTTTTTCTCGTAAAGGTATTTTAAGACTTCCACGTATTTTTTCTCCACTTTTTGGGACTGTAAAGCTTTCCATATTGAGGGATGTAGTATTGTATCAAATGCTTTCTGGTAGTCTACAAACCCTATGTAGAGTGGACGTTGGTACTCTTGATATTTTTCAACAAACAATTCCAAAGAGTGGATGTGGTCTATTGTGGAAAAACTCTTACGAAAACCAGCTTGTTCGATCGGTTGACTTTTTTCGAGCGTAGTACTGATTCTCTTCTCTATAGTTGACGAAAATAATTTATAAAGTGATGGAAGCAGGCTTATGGGTCGGTAATTGCCTATGTTCTTTGGATCACCTTTTTTAAACAACAATATAATATTTGACTCAGACCATTGTTTAGGTGTTACGGAGGAACTTAGTATCAAATTAAATAAATGTACCAGAGGATTGACTAGGTAATCACCAGCTATTTTTATGGCCTCGTTTGTTATTCTGTCAGGTCCTGGACTCTTCTCGTCTTTTAGTCTTTTGATTCCCATTATAATTTCTGCTTCATCCACTGGGTTTATTTCTACATCGTTTTCATGATTTTCTGATTCACTTTGGCATATGTCTTGGCGCATTGGGGCACTATACAAGTTTTCATAAAAGTTGGTTGCTATACTTAGGATCTCTTTTCGGTCATGTGTTATTTTGTGAGGGTCGTGAAGACCTTCTATCCATGTTTTATGAGAGCGCAGTTCCTTGTATGCTTTTTTGATACTTCCTGTGGAATTAAGATGTTTTTCGATAGTGTGTTTTCGATGGTTTGAGTAATCTTTTCTTACAAATTTGCTTACTAGTTTATAAAGTGCTTTCAATTCATTTTTCATCGCTCGCGTCTTTGGTTTTATTTTTTGTAAAACACTTCTACGTTGTATTAGCTTTTTAGTATGGGCTGATATCACACTACTTCTTTCTTTATCTTTATTTCGTGTGAGCGCTTCCTTCAAACTAGATTCCAAAATATTAACTATTTTGTCGTAGCATTCCTGTACCGAGTTGAGATCTTGGCAGCTCGTGAGGTCTTCGCTGCAATCATTAAGTAACTGTTTATATCTCAATATTTCTTTTTCGTTTTTAAGTGAGCTTCTTGAGTTGTTGGCATAATTCATTCTGTTTACCTTTAGTTTTTGTATAAGAAATACTGCTCTTACGAGTCTGTGATCCGAAGGGAAATTTAAGTTGATAACCTGTAGATTCTGTACGTTCTTCTGTAAATTTGTCAGTATATAGTCCAGTTCATTTTTTGTGTTGCCGTCTGGAGATCGCCAGGTCCATCTTTGATTATTCTTCTTTTTATAGAAAGTGTTTATAATTGAAAACTTGTTTTCATAAGCGAATTCTATTAGTCGGTCGCCTCTGTTGTTTCTTATGCCATATCCGTGGTTTTTCATAATTAAATTTTCTTCTGGCTTTGGTTGACCAATTTTGGCGTTAAAGTCTCCCATGACTATTACGTTCTTTTCTGATATTTTCAGGGCTTTGTCGATGGTGCCATAGAAGCACTCTATTTCAGTATCATTTGCAGCGTCTGTTGGGGCATAGGCTTGTATTATACTGATTCTGAAGTTTTCGACATTTAACGTCAGTAACCCCACTCGCTCTGATAGACCAATGAAGCTCTCGATGTGAGTTTTGAGATGTTTCTTCACGAGAAAGCCCACGCCATGAAGGCCTGGGGTCTCTCCTATATAATAAAAGATAAAATTTTCATATTCTTGAATTGAGTTTCCTAGCCTCCTAGTTTCAGACAGGCCAATTATATCAAATTTAGTATTTTTCAAGGCATTTATTAATTCTAGTAAGCGGGCGTGTGTTGATAGAGTCCTTACATTGTATGTCGCAATGTAAAATAGGTTATTGTTCTCAGGCTCTAACTGATTTGAAGTATTTGTCTCTGAAGGGTTTCGGTCTTTTACTCCCACGGGGACCAGCCGGATTGGGAGAGCGGGAGGGGCCTTCTGTGGTTGCTATTCTGATTCATAGTGTTCTATCATTAGTGTTTGCTCGTGCGGAGTACTGTCCTTGTTGTACACAAGTTTAGGTTTTTGAATGATGTAGTTCTTCATAGTTGTTGTCTTGCTTTTCTTTAAAGGTTGTTTTTTGCTTTCTGTGGTTTTCTGGCTATTGAGTGTCACTGTTTCGGGCGATTCAGATAGGATTCTTTTGTTTGTATGGTATTGTGGTGTGTTTTTATATTTGTTGGGCAATACAATAAGCTTGTCATATTTTAAAAAAGCTTTATTTCCCAACTCCCTTTCTTCTTTCAGTTGGGTAGGGTTTGTAGGTCTCTACGTTTGTTCAAGACATCAAGGGGGTAGTCCTGTTTTATATAGTATGGTGAGTTTTTCAGGCGACTTTGGTTTTGCAGTATTTTTATTTTCAGCCCCATTGTGCTGAAAGTAACAACAACAGGACGTATTTTGTCGCTTTTTTTCCCAAGTCGTCTGACCGCTTCTATACCATTTTTATATTGTAAATTAAAATAGTTGTTTATTAAGTCTAATATTGTTTTTTCTAAGTCGTGATAGGATTTTTCTCGTTCCTCCACTCCAAATATTACCAGGTTTCTACGTCTCACGTACCTTTCTAAATTGTTGATAGCTGAAGAATGCTCCTCTAGTTTCTTTTCGATATGTTCATTTTTTATTTCCAAGCTCCTAAACTTGTCATTCATATTACTGATAATGGAAGTTTTTATGTCTTCTTTCATTTCGAGCATATCAATCTTTTGTTGTTTCATTTCTATTTGCATGTTTTCCAGCATGATTTTTATTTCCTCCATGATTTTAATAATGTTTTTGTAGACTTAGTGTGCTAACAATTTTTTTGTTTTGATCAGATTTGTGTACAGCGCCCTCTGCTTCTAATGTGTTGAAATACAGAGATTGGTTACTATTGTAATATTGTACTTATATACCTTTTATTTGGACCAATGACAACCCCATCACTGTCCATTCCAGCAGACTTAGCGTGACACTCTCTATTTCTTCGAAGAATAGATACGGCTCTTTCCCTACAAAGTGACATTTCGTTTTTCCTTTTTTGACATCCCACCGTAGAAATCCTTCTACATAAAAAAGGACCTAGACAGGTCAGAAATGAAAGACAAGATGACAGATTGTCGAAGGATTTCTACGGTGAGATGTCAATCACTGAGAAACGAAATGTCACTTTGTATAGAAAGAGCCGTGTCTATTCTTCGAAGAAATAGAGAGTGTCATGCTAAGCCTGCAGGATTGCCTGGAAGAGATCGCAGTAAGCGATAAGGCCCATTGTATATTTTGTAGTGTATTTTTTTTTTGCTTTTTATATAATCTGGTGTACAATAAAGTATGTATGTATAAATAAATAATGAAATGGTATTCATGATTAAGAAATGTCGTGATGGCCCAGTGGTTAAGCCTTCGCCTATCGTGCACGAGGTTGTAGGTTCAAATCCGGGCAAGTACCAATGTAACTTTTTCAATTCAAATGTACTTTTTTTCTAAGTTTATCTTGGACATTGCTCACATCGGTGAAGGATAACATCGTGAGGAAACCTGGAGTTATAGTTAATATGAGTCTGAAATCGCCAACCGGTTTCGAGCAACCGTGGTGATAAATGCTCGTGCCTTCTCTGTATGACAGGATTTCTACGGTGGGATGTCAAAAAAGGAGAAACGAAATGTCACTGTGTATAGAAAGAGCCGCGTCTTTTCTTCGAAGAAATAGAAAGCGTCATGCTAAGCCTGCAGACGGGTGTTGTGTTTCGTGATGCAAGCAGAGCACAAGCGTGCAAGCGCAGTTCGCAAGTGGTGTTCACCACAAGAAAGAAGACGTTTTAAGAATACAAAAGAATAATACCTCAAAATAAATACACATCGCGTATTTTATCTAATCATCGAATTATTTCCACCTGCGTCCCTTCACTAGCAAGTAAACCGCCTTATGACAAAAACAACAGTACCGTAATAAACTATACCCACTAAGCCAGAGCTCTGCTTACCCCTAAATCATATATTAGCGGCAAAATGAGACTAATGCGAGACTTATAATCAAAGAAAGAAATTTCTGGCTGGCCACACGTGATAATAAGGGAGCGGTTACAGTGGAGAGGAGTAGCGGAAAGAATTGCACATGAAATTCCTACTTGAATAATCAGTTTTCGATGAAGGTACGTACCTATAGGACGTAAAAACGGGAGATTTTTACTAAGCCTACCTGGCTGGCTTGTAATTTCTATGGTGGTATATAACGAAGAGTATTCTATTCTACGGCACCCGTCTATCCGTTCGCTCGTCTGTCTGTCACAGCTCTGTTTCTTTTTAACAGTAATAGGTAGCCAGTCAAAATTTTCACAAAATACCTACGTGATACTATTCTTTATCATGACAAGTAATTAAAATAAGGAACAGGTACGAAACCATCCAATGCAAGAGTCCAAAACGCACTTAATTGTTTTTTTTTTTACTCATAGAAGACCCAACTTTAGCAAGCTTGGTGATCAATGCTAGTGCCTTCTCTGAGAAGAGACAACAATAAAAGGCTGGTATTATTATTATTAAAGACTTTAACCTATTTCAGCGATTACAATAAAATGGTTCTCCAATAAGTCGCTAACACACCCGCTACCGTCTCCACCATACACTCTACCTCCCAAATAAAGGGGAGGCACTACCGGGGTGGACATCAAAGCGTTAAGTGCTTCTTTTGCTCATCGAATCCCATTTAGGTCGGACCTACCCTCGCGATAAATAAGATTATGTTTGGTTACACGTTGTTTCTCGGTTTTCTTATAGCTTTCAAGTAATGGTGTTACTTAGTTTTTGACGTATTTAATGGTGGAAGGTTATGGGATATTTAATGGAAGCTATGGGGACTTGATCCTCTTTGAATTCTCTATGGATTTGGTGAGTAGTATGACAAATCATCAAATAAAATCGAAATATTTTATTTCACATAAACCTACATGGGCACTCATGAAACGTCACAAGCTAGGTGCACGGTTCCAATTAGTCGTTTCCTAAGGAGAAGAGCCGGCAAGGAGCTCCACGGTTACTCTTTTAAAAATAATTGGCTTTTACAATGTTTTCAAATTACAGTGTTAATAGGTATGGGAGGACAGTGTAGGCCTGTCAAGAAGTACCAGATATTTAATAAACAATTAATGGTATACAAATCTAATCTATTAAGCCTACGACATTCACACATTTACAAAATATAAAAGAATCTATGTAAAATATAAACAGCTTTTGAAGATGTTGAAAAGTCTCTATCGGTTGCCAGAATAATGAATTAAAAGGCAGGACAATGAAGTGGCCTCGTTGGTCTAGTCATCGCAAGGGCTACTGGTGAGCACGAGGTCCTGCGTTTGATTCCCAGGTCAGACAAAGTTTTATTTGGTTTTAATCATCAGGAATTTCTCAGTAGCAGCCCGGAGTCTGGATTTCTGCTTGGCTGATGGCAATAGGCTGGCCCCCTATTGCATGGGACTTAAACATAACTGGCGAAATGTGGGTGTACTACAAGTACACCTCTGCAAACCCTTCTGGGATTACAGATGTAATGTTATGGAATAATGAATTGGTATAAATAATTTCATTGAACATAAATAAACGCAAAAATATTTTCATTCATACAAAATACAGATCAAACAACTCTAAAGATTTAATCTAGGCAGAGTACACACACAAAAATAATTCCTATAAATACAGCTTTAATAACGTAGCAGCACAAATGATTTATATTTAGGAAACATTGCGAGCGAATAATCTAAAAGCCATAAGCTTCCGACGAAAAATGTTCTCGTATTCACGAGTGGACGTGGAACGGAACGGTGTAAGCCTTGGTCTACAATCGCGACGAATGCCTAATGAGGGAAATTAGGAAATTGTCGTAGGTGTTCCTAAAGAGAAATGCTTTCGAATACACGATTGCTTAGTGTGTAAAGTGTATGCCAATTTAGTCATTACGAATAACATACATGACATTCATACATAATCAGCTTATTATGTTCCCATTGCTGGGACACAGGCCTCCTCTCTGTGACAGGGAGTGGGCCGTAAACCACAACGCGGGCCCAATGCGGGTTTGTAGATGTCACATGTCTTCGATTTTTTAGTTCTAGGACATGCCGGTTTCCTCACGATGTTTTCCTTCACCGTTTTGAGAGCAGTGGTGATGAAATAATTTACACAAAGTTAAGCGCCTGCCTGGATTGAACCTACGACCTACAACTTGTAAGTCGCGACCGTTACCGTGACGAATTACATGTTAACCAAATCCTGCAATTAGTATGCTAATATAGAAATAGCGTGGTATTATATTCAAGAAACCAGGAAAAGTTCAACTTCACGGAAATAAAGAGCTTCATTTCAAGTTCATCGTCATTGGCAGCCTTGTTCCACCTACTGCTGAGTTTAGGCCTCCCTTCTTTCGTGCCATGCTTCCCTGGCCTATGCGAGTCTCATCCAGGCCTTCCTCGCGATCTTCAATAGGTCGTCCACCCAACTCTCGCTCGCTATTGGTCTACCAACGCTCCTACCGTTTCTCGGCAACCATTCCGTTAGGACTCTGCTCCAACTGCCATCATCTCATCTAGGCAAAGTGTCCTGTCACCTCCATTTCAGAACCGCTACCCTTAGATATTTCAAACGATAGTTTTTAATAAAGCCATGATAAGTAAATCAATCTCAATATCTATTGACTGAACAGACCACTACTTACATACATCTCAGCACTACTAATTTCAAGTCTAGGAATTCCTTGTAGTTCTCCGTCGTTGTACACCCCGCCATAACTAAAACCAAACACTAATCCTTCTATATACACATTAACGGATCTGTGAGGCGCAATCCGTGCAGTCGTACAGGGATTTTCTCTATTCGAACTGAGTCAAGCCAGTTCTCTCTGAAAATACAACATTTAATTGAATATGTCCGTGCGTGTGTACTGTGCTTAATTATTTTTGAAGTTAATATTTATTTTAATAATACGATTTGATAGGTTGTATGTATATGTATCTGTAGCTAGATTTTCGCAAGGAGCTTTTTAGAGCAGTTTTCAATTCTTAATTTGGCTAAGCATGTGAAAAACGCAGAAAATATTAGACAATCATAGACTATGTATACTTATATACAGCAGTTAGTACATATTTATTTATTTAGGTTTAGTAAGAAGAAAAAGGTAATATTTAAAAAGTTTTCAACAAACTTGATCATAAATTGTACATTCAGGCACAAAGATGCTTTCTAATAATTTTGCATTGTTTTCGAGCTTTTTTTTAAATAGAAAGAAATAAAGAAAGAAAAAAAGAAAAAGTATTTATTGGGACTCGCACAGGAGATCACACATTAAACTAAAAAAAAAAAAACAGTCATAGAAATATATAAAAAAAAAAAAACAAAAAGTAAAATTAAAATAAAAACAAAAAGTCCTGTACGAGGCCAAAAGGCTCCCATCTCAGCATAATGCTGCAGTACTTAAGAAATAAGTGTCGCAGCGCTGGTATTCTGATAGGGCCCACTGTGATGTCACGGATAGATAAATCTCAGAACGACGTGTGGCCAGCTATATTACTGTCCATCCATTCTTAGATTCAAATCACTACGTAGCAACAAACACTACACTCAGAAGTCACGACCATCTTCCAGAATTCCCATTTTCCCTGAAAGTTGCAAAAAATACCCTGCAGTACCCCATCAATTCTCATATTCCAGATCATTACACCCATATCGAAAAGAGGGCCTATTATCTTATTAGAAATTACTGCTGTATACGACAGGCGATTATCGACCTTATTACATGGGGGTGCGAAGCGAATGGGGGTGATATTCCGGTGGATGGGAAGAGTCGTTTATGTAGCATGCTGTTGTTATTACTTGTATCGGGCTACTGTTAACTGGATGTGGCATTCGAAAAATTGTGTGATATTTTCTTTGTTTGTTCAATAAGTTCTATGACAAGCATTAGACCAAACAATTAATTATTATAGTTTTCGACTGCAGAGCAAAAGCCTCCCTTCCATCTTTCCATCTCTCTCTATCTTTTGCAATTTGAGCCCAATCCTTTTGGTAAGAGTCTAACTCGACACGCCATCTCCTTCTGGGTCAATCTGTGGCTACTTTCGCCCAATTCTGATGCGACATGCAGCAAATTTGGCCTGCTCAGTTCCATTTTAATTTGGCAGCTCTGTCACCTATGTCAGCTAATTATGTTTTGGAACGAAGTATACTGTTTCTTAAACGGTCAGTAAGTTGGAACACAAAGGGCTCCATGGCATGCGAAAGTGAGTTTGTTTGTTTGTTTGTTTCTTACGCTATACGTTAAAACAGCTGAAAGGATTTGGATGAAACTTGCCACATAGGTGGACCATGACCTACACCCTAATTGTGTAACACAGTTTGAATCACAATCCGTGAGTTTTCAAGTATATTGCTAATCCACTGCATAGGTTTGAAAAATTCGTCTGCTCAACAAAGTAAATAATGCAATGGACGTGGGTGAACTGTCAAAATGAAACCGATTGCGATCAATTGTGATTTTATGTGTGTACGCAATTACCTCGCTTGGTTAGGACAAAGGATAATTTTTATTCCGATATTCTCACGGGATCGAGATTTATGCGGGTGAAACCGCGGGGCGCAGCTAGTAGTTTATTTATTAACAAACCAATAAGTACATCATCTTACAGTTTCCCAAGACGATGCTATATACACATTTTAAACTATTTATATCCATAAAATACCTACACTTCATAAAATTAACAATAAACATAGAACAAACAAAAATAATCTCAAATATTTACCCTTTTTTCAATGCACCTTTAAGCTCCTGATACAATTCTCGGCAGGCCAAATACTTCAATATTTCGGTAATATAATAATATTATACTAATCCTCTCACTATCCCAAGGTCATCACGAAATTACTTTTTTTTAAAACATCATGCATGAAAGAGTAGGTACAAGAAACATCTACACATTTCCGAAATCAAAAACAATTTTATACTTATGCTATCCTTGATTAAAATTGGTTCCACGAAAGGCAATCGTACAATTTCTTCGGCAGTCAGTCCCACCAACAACAATATACCTAATACCAACCATTATCAAAACCACGGCTTGAGCGATTGTACAGGGTTACATTAAATTAAGACGCTGACAACACCTAAACCGCGGTCACTGTCAGATTGTATAGAAAAGAAAGAGAAGCGCGATGACACAACGCTTGTAATTTATTGCAGGATATGAAGCAATTATCTATTTACTCAAAATTGAGTTGAGTAATCGAAAATAAAAAACAACCAAGTTCTGCATTCAAATAAGGCGTTCTTGTTTTTAATTAACTACGTAACGTATGTTGATATTTAATGCAGATATTTTGGATTAGAACTCAAGGTAAGAGGTTAGTGTATCGTTAGTTTGTATCGAGATTTTTTTTCAAAACGTGTTTTGGTAACAACCAATTTCTGGGAAATAATTATGTTCAAAATTGACATATATTTTTTCCGCTACTACAAACTATACAGATTTGGCCATTTTTTTTCTTAAGAGAAGCCTATTTTAGTCAATTGGGTCTTGTCAGCGCCTTAACTAGCGACTCCGCAGATGTGATAGGTATCAATATAAAAACAGGAAATATTTATTGCGATTTAACATACAAATCGATTCTGAGCCGCAGTTCAGGTCCGGATCGCGCAAGACTTTTGGCGGTCGGAACCAGAGAGGCCGGTCATTGGCTACATGCCCATCCTTCTCCATATACCGGTACCTTCCTGGATCCGACCTCGTTTCGTCTGGCGACTGGTCTGCGGCTTGGGGTCACGGTATGCACTCCACACACATGCCCTTGTGGCACGGACGTGGACCGACTGGGTCACCACGGACTTTGTTGTCAAAAAAGTGCAGGCCGCTTTTCAAGACATGCAACACTTAATGACATAATCCGCCGGTCTCTTGCCAGCATCAATGTGCCTGCTCTTCTTGAGCCGACTGGCATTGTCAGAGATGATGTTAAAAGACCTGATGGTGTGTCTTTGGTCCCGTGGAGTTTGGGACGGATGCTTGTGTGGGACGCTACCTGTGTAGACACACTGGCACCGTCCCACCTCCAACGGACTACTTCTAAAGCGGGTGCAGCGGCAGAAAATGCCGAAAATCTGAAAGTTATTAAATATGGAGGCCTTGGCAGAGAGTACAACTTTGTGCCCTTTGGCGTCGAGACCCTCGGTCCGTGGGGTCCCAGTGCGCATAAGTTATTTGCGGAAATCGCGAAACGTCTAGTTGATGTAACTGGTGACCGAAAAGCTGGCGGCTTTCTCGCGCAACGCATCAGCATTGCAATTCAGCGAGGAAATGCCGCCAGCATCCTCGGTACAATGCCCCGAGGGCCTTTTTTAAGCCTAACTTAGTTTTAATTTAATTTAGTTTAATGTTAATAATCATCTTGTAATTTGGTTATGTAAATAAATGATATAAACTGATAAAAAGAAAAAAAAAAAAAAAAAAAAATACAGGAAAACAATTTTTGTGGTTACGACTATAGTCGGTGGTACTTGAAATATTAGTTTAAAAAAGGTCTTTTTTTGTAAACTTCACAGAAAGATGGGTGTCGATTAAAAAAGAACTTATTTCACCAACTCGTACTTCAACTACTTCAGCGGCCGTTGACCTCTAAAAATTGTTCATTAAATCAATTTGTACCGTAAATCGAGGTGGGTGAATCGGGACGAAATTTTAAAATGGATTTTAACGTAACGTTGTAGCGAAAGTTAGTCGTTAATTATTATACACTAACCATATTAGAGTCCTTTTTGGCAACAAACTACATATATTATTCCAACGATAAGATTCATTTTAATGTTTCATCCCGATTCACCTCTGCATTCCTATTCATCCCGTTTTACGGTATTTGTTTTATCATGTGTAGATATCGATCCCCATTACTTCTGCGGAGTTCCGCTAACTAACTTAACGTGACCCTGTCTATCTCGTGTCGTCACGAGACAAGAACAACATTCTCCTCAACATGCCACTTCCAGTGGCACTAAGTCTCCATTAAACACTGTGTGAGTACGTCTGTTATTACGTACTATCTGCGCACAACACTCCTCGCTAATGGTATTTCTTTACCATCGTGCATCGATGCCGTTTTATGGGACATGTGGCTTTGTTATTTTGATAATAATTAATCTTAGACAATAATCTTCTGCTGGCTGTTTGGATGAGGAAATTGGTAGTTTCGAGAGGATAATGGTGGCGATTCCTTTGTTCACACACTAAACTAAATTTAAGTTCAGTGCATCTTTTTCTTTCTATTTCATTAACAAAAGGACAGAAGATAAATTTTAGTTTAGTCCTGTCAAATTAATCAGCGCTTGACGTAAATTGACGTAATTTTAGTAGGCAAGTTTTTAATCACGTCTAAACTTGTATGGAGTAGTGACAAGCGCTGATTAATTTGACAGGACTAAACTAAAATTTATCTTCTGTCCTTTTCTTAATGAAATAGAAAGTAAAAGATGCACTGAACTTAAATTTAGTTTAGTGTGTGAACAAGGGAATCGGCACCAATATTGAACATTCGGTTGTTTCTTTGGCACCATTGGTAAAATCGCTGTGAGAATTACCTAGTTGATATTCATGAGTTCGATTTCTGGTAATCCGAAGTTGCCTGAATCCAGACTTCGCGCTGCTTCTGGAAAATTTCAACTGAAATTCTTATTTTTTTTTTACCTCTTAAACTATCAAGGCAAAGGCAGTAATTACGTTGTGATACATTTTGTTATTAAAATATGTAATAATAAATGTATTTATTGCACTCCTCACAACGCTCCAGCGTGTGAGAGTGCTCTCTACTCTCAATATAAATAAAATAAAAAAAAACCTTTATTTCGGACAAGTAAATGGATGTTACTTGTCCGAAATAAAGGTTTTTTTTTTTTTTGATAGTGGGTTAGTAAACAGAAATCCTATGACTATATGAGTAAAGCTTAATATTATTACTTTGCGACAAGATTATTCTGAGAGATACATCTCTTAATAATGCTGCATTATCGATGAGTCGTATCTCCCAGCTATGATTTTCAAGATGGAGTTGGGGCTCGCCCGCACTCTGCAGAGCAATGAGACAGATTTCTGTCTAATGAGCCACATATTGCCAAAATTTTTCCAACATAAAATCGTTTAGCTATACTCTCGAATTTATATTAGCAAGGAAGTTTTAAAAACTTGACATTATAAGATTAATATATTTTTAGATAGATATATTCCTTGATATATATAATAAAACATCTAATAAAAAACTTACGTGTAGTGCTTTCCATTGGGAAGTGTGTCAGTTTACCGTCACTATTAACGCCGTCACACACAATGGATTAATCTAATTTTTCTTCTATGACTTTTCTTTCATTCTTCGGATGAAAATATTGATTTCCGTTATCAAACTCATAACCGTTTAAAAGATATTAACAAAAATCGATGAATTTGATCAGATTTTTTTCCTTAAAATTTATCGTCAACAATCATGTATCTGACTGTGAGGCGTGCACATTTTGATTTTCCAAATATTTTTTCAGGTTATTAAATAAGATTAAATCAAAATAAATCAGAATAAATAAAATAAAATTATATTAAATCAGAATAAATAACTTTAAATAATATCAAAAACAATGAAAATAAACAAAATAAAAATGTTCTCAATTCAATTCTCAATTCTTTATTGCATTCCATATGTATTACACAGATGATACAAAAGTAAAAGATCAATATGGACCCTGTCGGGCACAGCAACATTGATGAATAAAATATGTATTGTATGTGTATGCGTGTGTTTGTATGTATGTGTGCATGTTATCGAATAAAATGTTATGACCGAACCCGTTATTGCTTTACCTAGTTATGCTTGAATGTCAATTGCACGTCATAAATTGGCAAGGTCTATTTTTGCTTTTAGGCCAATGTGTCGGTTAGATGGGTGTATTGTTTCTGAGGGGAAACGGCGCTGTTAGCTGAGATACAGGCTCACGCCTAGTTCAGCTGCGGACGCTCATTCTCTTATTTATAATTAAACTGTAAGCCTAATATTTGTAGGAATGTACTGTACCTACCTACTGTTTTTGAGTAAATAAATATTATTATTATTATTATTAGATATTTTCAACCTTAGTGAAGTTTCAAATCCTGGATTTTTTTTGAAAAGTGGTAAATGAGCTCGGCTATACACAGAATCGTTCCCAAAGTAATCCAAAACAAAGCAAACTTCCGATCCTATGCGTCATCGGTTCATATCCCTTGGGGTGTAATGCCAATATTTTCCAATATACTGCCATAATCGACTGTGGTGTCATTACTGTCTGTGCAGACATAAATTAATAGACGCTTCCTTCCCTTCCCGGGGGTGATAATAAGGGAAGCTGGACGGCTTCGATTATTTGTGGTTTGTCGATGTTTGTAATGAGAAAAAATGTTATTGGTGCCGATTCCCTTGTTTACAAATTAATCTAAATTTAAGTTCAGTGCATCTTTTTCTTTCTATTTCATTAAGAAAAGGACAGAAGACAAATTTTAGTTTAGTCCTGTCAAATTAATCAACGCTTGACGTAAATTGACGTAATTTTAGTAGGCAAGTTTTTAATCACGTCTAAACTTTTATGGAGTAGTGACAGTCGCTGATTTATTTGACAGGACTAAACTAAAATTTGTCTTTTGTCTTTTTCTTAATGAAGTAGAAAGAAAAAGATGCACTGAACTTAAATTTAGTTTAGTGTGTGAACAAGGGAATCGGCACCATTGTGTGTAGATAGAAATTCTGGGTGATCTAAAAACTGAATTTCAACTCTCTCGATTTTGGTTTTTTTGGAAGTCACTACAATTTGCCAATATTCTTCGTAGACCATCAAACGATGGAGTCAGTGAATAGTAAGGTTTGGAACGTGTCTAAAAGAACTTGAAGCAATAATATAATGGATTGATTTGAGTCATTTATTGTTTTCTGGCGAAGAAAAAGTAGACGCTATTTCATGTCCGTATGGATTGAGGAGAAATCGCTCCTAAATCCATACGGACACGATATTTCTGTGATATATAACAAGAGGATATAAAAGTCAACAGCAATCTTAACAGCATCATCGTCATTCTTCTGCCCTTATCCCAATTTATTTGTGGTCAGCGCAACATGGCCCCTTCTTCCATACTTCTCTATTAGTTGTCATCTCCTTTCTAGCCATATCATCTTTCATACAGTCCATCTATCACACAGCGATCTCAACAGCATGTCTATTAATAATGATATGCACATTATGGTTATTATGTATTTCTAGCAAACTCCAGTTAAATACAAGAACTAGGTACCTACATTATTTAAATAAAAAGAAAACGAGTAGATTTCCATTTCGAAAAAAAACACTTATGGGTTTTCACTAGAAGAGCCACTTCCCATAAAATAAATCAATCTAATAAATGACAAAACGAATGAAATCTAATGAGCAGCAGTAAAACGCACAATTAGCTTCTGCCAAGTCGGGAAAAATCCATTAATTCCGTCGTTAAATCTTATATCAGTCACCCCTAATTAAAAGACACCCCCTGAAACTAAGGTATCACTTTTAAGTGTCTTAAAGTGATGGCATGTCGGTTGCCGATTGGGGAGACCGTGGTTCGATTCTCAGAAAAGTTTCGGGTTTTCCAGGGAATACAAAGTGTCAAGCAGCTTTATATCATGTGCAGGGCAAAGCTGTCACTTTGACTTGCCCTGCACATCCCCTGCCCTGAAAACGATTATGGTTAGATCCAAATTATCTCCACTTTCATGAGGTTTCTGGGAATTATTATGTACGACTTTACTTACATGTATGTTCTTTATTTACCCGAACATATTTTTTATGCGTAAAACTTATTTTTTTGATCTCTATTATCTTAACCGTGATCATAAAGTGAACTGTGAACAATTATGAATATTCTTAAGCGTTTCACACGTTTAGCCATGACTTAGGCATACAGCCACAACCCCATAGCTGCCCATTTAACTGGACATGGTCCTTGTTCAAAATCATCTTGCCCGTAATCACCCTGGGCAAAAAATTCACCTCAGTAGCATTAGACTGACACAGAAGGGAGGATACGCCATTTTACTTAATGCCCATTGCTCACGAGATAAACTTCGTCCCGAGGGAGTGAGATCTGACGAATCAATGCGGTGAGGGCAAGAGGGGTACTGTTTGTTCTCGAAAGTGAAATGTAGGAAGATGGTAGCTAGGCTTTTGTTTTAACGATTTATTGTGATGTGGTAATAATTGGTAGGTGTGTTTTTATATGCGGGGCAAGTTTGGGCTATTTTGATTCTAAACAATAGAAAAGTTTAAAAAGTGATTGTTTGAGAGCCTGACTTGCTCCTTGTAGAGATATTTTATAAAAGTGCGTGTCTGTTGTGAAAAGTTTAGGTTGATCTTAATTGTTTTAAAATATCATTGCGTGTGGTTATCCAATTTAATCATTATTAGTGAGGTTGTTTTTATGGTTTATTGCAACACAGGAAATGCACCTACTGAAAAGTTATAAAAATAATGGCTTGTATTATTTCAGACTGTTTTCCTAGGATTTTTTTTTTTTTGGTTGGGAATCATCAAATAACTTCTTCCGCTCTGGGCGGAGCGGGAGGGTGTGTCAGACTCTTACTGACTAAAACCCACCCGTATTCCTTCCTGTTGCCTGTGTTGCTCGGTGACCCATAAGTACCTTCCCGCGACCCCGGCAGGCATCGGCCCTAGTGGACCCCTACTTTTGTGCTGACGACATCTCTTTGAGGCGCGCGTGGAATACGACGCGCCGTCGACCCGGGCCTGGTCCTTACCGCACGGTGAGCTACCCATTGCTCACCGTCCGCAAGCCCGCGCCTATGGTGGCTGGAAATCCGCCCGAGATTCCCGACGCCCAGGGCGTCTCCTGCGGCGGCTAGGGGCGAGAGGGCGCGAAACGTGCCTTTCCCTCAACCGTCCCGCCTCCTCCTTCGCGAGCATTACTGCTTCGCAGAAGGAGGTGACGGCTGCCCATGCCCTCTCGCTCCGTACCATGGCCTGAACCAGGGCCGGACGCGAGAGGTCTCTGCCGCCGATCGCCTCCACGAGGACACGGCGGTGCTCTGCCCAAGCCGGGCAGACCTCCACCGTATGCTCCACCGTGTCCTCCGGGCGATCCACACAGTGGTGACACCCGGACGTTTCCTCCCGCCTTATCCGACACAGGAACCTCCCGAAGCTGCCGTGTCCGGTGAGGACCTGCGTCAGGCGGAAGGTGAAGACGCCGTGGCGTCTCTCCAGCCACTGCTCAAAGAGGGGACTTATCGCCGCAATCGTGGCGTGCCGCGATTTCTCGCGGCAACGGACTTACGCCCCGGCGTTTCGCCTCCTCGCGCCACTCCCATACGTGCGCGAGGACTTTTGCCTCCAGATCCCATGGCGGCAATCCGGCAAGGAGGCTCGCTGCCTCACAGGAGACCGTGCGGTATCCCCGGACCATCCGGATGGCCATGACCCTTTGGGCCGCGCTCAACCGGCGGGCTGGCCGCAGCGCCAGAGAGCGCGCCCATACAGGAGCCCCGTAGAGGGCCATGGACCGCACAACCCCCGCGTAGAGCCTCCGGCAGGAGGCGTTTGGACCCCCTAGATTGGGCAGGAGCCGCTTCAATGCAGCGCCCGCTCGCTCCAGTTTGGGAGCCAAACGTCGGAAATGCTCCACGAAGTTCCACCGGCTGTCGAGGACGAGTCCCAGGTACTTCATCGTCGACTCGACGCCGATAGAAACCCCTCCTACCGTTATTTGGGACCCCAACGGTGGCGCGTTCCGAGGGCCATGATAACACATGGCCTCGGACTTGTGCAGGGCCACCTCGAGTCCCAATTGCCGGATCCTTTCGACGATTATCGCAACCCCGCGTACTGCTAATTCGGCCGCTGCCTGGTGCGACCTCCCCTGCGCCAGGACCAACGTGTCGTCAGCGTAGCACACTACGCTGACGCTGCTAGGGAGGTCGGCGCGCAGCACCCAGTCGTATCCGATGTCCCACAGATGCGGCCCCAGGACCGATCCCTGTGGGACACCGTACGACATCTCTTGCCGGTTCCACACTCCCTGGTGACCGGGGTAGATGACGGCCCTGTCCGTCAAATAGGCCTCGACCACACGACAGGTCGGCATCCGGTGATACCGGAGTGCCTCCCTGATGCAACTCCAGGGCAGGGTATTGAAGGCATTGGCGATGTCTAGGGACACCGCCAAGACGACCCCACCCTGGGCAACAGCATTCCCCGTCGTCAGGGCTCGCACACGCATGATGGCGTCCACCGTAGAGCGCCCTCTGCGGAAACCAAACTGGCTCTCCGCCAAATCCGGCCCCACCCGCATCAGCTGGCCGACGAGGCGGTCTGCAATGACTCTTTCAAAGAGCTTGCCCACCTCGTCGAGCAGCACGATGGGCCGATAAGCGGACGGAGAGTCCGCAGGGCGCCCTGCCTTCTTTATGAGGACCAGTTTTCCCGTCTTCCAACGAAGCGGGAACTGGCCCCTCGCCAAACATGCGCTTAGGAGCCCCCTAAGTCGAGGTCCGAGAGCCTCCAAGGCTAGGACCAGGCCTTCCCAGGTAAGCCGTCGGGTCCTAGGGGTTTTCCTAGGATAAGTATTTATTTATTCAGTGTTAGGTATATTATTACTGACAAGATAGGTTAAGGATTTTTTTTTTTTTACTTGAAGAATGCTTAACCTGTTGAATGTCGTAGACAACAGATAAATATATCCATTCAATTAATCGAGTTACAGACAATATATCATATCATAATCAGCCTATAATGTTCCCACTGCTGAGACACAGGCTTCCTCTCTGTGAGAGGGAGTGGGCCGTAATCCGCCACGTGGGCCCAGTGCGGGTTAGTAGATGTCACATGTCTTCGAATTTTTGGTTCTAGGATATGCCGGTTTCCTCACGATGTTTTCTTTCACCGTTTTGAGAGCAATGGTGATGAAATAATTCACACATAGTAAAGCACCTGTCCGGGTTCGAACCTACTTACTACAATTCGTAAGTCGCGGTCGTTACCACTGGGCCACCGCTGCTCCTAAAGACAAAAAAAAAACAAAAAAGAATCGTAAAATTCCGTGAAAATAATCATTCCCCATCGAGTTCTTCTCACTTCCTCTTCACAGTTACCAATAGTATCTTCCTCGGTAGTAATTTCGTCACAGATGTTTTCTATGCTAATTCTATTGTTTTTTTGTTAATTTTTATGTTCTTTTTCATGCTCGATTTATTCCGTTCGTCCGTTCGTTTAAGGATTAATGATAATGCTTCTCTGGGAGGAAACCTTCGGCTTAATTTCTTTGAAGATTGAAAGCTGTCTTGGGAGCATTGCTGATAAAAATTAATTGTTGATAATTAAATTAATTTGATTTATGTTTTTTTTTTCATTTTATTTTCGTATAGAAAATATGCTACAAGCATTAGTGATTCGTATCGCTTTTAAATAATTATATTTTTATATTAATTACAATGACTTACATATAGAACTGTTTAGTTACTTCTCCAACTAACTGGAATCCTAACCAATAGTTTATCGATCTTGTATTTATTGGCTTTTCATGTTTAGTGGGTAAAAATATCTACGCATCATAACATTCATCTTCATACAACATATTTAAACCAGCAACACTCAAAACATAATTTCGAAATGGCAATCACAACATTCTCTTTTTAAAATATTCGAAATTCAACCTTTCAAATATTGAATACGTCTTGTCCCACCCTTTAAATCCATCTCTCGAATTAACGTTTAAAAAATACTGGCATAAATAAAAATTCGTAAAATGCAAGACGCTGGGGACCGGGGGTGGTTCGAAATTCGAAAGTTTTTGTCTCGATACGAATTCATTTTGGCTAATATTCGATTTTGATTTCGACCAACGTAAGATGACATTTCGTAATGGCAATTTGATGACATTCTATCAACTGCGAAATAATTTAATTTTTTTTAGTCTTATGAACGGATTTTCTGGACATTTTCTGAATTTTCTAGCTATCTTCCGCAACAGTTGACAAAAACTGATAATTTTTTGTGACTTTTCCAATGCCAAAAGGACTGTTACAATTTTAATATTTGTACACAATGTAAATGAAGTAGATTATTTTTTAGAGAATTTTAATAAAAGCCTGTTTTTAATGAAGGAAGAGAATGGAATCGACGGATTAATTACGGTAGATTCAAGCAGAAATAAATAAAGAAACACCATCAGATATACAAAAATAAAATTGGTGCCACAAAACAGTCGCAGATCTTCCTAAGTTGGTGCGTTACACATCGTTGCCCTGAAGCTAAATAAAAAAAAAATTAAGCTGTCATTAATTCGGAGTATAATATTCACCCCCTACCCCCTCTTGGGATTGGGGGGCGATTAATCTGTGTTTAATGTCGCCCCAAAAATATAAAAAGTAGCTAATCAACAGATTGGCAACGTTTTTCGCCTGAGGGTGTGTGAACGATGCTTCGTAGTTTTTTTTTAAGGTTTCCAGATTGATGTGGGACCAAGAAACATAATATTTATTATGTTGTAGATTCTATTTATTAATATGATTAATAAAAGGCACTTCAATTTTGTTTACTTACTAAGTTTTTGATGGTCGTGCTGATGGCAGGTGGAGTAGAGCACTTCAGCTTTGGTTTCCCACGACAGCGGTAGCCGCCAGCATAGCGGCAGCAGTAATGGCCGTCATGAAAATAATGGCAGTCTGTGGTGGTCGCCACATAGCGTTCGCAATTTACCGTCGAATGACGTCACTGAAACGTTTTTTATGAACTTTACTTACTTTTGGATTGTTTGACTTTACGGTGACTCTCTAAATAACTAACTAGAGCCGCCACAGTCGTTAATCGACGGTAAATTGCGGACGCTATGTGGCCACCACCGCAGTCTTAAGAAACCTCTCTACTGAATGACTGTCGAGAGGCGATAGAAGAAGCGTTGGCAGATCATCAGCCAGGGGTGGGTGGATGACCTTCAGAAGATCGCGGGTAAGACCTGGATGAGACTGGCATAGACCACGGAAGCATAGCACGAAGAGGAGGAAGCTTTTACTTAGCTGTGGGTGGAATAAGACCAGCCAATAATGATGACTTAGTTTTTCGGGGTCAGCAACATAATCGGCAATCTGTTGGTGTTAATAGGGGGTAGTAACCTCACTATATTTCATGGTTGTACATAATCACTTATTTATTTAACAGTTTATGTACATACATATAAATAGACAAGAAGAACATAATCAGCCTATAATGTTCCCACTGCTGGGACACAGGCCTCCTCTCTGTGAGAAGAAGTGGGCTGTAATCCACCACGCGGGCCCAGTGCGGGTTGGTACATCTCACATGTCTTCGAATTTTTGATTCTAGGACATGCCGGTTTCCTCACGATGCTTTCCCTCACCGTTTTGAGAGCAGTGGTGATGAAATAATTTACACATAGTAAAGCACCTGTCCGGGTTCGAACCTACGCCCTACTACTTGTAAGTAGCGGCCGTTACCACTGGACCACCACTGCTCTCACCGACAAGAAGAAAGGAACAGAAAAAATACGTACAAAGGTGATGCTTATTTCTAAAGAAATCTCTTCCAGCATACCTGCGATAGGACAGTAGACAAAGAGATGTAGACACCGTGTGTAGGAGTAGGAGAGAAAATAGAATACATAAAAAAAAACTAATTAAATAAATTAACACTAATTTAAATATAAACATACAATATTATAATATGCTTACATACATACATACATACATACATACATACATACGTACATACTTACTTATTTACTTAACTTAATGTTATGTGTATTTAATAGATATTAATGTAATCAATTAATTTGCTTCTTTCAGCGATTTTTTAGAAACTGTTAAAAAAATGTACTACAATTTTTGTAAATAAATTTATTTAATTTCATTACGCCGTCGTCGGCTGGTTTTGATAACCGGTAGGTATCCTATGTTAACACAGACGTTACTGGTTACAATGGTTTATTTTAAGCACTTACTGACGTAGGGAGTTTGTACCGTTATTTTAGATCCATTATTATTTATTGTTTATTGATGATCGGTTTGATCATCATTATAGTATTTTATTCTTTAGGGTAAGATAGAACCAAAACTGCCTTGTTTTAAACTGACTTTTAAATAAAAAAGGAGAAAGTTTTCAATTCATCTGTAGGTATATACATATATATATTTTTATTACTTAAGCATTGCCATAGAACGTGGTAATGCTGCCAGCCTTTTGGACACTTTTCCTGTTGACAACGATGCGGACGAATTTTTTGACGCCCTGTGATATTTTGCCCTCCCTTTTTATATAATTGTACATATTATTATTATTATTTTAAGTTTGTTAGTTTATAAAAAATCTATTTCATGAATCTTTAATAAAATATAAAAACTTAACAATGGCATATCCCGAATTCCGAATTATTCAACATAGCACACAGACATTTCCAAAACCAAAAAATTCAACTCGCAACGAACCAAATAACATTGCAAATAATTTTCAAGTTGGATTAGCATAGCTAATAAAATTATCTGACATCAAACAAGCAATCAATATTAAAGAGCATTGAAATCGCATCGTTACGGAGCACTGGTTTGATCACCAGGCAGATTGCCCTCAGACGTCCAGGGCTGGGAAAAAATTAAATTTGCCAAGTCGATTTCATTTTTCATTAATTCATCGCGGAGGGTCGTTTGTAGGAATATAATTACTGGATAGGATAGATCTAATTCAGGTGATTTTCAAGTCTTAACTGTTTGTGAGACTTTTTTGTGTATTTTGAATACTGTATTTGTTTAATATCTATTCAATTGTTCTTTAAGATTTCAGCCCGCTCAATCTCAGGCTACAAGTTATAGGACATTAAGATGCTGACAACACCTAAACCGCGGTCACTGTCAGATTGCATAGAAAAGAAAGAGAAGCGCGATGACACAACGCTTATAAATTATTGCAAAATATGAAGCAATTATCTATTTACTCAAAATTAAGTTGAGTAATCGAAAATAAAAAAACAACCAGGTTCTCCGTTCAAATAAGACATTCTTGTTATTAATTAAATACGTAACATATTTTGATATTTAATACAAATATTTTGGATTAGAACTCAAGGTAAGAGGTTAGTTTAACGTTAGTTAGTATCGAGATTTTTTTTCAAAACGTGTTTTGGTAACGACCAAGTTCTGGGAAATATGTTCAAAATTAACATATATTTTTTCTGCTACCACAAACTACGAGATACATTTTTGGTATTTTTTTTTTTCTTAAGAGAAGACTATTTAGGTCAATTGGGTCTTGTCAGCGCCGCTAAAATTTACATTATAATTATATTTCTTTGTTTAACTCATTCAATATAAATATGAGCCCAAAATTGGTCCTGTAAAAAGACTGTAAAACAACAAAGACTCTTCGAATACTGGACTATAACAATGTTTATTTTGAATGGACTGCCTCGTTGATGATTAGGTCCTGGGTACAATTCCCAAGTCGGGCAACGTGTTATTGGGTTTTTCTGTCTGGAATTTCTCAGTAGCAGCCCAGAGTCTGGATTTGTGCCCGATTGATGCCAGTAGTCTCGCCCCCTATTACATGGGACTTAAATTTAACTGGCGAAATGTGGGTGTACTAAAAGTACACTGCCCAACTCTTCGGGGAAACAAGGCGTAATATTATGTTATTTTGACTACACTCATGGCACATCTAGTCCACTTACATCACTCTGTCCCTAGTCGATACCGAGTTCCTATATAAAATTTCCCTCAGGGTTCTCTTGCTCAAAAAATACGTTATTCTTCTTTGCACAAGACTCTGTTAAACCCTCAAATGGTGGCTAATTTCGAGACGAGATGGCTGATTAATTATTGATAGACGCTTGAGAGATCGCAAGTCGAACTGCTGTTTGTCTTAAATGTTAATTTTTCTCTTTTTAATCCCTCGGCGGCCATGTTTTTTTTATTAGGTATTATATTGTTTAGCGTCGATATTTTTTAAAAGAGAATGTCTTGAATTTTATGGGTTTTTTTTTGTATTTATTTATGAAATTTTTTGAAGTTTCTTTATCTGCGATACCTTTGCGAAGTTTTTTGTTTACTGTTATTGGAGAATGCAATCCATATCCAAATTATGAATTGTGGCAGTTTCTGAAGGCAAGATAGTTACGTTCCTAGACGAATGGATTTTAAGATTTTTGTAAAGAATAAGGTAGTAAATGTACCTAATGATGCGAGCCTTTGCCCTAGGATGAGACAGTAGTGTGGACAGTTGGGATGGTAGAAGTAAACTACCATAAAATAATTATGTTATAGGTATCTTGTGCCGACATTTTTTCGTTTTTATATTAGTGTTTATCGTTGTAAACTTGTAAATGGCGTTCAATTTAATCTTTTTTATGAACACCGTAGGTGTGAGTTTGTCGAACAGAATAAAATTAAATAAATATGGTGGCATGAATATGGCCACATATTCATACTTGATTATTAATATTTAGATAGCTTAGAATACACTAGTGATCCAACTAACATTTTGGCTAAAATTGAGTTATGTGCATTTTGGCTTTAAGAAACTATTACCGATGTTAAAAAAAAAAACATTCAATATTCTAACTGCATTATCTTGTTAAAACTACATCAGTACCTATTATTTTTATTACTATTTGTGTACAACAAATGATTTGTAAAAATACCTTGGTGCACAACTGACCCAAATGACACAAACATTTTATTTTAAATACTTATAAAAATCCGTTTCTGTAGAATCGTTGTTTAACAGAGAAAGGCAGGAAGATAGATACAATTTCATGATTGGTATTTTCAATTCGTTTAAAGTTTATAATAATAATAAAAGTTAAAATAACTTACACTAAAAGTTAAATTGATTATTCATGATAACAACATACTGTAGTACAGTAGAAATACTATAAAAGTAATTACTGTGATTTTGTAACTCTTACCTACTATTTTTATCAAGAATATAATAATAGGCTATGTAATTTTTTGCACTTTTAGTATTGTTTGACAACCCATTAAAGTAATTATAACTTTATTTTGTTTTATTCAGCCCACAATTTATATTTTGCTACAGATTTTATTAATAATGCTCATCATAGTATTATAATTAAATTAAGAACGTAATTTCATATAATTTGGGAAGGAATTAACGTAAAACATAATTTAATTCGTAACTTGGATCACTTGTGTTTTGATTTTTATTTCATGGCGTAAAAATAACAAGTGATCTAAGTGCAAAAATAGCTGGAGATGTTCTTATAACCTGTCAGTATCTGTATGATGATTTTTTTAAAGATTTTTTTTTTAAATACAAAAATAGGTTCGTAAAAAAATTTTGCACATAATAAGCAAATAAGCACAAACGCGATTTGCTCATTATCTCGAAACTTATAAAATGTCAGTTGGATCACTTGTCTTCTAAGCTATTTATAAGACAGGTCAACATATTGGCTGACTTTCAAGAATCTGTCTTATTAAACCCCGAATACGAAGTTCTTTCACCTTTTTTTCTATTCCGATCTCAATTAGGAGTGTTGTAGAACATTTTCCGATTCATGCTAATTAAAAAAGTCGGGGGCGAAGTCGTTTCGATAATGGCAATTAATTTTAATTGTTATGTTTAATTTTGGATACCTTTTTCTATCAGATTAACTCAATAAGAGTTCCTTGTTAAAAAAGATATTTGAAATGGCTCGTTGTGGCGCAAAGTACTTAGTATATAACTCAAGGTTCATTAACCTCAACTGAAATGATACGCCTTTTCAGTACGAATATTTCTGTATTTATATTCATGCACACATACAAACTTGGTTTATAGAAATATTAAACGAACTATTTAATTAGGTACTCAAATAACATCCGTATAGACTTTAGACGTCTTGAGTCTTCAAGACGTCTACGTCCTTTAAGTTCCGAGGCTCGAAGAGAACTGACTTATCAATTACGCGACTCCCCAAATATCATGTTTCAATTCCGTTCTGTTAAAAACCAGTACTTTTACGGTAACTGTCAAATGCTACTTTTAAACTTCATGACTATCCTCATAAAAAAACAATTGAGGCAAATCAAATACTTCAATTTTATATTTAGTATTTAAAGTCACTACAAATCTTAATAATATTTGTAAATTATGACACAATCTTTGAGTTATAACTATTTTTGAGTTCAAGCTTTAAAAAACTGCTGTGCTCGATTCTGCCTAATAGTAATAAATCTTGTATTATAGACAAGAACTCAATCACATTTTTATCTGTGTTTTTGGTGACAGATCTTCCCCCTGTTTTACCCACCACAGCCCATTAAAGAGGAATTTCAGAACCACAAGAGTGTGATCATCCTGTTGAGCTGAAATTCAGCATATATGTTCCTGTTTTACAGAAAAACAAAAAAAAAGCTGAGTAAAAGAAATTAAAGCAACAAAAATAAATGCCACTACCTACAAAACACGTGCCAACAACAAATGAATTTAAAACCACACAATCGAACTCAATACCTAACCACATTAGACGGAAGCCTACAATCCTACCAGCCAACCACCTCCGATGCGGCTACGGGCGGCCGAGCGCGGCCGTCACAATGACAGGCCGTCAACAGGCCGTCACGATGCCGGCCGCGCACAATGCTCGCGTGTCGCGTGACAGATACACAATCAGAGACGTGACCCGTTTCTGTACAGCGGGTTGTTTAGTTGTGGTGCAATTTAGTTGGTTTTTACTAGAGATGCCGCGAATACTCGCTACTATTCGGTATTCGGCGAATAGTTCTCTAAATAAATTTATAAATTTTTAATGAACAGAAAAATTATAGACTTAAAAATAATTAAACTTTTATTCGTTTTTAAAAACAAAACACACTTAATATTATTATCATTAAATATAAAAAGTTATCCAAAAATCAGTCGTGTTAATTAGTTAGGTTTTTTCATTAATAATTTAATATTTAAAGTCCGAACGGGGCAGATTGTGCTTCTAATATTATTATTTGGGAATAAATAAACTATTATTGATATTCCTTTTTTATGTCGAGTAATAATGGCGAGTATTCGACTATTAGCCATAGGGAATGGCGATTAATCGGTATTGGACTATTCGCGGCATTTCTATTTTTAACACGACTGGCCAAAAAGAAGTGTTATGTTTTCAGAGTTCATGTGAGTTTCTTTATTCCACCATAACTTCTAAACGCCTGGACCGATTTTGATGTATGTGGTATAGTTTTGGATTATCCCGGATAATATAGGATATAACAATTAAAAAAATGTAATATATCAACTATAGTACATACCTAAATGAAAAAAAAAAACAAAATTTTTTTGGCGTTGATTAATTAACTTGAATTAATAAAAAAACATGCAGGTTTTTTATTTCTACTATAAAAAAACAACCTTGAAAAGGAAGGCAAGTAGGCGTTGCCGAGCTAAAACAATAATTAACTTGAAACAATTAGAAGAATAACGCAGACGTGGACAATAAGAAGCCAACTTAATGTTAGCGAGGCGTTCACAATAGACTTGCGTAGGAAAACAAATCTACCCCTTTCCCTTAGAAAAACATTTTTTTTGTTATTTTTTTTGTTTTTAAGTGACGCCCCTTGTGGCAAGGGTAACACCCACAGCTGATGACGTTTGGTTTTGAACGTAATGGAAAGTTTATTGCCGTCTACTAAGTTTTCTTTCGAAAATACTTGTGCAGTTAAAGCTGATTTGGCGTAAAAATAACTACCCTTTTCATTAGGGTTCCGTAGTAAACAAGGAACCCTTATAGTTTCGCCATGTCCGTCTGTCTGTCTGTCTGACCCCACTGTAGCTCAAAGACGCTTAGTACTAAAAAGCTGTAATTTGGCATAGGTATGTACATATTAATCACGCCGACAAAGTATTAAAATAAAATATTGAAAAATATTTCTTTTTAGGGTACCTCCCTTGCACGTAATGTGGGGATGATATTTTTTTTCTCGTCAACCTCATGGTGTGGGGTATCGATGGATAGGCCGTTCAAAAATATTGCAGGCCTGTGAACACCACTTTTCGATTCAAGGATCCGCTTGCGTAATATTAAGTGTTTTTTTTAGAGTCAAGCGTCCCCCTCCCCCTGCCAGCTTAATGGTGGTTTATGGAGATGTGAAAAAATTCATAGCAGTAGTACATATAACGAAATTAAAAGGACAACTATCACAGCTAAGTGGGCTTTACAAGTTAACGAGTACTAGCCGACCAACTTATATTTGCAGTTGGAGAGTATGGGAGAATATGTTTTTCAACTACAATGTTAAGCTTGTTTTTGGGATAAATTTATCCCAACTTCCCAATCGAACTATGGAACCATTCATTGTGCGTCGTCTGACACGCACTTGGCCGGTTTTTAAGGTGGATCCGCAGGGGTAGCACGCGAAATTCAAATTTTGGCACGAGAACCGTAGAGAAACGTTTGTCGACGGAAGCGTAGACAAAAATGACGTTTCCGTGTAGACTGTTGACAGTTTTCTACCGACAAATGTAGACAAGCGATTTCTGTCCTACAGTAGAGTAGAAATAGAAAGTCATACTAAGCCTGCTGGTTGTATTTTGATCATAATAATTAAAAAACACGCCTGTCTTTTAAAAAGTGAATTACAAATTAAAAAACAAGCAGGCATGTTTTTAATTTTACTTAATATTTTTTTTTAATTTAATTTAGTGATTAAACAATATATTTTTTATAAGTTTTTCTATGGGATATTAAATAGTATCTACTGTTATATTTATTTAATATATTTTGTTAAGTTATTAGTGAACGAATGCATGCTGAATACTACTGTTATATTATATATTTTTGTTATATAGGTACTAAGCAAGTCTAGGCGATGATAGTATAAGTAGTAAAATTTTTATGAAAAAAAAAACGTTTATTTCATAAACCATGTATTTTTACCAGCCTATGTTACCCGGTATAATGCAACGCTTCTAACGATAAAAAAAAATAAAATACATTGATATCGGTTAAGCCATTTAGAAGTTGTGGTGGAATAAAGCAACTCACAAGCATACATGAACCCTGAAAACATAACACTCCGTTTTTTTGGGCAGTCGTGTAAAAATATGATTCGAGACCATAACAAATATGTATTTACAGAATGATAATAGTCATTATAATCATTAGTACATATCTCTAAGTTAGATTTGTTGCATAAGAACGTTTCCTTAAGACGCTGACAACACCTAAACCGCGGTCACTGTCAGATTCCATAGAAAAGAAAGAGAAGCGCGATGACACAACGCTTGTAATTTATTGCAAAATATGAAGGAATTATCTATTTACTCAAAATTGAGTTGAGTAATCGAAAATAAAAAACAACTAAGTTCTGCATTCAACTAAGACGTTCTTGTTATTAATGAAATACGTAACGTATGTTGATATTTAATACAGATATTTTAGATTAGAACTCAAAGTAAGAGGTTAGTTTAACGTTAGTTTGTATCGAGATTTTTTTTCAGAACGTGTTTTGGTAACAACCAAGTTCTGGGAAATATGTTCAAAATTAACATATATTTTTTCCGCTACCACAAACTATATAGATTTGGCAATTTTTTTTCTTAAGAGAAGCCTATTTTGGTCAATTGGGTCTTGTCAGCGCCTTAAGAGATTTGTTTTTTCGTGGGCTACCACTGCGCATCCACCTTAAATGCGTAGCTAACTATTGTGTTTCTGTTTCAAGCTTGGAAACGAAATTAGGCAAAAAACAATAACAAAACATCGCGTTTGTATTCCCCGAAGGGTTAGGCAGAGTACCTACACCCACCCACACCTATAGTACACCCACATATCGCCAGTTATGTTTAAATCCCATGTAATAGGGGGCAAGCAAAAATATATCATCATCTGCCTAGCCTTTTCCCAACTATGTTCGGGTCAGCTTCCAGTCTTACCGGATGCCGCAGGAGACGCCCTGGGCGTCGGGAATCCCGGGTGGATTTCCAGCCACCGTAGGCGTGGGCTTGCGGACGGTGAGCAATGGGTAGCTCACCGTCCGGTAAGGACCAGGCCTGGGTCGACGGCGCGTTGTATTCCACGTGCGCCTCAAAGAGATGTCGTCAGCACATGTGTAGGGATCCACTAGGGCCGATGCCTGCCGGGGTCGCGGGAAGGAATACGGGTGGGTTTTAGTCAGTAAGAGTCTGACACACCCTCCCGCACCGCCCAGAGCGGGAGAAGTTATTTGATGATTTCAAATGACAAATGACAGCCGGGACCAACGGCTTAACGTGCTTTCCGAGGCACGGAGGGGTCTTGGTATGTAAAGATTGTAACCCATCCACGGACCAACCGCGGCAAGCGTAGCTTAACCTGATCGATCGACCCGTGCGGCTGTTGTTACTTAGCCACAAGCCCCACAGTGGGCAAAAATATAAATACCTCAAAAAAACATCATCCTATACTTGAAACAGGTGGGTACAGCAATCTAAGCTTCCATTCAATAAAACAAGAACAAGTCACACTCCGCATCGGTCATACATCGCTAACCGTATTCAAGTCATTTGAATAGTTAAATAGTGGACAAAAGATCTAGATGCTATTGGGTTACCCAACTATTATCTGGGTCAGTAACCAGGAAATGGAATAATGGTGACGAGACAAAGTAACGTTATCGGGTGTTTTTGAAAGGAATTGTATACATAACATTGGCTATTGAGAGGATGTTTTTCGATATATACATTAAATTATGCCTTCTTCCCATGGGGGTAGGCAGAAACTATAGAACGCCACCTGATAAGATCCTTATATACTACTTTTGTTTCGTTTACGTTCATACATCTGGTACTACGCTCCTGACCTTTCTGAAGAACATCACCAATTAAGTCACTATAAGTCCTCCTAGGGCGTCCTCTCCCAGCGTTTCCACTCACACCTGCCTTGAAATACCTTTTGTTAGTCGCCTTTCACTCATCCTCTCAACATGACCAAACCAACTAAGCTGCTCTTTTATTTTTTTTTTACTACATATTTTCGTCGAACATATTTTTTTATTAATACAATAAAATAAAAGGTTTATTACTACATGAAATATACAAATGAAAGGCAGTCGCTCTATGTAAAATGCTGATATTCAGCTGTATCTGATTAGATTACATGCCAACCCAACTTTTCCCAAGTATAGGGAAAGTCAAGGTAGATGATATAAATGCCCAAAACCAGGCATATCACGAAACGATTTAAAAACTAAAATTCAATTTCACTTTAAAAAAAAATTCAAACTCAAACTCAAAGCATTTATTTCAATTAAATAACTTACAGGCACTTTTGAATTCAAGGAGTCGGTCAGTTGGAAATATTAAGCTAGTTGCTCATTTCAAAGCATAGTAGGTACCTATGGAGAAGAACGGTCAAGAAACTCCATGCCTAAAATGAATAACGAAATTATACCAATTTGGGACTCATTATCTACCTGAAAGACGTTAGGTTAGGTGCAGATGCAAGAACCAAAGAAATAGAAAACGTGGAGCTATGTTAAAATGGAGTACATTCCGCACTAGCACAGGAAACATCATTCTGCGATCCGGTTGTCAAGCCTTCACTGATAACGCTGAGTTCCTTCCTCCATTACCATAGAGCCTAAGGTCAAACGTGTGCATACCATCAGAAATGACGTATTTTCTAACTGGAAATATGACATTATGACCTTTACTATCAAATGCATGTAAAAATGTAGATTATTACGTAATAGTAGCTTTTTTTTGTCGGTTGGCAAGGTGAAGGGTATTTTCAAGAACTGTCCAATCATCAAGAGCATTCGAATCTTCATCTCAATTTGTCAAAAAAGTCTCTAATTTACATACATTTTTGACAAGTTTTTAACATTGATTGTAGCTAAGATTGAGACGACTTGAATTTGAACGTTTTTTAAGTATACTAGAATTAGGCTTCCTTATGGTAAGTTATCAAATCAAGCACGAAAACACCAAGGTGCTTGCCAGTGCATTTCTGATCTTGAAGCCAAATTTCTCAAACGTTTCCCATGCCTGTTTCGTTAATTCGTGTTGCACTACAAGGATGCAGATGATAACAAGAACATGAGAAATTTTGCGCCATGGGTACAATAATTCCATGCTATTATAAAGTACTTACTTATTCCATGCTCTAGCTGTCACACTTACGCCCCTTTTCACGTCACTCCCACAGAGATGTTATACATCAACAATACAACGTCAAAAAGAATCGATCTCAAGTAATCTCAACCCACTAAATTATGAAGCTACCAACATAAAAAATATCCACCGAGGCATTGAAAGATTGAAAAGGGGAAATCACTTAACTTAGGCAATTTATAGCTAAATCTGGCCCGTGGGAGAGCCGTGGTCAGACTAACAACATTAGGTGGTGGTAACTTATAAGCCGGTGGAGATGTGCTCAGTTGGGACCAAATTGATGCGGCTCGGTTGGGGCGATATTTTTTCTGAGAAGGGATCTCTCTATTGATTTAAATGGATTTAGGAGTTTAGGCTTTTTAAAAAGGGTTAGATAATAGACAGAGGTATTATTTAACAATCAATCAATGTAATATTTTAGAGACAATGTTTAAAAGGTCTCGTCAAAATGCTGGAAAATATAAATTAAATCCAAATATAAATGATGTAATTCCTATATATATTGCATTCTTGGTGGGTTGGATGTGTTAGGGAATATGCAAGTAATTTAAAACTTATCCATTGTTTAAATATACATTGTGTAGGAGTCAAGAAACAAATTCCTATTCTTTTTAAAATTTTTAATGCATTACTTGTTTCACAATTCATTCGTGTTGCGTTTTTTTTTTTGTGGAACGGAACGCAAACTCAAAACGCGTCGTCTTCGCCAAAGCTGGAAGTGACGAAAGAAACTATGTTAATAAAATCTATTCTTAGCAAAGTGCTTGAAATCTCACTAAGGTAAGTAAGTAAGCGCGATGTTTGCTTGAATAAAGCACAACAAATAATTTAATTTATATGATTTGGGGCTACAAACAAAGAAGTTTTGTGGCAAATGACGTCACATCATACCCGCGACAGAAACGGTCGTTTGAACTGTAGTATACAATTGTTGGGCCGGACGCCGCTGGCGGCCCCTTTTCGGAGCGTGTGGCCGGGTTCGCAGAGGTGGTGCTAGCCCTGATCAAGGGGGTGGCCGTGAAGAGGCTCAAGTCCTCTAAGGACCAGGCCATATCCGCGGCCACGGCCTCGATTGTGGCGGCAGCGGAGGCCCTTCACCTAGGGCCTCCTACAGATGGCATGTCGGAGATGCGGGCGGAGGTCGCCCGCCTGACAGCCGCCATGGAGCTTCTCAAAAAGGAGAATGAGGAGCTCCGAGCGGACCTGGCTGGGCTTAGGAGAGCCGACTCCCAAGTGGAGCCGAAGGGGGGGCAGCAGCATGGGCAGGGGCAGCCCGTGCCTGCTGAAGACCGGGTTTTGACCCTGGTGCGGCAGGAGATGGCTTCCTTGCGGAGTCGTTTCTCCGCTCTAGAGGCCATAGTCCTGCGCCCCCCGTTAGCGGCGAGCCAGCCGGCCTCGGGCCAGCGCAAAGCCCCGTCGTATTCTGCCGCCACAGCTGCCACGGCCAAACCGGGGTCGTCGGGGCAGCCAAAGGGCGGGGCGAATGCGCGGGCCGTAAAGGCTCCAGCCCCAGAGGCGAGGACTCCGGCCCCGGCGGCGAGGGCCCCAGCCTTGGCGGCGAGGGCTCCGGTGGCGAGACGGCCGCCCCCGCCTCCTAAATCTCTTCCGGCCGATGCCGAATGGCAAGTAGCCGGGGAGAAGAGGAAGGCGGCTAAGGCCAAAAGGGCGGCCAAAAAGAGGGAGAGGCGGCAGCGGCGCAAGGAGCGAACCGCCGCGGCTAGGCTCCGCGCCCCGAATTCCGCAGCTGTAGTAATCACACTACAGCCGGATGCGGAAAAGAAGGGCGTGTCCTACAGGAGTGTTATGGCGAAGGTGGGTGAGGTGGTGCGCCTCGAGGAGCTCGGCGCTGCCACTGGCCTAAAAATGAAGGTAACGGCGACTGGGGCCGAATGGTGGAGGTCCCCGGTGCGGCCAGTGGCCCGGCCGCTGACGCTCTGGCCGAAAGGCTCAGGGCGTCCCTAAATGCGGACGAGGTCCGAGTGTCCAGGCCCACCAAGTGCGCTAGCATGCGCATCATGGGCCTGGACGACTCCGTGACGGAGGACAAGGTGGTCGCCGCAGTAGTTAGGACTGGGGGGTGCTCTGCCGAGCAGGTGAGGGTGGGCACCATCCATCCTGACTCCGCGGGGCTGCAAACCGCTACGGTGAGCTGCCCCGTGTCGGCGGCCAAAAATATTGCCAGAGAGGGCCAAAGGTTATTGGTGGGCTGGGTGTCAGCGCAGGTCAAACTGCTGGAGCCCAGACCTCTGAGGTGCTTCCGTTGCCAGGTGGGCGACCACGTGCAAGCCAATTGCACCTCGGAGGTGGACCGCAGCGGTCTCTGCTACCGCTGTGGTCAGCCCGGGCACAAGGCCGGCTCCTGCAACGCCACGCCGCACTGTGCCGTATGTGCGGCGGCTGGCAAGCCGGCCGACCACCGGATGGGGGGCAAGGCCTGCACCCCACCCGCCAAAGCCAAGGCCAGGGGTAAGCCCTCCGCCACAGCCGCCACCGCCGTCACCGCCACAGCCGCCGCCACTGCCGCCGCCGCCACTGCCGCTTCCGCCACCGCAGTCGTCGCCGCCATACCCGCCGCGGCAGGACCCCTGGTTCAGGAGGAGGCCAATGCCAACATGGAGTGCCATTAATGGCCCCATTACGCCTCCTCCAGGCGAACATCAACCACTGCGCCGCCGCTCAGGATCTGTTGCTCCAGAGCATGGCGCAGTGGTCGATTAACATCGCCGTGGTCGCTGAGCCGTACTTTGTCCCGCCCAGGGATGACTGGGTGGAGGACCTGAGCGGCTCAGTGACCCTAATTTCGTCGGCCGCCGCCGGTACCCCGTCCCTCGAGGCCGTCAAGAGAGGGCGGGGCTGCGTAGCAGCACGGTTCGGGGAGATTGTCGTGGTAGGGGTCTACCTCTCTCCGAACCGAACTCTTGCCGAGTTACACAACTCCCTTGCGGAGTTGAGAGACGTCGTCGTCGGGTTTGGTTCCCTCCCCGTGTTCGTCCTCGGGGACTTCAATGCCAAGAATTTGGCTTGGGGTTCCCGGTTAACGGACACACGGGGCAGGATGGTGGAGGACTGGGCTCTGGAGACAGGCCTGGTCGTCCTAAACCGGGGTTCTGTCCCCACGTGTGTGCGGATGCGGGGTGAATCAGTGGTGGACATCTCGTTCGCCAGCCCCGCTCTGTCGCCGCGTGTAGTTGACTGGCGTGTCATGGAGGGGGTGGAGACCTATTCCGATCACCGGTATATCCGGTTCGACGTCTCCGCCCAGACCTCGGACGCGCCGGTCCGACGGGCCCCGAGTGGTCCGCGGTGGGCGCTGAAGCAGCTGGACCGGGAGCTCCTCCTGGAAGCCTCGATCGTGCAGGCCTGGGTGTCACCACCGGACAGGCCTGCCGACATCAACGACGAGGCGGAGTGGTTCCGGGAGGCCATGTCCGACATATGTGACGTGGCAATGCCCCGGGTCCAGCCTGGACGTGCCTCGCGCCAGGTGTACTGGTGGTCGCAGGAGCTGACGGCTCTGCGCACTGCGTGCGTGGCTGCGCGACGCTGGTACACCAGGCACCGCAGGCTCCGTATCAAACCTCCGGATACGGAAGCCATTCAGGCGGAGCTGTACGAGGGATACAGAGCGGCGAAGACCGCCCTCCAAGCGGAGATCCTGCGGGCCAGGGGTTTGGCCCGCGAGGAGTCGCTGGGGACTCTGGACAGGGACCCGTGGGGACGCCCGTACAAGGTGGTGCGGGATAAACTCCGCCCATGGGCTCCCCCGCTAACGCAGAGTCTCCGGCCCCAGCTTGTGGAGGACGTGGTGAGCGCTCTGTTCCCTTCGCGAGGGGAACACTCCTCCCCACCTATGGCTCCGCCTACTGCGGTGCCTGATGCGGACCACACCGCCGACGACGACGACGATGCTCCGGTGGTGACCGAGGGAGAAATGAGAGCGGCGGTACGCAGGCTTAATGCCAAAAATACCGCCCCAGGACCCGACGGCCTACCTGGGAAGGCCTGGGTCCTGGCCTTGGAGGCTCTCGGGCCTCGACTTAGGGGGCTCCTAAGCGCATGCATGGAGAGGGGCCAGTTCCCGCTTCGCTGGAAGACGGGGAAACTGGTCCTCATAAAGAAGGCAGGGCGCCCTGCGGACTCTCCGTCCGCTTATCGGCCCATCGTGCTGCTCGACGAGGTGGGCAAGCTCTTTGAAAGAGTCATTGCAGACCGCCTCGTCGGCCAGCTGGTGCGGGTGGGGCCGGATTTGGCGGAGAGCCAGTTTGGTTTCCGCAGAGGGCGCTCTACGGTGGACGCCATCATGCGTGTGCGAGCCCTGACGACGGGGAATGCTGTTGCCCAGGGTGGGGTCGTCTTGGCGGTGTCTCTAGACATCGCCAATGCCTTCAATACCCTGCCCTGGAGTTGCATCAGGGAGGCACTCCGGTATCACCGGATGCCGACCTACCTCTGTCGTGTGGTCGAGGCCTATTTGACGGACAGGGCCGTCATCTACCCCGGTCACCAGGGAGTGTGGAACCGGCAAGAGATGTCGTGCGGTGTCCCACAGGGATCGGTCCTGGGGCCGCATCTGTGGGACATCGGATACGACTGGGTGCTGCGCGCCGACCTCCCTAGCGGCGTCAGCGTAGTGTGCTACGCTGACGACACGTTGGTCCTGGCGCAGGGGAGGTCGCACCAGGCGGCGGCCGAATTAGCGGCACGCGGGGTTGCGACAATCGTCGAAAGGATCCGGCAATTGGGACTCGAGGTGGCCCTGCACAAGTCCGAGGCCATGTGTTTTCATGGTCCTCGGAACGCGCCACCGTTGGGGTCCCAAATAACGGTAGGAGGGGTTTCTATCGGCGTCGAGTCGACGATGAAGTACCTGGGACTCGTCCTCGACAGCCGGTGGAACTTCGTGGAGCATTTCCGACGTTTGGCTCCCAAACTGGAGCGGGCGGGTGCTGCATTAAAGCGGCTCCTGCCCAATCTAGGGGGTCCAAACGCCTCCTGCCGGAGGCTCTACGCGGGGGTCGTGCGGTCCATGGCCCTCTACGGGCCACCTGTATGGGCGCGCTCTCTGGCGCTGCGGCCAGCCCGCCGGTTGAGCGCGGCCCAAAGGGTCATGGCCATCCGGATGGTCCGAGGATACCGCACGGTCTCCTGTGAGGCAGCGAGCCTCCTTGCCGGATTGCCGCCATGGGATCTGGAGGCAAAAGTCCTCGCGCACGTATGGGAGTGGCGCGAGGAGGCGAAACGCCGGGGCGTAAGTCCGCTGCCGCAAGAAATCGCGGCACAGCGGACGGAGCTCCGGCGGGATCTCATGGCGTCATGGAAAGTACGGTTGTTGCAACCCAGTGCTGGGCACGCCACGATTGCGGCGATAAGTCCCCTCTTTGAGGAGTGGCTGGAGAGGCGCCACGGCGTCCTCACCTTCCGCGTGACGCAGGTCCTCACCGGACACGGCAGCTTCGGGAGGTTCCTGTGTCGGATAAGGCGGGAGGAAACGTCCGGGTGTCACCACTGTGTGGATCGCCTGGAGGACACGGTGGAGCATACGGTGGAGGTCTGCCCGGCTTGGGCAGAGCACCGCCGTGTCCTCGTGGAGGCGATCGGCGGCAGAGACCTCTCGCGTCCGGCCCTGGTTCAGGCCATGGTACGGAGCGAGAGGGCATGGGCAGCCGTCACCTCCTTCTGCGAAGCAGTAATGCTCGCAAAGGAGGAGGCGGGACGGTTGAGGGAAAGGCAAGTTTCGCGCCCTCTCGCCCCTAGCCGCCGCAGGAGACGCCCAGGGCGTCGGGAATCCCGGGCGGATTTCCGGCCACCGTAGGCGCGGGCTTGCGGACGGTGAGCAATGGGTAGCTCACCGTCCGGTAAGGACCAGGCCCGGGTCGACGGCGCGTCGTATTCCACGCGCGCCTCAAAGAGATGTCGTCAGCACAAAAGTAGGGGTCCACTAGGGCCGATGCCTGCCGGGGTCGCGGGAAGGTACTTATGGGTCACCGAGGCCCCCGCAACACAGGCAACAAGAAGGAATACGGGTGGGTTTTAGTCAGTAAGAGTCTGACACACCCTCCCGCTCCGCCCAGAGCGGGAGAAGTTATTTGATGATTTCCCACCCTAAAAAAAAAAAAAAAAAAAGTATACAATTGTTGGAATTTCATAACTTTTTTGAGCAACAAGCAGTAGTTGAATTTAACTTTTAATTGTTTTCTAGGGTTTATATACCTGTCTATTAAATGACATGCATATTTCCTATTACACTATAAAGGCTAGCATAGATTGGGGTGGATCTTGCCGCAACGCAACGCTTTGCATAAGTCCGCCTTCATCAATTTCGTGCATTTTCTATGAACCAACGGTACAGGCGCGCCGCACCGATTTTTTTTTGGATGAAAATTGCGTTGGGTGTAAACCCGTACCGTTGCTTTATTATAATTATCAGGCAAAGGCTTTAGTTGAATTAATTCTGCCCAAAATAGCACTACTCCACTAGGGTAGTACCGGTTGCGTTTACATAAATATGCAAAAACCATTCTCACCCGAAACAGCATGCGGGAATCAAATTTTGACTGTGACAGAGCAACTGTTAACAACCACTGAAACGATAAAATGAAGTTATTTACGACCATTGGAAGGCCAGTTTGCGCACAAAATGCCAAACCTTTTTCTCCACTGAACCAAATAATTGATTACCCAACATTTTTCCAAAATTACCACCCGTACCTACTCAAACAAGGTCATCTCAAAAACAATCTCCGACTGATTCGAAGATATTTTTTATCCTCGGATGGGTCCGCGTGCCCATGCGAGCACGTCTTCTGCCCAATTTGGGGGTAGTGGCAAATCGTTGGCTATTGACGGCCTAAGTGTTATCAACCCCTTCGGGATTGGGGTGGATTTATTTTTCCGCATTAGTGTCGATGTATTTGTGAGATAAAGTCGTTTTTCGTGCTTGTTTGTGTTGGGTTTTAAATGTTTATGTACGTGTAATGTTTGTGCTGTATGGTTATGAAAAAACATCTAGTGCGGTAATCGGAACGTATTAGTATTACGCAGCCGCTGCAGTCATAGAGCAAGCTTATCCTAACTTCCTAACTGTATATAAAGTAATTAGTATATTAATGTATATGTATGTATATATTTTAATATATAAAAATCACGTGTCACGGTGTTTGTGGTCGTACTCCTCCGAAACGGCTCGACCGTTTTTTTTAAAAATATACATTAAAAAATTCATATTAATGTATATTTAGTAGGTATGAGAATAGGTCCTAAAGTATATTTCATCCCGATATTCCCACGGTATTGAGACTTACGCGGGTGAAACCGCGGGGCGCAGCTAGTGTATATATTATATTATAAATGCGAAAGTGAGTTTATTTGTTTATTACGCTTTCCCGCTAAAACAGCTGAACGGATTTGGATGAAATTTGGCATATGGGTAGCAAAGCTTGGATAATAATAGAGTGTCTTGGAGTCTATTGAAGTTCATTTCTGGTTATAGAACTCTTTAACTACGCCACAGTGGCGTACAGTTCTCAGCCTTCCCCAGCCAGTTGTTCCCTACTTTTATCCTAACTATATCCAATATATTATATATAAATTATTTATTATTTATACAGGTTCTATATTATATGGGTCAGGACCAAATTTTTGACGTGTTGCACAACGGAAATCACAACGGAAATGTGTCACACTGGAAAATAAATGCAGCGCAATATAATCATTAGGGTGTGTGAATATTTTAGGCAGGTGTAATCAAATTAATTACACTTGCCTAAAATATTCCGACGATTTACACACACCCTAATAATTATATTGCGCCCATTTATTTTCCAGTGTGATACATTTCCGTTGTGATTTCCGTTGTGCAACACGTCAAAAATTTGGTCCTGACCCATATATAAAATGACAAATGCGAAAGTGAGTTTGTTTATTTGTTTGTTTGTTACGCTTTGGCGCTATAACGCATTTGGATGAAATTTGACACATGGATAGAACATGACCTGGATTAGGACAAAGGATACTTTTTATCTCGATTTTCCTACGGGATCGAGACTTATGTGGATGAAACCGCGGGGCGCAGCTAGTTAATCAATCAAACTCTCTGTTTTTCTCTGTTTTAAACGGCCCTAACCTAATCAACTTATAATGTTGCTACTACAGGAACTCAGGCATCTACCTACTACGTGAGAGTGAGTGGGCTGTAATTCACCGGTTCGAGTACGGGTTAGTAGATATCAATATTATCTTGCATTTTTCGTTTCAAGACGTGTCAGTTGCCTCACAATATTAAAAAGATGCAATGGGATTCCAGGTGTTCGGCTATAATTGTGTCCGGCTTTTGTTAGGCTTTTGTTGAACCCCTCCTCCACCAAAAGATGGCGAACGAAAGTACAAATTATTTTACTAAGAACAAAATGTGATACATAATAACATAATATATAATTAAGAGGAGAGTAACTCTCAAATGAATAACAGTAATAATGCACAAATATGTTTTCTTTTTTTTTTCTTTTAAAAACCAGCTTGACGCACTGGCTTTCATGGCAAGATGTCCGCCTCAATATAAATCAGTGTCCGGCTTTTCTATTGGGTCTGGCAACACTAAATGGGAGAGTTACAAGCTTAGGATTTTTTAGTAAAAAGGTTAGATTTGGATTCGAAGAAGTTACATACATACATACATAAACTCACACCTTCTTTCCATGGGGGTAGGCAGAAATTACAGAACGCCAACTGCTCCGCTCCTTACATACTCCTTTTGCTTCGCCTACATTCATACATCTGGTCATACACGCACGCCGGTTGCGAGTACTACGTACCCGACCTTTCTGAAGAACATCAATTAGGTCACTATATGTCCGCCTAGGGCGTCCCTTCCCGCGTTTTCACACACCGCTTTGGAAATACCTTTTTTCAGTCGCCTTTCATTCATCCTCTCAACATGACCAAACCATCTACGCATATTGTTTTCAATTTTTGTCACTACATCTTCTTCTAAACTACACCGTTGCTTTACCACATCATTTTCAGCCTATCATTCATAGTCACGCGCATTCATAGGTAGTAATCCCGGGCGGATTTCCGGCCACCATAGGCGCGAGCTTGCGGACGTTGAGCAATGGGTAGCTCACCGTCCGGTAAGGACCTGGCCCAGGCCCAGGCGCGTTGTGTTTTCACGTCTCAAAGAGATGTCAGCACAAGTGTACACTAGGGCCGATGCCTGCGGGAAAGTACCCAAGGGCCACTGAGGCCCCTGGCAACACAGGCAACGGAAGGAACATGGGTGGCTTTTAGTCAGTAAGAGTCTGATACCCGCTCCACCCAGAGCGGGAGAAGTTATTTGATAATTTCCCACCCAAAAAAGAAAAAGACGTGCTTCGCAAGGAACGCATTTCCACAGCATTTATTCTGCTTTCATGCTTCTTTTGCCACACCCAACATTCACTTCCATGCTTAAGCGTAGGCACCAGCGCACCTTTGTGAACAGCCAGTCGAATAGCAGTATTCACTCAATATATGTAAGCTAGATAAGTTCAATCGTTGATAGCAAGAAAATACAAATTCAGTCGTTAATTCCCCAAGTATCGTCACACAAATCACAAAAAAAACATAAAAAAAAAAATGAGCTGCCAAAAGTGATGGTGTTGTAGCGAAACAATATGCTTTTGTATCTATGAACATCACCTTATCGGCCTGAGGGTGAGGCACTGACGAATAAATATACCGATAAAAATAAACTTATTTTGCCAAAAGTCGAATAACATGGGCGAGTGTCACACCGATGTGTAATTTCTGTAGTTATTACTATTTTTATTAAATTGTTTAGGTATAAATATTACAGACATTTTAACCGACTTAAAACCTGAACAAATTGTTAGTTTTGTTACGAAAAAATATGTATATAATTCATTGTAGTATTTTTAGACGTAATGATAATTATAACAACACCTATGTAGCAGCACCATAATAATAGTGAACATATTTATTTTTATGTTCGCTATTAAACATTATTAAATTGGGTGTACCTAAGAGTAAGGTCACCTCTGCCTAACCCTTCGGGGAAAACAAGCGTGATATTGTGCTATTAATTTCATTAATTTCAGAACATTGGTTTGAAATTCTAATTAAAGATAAGTCAAATAACATATAAAAAAAAAAATGACACCTTTGATTTTTTGCAATATTTGTTACTCTTGAAGTTTTATTCTTGTTATTTGGCCAAAAAATAAAATAAAATAATAATTAACAATAATCCGAGTTCACAAACATCACCAAATCCGCTACTCTACGGTCTGACTGCACTATAAAGTGTGGACGGCCGGGGGCAAGTGGGTTAAAATGGAACACAGCGCAATAAAACACCCCTTCTCTCCATAAATATCCGAGTTCGGAAGTTGCTCTGTTAGCGGTCGGATATTTTTTCTCTCCGTCCACTCTATTTTGCGGATACTCAATGGGGTGTCCTTATTTATTTGTTTCGAAAGTATCGGGAATTTGTGAAGAAATACGGGATATGTTTACGAGTGCTCAATTGAGTAGGTATTTTCCTTTGAAGATTATGATTTTGGATTAAATAAGTACGATTTGATCGTTGTAAACTATGATACAAAAATGAAAAATTATTTATATTCATCTTTATTATTCTTTATTTGCATTCCAAAATGTTTAAATATCTAGAAGAAGAATGGCTTAAAGCTTAAGATACAATTACTTACGGACCCTGTACGGCACAGAAAAAAGTATAAAATGAATTATGTATTAGGAAAACAACAAGAAGCATCATAGGAATTTTAGAGACAAAAATACTATGTTAAAATGTTAAGATTTCATCAATACTGTATAGCCGGCAAAAAATGTTGCTCTGAATTGAAACGACACAGCCAAAATGCGTAGCTTTTTATTATGCTGTAGACACATCATACAATGCCTCATACTTAAAAGTAATATTAAAATATAAAGCAGAAAAATAAAAACGCTTATACTTCAGTAGACATTCCGACATTCCTATCTTATCCCATAATATTTCGTGGTCATTACTTTCTTTTCCGTCGACCCTTCGAGTTGACATTCAAATTGCCACTATTTTTCACAAACATATTTTATTATATTGCAAGATCCCAATAAAGATATAAAAATATCGTCTCGGAAAGCCCATTGGCCCTGGGCATTGTGTAAATCTGTCTCAATAGAAAGAAGGGAAATAGCCATTTAACCCTCTCCTACCCTTGCGAATAAATGTATTTTTTATCCCCCTGATATTCGGTAAAAAAGAACAGTAGCTTTAAATTAGAAACTTTGTTAAAACTTTTCCCCTGATTTGTGAATGTGGTTAATTTAAAGTATTGAGCCAATTTAAATATTCTTTTTTGTTGAAATGGTAAGGTGTGTTTTTGTAAGGTTTTAATCGTGATTGCATTTTTGTTGTTTTCGATTATTTATTTCTTTACTAGCTGCGCCCCGCGGTTTCACCCACATAATTCTCGATTCCATAATTTTCACCATTCATTCTATGTCCTAACCCAGGTCAAGGTCTACCCATGCACCAAATTTCATCCAAATTCGCTCAGTCGTTTTAGCGTGATAGCGTAATATATAAACAATCTCATTTTCGCATTTATGATTCTAGTTAGGATTTCCTTAGGGTAGTTCCGGTGCGTAATTGGTTGATGCAGTAAGATTAATAAAAGAGATAGAATATAGTATACAATGTGAGGACGACAATACAACAATATATTGATTTTAATGCACTATAATATTCTAACAGAAATAAAAACAGTGTTTTTTCAAATTAATTATATAAGTAGTAAGATAAACGTAGTTTAATTTATTATCGTATTGTCGTCTCCAACTTGTAAACAACAGTGACGTTGACACAAAGGAAGTATTTAAAACATCTATATCTTTCAAACCATGTTTCATTTAAGTCTAAAACTCCGTCCTCAAACAAGAAGACTTTAATCAGTCTAAGAACAGTCACGTATAAAATTAAGAACCGCAATTCCAATGAGCGCATCGGAACACCAATAAAGACAGAACGAGTGAAGAATGTTCGCAATTTAAATTTTTGATTCCAACTCCAATGGAATGCTCGTGACTTTCAAGCGCTGCAATATCTGAGCCCTTTTTAATAAAGTTAGACGTTATATAAGAATAAATTCGCTGAAAGCGCTGCTGCTGACAGGGGCACGGAAGTCATAAACCACCGAAGATGTTGATTGAGTGAGAGAGAGAGCAATTACGGGTTTATTGGGAAAAATTGCTAATGTCACCGATAGGAGGAAGTAAGCGGTTCTGTCACTTTTCAAAGAGTTAATTAGTCATTGGGGCTGAGAAATTAAGGAAGTGATAGAAAGGGTGACTTTAGAATTTTATTGGAGGAATGTATAATTTTGTTGCGTAATTATGTTTAATAAAACGATTTTTTTACTCTTGCCATTAACGTGTCTTATTTCGTTACTAACATATATATAGATTCTTTAATATTTGGATAGATAATATAGAATAATCAATTCTGAATACCTAGTGAATGTCACCATATAGGCACGTTAAGTTGTAACAAACAGATACTCAGACTGGGTTAAAGCTAAAGAAAGCATCCGTTAGAACTTGCTTCCGAAACTTTGACTATTTTTCCCTCAATTCTTATTAAAAATAAGATAATAAATAATAAAAAAATAAAAAATATATTTTTATTCAGACAAAGATAAGCCATTCCCAAGTAAAGTATTTTTTTAGGAAATAATTCAAAATCACAAAAGCTTATATTTAGAATTTTTTTTTTTTTTGGATACCTACTTTAGTGACAGTAAAACAATGACGTTACCCAATTCGTCAAATCATTAAACTTTATCCAATAAATTCATAATAATCATAACTTCTATTAATATTGAACCCACATTGGACATAAAGTAGAACTGGCAACGTAAACAGGTGGGCACCAAACACAAATACAAGTAACTCTTAACAAAAGAAAAGCCCGGCTTTTATAAAATTAAAAACGCAGCACAAGTAATGATATTAAAATTCAACGCTTGCGTTGTGGCCGTGAAGTCAGCGGTAGAGAGAGCGCAGCGATAATCGTACATTATTAGAAATACGTTAGTGATAGGTACTCGTAGTAGAGCGAACTAATCTTCTCGAAAAACTACGCAGAAGAAATAGACTATCTACGACCTGTTACCAAAGGATTCTCGGTTACTTTGGTTACATTACCGGTCGGAAACCTGATAATCTTGAAAAGTTGGTGATGATGGGCAAGGGAACAGACCTTGCGTCCGGTCATATAACCACTGGTCAGACCAAGTAACCGCCCTCACAGGACTCTCTGGTACGACCGCCCTGAGAGAAGCCGAGATCCGAACGAATTGGAAAAACATCAAACATAAAGCCACGAATGCATTTCAGGGACACGACCTTCTGTAATGAACAACGTGACCAAGAAGAAGACACAAAGATACTTGTGTACTTATTTACAGGGAGCCTCTGATATTGTAGACATACATAGGTGGCGGTGACCACTTCCCATGGTAGGTTGTGGGTTTGTTGCTATCCACAAGAGTCATTAAAAAGCTATAGGAAACTGATGAGATTAAATAATTTATTTTCAATTTATAAACTGCACGTTAACTCTCGGGAGCTTAAAATGTTTAACAATTATTATCATTCTTAATGAAATTTGTAGGTAATTATTAGTTTCCTGTAACCCTCCTACGATAGCTCATAGTTGTTTAAAAAGGCACAGAAAAGGACTTCCAACTTTAAATGATAATTCATGAATCCTCATCCTCGATTTCTAATCGCTAGCTTCATGGCCACACCTAACGTACAGTGCAAACGGACATAATATTTGTTTTAAACAGAGCCGGCGTGCCCACGTAAACTTATTAAAATATTTCCAGTTATATTTAATTAGTGTTTCTGTGCCATTCGTCCCCTTTCTCCTCTCAGCTCAGGTGTATCGCAGATTCGGCTTTGGCTGTTAATTTTTTTATTAGAATTAATTAATTTCTGTAATTATGTTTTCTTTTAACCTTATTAGGAAAGGTAAAAAACTTTCATGATGACCCGTCCTTTTGTAATTTTATTTCTATTTTCGGGTGTTTTTTTGACCATAAAATTATATTTTTATTTTTTTCTGGAGAAAACGTATGTACCTACAGACTGAATGGCCAAGAAAAAACGGCCCTTGAATTAAAAAAAACGATCCATTTCAATATGACTGACTACCAACGCTAGACAGATAAGTTCCTTTTTTATTCTATGCTTCTAAATTATATGTTTTATTCATTAAAAAATGATAACCGACCTACTTTTAAAATGATGACCTGCAGGGTAGTTGCGTCATTTTGACATCCATGGCTTGATAGGTTTGAAAAAATCGTCTGCTCAACTCAACCTAAATAAGGCAATGAATGTGGCTGAACTGTCAAAAACAAAGGCATTGCAATCGAGTGCATTTTATGTGTTATGCCACAGATTAACATAAAAACGGGCTTAAAAAATAAATGAAAATCATATCTCTCTTATTTTCCAGATATAAATTAAACATAGCTAAATGAAGATATGCAAGCAACGAGTCACCAGTTATTATTTGTGGAGCAACAGAAATTCCCGACGGCACAACGGAATCGTACGTGTAACTTTAGAAAAATGTAAAATAATGTAAAAATTTACAAATAAACAGTGCACTGTGGCCATGTATATACATTAATAAGAAGCGAACTGGTTCCGTATATTGTTTTCTAGTGGTCGTTATTTTACTAGACTTGAAAAGAAAACATTTCTATATTTTAATTTACAGAAATGACGTGCATCACTTCATCAAACTCATTTTTTGCATTAAAACTACATAAAATATGTTTAAAAGTGACAAATGCTATTTCTAAATGTTTATCAAGGTCAAAAGTTATCTAACCAAGACCCAAACCCAGGAATAAAACATTGAACTTACCTAAGAATAGAACGCGATATTTATCTGCGCGTCGCTGATTAATAACGCGCATAGCATACACATGCTATCAAAATCACTGTTTTATCCTGTGCATCACCAGAACACTATTAAATATACTATTATATTCACCAATATTATCGAAATTCATACAAAACGCCAAATGACTGACATCTTATTTGTCTCGTCGGAATTTATTTTTGTCACATTACTAAAATTATATCGACAATATGTACAAAGAGTATTTAACACACATTTATGTATAAAAAAATAATAATGTGGTAGGTATACGTATAACGGATAACTATTTTAGAGCCTGGAAAAAATAGGGTATTATTAGAAGGGCGGAGAAGAAGCCTTTGGCGTAGAAATTTTGCAAATTTTCATTCATAAGTACTTTTTACATATAAATAATTTATCAATAAAACTACTAAATTGGAGTCAATTTTTCATAATAAGAACAAACGGAAATTATCAAAATTCAAGTCATTTCATCCACTCTAAGCGCGGAAATTATAATATATACATATAATAATAATTATTACATCGATTATCCCTGAACTTAAAATTCATAAAACCACGATACCACTAAACCATATAAAAAAAAAATACAAAAACGTCAGGGTTTAAAAACTAATGCTTGAAGATTGTATTAATCATTTTAGTTTTCCAAGTTACAAATATTAACAAAGTATACAGTACCTATATTGCGTGCATTACATATTATTTTAGTATCTCTTTCAAATATTTTATTTTTCTCTGCGCAACCCTAAAAATACGAGAAAAAAGCAAAAGTACAATAGGAGCGCAGGTCACACCTGCGCGCGTATTATTTCATAATTTAGAGAGCGGACCGCACAGCTAATGATGTTTTTATTTTATGTTACATTACGGTGTGATTGAGGACCTGCATAGGTCGCCCCGCTTCCGCATAAAGGTGTAAAAATTCTGTAATTAAATTAATGTTATTTGCATATGTACGATGTTTTGTTATGCACGTTTATAATGCTATGAGTATCCTTTTCTAATGACTTATTGGCCTTGCTGAAACGTTGACGTGAGCATGGTCGCTGAGTCGAAATAAGTGGTATTGAATATAGCACAGTGCTTGTCGAAGCGACCATGGTCGTGAATCCGATTTATATCCGGGTTTGATTTTGCTCTATGATGGGCAAGGCATTTAACGTCCAAAATTTACAATAGTACATGAGTATTATATCTGGATCTACACATTATATTATATTCCCTTAGTTATCAGTTCGCGTTTGATCAAAGTTGACCAATCTTCCATGCATGGACCACGAGCATTTTCTTGAAAACGCAGGGCCGCTCCCTTAATTCTATTTGTTACTTAAACAAAGTATCTTCTACACAAAACTAAACTTAGAACAACCTCAACGACTCTTTCAAAATAACTTACTTAAAAAAGAAGAATACTTAAAAAAGTGGTGGAGTATCAAAAACGCATCAAAGATTGCGCGAGTACCATCGGGCGCAAACGCAAATAAATGAGCTTAAAATTTAAAATTATAATGGGATTGTGTATCCGGTGACACAAATGTGTGGAGTTTGTTACTAACGACTTGGGCTGAGACGACGAGCTGACGGACAGAGGAGTGGAGACGATTTGATCAAGTTTTTTTTGGAAAATGAGATAGTCTTCTTCTTTGGGTTTCGATGGTAATTTAAATTGAGTCAACTTTGAACTTAGCTACGAGGTAGCGTTCCTCTAACTGTTATAAGAAGACATGTCGCGCGACCCAAGAGAATGATGATGACATTAGTTCCTGTAACGTACAAGTATCGGAGCAAGCACAAGTTGATGTCAAGGTGTTCCATCGTTTGTGGGATAACCCCACATTTGCAGGCTGGATACATCTTGCTATCTACACCTGAGCAGATGTGCATGCTGGGTGCATCAAGCTTATTGTTCCCCATAATTTCGAAATTGCACGAAACAGTTTCCTCTCTAAATGGAATATTTATTTTGTTAAAATGATGGGTATAGTTTCAGCAGAGAAGTTGGTGGGTACGTATCTACTTTTCTGCTAAACGCAAAATTAACTTATGTCAAGAGCTGTCTGCAGAGTCCAGTATTTTTTGTTCAAAAAAATTAACTACATTTGCGACTCCACGCCATCCCCTGTCGTATAGTTTTACCTGCCATCTCGTGGCAACTAATTGTGAGTGCGGATAAAGTATGGTGTGTAAGATGGCCTTAGTGGGGCGATTGCATCACCGCAGTGTGTAACTACCCTATGCGTCTGCTGCTCGTATTACGGCACTAGTTTTAAAATTAACTCATTTTATTATGTTATAATTTTCTTAGGGGTGAAAAAGTACGTTTGGTACATCTCTGTCTGGAAACTGTTTGCATTGGGGTTACGTCTGATACCTCAAATCATTACATAATTTTGTAGGTGAAATATGGGGTAGTGGTGTCAAACTCAAACTCAAAGCATTTATTTCAAATAAACCAAATACAGGCACTTTTGAATTGTAGCTGACTTTTCAGGATCCTGATTGAGTACCTAACACTTTCTATTAAAATCCGAAGGATTTTGAAGTAATTTTCTAATCCACACACACATAACTTTACGCCTGTGTGCACTGTGTGTTTTCATATCCATTACTGTATAGTTTTGTTAAATTATGCTTAGAAAAATTCGTCTGCTCGACAACGCGACGAATTTTATTGAATGGTACTCTAAATGAACGGCACTTCCACTGGAAGTGTGTTACGTGCTTACCCTGTGCTTATATCATCAGCTTAGGGAACTGTAGCAGCACTCTTGGGAAACTATTAAACATCTAACTTATCATCACGCTTATAATTCCTGAAAGGCTAGGCAGAGAAAACAAAAAGAAAAGAGTATGCTTAGATGGTTTGGTCATGTTGAGAGGATGAATGAAAGGCGACTAACAAAAGGTATTTACACGGCAGATGTGAGTGGAAATGCCGGGAGGGGACGCCCCAGAAAGACATATAGTGACCTCATTAATGATGTTCTTCAAAAAGGTCAGGTGCGTAGTACTCGCAACCGGCGTGCGTGTATGACCAGATGTATGAACGTAAACGAAGCAAAAGGAGTATGTAAGGAGCGTAGCAGGTGGCGTTCTATAGTTTCTGCCTACCCCCATGGTAAGAAGGCGTGAGTTTATGTATGTGTATGTGTGGTTAGGCAGAGATGTACGTGCAGTAAACAGAAAATAAAATGTATCGTATCATTAACGGTGAAACATCATTTCCTAAACTTCTCTAAACGTGTAATATGAATATTGGTGATAAGAAGGTAAAAAATTGTGAGCTTGTTAATTTCAATGCTTGGGTTACATATTGTAATGTTGTCTATGGACTTGAAGAACAAATTAAACAAATAAATATTTTAATTAGTGAGTCCCTCTCTCTGAACACGGCAGCATCAATGGCTTGTATGAACACATTACAGCGCCGTGACTTAAAAACATGCGAGTAAGGAAGACGTATGTAAGTGCAGTTGCTGCAGTCGGGCGGGTAAGATGGCGCAGTAAGGAGTTTTGTTAGGCCCAGGTAGGCTTAGGACATGATTTAGGGCAGATTAAATATTTAGAGCTTAGAGAATTAAATAATAATGAACAAGGTGAGGGCTCGACGTCTTGGGTTCGACTACGCTCGGGCAAAGCAGTATTGGGTTTTTTCCATTAGGAATATCCCGATAAATTCACGCCTGGGGAACACAAGTGAAGGGTTAAGAATAGTATTTAGAAGTGCACATTTTGCTAGTAATATAGGTATGAGGAACTGTGTGTAAAGTTCACTCAACCTCCATAGAAAAAGGAGGATCCTCTGACCAGACAGGTGTCGTGACCTGTCGGTTGATGTCTATTATATAGTATGTCTAGTATATTTATGCCAGTCGCGCGGTAAACTCTGCTTGCGCGATGCAGGATTTGTGTGACGTCAGGTTTTTGTTGCGTAATTCGCATGTGGCGTTGTAGATGCCACCACTGTAACGATTAAATCTTGTGTCGAGTTACGAGTTGTTAGTGTGAAATTTCTGACGAAATAACACTTTGCTCGAATTGTGAATTGAAACCAGGACCCCCACGCTCAGCAGATCAACGAGTTACTTTTCACAAAATGAGCTCTGAAACATAAAACATTACCCTAGGCACAGTCACTTTATTCCTGACAAGAATACAAATCCCCTTCCCCTTACCAACAGTATCGCCAAATCAGTCGACAAATAAAGTCATTATAATAACAGTTATCGTAACAACAGTTATTAAACATATATTATCGACAAATTTACGGAGTTCGTTCCCGGCTGAGGCTATATAAATGTGGAAGTGGACGCGGCGCGTGAGTTGTGACCACTGCATCGCTCCATTAGTGATTATTGTACAAGTTTTCGGCTAACAAACTGGACGATCATAGATGTAGAGTTGATGGAAGTGACAGCATAGCATAAGCATAATCAGCCTATAATGTTCCCACTGCCGGGACACAGGCCTCCTCTCTATGAGAGGGAGTGGGCCATGATCCACCACGTGGAGTGCGGGTTGGTAGATGTCACCATGTCTTTGAAGTTTTGGTTTTAGGATATGCCGGTTTCCTCACGATGTTTTCCTTCACCGTTTTGAGAGCAGTGAAGCAAGTGAAGTGGCAGCATAATATAGTCATTAATATTTTCCGTAAAATAAAGGGACCAACGTAAAACCGTTGGTTAGGCGAAATGTGGGTGTTATATGCACCATAATTTTCAGTCACATTTAAGCTGTAATGATTAAGTGCTAATTTCACCAATGAAATGGAACACGATTAGCACATCTAAACTGTGTTCAAGAGCTGTCAGTGTCAATATTCCTCAACGATGATGACACCGACAGCCTTTATTTATTTATTTAATTACACCTTTACACACAAAAAAGTTACAAAGGCCGACTTAATGCCTTAGGCATTCACTACCAATCAAACAAGGTTGGTGAAGAGATTTCGTGACAGGTGCTCTGTTTGAGAGGAACAATGAGAACCTTTGAGCCTTTGAACGTGGTTTAGATGTACTGATCGCGTTCAGTTTCATTGGTGCAATCCGCCCTAAGTAACATGTGATAGGTAGCGAGCCTATTGTCATTGAGCAAGCACAAACCTAAACTCCGGGCAGCTACTGAAAAAATCTTGATGGAAAACCCGAATGACACTTTGGGGATAGAAATCGTCTTTGTTACATTTTGTTATTGAGCTAATATTTTAAACAATTAGAAGTATAGTTGCAACAAAACAAAAAACAAACCAATATTACCAGTGCCATCTACCACCACCACTGCCACTGCTGTGCCACATTATCATAAACACACCCTCGAAAGAGTCACATCCAGCTCCACTACATCTCGACCACCGGACACAACTCTGCCAAATTCTTTGTACGTATTTACTTCTATTATTTATTGCTTTCGTATCGACTGCGCTCCGAGCGTGCCAAGCACGCTATTACTTCGCCAGTTAAGCCACTTCCAGCACTCCTGTTTCTTTGTTCTTGTTACAAAATTAACTTTGTGTTTTTGAATTAGAGTGCCAATTTTGTTTTCATATTGAAATTTGGCTGGCATAGCCTGCGCTGGATTACGTGATATTCAGTGGCTAGTAGATAAGGATCTGGTGAATTGAATTAGTATGGGATATTGTCATATCTAAAAAGTGTAGAAAAGGCAGAAGAAGAAAGAACAGCGAAATCAACCAATTCGCAAAAGATTTGGCAGCGAAATGGAGGAGTCCTTTAAGTCATTGAGAAATAAGAAGACTCAGTTATCACCCATCACAGAAAGTTCACCAAGACAAGACTACCTTAAGAGAACGTCACCCCTAGACGTGTATCAGAAACTAAAGTCTGCATTAAAAGAAAGTAAATCTGAGTATACGAAATTGACAGAAAGAAGGTTAATCCCGTTAAAAAGCCTCGACGGTATAAAACTCCTGATAAACCAGTACCAAAACCACCAGACAAGAGCTACGAAGAGCAAGTCATAAGAAGAGAAAAAAAGAAATCGCCTCAAATAACTGAGATACATAAACGAAAAACTGAAGTAAAGAAAACATTAGTAGGGTATTGGATTTTTATTTTTTTATTTGATTTTTCGAAACCTAAATAAGTTAAGGCACAGTAAAAAATTTGTTTATATATTAAAAACAAATGGCATAGTTGTTTGCGTTAAGTCTATAAAGTGATAGCGCCAAAAGCTGTCATCATATTTAGACCATATTTTCTATTATAAACGTTGTAGCGGCCTTAAAGTTTAAAATAGTATCGGCAAGCGTAGTGTAGGACGCTCCCCAGCTAGATGGACCGACGACCTTAAGAAGATGGCTGGATCAGACTGGATGCGGAAGGCGGAGGACAGGGTGTTCTGGCGCAGCCTTGGAGAAACCTATGCCCAGTAGTGGGCTGTTATAGGCTGTGTTGATGTTGATTGGGCAGTGGGTCTCATGTATTTTGTTTTTTCTCGTCATCACCTCTGGACTTTTTTTGATTAAAACTAACTGGAGTCACTCAAAAATTCAAAGTCAAAGAAAATATAATTGTTTCTAGATGTCCCTCCTCCAAATAACTAAACAACAGCTGCGTACAGTTACAGTAACTATAACTGGTCCCAGGTCATTTAATAAACACCTCGTTGTCATAGGAGTAACAGACAGTCCGCTGTGCAGGGCCTGCATGGAGGACGACGAGACAGCAGCACATGTGCTACGAAACTGCCCGGTGGTCGCCACATACAGGGCAAAGTACTTTGGTAACCCAGGTACTCTCCGTGAGATTGTCAGTAACACCAAGGCGTTGCTGACCTTCCTTGAGGAGCTGAGGTGGATCGATTAACCGCTTTTCACACCCATACGCAAAATACGCACTCTGACGTGGATTTGCGGACACTGGCCCGTATCTATCCTCCAAAAGGCAGTTTCGTTTGGAGAAGAATGGTCAAGACATTCCATAGTAACTCTTTTATAATGTTTTGTATCCGAAATTACTGCCCCGTTGGTCTAGTGTTTGCAAGCGCTACTGCTGAGCATGAGGTCCTGGGTTCGACTCCCGGGTCGGGCAAAGTGTTATTGGGTTTTTCTATTTGGAATTTCTCAGTAGCAGTCCGGAGTCTGGATTTGTGCCCGGTTGATGGCAATAGGCTCACCCCCTATTTCGCGACACAAAGACACCGCGTGTAGCGCTACAAGCGGTGCCTTTGTGTCGCGACGCGTCGCGCGATAGGTCGCGCCAGTATGTAGAAGCCTTAAGTCTGAAATAAAGCAAGGGTCAATCGAAGGTTACGCTACGCTTGCCGGAGGCTAAATAAATAACTGGGTTGTGGAGGTCAGATAGGCAGTCGCATCATGTAATATACTGGTATTCCGTTAGACATGCATCCAGTTAGATTGGTAGACGACGCCAACATAGTTGGTAAAAGGCTAGGCTGATCATGATAAGTCTGAAATCGCCAACCCGTCTTGAGCAAGCGTGGTGATCATTGATCACCACGCTTGCTCGTGCCTTCTGTATGAGAAGAGGCTTTTGCCCACCAGTGGGACATTAATAGCCTAGCCATCTACCTTCCTCCAACTACCGATGACAACACAAATTCAGTTATTCACTAAATTAAAGGTAAAATGGCCCCCAATACGCCAAATACCCCTACGTCACTGAATCGTAGTGTAATTCGAACAACATGTGACGTCACGGCCCAATACCTCACAATATCAATCCTGTATTTAAAACCAACTCTATTTGCTATCACTATCATCCTTATAACCATTAGAATAAGGTGGAATTTTATGAGTTATGTTGCTAATGTTATTTGTAAATGAGATGCATTGCTCGTTCATTGGTTTGAATTTGAATTTCGAATAATGTTAAGGATATTGTAGACTTGGGTTTTGATTTCAGATTTTGAAGACGCTTGTAGTATGTAGGCACGAAAATGTTTAATTTTCCAAAGCTTTTATACAAAACTTTCAGTGATTATTTTCTTCTTCTTTGGTTTGATAGCTTGATTCTTTTACTTAATCGTGATAAGCTAGAGTCAGCAAGTTAGGTAGAATACCTATTTAATTACCCAGAGTACTTCGTTACGTATAAAAGTAAAAGATTTTACGAAACTTTAAGCTACTATTCATGGTCAGATCTACCTCTTCAGATTTTGACTGACCGACTCCTTAACAATTCAAAAGTGCTTGCAAATTGTTTAACTGAAATAAACACTTTGAGTTTGTTTGAGTTTCGAATATTCAGAATCCGTGTGTGTTAACCAAACAGTAAAGTCTGTCAATGCAAAATGCAAGTATGCAGCAAATGTCAGTATAATGCAAGGAATGTCAATGAATGCTCAACGGATATGAATCTAAATAAAGATGCAAGTTGTCCGAATCAAATCACGTCTAATTGAACGTGAATTAAATTATATACAAAAATGCATGGCTCCTCATATGTAGGTCGCATCAAAATGCAAATACGCGAGCCTACTAACTAACTTATCGCATCAAAAATACATATTTCAAAATCATGTTCGTACACCTTACAATCCGTATTGCACCATGAATGTTAGGAATGTCCTGAAAATCGATCGCCTACGACACGCCGACATCTGCCGCAATAATTACGGTCAAAAGAAAATCTTTGTAACTTAACAGACTGCAGTTATAGCTTTAGGCTTTTACTTGTTTTAAATATTATTAGAATAACCTTCACTAAATAAATTGTCGCCTGAAAACTTTTGGCTTCCTGTTGACTATAGTTTCCTTATTATTTAGTTTTTAAGCTGTAAATCTTCCATGTTGCATTAAGTAAATAAAAAAAAACTAGTAACCAGTGTACAGTGCACTTTATCGGCCACGCAATTGTCCGGTCGACCGGCGGCCATTCGATGTCCGGCCGGCGCGCGGCGGCGATCCGGAATGATCCGGGACACGTGGTGTATTCGCTGCTGTTCCAATATCGATACGTATTGAGATGAATTGGTGCCGGTGGTTATTTCGGCAACGATAATACAGGGTGGCGATTTAGTCACCTGCATCCGTCAAGGGGATGATTTTACCAGTCATACTTAACAACTAATGGACAAGATTAATAGATAATATTCTTTTTTTTTATCTGCACGTGTTCTCAACACATCGACATTGGCAGAATTGTCGACATCGGCACCACTGCTATAGAGAAAAATAGAATAGAATAGAATAGACAAGATGGTCAAACTTTCATTGCTTGAATACGAGGCTTTTGACTACTATGTATGTCTGTATTTTATGATTTTTTTTTTTGTAATATGCGTTTTATTTGTGCAGAATAAACAATTTTTATTTCTGTCTTTTAACTTATGCTATGAAACTCACATACGAGTCGTACAAAAAAAAACAATTTCATACAGGCATCGTCTGTCTACGGTTGAATAGAAATTGTTTTTTTTCACGAATCGAATATGAGTTTCATAACTAAAGTTGTTTAGTATGTCGGGTAGAATCACCCCCTTGACGGATGTGGGTGACTTAATCGCCACCCTGTATATAAGTTGGTTTAATGACTTAATGAGTGATTGGCCGGCTATATTAGGCGAAAAACTAATAGCCGTTGAGGCATAGGCGCCGGGATCGGGGTGCAAGAGGGTGCTTGCACCTCCCTGGCTTAAAAATAAAATAAAGGTGTAAAAACATTCAGAACTATAAAAATATCCGAAAACGCCTAATACTTCAATATAATCTGAGACATTAATAGAGAACTTAATCTATTCGAGAAGAGATCCTAAAATGTTCCTCTCAAATCTAAAGCTTCAGTGCATTAGTCGACAAATAACCGAACTCGTATTTCCGGCGGGGTGCTAACATTATCGAGCTTACTTTGCTCTTTGCTCGCTCTTGCATCCTACTCTTTCTATGCATAAGTCGACACAGTTAGTCCCGTTTATATAGGAATGGAAAAAATAAAACCTATCCCATTCAAGGCGGGTGCAAATAACATTATTTAGCTTTCAACGACAACGACAAACTATAACCTTAACATATACGAGCTCGCTTTGTGGAGCTGAAGATGCACCCCCCTGCAAATAAACTTGCCGGCGCCCATGTGAGGTCAAATGTTCTTGATCGAAAACGTAAGAATGCGATCTACGGTGGAGCTACGATCTTTGCAGGGTGGCTGATCTCCGGCCACCGTAGTCGCGCGCTTGCGGATGGTGAGCAATGGGTAGCTCACCGTCCGGTTAGGAGCAGGCCCGGGTCGACGGCGCGTTGTATTCCACGCGCGCCTCAAAGAGATGTCGCACGGTGTGGTATTAGGCCCTAAAAGTTGGCCAAAAATGATTTTTTATTTTATTGGTAAACTATTCCATATTACCGATCCTTTAAAAGTTAAGTAGTTGGTCAAATAAATGGCCGAAGAACTCCGTGCCAGCTTGCCAACACGTTCCGCGCGCTCAGTCGGAAGTTGCCGTTCGCTTACAGTGGTCGTGTGATTATTCGATACGCTCAAATTTTACTTGTTTATAAAACGTGATATTTTAGGAACAAATAGTTTTGTGGTGGTTTTTGTGATGGATTCCTCTCAGCCAGGTATGTAACTATATGTAACATGTTTTTTTTCTACAAAAGTCTCAATCAATTTTAATCCATAGGGGCAAAAGTAAGTTGTCATAAACTTTGACAAAAATTCTTACATTTCTATGTTTAAGAGACTTTTTTTTACATTATTTAGCATTCTTTAAATACAAATACTATTGTTTCTTGTAGAGTAGACAGTCCAGAACATATTTTTAAAAAACATAGCCGCCCATACCCGCCCCGTTTTTTTTTGAGATTTTTTTTCGTTAGTACCTCCCAATCTTGTTTAAATATTCGTTCTTAAGATTTAGTCTTATTTTGTTACAGGGACTTCAGGATTGAGGTTTATGACTCGGAATGAGTTGTATGCTATTATGCAAGGTTCCAATGAGTCAACATTTGACAGAAAATTGACGTTTTTGAAGCAGCAACTGCTAAGTTCCTACTCTGATGATGATATAAGAATTCATGATATAAAGCAAAAGATCGCTAACATACAACACAATTTCAAGCAAAAATGGTTAGCAGCTCGTAAAACCACAGCAAGATTCGAAGAAAATAACGTAGATTCGGATCCGGATCAATATCGTTACCAGCTACAGGTATGTGTCTGAACAGTTTTTTTTGTTAATTAGGGTTTCGGGTTTCCAAAAACTTGTTGACACTCAGGTAGCTAGCTCATTGTATTGTTTAATTGAAACTCGTTAATATCTACGGATAAACTTTTTTTTTCTACTGTTACAGGAATCAGCCCTGGTCGCCCTCAGAAATCTTTTGTGGATTCTAGTGAAAGGACTAAAAGACGGAAAACTACAGAACTTCGATCAAAAGACGTGGAGGAATTGACTTACGCTACTCAAATGAAGTTAAGAAAAGTTGGTAAAGTTGATGCTTCGAAAGTCATAAGAGATCTTACGAAAAGTCCCCGGAGAGCTAAAAAATATGTGAAAGCAATGAGAAGAAGTATTCAGACACAAGATCAACCTCGCCAATTGCCACCTTTAAATGCTTTGTCTATGTTCACCGAAGCAGGATTAACAAAAGCACAATACGAACGAGTACGAGACACCAATAAGTCCTTCTTTCCGTGTTATTCGGTGCTGCAAAAAGTCAAGAAAGAATGCTATCCTGAAATTCATCGCGTTACAGAAACGTGTGCTGAAGTTCAAGTACAAAAATTAATGGATCATACGGCGAATCGACTGATTTCACATCTTGGAGTAGTTGTAGAACAGTTAAGTGAGGAAGAAAAATCATCATTAATCTTAATAAGTAAATGGGGTTGCGATGGGTCACAACAGGTGCAGTATAAAATAAAATTTGAAAATGAACCTGATACAGATGCTAATATTTTTCAAAGTTCTGTTGTTCCACTTCAATTAGTATATGGACATGAAAAGAAAATTCTGTGGCAAAATCCGACACCTTCATCTCCTCGTTATTGCAGACTTATTAGAATCAGATTCGTCAAGGAGACTACAGATATAACAACAGAAGAAATAGACTACATCACAACACAAATAGATGCGCTTGCCAGCACTGACATTGGGAACAACTTATCAGTGAAGCATAAGATGTTGTTCACTATGGTGGATGGCAAAGTTTGCAATGCGGCAACACTTACAAAATCTACAATGAGATGCTACATTTGCGACGCAACCAGTTCAGAGTTTAATGACTTATCAAAGAAAAGGTAAAGAGGAAAATTTAAGATTCGGGCTGTCATTGCTACATGCTCGTATTCGATTTTAAGAATCAATCCTACACATAGCATATAGGCTACCTGTAAAAAAATGGAATGTCCGACTTTCGATTGAGGAAAAACAAGCGGTGGAAGCCAGAAAACAAGAGATCCAAGATCAATTTAAGCAAAAACTTGGATTATTGGTGGATATCCCGAAAGCTAATTTTGGGAACACCAATGACGGTAATACCAGTCGCCAATTTTTCGAAAACTACGAAATATCAGCGGAAATAACCAAAATTGATAAAGAACTTATCTACCGACTGAAGGTTATATTAGACACAATGTGCTGCGGGTATAAAATTAATGTTGAAGCCTTCCAGAAATACTGCGATGAAACTGCCGAGATGTATGTGGCTTTATATGGGTTTTACCCCATGTCTCCGACACTGCATAAAGTACTTCGTCATGGAGCTGAAGTGATAAAACACGCAATTCTTCCAATAGGACAACTTTCTGAAGAAGCTGCGGAAGCTCGCAACAAAAACATAAGGCAATATAGACTTAACTATTCCAGAAAGTTTTCGCGCGTAGAGTGCAATATGGACGTTTTAAATAGGCTTTTGTTAACTTCGGACCCCCTATTAACAAGCATGAGAACAAATCTATATTTTAAGAAAAATAGAAAGACAATGGTGCCGATTCCCTTGTTCACAAACTTAACTAAATTTAAGTTCAGTGCATCTCTTTCTTTCTATTTCATTAAGAAGAGGACAGAAGATACATTTTAGTTTAGTCCTGTCAAATTAATCAGTGCCTGTCATTACTCCATACAAGTTTAGACGTGATTAAAAACTTGCCTACTAAAATTACGTCAACTTACGTCAAGCGGTGATTAATTTGACAGGACTAAACTATAATTTATGCAAGTTTTTAATCACGTCTAAACTTGTATAGTCTCTTCTGTCCTTTTCTTAATGAAATAGAAAGAAAAAGATGCACTGAACTTAAATTTAGTTTAGTTTGTGAACAAGGGAATCGGCGCCATTGTTTGGAGACGTATTAGATTTGCTTAGTGAGACTGACCCGACCAATGAAAATGTATGTAGTAGTGACGAATAAATATTTTTTTCTAACTATAATAAGTCTTTTATTACCTATTTTAACATTTAAACACTTAATAATCGTCGTTCGAGTCATAAAATATTATTGACCAAATATTAGGGCCTAATACCACACTGTGTGTCGTCAGCACAAGCGTAGGGGTCCACTAGGGCCGATGCGTGCCGAGGTCGCGAGGAGGTACCAAAGGGTTACCGAGGCCCCTGGCAACACAGGTAACGGAAGAAATACGGGTGGGTTTTAGTCAGTAAGAGTCTGACACACCCTCCCGCTCCGCCCAGAGCGGGAGAAGTTATTTGATGATTTCCTACCCAAAAAAAAAGGGTGGCTGATGTAAGCCTATTGTCTCAACGGCATTTGATTTCATAAGTTTTACCTACAAACCGTACCTTACTTGTTTTCAGTCAAAGTAATCTTCAAATGCGAGATTTATCATAAACAAGGACCACCCATCCGAAACTAAACCTCGACCACATCACCTTAACTTCCACTTCCACCCCTACTTCTCTAATCACATAACAGACGACCATAATATACAATAGGGTTGTCCATCACTCAAAACGTACAGATACCAGTGAGGACACGACAAAGTAATTCCATTCTCCGATATATTTGACGCAAATAAATTATAGTTAGTGTGGCAACCCTCGGAGACATGCAAATCGAGGGTGACCCGTCTTTTCGAGCAGGTTATTTATTTATTTTGTGATATAATGTTACTGTGGAATCATTTTGGTGACTGTTGACTACTGGAGGAAAATATAAACTTTTTGAGATATTATTAATATTTATGCTTTTGTGGACATGATATTAATTCAGACTTGTTACAGTTGTAATGGCAATCATGTAATTTGGTTTCAGTAGGTTTTTATTAATTTATTAATATTTTACTGTTGTTTTTTTTTACTGCCTCGTTGGTCTAGTGTTGGCAAGGGTTACTGTTGAGCATGAGGTCCTGGGTTCGATTCCCGGGACGGGCAAAGTGTTATTGGGTTTTTCTATCTGGAATTTCTAAGTAGCAGCCCGGAGTCTGGATTTGCGCCCGGTTGATGTCAATAGGCTCGCCCCCTATTACATGGGACTTAAACATGTGGGTGTACTACAGGCACACATCTGCCCAATCCTTCGAGGAAACAAGGCGTGATGTCTACAAAAACTACATAAATAATAATACATACATATACTTAAGCATACATATACTTAATATTATACATAGATTATTTAATATTTTGTGAATAAGAGAACGTTGTAGGCTTAATAGACAAGATTTTTAGAACTTTAGATATCAAGGGTAGTGGTCAAATGTAAGCTTAATATTAACGTCTTCATCACTAAAAAACCACAGATATTTTGTCCACAGATGTTTATGTGACAACCCTCGGGCACCATGCAAATCAGGAGGTGACCCTACGTCTTTTGTAAAAAAATATTATTTACTGTCGGTGTGTATTGTAAAATGTTAAGTATTACTGACAACTCTATTGAATAACTCGAGTAAACGGAAAGGTCCTTTTTTTACACGCAAGACAGCCTAATGTTACTCGTACACCCAAGCCTTAGTTTTTAGATTTCCGGCCACCGCGGCACCGTAGGCGCGGGCTTGCGGCCGGTGAGCAATGGGTAGCTCGCCCTCCGATAAGGACCGGGCCTGGGTCGACGGCACGTTGTGTTCCACGCGCGTGTTCCACTTGTGCTGATATCTCTTTGAGGCCAAAGAGATGTCAACACAAGTGTAGGGGTCCACTAGGACCGATGCCTGCCGGGGTCGCGGGAAAGTCCGAAGGGGATACCGTGGACCCTGGCAACACAGGCAACGGAAGAAACGCGGGTGGGTTTTAGTCAATAAGAGACACACCCTCCCGCTCCACCCAGAGCGGGAGAAATTATTTGATAATTTCCCACCCAAAAAAAAAAGCCTTTTTTACCAATATAAAAAGATACCCGAGAAACTGATATCTATTCTTTGCCGTCTCCGTGCAGGAAAACCGGAGAACAGTAATGGCCATTGCTGTTCTCCGGTTTTCCTTCACAAAATCCGGGTCAGAGAGACATCGCTCTGTGAATGTGGGCTGGATGAAGGTACTTTGGGGCACATATTTTTTTAACTGCTCCTGTAATAACCCTGCCCATGGCTTGTGAAGTCATTTCCCTAAATTGTCCTAACTAACTTTCCATCCCTACTAACATTTTCTTCCCCAAAGCTCTTTGAGGCTTTGATGTTTTTTATCCGCGACAATGACATCAAACTACGATGATTTTTGTGTGGTTTGTGATAATTTATGTACTTACATGCGTATTTATGTAACTCTTAACATGTTTTATCTGTTTGTTTCAGTTTACTCGTTTGGCAACAATTTCAGTTTCACATTAAATTCAATTACATAATCAGCCACTGCTGGGACACAGACCTCCTCTCTGTGAGAGGGAGTGGGTCGAACCGTAATCCACTAAATCGTCAACACCGTGCGAAGCAGGAGCAGATCATCATAATCAGCCTACAATGTTCCCACTGCAGGGACACAGCAGGCCTCCTCTCTTGGGTGTGGGTTGTAATCTAAAACGTGAGCCCAGTGCGGGTTGGTAGATGTCACATATCTTCGAATTTTTGGTTCTAGGACATGCCGGTTTCCTCACGATGTTTTCCTTGACCGTTTTGAGAGCATTTGACTTTTATATACATCAATCTTTTTTCATAGTTTTTTGATCAATTTGCCACAGTTTGTTGGTCCCTTTATTTTTGCCGCTGGTTTTACCCCAAGGATTACTCAGAAAAGCAGGTTTAACCCAACCAATTTCAAAACTCAACTGAACGTCAGTCAGAAATCAAAATACGCCTTTTCCTTCACCGTCTTGAGAGCAGAGGTGATGAAATAATTTACACAAAATAAAGCGCCAGTCTGGGTTCGAACCTACGACCTAGAACTCGTAAGTCACGGCTGTTACCACTGGGCCACTACTGCTCTCAGTAAATTCAATTACTAAATAAATAATCAACTCAGTATTGGATTTAGGTTTTTAGTGTTTTTTATCATCGCACATTTTCTCTCAACACATCTGACATTGGCAGACTTTTTGACAACAGCACCATTCCCATAGAGAAAAATAGAATAGAATAGACTCTAGTGGTTCCTTCTGACGGTTTCTTTTTAAACGATTGCAAAAAGGCGAACGAATATCACGTCTTTATTAAATAGTCATATTTCCCAGAAAAGATAACTATGAGAAATAGTTAGCAGGTTTCACTATAAAAAAATAACTTATTCAAAAAAATATCAACTCACTTTCAGGTAAAAGGCAGACATTTTAGAAAAATCCACTTCTAAAAAACCGGGTCGTGAAACCATCAATTCGGGGCTATCTCTAGACCCGGTACCGGTACTGACCCGGTTATCCTTAAGTCCACCAGTCGCCTTTCATTTATCACACCCGATTACCAACCCTTGCTACGTCACTCCAGAGGGTTTGGTAAGAAAAATGAATGTCAATTGGTAGGTAAATACGTAGTGGATTGGCGAAATTGGGGTTAGACTGTTTGGTAGCGGACAATGGGGATTGACAGGTTGATTGACAAATGATACTTATTTCTGTAAATTGCTTGAAAAAACGAGTAAGCCTTACAGTAGTCGAATATGATGTGTAACATTTGACATCTCACCTTGGTATTATGCAACAGATCAGCAACAGAAATTAACCTATTAGAATAATTATCCATTACTAGTGGGTTTGTGGCCAAGTAATAACACACAGCCACGGTTCGATCGATCAGGTTAAGCTATGCTTGCTGGGTTGGTCCGTGGATGGGTGACCATCTTTACATACCAAGACCCCTCTGTGCTTCGGAAAGCACGTTAAGCCGTAGGTCCCGGCTGTCATTTGTAGATCTTTGACATTTGTTACGGGGCGTCAGAAGCCCGAAAGTCTGACAACCAGTCTTACCGAGGGGTATCGTATTACCCAGTAGCTGCTGGGTTGTGGAGGTCAGATAGGCAGTCGCTTCATGTAAAGAGAAAGAAAGATAATACGTTTATTTGCGGTAAACATGACGCAAAGAAGGAACACAAATACAAAAAAGAAACAATTTGGGGAGAATATGCGTCACATCCACGCAAAACGGCCAACGTTCATCATAATGCTGCGACCCTATGCGAGACAGAGCCCCAGCGCTGATTTTCAGGTAACCTAAAAATATGGAAGGGCTATGTCCCCTGCCCGATCAATGTTATGTAATACACGGATAAAATAGCAGGGGGTGACTTGGATGCACTTGCATACTGCATACAGGAATAATCTCGATTGGTACCTCACCTCATTTCATTCAATACGTCTAATGGGCCTCTGCGAGTTGGCTTCGGCCCCTCGTACGCTTCCAAAGGTCCGGGACCAGGGTCCCGAGATATGTAAATCCTAATATTCATTAATCCTAAAAAGAACCACACAGATTTGAGTTGGGTTCAGTCAGTGCACGCATTTGTCTGTATAGATTTGAAGAAGATAGATTGGTATTAGAATTGAAGAAAGGGAAAAAATTACGTCAACTTTTTTGATAGTTTAATTGTTTCTAACGTGGAGACTTGTCTGTCTTCAAAGGCAAATGGAGAGTACAGCCAACTATAGCTTTTTTAAAGGTGGTCGAATCAATTTTGGATTTTTAAGTAGATGGGATAATTAAAAATAAAAAGTCTGACAACCAGTCTTACCACATAAATCTACATGGGCACTTATGAAACGTCAGAAGCTAGGTGCACGGTTCCAATTGGTCGTTCCTTATGGAGAAGAGCCGGTAAGAAACTCCACGGTTACTCTTTTAAAAATAATTGGGTTTTACAATGTTTTCAAATTACAGTGTTAATAGGTATGGGAGGACAGTGTAGGCCTATCATGAAGTACCAGGTACTTAACAAAAAAAAAAGTCTACAAAATATCTAGTCTATTAAGTCTACAACGTTCTCACATTCACAAGGTACACAATAATCTATGTAAAATATTAATAAAAAAATAAAAACCAAATGACAAGTTTGCTATTACAACAAGTCTGAATTAATATCTTGTCCACAAAAGACATTACTAGGCAGATAATGAGATGATGAAGTAGATAGGTAATTGTTATGTACTCGACATTCATCATCTGCCTAGGTCGGCTTCCAGTCTTACCGGATACAGCTGAATACCAGTATTTTACGTGGATCTGACCTCCACAACCCAGTTACCGGGTAACACTTTACCGCTTGGTAAGACTGGCTGTCAGACTTTCGAGCTTCTAACGACTCGTAACGACTGTCAAAGATCTACAAGTGACAGCCGGGACCAACGGCTTAACGTGTTTTCCGAGGCACGAAGGGTCATGGTATGTAAAGATGGTCACCCATCCACGTACCAGCCGCGGCAAGCGTAGCTTAACCTGATTGATTGTCCCGTACGGTTATTACATAGCCACAAGCCCCACCCTCGATGTACTCGACATTGTTTTCTTTTAATAAAGAGTACACAGGTATTTAAACATAAAGTCTCTTTGAGTCTTTGCAATTTCTACTTCTAGGGTTACGAATAATCATTTTGAATAAGAACGATTTGGATTAGTTTTGACTGCATCGCTGGCCTATTGGTCGCAAGCGCTAAGTGCTGAGCTTGAGGTCCTGGAATTTCTCAGTAGCAGCCTGCTTTAATCTTCGGGAAAAACAGACGCGAGTTATGTCATGACCCAAATATGAACCTAAACACAATTTCCTGCTAATTTCTTACATCACACTTTACACTTTTTATTAGATTTTTTAATTTTTTTATCTGCTGTATAATATACTAGATGCGCCCCGCGGTTTCACCGGCATAGGTTTTGACCCCGTGGGCATATTAGTAGGATAAAAAGTATCCTATGTGTTATTCCTGGTTATAAACTATCTGCGTGCCAAATTTCATCCAAATCCGTTCAGTACTTTTTGCGTGAAAAAGTAACAAACATCCATCCATCCATTCTTACAAACTTTCGCATTTATAATATTAGTAGGATCGTGTGCCTTTTAGTATGTGCCATTTCTTTCTTGTTTCTTAAAAACCGTGTTCTGTCCATAAATCTACATTCCCTAAGTGCTTCCAAATAGAACTCCTTTTCTCATTTGACCTTACAAAACCTATTGATTCCCCAAAATCCTTTACCCATCCGATACAAAACATTGGAGGCTCACATTAGGAAGCCTCCCGAAGGCTGACATTAGGGAAGGCCGAAGGGTGTGCATGACCGATGGAGCCAATAAGTCAGCGCGTATTAACACCCTATACTTTAATGGGTCACATATGAATAATGGTCAAAGGAAATTTCGTCTATTAGAGAGGATTTCGTGATTTCAATGATGTTTTGAAAATGGGAGGGAGTGGAGTGTTGTCATGCGTAGCGAGTTTTGAGAGTCTGTTATTATAATGATTTTGTATAAATATCTGTTGCTTGTAATTGTAACAACGATAACTGTAACTAAAATAAGTGTAACTAATTTTGTAAGTTAAGTGATAATCAAATTATATAATTAAATATCTGCTGCACTCGGCTTCGCCCACATGGCTTTTTCTAAAATACAAATGACAAAAAATACTCTATAAAACATCAGCTATCTGCCAGTGAAAATCTTGATAAAATCAGTCCAGCCATTTCGGAGATTAGCTGGAACAAACACACAGACAGAAAAAAATTAATATTGTTTTTTTGTATGAAGTACCGTATATACCTACTTTCATATGCATTATGATAAAGATTTTATTTTGACATTACAAACAGACACTTCAAATATTCTCAGACTACAGATCTTCAAACAATCAATATTTTTAATGATTGTAATAGATACAATCATGAATGATTAATGTAATACATGTTTTAATTGCATTTCATTAAAATAAATATTGAACAGTGGTGGCCCACTGGTAACGGCTGCGACTTACGAGTTTTAGGTCGATGTTCAAACCCAAGTGGTGAAGGAAAACATCGTGAGGAAACCGGCATGTCCTAAAACCAAAATTTTTAAGACATGTGACATCTGACAAACCCGCACTGGGCCCGCGTGGTGTATTACGGCCACTCACAGAGAGAGAGGTGGCCTGTGTCCCAGCAGTGAGAACATTATAGGCTGGTTATGGTGAAATAAATATTTGCACACCTGTTCAGGTAGGATGTGGTTTAAAGAACTCTTTTTATATGTATCACCTCATACCTATATTTAAGTAGAGAAGTAATGATACCTACTATAATTAGGGAGATATAAGTAATTTTCCGCCGGCCTTGAGGAGATGGGCCGTAATTCCGTCATCACCCGGCGCCTTGCCGTTTTTGAGCTGCTTCAGAGCCATCCCAATCTCGTACAAGCTGACGTCTGGGATGTCTTTGGTGTCGGGTCAATCTAGCTCTTGGGTCGTTTGCCGGATTCGTACCGGGGCTACTTCTTGACGTGTATAGAATATATAGAATATATATCTATTCTATATTATATATACAAATGAAGGGATCGTATCCGCCAAACCTGAGCTGTTGAGAGAGATCGAGAGATTCTATATATATATATAGAATCAAATATAACAGCTCAGGTTTGGCGGATACGATCCCTTCATTTGTGCACGAGTTATGCAAGAATAAAATACATAGTCAACAACGATAGTAGCACGCAAACTCTCGGCCGTTACTGAGAAATTAATAAAAAAACCCCAGGTTTATTGGGTTTTTTTATTAATTTCTCAGTAACGGCCGAGAGTTTGCGTGCTACTATCGTTGTTGACTACGAATCGATACCAGACAACCGACGCTCGCAACAAAATCATCAAGTCCCAAAGTAAGAATGATCTAATTTGCAACTAAAATTCCTGCCACGCAAAACTAAAGACACACACAACCCTCCGAATGATCAACAACACGAAAAATACAAACAACTATCAATCACTAACCGCGTACTCGTACATATACGGCTAACCCTTTACTGCCCATCGCATCGTACGTCATTTATTACTCGCAAATCCTCCAAGCTCCTTCCCTGATATCTCTTATTTATTGTCAAAATGCCAACTGGGATGAAGCGAGAACTATTTGTCATTGACAAAGCTTTTCGGATATGTGCGACCCTTGGATATTGGAAGTCTTGGGGTTGAGTTGGATGCTGTTACATCATGTTTTGGTATTCGCATATTGTATTTTTTTAAGGGTTATTCTATGGAGTGTTTTGTGTAAGTGGTTCTATAGGTGTGTGTACACAGAGATAATGTGACGTATCGTAACGTAAGTGAATACCTAACAAGCTGTCAACCCATCTTCTTCTTCTTTACGCGTCGTTTTTACTCAAAATAACCTTAAGACATCGAATATTGAACAGGTAAGGTGACTGCCAATATTTATCTTTATTTTTTTTTTGGAAAACACATTTACAGGTATACATCAGATAGAGATAAATTGGCAGCCACCTCATTATAAAATACTGAAAATCTGTAGCATCTAGATATACTAAAAGCCACCATGTATATTTGGAAAAGGCTACGCTGATGATATCTCATCGTGAATCAAACCAATTTTTTCGTCGATTTCATATAATCAGATCAGCCTATACTGTTCCCACTGCTGGGACACAGGCGTCTTCTCTGTGAGAGGGAGTGGGCCGTAATCTACCACCCAGGCTCAGTGCGGTTTTTGATATGTTACATGTCTTCAAATTTTTTGGTTCTAGGAGGACATGCCGGTTTTCTCACGATTATTTCCTTCACCGTTTTGAGAGCAGTGGTGATGCATCAATTTAGTAGCACAAAGTAAATCGCCTGTCTGGGTTCGAACCTACGACTTACAACTCGTAAGTCGGGGCCATTACCACTGGGCCACCACTGCTCCCTGAGTTCGTATTATATTATGACATAACTGTAAAGAGCTACCTTCAGCAAGGTAGGGGTTGCCAATGTCCTATTTCTTGATCAGATAAGACGTGTATTTAAGTAATGGCAGGCTGGATATTGAACGTCAGGGCTTGGATGGGAGGAGGCGTCCGGTTTTTGAACGATTGTCATCTGTTGATGACCGGTAGGGTTGGCACAGCTCATGATGGGTTTTGAGGTAATATTTCGTAAGAAAAGATAAATAATAATTGTTATGTGAATCAATATAATCGCTGTTTTCTTTATCTTAAACATACCTGTCGAAATGTGGGGTATTGTGGGCCTACTTTTTTATATTATCACTCTTAATTTTTTTCTCTTGGATTGTTTAAAACTCACACACACTTCCCATGTATTTATTATTCTAGCGTATGTCACTCGTGGGATGTAGCTGAAAATTTGCGTCAGCTGGTACATCTTGTGTGTCATCTGACTTGTGCTGAACTGAGGCCCTTTTGCTTTTATAATCATTGTTTTCTGTTTTTTTTTTTAAGGTATATTTTTTTGCTGTTAATTTAATATATATAACGCATTTTTTTTTCTTTCTTTCTTTCTTTGTCTGCCTAACCTTCCGGGGATTACAAGAGTGATGAAATGTTATATTTTCTATATGCTTCTTGTATGATGCGGTTCATATTTAACTAATTATTAACTAGTTTTTTTTGACACATTGAAAAACTTACCTGTTCATGGAAGAAATGGTGCACGAATATTAGTTGCCTTGTAAAAATAGATAAATGTATGACAAGATAACCATAAAATGTGTAAACAGCTAGTCATAAAACTGATGTGAAAGCTCCAAGAAATATCCATAGATTGCACTTCCTATAGACCAATCCATCCACCGATTTATTACTGACCAACCTTCTTAACCAGCTAATCGCCTCTCCATTAAGAAAACCCACACGAACCGATTCCACCCGATTTACTAAACCAAACCCGAACCCTTTCAGTTTAAAAAACAATTTATTTTCCTCGCCAAAAAAAGGAGCCGAAGAATTTTCGCCGATAAATATTTGTTGTTGAAAACCCTGGAATTGCTGGCATGTCATGTCCGAGCCCTTTTCAAAATGCCTGTCAACTCCGTAGGGTGGCGGTCAGTGTCCCGGATTGTGTCTGTTGCCAGAATTATATTATTTATTGATATGCTTATACATGTGTCCGTAAGTAATTTTGGCAGGCGGATGGCGATGTCTTCCTCTGTGTGGTTAAAGTTTTGTTTGTGTAGATACACACATGATTGACAGTGGTGCCGATTCCCTTGTTCACAAACTAAACTAAATTTAAGTTCAGTGCATCCTTTTCTTTCTATTTCATTAAGAAAAGGACAGAAGATACATTTTAGTTTTGTCCTGTCAAATTAATCAGCGCTTGTCACTATTCCATACAAGTTTAGACGTGATTAAAAACTTGCCTACTAAAATTACGTCAATTTACGTCAAGCGCTGATTAATTTGACAGGACTCAACTAAAATTTATCTTCTGTCCTTTTCTTAATGAAAAAGAAAGAAAAAGATGCACTGAACATAAATTTAGTTTAGTTTGTTAACAAGGGAATCGGCACCAATATCTGTTTTCTTTAGAAAAACAGAATATGTTTTGTTTTTCTGTCAGAAAACGTGAGGAAATAATCTATTTGTAAGGTTTTTCACAAGTGCGTCATAATTTTTAACGTTTCATCTGCCTAGCCTTTTCCCAATTACGTTGGGGTCAGGTTCCAGTCTAACTGGATGCAGCTGAATATTACTTGGAGCGACTGCCTATCTGACCCCCACAACCCAGTTACTGGGTAATACGATACTCCTTGGTAAGACTGGTTGTCAGACTTTCGTGCTTCTGACGACCCGTAACGACTGTCAAAGATCCACGAATGACAGCCGGGACCAACGGCTTAACGTGCTTTCCAAGGCACGGAGGGGTCTTGGTATGTAAAGATGGTCACCCATCCACGGACCAACCGCGGCAAGCGTAGCTTAACCTGATCGATTGACACGTGCGGCTGTTATTATTTAGCCACAAGCCCCTTTAGAGGTGGTATCGGAAAACGTGAGGAAATAATCTATTTGTAAGCTTTTCACAAATGCGTCATAATTTTTAACATTTATGTTTTAAAAACAGTGAGAGCAGTGGTGGCCCAGTGGTAACGGCCGCAACTTACGAGTTGCAGGTCGTAGGTTCGAACCCGGACAGACGCTTCACTTTGTGTAAATTATTTCATCACCACTGCTCTCAAAACGGTGAAGGAAAACATCGTGAGGAAACCGGCATGTCCTATAACCAAATATTCGAAGACATGTGACATCTACCAACCCGCACTGGGCCCGCGTGCTGGATTACGGCCCACTGCCTCTCACAGAGGGGAGACCTGTGTCCCAGCAGTGGGAACATTATAGGCTGATTATGTGATGTTTATTATGTTATGTTTTAAAAATAACAATTCGAGTGCTCTTATCCAAAGATACGTTAAATAATGCAATATCTATAAAAAAAATGGTGGAATAAAAAAACTCACATACCTACATACATACATACATGACCCCTGAAAACATTACACTCCTTTTTTGTGCAGTCGTGTAAACAGTCCCCATTCCTAATAAATCAATGCATTTAAGCTAGACCTCTTTCAAGTTGGGTTAGAATACCTTGAAAACTACTTTTTAAATCGAACAATTAACTTGGCTATAGTAAATAATCTCTGTATGGTGTCTAAACAGTGCATTAAGCTGTCAAGTAGCAAAATTCACCGATATTATGTCCTCATCTACCTAAAAACCGACCTTCAATACTTCTCCAATATTATCCACTCATTATTTTTTTATGGAAAATAGTTCCCACTCGTAGCTTAATTTCAATAAATCAATGCACTGAGTAAGCTATACTTAACCGTCTTTCAAATTGGGCTAAAACACCCTGAATTATGCCCTTCAAATCTACTATTAACTTGGCTAAATGTTCTCAATTATCTCTGTATGATGTCTAAACTGCCAAATATCAAATAGTTGTACCAATATTACATGCCCACCCATACAATCCTATAACCGACGTTCAATACACAACAACATCCCCAATATTTATGAATCAACTCATTAACTTTGCATTACCGTTAACACATCGCTCAACACTACCAATCAAAGCCGATACATAAATAAATTATGGACATCACTAAACGCTAGTGAGGGGCGTTCGGCATCGATGTCTGCGGTCAGGAGCGCGTTAGGTTTACATTATTAATGATTCATTTAGTTCACACTAACCGGGCGGCTCTGCTGATCCCTTTGGGTTTTGAGTAGGGATGGGATAGTTGTTGTGGATTGTATCGATGGGCAGTTTTTGATGTTGTTTGTTCGATGAAGCTGTTGTTTCAGTTAGTAATGATGTTTTGTTTCCACTTAAAAACATTTATCCACTCGATTTATACTCGTAATTAGATTAACTAATTTTGATGCTATATTGGATTATGCATACGGAATAAATGTAAAATTAAATTGGCAAGAGTGTATGATAATAATTATTTTATTTAATCTATCTAAATAATAGTAAAAATTGTTATTTTATTGATTTTGATAAAAGGTTGCCGCTTAATTACCATCTACCAAATGAATTTAATTAATTGATTAATTTAATTATGAAAACAGTTATTCCATATACCTACCACACACGTATTAAGCCAATCTAAAACTATCGTCCTATCGATATCGATAAAACTCTCAACATCTCATCCCTAAACTGATGTTTAGTCAGTGCAATCGGCGATCTGATTAATAGTGCTCCCGCGAAATGTTTAATCTTTCGAAGCTACTCGAGTCGAGACCCTTCGCTCGGCGACGAAGCAACAACACATATATTATGCATTAAAACTATCGATTGTTTGCTCAACAACACTATAATGTATCAGAGTTAGTGTAGATCTTGATTATTGTTTGTAAAATTTGAAGTTAACTAGATTTTTAGATTATTTCTAATGTTTTCATGAGAGTATATCGAAAACCAAAGTCCAAGAACCAAAATTCAATGACATGGTGACATCCAACAATCCGCACTGGGCCCACGCGTGGTGTATTTAGCCTCATTTCCTCGCTAAAAGGAGGCCTGAAGGCCTGTGTCCCAGCAGCAGGAACATTATAGGCTGATTACGTTGTATTATGTTCCAAATCCAGTCTTCTTCTTCATAGACAGTCAATCGTATTTCCCAATTTAGTACAAAAAGTCGTGTAGACACGTGTATTAAGTTTCAAATGATTAGACAAACATCTCGGCGTCTTGTTAGCGTCAGGATCAAACGGCGGGGAGCGCCAAACATGGGGTATCTTCGGCTACCCCTCTTAAGGTCGGGGGCGGTAAGATGGCGCTTTTGTAATGAGCAACTTTTTAAAATATTTTTTACTAGTCCCTATTGTACCACCGCTGGGAAAATACCTCCTTAATCACCTTCCACCTCTCTGTCAGAGGAGTCCAGCTCTACCCGCCATCTCCGTCTGCCTTTTTTTTTTTGGGTGGGAAATTATCAAATGAATTCTCCCGCTCTGGTCGGAGCAGGAGGGTGTGTCAGACTCTTACTGACCAAAACCCACTCATGTTCCTTTCGTTGCCTGTGTTGCCAGGGGCATCGGTATCCCTATCGGACTTTCTTACGACCCGGCAGGCATCGGCCCTAGTGGCCCCTACTCTTGTGCTGACGACATTTCTGTGAGGCGCAAGTGGAACACAACGCGCCGTCGACCCGGGCCTGGTCCTTATCGGGCGGCGAGCTACCCATTGCTCACCGGCCGCAAGCCCACGCCTACGGTGGCCAGAAATCCGAAAACCAAGGCTTGGGTGTAACATTAGGCTGTATTGCGTGATAAATAAAAAACACCTTTCCGTTTACTCGAGTTATCCAATAGAGTTGCCATATCATGGATTCCCGACACCCAGGGCGTCTCCTGCGGCGGCTAGGGGCGAGAGGGCGCGAAATTTACATTTCTCTCAACCGTCTCGCCTCCTCCTTCTCGAGCATTACTGCTTCGCAGGGAGGTGACAGCTGTCCATGCACTCTCGCTTCGTACCATGGCCTGGACCAGGGATCTCCGTCTGCCTGGACCTGCCAGGATGTCACTTGCCATTGAAAATGAATGAAAGAGTAAGATAGTGGTTTTAAAATAGGTGTGAGATAATGCTAGAAGATGGAACATACCCACAAAACACGCATGTCATGACATGCATATTTTGTAGGTATGTTTAGGACGAGATACAGCTAAGTGTTATCATTGAAATGTGTTAATGTTTCGTTTATTTTTTTATTTTACCTTTTTGGTGTTGCTTGCATAATAATATTCGTATTTCATGATTTTAAATGCGTCATCAGTCCTCAAACGATAACATACAAATAGAACCCTTGCACCAAGCTCACATCATACCTGGAGAAATGTGGGCGTACTATATGTACATCTCTGCCTTATCCTTCGGGAATTACAGGCGTAATGTTATGTTATGTGTAAAATCCTTTAAATACCGTAAATATCTCTCAACTTACATAAATTGGTAAAAAAAATACCAATTCTCGCTCTCATCGCATCATTTGCTATTTTCTTAAATATTTTCCCGTAAACTTAGAGCGCCATCTTACCACCCCGATTTGTTCAGACAATCGGGAGTCTTACCAATGTTTTCTTTGTTCGAACCGCGGCAAATATTTGAGCTAATTATACGCTTGATTTAACACTCGCGTTCAATTTACAAGCATTTGTCTTTCCTAACAATGACTGTTCCGTGTTATGCTGAAGGGAAGTTTATCGCGCTTTTTTGGCTTTCGTTTACATGAGAATTCTGCGGGCTTTTTGGGAAACTGTTTCTTTTAAATAATGAAGTGCTCTTTTATCAGAGATAGCTAAGTTTCTGGGACGTTTAATATCGTTTTACTATGGGTGAGATAGCTGTCTTTGCAATATTATAAGTCGATGAGTGTGAGAACTGTGGGTTTCGTGCCTGAGGCGACTGTGGGGTCAGGACATATTGGAAGCCTGATAAGCAGTCAGTTTCATTAATAATAAAGTAAGTGTCTGCATTTTAATAGTGAATTAACTCAGAAATTCATAAAAAAGTGCGTTTGTTACTACACATAATATATAACCAATCCTTCCTGAATAAATAAAGGCGTGGAAAAGACTGAAAAGTCTCAGTTTTAATATTTTTTTTTAATTTCAAACTTACTTGCGTTTTATTACCGAAATAAATCCAAAAATAATACCAAAATTGAATATACCAAAACTCTAACCCTAAAACGCCGCATCATTTGTCACAGTAACTTTCAATAAGGGTACAATGTACCAACTTCGTATCATACCTCAAAAAATATTCCAATATTATGATTTATGACATAATACCGAATGGCATGTGACTATTTGCGTCAACCAATATAAAAAGATCCCTACATTTGTGATGGATACGGTAGAATGTAGGTTGTAGAACGTTGGTTTGTATTAAGATAAATATTTTTTCTCCCCTAAGGTATGCAAAAATGTCGCTCAGATATGCCCCGTTCGGGATAATACTAAAATAGCGCGAAGCAGTTTTTGTTCATATAAATCTTCAATAGACTTAATACACTGGAGTGCTATTGGATTTTGGTGAAAAAAGGGTAAAAAGAAAAAGGGAATGAAATGTTTCATATTTTTATTATGAAGCAGTAAAAAGCATGGTGTATTTTGGAAGGCTACTTGTATGCATTTCGTAATGAAAAAGTAAAAATAAAAATTACGGCGTCACCTTTTTTTACGACTATTTTAGGCATTCTCTTACAGATATCGATCTATGTTTTCAACCGGAGAAAAATTATAGCATCTTTATTTACTGTTAAAATCTCTAACACCTAATTACAATAGAAATAAAATAATACTAAGAACATGCAAATAGCGTTCGTTGGTGTGCTATTTGTTTGCTTTGGATCATTATTATAACTCAAGTATTAATCACTAGAAGCCAATGAAACTAAAACTAACACATTTTTGAGTATTGGTTTATATTTTTTTCAGAAAACGACATAAGGAAATGCTATCCGACGCTAGAAAACGACATATGAAATATAAATCGATGAAAAATCTTATACTCATGCTCTGTATCTGGATCAACATTAAATTCATGCATTTACAAAATGAAACAGCCAGACTCATTTTGTCATTTCCTTGTAATCTAATGACACCAATCAAACTAATAACGCAAATATACTGCCATCATCAAAAATCCCATTCAAAACAAAACAACGCTCTCGATCACTCTCTAAGCCTACAGTTAAAATATTACATGTACCATACAAATATAAAGCGAATATGTGCGTTATTTATTAGGTGCGAAATACTTTGATAAATCACCACCTTCTCGAGGGGTACAAATGTACCCCCTTCGCATTGTAAGGGTTAAAATTGCTCTGACTATAGAAATGCGAATGTGTATAAGAAATATATTGTAGTATTAGAGACAAATATGATTGAAGAAAATTGGTGTGTTTCATATTTCTTATCAGTTGATATACAGGCTTTCTTCTTTGTTTACTTTTGGGTTCGGCAGACTTCCTGGTTATAGGGGAATTCGTATTATATTTCATACATAATGTAACATCATAAACCTGTATTACTCGAAGCGTTACGCTGTTTGTCCACCGCCACTCGTCAACGGGACGTCAACGAGAAACGAGATGACAGCGCCGAAGTAGCGATATATACATTTACTATGGCCATCGCACGTCCGTCAACGGGACGTCACGTTCGGTTCGAATTATCTCGTTTCGCGTTGACGTACCGTTGACGGTAGCGCTGGATGGCAGTTAAGATTATGTTTCATGTAGAAGGTGAGCTTATTACCATTAACTAGGCACAAATTCAAACACCAAAACTCGATCACACTCTTCCCGACCTGGAAATCGGACCCAAGGTCGGTTGAAGGCGATAGGCTCGCCACCCATTACATGGGACTTAAAAAAAACATAGCTGACGCATTGTAGGTGCACTACTGTCATGGTTTATGGTCTTTGACGTCAAGCAATCAATCAATTAATTAAAATGACAAATGACAATCAATATTTCCCAATTTTCACACACACCTTCCACCCTACACAAAAACCCACAATTACAGACGAAAACAGTGCAAATAAAACATCAATACACGATGATAAAGTACACAAAACACAGGGTACCACCCCTCGGGGACAGGGGGTGCTCTAAGAATAAATGCCCTACATAAACCGGAGTGCTAGAAAATGTACGTGAGCGTTCTTAGCACACCATATGGGGGGATTTATGTGGAGCTGTTAATGCGAACTATCGGACTTTTTGAAGTAAATACTTCTTTAGGCGCGTCGAACGATTTTTTTTTGGACTCGCGTCACCAACATGCCCGCACCGACATGCTGTAGTAGCAATCATCAACATCATTTCATCCGAAAGACGTCCACTGCTGGACATAGGCCTCCCCCAAGCACCGCCACTTCGACCGATTTTGTGCTTCCCGCATCCAGCGGATTCCTGCGGCCTTCACAAGGTCATCGGCCCACCTTGTAAGAGGCTTTCCAACGCTACGTCTTCCGGTACGCGGTCGCCACTCCAGAACCTTTCGGCCCCATCGGCCATCTGTTCTGCGAGCAATGTGCCCTGCCCACTGCCACTTAAGTTGGCAATTCTTCGGGCTATGTAGTAGCAATAAGTGAAGTTAAATTCACTACGTAAAAAAAATAATTTGTGTTTACCGTGGATTGTTCAAATTGTGTTTTAGATAATCATTATTTTATTGAAGTGAACACTTCTTTAGGCACGTGGAGCGATAAGTTTTCATTTCTATCAGCAGTTCCCATGACTGCCTGTGTTTTTTTTTTTTGAGGAAAACTGTTGGCTGTAAACTGTAACAGTTTATATGGATGAGGAATTCTTGGATTTAGATATTAGATATATTTCAGGTGTGTCTTTGAAATGGCAAATTATCAATGATGCCTCTGGTATTGAAGATGTCTATTGTATCTGTTGTCACCACTTACTGCCAGTGCCTTGTGGCTAAGTAATAACAGCCACGTGGGTCGATCGATCAGGTTAAGCTACGCTTGCCGCGGTTGGTCCGTGGATGGGTGACCATCTTTACATACCAAGACACCTCCGTACCTCGGAAAGCACGTTGAGCCGTTGGTCCCAGCTGTTGTTTGTAGACCTTTAACAGTCCATTACGGGTCGTCAGAAGCCCGAAAGTCTGATAACCAAGGGGTATCGTGTTACCCAGTAACTGGGTTGCGAAGGTTAGATAGGCAGTCGTTCCATGTAAAATACTGGTATTCAGCTTCATCTGATTAGACTGGAACCCAACTCTAGCATAGTTGGGACAATATAGATATGTAATAAATTTAAAAAAGTTTTATCACCAAATCGGCTGTCTAATCTTAAGATTAAAGCTAACCCCGTTATGGCAGTTTTTTCTGACGGTGAATACCTAACTATTTTCATGGCATAGCAAAACGATCAGCTTCAGCTTCCAGTTTTATAAAATAAATTATCTAGTAACAAAATATTACATAACAAGATTAAAACTAGCTTAATCTGACGGAAAACATTGTGAGGAAAATTATTGCTTCAATCTCTTTTCCTGTAATTTTACTCCTACGCTATAAGTTGTATTATTGACTGTCTCTTTCTGGTCAAGGTTTAAATTATGACTGTTGAGCGTACAGTCCAGAATTCGATCTCCAGGACGAAGCAAAAGTGTGATTAGGATTTTCCTTTACGCAATTCTCAGTAGCAGCCCGGAATCTAAAAGGCAATTGGCAAAATGTACTATATAAGCCACCACAGCCATTATTTTCCGGGAATACAGGTGTCAGGCAATATTGTTATATTCCTGCCGGGGTCGCGGGAAAATCCGAAAGGGATACCGTGGCCCCTGGCAACACAGCCAATGGAAGGAACACGGGTGGGTTTTAGTCAGTAAGAGTCTGACACACCCTCCCGCTCCGAACAGACCGGGAGAAGTTATTTGATGATTTTCCAATCAAAACAAAAGGCATTGTGTCAACCAGTCAACCATCATGTTACAACCAGTCTTTTGGCTTTTACCAGCCACAAAGTAACCTGCCTGCCCCGTTGGTGTAGGTTTTTCCATCAGGAATTTCTCAGTAGTAGCCAGGAGAATTTGGATTTGTTGGTTGATGGTCATAGGCTTTTTTTTTTTTGGGTGTGAAATCATCAAATAAGTTCTCCCGCTCTGGGCGGAGCGGGAGGGTGTGTCTCTTACTGACTAAAACCCACCCGTATTCCTTTCTGTTGCCTGTGTTGCGGGGGCCTCGGTGACCCATAAGTACCTTCCCGCGACCCCGGCAGGCATCGGCCCTAGTGGACCGCTACCTTTGTGCTACCGACATCTCTTTGAGGCGGGCGTTGAATACAATGCGTCGTCGACCCGGGCCTGGTCCTTACCGGACGATGAGCTATGGTATTAGGCTTGCCCCCCTGTTACATGAAACTTAAACATAACTGGCGAAATGTGGGTGTACTACCTACCTCTGCTTAAACCTGGGACTATAGGCGTGATATTATGTTATATGAAATGGGGCTTGTGGCTAATTAATAACAGCCGCACGGGTTGATCGATCAGGTTAAGCTACGCTTGCCGCGGTTGGTCCGTGGATGGGTGACCATCTTTACATACCAAGAACCCGCCGTGCCTCGGAAAGCACATTAAGCCGTTGGTCCCGGCTGTCATTTGTAGATCTTTGACAGTCGTTACGGGTCGTCAGAAGCCCGAAAGTCTGACAACCAGTCTTACCAAGGGGTATCGTGTTGCCCAGTAACTGGGTTGTGGAGGTCAGATAGGCAGTCGCTCCATGTAAAATACTGGTATTCAGATGCAGACTGGAAGCCGACCTCAACATAGTTGGGAAAAGGCTAGGCAGATGATGATTATGTTATATAAAATATCCCAATTTAGTGTTCATTTACACGAGCAGCACGATGCCAAAGAGGCAACTGCAGCCTTCGACGCGTTTACGACTGCCGCCGACGAGTATCGACAGCTGCAGTGGCCACTTGAGCACGTAGGTGAGTACCTACGTGCTCAAATGGCAACTGCAGCGGCACGTTGTCGTCGACAGCCGCGACTCGTCGATGGCTGTAGTTGGCCGCGTCAGTAACTGCTGTCGAAGTGTCTATGGCTGCCACCGACCAGTGTCGACAGCTGCAGTTGCCTCTACCGTTGGCAACGAGCCGCTCGAGTGTATGAGCACTAAGATATATTTTCCCCGGAAAATATGTATCAACAACTCTATATGAATACCGAACGTCTCGTTACAAAGACGGTTTTCTGTGGCGTAACGCGCGAGTATCGCATTATATCATTTATAAACAAAATGTGTTAAAATAAATCGCTACGTCGCGCCAGGAGCCTCAGATACGCGGTTTTAATGGCCACACACGATGTGTGTATATTTTATGTCGCCGTTTATTTGAGGATCATTTTCGAGATGATTTGAGTACGGAATGAAAACTGTTTCTGTGGTTTGTGTTAAGGAAATTTTGTTTAGGATTTTAATGTATAGGTACTATTACCAACAATAAATACCGACATCATGTAACAACTTAGAAAAGAAGTAAGTGTACCACCTTTTTCTGCAATGTCTTATTAATCTCTTACTTTATAGCTCTATTGTAATTTCGCAGATAAGGCCCTGAAGATAAAAATTTATTGGTATCCTGATTAGATTCGATTTTCATTAAACGCTCCCTTTATTTAAAGAAACTTCATGGAAATAGTTCTACCAGAATCGCGCCTCACCGTCGAGTCGCGCTGGTCTGCGGGAGCCTTTAATCATCAATAGTTAAAAGACTCTAAGAGCGACGCCACACGGGTGCGTTGCGCTGCGTTGCGACGACTGAGCGTTGACACTCCGTCGCATTTCATATAAAATCCATGTCATGCGCGCGCGCTTAGATTTAGGAGATGAAGCGGGGAGGGTGGAGGCGTCGTAACGCCGGAGCGGCAACGGAGCTCGTACTATCGAAGATTTTTTTATGAATTGCATCTCGTAATTGACCTTGAGAGGTCGTGACTACTTAACTAGACTATGTATACCATTGAAGGGAAAGTTAAGCGTGCTTATAGTAGATTATTCACTAACTGATATGAACCTACACCGGAACGCTGCGACGCCGCAATACTAGTGTCCTTGCGTTGCGACGCCACATTACTCGTGTAGCAACCAATGTGTCGAAGTCATACCGGTGCGACAACGCAACGCACCGACAACCCCCGTGTGGCCTCGCTCTTACATCGGATGGCATCTATCGTAATACTTTTTGAGGTGAATCCACACTCAACACAAGCAATTTCACTGAAGGAATACTAAAAAGTATTTTCGATATTTTTTGATATTTCGAATAAAGCTTATTAAGCTTGCATGTATTTTCTTTATCTAATGTATTTAATTGACGGATAACCGTTTTATGTTAAAGTAAAATACATTAATACATTTTATGTTAAAATCACTAAAGCATTATCAAAGATAACTAAAACCAATTAACAATCACTAGTCCATCAGAACCACCCTCAGGCTGTAACATAATGACACCCGCCCGACACGTTCCTGTTCGAAACAATGGCTGTAGCTACAATTTTCTCCCGCATCCTGGAGCGGTAGGTACCACAGTGGTACCTACGTGGTACCTAGGTGGTACTAGGCGGTTCGACAGGCCACCCGGAGCTAGAAAGGTGCTCGGCACTGCGATAGGAAATTGTGCGAAAGCTTAGATTCGTAGCCGTGGGCATTGCCCATCTGGGTGCCCGGGATAGAATAGGGTGGATAGGACGGTAATTGTAATTTGTTTTAATAGAAGGATTTCTCAGTAGCAGCCCGGAGTCTGGATTTGTGCCCGGTTGCTGGCAATACACTCGCCCCCTATTACATGGGACTTAAACATTACTGGTGAAATGTGGGTGTACTACAGGTACACCACTGCCTAGCCCCTCGGGGATTACAGGGGTTATGTTATATTTATGTGTTATGTAGAATGATTTTTTAAGTGAAGACTTGTTAGGCACGTTGGGCACTTTTGGGATGGGGGAAAAGCACTGAACTCGCGTGACCGTCACGCTCAGATACATATGTACGAGTATGTCGGAAATACGTTAGTCACTCGTTTGACTAATCGGGACGCCAGCGCCACCAAGCGGCGCTCGATAGAGTCTACAACATAACGCTCGGCCCGAGTAAAGTGTAGTTTGTCGGAGGCGGTCAAGGAGTGAATACGTTTAGAAACTGTCGCGCGTTACGTATAGATGTATCGTGTACCTACAGCGTTTGAATAGCTAGTGTGATTGTTTGATCGTAAAATTATAACTTGATTTAAACTGTAAACGGTTTTTCTATTGTGCAACAACCAACACTTCCCATTGTACGCCCACAGTAGTTAAAATATGTCTGATGATAACGAGCGAGACTTACCTTATCCGTCACATATTATATACAGAATACAGATGTTTACAAGTTTGTGAAGCTAGGAATTTTTCACTTCTGACGTGCAGTCCTACGACTGACACTTTTTTTTTATGGGTAGTTGTAAATTGTTTGAATAGAAGGATTTTTTTCTTTTGTTAAATAAAACAAATGGTGACATATTATGTTATGTCACCATTTGTTTTATATTTATAAGGACCATTTGTGATGCTATGGCATCATGCCTGAATTCCTTAAATGGGCAGGCAGAGGTGTGTAGTAGGTACATTTTTCATGTTATGTTTGATTTCTATGTATCTAAAATGAGGGCAGCCTATACTTACCCATTAACTGGACAAAATCCAGATTCCGGAGAAAAATCCACAGAAAAAATGCACACTAATGATACAGTAACATGTTTTTAATTTTCTGAAATCACGTTACATTCCCTGGTGATTTTGTTTGCCATGAAAACTAGGCTATTTAAAAAATAGAAAATAAGTAAGTATTCACTGTTTCCGTGTGGTACTGGACGTAAAGAGTAGCACCATCCTATTTCTTCCCGTTGGTGTCGTAAAAGGCGACTAAGGGACCTACTAGAGAATGGGCAGCAGCGTTCTCTATGCATTTAAGTATTCACTTTACAAAACAATAAACGTAAAACTATGTTCGTCACTTCACATGCACGGCTCACTTCACCTAAGTTGTCACGGAGGGATTTTTATAGATTAGACCGGCTGGAGTCTTATCCACATCATTCTACCGCGAGATTCAAAACACCAGAGGCGTTATTACAGGTCGGCACTCGGCGCTCACTATTGAATATCGGACAAAGAGCTCTAATTGTTCGTATGCTGACATTGCTGCAATGCGGCTCTGGAACTCTGGACACTCTCTCTAATATCCACGACTGGAAGCTCCATAAATTCTACGTCTCCAGGAATGGGGGGTAAATAGTTTTATAGGTCTGGGAATTGGAGGAATGGGCTACTGATTTGTTTTGAAAAGGGAACTCTCTCTGTTCTTGAACCAATTATTTTTTAAATGATTTATTAAAGTCTCTTGTTCGTTTAGCTACGTAGGAAACTATACTTTGGAACGAGCAACCCTAAACTTTTTGAGAAACTGGGCGACTGGTTTTATTTCAGATCGAAAAGCTCAAGTTGATATTATAAGCTCCTTTGCGCACTGGCCGACCAAGACGATGGTCATAGTGACCAAAGTCACAGTCTTAGTCGCCCAGGCTGGTCACAACAACCAAAGTTTTATGTTATAATTATTAGTAAAATGGTGGGCGCTGCCGACTATGGCCGTGGTCGTAGTTCACCCAGTGTGCGTAAGGGGTACTCAAACTTCACCGAACGAATCCTTCCACAAAAAACTCTATTACTACTGAATTGTTTTATTCTAAAAATAGATGTATTAACAGTGATTTGAACCATCAAAAGGCACACGTGTGGGTTAAGTATCCCTTTAGCAAAGTTATCCACCTCCGTTCAGGCGTCTACATTCTCTGAACGTCTTTCCAAGTTTTCTATACTATAACATTATAAAGATGTATTTTTTTTTTAAGTTTGTATGTAGGGGTTTGTATGTATCTCTGAAACTTCCAGTCGGATGATTTCTTTTTTTACATTTAATTGCCCAATTCTTGGAGAAGGTTATTCGCTATTTAACATCACGCTACGACCCTTAGGAGCCGAGCAAAGAGACAAAAAGTGAAAAAGAACGGTAAGTGAAAACGACGTAATAGCGCGGGCGGGCAATGCAATGCGACGCAATGGGTCGGCGGAACAAGAAATTACACGCGGAAGAAGTCGCAGGCAGAAGCCAGTCGATTATAAAAATTTACCAACTTATGGTAAATTTTGATTACAGATTACGTAATGAGTGCTCTATTTTAAAAGGTACGAACAATAGAGGCTTAGATATTTACGGTTATCTGTGCCCTTAACCAAAAAAATATTTTTTTTTGTTTATTTAGATGTCACCGTTTAGATAGGTATGCGTCCCATGAAACATGAGGCTCTAGGGACTAGTGTGAATCCTTGTGTTCATTAGAGAAATCGAGGCTGGTTTAACCACGCTGGGGTCGGTGCATTTCATTAATTCATTAATTCATACTTTTATGACACCGTTGAGAAACGCTGTAGGAAAAATCTGGCATTTAGACTTTGTGACCGAGGCTAGTTCCCTATCTGAGATAATTGCCTTGCAGTGGAGCGAATTGAATGCTGATATTATTAATTATCTAACAAACTTTATTTCAAATAGCATCTAATATGCGATTATTAACACCGTTAAGTTAAACTTATACGAACTATCGCCCGATGTCCGCTCTCAAAGAACTTAGCCACACATCACTTAGCATAATAGTGAGATCAAACGAGCATAGACCAAACAATGCATAGAGCTGTTATAAGTTCATTGGTAAAGTCTCGCGTTAGAATTCATGCTGTGAGGTAGCTGCGTAGCACACTATCAGTAGCAATGTCATTTTGACAGTTCAACAACATTCATTTCGTTATTCACATTGTTGAGCAGACAAATATTTGGAACATGACATTTAGACATGACAGATTAGCAATATACTTCATAATCATTCTGATCGTGATTGATAGTGTGTCACGCAATGATCTTCTCTCGTAACGATATCATCTTCCTTTAAACCGCACTGTTGCCTTATCACCTCATTTTTCAGCCTATAATTTATAGTCACACCACACGGTGTGGCAGGGTGTGGCAAAAGAAGCATGAAAGTAGACTTTCATGCTTCTTTTGCCACACCCAACATTCACTTCCGTACGTAAGTGTAGGCACCAGCACACCATTATGAATAACCAGTCGAGCCTCTTTGGGCATCGATTGGTTTATAATCTATCCATGGCAAACCGACAAATTATGAACTGATAATATCAAACTTGCATGTGACGAACGCACCTTGCGCTGATACTAAATAACCAGGTACCTGCGACCAACTTGGAAGAAGCGGTTGGTCACAGCCCCAGTTCTAACCTAACCTAACCTATTTGGTCGGGATGACCTGGCATAGTTACTTTTAATATTTTTCACGTGTTTGACAAATATTCATTTGCAGTTTGCACATTGATGTCTTAATTATTCATTACTTTCAAAAATCTTTGCCTGTTGCACTATTGACGTGAACTTAAGAACTAAGTTCAGTTCAGGAACAGTGGTAGTGAATAATCCTTCAAAAAATACATTAAGACACTGGACAATATAGTTACGCCTTTCGAGCGAGATGAAATTAAAAACCCATGAAACAACAAGTATTTACTGGGACTCGCATCACAAATTAAACTAAAACACACTCATAAAAACATAAAAAAAAAACAAAAATGAAGTAAAATGAAAATAAAAACAGAAATACCTGTATGAGGCCAAAGGGCTCCTATCTCAGCATGCTGCTGTGACACTTAAAAATAAGTACCATGGAACCTCTGTTCCCTTCACAAGTCTACAATTCCCACCCCGAGGCCATATTTCTCTGCAAAGGTCTGTACAAAGGCGATACGTGGCAGAAGCATCGTATAAAGTTATCTATCCTATTCGTGGTTAGTTGAACAATAGTCTATTACAACTAATAACATGGAGTTTGGCTAACGTGTGGGATCAAAGCGTATTTTGATTTCTGACTGACGTTCAGTTGAATTTTGAAGTTGGTTGGGTTAAACCTGCTTTTCTGAGTAATCTCTGGGGTAAAGTCAACGTCAAAAGTAAAGGAACCAACAGGCTGTTGCAAATTGATCAGAAAAACTATGAAAAAAGATTGAAAATTGTGTATATAAAAGTCAAATGCAAAACGGTGAAGCAAAACTTCGTGAGGAAACCGGTGGGTCCCAGAACCAAAAATTCAAAGACATGTGCCAACTTCATCTACCAACTGGCCCGCGTGGTGGATTACGGCCCACTCCCTCTCACAGAAAGGAGGCTTGTGACCCGCATTGGGAACGTTATAGGCTGATTATGATTAATTTCTAACATTATATTTGGCTCTATATACTCGTACAAATATTTCGTACTTGCTGTTCGTGACTTCATATTATTTTTAGTACAAGTATCCATGGTGAAAAGTACCTTCGTTCTTGTCCAGACCCCAGGCTACTTATGCATTTTTACCTGACTGCCCCAGAAGGCGGGTAATTTTTTTTGAGAGTATGTATGATGTATGTTTGTCTAATTCTTTGGCACGCTCTGTAGCCTAAACGGCTTGATGGATTTTAACATAGGAGGTTTCGTTAGATTCGACTTCATTGTGGGAGTGGCATAGGCTATATAATATTTATATATTGCTTTTGCAAATACAAAAAAAGGGAGGGGAAGGTTTTTATAAAATAAATTATAACAATGTTCATATCAAATCAAAGCTAGTAATGAGTCAATTCCATATATATATACATATTATATATTAATAAAACTAAAAAGCTTGAAATAAAACAAATAATTTAAAAAACAATATAATCTATAACAATACAATATAATCTATAGAATTTTGGTATCGCAGGCGGGGAAAAACCAATAACCTGAAATATGGTGTAACTTTTGTTTGACCCCCGCCTGCGATACCAAATTTCTATAGATTATAATGCTTGTTTTTCTCTTTTCAGTTATGTGTTTTTGGAGTCGGGTTTATTGTTTTTTAAATAATTTGTTTCTTAACGAACGGTTTAATGGTTTAGGCGTGCATCGGGGATGTTCGCGCTGTTTCGCACTGATGGCGTTCATGCCATCATTCGCAATAGGACGGTATCCCTGATCTGCAGAATGGGTGGCAGCCGCAACGGAATCTTGAAGACTGTAGCAGGTCTCCATCGGGCTTTGGAGGTCCTTCGTTAAGTAGCAAATTTTTATCTTATTTTCCATTTATGTTGTAATCTTAATTCCCATGTATGGATCATGATAACAGAAATAACATTTTTTTTCCAGTAAACCTTTGGGTGATGCAAAGACAAACAGTGGTAGGTGCAATAACGAAAATTGTGGAATTTTATATTAAACTGTGGAATAATAACCAACCGGTTTCGCATCAATTCTCTTTAACTTTTCAACAGCCCCAGGCAAGTACGTAAGGTCTATAATAAAACCCACCTTATAGATTTCATAGGAAATCACAGCGAGGTAACAATTTTATCGAAACAACTGTTAAATCGATACGCCATGGCCAATCGATGATGGTGTGTATGCGTACAATGGTATGAAGGTAATGATAACTTTGGATGATGTTAGTACCATGGCTTCAGGCGTTTTCTTTACGTGGAGCAGTGTGCATGTTTTCGAAGTGATAAGCTGTATAAGATTTTTGTGAATTCAATTATTGAGATTGTTTTTATTTCAGTTACTTTTTTATTGAAAACTTTGGCGACCTATATTAAAATACTTTTTACAAATTACGATATTTTTGCATTTTATTGCATTAGTCAGTATTCGATCAGTTCGGTCATCAGCTTACTGACCAACTGATCATTTTAACACAGCAGGCAACTTTGAGTACTTTATGCGGCCTACCCAAATATCCTTTCTTTTGTATTGTTCGTCGAAATATTGAGCTCCTTAAGTTCTGAGTTGAGCTGCACGATACCTGACAAATGCGTGCACTGACTGGACAGGTCCACCGAATCTGTGTGGTTCTTTCATCAAAAGATCACATAAGACACCAATCTACATGGTCTTCCAATGATCTGACCAAGATTATGTCTCGACTTTAAAATAGATAGGAAACGCAAAAGTGATTTAGTTTTTAAAATATGATTGACATGTAAAAGTGTTTGTACGAACCTAGTTATAAAAATAAAATCATTTTCATAACTATTCTTAATATATAGTTCAAAGTTTTTTTTTAATTTTACATAATGTAACATAATAGGACTAAAATGAATTTCCTGTAAATAGGATATCAGAATTAATTTTACGCGTCAAAGTAACAAAAAATAAAGCTAGATAGAGTAGACACGCGACTCGCGCCTGTAATCCCCGAAGGGTTAGGCAGAGATGTGCCTTTAATACACCAACATTTCGCTCGTCATGTTAAGTCCCGTGTGATTCGAGCTTATTGGCATCAAACGAGCACAAATCCAAACTCCGGGCTGCTGAAAAACACAACAACACTTTGCCGGACCTGGGAATCGAACCCAGGACCTCACGCTCAACAGTAGCGCTTGCGACCACTAGACCAACGACGCAGCAATTTATAAAGTCAAAACAAAGGGGTTCAACTCCTGACACGAACCCTGTAAGGCTTACAGGGTTCGTGTCAGGAGTTGGACCCCTTTTTTTTGCGTGGGAAATCATCAAATAACTTCTCCCGCTCTGGGCGGAGCGAGAGGGTGTGTCAGACTCTTACTGGCTAAAACCCACCCGTATTCCTTCCGTTGCCTGTGTTGCCAGGGGCCTCGGTAACCCTTTAGTACCTTCCCGCGACCCCGGCAGGCATCGGCCCTAGTGGACCCCTACACTTGTGCTGAAGACATCTCTTTGAGGCGCGCGTAGAATACAACGTGCCATCGACCCGGGCCTGGTCCTTAACGGACGGTGAGCTACCCATTGCTCACCGTCCGCAAGCCCGCGCTTACGGTGGCCGGAAATCCGCCTGGGATTCCTGACGCCCAGGGCGTCTCCTGCGGCGGCTAGGGGCGAGAGGGCGCGAAATTTGCTTTTCCCTCAACCGTCACGCCTCCTCCTTCGCGAGCATTACTGCTTCGCAGAAGTAGGTTACGGCTGCCCATGCCTCGTACCATGGCCTGAACGAGTTGGACCCCTTGAATGTACCATCCAATGTACTTGAATATACATTCAAAGATGTAAGAGATGGGACATTAAAATATTTGAATTTGAGATAAATTATTAACTTTGCAACTAATAAATATATTATTAATATTTTTTTTTCTGGAAGACACTTCTTATCATATGTACTTCATAGATGCTACGATTGTTTGATGATTTATTTAGTTCCCAGTAATTGTTGACTTGCCTAAACTGTCATCATTTACCTATTAACACTGTAATTTAAAAATTTTGTATATACATACATACATCAACTCATGCCTTCATCCCATGGGGGTAGGCAAAAACTATAGACCCGCTTGCCACCGGCCACCTGCTACGCTCCTTACATCTAGTCATACACGCACGCCGGTTACGAGAACTACTCGCCTGACCTTTCTGAAGAACATCACCAATTAGGTCACTATAGGCCCTCCAGGCCTTTTCACTCACCTCTGCCTCGTAAATCCCTTATGATAGTCGCCTTGCACTCACCCTCTCAACATGACCAAAGCATCGAAGCATCTCCTTTAAATTATTGTCACTGCATCTTCTTTTTGAACTTGAAACCACCTCTCTTTTCACTTCTGTTATAAAATTATAAAAGCCAATTATTTTTAAAAGAGTAACCGTGGAGTTCTTGCTGGCCCTCTTCTCCATAGGAATCGACAAATTGGAACCGTGCACCTAGATTCTGACGTTTCATAAGTCCCCATGTAGGTTTACGAGAAATAAAATTAATTGAAATGACACAAGTCGAATTTTTAGGGTTCCGTAGTAAACAAGGAACCCTTATAGTTTCACCATGTCCGTCTGTCTGTCTGTCTGACCCCACTGTAGCCCAGAGACGGTTAGTACTAGAAACCTGTAATTTGGCATAGGCTACATATTATTCACGCCAAGTGTTAAAATGTGCAAGGGATAAACGCTAAAAAAAATTTTTTAGCTTTTATCCCTTGCACGTAATGTGGGGATGATATTGTTTTCTCTTCTACCCCATGGTGTGGAATATCGCCAGCCTGCCAGCTAAACGGTTGTTTATGGAGATGTGAAAAAAATCATCGTAGTAGTACATTTAATGAAATTAAAAGAAAAACTATCATGGCTAAGAAGGCTTTACAAGTTAACGAGTTATAGTCGACCAACTTAAATTTGCAGTTGGGGAATTGACCGTGGCATATATCGATGTATGGGAGAACAGGTTTTTCAACTACAATGTTAAGTTTGTTTTTGGAATAAATTCGTTCCAAGTAATCCCAACTACGGCTCCCTTCATTGTGTCCGACACGCACTTGGCCGGTTTTTTTATAATTACGTTTGAAGGAAGAGTAAAACAATGGAATCTTCCTTCAAAATACCACTCATCTCTATCATTTTCTCAGTTGACTATTGAATGACTTCCAAAAATCACAACGTCAAACTATTCCCATATAAAATAACATAGCCCCACGAAGTTTATCCCTACACTTCCCACTTAACCCACTCCGAACAAAGTTAACCTTCCAAAGTTCACTTGACATAAAGGTCACTTATCGAAGGGATGCGGTTTGATCGACCTGTGGGAGGTCAAGGTGAGAAGGGACAAGAATTGGGCGTGATCGATGGGTTCCCAAGCATCGTAGGTAGTAGGGGAGACCGGGGTTGGTTGCCAATATAGTATGTAGGTAGACTAACCGCCAAAAACTCGTCAGCAGTAAGAGTTTCGATTCATCTAATTACACTCGAGAATGCATCTCGATACCCCCATATTTGTGAAAGTGTTGTTTAATTTCTACCTCGGTCTACTCTGGTGTGGTCTACCCTGGTCCTGGGGTAGATTGACTAATATTTCGTGTTCTGCAAATACCCAATAACTACGATAAATTATGATGTAAATGTTAATTACTTTATTAGTTGAAGAGTGTCGCTATCTAATAAAGTCATTTTTACAAGTAAATATTAAAACACAAGAAATATAAACCAATAAGTGACAAGTTAGTCAACCCGTCCCGGTGTCCTCTGATAGAATTTATTGGGATAAGGGTTAAAGGTTTGATGCAAGGGATGAAAGGTGCTGATAGTGTTGTGGGTAGTTTTATTGGATTTAAGTCTGAGGAAATAGTTGTTCAGTTTGCTGTTACACTATTTCAGATTGACATTGTGTGAGAGTTTCCACGTAGGTATTTATATAACAAATTATTTAAAAAACAAAAAACCCGACTGCAAAAACACATAAATGAAACGAGAAAAACAAGCATTTTAATCTATAGAATCTTGGTATCGCAGGCGACAAACAAAAGTTACACCATATTTTAGGTGATTAGTTTGTCCCGCCTGTGATACCAAAATTATGTACATAGATAATAGTCGGGTTTTTTTGTATTTTTTTTTTATATATTAGTTTATTTCAAGAGTTTTATTAATATATATATTTGGAATTGACTCAATACTAGCTTTTATTTGACACCAATACTGTTGTAATTTTTTTTTTAAACCGTCCCCTCCCTTTTTTTGTATTTGCAGATACTATTGCATCTGCATCAAATATTATATAGCCTATGTCACTTCCACAATTAAGACGAATCTAACGACACCTCATACCTATGTTAAAATCCATCAAACCGTTTAGGCTACAGAGCGTGCCAAAAATAGAAAAACATTACCCTCCTTCTGGGGCAGCCGGAGAAAAAGGTTTGAATTTGTCGTGTTGTTAATAAAAATATCAATCAGCTTGTTCAGTCTACGGAGTCCGCTATCATGGGATCGGAAGAGTTATAGGTTTCATTCAAGGTGCCAAATTGCGACGATGGTAAGAGACCAGACGGAATAACCATAATCTGTGCTGGGCGGCTGCTGCAGGAGCGGAAAACCTCAAACGGCGCAAAAATAAAATCTAAATCTTATTGGGTCTTATAAGTTCGAACCGTTTGGTGTTGAAACACTAGGGCGATGGGAACTCGGACCCCATCTCGCTCACTTAGTTTTTTTAGACATCGCTAAGCGGTTAGTCGACTCTTCACGTGATCAGAGGGCTGGCCCATTTTTTGGCAGCATTGCCATACAACGTGGCAATGCTGCCAGCCTTTTGGACACTTTTCTTGTTGACAGCGATGCGGACAAAGTTTTGATGCTCTATGATTGTTTCCCCTCCATTTTTATACACTTGTACATAATATATTATTATTATAATTTTAAGAGTGTTAGCTTTTTAAATATTATCTTGGAATGACCGAGTTTGATTCAGTTACTTATTTTCATAAACTGCTTGGTTGACACTGCTATTCTCCCTCAACCTTCAGGTCCATCTTGATATCTTACCAATGGTAATTATACACACAGTAAGTATACACAGTCAGAAATAACCTATTACAGCAATATTTTCATCTGCAGTAATATTTATACAATCACTTCAAAATTCTTAATGTAATCCTGACCAAAAACATTACTAAAACCGACAGCCAAACAGCGATAATCCTACAAACCCTAAACTCTTTCGAACTTCTTTGTAACACACATAAAAAGTGTCGGTACCCGACGTAACCCTCAAATGCTGCGTGGTACAAAAATCCCCCACGCTCGGTTCGCACCTGTTAACGTATCAATAACAGATATCCCGGTATGGGCCGTCGAACGTCCCAGCACAGGGCTGAAAAACGATAAGTCGACGCAGGGTTGACTCTGCATTTTCATGTAATCATTTTGGTATTTATTCCGAAAAGTTTAAAATGAGGAGAAACATTATGTGATATGATTATAGTCACATATGACGTGTAACATCTGACATCTCACCTTTTAATAAGTAACTGAGCAGCGACAGAAACTTAACCTCAAAATTTAAAAGCAAAAGTTTTAAAGTTCGCGAGCACATTCGTAAGAAGCTGGCAGTGTTATCATAACGGTAATGTTTTCCCATCGTTTGTCTCATCTGTTTTAGTATATTCGTGTATTTTATGTGTATTTATTTGGTCTTATATTTATTTGTATTAGGTATATAAGTTATATTTAAAGTTTTTAATAGGAATATTTATGATATCCTTATATTTAAATAATTATTGATTCCACAATTTTCGTTATTGCACCTACCACTGTCTGTCCCTGCATCACCCAAAGGTTGACTGGTAGAAAATGTCTATGACATTAAGTCCGCCTCCGTACATTTGTGTGCTCAAAGTATTAAATAAATAAATGAAAATACTAAATTCCGAAATATTTATTCTAATAATTATTAATTACTAGTGGTCGCCCACTGGTCGAAATTCGACCTACTACTACTATTAACAACTCTAACAACAAACTATTAACAATCTCTAAAGTACTTACTGATTCCATGAGTACACTAATTCCATGCTATAATAAAGTACTTACTAAGTACATGCTATTAATAAGTACTTACTTATTCCATGTTTTTCTTGGGTGGGAAATGATCAAATAACTTCTCCCGCTCTAGGCGGAGCGGGAGGGTGTTTCAGACTCTTACTGACTAAAACCCACCCATGTTCCTTCCGTTGCCTGTGTTGCCAGGGGCCTCGGTAACCCTTTCGTACTTTCCCGCGACCCCGGCAGGCTTTGGCCCTAGTGGACCCCTGCACTTGTGCTGACATCTCTTTGAGGCGCGCGTGGAACACAACGTGCTGTCGACCCGGGTCTGGTCCTTATCGGACGGCGAGCTACCCACTGCTCATCATTCGCAAGCCCGCGCCTACGGCGACTGGAACTTATGCCATGGTTAAGCTTCTATTACAGACTTCCGTCCCTTTTCACGAACTCACTCCAACAGAAAGCTAGAAAAAGAAAGATGTTACACATCAAAAGTCTGTAAAATAATGTAAATTTTTTACAGTACCCAGTGTTTAATCTTCAGTCACGATTGGGGAGAGGCCATTGCCCAGCGGTGGGATGGTGCAGGCTAACAGTAACACGATTAATATTGTGTCACAAATTCTGAATATATATCTACGTACTTACCAGCTTCATCTCTACAATCCTGTTCAGTTGAATCTCAGTTGAACTTGGTTTTAGCCATACGTTTAACTTTAGATTAACCGGGTGTCAAAAGTGATTTTGGTTTAAGTTTTATACACATTACATTAGTAGCCAAAATACGTACGTTTTTGTCTGACCTCATGCATGAACGAAAGAAAGCCTTTATACCCGAAGTTAGTTCAGAATTTAGGATCTCTCAGTAGCAGCCCGGAGTCTGGATTTGTGCCCGGTTGATGGCAATAGGCTCGCCCCCTATTACATGGGACTTAAACATAACTGGCGAAATGTGGGTGTACTACAGATACACATCTGCCCATCCTTTCGGGTGTTTTAGTTCAGAATTTTAATGACACTGTAATCTTCATGATGAAGACATCATACAACATATTGGTAACAATTAAATCATACCCCTTTTTCGTAGCCTATTTTTTCCTGAACAAAAATTCTCATCTATCGGAAACCAATCAAACTGCCAACCCTATTCCTGAAGCCGATCAACCTGTTGCGCCCAACATTCGATACCCTTCAATGGCATGCTAGACAAAGACAGCACGATAGGACCGGACCTGCGAGCGATTGAGACGGGACACAAGTGTGAGGGGCCCACTTGAGCCCACACGTTCCAATGGTTTCAGCGGACCTATAAATATATGTTCGAACTTTGGTGTCGATGAGATGGGGTGGAAGATGCTCTACATCGGATTTTCTTTAAATAAATTAACTAACACATCTGTCAGCATATGTAATTATTATAGTTAGTAGGAAGACAGTGTTTTAAGATTGAATTTTGTTTTAATATTCAAGAAGATTTATAAACAATTATAACAAAGAGCTATTCAAATGGTGACATCACGAAGTCAAATATAAAAAAACAAAGCACAGAGAACAATTAAGGCTCGCGCACACTTGGGCGATATCGCAGGCGCGACGGGCAGCAATATGCCTGTCGCGACCGCGGTATCGCCTCAATTTGCACGTGCCTTTATCAATCTGTGAGTAGTTACCTCAACAAAAATGCATAAAAAAAAATGCCCAGGCTTATCGAGTGGTGTTAAACTTAACATACCTAATCTAAAAAAATAATCACGTTTTTTCCTCAAAGTGTTAGGCAGAGGTGTAACTACATAAAGTATGCACACCTACTTTTCGAACAAAACGTCACAACAGCATTCGAACATCATCATTCATCATTTCTAAGTTAACATTGATACATTTAGATAGACAGTTAGATTCATTTTTTTGCCTGAAATATGGTATTTTACAGATTTTATAACACAAACACCATAGATCTTCATATTCCGCCTAGCAAATTCGGCATGAAAATACAGTGACTATAACAATGATTCTAATTTAATCAATTTAAACAAAATTATTGCAATGTCAAAGAAAAATAATTAAAAGATTATAAAAAAATGAGATAAAATGAATCACGTTAAACACTGCTTTAAACGTGATTCGTATCTTTTACTTCAAAATCCAAGTCCAAACTAACAATCTCAATAACCCAAAAAAAATAATCCTGAAACAGAGCACCTTACCAATCACTATACCATCGGAAAAAAAAACCGCAAAAGTGTCGTAAAAAAAGAATCCTTCGGCCGTCCCGTTCGCGGAAGCTATCGATGTCCGGAGACTAGGGCCGTCCCGCGCGGGACTTTATTGAACACCGGGATCACATTTGCATATCGACAAGTGATTTAAAATTCTCTCCTGTGTCCCGTAATTGATATCCGGCGTTTTAAACGGGAATTGGAGGTGATTTTTTAACCAATGTTGAGTTGAATTTGTGATTTTTAAATGCTGCTGCATTTTCCGGTTGATTATTTTTTGTCGGTGAATCGGAAAACGTGTTGTCTTTGCAGATTTGATTGGGAAGCCTTGATACTGAAAAAGTATAATTGCATTAAATTAAATAATATAATTGCATTGCACAGGTGTGAGTACTATGTATAATAGAGCTACCATTTACCGGCTAATATGTCATTGACTTAAATAGGCCTTGGCGGCTGAGAGTATGTCATGCTCACTCAGATGTCTCGCTGATGGTGGCTCGTGTGTTGGATCATTTAGCTCCCTTCAAAATGGTTGAGCTGAATGGTGCTGATCCATGCATCATGCTCGTGAACGGGTGCCGTCAGTTGGGACTGGTCACCTCTTAACTGCCTCGGCTTATTTGTAATTATTTTATTTCGAAATTGTTTTTTTTTTGTTTATTTTGCTAGTATGGACGCGTTTTTTTTTACATCGTCCTCACATTTAGTTATAAATTCAACATTATTTATATTAATCTTTATGTAACAATATAATTTAAAAGAGTGTCCATGGAGTTTCTTGCCCGTTCTTCTCCATAGGTACCTACTACGCTTTGGCAACTAGCATCATATTTCTAACTGACCGAGTCCTTGACAATTCAAAAGTGCCTGTCAATGGTTTAATTGAAATAAATGCTTTGAGTTTGAGTTTGAAACGGATAGTAGAGAAGCACTTTCATATTTGTTAGGAATAATGTAAGCTTATAAACTAGTGTTAGCAACATTTATTCCAAGCTGCAGAAGTCACGCCGATCCTGAGGAATGTATACCTGACTGCGTGCAGTCGTATCCACCTGCCCAAGATCGGAGAGTCCCACCTATCAGCCAACGTTCCAAGAATGGTGTTGGAGCTGGCGCGAACACGGCCTAGCAGAGATGCGCATCTCTTGCGCATGATGGCTGAAAAACTATCAACATCTGCGTCGGCAAACATGCTACAAAAATACGCTACAAAAACGTGGCAGCCCCATCAACACCCGGAACGTGTTGTTATATGTGCCTGCTGGGGTCGCGGGAAATTCAAAAAGGGGCCCGTTACTGAAGCCCCTGGCAACACAGGCAACGGAAGGAACACGGGTGGGTTTTAGTCAGTAAGAGTCTGACACACCCTCCCGCTTGGCCCAGAGCGGGAGAAGTTATTTGATAATGCCCACCAAAAAAAAAAGAAGCCCACCTTATGTCCAAAAATGTGTTCAAGTAAAAATTGCACTTTGATACAGAAATGAAAATAATTTGATCTGGTCCTTTTACCTATACTACCTTTTACCTGCGGTTTTGCCTACGTGGAGGTCGAAAATTATCCCACGGGAACGTTTTACCAGTATAAAAAGGGTCCTATATCCAAACCCAGGTCTTTGCTGCCTGTGTGCCAAATTTCATCCAAATCTGTACAGCCCTTAAAGTGTGAAAACGTAACAGACAGAGTTACTTTGTTATTTATAATATTACTAGCTGTTGCTGGCGACTTCGTCTGCGATCCAGGATGAAAAGTAGCCTATGCCCTTTTCAAGGTCATGGTGTATCCATGTGCCAAATTTCAGTCAAATCTGTTCAGCCGTTTTAGCGTGAAAGCGTAAAAAACAAGCGAACAAACTCATTTTCGCATTTATGATATTACGAGTACGAGTAATTAGGATAAAGTATGGATGAATGTCCCTACATTCATCCATACTTTAACTACATTCATCATCCATACTTTTTTTTTTTTACTTTAAAATTTACTAGTAGATACAAACGTTGGGTGTTCCTTATACCCTTATAAGGAACAACGTTTGTATCTACTAGTAAATTTTTGCCAGTTGTTAACACGTTCGCTGACAGAACGTCATTAGGCGGGAAATTAAAATAGTGCGATACGACACTACGTCGAGTGACGTGCACGTCTGTCGACGTAGTGTCGTATTTGGGCAAGCAAACACTTGCCTAATATAACACAACGTCGAGAAACGTTCACGTCCATCGACGTAGTATCAAATTTCAGCAGGCAAACATATGGCCAACATGACACTACGTTATGAAACGTTTGTCATTTAGTAAGGAAAGTTCTACTGCCGTAATGGTGTTACGGTAAGTGCTATTTCTCAGCGAATGTGGTAAGTCCCATGTAATAGGGGGCGAGCCTATTGCCATCAACCAGACACAAATCCAGACTCCGGACTTGCTACTGAGAAATTCCAGATAGAAAAACCCAGTAACACAATGTGGGTGTACTTACAGGTACACTTCTGCCCTACTCTTAGGGGAAACAAGGCGTGATATTATGGTATGTAGTAAATTTTCTGATTATCATTAATTAAGAAGAACACACCATGAAAGCAATACCGTTAAACATTGTTAACAAGAATTATAGTTCATTTGATCAGACGGTATTAGCCTTTTGGACACGTTCCAGTTCGCTATAAAGACATTACTTACAAAGTTTTGCTGTGAATAGGATTTTCTGCAAAAGTAAATGAATCTTTTATTGGAAAACTGTGGATGTTAATGAAAAAAAAACCGGCTAAGTGCGTGCCAGACCACGCACAATAACGGGTTCCGTAATTGGGATGAATCTATCCTAAGAACAAACTTAGCATTGTTGTTGAAAAACATGTTCCCTCATACATTCCAACTGCAAATTAAAGTTTGTACGCACAGTATTGAGAGATTTACCATGTTATTTTAAGACCATAGAATTCTTATAGGTTTTCTTGTAATCTGTATGTAAAGAACCATTTCCTGTATTTTTTTCAAAATTTTCGGCTCAGTACCTAATTTCGGGGAGAAATTACGGGGTGGTCAAAATTCGTCTATTTTCTGAAATAACTAGTATTTATATTAAAATTATAAAAAATATCTTATATCCTTACAACAAGCCCTTTCATTTGATATATCACACGGTACAGTTCGCAAAACTTTTTTTTTTAATTTTCTTATTTGCCCCTCAAAAGTGACCCCATATTCAAAATTTATTTGTTTACATAACACGTCCGTACTTAGGTCACAGAAATTCATATATGTATCAAATTTCAACTTAATCGGTCCAGTAGATTCGGAACAAATTAGCTGCGACAGACGGACAAACAGACACACGAGTGATCCTATAAGGGCTCCGTTTTTTCCTTTTGACGTACGGAACCCTAAAAAATACCGATTGATCCAAAGCCAACCAGTGAAGGAGTATTTTAATACAAGCCCGAAAAAGACCGTTAATAATCTATACATACCTACTATAAAAAAGTCACTTCTCGTGTCTGTAAATTACCTAATAGGGTCTTACACCTATGTTTGAAAAGTGTCCTAATTAAATTCTATAGTCCTAATATGCCCCAAAAAAAATCACAAAATTTTTATTTAATCGATAAGTGCCATAAAAATGCATTTAAATTTTACATTTTCCAATTTCGCGCGTAGTTTGACGAAAACGCTGGACGCAGTGGACGCCATGTTGCTCTGTGGTCATGACGTCACTTGGCTAGTAAACAAATGCGCTGATCTATTATCTAACTATCAGTTGACAGTTGACACGTTTTAGTTTACATAGCGGTATGACGTAATAACATGGCGGCTACTATTTCATGGTGTTTTTTAACAGATTAGAAAAACTGAAAACGTTGAATTGAATTTTAATTTTTTTTTTTTTTGTTATAAACTAAAAGTAACATTTTCCGACTCATTTTTGCCTAAACTATCTCAATAATCTATTTATAGATTTTTTCTCGTATATAGTAAATTACCCTATTAACCATTCTTTTTAAGGCAGAAAACCTACTGAATTTTATCTGCTGTTAACACGCTTGTCAACTTAACTAACAAAACATCATGCCATCAACCGGACACCAATGAAGCTCCGGGCTGCTACTGAGCAATTCCAGATGGAAAAACTCCATAACACTTTGGCCAAGGAATCGAACCCAAGACCTCATGCTCAGCAGTAGCGCTTGTGACCAAGACCAACGAGGCAGTTAGTTGCAAATTAATTAAATAGATGGTTAGTTGGTTATTACTTTAATCAGTAAATCGCAATGGGTTATTTTTCAAAATAAAACACACTTTATACATAATTACTTCATCATTATTAATTCAGATCTCAATATTACCATTAATATAACGGTAATTACTTTTGTAATACGAGCACAATCAACCAATATTAACGTAAAGCGATCCCAATGAACGCTGAAATATTAACGGCCGCCTGTCACACCGAAGTGTAACCTGGTCGTTTTGTTTTATGGGCGAGAGAGATCATATTTTAATTGATAAATTATGTTTCATATTGCAAACATAATGGATTAATGGCTTGCATGTGGACTTATCTCGGGATCAAGTATATTGTAAGTGTTCTACTCTTGAGATTTTTTTGGTTTTAATTAATGTTAAACTTTTGCTTAGCCTACTTCTAAGTTGTTTGTTCCATGTCGTTGGTCGAAATGGTAAACGTAAGTCAATAGATCGGTCTATTGACTTACGTTTACCATTAGTACTAATCAGAACGGATGGTTCCGAACCACTTCCATTTCTACACAGGAATGAAAAACTGTGTTCTTTAGAGGATCGTAAAAGGCCAACTCATTTTGAAGTGACTTAAATTCCATTCTGATGACTCTAATTTGCGAATTCTATTTTAAGGTAATTCCATTTCTAATGTTTTTTTCAAATGATTCGGTGAACAATTTTATAAACTCGAATTATACAACCAAAACAGAATTTAGTGTCTGTTCGTTACATCTAAAATACTAGTATAAAGAGAAAAGATTTGATTTTTTGTATGTTTGTATGTTACGCCTTCACGATAAAACGGCTCAACGGATTCGGATGAAATTTGACACATGAGCAGTCCATGACCTGGGTCCATAGGATATTTTTTTATTTTTTATCCCAATATTCCCACGGAACCAAGACTAATGCGGGTAAAACCGCGGGCGCAGCTAGTTATCCATAATTTATTTACAACAGAATAGACATAGCACAGTACTTTGACGGTGTAATAGCCACCCACTAAACATCTGAAACCTCGTTCAAACACCGCTGTCGCTTAAAGAAGCGTTTACAAAAAAACCACGACCGACCGAAAATTAAATAATGAAAAAATATAGCCCCCACTTCCCTTGTACAGATGAAATTTGATTAAAAAATCACGATTATTACGCGACCACCCCATTGTGGAATTTGAAGACAACCTTTACACACAAGAACTGGCAAACCAAGCAAATTTGGTCCTTTGAGCTCGTATATAAGGATCAATTTTTCGGTGGTAACAGTAAATTTATCGATGTATTTTTCAAAGAGTCGATCTCCCCCCGCCGCCCATCCTTCAGTTCAACCCCCTTTCAATAATTTTTCATCGTTTTGATCCGGTCTCTTTGCGGCCGCCTCTTTATACTTAGATTAACAAAGTTTTTAAATTAAATTCGGCGTAACAAATATCGGCTTTGTTCGTGAAAGAGGTTTTTTTTTATTAATTTTTCGAAGACTTATTGATGTCGGTTTGAATTAATGTCTGGTTTGTTTAATATCACAGAGTATTTTTTCAATGTTTAATGTTTGGGGCCCCTTTGTTTATATAGGTACCAAATTTAAATTAAATAATATCGTAGCATCTATCTTGTTATACCAACTTAACATCATCACACCTTGTTTCCCCGAAAGGATGGGCAGAGGTGTACACCCACATTTCGCTTGTTATTTTTATGTTTAATGTAATGGGCGACCCTGTTGCCATCCGGCCACAAATACAGACTCCGGGGGTGCTACTGAAAAATTCCAGATAGAAAAGCCCAATAACACTTTGCCCGACCTGGGAATCGGACCCGGGACCTCATGCTCAGTCGTAGAGCTTGCGACCACTAGACCAACGAGGCAGTCTAGTTATTTTGACATTTCATAACATTTTACAATTTGACAATTTTATTTTGACATTTTGTAATATATAAATTTGATTAATCGTAATTTTATTTTGGGTTTGTATCTGTTTTTTAAAGTATTTTTGTAAAAATAAAGACTAGATTTATGTTTAAAATATGTAATTAAATTAAATAAAATTATACCATTTGTTAGTTATTCGACTATATTAACGTAAATAAATTTTATCCACGTTAATATAAGCGTTTACGTCACTTTTTTTTGTTTATCATCATTTTAATTTTTTCATTTATTTATTCATTAACAATTAACATTAATAATATCGTAGCATCTATCTTGTTATACCAACTAGAGCAGTGGTGGCCCAGTGGTAACGGCCGCGACTTGCGAGTTGTAGATCGTAGGTTCGAACCCAGACAGGCGCTTTACTTTGTGTAAATTATTTCATCAGCAGTGCTTTCAAAACGGTGAAGGAAAACACCGTGCGGAAACCGGTATGTCCTAGAACCAAAAATTAGAAGACATGTGACATCTACCAACCAGCACTGGGCCCGCGTGGTGGATTACGGTCCACTCCCTCTTACACAGAGAAGGCCTGTGTCAGTGGGAACATTATAGGCTGAATATGTATGTTATCTAATTAATTGCGTTGAAAATTACATATTTAAATAAAATTATCACATGCAGAAACAATAGATTTAAAGCCTAATTAAAATTGATGTGAAATGTTAGTTCAAGAGTCAATTAATTTAAAATATTTCCACAAATAAATAAAATAATAAATTTGCCATTATATTTAATTAAATATAGACTATATTAATTAAATATAATGTCAGCCATCTCATCCTGATCCATGTAACAGAAGAAGCCTCGACCGCTGTAATACAGGAGGTCCAAGTCCAGGGCCTCAAGTCAGATATTACAATAGTGTCAGAATGGTCTATTATTAATTTCAAAATTGTTGATTTTGACAAGTTTGGTAATCTACTAATATAATGGCGTCATTAATTAGGATCGGAACAGACCATTCTGACACTATTGTAATAGCAGACTTGAGGCCCAGGAGTCGAGACCTCAATGATGTAAGGTGTACTGAAGTTTGGAAATAAAATTACTATTAATATAACTATTCAACATGTTTTTTTCCAATGCAAATTTGCAGTCAAAGTTTTCACCCCCACTCTAATCCATCCCCATAGTTTTATCACAAGCAAATTTTTAATTTTCCATGACTACGACAAAAAAAAAACAAATAAAAAAACATTGACCATCAACCAGCATTTTAATCAACTATCAAAGCTACACAAAACAATACACTTTAGGCACCCTTGATGTCCTCGAAGCTACTTTTGAAGATCAAAGCTTAATATTGGCGACTGAGTCAACAATACGATGCATGGATGCACGAATGCATATGCATAGATCATCATCGCTAGAATATGTATGAGGGACGAATGAGGTCGCGAGTGTGGATGCGGCTTTATGCATTTATTGAGACTTGCTTTTTTAACTGTATTTTTTTTATGGTGATTGGGTTTAAAAAGTGTAGTGTTATTGATTTTTTTATTCGTGGATGTTGTAAGAAGAGGCCTTAGCGAGATAGGGCGTAATATTCAATTTGAGGCGTCACAAAATGATATAAATTTTAATAGTGAATTAAGCCTGAATTCCTAATAAACTATCCTGTAAAATAAATAAATGTGTCGTGCGATTGCGGGCGAAACCGGCCAAGTGCGTGTCGGACGACGCACAATAAAGGCTTCCGCAGTTGGGAAACTTAACATTGTAGTTGAAAAACATGTTCTCCCATACATCGATATATGCCACAATCAATTCTCCAACTGCAAATTTAAGTTGGTCGACTGTAACTCGTTAACCTGTAAAGCCCACTTAGCCGTGATAGTTTTTCATTTAATTTCATTATATGTACTACTGCCTTGAAATTTTAGCTGGTTGGGGGGGGGAGTGGCGGGGGGGGGGGGGACTTGGCTCTAAAAAAGGTTTTTTTAGCACTTCCCCGGCGTGATTAATAAGTATACCTATGCCAAATTACAGCTTTCTAGTACTAAGCGTTTCTGAGATACAGTGGGGTCAGACAGACAGACAGACAGACGGACATGGTGAAACTATAAGGGTTCCTTGTTTACTACGGCACCCTAAAAAAAAGTTTGGTTAAACAAATGAAGTTTTTTTGGTAACCGAATGCATAATTCATTTAACTTAAACAAAACTCAAACACTGAAAAATCCCAACTTCTTTTAAAAATAAAATTTTAAAAAATTATACAAAAAGAAAAAAAACAAATTCAAGTAAATCGATGCATAAAAATATCAGACGTAAAATATTCCTACTCTTACACCACACGCACTAGACAAAAAAACTTTGAATAGTGACAAACCCTTTGATCTGCTGATAACTAATGACAATCAGTGGCGATGACGATCAGTGGCAGTCGTATTCAATCACCAATATGGGTATTCATGACGTCGTGAATTTGTAATCAGTTAACCCTAGCGCGTGTAGGGTTGTTAATCATAAAAGTGTACTGGAGAAGGACTGATTTTTCTTGACTATAATTATAGATATACGTATTTATAATTCAAATCAAAATATTTTATTTCATATAAACCTACATGGGCACTTATGAAACGTCAGCAGCTAGGTGCACGGTTCCAATTGGTCGTTTCCTATGTAGAAGAGCCGGCAAGAAACTCCACGGTTACTCTTTTAAAAATAATTGGCTTTTACAACGTTTTCAAATTACAGTGTTAATAGGTATGGGAGGACAGTGTAGGCTTGTCAAGGAATACCAGGTACTAAAAAAAAATGGTCTACAAATCTATTCTATTAAGCCTACAACGTTCTCACATTCTATTCACGTATTATATTGTTTTTTCAATTATTGTGAATGTGGAGACTATGTAGGTCATTGCTTTTTTTTCTTTCTCATTTAGTTTTAATCTAGCATTTTGAGTCATTTAAGCAGCCTACCCAAATGTCCTTTCTTTGGTATTGTTCGTCGAATCGTTGAGCTCCTTAAGTTCTGAGTTGAGCTGCACGATTACTGACAAATGCGTGCACTGACTGGATAGGTCCACTCATTCTGCACACAGAATGAGTGAGAAAGAACCACAGTTCTTTCTTCAAAATACCATTTCAGACACCAATCTACATGGTCTTCACATGATCTGACCAAGATTATGTCTGGACTTTAAAAGAGACTGTGACCTCTGAGTTTGTTTCGGCCTTTCTTCTCAGAGTAGTCAGATAGGAAACGCCGAGTTCATCTAGTTTTTTTTTTCCAAATATGATTGACGTGTAAAAGTGTTTGTACAAATCTACTTACAGAAATAAAATCATTTCATTTCATTTCACCATCATTTCATTTCATTCACAAAATATAAAAGAATATATATAAAATATTAATAAAATAATAAAAATAAAAAAACTATTTAAACCAAAAGACATGTTTGCCTTTTTCATGAGAAGAATGCATGACTGTGTTAAATAAATTATATGTTTAAATAGTGTAATTGGCTTCGGCCGTTTTATATAAAAAAAAAATACAAAAACAAATTACTAGCGAAACTCTACAGGGTTTCGATAACTGAACATTCATCATCTGCCTGCCTTTTCCCAACTATATTGGGGTCGGCTTCCAGTCTAACCGGATGCAGCTGAATACCAGTATTTTACACGTAGCGATTCAAAATCAAAATCAAAAGTCATTTATTCAAACTAGGCTGAGAATCAGCACTTTTCGAACGTCAAAATTACATAAGACAGTCCCCCAAAAACGCCCGCCCTTCCTAGTGCTTTAGCTGGGAAGAAGAAGTGGCAGAACAAACTCCCCAGCAGCACACCTGTCTGTTTAGTTATATAAACTTGATTATATACATATCGTATGCCAAGTAATTAACATTACAAAACACAAAACATTCAATTAAATTACTTGCCATATGTTAGCTAGCACACGCCAATATACCAACAAAACAATGAAAACTGTACCTACTCAAGCAGAAATAATAATTACAACATAAAAACGTAAACGGAACTTAATACCTAAATAAAAGCCTCCAGGCATAAAGGGCGTACCCGCTTACATCTGACCTCCACAATCCAATACAATACACCATGGTAAGACTAAGACTGGTTGTCAGATTTTCGGGCTCCTGACGACCCGTAACGACTGTCAAAGATCTACGAATGACAGCCGGGACCAACGGCTTATAGTGCTTTCCGAGGCACGGAGGGGTCTTGGTATGTAAAGATGGTCACTCATCCACGAACCCCCGGCAAGCGTAGCTTAACCTGATCGATCAGTCGAGTTCCGGCCTGAACTAACAATTTGCTGAACCTCAATTAAAACAAACTCATTGTTCTCACGCATATAGAAGTAATAAGTATTTTCATTTAAAAAAGTGTCCTTGCAGTTTCTTGCCCGTTCTTCTCCATAGAGATCTACGTTTTGGAATACTAACTGAAGAATTAACTGCACCTTTCTAACTAACTGACCGACTTTTTGACAATTCAGAAGTGCCTGTAAATGGTTGAAATCAAAATCAAAAGTCATTTATTCAACTAGGCTGTGGAATTAGCACTTTTCGAACGTCAAAGTTACATAACACAGTCCCCCAAAAACGTCCGCCCGTCCCCACTTCCTAGTGTTGAATTGAAACGTTTAGTGTTCTTTCTAACTTTTTTTAGTTTTTGTTCGGCTTCTAAGGGTTCTAGCATGATGTTAAGTAGCCTATAGCCTTTTCAAGAATTGGGCTATCAAATGCGAAAATAATTTTTCAAATCCGACTGACACACAAACTTACAAACAAATAAAAATGAATTAATAAATGTTTAAAAAAACAAAACATCGTGAGGAAACTCTTAATTAATGTCTTAGAACCAAAAAAATCGTAGACATTGGATATCTACCAAACCGTACTGGACCCGCGTGGTAGATTACGGCCCACTCCCTCTTACAGAGAGGAGGCCTGTGTCCCAACAGTGGGAACATTATAGGCTGATTATGTTGTATGTTATGTAATTAAAATTTTACCTCTTTATAACAACAACCTGTAAACAAAACAGTCAAGTGATTTTTCAGTGAGTTTAATAGCTGTGAGACAGCCCTGCTTAGAAACCTGTGCTAGGCTTGATACAAGGGTAAGTCTAAGTGCAATGAAAGAATTAATGTAGTTTAGGTGCATAGCTTATGATTGTCTTGTTAGTCAAAGGGGCATAACTATAAGATTCAAGAACATATGATAAAGGGCGAATTTGACCCATGAATATGAACGCAATCAGCATAAAAAAAAAACGAGCGAGCCATACAGTAGGCTTATGTTGTGTATTAAAAAGTACTTACTTATTCCATGCTCAAGCTGACACTTTCTCCTGCCGGGGTCGCGGGAAGGCCTGCTGGGGTCGCTGGAAGGTACTAAAGGGTCACCGAGTCCCCTGGCAACACAGGCAACAGGAAGGAATACAGGTGGGTTTTAGTCAGTAAGAGTTTGACACACCCTCCCGCTCCGCCCAGAGCGGGAGAAGTTATTTGATGATTCCCAATCCAAAAAAAAAGCTGACTTTTTCTGTCTCTCCCACAGAAAGCGAGAGGAAAAACGATACACATAAAATAAAAAGGAGCTTCGTTTGCCAACAAACTGCCTTGCAGTTTGGCAGAGGTAAAAGTATGTCTGGTAAAAATATTTCGGTAAAAAACATTTTTTTAAATCTAAGCCACGTTCAAGAGTTGTCAGTGTCGATATTCCACAATAATTATGGCACTGATTGAAACCTTTGTGAATTTTATTTTTAGTAATAAAAGGTTTTTTACATGTTAAAGTTTAAACTTAATGAATCTCTAAAAAAACGGGTTGGCTAAGTCGATCAGCGTTTTCCAGAACATATAATAACATCACGTCCGTAATACCCCATGGGTTAGGCAGAGGTGTACCTGTAGTACACCCACATTTCGCCAGTTACGTCTAAGTCCCACGTAATAGAAGCGAGCCTATTGCCATCAACTGGGCACAAATCCAGACTCCGGGCTGCTGCTGAGAAATTCTTGATGTAAAATCCCAATAACACTTTGGCCGACCTGGGAATCGAACCCAAGATTTCATGCTCATCAGTAGCGCCTTTTTTTTTTTTGAGGGTGGGAAATCATCAAATAACTTCTCCCGCTCTGGGCGGAGCGGGAGGGTGTGTCAGACTCTTACTGACTAAAACCCACCCGTATTCCTTCCTGTTGCCTGTGTTGCGGGGGCCTCGGTGACCCAGAAGTACCTTCCCGCGACCCCAGCAGGATCAGTAGCGCCTGCGACCACTCGACCAATGAGGCAGTCAAAGTCTGTTATTAACAATAAGCCATTGGTAAAGTGGGCAGTGGTGGCCCAGTGGTAACGGCTTCGACTGAGCAGTGGTGGCCCAGTGGTAACGGCTCCGACTGAGCAGTGGTGGCCCAGTGGTAACGGCACCGACTGAGCAGTGGTGGCCACATGAAAACGGCCCCGACTGAGCAGTGGTGGCCCAGTGGTAACGGCTCCGACAGAGCAGTAGTGGCCACATGAAAACGGCCCCGACTGAGCAGTGGTGGCCCAGTAGTAACGGCTCCGACTGAGCAGTGGTGGCCCAGTGGTAACGGCTCCGACTGAGCAGTGGTGGCCCAGTGGTAACGGCTCCAACTGAGGAGTGCTGGCCCAATGGAAAAGGCCACCACTGCTAAGTCAGGGCCTTATCAGTGGTGGCCCAGTGGTAACGGCCCGACATTCGAGTTGTAAGTCGTGGTTCGAACCCAGGCAGGTGCTTTATTTGTGTAAAAAATGTAATCACCACTGCTCTCAAAAACGGTGAAGAAAAACATCGAGTGGAAACCGGCATGTCCTAGAACCAAAAATACCAAGACATGTGACATCTATCAACCCGCGCTTGGCATGCCTGGTAGATTGCAGCCTACTCCCTCTTGAAGAGAAGAGGCCTGTGATCCAGCAGTTGCAACAAAAAAGGCTGTAAAGTCGTTTTAACATAGGTACATACTGACGTACGGTAATTTAAACTTGAGTTCATTTGAAAACAAAACAATAGTAGGTAACATTACCTTTACTGTATCTAGAAATAACTTGAGTGGTAGTATCGTCCAAAATGGCCGCTTCTTATCTGTCATCGAGACAAAAAGCCACTTCTATAGAAATAGAAAATATAAAACATCATCACATCCTGCACGATGAGAGACCAAACTTGTATGAGTAATAATCTTTAGGGTTCCGTAAGTTAGGACAAAACGTTTTTGACCTAACTGTCTTAAGATTTTTTTTTGTTTGCCGTTTTTTTCACTCCTCTATTTATACCTTCTCTATGAGAAGCCTGTGACTTGCAATGGCACACACAGTAATCAGCTTGTATTATTACATAATTTATACCTACTGCTTAGGTAATATTGATCAATAGTTTTGACAGTTTCCACATATCAAGCAAACCTACAGAATGGTAGATTTATTCAAGTACAAATATTTATATATAAATAAATTATCCAGTCCTTTACGCTATACGAAAAATAAAGCACCTCATCTTGAAAGATTTCTCTCGATTTTAAATCCTATTTATAAAGTCAGTGTTAATTCTTACATTTATTAATTTCCTTCTACTACATAAATTTATTGCTTATTTAAAATACATACCAAGGTTAAAAATACATTTAGGTAATAAACATTAACAAATTAAAAATATTGACAGCTTGCTACTATTAACAATGAGTAATTGCTTTTGACATGCCATCAAGAAACGATAATTTATGGTACACTCACTTTTTCCTAGTTACCCGCAACACTATAAAAATATTTGTGCATCTGCTACTTATTAGATTACGAGTACCTAACGTTCTTCATAAGTTCGTGTATTAGTATTAAAATTAACTTGTATTTCTCATGTTAAGTGAATTGTGTTATTTTTGAAGAACACTTACATGTCTTAAAACTTTTTCGAAATTCAAATTCAAATTAAAAAGTTTATTGCTCAACACAGTACATAGTCATACAGTTCCAGATGTCAAGTGAATGCGCAGTCCATTTTGTTGTACCAATTCAGGCAAGCAAAATTTATTTATCGTTAAAATTATATAATTTCATAGAATACAAAACAATAATATAGTCAACATGTGATGATGTGCGGAAACATTGCAACACTAATCAAGACCTTTAAGACGCTGACAACACCTAAACCGCGATCACTGTCAAATTCCATAGAAATGAAAGAGAAGCGCGATGACACAAAGCTTGTAATTTATTGCAAAATATGAAGTAATTATCTATTTACTCAAAATTGAGTTGAGTAATCGAATATTAAAAAACAACCAAGTTCTGCATTCAAATAAGACGTTCTTGTTATTAATTAAATATGTAAAGTATGTTGATATTTGATACAGATATTTTGGATTAGAACTCAAAGTAAGTGGTTAGTTTAACGTTAGTTTGTATCGAGATTTTGTTTTCAAAACGTGTTTTGGTAACAACCAAGTTCTGGGAAATATGTTCAAAATTAATATATATTTTTTCTCCTGCCACAAACTGTAAAGATTTGGCAATTTTTTTTCTTAAGCGAATACTATTTTGGTCAATTGGGTCTTGTCAGCGCCTTAACGTATTGCTACAAAAAGTAAGCTAATGTGCACTAATATACCGAAAAACTGTCAAAATAGAATAAATCAAGTATACAGAACTAGATCTCATAAAACAGTTCCAACTGCCAAGAATCAGTAACACAAACGGCAATTACGAATTGTCTTTTTAGTAACAATCTTGATGTGATACTTTGTATTATTGTTCAGGTTTCAACATTTGGAGACCGTATTATTGTTGTCAATTTACCTGAGGCATGAGTACATGTAATAAGAAGTCGCCTGGTTAATGGTCAATCTTTATCTCAGTTATACCATAGCGGGATTGACTTAATTTTCATTTGAATTACTCATAGCCCTGCTGAATACATAAAGTCTTTTCTTAGGCTGCTTTTTCACCAGAGATGTGGAATGCTATGTTGCTAAGATGCGTTTAAAATTCACCAATCATATTCATTCGTTCACATAGCATAGCACTGGTGGAAACGGGTCCAGCTAAGCTATGACTTTTATATGGAAGATGCGTGCTATGGATGCGTTTGATATCGAGCGCCTCTCCCGTCACTGCGTCGCAGCCACTCCCCGTGTCTTCCCTACTGCCGATGTAGCACATCGCTCGAGCTGCGCATCTTCCTCGCACATCTTACTCGCTCCGCTACACAGCTTAGCATTAGTGAAAACGGTCACATAGCTTCGTAGCTTAGCTTTCACATCCTCACAGGAAAGCTGCATAGCTCATATGTGGTGGAAAAGCAGCCTTAATCAAGAAAAGAGCATTGATGAATATGACTCTTTAGCACCACCACGATAGATAGATTCATGTCTCATAGGGGCTCGTGGATAAATGATAACAACCGCCCGGGTCGATCGTAGGTTAAGCTACGGTTGTCACGGTCGTTTCGTGGATGGGTGACCATCCATTACATATTGAGACCCCTCTGTGCCTCGGAAAGCATGTGAAGCCGTTGGTCCCGGCTGACATTTGTAGATCTTTGACAGTCGTTACGGGTCGTCAGAAGCCCGAAAGTCTGACGGTTTTACCAAGGGGTATATTACTAGAACCCAGTAACTGGGTTGTGGTGTGGAGGTCAGGTAGGTAGTCCCTCCCAGCTGAATACTGGTATTAACTGCATCCGGGCAGACTGGAAGCTGATTCCAACATAGTTGGGAAAAGGCTAGGCAGATTGATTTGTATGCACCTAACCACATCGCAATATTTTTATTTTTCAGGTGGTAAAGTGGGTAGCTATAGTTCCAATCTCGTAAAATGTGAAGTGCGGCTACCTCCACAAAACAGCAGAAGGGCGCGGATGTGGAGCTGTGACGCATACTATCTCTTAAATAACTCTCGACGTGTCTCCTGCGTTTCCTCCTGCATTCGTCCTATGATCATTCTAAGTTAATCCTGTATATCACTGACATACGGCGAAGGAGAAAATCGTGACAGAACCTAGAACAAAAATGTCAAATCGCCAATATGCTTTGAGCAAGCATGGTAATCAGTGCTCGTATTATGTGTATATAAACATTTAGAACTAAGTATTGTTCCGTGTGGTGCCGGACGTAAAGAATAGCACTATCCCATTTCTTCCCGTGGGTGTCGTAAAAGGCGACTAAGGGACTAGACTACTAGAAGAATGGGCAGCAGCGTTCTCTATGCATTTTAACACCATACTGCGTTCGCCAACCCGCCTACCAAGCGTGGCGATTATGGCAAGCCCTCCCTATTGGGGGAGGCCTATGTCCAGCAGTGGACGTCTTTCGGCTGAAATGATGAATGAATGATGATTGTATTGCACTAAATGCTGCACCGGTTGACGTCATTACGTCAACGTCGGCTGTGGCTGAAAATCAGCAGGGCTTTGTCTCACACAGGGTCGCAGCATTATGCTGAGCGATGGCCATTTTTGCGTGGATCTGACGCATGGTTAGCCCCCAGCTTGTTATTGGTGTCCTTTTTTTTTTCATTGTGTTTACCGCAAAGAACGTATTTTATTTCTTTTCGTGGTAGCCTTCTCTCTATGAGATGACGTCTTTACTTTACAGTCGGACAATTATCGGCTGGTATGTGTCAAGACAAAGGAAAACGTTCTGTAGTTTCTACGATTCCTATGACATATCTATACATATTAATAAATTAAAGTCGTTTTCGTGTCGCGTTGTTCTTTTAAATTGCGCAACGGATTTTGACGCAGTTTCCACCATCATTTGAAATATTTAAACTGGAAGGTTTATGTGTATAATAAATTAATATTAAACTTACAAATAATAAAGAAATCTCGATGTTTTGTCAAATCGTCAATACCGTGCGAAGCAGGAGCAGGTCATCATAATCAGCCCATAATGTTCCTACAACGCCTGTAATCTACAACGTCAGCCCAGTGCGGGTTAGTTGATGCCACATGTCTTAGATTTTTTTGTTCTAGGACATGCCGGTTTCCTCACGATGTTTTCCTTCACCGTTTTGATAGCAGTTGTAATGAAAATATTTACACAAAGTAAAGCGTTCGAACACACGACCTACAATTCTTTACCACTGGGCCACTACTGCTCTCAGGAACGGGTCGCTCGTAAGTAATATAATAATAGCCGTAAATATATACATGTTTGTTCGAAAGATATTTAAATACGAAAAACTAAATTTCCTCACGCTTCCATCAGACCGAATAACGTCGCATCCCATCCGAACTCCCATAATCTCATTTACACCATCGATTATAATATAAATCGGCGAATTTAAATTTCTACCCCACCATTTACTTCAGGGAAAAAATGAGAAATGTCATAAAAAGCAATATAGGGGTGTTCATAAAGTGTTGTCGATATATAAAAATGTTGGATATAAAATATATATTTCAATGTGAGAGAGTTCCCGTCGCGATGAAACGCTTCCGTTGGCAGAGAATAATATTATAGAATTGCAGATGTTGGTGGTAGAGAAGTAACGATGTTCTAAAGTTTGGTAGATAGATCGTTTTGTGACTATAGAAGGGTACATTAAAGTATTTGATGTCTTATAACTACTGCTCTCAAGTCAGCTTGAACTAAACGGTGAATAGATGCCATTGGTACAATATTAGCCAGTCATCAGGGTGGTAGTGAGATTAGACTGTATACGTTACTTCTGAAGTCTCATTTAATGACATTATAAAAATCTTATTATTGTTACCTATGAGAGGGGCAATTCTTGTATTTGAAGAACGTTCGCATTCTAATCTCAGTATCAATCTGTCATATAATCTGTAATTAATAGATTCATCTTTTGTTTACATAATTTTTTAAAGAGTGTTTGATATTCATTGTCGCTGATATGAGATTGCGGCTAGATTTTGGACTTTTTTAATTACGAGAATTGGTTCTCTGATCAGATCTAATAGCAATATTATTGAAGGTAGTTCACTTTTAACAATAAACTATTTAATAAAATTCTTTACGTTCTTCAAAAGTTTTCCATACCAACCCAGCTATTTTCTTTCATAAAATCTCAACTCCGTACCAAAGTCTGGAATATTTTATCCGGCCCGGAAACGGATATTGCAGCGGGGCCGATGTCTCAGTCGTTCCATTTGTCAAGTTGCCCGTTTGATAACAAAGAGGGCGCCACAAAGAAGTGTGAAGAATTGCAGTCCAGTGACAGTTTTGTTTGTCTGTCTGTTTGTTTGTTTGCATGTGTGGACGGTGTTCTTTGTTTTAATGTTAGTTTGATTGATATGTTGAAGTTTTTCTTAAAATTTTTCATGTGGATTTTCAATTTTCATTTTTGTATGAATTGCGTTTTTGAAAGACAACACAAGTTTGAGTTAATGTTTCTAAATGTTCTTTGACTAAAACACGGATTTAATAAACACAAAAACAGGACTTTCTGGAAACTTAATCGCATCGATTTCAGTAGAATAGAATAGAATAGAATAGATTAGAATACTCTTTATTATGTACACCATAAAAATTACAGATACAAATGTTGAAATTCAGTATTAAATTTTGAATTCAGTAAAATTATTTAATAAGCTGAAGTTCTTTTAAAAATTATGTTACACATTCTGCCCATTTGCCTTACCTACGTGATTTTTATTCCCTGTATAATTCACAATGCAATAAAGACTCTCGCAGACAGGCGCAACGCGACGGTGCGACGCGATTCTGGTAGAACAATTTCTATGAAGGTTTCATAAAAAACTACTAGTGTCGCGTCACGCCGCCGCCGTCGCGTCGCGCATGTCTGCGTAACCCTTTATTGCATTGTGAATTATACAGGGAACAAAAATCATGTAGGTTCACGTAGGTGTAACATATTTTTAAAAAGGACTTCACCTTATTAAATAATTTTACAGGAATCGATGCCATTAAGTTATACCTACCTTATGCCTAGTTTGTGGTTATTTCTACATTTATAGCTATAATTTTTATGGTGTACATAATAAAGATATTCTATCTATATATCCATCTAAGGTTCCAGAAAGAAAGGCTAAATAATAAATACTTAAATTTGTTTCTGAGGTATATTCGTATTTTTATTTTTAGTAAATAGTAAAGTATAATTAGTAGCTTCCGTGTCTTAATTTGTAGACGTCAAATCGCTTCACTCTACTACTAAACAGCTGCTTTAGCAAATATTTCAACAAAAATAATACATCATATTTTATAAGCAAAGAGTAGGTACCAACACACACGTGAACATAAAAAATCGAAAATCCCAAGACTTATCCGCGTAAAATATGGCGAATGAATATAAACGTCTTCAAATACTGCGATACGGGGTAGTATCGGTTGAAATATGTTTACAATAACGGTAACTTAAAGATACACTGCCACTTTGGGGATGAAAGAAGGGGTGAAAATATTCAATGTCTTTTTCGCATTGTTCAAAGTATTTTCTGTGAATAATGTTTGAGGAACTTGAAGTTTTGATGTTCGTTTTAATTTCACGTTATTTTGTGTGTGTTTCGGATGTGGTACAGTGCTGGGTTGAGGCTGAAGAGCTCTGCTTATTGACCGGCCGAAAGTGCAGTATGCTGCGCCAAGGTTGCTGATGAGGCTGTAAGTGATGACCAGGTATGTGCAGTCCCTGCATGCTGGTGGCCAGAATACCCGTTGAAGCTGTGAGTGCTGGCTGGCTGTGTGACTTGCCGCTCAAAAGCATGTCCTCATGCTTTTGAGCGGCAAGTCACACAGGTGACGTGATGGTGACGTCACGCAGAACTAGCTGCTCGAAGGCTGCATCAATGTCCATGTTCGGGGTCACCAGTATATAGGCATGAGGAACAGGGTGTAAAGGTCACTCATCCTCCATAGAAAAGGGAGGATCCTCCGACCAGACGGGTGTCGTGTCTGGTGGGTAACTGCCCGACGGTTGATGTCGGGATATTGTATATATGCTAGTTGCGCGGTAAACTCTGCTTGCGCGATGCAGGATTTTTGCTTGACCTTAGTGTGTTGCGTAGTTCGCATGTGGCGATGTAGATGCCGCCACAATTACCATGAAAAGTATATCTGATGTTGCCCCACTGTCAACGAGGAAGCGACTAGCTATCAACGGTTTTCTTGCTCAAAAAACATAGTAAAGATTGTAGGTCCCGTGTAAGCAAAAGAGATACTTATAATTATAGTTGATGGCTGACTGTGCACAACGCCGCGCCGGCGAGTACTCATTTTTAGCAGAGACAAGGGCTATCAAAGCGAGGAGCTCGTCAATATATAAGTAATAACAGCCGCACGGGCCGATCCATTGGGTTAAGCTAGCCTTGCCGGGGTTGGTCTGTGGATGGGTGATTATCTTTACCGAGACTCCACCGTGCTTCAGAAAGCACATTAAGCCGTTGGTCCTGTGTACAGTCGTTAGGGCTCGTCAGAAGCTCAAAAGTCTGACAACCAGTCTTACCAAGGGGTATCGTATTACCCAGTTACTGGATTGTGGAGGTCAGATAGGCAGTCGCTTCATGTAAAATGCTGGTATTCAGCTGCATCCAGTTTGACTGGAAGGTGATCCCAACATAGTTGGGAAGCGGTTAGGCAGATTGATAAGAGCTATCAAAATGAGTACTCGCTCAGCGACGCTCGCTTGGCGAGCAGAACACTCGCTGAGAGACTTAAGCTTGGAACATACGCATACCAGCGACTAATCGCTCGTCGCCGTTGCGCACTCGCTGCTCGTTGCTTGCCAACTAGTTTTTAGTTGCTAGCTCTACTCACTTCTCGTTAATCGCCGGCGGTGGGAACAGTCAGCGATAAACAATAAGTATCTCTTTTACTTTCACGGGTGCTTACACGAAGGGTGCCTTATGATATGGAAAATAATCTTAGTTGGTTTAAACATAATAAGTTACATAATATACATAATCAGCCTATAATATTCCCACTACTGGGACACAGGCCTCCTCTCTGTGAGAGGGAGTGGGCCGTAATCCACCACGCGGCCCAGTGTGGGTTTATAGATGTCACATGTCTTCAAAAGGTGGCTGGGACAGACTGGATGCGGAAGGTGGGAGAGGCCTATGTCCAGCAGTGGACTGTTATAGGCTGAGTTGATTGATTGATTGATTGATTGACATGTCTTCGAATTTTTGGTTCTAGGAGGTTTCCTCACGATGTTTTCATTCACCGTTTTGAGAGCAGTGGTGATGAAAATATTTCACACATGATCTTTCTTCAAAGACACTAAATGAGTTTGAAACTGCAAGATAAAGGTAAAATCAAACAAGAAAACAATCAGACAAGAAGACTTCACCTCTTCCTACCAATAACCACAACCAGTTACTACACAATACTCTACCGAACAATTCAAAAGACATATCACAGAAAAATCTATTAAAGCACACACATTCACGCTTCTTTCTATACATAGTGTCTCTGTGTGTCAGGGGGGTAGGGAGAATGGAGAGAAATCTTCAGTAGATGGATGCTCTAATATTCAAATGGAATACGGAACTATTATTGTAGGAGCTACTGTCGATATGTATGTAGTGGGAGCAGTCTTGATCGTTGAGGAAAGGAAAAAATAGTAAAGCAGTTTTGTTAAATATATTGTAGATTTTACGTGCAACTTTTCACTTTAAAACTGGTTTAGATTTTTTTTTTATTATGATGTATCATATTATAGCTTTATAGGTAAACTTACAAGTGTAAAGTTGAAAATGTTATGTTGATAGATTAGCTAATAAATATAACTACGTACTTTTAGCGCAGTGGTGGCCCTGTGTTAACAGCTGCGACTTACGAGTTGTAGGTCGGAGGCTAGAACCCGAACAGACGCTTTACTTTGTGTAAATTATTTCATCACCACTACTCTCAAAACGGTGAAGGAAAACATCGAGACGAAACCTAGAACCAAAAGTTCGAAGACATATGACATCTACCAACCCACACTGGGCCCACGTGGTGGATTACGGCCCACTCCCTCTCACAGCCTCTCACAGAGAGGAGGCCTGTGTCCCAGCAGTGGGAACATTATAGACTTATTATGTGACGTAGTTTTAATTAAAACTAGTAGGTAATGTTATTCTATAATGCATAATTATGACGTCAAGAACAAGAGATATAATTTACAAAAATCTTTTTTTTTTTTTTGTGAACGCAGTAAAGATAATTTAGGTTAAAATGACATGTAATGCTCAATTTTCTTAACTAAACCTGTTAAATCAAAAACTCCATTGAACCGTCAAAATACGCTTATCAGTCCACGCAGTCATCTCAAGCTACAAATAAACACAAAATTTAATCACAATACGCGACACATTACACATAATGCAAAATAAATCAAAACAGAACCTAAAATCTAAAACTCCAAGTCAAAATGAGCTGTCAAAAGTTATGTGCCCCGAGGCGGCTTCAAGTATCAAGAGTGTAGGGCGGCGTAGCGGGAACTTCTTTGCATACTTCCCGGGAAGCGCGGGTGTTGGTGTGCGATACGTCACGTATATTATATTGTCTGCCTACACATATTGCTTGGCTAGTGAGGAGATAGTCTCGATAAATGATAATGATAAATGATAAATGATTTTATTTCTGTAAGTATCGGTGCGAGTCATGTGGTGGTGTTGTGATTATATCGATGAAGTAGTGAGAAAATTACCCATACCGGGGTTCGTTGCAAATGGGAATAGGGTTTTTCACTAAGCTAACATATTTATACATATTTGTTAGTTAGACTGCAGATAAAGTAAAGTCTTTTTCATTTTACATATTCCGTCTAATGCCGGCCAGATTTACTAATGACATCAATACGTCCTGCATCGCTACCCAAACTTAATAATGAGTAATCATCGATAACCAAACTACCCCCCACAATATATCGATACATCCCAGCACTACGAGATATATCAGCTCACTTCATTTACCCGCGTTGCCGTATCTTTTGTTTGCTATATTTTTGACAAGTACAAAGCGAAATCTGCGCTTGTCATATGTTTGACAGACGACGGGGTGAGGGGGTGTGGAGGGGGGCAAATAGGGGTGATAAGTTGTTATTAACTGCACTTGAAGACCTATAGATGCATAGTTTTGTTTTTTGGTGAGCTGGAAACAAAACACCCTGTGTATTGTTATAAGCTTGGTGGGGTCTGAAGAAAAGAGTTTGCAGGTAAATGAAAAACAGTTTTCAGTATGAAGACCATGACAAAAGAAAAATTGAAATGTAAGTTTAAAAAAATGGTTTGATGAAAACATAATTATTATTTTCAAATCTTGGTAGAGTAGACTTTACTGAAACACTGATTACTAAAAAAATCTTAAGACAATATTGAAACCACGTTAATGCTTGCTCTTTAAAAAGCATTCATTTGTTTTTGACTGCCTCGTTGGTCTAGTGATCGCAAGCGCTACTGCTGAGCGTGAGGTCCCGAGTTCGATTCCCAGGTCGGGCAGTGTTATTGGGTTTTTCCGTCAGAGATTTCTCAGTGGCAGCCCGGAGTCTGGATTTGCACTTGATTGATGGCAATAGGCTCGCTCCTATTACAAGGGACTTAAACATAACTGGCGAAACGCGGGTGTACTACACCCACAGTGACCCATAAAGAGGTGTATCTCTGCCTAAACATTCGTGTATTACAAGCGTGATGCTAGGTTATGATTATGCTACGTTGATTTTTAGCTTATTTGGAACCTCAGACATTACGTAAAAAATTGAAAAAAAATGCCACACAGATATCTGAGAGAGAGAAGACGCTATTATTTATTATTATTATTATTAAAAGCTTGTGATGTCTCACTGCATGGAAAAGACCTCCCTACTCTCTGTCCACTTCTCTCTGTTTACATACTCAGCCTATAATGTTCCCATTGCTGGGACACAAGCCTCCTCTCTGTGAGAGGGAGTGGGCCGTAATCCACCACACGGGCCCAGTGCGGGTTGGTAGATGTCTTCGAAATTTTGGTTCTAAGACATACCGGTTTCCTCACGATGTTTTGTCTGGCAGTTTGTGTAATTTATTCGGCCTACCCAAATGTTCTTTCTTTGGTATTGTTCGTCGCATCGTTGAGCTCCTTAAGTTCTGAGATGAGCTGCACGATTACTGACAAATGCGTGCACTGACTGGACATGTCCACTCAATCTGTGTGGTTCATTCCAAAAAAGGACCATTTCAGACACCAATCTACATGGCCTTCACATGATCTGACTAAGATTATGTCTGGACTTTAAAGGAGACTGTGACCTCTGAGTTTGTTTCGGCCTTTCTTCTCAGAGTAGTCAGATAGGAAACGCCGACCTCATCTAGCTTTATTTTAAAAATATGATTAACGTGTAAAAGTGTTTGTACAAACCTACTTACAGAAAATATGTCATTTATCATTTCCTTCACCGTTTTGAGAGCAGTGGTGATGAAATAATTTACACAAAGTAAAGCTCCTGTCTGGGTTCGAACCTACGATCTACAACTCGTAAGTCGCGGCCGTTACCACTGGGCCACCACTGCTCTGTTTAAAGAGCTGAAATATTTTCTAAATCTCCATATTGTACTATGACATACTGAAATAAGTAAAGCCTCCGTCACTCAGCATTTACGAATACATTTCATATAAAAGCATTGAAGAGTAGGAACGGTAACAATTTGACATATTATATAGTGGTGTTAAATTATCCCCCCTCCCCCCCTCGATACTGGCATCGCGCTTTTAGACACCTTTCCAATGGAAGGTGTTATGTTGTATTTCCTATGGGTATTAATAATTTATTGTATATAAGTTTTGACCCAGTAACTGGGTTGTAGAGGTCAGATAGGCAGTCACTTCATGTAAAGTACTGGTATTCAGCTGCAACCAAGCAAGCCATTCTCATCATCAATTTCTCTCTTCTGGAACCCATTCCCAACATACATGGGGAGAAGACTAGGCAGATTATGATGAAGATATACTGGATATATATTTTAATATTTTGGGACAAATAAGTCGCTGGTGCTTGCGACTGGTCATGTCTGCCAAAGGAATGACAGTCGTTGAAACTAAATGATTCCTTGAGCAAGGAAAACTAGCTGCGCCCTACGGTTTTACCCGCATAAGTCTCAATCCCATGGAAATATCGGGATAAAAAGTAATCACTATTACCTAATCCAGGTCATGGTCTATCCATGTGTCAAATTCCATCTAAATCCGTTTTAGCGTCAAAGTGTAACAATCAAACTCACTTTCGCATTTGTAATATTATATATAATATACAACCTATATAAATAATATAATTTATATATAATACAATATATATAGTGTAGTAAAATACTGAGACCAGGGAATCCCTAACAGGCTTAGTCCAAAAGCTTGGTACAATCATAAACCAACCAGTTCCATTATCCGAAGTCAAAAACATTTTCCGTCTGAGAGGCAAAAAAGAGACAGTAGGTACTGTCATTGTAGAATTTACGTCTCCAACCACCAAAGAACAATTCATCCGGTCAACCAAAAACTATAATAAACAAAACGCTGAAAACCGTCTTAACACAACTCACTTGCAAGCGGAAGTACCCAAAAAGCCGTTATATATATCCGAAGCTCTAACTACTACAGCAAAACGCCTTCATTACCTGGCCAGGGAGTTTATTAAAAGCAGTGCGTTTGAGCAGTGCTGGGTTGCTAACGGCAAAATATACGTTCGCGAAAAAGAAGGAATGCCCAGCAGGCTGATAAAATCCGAGGATGACCTGGCTAAACTGCGAAAACAGAAGTGACTAAGACACTTCTTACCACAGCATACCACGTTTTTCAAGAATGCTAAGTCATACCAATTAATAAACAACGCACATCTTTGTACAACTAATCTTAAGCCATTTATATTCAAATATTATTATGTACAGAATAACTCTATACTAATATATACAACACATACTAACATTTACTCTACTACATTACAATACCGATACCTGTTAATTACACACACATTGTTATATAAAACACAGCCCTTATCATTTATTAATTACGCTTTTGCACATATTTCTGTAACCCATCCGTCCCATTACTCATTGAAATACACAAGTACATACACACACATTACGAGACCTTTTATCTGTCACGGCTCATCATTATTATTTCCCTGCGTCTTAATTCTCTACTACAGCACTGATACTAATGGCAAAACCCGACAGAATATTTCTACCCTCTCCGTAAACAGTAGTACACAAAAAATGCAGATATTGATAAATAGTAAACAAAATTCGATAATACACAAAATAACGTAAACAATATAGACTCTGTCTCCGTATCGGACTCTTCTACTTGTGACTTAGACAACTGCATCCCACCCAACCTTAATCCTAATCTCTCACTCAAAATTCTGAACCAAAACATTAGGAGTATAACTAAAAATATAACAGGTTTGCATACCATACTCGCCAGAACAAAAATCGAGTGGGACATTATAACGCTGACCGAATGTTGGCTTCCTAATACTCACTACATTCCAGACTTACAAGACTACAATTGTTTTAATACCGCCAACAACTTCACACAAAATGAGGGTGTAGTCGCCTATGTTCATAAAAACATATCAGTTTCTGTGGAAGAACCTTCAATCTTGGAAGCCAACAGTCTACTAATAAAAATCGACGCCTATACCATTCTCATAGCAATATATCGTCCACCGGGGTATAAAGACATTAATAAATTTCTTAACTCACTCAATTTGCTCCTGTCAAATCACAAAAACTATAAAAATATTATTATCACCGGTGACATAAACATAAACATTCACGATCAATGTCTCGACTCAGCCTCACGTAATTACCTAAATTTACTAGCTTCACACGGTCTTCTGCCTGCCCACACACTGCCTACGCGTCTCCAAGCTTGCCTTGACCACCTGATGTTAAAATCTACTCTGCCAGCTTTCACTTTTGTGGCCCACTCTGCACTAACCGATCATGAAACGGTACTGTTTTTCCTAGTGAAAAAACTCCCTAAAACTATTCTTAAAAAAACAGCTACCCGCATTAACCATGATCAGCTCCACTCAGAGCTAAAACAACTTAATTTTGATCAAGTTTATGGCACACAAAACCCTCATGAGGCAGCAGAGATAATGGTCAATCTCATTACACAGGCAATTGAGTCTAGTTCCAAAACCGTTAAAATACCTAACCGGAAAAAAATTATTAAACCATGGCTCACTCCGGGTCTTCTTCGATGCGTCCAACATAGAGATAGTTTGCACAAACAATTTAAAAAGACACCCGACAATGAAATTTTAAAAACATCCTATACTAGATACAGAAACTACTGCAACAAACTATTAAAAAAAACAAAAAAAGACCATGAGAAGAAGGAAATCAGTGAAGCTGGTAATAATGCCAAAAAACTTTGGGAAGCCATAAACTCAATCTCAAACAGAACTAAAAAGAAAGACAACGCATCAGATCTGCTGAACTTGCATGCTACTCCCCAGGCATCAGTTAACCTAGTCAATAAATTCTTCGCAGAAGTCGGCAAAAATCTAGCCGAAAAGATACCTAATAGGACATGTAATCACGCGCGTAATACTGTTAATCATGAGGTCACGCAATCAATGGTTCTTTTACCCACTGACGAAACAGAAGTTGCCAATTTGATAATGTCCCTACATAGCGACACCGCCGCGGGCTGGGACAGAATATCCAGCGGGCTCATAAAGCAACATTTAAACATTATTGTGCCACCGCTCACGTATATCTGCAACCTTGCGCTCTCATCCGGTCAATTTCCAAAATACTTCAAAAAAGCCATATTACACCCGATCTTTAAGAGTGGGGACAGAAGCCGTGTCAACAATTATAGACCCATAGCAGTACTTCCTGCTCTATCTAAAATTCTTGAGCGAATCATGAACAATAGGCTTGTGGATTACTTAGAAAAGTTTAACATCCTCTCACCGTCACAATATGGTTTTCGGGCTGGCAAATCCACGGCCGATGCAGTTCATGATCTGACTAATTATGTCATCACTAACCTGGATGCTGGTCAGAAGGTTTTAGGCATTTTCCTAGATCTTGCCAAAGCGTTTGACACGGTGTCTGTCCCGACTCTGATCCGTAAGATGGAAACCATAGGAATCAGGGATGTTCAGCTCAAACTCTTTGAGGATTACCTGAGTGAGCGTACCCAGTGCGTTAGGATAGATGATGCCATTAGTCAAGAATGCTCTGTCACCTACGGCGTGCCTCAGGGCAGTGTAATCGCCCCTACACTCTTCCTCATATACATTAACGAGCTGGGTATGCTTACTCTTCCTAAAGGTAAGATAATAACCTTCGCAGACGACACTGCCCTTCTCTTTAGTGGTAATACATGGCCTGAAGTATATATGAAAGCTCAGGCTGGTTTCGGAGTCGTGACGGAGTGGCTGCGCAATAATGTTCTCACTTTGAACGCGGAAAAAACCATTTACATGCCTTTCTTTCTAAAAAACAATACGCAAACCACACACATGAACTCATTATATACTATAATAGCCCATACATGTACAAATCATAATTTAAGTAACTGCACCTGCACCACGACCATTAAGAAAACAGATAGTGCAAAGTACCTAGGGGTAATATTAGATAGCACCTTAAGCTTCAAAAAGCATATTCATACCCTCAGCAGTAGGTTACGCAAACTTATATTTGTCTTCAAGACACTAAGACATGTGGCAGACGTAAAGCTTATAAAAATGGTTTACCTGGCACTTGCCCAGTCCTTACTAACCTACTGCATAACATCCTGGGGTGGTGCTGCAACGAATACAATGTTGGAACTTGAACGAGTTCAGAGAGCCATTCTGAAAGTATCTTTGTTCCTACCCTTCCGATATCCAACAGTTCTGTTATATAAGGAAGCAAAGGTGCTAACTGTTCGGCAGCTGTTCATATTGCAAACAGTTCTAAAACAACATGGCCTCACTACCTTCAACCCCTCACTATCCCACAATATTAGACGATTTGATCCCATTGTCCGATATCACACCCGGCTCTCGACTGTTTCCTCCAATCGCTTCTTTTGCTACCTTGGTCGCTTTCTTTATAATAATATAAATAGAACAATCCCAATTTATAACCTCACAAAAGCCAAATGCAAAATCAAACTTAGCAGTTGGCTCCGGGAGTTAAATTATGATGAAACCGAACAACTACTTGCTGTCCCATCTTAACCATTTATCTCATTCACACACTCACACACACACCCCCCACTCACTCACAGATACACATTCACACAAACACCTACTAACCATACTAACACCTTGCATAAATGATATTAGGTTTTTTTTTTTTTTTGTTAATTCCAGCACTTCCTATTGTACTAGTACATAACTGTAAAATGTAAGTAATACCCAAGGGGTGGAGGCCTGGTGTCCTGAAATACAGACTCACGTCTAGTTTAGGCACCAGTCTCCCACAGTATATTATTTAAGCCTTTATGTATTGATACCTTTCTACTGTACCTATATTGTGGCGAGAAAAATAAATAATTATTATTATTATTATTATTATTATTATAGTTAGGATGAAAGTAGGGAACAACTGTCTGGGGAAGACTGAGAACTGTATGCCGTGGCGTATTTAAAGAGTCCTATATCCAGAAATGAACTTCAATAGACTCCAAGACGCTCTATTACTATCCATGCTTTGCTTTATACCACACAGTCGCGATACAATATATTTCCTAAAAATCTCATGTAAAATTGTATATTGGAAAAGTATGCCTGCCTATCGACTTCGTAGATACATCACACCATCCAAACGGCTTCGCCTGAAACGTACATAATTTGATTAATTTTCGACTGGCACAAAATGCGAGTTGTAATTAAAACTAGTGTAAGTGGTTGCCGCGATAAGGGTAGTTTCGGGGTGTCTCCCCGCTTAGATGCGGCGTATCGGCTTTCTTAGTATTATCTGCACGACTGTACAGACTGCGGAGTTTAAAGCCTACTTTTGGAGAAATAGATGATGTTACTGCAATTTCGAAAAGTAGGAACAAAGTGAACTGGCTTGGTGATCACTGGACCTACTACTCACGGGGTCTTTAAAGCAGGTCAATAAATTAGCCCCAAAGGTATCGAGCACCGTATTACCTAGAAGTTATAATTGTTAAACAAACATTGTCTGTCGACCTAACGACCTGTCGAACTAACGACCTGTCGACCTAATGACATGCCGCACACTTGTTTGTCGAACTAGTATCTCATATACTCATATGAGACAAATAGTGAAATATCTTGCGATTTTCTACAATGTGCGGACCAACTGTACACTACACCTTGACTTGCCTTGTACATCACTTTCCCAGCTAATGATTTATTGCCGGGCCCCCGATTAAAAGGAAGCCATGACATGTACAAGTTGCTATTTTGACATACTAAATCATAGAGGATTAATGGCTAAGTAATAACAGCCGCACGGGTCGATCCATCAGGTTAAGCTACGCTTTTCGGGGCTATTCCGTGGATTGGTGACCATCATTACATGCCGAGACTCCTCCGTGCCTTGGAAGTTGGTCCCGGCTGTCATTCGTGGATCTTTGACAGTCGTTCCGGGTCGTCAGAAGCCCGAAAGTCTGACAACCAGTCTTACCAAGGGGTATCGTATTACCCAGTTATTGGGTTGTGGAGGTCAGATAGGCAGTCGCTCCATGTAAAATACTGGTATTCAGCTGCATCCAGTTAGACTGGAAACTATAAATAAATCTAGAGTCAAGACAAAATCAAACTGGTTGCTATTTTACTTGTACAATTTATTATTTTATACAACTATTAAATCAACGTTGAATTTCAATTCTGTGATTACTTTAACTCACACACTGACCTATTACTTTATTTATTATTTTTAGGAAAACGTATACTTTTACAATGTTTGTAAATATGTGAGCATCATGTACCTATCACATAATTAATTTATCTGTCATTGCTTTATTTTTTATTCTTTTTGTACCTATTTTGGTATAGTCATTTTATTCTAGGTGCATCGTCTTCACATATAATATTAAAATGTATCTATACAAAATTTTATAAAACATTTTATAAGAATAACGGTGGAGTTTCTTGCCCATTCTTCTCCATACGAGAACTTTTCTTTTGGAAGGGGCAACTAGAATCAGTTCTATTTTTTTGTTGTAAATTTTGACGTTCAAATGTGCCTTTTATGTGCCTATTTGAAATAAATAATTTGACTTTGATTTTGACTTTAAACCGACCCCAACATACATAGATGGGAAAAGGCTAGGCAGATTGACTAAATCATAAATGGCGTCATTTTTTTTATGAACAACTATTTTTTTGAGCGTACACTTACTCATATTTTCTGTGATGATTACTGATGCTCGTTTGATCATAATTTTTTTGAGATTTACAATCTTAAAGACGGTGTAAAAGAAAAAAAAAAACGTTACGTACTATTTCAAACGATGCAGACAGACATTCAGTTAGGAATTGTGTTTAAATTGTTGTACTCCTTCAAAATCAAACAGCGCACCCTATTCTGCCGTATGTATTTCCCACATATGTTGCGACCACTTTTCCCTAAGTACTCATATCAAGCGTTTGACTTTGACAAGACATACTTAACTTGTACTTAACTATGACTCGTGTTAGCTTATTATTTCGCTAACTACTTTTAACACCCGGAATGTGTAAAGTTAATATAAAGTTGGTGGTGGATTGGGGTTCAGTTGGTGGTATCATTCAAGGGGTTAATGTTTGAGTAGGTAGCTTAAGTTATTGGATTGAGGGAGAATTTACTGGTTTTCTTAAGGTTCCATAACAACTCAGCGCCACCTCGCTCTTTATCTCGCTCGGACACTACTGCTGGTCACGCGAGCAACCGAGACAGGGCGGTAGGAAGAAGGCTCCAAGGCACCGATAGTTTAGGTAATTTCTTTTTAAGGTTTAATAATGGTATTTAAAAAAATACATAATATCTGCTTTAAATTTAGTTCAATTATGAATATGCAAAGTTTAATGATCTAATTTGTGGATTTTTTTTAACACCTGCGGTTTATTGTTCGGTTTGGAGTTAACTTTGAATTTTTTTAGTGTCGAGAAAATTTTATGGAATCGTGTTTTCGTCAGTCATAATACAAATTTACCATATATTTGTTACAAAATGAATGCTGCAGAATTTTCGATATAACGCAGGATCACGCTAAGCAATTTGAGGTAATATGGGTATATAGAGGCATGAGGAACAGGGTGTAAAGTTCACTCATCCTCCATAGAAAAGGGAGGATCCTCCGACCAGACGGGTGTCGTGTCTGGTGGGCAACTGCCCGACGGTTGATGTCGGGATGTTGTATATATGCTAGTTGCGCGGTAAACTCTGCTTGCGCGATGCAGGATTTTGCGTGACGTCAGTGTGATGCGTAGTTTTGTATGTGGCGCTGTAGATGCCGCCACATCACTCCCCTCCGGAGACCGGAGGTCGATAGTGGGCTGAGTCGTGTATCTTGCGATGCTTGCCAGTGCCAGGTGGGGTTCCAGTGGGTCGGAACCGGTTGTCGCATAGTTCGCGGTGGGTCGGAACTGTCTGCGGTGATGCCCCAGTGAGTCGGGGTGGCGCTGCGTTATGCTCCAGTGAGTCGGACGTGGTACAGCGCCGGGTTGAGGGCTGACTGCTGGCGTCGACCAGGAGAGCGTTGAAGAGCTCTGCTTGTTGACCGGCCGAAAGTGCAGTGTGCTGTGCCAAGGTTGCTGATGAGGCTTAGGGTGATGACCAGGTATGCGCGGTCGCTGCATGCTGGTGGTCAGGATACCCGTTGAAGCCGTGGGTGCTGGCTGGCTGTGTGACTCGCCGCTCGAGAGCTTGAGGAAGTGATGATGATGACGTCACGCTGATGTAGTTGCACGAAGGCTGCGCTGACGTTCATACTCGGGGTCACCAGTATAGAGGCATGAGGAACAGGGTGTAAAGTTCACTCATCCTCCATAGAAAAGGGAGGATCCTCCGACCAGACGGGTGTCGTGTCTGGTGGGCAACTGCCCGACGGTTGATGTCGGGATGTTGTATATATTCTAGTTGCGCGGTAAACTCTGCTTGCGCGATGCAGGATTTTGCGTGACGTCAGTGTGATGCGTAGTTTTGTATGTGGCGCTGTAGATGCCGCCACAGGTATTTGAAATCGTACCTTTAAACTCTTAAAGGTACGATTCCTATAATGTACTATCTATTACTACTTTCCTATGTAACTGGTTAATTTCAACGATTCTATTTTTATCTTTAAGGCGTGAACAAAGTATTATCTAATCATAATCTGGAAAAGTAGGTCATCCTATGTAAAATTCATTTAATAAAATAATATATCTTCTCGTTTCATTAGGTCTTCATCATCAGGCCATAGCAGTCCACCGCTGGATACGAGCCTTTCTTTTTGTACCCCATTAAACTCGATTCTCGGCAACTCTCATCTAGCTGCTACCATCCACCCCGCGAAGATCGTCGCTCCACCTAGCCTGAAGGTATCCTACCTTACCTTTACCGATTCGCGGTCTCCACTCAAGAACACGTCTACTACAACGATCATCGGTTCCACGGCTAATATGGCCGGCCCATTGCCACTTCAACTTGCTCATTCTGTGAGCTATGTCGACAACTGTGGTTCTCTGCCGGATCGCCTGGTTCCATTCCAAAGTATGGGTTCGATATACATACAAAGGTGCAGTTTTTAGTTTGACATTAACAGTTATTCTAATCAAATTCAACCTTACCTACTGCACGCAATAATTCTAAATACTTAAATAAATCTATCAAAGGGTTACAACCACATTTAAAACTCAAAATTAAACCCCACCACAGACCAGTTACTCAATCCAAATAAACCCCAGAGCACAAGGTTTCGCGAAAATAGACAACAGCAACATTACTCTGTCTGTCAACTGTTATCTCCGAAACTCTCACATCGGACGCGTGACAAAGATATGTTCATTTTCTAAAATAATCAACCCATAAATCCGGGAGAATGACAGCGGAATCGGTACGAGACGACTCGTGTATACCCGGGTATTCAAAATAAATAAGGCCGGCCTTATTTATTTTGAAAACTTGAGTCTCACTTGGCGTTGCTTGTGTTAATTATACGCTACTAAATATATTTCTATGTATAGAATTAAGTTTTTCTAACTGCACAGACAGCTGTCCTGCTGGGGAATTTGTTGCGCCACTTCTTCTTCCCAGCTAAAGCACTAGGAAGTGGTGAAGAGTGGGCGTTTTTGGAGACTGTCTTGTATATTTTTGACGTTCGAAAAGTGCCTAGTTTGTATAAATGACTTCAGATTTTGTTTTTCACCAAGCGAACTGAGAACTAATGGCAAATATGTCAACGGCTCATCTTATGGTAAGAAGTTACTGCCGACTATTGACCTCTGCCATACCAGAGACATCCGTGATTGTATATATTGCCAGCCGAGGAACAAAGCTGGAATGAGCATGAGCCCGTAATTACATCGACACCTTTATTCTGGAACACAGTAAAACTGCTTGGAGACAGGCAGGACGAGCACCATCACCAAGAGCACTGGTACCTCTACTGTTGCTATGCGGTGTTTGTGTCCAAATTCATCTTTACCATCTATTCTGGAGTGAACTATTGAGTTCCCTATGATCCACGGTACGACCGGATCAAATTATGATCATGGACCCGATCCAACACCTCACAACTTAAGATTAATGTTATAGATTGACCATGAAACATGTTTTTCACTAACCGCTCACTATTCCGTTAAAACTTACTACTGCACTTGCTTCTGTATCCACATAGTTTTGTCACAATTACTTTGAACACAGGAGTGACTTTACCAGAACGGTCTGACTGGTCAACCAAACGTCGAAATTCAAGTGACATACATACAAAACCACACACTAACGCTAACTTTAACCAAGTTATCGTGGAGTGCGAACCGACGACACACAGACGGGAATAATTCATCGAACAAATGCATAAATCAAAGGCAATACACACTTCCAAACTTACCGCACAGCTCAGAAACTTAAAAACCAACGAACACTCAACCTTATTTGAAACACCTGAAGGTTGATAGATTTAAAATTGGCACTTTCACGACGGTATTTCCCAGTTTGTCGGTCTAGCAATTCGAAATTCAAACGGGCGCCTATCGCAGCTCGGTGATTGGTCAGGGCGCGCGTGGCTGTGATATAAATAGTGCGGTTGGTGCTAACTGCTAGGTTAATATGGAATATGGGATTGATTAATTGGGAAAATGAAACACGTGTGAGTGTTCGGTTTTATTGGATCGAGTGGGGGAAAGTCAGGCGGGCAAAGGACTTTTTTTCAGTTAAAATTGGCTTATCAATTGCTTTTGCACAGTTCTAATTACTTGTGTCATGATGTTTTCCTTTCAGTGTACAATGAAAGTTTTAATCCTATCTTTCAGAATCTTGAACAAGCAGTCATGTGTATCTTGGTAGTGATGAAGAATCAAATTTGGAAGAAGACGCAAATTTTAATGGTGCAATCAATATCGCTGTTAATCGACTGATCGGAATGGCGTACGACTTACATTCGTTCAATTGAACACTTTAAATCCGTCAATGCTTCAAGTTTAACGCCTCGTGTACACAAGGACAGTCTCTGGAACATTGAAAGGTTAGAATGTGAACGAAACCCGTAGACGAGAATCGTGAGGCGATTCTTCGCACTCAATATGTAAACGTTGCTAATAATTATGTTTAATGTTTTATGTGTACATAACATCTCCTTCCTCTCGCTTTCTGTGGGAGTGATTTCGTGAAAAGGGACGGAGGTGTATAGAAATTTTCTTCTGAGAAGCAATAATGCTCGCAAAGGAGGAGGCGGGACGGTTGCGGGAAAGGCAGATTTCGCGCCCTCTCGCCGCTAGCCGCCGCAGGAGACGCCCTGGGCATCGGGAATACCGGGCGGATTTCCGGCCACCGTAGGCGCGGGCTTGCGGACGGTGAGCGGTGGTCCAGTTAGGACTAGGCCCGGGTTGTATTCCACGCGTGCCTCAAAGAGATTTCGTAGGCACAAGTGAAGGAGTCCACTAGGGCCGATGCCTGCCGGGGTCGCGGGAACGTACTAAAGGGTTACCGTGGCCCCTGGCAACACAGGTAACGGAAGGAATACGGGTGGGTTTTAGTCAGAGTCTGACACACGCTCCTGCTCCGCCCAGAGCGGGCGAAGTTATTTGGTCATTTTCAACCCAAAAAAAAAAGGTGTATAGACATGAAGTGACAACAACATGGATTAAATTAGTACTTATTTTTAATAAGTACTACATAGATTGTAAGTAGAGGGGGTCGAACTTAGACCAGTGCGCGACCACTACACAATCAGCCTATAATGTTCCCACTGCGCGACCACTTTTTTTTTTTGGGTGGGAAATCATCAAATAACTTCTCCCGCTCTGGGCGGAGCGGGAGGGTGTGTCAGACTCTTACTGACTAAAACCCACCCGTATTCCTTCTTGTTGCCTGTGTTGCGGGGGCCTCGGTGACCCATAAGTACCTTCCCGCGACCCCGGCAGGCATCGGCCCTAGTGGACCCCTACTATGTGCTGACGACATCTCTTTGAGGCGCGCGTGGAATACAACGCGCCGTCGACCCGGGCCTGGTCCTTACCGGACGGTGAGCTACCCATTGCTCACCGTCCGCAAGCCCGCGCCTACGGTGGCCGGAAATCCGCCCGGGATTCCCGACGCCCTGGGCGTCTCCTGCGGCGGCTAGGGGCGAGAGGGCGCGAAACTTGCCTTTCCCTCAACCGTCCCGCCTCCTCCTTCGCGAGCATTACTGCTTCGCAGAAGGAGGTGACGGCTGCCCATGCCCTCTCGCTCCGTACCATGGCCTGAACCAGGGCCGGACGCGAGAGGTCTCTGCCGCCGATCGCCTCCAAGAGGACACGGCGGTGCTCTGCCCAAGCCGGGCAGACCTCCGCCGTATACTCCACCGTGTCCTCCGGGCGATCCACACAGTGGTGACACCCGGACGTTTCCTCCCGCCTTATCCGACACAGGAACCTCCCGAAGCTGCCGTGTCCGGTGAGGACCTGCGTCAGGCGGAAGGTGAGGACGCCGTGGCGCCTCTCCAGCCACACTGCGCGACCACTAGTAATGAATTAATTTTCCAATAAATATTTCGGTATATAGTTTTTTTTTTTTAATTTTGTGCCGCTGATCAGATGCTTATTACCAAGGTGAGATATAAAATGTTACACATCATGTTCGACCACTGTAAAGCTCGCTCGTTTTTATCAGTTTTTCTGAAACCTCTCAACACACTGCCAATTTTATGACATTTATATCGAATTTCCTTCCCATACTCTTCCGTATTTAAACTAGATAAAACAAAGTCCATCTCCATACTAGCATAGCGGATGCTGTAAAATATGCAGAAGGCTTCACTCGGATACCAGAGCGACGTGTTATAGCACCTCCTACTCTATACACAGAGCTTAGCTATTGATTGAGACCATGTGTTGCACTTGACGCGTTATCTTAAAGCTAAGAGATGGTGTACGTGCCACGCAACTTTAAGCTTCGGATGAGCGAAGTGACCTATCACAGGTAATTTTTGACTAAAAGGTTACTTCAACCACTATCATAATCGTTCACGAGCTCGAGCGGCTTGGGTACTGTGATATAGAGAACTTATTATTTAAATACGAACTCTAGACAATATTCGTGACTTCTAGTGGTACTTCCCGATCCCAAGATATTACATCATAGGGCTAGAAGTCTCCTAATTAGGAGTCAAATTCACGCAGCCTATACGAGAAATGGTATGTTCTAAATATCATAAGGCACACACACACACACACACCTCTCTCACACACACACACATACACACACAAACTCACCACACACACACACACTCCACACACTCACGCACACACACATAAAGAGAAGTCACACCAGTATCTCTAACTTTTCATTCATTATGTTCTTGTTTGTAATTACTTAAAATAGTTTAGTTATCTAGTTACCTAAAAATATGTTGATCCGAGGGAGGAGCAGAACCACCCAATACAAGCATTACTACATGCTTCCTGGGAGGTTCTAGCCACAGAATAATATTGTACAAGAAAGTTACAGAAATAAACTATTTTAATTTTTTAATTTTTAATTTTAACCACTAGATGTACCTAGTACCTACATAACTTGTGAAAGAAAATAAATTATTTATATTGTATTGTCAAATACAATACAAATAATTTATTTTCTTTGTATTGTATTGTATTTGTATTGTGTGGTTACGAATATTTAACATCACGCCTGTATTCCTCGGAGAGGGAGGCACAGGTGTAACAGTAAACGGGTACATTTATACAGTCCCATGTAATAATGGTTGTGTAAACGGCACCTATCACGGGCCAGGGCTGGCACTTTGAAATTTCTTATTGGAAAAACCCAAACACATCTTGCCTGACCTGGTAAATGATAAATGATAAATGATTTATTTTCTGTAAGTAGGTTTGTATAAACACACACGTCAATCATATTTTTTTAAATAAAGCTAGATGAGGTCGGCGTTTCCTATCTGATGAGGTAATCGAACCCAGCACTCTAATTTCGTAACACAGTTTGAATCACAATCTGAATGATTTTGAAGTATATTGCTGACCCATTGCTTCATATGTTCGAAAAAATTGTCTGTTCAACAACGTAAATATCGCAATGAATGTTGTTGAACTGTCGTAATGAAACCCATTGCTACTGATAGTGTGCTACGCAGGTATCCCGCAGGACTCCACGTTCAGCAGTCACCCTTAACAGCTTAAGGTCACTTATGCTGTTAACCCTTAACGGCATAAGGTCACTTATGCCGTTAAGGTTACTTCGTTTTCTTATGGCACGCAGATTTAAACGGACGAAAAGCTTGGGATTGAGCTGTTCGCTCTGCTAAGCCTTGTGATAAAACCGTAAAACTTGACATTTAATTATAATGCAAAATCATAATTATATACAATTTTATGTATGACATATTGACATTTCTGAATATTGTATACAAAATTACATGAAAATTTACTTTGAAAAGTATTATATTACTTTAATGATTGTGAATTTGAGCACTATGTGTGTCATTTTTATTTAAAAAAAAATATTTTTTTTTTCTTAGTTAGTTTTAATGATGGTCTGGCATTCTCAGTACTTTATGCGGCCTACCCAATGGTATTGTTCGTTGAGTCGTTGAGCTCCTTAAGTCCTCAGTTGAGCTACACGATAACTGACAAATTCTTGCACTGACTGGACAGGGCGACTCAAATTTGTGTGGTTCTTTCCTCAAAAGACCATTTCAGACATGGATCTACATGGTCCTCCCATGATCTGACCAAGATTATGTCTGGACTTTTTAAAGAGACTTAGATCCTTGAGTTTGCTTCGCCATTTCTTATCAGGGGTAGTCAGATAGGAAATGTCGACTCCATCTAGCTTATTATTAATATTTTTTTAATATGACGTGTAATATCAGTAGTAGCTCAATGGTAACGGCTGCGTCTTACGAGTCGAACCCAGACAAGTGCTTTACTTTGTGTAAATTATTTCATCACCACTGCTCTCAAAACGGTGAAGGAAAACATCGTGAGGAAACCGGCATGTCCTAGAACCAAAAATTCGAAGACATGTGACATCTACCAACCGGCACTGGGCCCGCGTGGCTGCAGCCCACTCCCTCTCACAGAGAGGAGGCCAGTGTCCCAGCAGTGGGAACATTATAGGCTGATTACGGATGTATGTGATGTGTAATAGTGATTCCAATATCCTATTTATTTTTTATTAGAGAATAAACAATTTCATTTAATTTCACTTATTATTTTTATTTGCACCAGGTACGGAAGAATCTAAACACATATTGATTGAGAATGGTCGTAACCACACATTCAAAATGCTCCCTTGTTTTGCAAAAATCACGACCAATATCTTTTAGCTTCATGATCAAAAGTATCTGGGCAATGCGGCAACGGTCCTAAAAATCGCCCAAAAATATCCAAAACTGATCTAATTAGAAAACACGAGTACAAAGCCTTCTATTGCAGGACGCTAACGCAAATCTGTCATGCGATTATCCTACGTTTGTAAGCCGGACAAGTGGACACGGAACAGATTTATAGTTGTCGTAAATCACTATTTCAATATTAGAGACGTGCCACGCGATTGTCGCAGAGGTCTTATTAGTCGCATGTCGCTCGCGTGTAATCAACCTAATGTAATTGATGCGAAGATGCTGTAAGGATGGGATAGTAGTAAATTAATGTTAGGTTTAGTTGATGATATTGTGGTGTTTCGTAATTAGCTGTGTCCAGTAATTGTAATTAGGAACCTGGGAGGATTCCGAAGTCTGTAGATGCGACTAAAATAAAGTGTAACATCTGATCTCACCTTGCCCCTGGGTAACAAGCATTTGAGCAACGACAGAAATTAACCTGAAAGTTTAAATAAGATAAAAACTGAAATATTTTGCATTACTAGTGGTCAACCACTGGTCGTAATTGGACGCCCTCTGCTTACAATGCCCTCTATATAGGTAGTACTTACCAAATTCCATGAGTACACTAATTCCATGCTATTAAAAAGTAAGTACTAACTTATTCCATGCTCAAGCTGTCACTTCTTGTTACACACTTCCGTCCCTTTTCATGAAATCACTCCCACAGAAAGCGAGAGGAAAGATGTTATACATGAAAAAAAAGAATTATGGAAAGAGGTGTTTTTTTTTTCTCTGGGCGGAGCGTGAGGGTGTGTCAGACTCTTACTGACTAAAACTCACCAGTATTCCTTCCTGTTGCCTGTGTTGCGGGGGCCTCGGTGACTCATAAGTACCTTCCCGCGACATGGAAATAAGTCTGGAATTGTAACTTTGTTATGTTTATAATTGTTTTGTTATAATATGCTAATATGCGTATATGTATATCCGTGTATGTATGTGTAATTTGAAATATTTAACTATAGCATCGCCTTGGATGATTAATCAATCAATCAAAATATTATATTTCACATAAACCTACATGGGCACTTATGAAACGGAGGATTTACTTTATTAGACTTAGGATATGGAGAAGAAGCGGCAAGAAACTCCACGGTTACTCTTTTAAAAATAATTGGCTTTTTCAATGTTTTCAAATCACAGTGTTAATAGGTATGGGAGGACAGTGCAGGCCTGTCAAGAAGTAGCAGGGACTTAACAAAATTAAATGGTCTACAAATCTAGTTTATTAAGCATACAACGTTCTCACATTCACAAAATACACAACAATCTATGTATCTATGTATACTAATAATAAAAATAAAAACCTATTTAAACCAAATGGCATGTTTGCCTTGTCTGAATTGATATCTTGTCCACAAAAGCTACTATTATATAGTTTGACATCAAAATTGTAGGTATATAATGTCAAGTAATGAAAATATTATGTTAAAAATTATGTATAAAAAATAAAAAAATATGAACATCGATGACTCGGTGAAGGTTATATATATATATTATACAACATTGAAAATTTAATAAATAAAATAATAAATATAATGAGTTCCTAAAAAGCCGGTCCTAGTCGACACAAAACTTAGGTGACAGATTGTTAAACTAATTTCAAATGATTCCATTACCGCAGTTTAGGTATATGAATTGGACAATCTGTTAGCTCATTTTCGTGTTGATTAGCCCTCCAGAAGTCAGCTATTCGAAATGTTTTTTTAACTGTTCTTCAACTACTGAAAGTTGCTTGCATCAAGGACGAGTTCGTTTGAGATTGTGGCGAACTCATAGTTACTGTGAACTTACAAATGTTTACTAATGTGCGGCACAAAACTGACTAACCAGAAGGCGGATCGGTATCACTACCGAGCGCGACAGCGATATCGCGTACCAATTCGATATCACGTACTGATTCAGTATCACTACCGAGCGCGATAGCGATATCGCGTACCGATTCGGTATCACGTACCGTTTCAGTATACTACCGAGCGCGAGAGCGATATCGCGTACCAATTCGGTACCTATCGCTACCGAACGTGACAGCGATATCGCTTATATATGAATAGACATTAAAACTGATTATATAAATCAAAGAACGATAAGAAGAATCAAAGAATATTGACAAATAGATTGATGATTACCCTGTATGACATGCGACTTGGGCGTTTTTCCAATTTTTTGACCATTGCCATAACATAATGTCCACTGACTTATCAATTATCTTATTTAATAATTATTAATCAAAATATCATGTTTAAAATAGCAATCGATAGCATATTTCAAGAAAAGTAAATAAAAACAAAAAAATAATTTAAAATAAACACTTAATTTTTAAAAAAATATAAAAATGTACTAATATTACCCCAATTTCACGATGTCCCATGCATACTTTCCTAACTTTGAAGTGTCATAATCCCCAAATATTCTCATCATACTCATATTAAAATCACTAGGCTTGTGGTAAAACAGTATGAAATTATGTTTTTGAAAGTCTTTTAACTGGTTTTTATATCAAAATAAGAAAAAAAAACAAATTTTATTTTGTCCTAGAATTTTGGTTAGTAACTACGATTTTCGTCGACTATAAAAGAAAACCAATATTCAGATATTTTTTAATGTCGCAACTGTTGTTTGACAGTTCAAGATGCCAAGCGATCTTAGCGTTTTTTTTTCGGACCTCTATGTTTGGTTATTTTACCGTTATTTAGTGTCCCAGAGCAGTGTGACGATAATAACGTGTTCTGATTAGTAAAGTGATTTTGAAAGCTAAATATTATTAATCTAAAAATAACTGAAGTATATTAGAATGATAAGTTTTAGTATATTTAATATAAAACATTGTCATGTGAAGTCATAGGCGGAATGGATCTTTTTATTAAAAAAAAATAGTGTTCTGGTTCCGTAACGGTCAGCTTTTTTGAAAAATGCCCACTTTGTATTTTAAGCAAAATTTCCATACGTAAGTAGCAGATACTTGTGTCTAACCCTTAGCGAAATACAGGCGTACTGCTTCAATGAAGACTAACTAAATCTCACCACAGCCTAACTGCACCAGTTTACCCACAACAACAATCCAACAATAATTTAATCATAATTATGTAAGACGACAATACAATGGAGGTTCGATGCTGATGGCGTATTGATTATGTTCAGCGGATGTGTGTTGCATGATTTATTACGTCACAACATTGGATTCTGATTGTCAAATGGATTGAATCATTGGGGGGTAAGTGGGGGTGAAGCGGAGGGTGTGATCGATTTTTGTTTCGGTGACATAAGTACCTACCGTTTGCCAAATCCCGTTTCGTGCCATTTAATTGCCGGTGGCATACCATAAGTGAAAGCAAGTAATTTCTTGCTTCAATTTAATTTTATGCCACAGGCAAGAAACTTGCATCGTGTAAATGGGGTTTTATAGATATAAGCATTGTGCAGAAGTGAAGCGACTTGGATTTGGTAGTTGAAATTGTATAGCCAGCAAAGTTAGTAGCCGGGCACAGGGTTTAAATATCACTTTTCAATGTTGCTCCTAGGGCTACTACTGCAGATAAAATTTTCTAGTTTTAATAAAAAAATAAAGTAAATAAAAAGCTTTTATTGATTCCTTACAATTACAATACATACATTATTAATAAAAAATACATTTCAATTCAATTCTAATAAAACCATAAATTATTATTGTTTACTTAATACCTACTATTATATCACAGTTAATAGAGTAAATAGAAATTATTTAATTTTAAAATTCATTTCAATCTACATTTTAATAGAAATTAGTTTAAGTGTGAAGAAAAATGTCAGAAATAAATAATTGTAAAATCAAATAAATTAGATATTGAAATTAATTATTATTGTTAGTACATAAATTCATAATAGTTAGTAGTATTTTTTCATATTTTCGAACTCTTTAGTTATAAAGACATTAAAATATAGACTAGCCTTGTTGGTCTAGCGGTTGCAAGCGCTACTGGTGCAGCTGAGCATGAGCTCCTGGTTTCAATTCCCAGGTCGGGAATAGTGTTACTGGGTGTTTCCATCAGGAATATCTCAGTAGCACCCCAAAGTCTAGATTTGTGCCAGGTTTTTGGCAATACGCTCACCCCCTATTACACGGGACCCAACATGAGTGTACTATAAATACTCTCTGCCTAACCCTTCGGGAAAACTGGAGTTTATGTACAATATAGACAAGAACAATGAAATTTTAATCACCTTCCATCACTCTTGTCACACATTCACTCAAAACTCATCGGAAACAACACCGCCCCCCTTCACCCCCTCACCTGCTTACAATCCGATAATAACACAAGATTATTAGACATGAATTATAGTCGCAATTAGACGAGACAGCTAGGGAAACGGCTCGGTCGCGACAAAGCGCAGGACGCGACGGACAGTTGCTCACGTAAATCAATCAGCGCTTGAATGGAGCTTCCATTATGATAATGTTGTAAGAACTGTGTTTATGTAGTAATCGGTTAATCATATAATCATATAATCAGATTAGTGACGTCAGAGGAACAGACTCTAAAGTCAAGTTATTAATTTACTGCAGTAATCTGACATGTGCTAGCTGTCACGTTGTGTAACAAAATGGTCATATTTATTGTATTTATTGAAGTTATTGTATTTATTGTATCTATTATATTTATTGTATTTATTGTATTCTAGACTTATTTACACTTATACAAGGTGTTTTTTTTATATCCAATAACTCTGGGGTATGAATGAGACCATATAAAAGAATCAACTGGCATATGAATTATTTTTCATTTATCTTTTTTTTGTTTTCATTTTTCATACAAACTAATTCGGAAAAGTCACGATTATTAATAATAATATATAAATAATAATAAGTAATATTAATAAATAAATTTATTTTATTTTATTTTTTAATTTTATTAATGTAAAACACTCTTACGTGAAATATGACAACGTCGCATTTTCTTGGCTTTAAATATTAATGATTTATTTAAATGAAATTAATTGCTCGTATTTATCAATGAAACTTAGATACCGACACACATCGAGAGTCTAGTGTTAGTATTATGATATCTTCGAAACTATGCATTTTTGGACCGTATATTCTAGGACTTTTGTATTATTTTTTCTTATAGAATATAAGCCCAGAGTTATGAGATATAAAAAAAAACAAGTTGTATAAATCGATTAAACTAAACGATCACCATTACAATAAACATGACCATTTTATTACACAAAGTGAGATTACTCCGGTGAATTAATATTTCGACTTTATACTCAGATTTTTTATTTGCTGGACTAAAATTACATTTGGTGTCGACATAAAAATAACCTGGTAAATAATCTAGTTACCGAGTGATTCCCACCAAGGAACACTGAATCATTTTCTGCAATAGGACCTTCACTGTTGTCGTGCAGCTGTCTCTGTAAAATTAATTACTTATCGTGTTATTTAAAAAAACAGTCGTTCGCAGCTGTCATTTTGGTCTAGTAAATTAAAAATCTGTGTTTAAATGCTATTCAAAATCAAAATATTTTTATTTCACATAAACCTACATGGGCACTTATGAAACGTCAGAAGCTAGGTGCACGGTTCCAATTGGTCGTTTCCTATGGAGAAGACCCGGCAAGAAACTCCACGGTTACTCTTTTAAAAATAATTGGCTTTTACAATGTTTTCAAATTACAGTGTTAATAGGTATGGGAGGACAGTGTAGGCCTGTCGAGAAGTAATAGGTACTTAACAAAAAAAAAAAAGTCTACAAAATATTTAGTCTATTAAGCCTACAACGTTCTCACATTCACAAAATGCACAAGAATCTATGTAAAATATTAATAAAATAATAAAAATAAAAACCTATTTAAACCAAATGACATGTTTGCCATTACAACAAGTCTGACATCAAAATTGTAGGTATACTTGTATAATAATTTAAAGGAAGTACTTCATCTGTGTTTGTCCCAAATCAATAGGTTTTTTTTTTTGGATGGAAATCATCAAATAACTTCTCCCGCTCTGGGCGGAGCGGGAGGGTGTGTCAGACTCTTACTGACTAAAACCCACCCGTATTCCTTCTTGTTGCCTGTGTTGCCAGGGGCCTCGGTGACCCATTAGTACCTTCCCGCGACCCCGGCAGGCATCGGCCCTAGTGGAGCCCTAATTTTGTGCTGACGAGAGGGCGCGAAACATGCCTTTCCCTCAACCGTCCCGCCTCCTCCTTCGCGAGCATTACTTCTTTGCAGAAGGAGGTGACGGCTGCCCATGCCCTCTCGCTCCGTACCATGGCCTGAACCAGGGCCGGATGCGAGAGACCTCTGCCGCCGATCGCCTCCACGAGGACACGGCGGTGCTCTGCCCAAGCTGGGCAGACCTCCACCGTATGCTCCACCGTGTCCTCCGGGAAATCAATAGGTTTCAAACATTGTCTCTGGGATCACCGTCGTATTAAAATGTGGCAATGTGGATATTTCTAGTTTTCTAAACATTTTCCAAAAGATGTCCTTCGAGCATGAAAGCTAGACTGGGGTAATTAGAACTCTTAGTCTTGAGTTGGCGTGAACAATTTTTCGGTGGCTTTGAGACTTGGTCTGTTAATTACTATGCATACCGTGGTTTTTTTTAAGTCATAAGGAATATTATGAATTTGTGAGCTTATGAAAGTGAAACTTACAATTTGACATAGGTAATTATAAATCCACTAATCCACACTGTGCTCGCGTCGTGCCCACTCTCTCGCATAGAGAGGAGGCCTGTGTCCCAACAGTGAGAATATCCTAACTCAATAATTTATTAAGCTATGTATGCATATGCTAATTAGACAAATGCTAATTATGCATATGCTAATTACACATATGCTAATTATGCATATGCTAATTAGGCATATGCTAATTATGCATATGCTATTAAAAAAGCATGGGCAGTCATGGGACTGCCAACAACAATAAAAACTTATCGCTCAACGCGCCTAAAGAACTTTTCATTTTTATTTTTAAACATCGCTCAGTACTCGTACTTATCAAAGAAAGAAAGAAAGAAAAAGTATTTTTTGGGACTCGCACAGGAGATCACAAATTAAACTAAAAAACACTCATAGAAACATAAAAAGAAATAAAAAAACAACAAAATAAAGTACCCAAATTAAAATGAAAATAAAACAAAAAGTCTTGTACGAGGCCAAAAGGCCTCTCTCAAAATCTCAGCATAATATTGCGGTACTAAAAAAAATAAGTGTCGCAGCCCTGGTATTCCGATAGGGCCCAATTAAACTTTTCACGTGGTCAATTTAACTTCACTTATTACTACTAGAGCAAGTTGGCGCGGGCATGTCGGTGACGCGAACCTGTAAGTTTTGCTCCTACCAAAAATCGCTCAACGCGCCTAAAGAAGTTTTCACTTCAAAAATCGTCACTGCATATCATCTCATGGCTATTACCATGATATTACTTGTCATAATGTTTGTTTTCAAGAGGCCTACAACACCTAAAGCGCGGTCACTGTCGGACTGCATAGAAAAGAAAGAGAAACGCGATGACAGCGCCGGTAATTTATTGCAAAATATGAAGCAATTATCGATTTATAAAAAAGCTATAGATTGTATAAAAAATAAAACACTATTATGCTAATATGTTGCTTGTAGAATAATCTGACAAAAAATCAGAATGATTGCATCTATGTATATTAGTATGGTTTTTAATCGTTAAAAGAAATTTATAGAGGTACCTTCGTGATTTTTTTCTATCGCATGAAATTTGTTATATTATGTTTTCAACACACTATCTACTACCTAGCATATATCCTGAAGAATATCATATATTTTTCTGATTTTGTTTACTGCAGTGGATCATATACTTTAAGGCATTATAAAACTTATAAAATTTGCATTTAGGTCCTGTTGTCCCCTTAATGAGGATTACCGTTTCTGGGATTGTTATTCAAAGTATAATTACATTATTCTAGTCTATTTAGCTGTGCCTATGGGAGGTAGTGTGAGCACAGATCGCGACGCATAGTTATCTGGACAGCGACCACCACCGATATGTTTTGTAGTCTCGCAGGCGAGCACCGCCGCTGTGGACGCATGCCCACAGATATGAAACGTAATAGAGGCTACAGTTTTGAGAAATAATTATAAAAATTTGATTGGTATTTTTGCTTGGTAGGTATGTGTCGATGCATAGGGTAACTTTACAATATCCTTATAAAGACCTAAACACAATCACACACTCTCACACACCCACACTACACATCTACTAACAATCGTCTGGCATACTTAACCTAGATATTAATCAAAATAAATAAAACTATAAAATGTTGTATTATTTCTTACCACATTGTGTCAGCGCGCTTAGTACATAATTTATAAAATGAAAATATAAAGGATCCTGGTGTCCTGAAACACAAGCCACGAGCCTAGCTTAGACACCAGTCTCCCACAATATATACTTACCTGAATTGTGTACCATTGGTGCCGATTCCTTTGTTCGCAAACTAAACTAAATTTAAGTTCAGTGCATATTTTTCTTTCGATTTCATTAAGAAGGGGACAGAATATAAATTTTAGTTTAGTCCTGTCAAATTAATCAGCGCCTGTCACTACTCCATACAAGTTTAGACGTGATGAAAAATTTGCCTACTAAAATTACGTTCATTTACGTCAAGCGCTGATTAATTTGACAGGACTAAACTAAAATTGATCTTCTGTCCTTTTCTTAATGAAATAGAAAGTTAAAGATGCACTGAACTTAAATTTAGTTTAGTTTGTGAACAAGGGAATCGGCACCATTGTCGAATCTGACCAATGTAAAATAATGTATGTATATTGTGGTGAGAAATTGACTAAAGTTGAAAGTTGATAAAATTTGCGAGCAGGTGATATGTAAGGCAGACCAAGGTGAAATAGTTTATACGAGTAGCAGGGGAGCACATGGTATAAAATCATATGACACTGATATCGACCTTCTTTAAGAGTGTATGTTAAGCCCCCTGAAAAGTGGGAAAACCGTTCTCTTCTCTTGTTGAAGGGAGCATCCCAATCCGTACATTTGTTTTTGTCAGTTTTGACGTTGTGGGAAGAGAAATAGTGGCCTCAAAATTTCTAACGTGTATCGAGAATTCAATATTACGTAAACTATTAAAAAAAAAGAAACTGTTGTAATTTTCTTAAAAGTACATATCCTAATGTATCGATATAAGTTCAAACCAATATTTTCCAATTAATTTTCTAAATTCAAATTTCCCGAAAATTCGTACACTGTCCATTCGAACCTAAGGCTAGCTCCACACCCCACCATACCGTGTGGCTAGCCGAAATTTAGATGTCACAAGTGTAGCTCTTCTGGCTAATGTCCGACTACCGAGTTGTTTGTTACTGCCGTGTGGCGCGCAAGATGGAAGATACCAGCGAATTATACGCTCTTGTGTACGAGCCTAATGGGTTCGCTTTACTTTGTGATGTGCGCCACAATTTGCATGGATGGCAATTTGATTGATGGGTTCTGTTTTGGATTTAATTGCGTAGGAATTACTACCTTCCTAAATATGAAATGGGGTTCCTATGTTTCGTGGTTTCGAGAAATTGGTTATGTTTTGTTGAGTTTTGAAGAAAATAGCTATTGTTTCAGACCAATTCAAAAATGCTGAATACGATATTATGGTTTTTAAAATTAATGTGTACCAAAATCTTGCTTATATACTAGTAATAAATACCTTCTGTTGACCAAAAACTGGAACATAGCAGACAGACAATCGATAACAAATTCTTTGTCAACTTTTAGAATCTAAAATCATTCAAAAGTCTATAAAACTATTTGTAAGTACCTACCTATCTATTTCTGCAACTGTTCGAATCACAGAACACTCTATCCGTTAAGGTTTAACTAACTGCAGCCCACGGCTTCGCCCGCGCGGCTTTTTCTAAAATAAAGTAGCCTATTTACACCTTATAAGATCAGCTATCTGCCGGTGAAATTCCCGTCAAAATCGGTCCAGCCGTTTCGGAGATTAGCCGGAACAAACGGTCAGACAAAAGTTTTTTGTTATTTGTACTGTATAAATACTTTCATAATAACATGCATTTGATAAAAAGCTGCTATTTTGACATTATAAACAGGCACTTAAATTTTATTGATTTTTATAAAATACCAAACCAACATACACGAAAGCAAAAAATCATCAACACTAGATAATCAATCCGCAAACATAATAAGGCTGTACACACACCGAACGACAAAGCGCCACAAATGACGCGCGCTGCGATCAACAAGCCTCGCTTGTTATTCAATAACCGTCCCGGGCGATATCAATTTATCACAGGTTCAATGAAGGCGAAACTATATTTCATAGCTGTTCTGCCTGACATTGAATCTCCGATGTTATCTGCGAATAGATTATGAAATTTTATCCAACATTGAAAAACCAACCCTAAGCATTACTTTCAAAGTTCAATTTTCATTGTAATTGGTAGTGGAGATAGGTCGTTTTGTGGGATGGCGAAGGTTGCATATTGACGTCATCCAAAAGGGAGTAGGCAGTCGAATGCAAAACGGTTGAACCATGGATTTGGCATATGTTATAGGGTGGTAACTATTGTCTGACATACGGTTCAGTTAATATTCAGTAACTGTTTAATATAATATTTTAACCTAAAGCTGATTGATGGAAAAATGGAGTGGTGTTTTTAACTTGATTGCCTAAAACCTACCGTATATACTGAGGATAGCCGGTAGCTAGCATTTCAAATACCGAATTCGAGAATTAATGGCCTCCGGTATTAAATTAATTTATTAGGAATGCATTATATGCCTCAATAACTTATTCGGCTTTTTTTGTTTATAGTTTACTAGCTATTGCCCGCGACTTCGTCTGCGATACAAGTTGAAAAGTAGCCTATGTCCTTCTCATCAGGTCATGGTCTACCCATGTGCCAAATTTCATCCAAATCCATTCAATCGTTTTAGCGTGAAAGTGTAACAAACAAACAAAATCACTTTCGCATTTATAATAATGCGAAAATGATTTTTTTTCTTACCTGTTGGATCAATCCGGCAAACGTTTAGATGCCTTTTAAACACATTTTCGTAAATTCTGACCACCATGCATTCGTTTACCTTCGGCTATATCAACAAAAAGTAATGCCACCCCACCGAAACAAATCGTCTGTGTGTCGCACACCTAATCTATATGTCTTAGCTGATTCGGGCGGCTGTATTTCATATCGAAACTAGTGAGCATGTTACTAATTGCCGTCCGCGTGCGTATTGCGACAATTCCATTTGTCTGTCTGTCTGTACGAACCCTTTGATTGAGCCCGTGTTATTGGTACATTTGTACTGAATTCGGGATTATGGCAGATTATTGTTTGAGTGTAAGCTGTGAATGTAAATAATATGTGATTTGAGGCGTTTATGGTGACAGTGATAGATGTTCTGATGTGCTATTATTATGATAAGAGATGTGTGGGTAATAGAGAGGGAAGAAGGAAGAGTCGGAGACAAAAAAAAAAACGTTGTATTAGGTCGATCTGCCATACATACATCAAGTGGATTCATAAATATTAACTCTCCCTAGTGTATACCATACAAGGTGTCGTTTTGCATCCTCGTCTAATTCAAGGAGGTAACTATGCTAATGATCCTCGACAACAAATCTATAATAAAAAAATAAGTCTCTTTTTCTTCTAATTTTCGGAAGACGGCAAGTGTGGGACAAGCGTGTTAAAACGCGGCCCATGCGCGACTGTAGCTGCCCTTTTACACACACACTACCGCATATGCTACGGGGTGATTCTGTTTTGTGAAAGTGGGATATTCTAAAATACTGTCAACCTAAATAACTAAAAAAACAAGTATGTATTAATTATTGAGCAGGTATCGTAATTTTGTTTGATTATATATGTCTTTGATAGCGGCCTCCTGAAATTTGACGAGGAATCAATACGACACCTTGTATATGAAACTGTAATGTTCATAAAATCAAAACATATTTGAATTTTGCACTAGGGCCAGACACAAAGTCAAGCTGCGCACCGTGGGCCCACGTGTCTTTAATAATCTTCCACCTTTTCTCAGAAAAGTGAGCGATATAAATACCTTAAAAAAAAAACTACATGAATTATTGATAAGTAAATGGTATTACTCTATAAGAGAATTCCTAAACGACAATACATTCAATCATACTATTTTGTAACATAACTAATTTGTAATTTGACATAAATATTATACTAGTTTAATCTTAATGTTTTCATGACAATTTGATGTATTGTATTTTAACTATCTATGTACCGAACTTATAATAAGAGTTTTGTATGCTTCAATGGCGGGACATAGCAGACCTACCTGTAACTAATACAACATCTTATGAAGCTATGATCCACAATAAATTATTTGAATTTAAATTTAAAAAAAGCTGAGGAGTAGGTGATTGTCGATGTGTTAGGTACATAGGAATGAGGAGTATGACATGTACCTAACAAGAAAAGTGTGAAGTAGGAATATGGAGGGCACTAAGAAAAGAGGCAGACCAAAGAAAAGTTGGATGGATTGTTTGAAAGTTGATATAGCTAGGGAGAAAGTGAACACTGAGATAACGGCTAATAGAGTAAAGGAACCCAAATCAAGTACCCCAAATACATTGGGAGAGGTGTATTTAATACTAGGCAGTATTTGAGAGGTGGGTATAAGAACAGTGATGGCCAGTGGTAACAGCCCCAATTTACAAAGTTACCCTGACAGGCGCTTTACTTTGCGTAAATTATTTCATCACCAATGCTTTCAAAACGGTAAAGGAAAACATCGTGAAGAAACCGGCATGTTCTAGAACCGAAAATTCAAAGATATGTGACATCCGCGCCCCAGGCGGGCCCAGTGCGGGTTGGTACCCGCACTGGGCCCGCGTGGTGGATTAAGGCCCACTCCCTCTCACAGAGAGGAGGCCTGTGTCCCAGCAGTGGGAACATTATAGGCTGATTATGATGATGATATGAGAGGAAATTTTAAACTAACTTTAGTTAAACAAAATCGGAGGTGGACGGGGGAGTAGGTGATTGTCCATGTGATGTGAAGAAATGAGGAGCATCTGATAAGAAAAGTGGAAAAAATGGATATGTGTGGTTAAACTGAGGCAGGACAAATATATGATGGATGGATTGTGTGAAAGATGTATGGTTGGGATGAAAGTGAACACTGAGATGACGGCTAATATGAAATAAAGAAAATACATACATATATTTAGCACATACTAAAAGGCACACAATATAATATACAGCAGCTAAAACTAAAATATAAACATTAAATAAAAAGTATAAAGTACGATGTAAGAAATTAGCAGGAATGTGTGCCTCACAGCTGCGCCAAAAAGGCCCAGTTCAGCAAAAATGCCAGGCAACTAATGCCTGACGCTGCTTTTCAACTGGACCTGAAGTGTGAAGTGACGGATGTAAATATAAATCAGTTTTATACTGCAACGTGTGTTTGGATACTTAAATAAAATAAACTTGTATCTGATAAAAATAACAACGAATATGTACATAAATAGTGTGTTTTTAAATAAAATTGATAACAAAACAAAAAAGGACTGATAAATAAATGACTGATATATAATTAATACGGATGTGTGGGAGAAACATTTGTAGTGTGCTGACCCTAAATAAATTGAGATAAGGGCAGGAAAATGAGATGGCTACTAGACAGTGATATTGTGAAACTAAGCACAAATAGTCAAGAGTATAAGCGGCGTTCGCTTGTCCGTTATTAACATTACTATAAACAAACTACAATCACCAATTTGTTTGTAAAGCAAAATGGTTACGGCAATTTGCCTTTTGACTTTGTCTGTCTTCCTTTACATTTGTATCTGTAATTTTTATGGTGTACATAATAAAGAGTATTCTACTCTATTCTATTCTTTTTAGGGTTTCGTACCTCAAAAGGTAAAAACGGAACCCTTCTAGGATCACTCTCGTCTGTCTGTCCTTTTGTCACAGCGGATTTTCTGCTAATCTACTGGGCCGATTAAGTTGAAATTTGGTATACAAATGAATTTCCGTAACCCAAACACGGACGTGTAACGTAAATAAATGAATTTTGAATATGGGGGTCACCTTTGGGGTGAAAATTTAGAAAAAATTAAAAAGGTTTGCAAACTGTACCGTATGACACATTAAACGAAGGGCTTACTGTGAGGGACTCCAATAATTTATTTTTATAACTTTTAAATTAATAGTTTTAAAGTTATTTAAGAAAATAGATGAAAATTGACCATTCCTCCCCATACCTCCGAAAACAATGAAACTTTAAAAAAAATACAGAAAATAGTTCTATACTAACAAATTACAGGAAAACCTGTAAGAAATCTATGGTCTTAAAATAAAATGGTAAATCAGTGAATATCGTGTGTGCAATTGTGCATTTGCAGTCGGAATGTATGAGATAGCATGTTTTTCAACTACAATGTTAAGTTTGTTCTTGGGATGAATTGACAAATAAAGGATAAATGATTTTATTTCTGTAAGTAGGTTTGTACAAACACTTTTACACGTCAATAATATTTTTCGAAACTAGATGAGGTTGGCGTTTCCTACCTTACTACTCTGAGAAGAAAGGCCGAAAAAAACTCAAAAGTCTCTTTAAAAGTCCAGACATAATCTTGGTCAGATCATGTGAAGACCATGTAGATTGGTGTCTGAATTGGTATTTTGATGAAAGAACCACACAGATTGAGTGGACCTGTCCAGTCAGTGCACGCATTTGTCAGTAGTTGTGCAGCTCAACTCAGAACTTAAGGAGCTCAACGATACGAACAATACCAAAGAAAGGACATTTGGCCAGGCCGCAAAAAATACTCCCAACTGCCAGACCATGTTAAAAACTAACTGAAAATGAAACAAATATAAACAATGATCCACATCGTCTCCACATTTAAAATAATTAAAATAATAATAATACTTCACAAAGTAGATATTCATGTAATTGCATCAATAAAATTCATCAATGTCAATGTGTAGATATATAACAACCCGGACATAATCTTGGTCAGATCATTTGAGGACCAAAATCAAAATCAAATCAAAAGTCATTTATTCAAACTAGGCTTTTTTTTTTTTTTTAGGGTGGGAAATCATCAAATAACTTCTCCCGCTCTGGGCGGAGCGGGAGGGTGTGTCAGACTCTTACTGACTAAAACCCACCCGTATTCCTTCTTGTTGCCTGTGTTGCGGGGGCCTCGGTGACCCATAAGTACCTTCCCGCGACCCCGGCAGGCATCGGCCCTAGTGGACCCCTACTATGTGCTGACGACATCTCTTTGAGGCGCGCGTGGAATACAACGCGCCGTCGACCCGGGCCTGGTCCTTACCGGACGGTGAGCTACCCATTGCTCACCGTCCGCAAGCCCGCGCCTACGGTGGCCGGAAATCCGCCCGGGATTCCCGACGCCCTGGGCGTCTCCTGCGGCGGCTAGGGGCGAGAGGGCGCGAAACTTGCCTTTCCCTCAACCGTCCCGCCTCCTCCTTCGCGAGCATTACTGCTTCGCAGAAGGAGGTGACGGCTGCCCATGCCCTCTCGCTCCGTACCATGGCCTGAACCAGGGCTGGACGCGAGAGGTCTCTGCCGCCGATCGCCTCCACGAGGACACGGCGGTGCTCTGCCCAAGCCGGGCAGACCTCCACCGTATGCTCCACCGTGTCCTCCGGGCGATCCACACAGTGGTGACACCCGGACGTTTCCTCACGCCTTATCCGACACAGGAACCTCCCGAAGCTGCCATGTCCGGTGAGGACCTGCGTCACGCGGAAGGTGAGGACGCCGTGGCGCCTCTCCAGCCACTCCTCAAAGAGGGGACTTATCGCCGCAATGGTGGCGTGCCCAATTCAAACTAGGCTGAGGATCATCACTTTTCGAACGTGAAAATTACATAAGACAGTCCCCCAAAACGCCCACCCTTCGCCACTTCCTAGTGCTTTAGCTGGGAAGAAGAAGTGGCCAACAAACTCCCCAGCAGCACAGCTGTCTGTTCAGTTAGAAAAAATAAATAGACCATGTAGGTTGGTGTCTGAAATGGTATTTTGAGGAAAGAAATCTGTGTGAGATTTGAGTGGGCCTGAATTCATCCCAACTACGCAACCCTTCATTGTGCGTGGTCCAACACACACTTGGCCGGTTTTCCTGTTCTTTTGTCATCATTCGGGCTTCGAGTTTGCTATTTTAACAATTATTTGAATATTTATCTTAGGCTTAGTAACATACGGTTTTTTTATATTAAAGCTGCCTCAAACGTCTCATCATTTGGCGAAATGCTTCTGATATTCCATTACATCAATCACCCATTTCAATTTCCCACTTTTATAGATTCATACAAAAAGGAATGTTTAATCTAACCCTCCGATGCCATCAAACGCCACAAATTAACAATTCCAACTTTCAATATACGTCATAACCCTAAAAAGCGGTGGCGGGCAAAAACGACCAACTTAATAGGATTGACAAGATTCCCGACGACCAATAAAAGATGGGGGCCGATCCCATAAAACTATAAGGAGGAAATATGTCTAGAGGATATTTTCTGAGCTATAACCGTGACCATTGGAACCCCGAATGTCATACCAATGAATTCATGTCCCGCAATTTTTTTGCACGGTTTATCGCGTTTCTTTATTACGGTCGGTCGTTTTTGGCTTGTTGGGTATGTATTTTTATGGCCAGCAGTCGAGGGGTTAGCCAGCTTCACCGCCAATTTGTTTATAGCACACATATTGGTTTCAGTGATCGCATTGTTCTGTTTTATTTTTTAATAATGCTGTAATAGGTTCGTGTTACGATTATTTCTATTTTATTTCTAGCTGTTAAAGTGTGGATATTGGGGACAGATTCCTTTAGCCATATTATATTAAGTTTTTTCTTTTTTATGTACGATTGTGTTGACATGAAGTATCAATTCAGGGTCTACGTACGTATTTTTTTCAATATTCATAACTAGGGTACTTCCCGATTGGTCAGATTATAGTTTTAATGGATCTCAGAAAAACACCAACGTAAATTTAACGTAAAATTCGAAAAAGAAATAAAACTCAAACCATTAATAAATCTGTTCACTTTTAAATTGAGGTACCTACCTCACAAACATTCGTATACCACTATTTGCTTGTTTGTAAACAACAGTGATCAAATACGTATTATTGGAGCTAACTCAAAAACTACCCAAGCAAATTTAATAAAATTTATATGGGACCACCGCTCGAGCTTACTCTACCAAATACAAAAAAAAAACAAAATCGGTCCATATTGTAAATACACGGTGATTTTTAATTCACTGTTATTCTTTAAGGACGTGAAGGTACACATCATTATGAGCAACTTTCAGTATGAGACCAATTCTGAAATATCGAAAAAAATATCATGTTTTTTATTTTTTGCTATTTCGCAGTTGGTTCCATAATTAAAGTTGTATATAATCATGAGCACTTTCACCTCCTGAAAGGTTAACAGTGAATTAATAATCACCGTGTATATTGAAGAACATTACATTGAAAAAACTACAAACAGACGAGCATAGAACCTCCTCCTTTTCTGAAGGCGGTTAAAAACCCATCCTGAACCAATCAAACGTCAATTGAAATGCATCCTCCAATATCAGAGAAATATCATAATTATGACACTCCAGGACCAGGGCGACATCAAACACTCGAAATAATAAGACAAAGCATTGAATACAAAGGGTCGTATTAAAAACACGAGTATTGTGGTCCCCCCAATATGGAGGGCTTTCGACTCGATCTCGGGAAGACATCCATTAGGTATTATTGAAAATGTTAATATCAAAAATTGCGGAGAGATTTTTTGCGTTACGACACGACTCAGATAAAGATAAATTATTACTTTATTCTGCCCTTTTAAAGACTGTTAAAACAGGGTTTCCTGAAACTGCGGTGCCCGCCACATAGCGTCCGCGTCGAGTGACGACACTGAAACGTTAGTTGTGAAAGTCTGTTATAGAGAGCGTTTCTTGACAACGTAAAGTCAAACCCGTAAAGTCATCATTTTCATGACAGCCGTCACTGCATGGCAGCTGTCAAAAGTGTCAATTCATAGCATCGGGTGAAATGACAGATCACTTCACCTACGTTTTTACGGTGAGATTGTTACAGAATAGACCGGTTACTCTTGATTGAAAAATAACGCAAAAAAAACAAATGGATTCCATTAAATAGCTGAAACACATAATCGGTCTCGCAATCAATCAAAGGTTATGGTCGGTCATGTAATGCGGTGAAGTGAGGCAAATATGAGGAAAATTTTGTGTATTTATTTATTTATTTATAATAAGCACACCAACAGCACTGTCACTTACATTTCAAACAAACTAACATCTAAAATAGGCATTTCAGTAACCGTGCAAATAATAGGTATGCATTATATACGCATACGTATGAAAAAATTAGAGACAGTAAGGAAAAATAAAAAGTGTGTCCAGTAAACCTGAATCCAGAACACTACAAAAAACTAAACAATTACAGCTATATAGGCGTACAATGTTCGCACTGTTTATATAGGGAATGTCTGTATGAAACGAAACTCATAGAGAAAACTTCGATAGGGTAAACCGTCAAGTTGGACCTTTCATTATATAACCATGCCTTATGTCTTAGGGGGCTATTAAAGGTGGTGTTCAAGGTGGATGTAGGTAATTGAAAAATGCGATGTCGCTTGCTGCGTTGGCTAGTCCTAAAGTTAAAATAGTTTATCAATTGCGCATCTATGGAACCTTTAATAATTTTGTGAAGAATCAGTAAGTCAGAAGTGATCCGTCTTTCTTTTAAGCTAATCATCTTATAGTGTTTTAATCTATCATTGTAATCAGGTGTAGCTTTTCGGATCCCATTCTTCACACATAGATACTTAACAAAACGTAGTATGAATGTGGATAGCTATAAAAGTAGGGGAAGACCAAAGAAACGATGGATGGACTGTGTGAAAGATGATATGGCTAGAAAGGGGGTGACTACTGATATGACAACTAATAGAGAAGTATGGAAGAAGAAGACGAGTTGCGCCGACCCCAAATAAATTGGTATAAAGGGCAAGATACGGTCTCATCGCAATCAACGGTTTTAGACATACGACATTGCTACGACAATGTCACGACTGGAATCGTGTCCACTAAAACTGGTCGGAAACATTTCAAGGAATATCATTTGGTATCGCGAGTGAGCCACTTCTGTTTTATAGCCTTCTCTATATTGTGCGATTTGAATGTTACATTCTTGATACTTAGATCGATATCTGCTTGAATGTTTTGCTATTTTCTACTCGTCTTGTATTGAATGACTTTTGACTTTTGAATGATACCTACGTATGGATATGGATATCCTTGACTGTAGGCATGTGGAAAATGGTTATAGTATCCCATCGATCACTAATAAAGAATTAGTGATCGATGTAGTATCCGATGTAAATGGCAGCGACCAAAATGACGCGTAAAAACACAAGAAACGAAGACTTCACGTGTTTGTCCTTGTAATAACCAAAAGCGATCGTCGCGCTTTATATGAATATGATATAGCTATTCGCGCGATCAATCAGGTCGCGTTGGTATGTCAAAATTCATACAAAAGATGGCATCGATCGCTTACGCGATGATTGCTTTTTCGGTTAGTACGCGGGTATAAAGTCCTAAAGTGATCAAAGTTATCGTAAAGTGATTGTTTCTCTCAATGTACTTTTGTGTTCAAATAGTTTACATAGACAATTCGGTTTAACATTGAAAGAAATGCTTATTGACTTCTAACCAATGAAAAGTACTAATGCAACTGTATGTATACAGTTGCATTTTACAAAAATGCAGCCATAGCGACCTCTCCGCTGCCACCAATGATGCCGTGGAAGTGATGAAGTATTGGGGAAACAAAATTGAATACATTGTCGTGCCATCGACACTACAAAGAAGAAAAAGTACACGGTTGATGTCTCACAATTAATTATTATGTGTCCTGCATAATAAGTGCCAGAAGTTGATTGCTCAGTATGACCGAAAAACTTACATAATCAGCCTATAATGTTCCCACTGCTGGGACACAGGCCTCCTCTCTTTTCGAGAGGCAGTGGGCCGTAATCCACCACGCGGGCCCAGTGCGGGTTGGCAGATGTCACATGTCTTCGAATTTTTGGTTCTAGGACATTCCGGTTTCCTCACGATGTTTTCACTCACAGTTTTGAGAGCAGTGGTGATGAAATTATTTACACAAAGTAAAGCGCCTGCCTGGGTTCGAACCCACGACCTACTACTCGTAAGTCGCGGCCGTTACCACTCGGCCACCACTGCTCCGAAAACTTACCTTTTAATATTCATTATTCAGCCAAGTTCTTACTTACACACTGATTCATTGACAACCGCATCAAAACACTTAATAATATATCGTATGGCTCTTAAGAATTCACACAGAAAACATCTGTCAAAGATTTTTTCTACAAATCTTAATCCACGCTCATCAAAGATCGGAAAAAAGTCGAATGTATAAGATTTTGTTATATTTTGTTGTAAAATTATAAAGCGTAACGTATCCAGCTGAGTATGTATCGAGTTTGATTGTGAAGCATGTGAGATGAATTAGGGTTCCGTAGTAAATAAATAAATAGATAAGAAAGAAATAAAGAAAGAAAGAAAAACCTAAACTTTCCTAGCTTTAAATTACATTATATTAATTGGTCAAAGACAGCTAATGAGACACAATTGATTTTCTATTGTTTGACTCCGAATCGGAATCTCGCGGGGTCTTAACAGATTAAAAGATAAATAGACAGTAGTAGGGCAACTAGCTTCATATTTCTAACTGACCGAATCCTTGAAAATTCAAAAGTGTCTGTAAATGGTTTAGTTGAAATAAATGCTTTGAGTTTGAGTTGAGTTTAAGTTTGTAGATATTTTCAGTTTTCGTTTTATCTTTCACAAAACATCACAACACTCCAGTATTCCCCGAAGGGTTAGGCCAGTACACTTACATTTCACCAGTTATGTTTAAGTCCCATGTAATAGGGGCGAGCTTATTGCTAACAACCGGGCCGGGCAAATCCAGACTCCAGTCTGCTACTAAGAAATTGCCACAAAATAGTGCTCGTCGTATCAAATAAATCGTTTTTTTTTCTATTGTAGCCCACTCGATAATCTTGATCCATTGAGTATCATTGAAGAGGTTATTCGCTAACCAGTGTTCCGTAAATACTTGAAATAATCAGATTGATACAGGTAGGAAATGACATTCACATCACATCACTCCAGTATTCCCCGAAGGGTCGGGCCAGTACACCCACATTTCGCCAGTTATGTTTAAGTCACATGTGATAGGGGGCGAGCCTATTGCCAACAACCGGGCACAAATCCAAACTCCGGGCTGCTACTGAGAAATTCCTGATGGACAAACCCAATAAAATATTGCCCGTCCTGGGCATAAATATTTCGTTTCCGTTTTAAATTTCCTTGTACAAAATATTTTGGAAGCCAAGCCTTGAGCTGTAGGAAAAGTCGATTCGATTCAATGCGTCTTTACTTGACCCAATCTTTTTAATCTTTTATACCTAATGATTTTTCCCTAAAATTCTAGGTTTAAATTGCAACTTTGCAAGTTAGTAGGTAAATTATAATAATAAATGATTGTATTTCTGTAAGTAGGTTTTTACAAACACTTTTACATGTCAAACATATTTTTTTAAACTAGATAAGGTCAGCGTTTCCTATCTGACTACTCTGAGAAGAAAAGCCGAAACAAACTCAGAGGTCACAGTCTCTTTTAAAGTCCAGACATAATCTTGGTCAGATCATGTGAAGACCATGTCGATCGGTATGAAATGGTCTTTTGATGAAAGAACCACACAGATTGAGTGGACCTGTTCACTGTGGTACCTACTTAAATAAGTTTTATGCCAGAAGAAACTTAAAGATCAATTAATTAAACAAAAATATGGACCAGTGCAGATAACCCTTATTGTATAACTGGCTATGATAAACTAATTTTGTACAACTTCAGTAAAGTAACTTAGTTTAGTTAACACCAGTGCTTCAGATACTTGACTTAAGCCATAGGGCGAGGGAGTAAGTAACTAGGTATTTACCTCAGAATAATCGCTTTGTGTCCAAATATGAACCCTAAATGAACACACACATTTTATTAAATTACCAATAAAATCAATCAACAAACGTACGGAACTTTCAACACCAAAAAAACAACAGAACACCCCGATACATTTTTAAAAAGAATATAAAAAACTACCTTTCGCGATTCGACCTGTGTTTAACCGCTGTCAAGGGTTGTCAATCATACCGCTTCGGCCCCGCCCGCCGACTCGCGTTTGACAGCCCTAGCCTGATATTATTTTACTTGTTTTTGATTTTGTTTCGTCTGTTAGTTGTTATTGTTTCTTGTTAATTAGGGCTTTATTATTTATTTTTATTAATAAAACATTAATTTTCCAAAAAAATAAACTATTGTGATCTATTTTTTGATATGGAAGCAATGGAGGTGACGACATTCTGCCAAAGTCACGACAAAAAAAGAAACGATTAAACTGTAGACAACGTAAAAAATCTTTGATTCAATACAGATCAAGTCAATGTACTTGGATCAAAACAAGTAAGTTCTATGAGTTACTAAGCTACAATATTTTGCGAATTACTGTAACCTCTGTTTAAGATGAAGATAAAATAAAATAAAATAGTAGGTAACTCTTGGCAGGATTGGCAAAGCAAAAACCTTCAGTAACCGAGTTTGGCTTGGCAATCTTTTTCTATCTACTCTGAACATTATAGTAATATCTATGACTATAATATTAGCTGATAAAATTAATGAAGTTCCTGATTCCAAAACATTTTTAGATGATATTTCAATAATTCCTTGCCACAATAATCACAATTAAAAAAATAAAATATCACTCTCAAAATATTCAACCACACTGCAGCATTGACATGAAACTGACAGCTGACAGATGGACAGACAAACCGATATTTATATACGTAGCATCACTTATTATTAAATCATCAATCAGAATTAAGTCCAGCTCGGAATCCATGTTTAATTACCGGTTACAGGTTATTGATTAATTTCCATCATATGTTATGGATCTTGGGGCTACTTTTTACAATACGACTATAAAAAAGTAAGTATGGTTTCGTGTTTTTAACTGGTTCATTTATTAGAGTTATTTCTTTAAGGATAACGTTAGCACAGTCATTGGGAGAAAAGAATATTGACAACTGAATATGCAGTGTTGCCAGGCGATTAAATTAGGATAAGTATTAAGTTCAATTATTTATATTGCAAAGAAAAACAGCGACCAAGTGCGAGTCGTACTCGCACACGACGGGTTCCGTACCGTATTAAGATGGAGCAAAAAAACGCCGCAAAAAAAACACATTTAATTTACCTTATAGTACATACATCATACATAATCAGCCTATAATGTTCCCACTGCTGGGACACAGGCCTCCTCTCTGTGAGAAGGAGTGGGCCGTAATCCACCACGTGGGTCCAGTGCGGGTTGATAGATGTCACATGTCTTCGAATTTTTGGTTCTAGGACATGCCGGTTTCCTCACGATGTTTTCCTTCACCGTTTTGAGAGCAGTGGTGATAAAATAATTTTCACAAAGTAAAGCGCCTGTCTGGGTTCGAACTTACGACCTACAACACGTTAGTCGCGGCCGTTACCACTGGGCCACCACTGCTCTACATTACCTATATTATTTGTTGTTATAGCGATCATGGTAGTACACACTCTGTGAACATTTCAAGTAGCGTGCTGGCGTGAGCACCCTACCGGGGTGCGGAACCCTAAAAAGAAAAATAGTGTGCACAAATAAAACGCACATTTTAAAATAAACATAATATACACACAATAACACTTAGTAGCCAAAAGTAATCGAGACATAAAGAAACGACAAATGAAAAACAATTTATCTTTTGTAATAAAGTTCACAGTGGTAAACACCACAAATTAATCTAAAAATCCACTTATTCTAATATTTTAAGGTGTAGTTTGGCAGTAAATCACGACTAATAACCTGAACCTTAATTACTTCAGTTAAGTTTAGTTGACAACCCAAAACACAAAAAATAGCAGATACATCCAACAGATTTCATCTACCACAAAAAAGTGCTCGACGTATCAAATAAATCGATTTCTCAAGCACGGTTTTTGCACAACACTATTGTGGCCCACTCGATAATCTTGATCCATTGAGTATCATTGAAGAGGGTTATTCGCTAACCATTGTTCCGTAAATACGTGAAATAATCGGATTGGTACAGGTAGTGACATTCATTGAAAATACCGCAAGCGTTTTTTTGTTCCACGCTTTTTTTGGATTGTTTTTGTCATATTTTACTGAACGTGTTACGTGGGTTAAAAGGTAAAAAAAAGTTGTTTTTGAAGTATACCGAGTTTTGTGCGGTGTTTTCCTATTGATATACACACATCAAAAGCGTCTAGGGATCAAGGTATTTTTTAAATATTATGTTTTATTGTCGTATTAAAATTAAACAATAATGTCTATTTAGATTGATTTAATAAAATGTTTTCGTATGTTTAGATCGACGAAGTACTCTCTGCTTTTGCATTAATAAAGACTTTTCACGATTTTGGCTCATGCTGGATTTTCTGGATCCTGAATTTAACATGTGATAAAAACACAAAAATTAAAGTTTTTAAAGGTTTTTATTGCGTAAAATAAACAATTAGTAGTCTATATTTCGCCGTTCCGTGTGGTGCCGGACGTAAAGACTAGCACCATCCCATTTCCTCCCGTGGGTGGCGTAAAAGGCGACTAAGGGACTAGACTACTAGAGAATGGGCAGCAGCGTTCTCTATGCATTTTAACACCATACTGCGATCGCCAACCCGCCTGCCAAGCGTGGCGATTATGGCAAACCCCCTCCTATTGGGGGAGGCCTATGTCCAGCAGTGGACGTCTCTCGGCTGGAACGACGAACGACGACGACGATTTCGCCGTTATCACGTATAACACAATTGCAGCGATTGCCGTACTCAATATGAGTTCATCCAAATCACGTTGCGGAATGGCCGCCCACGTCCGTTGGAATAGGTAAAAAAGATTTTCTGGTGTGTGTACGGCATCCATATTTAGCAGAGCTCTTCTTTGAAGTATATTACATACGTGCTGAACGGGATTCAAGTCTGGCAATTGAGCAGGCCTTGGTAGGACGTTGATATTAGCTGCTGCAAGTGTATTTGCAACGACTTTGGCAGTGTGTGGACATGCATTATCACGCATAAGCAGAAATGAAAAGCACCAAATTAGATCTATGCGGAATGACAACATCTGATACAATTATTTCAGCGTAAATCTGTGCATGGATATTATTGCCTATGATCCAAATCAGTTCGGTTCTTCCGCCGATCGAAATACCCGCCCATATTATGATCGTTCCACCACTGTATGCATGAACTTCCTGGCGTAATTTTAAACTTTCTTGGCATCCAGGGGTCCTCCAATACCGTGTACGTCTAATATCTGGCCTCATACCAAAGCGAGATTTGTCAGAAAAACATACAAAACGCCACTCTTCTTCTGTCCAATTTCTGTGTTCACGAGCCCATTGATTTGGTAGTTTATTAACATCCCTGAAGAGCTATGAAGCCTCGTAACCAACATCATCACGGTCATTGCACGATTTCGTCGAGCAGTAATTTGTATGTAACGACCTTGTCTGCGTATGATGACGTGAGGTCGCCTGCATGTCGCTCTGCCATGCTGCCAGTTATGCGGTAACGTTTCCAAAGTCGACTTATAATAGTCTGCGTAATGCCCACAGCAATTGCCACAGCACGTTGCCGAGAACCAGCTTCCAACATTTCTAAGGCTCTGATTATTTCTGCCGAAGACTTAATTTGAGCTGAGAAGAAATGATCAGCATTACAGCGTACAGTTCACCACACGTCATTGGTAACACTTTGACCTTGAGCTGGCCTGGCGTAGTACGGAGTTTCAATAGAATCAGAGGCCAGCTTATATTGGTTTTGTTACCACTATCGTGCAGCCTACTGTAGGAACTCTTCCTTGGGTGTTGTACTCAGAGTTACCACTTGTACGTGGAGCTGATGAGGCAAAAAATATGTGTCAGTAAATAAAGCAAGGACTCCAAGTCTGTGGATTCATTGTGCAGGTGTGATTTTAGTCGGTAAGAGTCCGGCTGCGCAGACTGGCTCGTGTGGGAAGCAGTCTAGGCGGGGGTTGTCGAATACTGCCAAAAAAATAACTATTCCTTGGTTGATTGACTGGAATTGACTCGAGCTTGTAACTTGCTCAACTTGGGATCTTCATGAGATGGGACGCGCTGTGAAGAGTAGTGTGTGGTCATAAACAAGGAACGTTTGATAGGGAATACCATACATGGGCTACAAATATAATGGAACTATAGTAAAAACTAGTTCTTGGATTCCTGACACTAAATTTTTTGCGCCAAATCTTAAGAAGAAGATGCCAAAATTAACTATGGATCATTAAATTACATTCTATGTATGTACCTAACCGTGGAACTCATGGCTAAGTAATAACAGCCGCACGGGTCGATCCATCAAGGTTAAGTTACGCTTGCCGGGGTTGGACCGTGCATGGGTGACCATCTTTACATATCGAGACTCCTCCGTATCTCGGAAATCACGTTAAGCCGTTGGTCCCAGCTGTCATTCGTGGATATTTGACAGTCGTTACGAGTCGTCAGAAGCCCGAAAGTCTGACAACCAGTTTTAACAAGGGGTATCTTATTACCCAGTTACTGGATTGTGGAGATCAGATAGACAGTTGCTATGTAAAATACTGGTATTCAGCTGCATCCGGGCAGACTGGAAGCCGACTCTAATATAGTTGGGAAAAGCCTAGGCAGATTGATTTGTATGCACCTAACCACATCGCCATATTTTTATTTTTCAGGTGGTCAAGTGGGTAGCTATAGTTCCAATCTCGTAAAATGTGAAGTGAAGGCTACCTCCACAAAGCAGCAGGTGCAGATGTGGAGCTGTGACGCATACCATACTATGTCTTAAACTCTCAACGTGTCTTCTGTGCCTAAAAACCTGCAATCAAAGTGACCTCTGCGCTGCCACCGACGACGCCGTGGATTTCACGAAGATAACCAAAAAAATTTGGAAAATTGTCGTACCATCGACATAAAAAGAAGAGGTGTTGTTAATTTAAATGTTATTAGTAATGCCAACGAATAAATATCAATATTTCACATGGAACAAGTGAACGACAGGCGTTTACCCAAATCTCCATAAACCAGGAGAATGTTTTCCTAGTCGATACGAGCATTGAGTATTCAATGAATATCGTTGGCCACATGTAAAACAATCTTCCATATTGGCCGTAAGTTATTCAAAGCTGTACCAGTTTCAACTTTCTTGTGTTTTATTTGCTCATCGAGTTGCGATACTGTTTGTATGGGGTAAGTTATAAGAGCGTCGAGCATCACTCTTGGCAGACACACATACAATACTCCTTGTATTGTATGTGTGTCTGCCAAGAGTGTTGCTTACAGTTCATCTGGTACAAGTGTATAACGAGATAACCAAAACAATACCTAAGTATACGTGTAAGATTACATAGCACATTTATTTAGTGCGCTAGTTAAGTATTTTAGTACAGTTTTGACCATTTTATTGTAAACACGTTGTTACAATGAATAAATCATTTGTCAAGAATTCAGCAAGATTAGTTTTCTTCCATTTCAACTTTACTCATGTAATGGTAACATTATAGTCCTTCGAACCGGATACGAAGCAGCGACCTATGGCTACGTTTATGTTAGGTAAGGTAGGTAGGTTTGATTTCAAAACTCAGTTATGTAAGTCCTCCTACGGATTTAAAAAATGCAAGGATTTTAAAGAAAGTTAACTTAAACGAACGAGAAACAAATGAAAACAATTGCTGCTGGGAATGGAAAACTACTATGAAGAGAGATAAAAATGATGTCTTAAAAACAAATAGTTGTTGCTTTTAAATGGTTTTATTTAAGACCAGAGAGTTTGTTTCTTGTATCCGGAACGAGGTGATCCGACAGAGAACCGAAGTTGTCGATATCATAGCTCACAGAATAAGCAAGCTGAAATGGCATTGGGCTATACAGCTTGCTTATTCCAGAATATGACCATTGTGGTAGACGTGTTTTTGAGTGGAGACCGTGGATCGGCAAACGTAATGTAGGATACTCTTAGACTGGGTTGAACAACGATCTTCAGTAGAATGGCTAGTAGCAGCTGGATGAGAGTTGGCGAAAACGGTCCGAATGGCGTGCTAATGGAGAGGTCTATATCAAGCAGTGTACTGTTGTAGGCTGGCGATGATGATGAACTATTTGTATAAAGCAAGAGGATATAGAATAAGTAGTGCATTTGGAGACTCATATAATTAGCGAAGACAAAGCTTAAAAATGCTGGAGAAAACAGTACCTTCCACCTAAAACCCGTAAAGCAAAACTAGGAATACCTACCCCTGCATCCGCTTCGTTTCTTCACTTACACCACATTATAAAGGGGATGTCAGAATATACGTCAAACGTCATCGGCCTGGAAGACGGCTCTTCGGTTTTGATACAACCGTGTCTTATAAATATTATATCCATGTGCCCTGGACCTTATATCGACATCATTGCCATTCGAATTCAAACTTTGCCTGGCGTCGATTACAGTAGGTATTTGAATGGTATTGAAAGGTTCTCAAGGGAGAGTTATTCACCATTTTGTCAAGATGAGCAACCAATTATAAGTCAAGTTTGATATTACTCTTTAGAATTTTGATGTCTTTCAATTCTTTTTGTATCGGTTTGACGAGCGAAGTGGTTATTTATAATTAAAATGGCGATTTCTGATCTTCTTGCGTGTGATACGATTTTTAATTTTGTGTCGATCAAAAGGATTATGTGATTCTAATTTAGGATTCAATTTTATGTGAAGATTTGCTTTGCATAGCTGACAAAGAGTGTGAGACTTTTGTCAATTGAACAGGTATTAGCCGACCCTTCGCGTAAGTCGCAAATTCTTTATCAATGAGTCATGAAAACAAATAATAAATTTCTCATATAATATTGTGATCATCTAAGATCGAAAGTGTCAATGACAATATCTTTGGACCCTTAAATCTATCCTAAAATCGATGATTTAAAAAGATGGCATCGGAACACCTACTAGTAGATGCAAGCTAGCAAGGGAATTCCCTCAGTAATTTTATTTGTGGAAATTCATGTTACCTGTTAATTTGTATGAGGCCACTAAGTGTGGCCTGGTGGCCTGTAACACAGTTTTATTAAAGCTACATCAGGCACCAGCTCTCAGAATGTGAAGTTATATAGTACAAAACTTGTGAAAAAAAGTGCTACAAAACCATTGTGAGAACAAATAAAAAAAAATGTTATAATTCATTTCGTACGATACTTGAAAGAGGTGGGTGGTCTATCTTTCGAGAGGACCACACATTTTGCGTATAGGTACATTGATTAATTCCAAAGAGGTAAATAATGAAAGAAAGAAAAATGCGTTTATTGGTATTACAACAAAAAAATACACCAACTAATAAAAAACAAAAAACAATTACAATAATGCCAAAAGGGCCTCAGCTCAGCATAATGTCAGATGACACACAAGATGTACCACCTGACGCTGATTTTCTGCTGCAACCCACGAGTGGCATACGCTAGGATAATAAACACATAGGGAAGTGTGTGTCCGATTTTAATTAATTAAGAGGTTAAATTAAACGTTAAATATTTGATTCTCTTATTTTTTATAAGTAACGGATGAACTTAATGAAGCAAATGAAATGAAACGTCTAGTTGATGTAACTGGTGACCGAAAAGCTGGCGGCTTTCTCGCGCAATGCATCAGCATTACAATTCAGCGAGGAAATGCCGCCATCATCCTCGGTACAATGCCTCGAGGGCCTTTTTTAGGTTTAACTTAGTTCTAATAATCATCTTGTGATTTGGTTATGTAAATAAACGAATGAAGGATCAAGAAGGTCAATAATCCGATTGCAAAGCTTGACGACAATGGTGGTCAAAGGTGGTCAATTCTAACTAATATTATAAATGCGAAAGTGAGTTTATTTGTTTGTTACGCGGATTTCGATGAAATCGTTCTAAGTTAGGACATAGGGTACTTTTCATCCCGGTAGTATTTTCCCGTGGGATAATTTCCGACCTCTACGCGGGCGAAGCCGAAAAGCTAGTACATACATAATAGACCTATAATGTTCCCACTGCTGGGACACAGGCCTCCTCTCTGTGAGAAAAGCTAGTAATTCTATAAAATTTAAGCTATTTTAATTCTTTAATTTGGAAAGACAAAATCTTCTTTGAATAAACTAATGCTACAAATTCTCACGATATAGGATGATCCAGTACCAATACAATCATCTTAAACATCGATTCAAGAATACTTAATCAAACGATCCCATTCAGAGTCAATTCCACCATGAAAGAACAACAAAATACACCATTATTAGTCATTTATTTTCCAAATGACAATAACACTACTACCATATAAGAACAGGCCAATAAAAATCAATACAAACTCGAACTGGCCAGAACTCCCTGGTCGATTATCTGTGGATGTTGTACGGGAAGTGGTCAGCTACTTACGGCCCGATACATCTTGTAAATATGGGTAGGAGCAAAAAGATTATCCGTGATTGTTTATTGTATTGAATCGTTTATGTACGGTCAGAAAGGCAATTATAAAGTAGAAGGATTTTTTTTAAATTGACTACCTTTGCATTGTTTTAGGCGTTTTGTAAACTTAACTTGACCAAAAAAAAACATAGATCTCGCACTCAACTTATTACTTATAAACTCAATCTTATAATATTATAAACGATAGGTGAAACTGACTTTACAAAAGGCCTCTTATGAAATATACACATACAAAACGGTATAAAAAGAAGAAAACAAAGAAAGAAAAATTGATTATTCTGCACAAACAAAACGCACATTACAAAAAATTAAATAGAATACACACATTCAAAGTAGCCAAAAGCCTCGTAATCAAGCCATATAAGTTTGACAATCCTGTCCATTGCGTAATATTTACTCTGTGTTGCGACACTGGCATAAAAAAAAATAATGCATACCGCATGCATAGCGTGGACATTCATAATCTGTGAAGGATACAGATACAGTTCATGCGCTTATTATCTTGACCGATTATTGACCTCCTGTACTCTCGCAACAAATTGAACTACACTATATTTGTAAGATATCATAGACAACGTGTTTGCCTTCTTTTTGTTTTGGAAATTATCAAATAACTTCTCCCGCTCTGGGCGGAGCGGGAGCGTGTGTCAGACTCTTACTGACTAAAACCCACCCGTGTTCCTTCCGTTGCCTGTGTTGCCAGGGGCCTCGGTAACCCTTTTGGACTTCCACGCGAAACGTGTTTGCCTACAGTAGAGATTCAAAATTTCAAATTACAGGGTCAAATTATCTAGTGAACGTGATGGGTATCGATATTTAAACAGACAAAATAAAATATGTGATGATTTTTTTTTTGGGTCAACGATCGCTGGTAGGCTTTTACTTGAAGTATGAGTTGAGAAATCTGTTTTTTTTTGTTTCATCCTCTTAATTAAGAGGCCGACAACACCTAAAGCGCGGTCACTGTCGGACTGGATAGAAAAGAAAGAGAAGCGCGATGACACAACGCTGGTAATTTATTGCAAAGTATGAAGCAATTATCAATTTATAAAAAAGCTATAGATTGTATAAAAAAAATAAAACACTATTATGCTAATATGTTGTTTGTAGAATGATCTGTCAAAAAATCAGAATCATTGCATGTATACTAGTATGGTTTGTATTCGTTAAAATAAATTTTTAGAGGTATCTTCGTGATTTTTTTCTATCGTATCAAATTAGTTATATTATGTTTTCAACACACTATCTACCTAGCATATATCCTTTAGAATATCATATAGTTTTCTAATTTTGTTTACTGCAGTGGATCATAGACTTTTAACGTATTATAAAACTTATATAAGTTGCGTTTAGGTCCTGTAGTCCCCTTAAGATATCGATACCCATCACGTCGTTGAAGTTTACATGAAAAAAAACAGATATTTCAACTACACTGCTGTTGAAGATTTCAAAAAAAATCATCCAACTAATGTATTTTTTGCTTTATCTGCGGAGTTTCGTTAACTAATTCAATTTGAAAATGTATAACGCTTTTATGAAACGGTCAATCAACAGCAGGAACTCGAGTGCAAGAGATTGTTCAAAAAATACACGTGCCTCAGTAGGCTCCTTTTTTCTAATCAAATGTTGTAATAAATGGAGTATTTATACTGCTATCTACTTAACATACATACATAATCAGCCTATAATGTTCCCACTGTTGGGACACAGGCCTCCTCTCTGTGAGAGGGAGTGGGCCGTAATCCACCACGCGGGCCCAGTGCGGGTTGGTAGATGTCACATATCTATGAATTTTTGGTTCTAGTCACGTAATTTCCTCACGATGTTTTCCTTCACCGTTTTGAGAGCAGTGGTCATGAAATAATTAACACAAAGTAAAGCGCCTGTCTGGGTTCCAACTTACGACCTACAACTCGTAAGTCGCGGCCGTTCCCACTGTGCCACCATTGCTGCTACTTCTACTTATTTGAGAAAAAAATTGAGTGTATTATTTTGCTGACCATGCTGCAAACGGTAGGCAAATGAGTTGTGCGAGTGCCGATACCTGCGGTAGAGAACTTATTTTCATATTTGTCCCTCTACAGTATTTATTACATTCGCCTTAGGGCTGTCCATGAAACAACTAACGTTATAATTTTCTAAATAATATCCTGAATCCTCTTTATCTTCTTGTCACTACATCTGTAACACTTACCTCAATAATGATCCTCCTCGTTAATTCCGGTCATTGACGAACTTCATATGTAATTTGAGTGCCTCGTTGGTCCAGTGGTTGCAAGCGCTACTGCCAAGCATGAGGTCCTGGGTTCTCGATTCCCGGGTCGAGCAAAATAGTTATTGGGTTTTTCTATCTGAAATTTCTCAGTAGCAGCCCGGATTCTGGATTTGTGCCCGGTTGATGGCAATACGCTCGCCCCCTATTACATGGGACTTAAACATAACTGGTGAAATGTGGGTGTACTACAGGTACACCTCTGCCCAACCCTCCGAGGAAACAAGGCGTGATGAGGCGTGGGACAGATGTTTTTTAATTAAAAAACATCTGTCAAAAAATACAAAAATATTATTATTATTTTTGTATTTTTCTCTCTCTTTTCTATATACGTATAAATTGTCATTCTTAAGGTAAATAAATGTTTTTTTTTTATTGTGTCGTATCAGGTATGGTTAGTTCCTCTATGTTCTAGTCCTACTATGCCCGACTCGGAAAATACCTACTAAAAAGTTTCGCTATACACAAAATCACATTCGCGGGCAGTGATGAAGAAAACTGTTACAGTGTAATATTTTATTTAACTATTTAAAAAGTAAATTAAGAAAACCTAGTATGTAAATATGTTGTCCAATTCTTAATCATCATTAAATATATATTATTAAAACAGGATAGAGGACAACGAGACAAAACAAACTTTAACTTACAGACGCTTACGCGTATACGAATAGCGCTATAAATTTTTAACTTGAATTCAAACACTTTTGTTTCCAGCTGTACTAAGGTATAGCTGGAAAGAAAAGTGTTTGAAACAGTGCACGAAATTCTTCGATTCTACGTAAACAATGTAAGCATTGTTTACGTAGAATCGACATTTTTAGCAGGTATTTTCCGAGTCAAGCATAGCGGGACTAGAGCGTAGAGGGACTAACCGGTGAGTTCCTAATAGTTTTATATAGTAAATAAGGTATAAAAAACAGTATAATAATTATAAGAGACCACACTATCGCATTAGGTAATGAACCTGTACGATAAATAAATAAATAATATGAGTTACCGACAACAACCCCATTTCTGATGCTGATTCGTATCACACCACCAATAATATCACGAGATTTTTCTATATCTATAAGTAAAGTTTCTAATGACACATTGGCAACTTTATTTTAAAACTAGCTGCGCCAAGCGGTTTCATAAGTTTCGATCCCGTAGAAATATCGGGATAAAAAGTATTCTGTGTGCCGTTTTAGCATAATGCCGTGACCAAGGGAAGTAGGTATTCATTTTTATATATATAGATTACAAATCTGTCTTCAAATCAGATCCCAGCAATTATGCTAAGAAGAGAAATAATTATAACTGTGTTAGTATTTCTTCGGATTACGTCAGACGTTCCAGAAAAGCCGTGTATGTTCTTACAGCTCGATAAAAAGAAGAAGAAAGAAAGAAAAATATTTTATTTGGGACACGCACAAGAAATACAAAAGTAAAAAATAAGAGAAGCATTTAAAACTAAGCTTCGAATAAAAAAAAAAAAACAACAAAGAATATCCAATAAGAACGACTTGTGCGATGCCAAAAATGCCCCTATCTCAGCATAATGCTGCGATATTTAAAAAATAAATACCGCAGCGCTGGTATTCTGATAGGGCCCGCTGTTATGCCACGGACACATCTACGGACACAATATATAATATATCCCACCAGGGGAATACTAGATACCATGTAAATTACCCCTATTTACATAACATAATCAGCCTATAACATTCCCACTGTTGGGACACAGGCCTCCTCTCTGTGAGAGGGAGTGGGCCGTAATCCACCACGCGGGCCCAGTCCGGGTTGGTAGATGTCACATGTCTTCGAAATTTTCGTTTTAGGACATGCCGGTTTCCTCACGATGTTTTCCTTCACCGTTTTGAGAGCATTGGTAATGAAATAATTTACACAAAGTAAAGCGCCTGTCAAGGTTGGAACCTACGACTCGTAAGTCGCGGCCGTTACCACTGGGCTACCTCCGCTCTCCCCTATTTAAATGGCATCGAGTTATACCAAAAGTTAACTTCTGTATAAACAGCCTCTCAGACTGCCACACAGGTATAAGTGTCAGTCACTTACATCATTTCTGTGGATCATCCATCATAATGAATAATACAGCCTGTTTACTTTATTACCTTCCAAAATATTAAGTAAAGGACATTGAAGAACCGATAGACAATTAAGATAAAATTTTACGAGCCCCGTACGAGGCAACCATGCGGTTTGACGTGACCACGCGTATTGTTCATATTTTTTAGGCTGCCGATTGTCCCATAAGCATGGTATTCAAATTAGGACCGAGCATTGTGCAAGGAATACATCGCCGATGTTTGCGCTGATCTTAGGGTGAGGTTATATTAGATGGACTCGGTATTAGAGAATAGGTGTACCGAATGAAATTAGGTACATTACAATATTTAATTCCATAGAGGGAAAACGCAAGATCAATACACATGAATATGAAAATGATGTGAGAATGAAATGTGTGTGTGTGATTGTGTCATCCTATGTAAAATTTCTATAATTATATCTGTAATTTTTACCTTCATTCTCCTGCCTTTAACCCAATTGATTTGTGGTCGGCGCAACATGTCGCTTTCTTCCATACTTCTCTATTAGTTGTCATGTCGGTAGTCACCCCCTTTTTAGCCATATCATCTTTCACACAGTCCATCCATTGTTTCTTTGGTCTTCCCCTCCTCTTATAGCCATCGACATTCATACTTAAGACTTTCCTCACGACATTTTCCTTATTCCTCTGCATCACATGCCCATACCATGACAACCGATTTCCGCACATATTTTCAGTCAGTATATCTGTAATTTTTATGGTGTACATAATACAGAGTATTCTATTATATTCTATGATGGAGAGACAGTAGAAAAAAATCAATATTGCTTTTCTTTGAGAATGGGAAAAGCGTTTGAAGATGTACAGTTTCAAACTGAAACTATGGACTTACGGATGTCTTAGCAAATGTGAGAAATATTGAAAGCGATTGATACAGGTCGTCAGAAGCTCGAAAGTCTGACAACCAGTCTTACCAAGGGGTATCGTGTTACCCAGTAACTGGGTTGTGTAGGTCAGATAGGCAGTCACTACGTGTAAAATACTAGTATTCAGCTATATCCAGTAAGACTGGAAGCCGACCCCAACATAGTTGGGAAAGGCTAGGCAGATGATGTTTGGAAGCGATTGATAAAGAGTAGCGAAGAAATGCAAAAGAAGAATGGTGAATTCCAGAATCTTTAAACATTATTAATCAGCAGATGGTAAAAGATTAATAATAATAAATAATACCAGCCTATCCTAGTCCTACGGCCAAGGCCTGTTCTCGTACAGAGAAGACCACCACAATCACCGCGCTTGCTCAAGACGGGTGGGCGATTTCAGACTTATATTAACTATAAGTGCAGCTTTCCTCACGATATTCTTCCCTCACCGTTATCAGTAAAGTACATCATAAACTAAGAAAGTATATATGAATTGAAAAAAGTCACATTGGTAGGTACTTGCCCGGATTTGATCCCACAGTCTCGTGCAGGAGAGGCGAGGCCTTAAGCATAGGGCCATTACAACATAAAAAAAAATAAAAGAATATTTAAAAAGATTGTCAATATTTAGTGTTAATTGTTACATATACTCGTAACTATGAATTTTGCAAAGCCTATTTTAAATCTAACTGAAATCTTGTTAATCATTGATTTTGAAATTATAAATAAGAATAAGAACAATTTATTTACACACACACAAGTTAAGTAACATACAGAGAGAAAATACAATCAAAATTATACCAATACAAAGTAGAAATAGCGGTGGGCCCAAACTAGGCACAGCCTGTATCTTGGTGACTCAATATTGAGAGATTGAATTGCCGAACGTTCATTGTGACACAGCACAGACGGACAAGTAACAATAATTAATAATGGAAATAGTAATTAATTATAAAAATTGTTTTGTCTACGGAAGAATAGACAAAAATGACGTTCCGTGTAGAAAATACGACAACAGCAAAATAGAAAGAGTCAACTGCACTTTTTACGAAATTCACTCTTTTACATAATTCGACTCAGAATTCTTTGTTTTGTCATACGATTGTTTTTCTGTTTGATTCTCAATTTTTACTGATATTAAGTCACGTATTACATCTACAATTTTTTTTCTCTAAGTTTCGAAGTACCGTATTTTGGAACAAAAAAATATTAGGTACTTAGAGTAATATTGGCCTTCACCATTTCCTTGGTAATGCCCTATAGCGTTGTTCTTCTATTAATTACCATATATTTGCGTTCAAAACGCTCTCCTGTAAAATCATGATTTTGTAGATAACTGTAACCTTATGGCCGTCGAATAGAAAAATGCAAATTCTCTTCAGTAACTTAGACAACTGTCAGTTGTCAGTGTGATATTGACAGTTTGGTATAGAAACTTTCTTCTGAAATAATCTACATAAAAAGAACCTAGACAAATATCGTCAGAAATTAAAGACAAAATGACAGATTGCAGAAGGATTTCTTCGGTGCAATGTCATAAATGGAGAAACGAAATGTCACTTTGTATAGAAAGAGCTATGTCTATTCTTCGAAGAAATAGAAAGCGTCATGCTAAGCCTGCTGCTAATAAAGAATCTATCTTCAAAGTTATTCCGCAGTGTGTCCGCACCTCAGGATCTTGAATAATTATCCTATTATGTATCGCATTCTAATTGTGCGGTAGCAGATAGCTCTATTTGTGCGGTACGCTAAATCTTTGTTTTTCTTCAAGATAATATTTTTTATGTGAATTTTGTCTGCTGTCGCGTAAATGGTTAATTCAACTAAGGTATGGTACCTTAATTGAATTAAGAGAACACGAATAAAGTTTTCCATCATCTTTGAGCAAAAGATAAAAATATTGTTAAGTAGAAAGACATGTTTAACATTGATGCTAATATGCTACATGATAAGGCAAAGATTTCAAATCAACATCAAAAGTTACATTGACAAAAATGGACATCCAATGACCAACACGAATGGTCGGAGACAAATTGCCATGACTGCCTAGCTTGGTTGACAGAATCAAATGCTGATCGCATTATGCGGGCCATGCTATATTTATTTATTGATTTATATATACTTTATTGTAGGTACACTAGAAGAACACGTATTAAAAAAATAACAAAACATTTAATTAGCTTATCGCTTTCTGCGATTTCTGCATCCCATTGTACTCGTAGAAGACAGGTGGTCATCTTCTTGCTGTTGTGTCTTAGTCGATATAGTGACAAGGGGTAGGGGGGGGGGGGGGTATTTTGTAAAAAGAACCACCCTGTAAGGTGCCCCAAATAAATTATTTTCACTCTTAATAATTTAGTACGTAGGGTAATCTTGGGCTGTAAAGTCGGACCACCCAAGTCTTCGTACAACAGAGGAAGACACTTGTTTATTTCCTGTTCGAAGATTATGATTTTTTCAGGTTTTGACAGTTAAAGGCTGGATGCTCTCCGTTTTTCTTTATTAACGTAAACCTCAAATATGTCCGTGAAAATTTTAGTAAAAACTCTGTTGTTCGCCAATTCACATCAAAGACCCAATGTAGGTACCATCACTTTTTCACAACAACGAAAAAATGAACAGACACACAGTGGTACACAACCTTTTCTTACCGCAAAAAAGTTTTCCGTGGGCCAACCGGGCATTTTTCCCTCCGCCATACAAACGAACCGCAGCGTTTAAAATACAGAAAAAAAAAGTTGTCGGCACTCGCCTCGACCGACAAAAGAGGATTTTTTATTTTATATTCCAAATATTAAAGGACATCGTTAGCGGTTAGCATTTGTTAAATATCTGAAATATTTTCGTGAGCTTTTAGGGCTTGAGTTTGTTTTTTTTTTTAGCAACGGCACGCGAGCGAGTTGTCTTGTTTAAGTGGGGTGTTTAAAAAATAAAGTTTTTTTTTTCGCCCAGCGGTTATTGTTTTGCGAGAGTTGCAACCTTTCACCGCAAAGGGTGTTATAAGTTCTTGAAAGGAAAGTTTTTAATATTTTTTTGTCCAGATGCTTTGGACGCTTTGTTGCTCTGTGCGGTTGAAGATTTGTTATATTTCTGCTGCCTTGCATTTGTAGTTAATTGTTTGTTTTGTAGTATTATTTTTATTTAATCATGTGATGGTTTCTAAAAACATACATACATACATACCACTCTGTCTCTTCCCACGGGAGTGACGACAGAATTTTATCAAAAGGATAATCACTTAGCTTATTGCTATTGCCATTGATCAAGTCTGCCTGAAAGGCAAATATTACCGTAAGAAAAACATTTCTCTCGGTTCCTATTCAGTGGTAGAAATACTGTTACTTATTCTGTCTCAAAACTGTAGATTATAAACCGTTCACCGGTGTTTCAAACCACTCCTAAATTAAAATTCCAAGCATCATCACTATATCATACTTCTTTTCACCATCATCATCAGCCCATAGTAGTTCACTCCTGGACATAGGACTCTCCAATTGTACGCCATTCAGCTCGATTCTCGGCAACTCTCATACAGCTGCTATCGGCCACCCAGCGAAGACCGTCGCTCCACCTAGCCTGAGGGCGTCCTACCTTACGTTTGCCGATTCGCGGTCTCCACTCCAGAACACGTCTACTCCTTCGGTCATCGATTATACGGCTAATATGGCCGGCCTATTGCCACTTCAGCTCTTTTATTCCGTTAGTAAAAGTTACAAACGGTTTATAAAAACAGGACATTCCACCCTTTCCTATCTTATTAACTACTCTTAAATCTCACAAACTTCTAAATCAATTAACCCCAAACGACTAACAAACAAAACGCTTTAATATTAACATTAGTACCTCTGAAATTCAATGAACTAGATCAACATTCCCAATTGAACCCCCGGGGCGTGTCGGGTACGTGCAAACGTCATGCAATATGTTGACAATTGCACCTTTCCTTGCCAACAGGTGGTGGTGTTCGATCAAGCGAGTTTAGATTGGGATAGTTGCTGGAGTGAGGACTTGCGCTAGTAACTGTTGCAAGAGAAGTTGATTAGTCATTCTGAAATTGGGAAGATACGGAGTTTTTTTTTTACACATTGTCATGATCTGGTAACACGTCATTCGAAGGTTATTGGAAGTTCTGCATTGCTACTAATGTTACTGTCAATTATACGAACTATATCAACATTCCTAATTGAGTCCCCGGGGCGAGTCAGGCACGTGTAAACGTCATGCAACATGTTGACAATTGTACCATCACTTGCCAACAGGTGGTAGTGTTCGATCAGGCATGTTCAGATTGGGGTAGTGATTGGAGTGGTGTCTTGGTCTAGTAACTGTCGAAAGTTAGGTTTAATGGATGACCATTAAACCTCGCTTTCTACAGTTACTAGAGCAAGTAACGTAGAGTACGTCAGATGATGGTCAGATGAGAAATTTCTGTAGCAATGTGGGTTTATGCAGATAGTGGCGCCGATTCCCTTGTTCACAAACTAAACGAAATTTAAGTTCAGTGCATCCTTTTCTTTCTATTTTATTAAGAAGAGGACAGAAGATAAATTTTAGTTTAGTCCTGTCAAATTAATCAGCGCCTGTCACTACTCCATACAAGTTTAGACGTGATTAAAAACTTGCCTACTAAAATTACGTCAATTTACGTCAAGCGCTGACTAATTTGACAGGACTTAACTAAAATGTATCTCCTGTCCTTTTCTTAATGAAATAGAAAGAAAAAGATGCACTGAACTTAAATTTACTTTAGTTTGTGAACAAGGGAATCGACGCCAATGTGGGTTTACGGGTGCTATCAATCAACTGGAGTGGGTACTTGCTCTAGTCTGTTGCAAGCACAGATAGATTAATTGGTTTTCGGAAGATACAGAGTTTTTGTGATACAGTTTTATGGGGATCAAAATCCATAATATTACTCAAAGTTAGTTGGTATTGCTCCGTAATTTTTACGGTAACCTTCCTATTGTGTAGCATAGATTTTTCATTTACGAACTTGTAAAGAGCATCAGTTTTAGTTTACCAGATAGTATCACATTTTATCTAAATATAGGCCTCCAAAATATCTGAAGCAGTGGACCGATCTTCATCATCATCTGTCTAGCCTTTTCCCAACTGGGTCAGGACGAAATTTTTGACGTTATTGCAACGGAAATCACAACGGAAATGTATCGCACTGGAAAATAAATGCAGCACAATACTCGTATAATTATTAGGGTGTGTGTAAATCGTCGAACACACCCTAATAATTACGTCAAAAATTTGGTCCTGACCCAAATATGTTTCGGTGGCAGTGGACCGATACTGATAATAATACATTGGTCCCAAATGCCAGTTTTTGGGAAGAGGAACAAATCACGTGCGTAGTACTTTAATTTCTACAATTTTCGCGTCTGTCATTGACAACACTTTGAGAAATAAATATCTTCTTACCCACGTTCAATAAAAAAAATAACTTTCTAATCTCAAAAGTGAATCAAGCAGCTAACCCCATCTGAACACAGCACAGTGCATACCATCTAATTCTCGGAGGAGCGTCTATGCAACGACATTAGACATTACGTTACAACTTAGCTCAACTAGTGCCTGATTTGTTCACACTTACACATTATTTGAATAGCTTTTGTCACTTTCTCAATTTGACTTGGGATATTCGAGAATGGAGAATCTATTAAGGAAGATTAAAATTTGTGAAGATCCATTTGGGTAGACCAAATGGATCTTCAAGAAATATTGGATGCAAATGTTTTTTCGTTTTTATAGGTACCTAGGCCCTATGTTACTGTATCTGAAAAATACAGCCAGATTTTATACTTCTTGTTAATAATGCATCGGAAAACAATATTGAAAAAAAAACTATATTAAACAACAAAAAATAAATGGAATGAATAAACCTGTAACTAATTAATATGCTATTGCATTATGACATTTTTGCCATCGCTGGTAGAACCTGAATAAGACCGACAAAGGAGCTTGGAGGTTGGCACAACCAGAGAGACCCAGCTAGGACCGTGGCTGTATCTGATAAAAACATTAGACATTAAAAGTATGTGGAATGGAAATATTGATAACCAATAACTAATTGGTACACCATAGCATTGCGACATTTTTTCCACCGCTGGTAGAACCTGAATAAAATAGACGCAAGAGCTTCGAGATTGGCAGAAGCCGAGAGAGGTCTATGCCCAGCTTGTACTGGGGATGATGATGATAACAATGATGCCATAACACTGTTAAGGCTCGTGCAAACTGGCGCGATATCGCGGGCGTGACATACAGCAATATGCCTGTCGCGCCCGCGATGTCGTCCTAGTCCGCACGAGCCTTTAGAGTCAATTCAAATTCAAAATATTTTATTTCACATAAACCTACATGGGCACTTATGATACGTCAGGAGCAGGGTTCTAACTCCACGGTTACTCTTTTAAAAATAATTAGTTTTTACAATGTTTTCGAATTTCAATGTTATTTTTGATTGAAGTAACTGGTACTTGTTGTCAAGCCAACCCTGGGTAGTGTTGGTTTGACAACAAGTACCAGTTACTTAACAAAATAGGAAAAAGCCAATAATTCGAAACATCTATGAGTCTCCAAGGCCGTTCTCTCATTCACAAAATAGAAAAGAATCTATACTTATAAAAGATATCCTAACAAGTATTACATACATACATAATCAGCCTATAATGTTCCCACTGCTGGGACTCAGGCCTCGTCTTGGTGAGAGGGAGTGGGCCGTAATCTACCACGCGGGCCCAGTACGGTTTGGTAAATGTGGTTCTAGGACATGCCGGTTTCTTCACGATGTTTTCCTTCACCGTTTTGAGAGCAGTGGTGAAGAAAGTGGTGGTGTATATTACACAAAATAAAGCGCCTGTCTGGGTTCGAACCTAGGATCTACAACTCGTAACTCGCGGCCGTTACCACTGGGCCACCACTGCTCCCTCAACTAATATTATAAATGGGAAAATCAGTTTATTTGTTTGTGTTTGTTTGTTACGCTTTCACGCTAAAATAGCTTAACGGATTTGGATGAAATGTGGCACATAGGTAGAGCATGACCTGTATTATGGCATAGAATACTTTTTATCCCGATATTTTTACGGGATCGAGACGTATTTGGGTGGAACCGCAGGCTATATAAAATAAAACCTTATATAAACAAAATGACATGATTGTCACAAAAACAAAACGACATACGCATTTACGACTACCACACTCCATTACTCTCCTTTATCTGCAAAAACCAATTGAAGTCAGTTAAAAATAAACCAAACCCATAACATATCCACCTAAAAATACACCCCAATCTTCAGTCTCCGATCTTGAAAAAGCGTAATCCAGAAATATGTCGCTTAGATAACATGTCATTACGCTCTTTACGCTCGGCTAGCGTAGCGCGCGTAATTTTTATCGTTCTGCTCACATCTGAAACTTCAGGATTAATGATCCAGCGCGTCTAGTCATACGGTTCCGCCGAATGCCGTAAAAACGCTATGCGCAATTCAGTTTTGTTCAAGGATTAGGGTATTTCGGAGACGGTAGTTTTGAGTCTGATTGAGGAGGCCGAAATATGTCACATGATTATCGACCAGAGTATGGGAGTGAATAACAATTTTACTAGTACTGTAGTTGGATGTTAAAGCATCAGTCTTCAGTGAACTAATATAAATAAAACAAAATAAAAATGGAAACATGATTCAAATTAAATAGTTCAATATTTAATTTGAATCATGTTTCCATTTTTATTTAATCCATTATTGTATTTTAGATTGGTTGAATTAAGTGAATTTAGTTAGTTGAAATCTTTTTTGAAAGTTCGTAATTGGATTGTGATGCATAAAAATTAAAGCTACAGCAAAGTTTTACGTTTTGAATGACTCCAAAAAACAAGGAGGTTTTGTTTCGGCGCGAATTTGGGTCATAGTTTTGAATTATGAACGTAAACGAGGTAAAAGGTGTTTATGAGGATCGTAACAGGGGGAGCAGGGCTCTCTAAGGCCGTCAACAATGATATGGGCCCTTCCGAAAGTAGTTGATCCGTCAAAACAAGTGACAAATTAAATTTTTCGAACGGGCACAAACACATTGCCTAGGGACAACTGTCAAATCGTGATGTCATTCATTCTCAGTTCGGGCTCCGAAGTAATCTTATGTTCGTAGGTGATACGGAGTAGGATACGCCCGTAACTTTGGCCGAAATTACAGATTTATTGCTTAGAGAGTAGGCCCCCTATTTTTTTTTCAGACTCTTACTGACTAAAACCATCCCGTGTTCCTTCTGTTGTCTGTGTGTTGCCAGGGCCACGGTATCCCTTTCGGACTTTCCCGTGACCCCGACAGAATAGCGCAAAAGACCCCCTGGAGTCGTTCTATAGTTTGGGCGTTCTGTGTTTATGTATGTATGTATGTGTTTTTCTTTATCTCCACTTGTGCCGATTAGCAAGGTACTATTTCATATTATTCTTCTTTAGAAAGATGAACGGCCATAACGCCAGCCACAGGTCTGTTGGAATATATTAAATATGCAAGCAGCGTCCTTGAGTGCATTCTTTGTAATTACTCCTAATAAGTACTAATGATAGTATAATAGCTCTTATTGTCTCTCCTCCACCTCTTTACTTCTTTTACAGAGCCGATTCCTTGACTGAATTAAATACTAATCTATTCTATTCATCTTTAGATACCACATCCACCCATCCCTCACCAAGCTCCACGTCATCCGACCTTTAATTGCTCTCATCCTGATACGGCTGGTATATCGAGCGAGAAAATGGGTTTTTCGCTGTGGTAAACGGCAGCAACTTTGTACTACGGCACATTATCGGATTTGCTAGCAGCTCTGCGCGATTGCATGTAAACTTGTCGTGAATTGGTGCTGTGACATAGTTGTCTGACGTGATTTAAATTTGAACATGTGTGTTGGTTTTTTTATGGGTTTGATAGTGTTTTAGGCATCAGTTGTATTTGAATTTACACTGTCTATATCGTTACTTATACCATTTTTATATGAATAAACATGCTTATATTAATTATCTTTATCTCAAAAGTTACATGGTAGATATTGAAACATGCTACTGTTTACTTTACTAAAGAAACTTTTTTTTTCATTTTTCAATTGTTTTTTTTTTTGTTTTTATCTTCTTATTGCGGACACTTTTAACGTGCACGTCTTTCTATATTGTACTCACATGTATAATTTCAACATGAATTATGTACCCAATATTTTTGTATCAGTATTTTGATTTAAAAGAGTGTCCGTGGAGTTTCTTCTCCATGGGAACCTACTACGGTTTGGAATGGGCAACTAGTTTCATCTTTCTGACTGACTGACCCCTTAAGAATTCAAAGGTGCCTGTATTTGATTTATTTGAAATAAATGCTTTGAGTTTTGAGTTCGAGTTTACCATTCTCCTGGCATTTTTTGATATGCATTATAACTGTAGTTTTGTTATTAGACAACTTAATTTGTGCTCACACTTTTAACACATTTATTATGCGTAATTTTATTATCATAGCCAACGTCTTTTATAATATTTTATTAATATTTAATCAGTCTCTAATCTTACACTACCCTGTGCAAATACAAAACAGCCTGCAGCAACTCATCTGAACATATAGACGAGCGTATCGAACAAAACCTTTAAAAAAACACTGTTATTAAATGTTCATTAAGCTGCGACAACAAACTTATCAACAAATTACTTTCAAGCAATAATCACTCCTAAACCTAAAGAAATAGAATTCCAGTCAACTGCATTAGCAACTTCGTCACTTACATTACATAAATGATGAAGTTATTTGCAGTTTGTTTAGAGAGAATTCAACCTTATATCAGGGTGGAAATTGTGAAAGTGGTGGTATATTTATTGGTGCAATGAAAGCCGCAATTGAACGAAACGTAACTAGTGATTTCGAGGTGAACCGATTTGGATTAATGAATTAAATACTCTTGTGCATGCCTGAGTTTACGTCTGGGTAAAAATATGTCTGAAGCACCTAAGTACTTATATAATTATAACCTTATATCATCTACATCATTGTAGTTGATATTAGGTTATTGGGAGAAGTAAAGGTCAATCTGATGGTTGGAAATCAAACTGGTGATGATGCACATGCACAAAATAATATAAAAGAGTTGTGACTTATGCCGTTTTATTACTACGATAACAGGTCTGAAGGATAATACTAGAAGTCTAGCAATAATTGGTTTCAACGAATAATTTGGGTTATCACATCACTGAAAATACTATAAGTAGGTACAAGTAAGTACAAGAGACTCTAAAGAATCTCTCTTGTAGAAAAATTTCCATGAAGTTGTCATATAAATTGTTCTACTCGTGTCGCCTCTCTGCGGGAGCCTTTTTAAAAACAGGGGCCATATGAATATTTTATATCTATTATACTTTAAAAGCTACATATTACTTAAATGTGGAATTCTCAAGGAGCGATACTAGGCCTCATTTTAATTATATCATTTTATTTCCCAAACATTTTTACAGTCCCGTTTAGGTATGCTTGATTTTAAGTTACAGATGATGCATGATAGACTCCCAAAATCTTATAAAATAATACGGTACCATTGCAATGTCTCGGTAAATTAAACCTCTAATCTTCCCAAATCAGTAGAACGAAAAACCTAAGATTAATTAACTAATTTTATCCGCACATTAGCATCGAACCGAAAATATTTTAGGGCAATTAAAATATGGTCTGTTTTTTATTGCAAAAGACACAAAAAATCATGCGTGACGCCTCGGGAGAGGGGTGGGCAGGATAGCAAGCGTGCATATCTAAATAATTATATGGCGTCAACGGATAATGATTGAAAGGTCTTCTGATGTGGCCAGAGCAGCTTTTGAGACAGAGATTTTTATATTTTTGTATAGAGAGAAAGAAGTTTTCGTTTTGGTTTTGATATAAATTGTACATTACATTAAGGCCTGCATAGTTCTGTTGATACTTCACCATGTATATTATTAATTTCTATAGATCCTTAGACTGTATTAAGGGTTTATAATCTTTATGTTTTCGTTCGGGCGAGGCCTACGGCCAGCAGTGTTACTTCTTCCAGTTGAAACGATGAAGATAATAATAATCTTCATTTTTATTTTAACTTATTTTTTTTGTGTGTTACCAATTCGTCGTTAAAATTCGACAGTCCAGAAAGTATTACATCATAAGATCAGCATCTTAACATACCTAGGTAAGCATAAATCGTTGGGTTGCAAAATGTGTTCAGATTTTTATAACTGAGCATTCTTCTAAGTAATTTTTTATCTCATAATTCAATCAATTTACATAACCGAAACGGCTTCCATACATTTTTACTTTTCGCTTTAAATTACGCAAAAACCAGTAGCAATATCACGAGAAACCCGTCTAATAAAACATTCATACGAACATACGGTATTAATCTTGTGAAAAAATCAAAATATACGCAATAATAATTTTTGTGGTGTATCTACACGTACGAACAGACTATTACACGGTATATAATATTCTAAAACAAGACACTGTCTACTTTCTTGTTCCGCGAAAATACATAGTCGCGCGCACACTTCATTGGAATCGATCGGGCGTAACGTTTCCTATCTCTCTTACGCTCACACTGTCAAACGGAGAAGCCACAGGAGCGAGGAGCACAGATATAAATCCTACCGATCTATAAGCCACGCCCCACAATCGATCTGATAAATGAAAAACCCGTTTGAGTGCGCGGGCGCAATGATTTGAATCTCGTCATGACTTGATGTTCGTTTCGCGATTACTCGTGCGCTTCGTTGCTTTGTATTTAAAATTATCTTTATTACCCCATCCGTGGGAGTCTTAAATCTCGCATTTAAATGTTTATTACAACCTGACTCATAATTATGTACGTTTTAAATGTTCAAACGTGAATCTCTCTGATCCTAGGCAGTGTGTGAGGTCAATGTTAGTTCGTTGACATGCTTATTGAGCTATTTTTGCAATTTTTGTTCGCTTTTTCCCAAGTACTAAGCGAATGAGTAATTTTTGTTGCACGAAAAAATTGTAAAGATCGTTTAGATTCCGCGATGCACGAACGTAGTAATGGCTATTTCATTACTACAAAAATGACGTTGACTTTTTTTGTTTGACCTAAATAATAATGATTCCTTCTTTCTGATATCGATCATCATATTTTCTTCAAAACCGACTTCGGCAAGAATTATCATTAGTAATTAGGTACATAGATATTTCGTATCGGCAAAAACATTGTTATATCTATTTTTTTACCTTTAATTTATTTTGCACACGGGTCTATAGAAATTAACAAAAAACTGAAAATCTATTTCTTTTCTGATAATCTTCTAGTAACCATTTTCATTGGAAAGTCTCCACGCACATGGTGACCGAAAGCCGCAGGAATCCGCTGGATGTGGGAAGCACAGAATCGGTCGAAATGGTGGTGCTCAGGGGAGGCCTATGTCCAGCAGTGGACGTATTTTGCCTGAAATGATGATGATAAACCATTTTCCCATTGTGTTATATTTCGAGACTTCATTAACTATGATTGGCATGTAGACTCCAACAAACACTTGCAAAACAAAGCTTTCAAACATAATTGTACGCTACTCTACGATAGATGGCGCTGCTAACCTTAAAACTCCACAAACGACTCCTGCGCGCGACACACTGACGCCATCTCTTGTCAAGCTTAGGAAATTGTCATCACTATCTTCGACCAGTTTGATCAGAGCTCCGATCTGTGAATGTTTTTATGGAAAGAGGGTTTATCAATGTTTGGTCATCAATAATTCGATTTTAATAGCAGCTGAAGAGGTTTGATACTTTCGTACCGTCTGTACAATTACTTCTACCTCGAATGATTACTTGAATGATGTCTGATAATTCGTATGAAGCATGCGCAGCCTGATTGCCTTATTTCTTATAGCATATTTTATTGATGTTCCTTTTAAAGATATTTATTACTTGGAGATATGTCGTATTTCTACGTCTATCATCAGGTGTGTGTCTATTTGTGGCTGGTTCTGGTTGATTTTTATGAACGTGCATCAGTCATGCTCTCTTTATCTGAAATTGCAAAGGTTCTGACAATTAAAAATATGCTCTGAGTGCATTCATTATTTGATGAAAATAAAAACCTCTACATTTTTCAGCTGTCATTGGTAATAGACAGGTGTCTTGTATTTTTGTCTTAATTGCAATTTATATTTAGAATCTCTAGTTTTCTATACGTTTTTGGTTACCCACTTTTTGAGTTACTAGCCTACTTGTCACAGTCACGGCGTGCACTTGCCGACTATATGTATATGTTCTGTGTCTCTCTGTGTAAATCTGTTTTGTTTTATTATTTATAAAAATTACCCATAGCTTTTATGTGCACGTGTTTCTGTGACCAATAAATCTATTTTTCTTTCTTTCCTTTCTTTCTAGTTAAAGTTCTTGAGTACAGAATGATATAAGTAGGTAGTTAGTCATTCTGCGTCATTTACCAATGAAGTTTGCTAGCCTTTTTTTTTTTTTTGGATGGTAAATCATCAAATAACTTCTCCCGCTCTGGGCGGAGCGGGAGGGTGTCAGACTCTTACTGACTAAAACCCACCCGTATTCCTTCCTGTTGCCTGTGTTGCCAGGGGCCTCGGTGACCCTTTAGTACCTTCCCGCGACCCCGGCAGGCATCAGCCCTACTGACACGCGTGGAATACAACGCACCGTCGACCCGGGCCTGGTCCTTACCGGACGGTGAGCTACCCATTGCTCACCGTCCGCAAGCCCGCGCCTACGGTGGCCAAGTGTGCTAGCCTGAGATTACTTATAATCTTTTATCCCTAACTGTCACTGTTTATATATCTAAAATCTATGTGATTACTTTAAAACTACTTGTGATGTAGGTCCTATTAGGCAATGATCTAAAGAAAATATTAATTTAATAGTTTTAGCGTGTCTGCGTGTTTCAACCATCCAGTACAATGCTGCTATTTATGCTTTGGCTAGGAAAAGCTCTGAATTATTGGGCTATGAAAGTTATAGATGATAGCTCCTTTGAACTGAAATATTCTCATGGTATAATCGTGATTATAATCGAGATGAGCACGATTTTAATATAATTCTGTGGGAGATAGATTATAAGCTAAGTAATCTAAGGCCTGTCTAGTTTAGGGTTTATATTGTTTTTCGCCCTTACACTAGTTGTCGATTAAATAAGGTAGATCACTGCGTGGCTTAGGCACACAGGGGCAATTCCCATATGAATTAGAGCCTCTAATTTTCTTATATTTTGAGAAGCTTTTGACATTGACTGTCGCTAAAATGGGATTGCGACTAGATTTTGGTTTTCTGGTATGCGTATGTAGACAGGTATGTATAATAAACCGTACCGTAAGTGCCGTAAGTAATAACAGCTAGTAAATGATAATTTTTAGTTTTCAGAGAAACAAATAAAAATGATCATTTACTAGCTGTTGCCTGGGTCTCCGTTTGTGATCCAGGATTAAAAGTAGCCTTTGTCCTTTTCCAGGTCATGGTCCACCCATGTGCTAAATTTCATCCAAATCCGTTCTGCCGTTTTAGCGTGAAAACGTAACCAACAAACTCACTTTCGCATTTATAATATTAGTTTGGACTTATATATTTTTAATATCAGTACCTACCTAAGCAGCATTGGGTTATTGCACTAAAGGTCACCTTAATTATTAAAGCTATACCACAGATTAGGTCTAATAAGATCGTAACAAACAAAACAAAACAAATTTAAAAAAATATGACACAAGTTGTTAAAAAAAACAACCACAAATTCGAATAGCTGTACTAATACCTCTATCAATGTTAAGTGGGTACTCAAATAATCTAAAAGGATCAGACTCATCGGATCAAATATCCAAAAAGTCATATCAATTTATCAATAAATAAATAAATAACACCGGACTCAACCCTAGTCCACAAACCTACATGACACAGCAGATTCGAATGCTGTATGATAAAAAATCGTCGAGCTGTCATTGAGGTCAATAAAAGATTAATTTTGATGTTCAGTAGCTGACGGGTTGAGGGCTACTGGATTCGACAGATTAGGGACAAAAAGAATCAGGATATTTGAAAACAAAATTTGATTTATGTTGGTGGCCGAAAGGGAATAAGCATTGTGATGAAATAGTAAAACTAGCTATGAAACTAGTCGTAAATAAAGCATAGAAAATAAGAAATAGAAAAAAAAACTGATAACCTGTACCTAGATTTGTATGATAGTGCTACCAAGCCTTCGATATGACATTTTCAGAGGCAATACAGATAACACATATTGTGGTATAGTAATTTTATTCTAGGTGCATCGTCTTCACATATAATTATATAATGAATGTACCTCTACAAAATATTGTAAACATTTTAAAAGAGTAATGGTGGAGTTTCTTGCCCATTCTCCTCCTTACGAAATTATCTTTTGGAAGGGGCAACTAGAATCAATTCTATTTTTTTGTAAATTTTGACGTTCAAAAGTGCCTTAGTACCTATTTGAAATAAATAATTTGACTTTGACAGCTAGATAAAACGCATGAGGATTAAATGTTGATAGCTAATCTTTGATTCCTCTCAGAGACACAGATAAAGAAGATTGATCAAAGTTATTAAGACTAAAAAACCTATCGATAGACCAAAAACTTTATCCGAATCACAGATAGGTTATTAAGATTTACCGTAAAGTTCTTGAATCACCAATAACATTAACGAATGCAGTGGTGCCGAGTTATGCATTTTTGGATATCTTAATACCAGCAGCTTAGTTAAGTCAAACAGTAGCTAACTCCAACCAAACACACGCACATCCAAAGCTTATCGCTAACTATAAAACTAACAATTAACACTGTCAACAGGAAGCGGTCCTATGGACCAATTTCCTCTCGCCTCGGTCCTTTGTACCAAAACACATCGTTACCATACAATGGAGGACCAAATTGTCGCTCTGATCCCCATAATGTATCGATTTGAATATTTTGACGGTTAATTCTCGGGGTTAAAAATGGTGTTGATAATAACCCTATTGATGGTAAATTGGTACGTTAATGGTGTATTCAATTGAGGTATCTTATGCTAAGTTGAGATTTTTATCGGTTTGTTCCACACTGATTCAGTTTTAGTCTCATGACTTTTTTTTAAGCACTCATATATTTATATACTACATACACATACTACACACACAGTACACACTTATATAACTTATATTTTGTATATAAAACCTCATGCTTTTATTGTAACGTTTTAATCTCTTTAGATGGTAATGTCAAAATATCTTACATATCCACTGTAACTTCAAACAAAACCATAAAATAATTGACTCTAACGGAGCCATGACAGATCATAACAGACTAACCACCGTAAAACTTAACAGGGCCAAGATAACCACAATTAAAGGAAAAGGAAACCATAAAATAACTTTAGAAGAAGCCATACCAATCAACATTGTACACATGACGTCAAGCTACTTATAGGTACATTCCAGTATAAGTTGACCGCTCATAGTACGGAAAGCCTATACAATACAAGGTCAACTTTTATGAGAAATATATGGTCTGTTCTGAAAGTATCTGATGAAAATGTAAACAACCCAGCTCAGGTTAAATTCTTACGCAATCACTTACTAAAGGGAATTAGTAACACGTGTTACCACTTTTTCAACATTATTAAATTGTAATCAAACATTTTTCGAAGAAAATTTAAGTTATAATAATTAACATCATCGTCAAAATTGAAAAACATTTAAAGGTTATTTAAAATTAGAATTTCGGGTTTAAGTATTCAAATAATCAAATCAGAGTTTCCATTTTCAACAGATACTTTTGGAACAGACTATATTAGACGTTTAAGACACAATGGAAATTAAGCGAGCGTCACGTGATAAAATTTAAAACGTCTCAATTCTTTGATCGAACTAAACGTGGAGCTTGCTGATGATTGACTTCCTCAGCGTGGGCTGCCCAGCATCGGATTATGTTAACAAGATTAGATTGCTCTTAATGGCTGTGAGACGAGTGAGGCGTCGATTGTTATAATTAATGAGTCATCTTGTTATCAGGTCACGAGGGTTGGAGATATGGGCCTTTTGTCTCTGCTAGGACGTTGGTGTCTAATGTGGAGCAGATGCTAGAGAATTGACGTTAGTAGAGCAAATATATTGCGAAGATAAACTGGTATGGCTATGAATTTGATTGTTTTTGTTGGGTTGAAAGTCATAATTTAAATTACAATGTCAATAAACGAATTAATGATGTGTGGAGTGCCACTGACGGCAATAAATCTATCGCAAATCTTAAACCAAGAGGCGATTTGAGATGAATTTACGAAGTCAATCTTATCAATAGTTCTGAATTCTTAAAGAATAATATCACAATTTTCGTCGCATATTCAAGATGCAGTTTTATCCACATCCAATCTATAATCCATCCAATTATATTCAAGTTAACACAGATAAAATATCTAAAATACATCGCAGCGTACACAAATAAACACATTACACATTTTTAACAAATTCATAGAATATTGTTCTCAGTTCTTCGTGCTAACTACATTCATCTGCTAATACCTGCACTAATTGTTCTATTTCAATTATGTTTACTTAATTGGAACTTTAATCATTAATATTCCTACTTATATTTTCACTTGTTCTTCATTCTGTCTAACTTTCATTGTTCAATAGTAACGTCTCATATATCTCCTATGACATCCATTCCATGTTATACCACAAAAGACTACTCAGATATTCTCTAAAAGAATAATTAATTACTACTAACGATACTGTAAATATCTAAATCAACAAATAGAAATAGATGAAATGATCTGTCATCATGCGTTAAAGAGATGTATGCATGATGAATGGAATTAATAAAATTTTATAAAAGACATATACAATGAGTGGTGGATCGACTTTGAGTGTGGAGACAAATTGTGACTCTTTAACCATAAACAGTGCTGTGATGATTTGGTTCTGGTTAGTGTGTAGTATATGAAAAATTATTAGATGTTAATTCGGAGAAAAAAAATATGCTTACGTAACATACATAACCAGCCTATAATGTTCCCACTGCTGGGACACAGGCCTCCTCTCTGTGAGAGGGAGTGGGCCGTAATCCACCACGCGGGCCCAGTGCGGGTTGGTAGATGTCACATATCTTCGAATTTTTGGTTCTCGGACGTGCCGGTTTCCTCACGATGTTTTCCTTCACCGTGTTAAGAACAGTGGTGATGAAATAATTTACACAAAGTAAAGCGTCTGCCTGGGTTCGAACCTACGACCTGCAACTTGTAAGTCGCGGCCGTTACCACGGGGCCACCACTGCTATCAAAATATGCTTATTTATAGAGTTTTGTGTTAACATCTTTATGTACGAGTATATTTGAACTTCGTTAAAATATAATATAAAAGATTAATTTAATTTAGTTAATGTTAATAATCATCTTGTAACTGGTAAATATAATTTAATAAATAAATTATATTTATTCATAAAAAAAAAATATATATATATATAAAAGATTAGACATTTAATTTTAAATCTGTTGTAGAGGAAAATAACATATACAAGCATTAAGTTTCTATAAAATAAAATAGTCAAGTAATCGTGTCGTGAGGATTTTGTTATTAATGACAATTATTTTATTGGTATTTGGTCCTTCCAATCATTTTTACCCATCCTCCCACATACACGATTGATCTCTAAACCCATCATATACTATCAAAAAGAGAATTAAATATGAAAACTCTTAAAGGATTAGAGGCGGTGACAGATTCGCTTCCACAATAAAGGTGGCTGCTCACAATTGATTTATGATTTCCAGGCGAATAAAGCCTCGTGTGCAATAGCCTTATTTCTTGTTTTATTTTGGATATGAATGGAGTTGTGGAGTCATTGGCTTAGATATATTATGTCTATATTTTAGCTGCTTCGATGGGTTTTAAATCCGTTTATGTCTCATGTGTGTTCTGGTGCTCAGCTGCTTATGATTGCAGGAATTGTTGGAAATTATAGCACATGACTTTATTTTCGCTGTGTATCTTAAAATAAGTCATTCATCCTCATTCAAGGGTGGATAACGATGACAAATGACAAGTTGACAAAATAATTACTAAAGGTGACAGTAGTTTCGAAAATTATCTTAAACCAACTAGGTTTGTACCGTTTAATCATCATAAAATTGTAATAGGTTACAGCAGTCGTCGAAAAAATGTTCAGCTGTTGTAAGCTTAGCTCAATATTTTTTTACAATGACCACTCAAAGTTATGAGCAACGTGTAAATGGCCGTAATAGTCATAAGCGACAGAAGGATGTAGCTTCCCATAGACTTTTCCCTTGACGATCTCATCTACAAGACGTTCACTGTCTTTATAGATGACGATATCCTCTCCTTCCTCATGCAGGGTAGCAGAGACATTGACGCGCGACCTGTTACCATGAATTCAGTAGATTTTGAAAGCCCCTGCGTTGAAATTTTTCATCGGTTATTAAAAAAAATAATTAAAAACGTACCTGCTCCATATATTTTGACCGCGTAGGTAGTACACTTTTCTACGAAACAGCCGTTTTTTTTTTAAGGGCTCTAGAGTCATATAATGCTGAATTCGTGGTTCGTGGTGGAGCGGAAGGGTGTGTCAGACTCTTACTAGCACTACACCCGTGTTCCTTCCGTTGCCTGTGTTGCGGGGGCCTCGGTAACCCTATCGAACTTACCCGCGACCCCGGCAGGCATCGGCCCTAGTAGACCCCTACACTTGTGCTGACGACATCTCCTTGAGGCGCGCGTGGAACAGAACGTGCCATCTACGTCCCTGCTACCCTGTATGGAACATCATCAACACAGTAGACAAAAAAAAATCTGTATCAAAACTGCAAATATTATGAATTTACCATACAAAATATAAATGCACTGGTGGCATTACTGGACTCGTATTGTTAACTGGCCCACAATGGAGTTTGAATCAAAGCGTATAGTTGTGGGCAAAAATATCGCCGGGTATGCAGCCCAGTTGATGTATAGGATCGCAGGGTTGCTAGGACATTTTAGATTAGTTTTTGTGATTATTTTTATAGACCGATTGTTTCTTGCTAGAGAATATGATGTTTTTGATGCTGCAGCATTCGGAACAGTGTAACGTTATCATAGAGTCCCTTAAATATTTTAATAAGTCTAAAAACACTTATTAAAACTACTAAACCCAAACTTTTTTCCCTTTTTATATGCCTTTTTTGGGTTCCGCAGTAAACAAGGAACCCCTATATTTTCGCCATGTCCGTCTGTTTGTTCCCGCTGTAGCTCAGCAACGCTTAGTACTAGAAAGCTCTTAGTTGGCACAGATATACATATTAATCACGCTGACAAAGTGCTAAAACAAAATCGTGATTTTTTTTTTGTGGTCTTGCCTTGTACGTAATGTGGAGACGATATGAACACTATTTTTCGATTCAAGGATCGGTTTGCGTAATATTAAGCATTAAAGTCTTAATTTTTCTTAGAGTCAAGTGTCCCCCCAAAGTAATAGTGAAAGAAAGAAAAATTGTTTATTCCGCACAAACAAAACGCACATTACAAAAATTAACGTAAAATACACACATATACAAAGTAGCTAAAAGCCTCGTAATCAACCCATATAAGTTTGACAATCCTGTCGATTACGTAATATTTACTCTGTTTTGCGGCACTGACCAACTTATGGAGAATTGACCGTGCCATATATCGATGTATGGGAGAACACGCACTTGGCCGGTTTTTTTTTTGTTCACATGTTTTTATTAGCATTGTTTTTATATGGGTTTTCTTCTTATTAGTCGATTTACCAATTTCTTTAATTGCATTTTCAAAAACTTTTTCCTTTTGTTACCCCTTCATCAATGCCACTATTAACATTAGACCAGTCACATACACAAATAATATGAATGTCCATTATTGCTAATAATTTATAAACAATAATCGGCCAGTGACAATCCTGTGGGGAGCGTAGGCGACAACACAGCGAGAAGACATTGCCTTGTGAATGGACCCCTGAATATGCAGGAGTTGTCAACATTTTGATCGTTTTGAAAGGTGAAAAGTGGTGGTGGTGAAGGTTATAGCTAATAGAACATTTTGAGGTTAAAATTCGTTTGACCATACCTAGATGACAGTGATGACTATATTGGAAAAATTATACTTAGACTATAGCTAGACGACTGTGGAAGTGGATTACAACATAGTTGATCCTAAGTAACTTGATAATCCAAAAAAAAAGACGGAGGAAAATAATAATGTAGGATTACCCATGTCCTATTGAAATACGCTTAATGGCAGTTAGAACTTAAAATAAAAATTATGGTACAAACTAAAACATGAAAAAACGCTATCATGGTCAAGTGGCTATGATCATAAGAAAATTATTATAAGCTTACCACCATTCTTTAATGATTGTTAAAAAGTTAGCTAATAGGACGAAAGTAAACCTTTACAAAATGTTGGCAACATCACCAAGCTTACTCGAAGTCATAAAGAAATCATAAATTACATTACAATACAAACAGGCACGATATGTACTAATTTCAATGGTGTGGGATTCAATTTTATATGAATTAAAAGTCGCCTCAGAAATCCTCTTGTGGTATTGTTTGGTGTTAAGAAAATAATAACTTTTTTTGTGTGGAAGTACTAAGGAGCTTCGATGGTAAAGAAAGGTTGAAAGTCGGCTATTGTGATGATTTACTGATGTACCAAGTTGAGTTTTAAAAGGTATGAAGCTACGGAAGGTAGAGTGCTATAAAGATCTTTTGGCTCTTGAATGACTTCGTTATTGGTAACCATTTGTGAAATTGTTTTGAGCAATTGTATTGAAAAATCAAGATGGCGGCGTTAATTACAATTTTGGCCACGCGCTAAAATAACCTTGTAGCGGTGGACTAAGTAAAGATACGGTTTCCAAAAAGAGTGGTAGCCGCACTTTACGGCCTTGGTGACAGCTGTCATGAAAATGATGACAGTGGCAAAGATTTAAATCGTTAGATGAGCCCTACCGCGTTAAAGATAGTCGCGTTTCTGTTTCTATTTTGACACCTCTGACACACTTGACTTGATTGCCATGGAATCTTCTCAGTATGGACACTATTTCGTGTGGCTAAATACGGTGAAAGCAAATCTAGCTATTTAAATCTTTGTTTGACTTTATGGTATCAAAACGCTCTCTAAGAAAACACACCAACATACTTTCATAAATAAAGTTTAGGTGACGTCATTCGCCCGTAAATTGCGGACACTCTGTAGCGGCCACCGCTCTTCTGTTAAACCGTTGCTTAAGACGCTGACAATACGTAAACCGCGGTTACTGTCAGACTGCATAGAAAAGAAAGAGAAGCGCGATGACACAGCGCTTGTAATTTATTGCAAAGTATGAAGCAATTATCTATTTACTCAAAATTGAGTAGAGTAATCAAAAATAAAAATACAACCAAGTTCAGCTTTCAAATAAGTCGTACTTGTTATTAATTAAACACGTAACGTACGTTGATATTTAATAGAGATATTTTGGAATGGAACTCAAGGCCAAAGGTTAGTTTACCGTTAGTTTGTCTCGATATTTTTTTTCAAAACATGTTTTGGTAACAACCAAGTTCTGAGAAATGTATTAAAAATTAACATATATTTTTTTCGCTACCACAAACTACATAAACAGATTTGGCATTTTTTTTTTCTTAAGACAAGCCTACTTTGGTCATTGGCCTCTTGTCAGCGCCTTAACGGGGCGTGAATGTAACACGTTGAGCTTTAGAAAGAGACTGTCACACAGATATGAGTGACAGAGACGACGCTCTACGAAGCCGAACTTTATTGGACGAAATTTGAGAGTGAAATTTCAAGAACGCGTCACGTTTAAGCACATTTCGTTACATTAGAGATAAGAAATATATATAACTTTCTCTGACTAATTCACTCTTTTTTGACAATAATTATTATTGTAATGAAATTTTAGCACTGATATTGGATTGTTTAAGAAGCTTATTACAGTACCCGTTGTATTTTATTTTATCCAAATTTTAACCTGGAATTTGCTTTTCGAAGGAATAAGAAAGGTTTTACTTTTTCAAATTAACGGCCACCTAATTGTATTTGAATTTGGAATTCATTGTCTGTCAACGCACAATCATATCCCGCCACAGCCTAAAAATATGTATTTAAAACAGTCTGTCGACTTCCAGGAACGTTAGTAAGTTTCATGCAAAACACGCCTACTTTTGTAATGGCCCCACTTTTTGTTTGCCCACAACATTTGACTGCCATTGTATCACACGTCCTAACCGTTGATTTATTATACGAATTTATATGAACTATTAATTAGAAAACTGAATGAATAGGAATGTGTCTTAGAGTTTTCAATCTTCTGTTATTTATGAGACATAGATCAACGTGATGATCTAAAGACACGGCGTAAAAAAAATCAGTTTTTATTTTGATTATTCTGCTAATTTGTCTCTGTATTGCTTAGTACGTTATTGAGTTGTGTAGGTCTGGAAATGATAATAAAATCTTTTTTCACTTACAATAGTTGTTATTTTGGTGAATAAGTATTTTATATGAATCATCATCTGCCTGCCTTTTCCCAACTAAGTTGGGGTCGGCTTCGAGTCTAACCGGATGCAGCTGAATACCAGTATTTTACATGGAGCGACTGCCTAGCTCAGCCCCACAACCCAGTTACTGGGTAATACGATACCCCTTGGTAAGACTGGTTGTCAGACTTTCGGGCTTCTTCGACCCGTAACGACTGTCAAAGATCCACGAATAACAGCCGGGACCAACGGCTTAACGTGCTTTCCGAGGCACGGAGGGGTCTTGGTATGTAAAGATGGTCACCCATCTACGAATCAACCGCGGTAAGTGTAGTTTAACCTGATCAACTGACCCGTTCGGCTGCTATAACTTATCCACAAGCCCCTCTTATATATTTTATATGTATAAAGATCTTATTAGAAGAAGGGCTCGCGTTAGGCTGAAAGATGAACTCACCTTAGTTGGAAAGAGACTCGACTAATAATAGAGCTAGAAGCTAGAAAGACTGGTACCGAAATGAGTGCTTACGACTTTTGAAACAATAGCAATAGTCAGAAGCCTGAAACAATTTCAGATACTGAAGAAGACGACGACGATGATGATTGGAATAAAGAGTTTTTCCCTCTTAAGGATGCTGCGCTAAATGCAAAATATGAGACCTTGGACTGTATTGGAAACCCAGAGATTCCGTACGACAAAATCCTTCAGCCAATCATTTAAGAAACGATTACAATTGTAACCTAAGTACATATCAAACACAACAAAACTAAGGGTGTCGCCACACTAATGTCATTGACACGATATTGCGTGAACGGATGTCAAACGTATTTAATAATTAAGACTTTACAACTGCCATCTGTAGTTTCCTTAATTCCCTCTCTCTCATCAATGCACATTCAACCTTATCTATTTTGTATAGGTTTTAAAATAATTTGGGAATGGGGAGGTGTTTATTATCTTTTGTCATGTGAAGAGTATTGATGACCAAAGTCATTCGTATGAATATAGGATCATGCAGTCAATTATGTGCGCCAGCGATCATCGCATGGATAGTATTAATACTAATAGGTTGTTTTTTAGTTTTGCTGTCTGTTATGTTTGTTCGTTTGTTTAACAATGGATGCTGTAATGTTTAATGTTCAGTTAACTTAAATTGTTGGGCTTGATCGGTTAGTTCAGTATTAGGATCAATTTTGGATCGTAAGATTTGGGTTTACACACCCATGATGATTTTGTTGAATAACTTGGATGTTTCTACATCAGCATCTACCGTTACAAATACCCACTACTTGTCACGCTTTGTTTTTGGGTGGGAAATTATCAAATAACTTCTCCCGCTCTGGGCTGAGCGGGAGGGTGTGTCAGACTCTTACTGACTAAAACCCACCCGTATACCTTCCGTTGCCTGTGTTGCCAGGGGCCTCGGTAACCCTTTTGGACTTTCACGCGACCCCGGCAGGCATCGGCCCTAGTGGACCCTACACTTGTGCTGACGACATCTCTTTGAGGCGCGCGTGGAACTAGTTGCGCTGTCGCTCCGGGCCTGGTCCTTACCGGACGGTAAGCTACCCATTGCTCACCGTCCGCAAGCCCACGCCTACGGTGGCCGGAAATCCGCTCAGGATTCCCGACGCCAAGGGCGTCTACGTGTCACGCTAAAGCTCAGATTCTCCTTTAATACAAAGAATGAAACTAATAATAGCTTCAAGGCTGAGAAAACGATTACAGATTTTTTAAGAAAGATCTTATTTAACGGAAGATAAAAACCCCCCATGTCAGAGGTAGTTGAAGAACACTGTGTAGTTTTAGTTAGTAAGAGTCTGATAGGCCCACCCCACGGTGCATGACATCCATGAGGATATTCATAGGCCAAAAGAAAGGAAGAAAACCAACAGAGAGAAGAAGACAGATGATGGTGACTAAGACTAGAGAAGAGGTATTATCATAGCTTTTTCAAAAGCTGGCAACCACCGCATAAAGAAGACGGATAATTATGTTAATTCAGACTTGTCGTAATGGCAAATATGTCATTTGGTATAAATAGGTTTTTATTTTTATTATTTTATTAATATTTTACATAGATTCTTGTGTATTTTGTGAATGTTTCTTACATTCACAAAATACACAAGAATCGTTGTAGGCTTAATAGACTAGATTTGTAGACCATTTATTTTTTGTTATGTACTTGGTACTTCTTGACAGGCCTATACTGTCCTCCCATACTTATTATCATTAAAAGCCAATTATTTTTAAAAGAGTAAAGGCTCCTGCATACTGAGGCGATATCGCGGGTGCGACAGGCAGCAATATACCTGTCGCGCCCGCAATATCGCCCGACTTTGTAAGAGCCTTAACCGTGGAGTTTCTTGCCGGCTCTTCTCCATAGAAAACGACCAATTGGACCAAAAAACCGTGCACCTAGCTTCTGACGTTTCATATGTGCCCGTGTAGGTTTTTGTGAAATAAAAATATTATGGTTTTGATTTTTTGATTTTCCAAGATCTCGAACAATTTTACAGGAGACAGACATCAACAAAAGATTTCTCTCTCATTTCTCCATGAACTCTTTGACCTGTAGTGAAAACTACAATTATTACAGAAGTTGAATCTGCAGTGCTATTCTGTAACCTTCTCACCGTGAAAACTTAAGTGAAGTGAACGTGGAGTGAACTGTCAATGTCATCCCACCTGATACTAGGGATGGACCAATGATTACATTTACTATCACATTCGAGATTCTAATAATATTTTTATGCTGATTCTATTGATCATTATCAGTTAACTGATTAAATAAACGAAATCCAATGACCCAACCGCGATGTGTTTTGAAGAAGCGATAGTGGATTGAGTCGAGTAAATACTGTGCGACGTTATTCAGCATTGTTATTAACCCAAATCTATTCAATTAGAAGAGATAACCGAGTGTGTCGAGTGCTAAAAGTGTGCCTGGCTGACGGACCATAGAATTTATCCCCTCACAAACTATGTGGAAACCTAACTAAACGATGTGTGTGTCTGCGTACATAAGCCATTTGATTAAAAAACGTGCGGATTATTTAGTAAGTACTTTTCTATTATTTTATTATAGGTATGTAAATTTATACCGACCTACGCGTTGCCAATAATAAAATAATATTCATAAAATCAGCGACATTAATACTATAATATTAAGTAAAGTTAGGTATGTAAAGTTAAGACAACTTTACATACGTAAAGTTACTCTCCTTCAACATAGAAAACAAAATTACAATCCTGCTTACCTACATAAACGTAGAAAGGACAAAGTATGTATTAGAAGTGATATGAGTAAATCCAAATTCAGCTCGTGATTTATTAACTTTATTGGACCTTTTATCTACAATAAGATAAACAGAGCCATTGACATATACCCGCTTACAAAAACAAAATGTAAAAAAATAGTCTGCGAATACTTACAAGCTCTTGATTACGAAGAAACTGAAGCCCTTCTAAATATACCACAGTGACGCATACCTTACACTGCCACGCAATAGACACCCTTACATACATACACAACACACACAAACACACCCTTACTCGTCCACACACCCTCTTACATTCCACGCACATACATTATCATCACACACAAAGAGAGGACTCACACTGACACCCAACACCTAAAGATAAAAAAATGGTAATTCATATTATATATAGATTAATTTACGATTATTCTTACGTTGAATTTTTTTTTAGATTATTAATTCATATAATTCTGAATTCCAAAATTGTTAATTATGATTAATTTTTTCATTTATCATATAAAAATTGTTATAATTCATTTATTATTCTATTATTGTTAGTAATAATAAGTTAATTTAATTCAATATTTTTAATTTACTATTTAATATAATATTCTTAATTATTATTAAATAAATTGGTCAGTATTTGAACTTAATCATGTTTGATGGCTAATAATGCATTGAAATATTTGAGGGGATTGGCGCTGATAGCTGAAATACAGGCTTCTGCCTAGTTCGGCTACAGATGTTTAATTCATTTGTAATTTTAAAACACAGCCTAAATATTTTCATGAACCAGTATGTAATTTGTTTTTGGAAATAAATCGCTTATCCCTATTAACATTGTCGTATATGTATTTTTGCCATTTTTTTTATTTCATAAATCACTCTTAAAAAGTCCCTTGTTTTAGTGGAGTCAAGAACATTTATTAAAATTCTGTTGATTTTTGACAATCTAATTTCTATATGAAAAAAAAATTGCAATTCAAACTTTGACACGCTCTTGTAATGTTGCTGATTTTCACATCCACACACACAACAATGTTAATAGGGATAGGCGAAATGTTATTATTATTATTATATTACATTATATTATTATAACAAAATTCAACAGTTCAACTGACACTCCGGCAGCGTGCGCACCGGCCGGCGGGCAGCTAGGCTCACTTCATCCAGCCCAAGTGAAGTGGTGTTGCTATGGCAACGAGAATCGAGTGAAGTGATAAGATCACGACACTCGAGCGTCGCGTTTACCGACTCACTTCACCTAGCCGATACACTTTGGCTCGGGTGCTTACTATGGTTACGAGAATCGGCTGAAGTGATAAAATCACGCATCGCTTGCGCGTGAGGCGCTGTAATATCAAGTTTAGTATTTTTTTTAATTTTCCGTTTTTTTAATTTTAAATGCGCGACAAACAAAAATTTGGTTTTACCATCTTTATATCAAAATCCAAGATGGCGGCTACAAACATTTTATTTTTTGTCGTTTTCAAGGTTTTCAGGGGTGTTACAGCCGATATTGAGGTCAAATCTAAAAACCAAGATGGCGGCTGCGAAATTGTTCAGATTTTTCATCATGGTTTTCGGGGGTGTTAAAGCCGATAGTGAGGTCAAATCTAAAAAGCAAGATGGCGGCTGCAAAAATTACCAAACCTTTTGGAATAAAAAAACAAAATTGAGTTTCTGACTGAATTTCTGTTGTGCTATTTTATTTTAAAAAACCCTAAATAGTAACGTTTCAACGCTTAAATTCTAGTTTTGAAATAATATAAAATAATCAATAGAATTAGCATAAAATATTATTAAAATCTCGATTATGATTATAAATGTAATGCTTGGTCACTCCCTAGCATCAGTGGGATGACACTGACAGCTCACTCCACGCGAGTTTTCACGGTGAGATTTTTACTGAATCGACATGCTGATTCATAACTTCTAATAAACTCTAAAGAAGCAAAGCATTTCCAATTCCCGAAGATTTGCATACACAGTCTTCATTATTGGCAGCTATTAATTTTTAAATAACTTGACTCACTTGCTGAGAACTTAATCCTAATCATGCTATCTTTGTCTATCTTTAGTACAAATCAATATGTTTATCTTCCTCTAACGGATGAACGGAGCTGTCAAAACGTCAAATAAAATGAAGCTATAAACGGTCAAAGATTAAGTATCGCAGTTGTTACAGGAAGATATATTTTTGAGGTTGATTGGTTAACTTGATATACTTGGTGCAAATAGTTAGACATATAATAAAGTGTAATTGTATATCCCAGAAAATAATTTTATCAAAACTACGCGTTTTTTTTTTAATTTTTGTATAATAACTTTTATTTATAATTTTAATTTCGACATTGTTATTATTAATATTGAATTATACATAAAAAAAAAACAAATATATCTAATTAATTAATAAAAACTACGCATTGTCTTTGGTCTTCCCCTACTCATATAGCCAGCCAAAGAAATGATTCTAATGTTGCTGTATTTTCCCCGACTACCCCAGAAAGGCTAATGCTTTTTATTTTATTTTTTCTGTCTAATAATAAAATATAATCCGTGTTATAGCACGAAAGTATTTCTAACTGGTCCCGCCACAATTCGCACACTTCAGGCGAAAACGCCTTTCGTACCAGCTCGGCCAATAAGGGCGAGTCGAAACTTCTAGAACTTCTACGGGCTTCCTTAAAAATAGACGACGGGCAGCCTTCTTTTCTTACATTACTTGTCTGATGTCCGTCAACTGGGCTGCGCACCAAAAAGGGAATCTTGGATACGATTTACGAAACTTTGATGACGATGCAACTAGAATAAAATTACTATACCAAAATAGGTAAATAAATAATTAAAAATGAAGCAATGACATATAAATTAATTATGCGATAGGTACATGATGCTCACATATTTACAAACATTGCAAAAGTATTCGTTTCCCTAAAAATAATAAATAAAGTGATGTGTGGTATGTTAATCATATAATTTGATTTTTACCTATGTATATGATATTCAATAGAAACTAAAGATTGATGTCTAGTACAATGATCTTTTTATAATATTTGGAGCATCTGCATCCATTAAAATCTTTGACACAACCGATCGGAAAATCGCTTCAGTAATTAATTGAGACGCTAAGTAATTTGATGACAAACTTGATATTTTGGGGAATCGCTTAACAGTTAACGGTCAATTAATTTTGCTTCACTCTTCCTTGATCAGTTATTTTGTTCATTAAATTATAGACTTGTTTTGAAGACGTCAGTTGCAGTAAAGATTAGATTTCAGACATTGGCAACGTATAGTGAGATTTGATGGATGATGTCGTGATTTCTCAGTTTTGACTTATGGTTGGACATACATGGGTGTTGATTTTAAAATTCGAAAGGTCGGTCTAAAAAAACGGTCTAGAAAACGAAATTAAAAAATAAAAAAACTTATGAACATATTGGATGGTTTGCTCATACGCTTGCTTCCCACAAAATCTAAGTTTTGCCTGGATAATAATTCTCATAACATGAATGTTGATAAAAAAACGAAATGTATTAAAACGGTCTAAAAAATTACATAACATTTGAAGTCTCTTGAGCATATTCGCTGGTTTATTAATTCACTTCCCACAAAATCAAAATTTTGCCTTATAACAGATAATCATTTTCCAGACGAGCTCTTTCTCCAAAAAGTTTATTGCTGCTTAAGATTTAAAATAAATAATTTAAGCAACCACTATTTACACAAGCCAATAATTAAGTTTCACCTTCAAAATACCCAGAAGAATAAAATAATCCGCATATTTATCTCAACGGATTCTCCAATTACCATAAAGCATTAAACTTTTTTGTCAACAAATGACATAAAAATAAAAACTTTTAATAAAACCCGTTGCGACAAATCGCCGGTCGCTGCGATTAGTCGCCACATTTTTACGACATATCTGTCAGAGTTCGTTCGATGCCAATCTAACTTTGTCGAGACGGAGTAACACATTTATAGCATTTACATGTGTTACAGTTCGTGTTGGAAATCGTGAAAATTCGAGAATGACTAATGTTTAAAAAGGACAGTACATGAATATGTATAACTATGCAATGATCAACATCACTAATAAATAATGACAAATCAAAGTCATATATCATAGTTTAGTCACTCCATGTAAAATACTGGTATTCAGCTGATTCTGGTTAGACTGGACGTTGACCCCAACATAGTAGGAGCAAGACTAGACAGATTGATTGAAATCATAGTTTAGTAAGAGAGCCAGGTTATTTACAAAATACTCCATAAAAATCTGTAGCTACCTACTGGTACCTCTTAACTGTGATGATTCATAAATTCGTAGAAACTCTGAATTCCTCAAGGCAACTATAAGGCAACATACAATATGAAAACGTGATTTTCAATACACCAAGTCACTCAATACTTCACACAAAAAAACCATAACAACACGCCTGATTTCCCCGAAGGGTTGGGCAGAGGTGTACCTTTAGTACACCCACATTTCGCCAGTTATGTTTAAGTCCCATATAATAGGGGGCGAACCTATTGCCATTAACCGGGCACAAATCCAGACTCCGAGCTTCTACTGAGAAATTCCAGATAGAAAAACCCAATAACACTTTTCCCGACCCGAGAATCGAACCCAGGACCTCATGCTCAGCAGTAGCGCTTGCGACCACCAGACCAACGAGTCAATCCAATATTCTATCCCCACTTACTAAACACACACTTTATAATTATTCTAACAATAGGTACTGGGCATTTATGAAAACGTCCAAATTTCCCTTCTAGCTACGACGGAGTACAGATACAACTTATTTTAAGTTTTTAATGAAATATCCTTTGGCGAAGTTGATCTCAAGCAAAAGAATTATTTAGTGAGTGTAACGAATTTCTACCAAACCTATGAAAATGATGAAGAGTTAGGAGATGAGACATTGTCTACATTGGTTCGTTAATTAGTTGAGCAACAGTATGTTTTAGTTACACACATATTTTACTTATATTAAGTCTTTACCTATGAAATTGCCATTTAGTATACAGAAGATAAAAGTAATTTCTTTAAAAAGAAGTTCTATTTCTATCAATCAAAATATGCTATCGATGCATCTCTGTCAGTGCAGTGGTAATTTTTCGATTCCCTTTTTGAAGAAGTAAGGTGTACGGAAGCCAACAAACTCTTCAAAGGCATTTTGGGCTGCCTCTCGAGAATTGAATTTTGTCCCTGCCAAGAAGTTGTCCTAATTTTGGAAAAAGTACAAGTCTGTCGTCGCAAGGTCTGGTGAGTACGGTGGATGACGCAAAACTTCCAACCCTAGATCTTGTAGCTCAGAGACCGTCTGTTGTGCCGTATGAAGTCGAGCGTTGTCGTATAGGAGCAGCGGGGACGAGCGATTAACCAAGGCTTGCTGGAGATTTGCGAATTTCTCCATCATTGTGTCCAGTTCCTCATAGTACACATGCCCAGTAATACTGGTACCATTTGGTAAGAAACTGTGATGAATTATACCAGCTCTAGACCACCAAACAGTGACCATGACTTTATTAAGGGTAAGTTTTCGTTTGGGACATTGCCTTGGTGCTGAACCAACATGATGACCGCTTGCGATTATCAAAAATAATCCATTTTTCATCGCAAATGACAACACAGCGTTCTAACCAATAACGAGTCGTGCGATCGTTTGTAGTGTTCACTTCGTACTCTAATTAATGTTGCGAGCCGTTTGTGCGGCATTGCTTTCGCGACGGAACTCGTATTCCATAATTACTCGTATTTTTATCGTGTCCATGTTAATGAAAAAGATACAAATGTAGTGAAAACAAAACACTAATGACTGAATTGGAAAATAGAATTCCATATTTTTAAAATAATATTAATTTGAATTTAGAATTTATTGCCAGCCATAAATTACATTTCAAATGGTCAGTATTGTGAAATGGCAACTTCAGAGGTAAAGACCTATTATAATGGGTATTTATATATTATATATGTATATATTATAAATGCGAAAGGGACTTTGTTTATTTGTTTGTTACGCTTTCACGTTAAACGGCTGAACGCATTTGGATGAAATTTGTCACATGGGTAGAACATAGGATACTTTTTATTCTGATATTTCTACGGGATCGAGACTTATGCGGGTGAAACCGTGGGGCGAAACTTGCATATTACAGTTATCATATTATGGGCTGTTTGATTCCGTCATACTCGAGAGCAAAACGCCACAGTCATGGAGCAGAGGTGTGGTGACACTTTTCTTTAAGAAGGGCGACAATGCCCTCCTTAAGAATTATAGGCCCATCTCACTTCCGAGCCATGTCTACAAGCCATTTTCAAGAGTTACCACGAACCGTCTCGCGTGCAACCTGACCACTTCCAGCCTCCCGAACAAGGCGGATTCCGTAAATGCTTTAGCACCGTAGACTACATACATACGCTGTGGCAGGTTATACAGAAGACCGAAGTGTATAACCTGCCTCTCTACTTAGCGTTTGTGGACTGCGAGAAGCTTTCGATTCTATTGAGACATTAGCTGTACTGTAGTCTATTCAACGGTGCCAGATCGACTATCGGTACATCGAGGTGCTGAAGTGGCTGTACGAAAATGCCGCTATGTCGGTCCGACTCCAGGACCAGACCTCGAAACCTATCCTTCTGCAGCGAGGTGTGAGACAGGGAGACGTTATCTCCTCGAAACTGATAACCGTTGCACTAGAGGAAGTTTTCAAGATTCTGGACTGGAAAGGGCCAGGCATCAATATCAATGGCAAGTACATCACTTACCTTTGGTTTGCCGACGGTATAGTTATCATGGCTGAGACTATGGAGGACCTCAGTACAATGCTCGATGACCTCAGTAGAGCTTTCAAAAGAGGGGGTCTTAAAATGAACATGGACAAGACAATGATCATGTCAAATGCCCATGTGACCCACTCTCGTGAAGATCTCGTGAAGAAGACACAAACAGTGGTGGACGAGTATCTTAGGACAAACAGTCTAGTTAGGTAGGCCCAATTTCGAGAAAGAGATAAATCGGCAAATCTGCCTCGGCTGGGCAGCGTTCCGGAATCAACGCAATATCTTCTCGTCCCACAGACCGCAGTATCTCAAGACGAAAGTCTTTGACCAGCGCTTGCTGCTAATGATGACATATGGCACTAAAACGTGGTCGCTCACAATGGGCCTTATTAGAAGGTTATAAGTCATCCAAAAGGCAATGGAGAGGGCTATGCTTTGAGTTTCCCTACAAGATCGAATCAGAAATGAAGAGATCCGCAGGAGTACCAAAGTAACCGACATTGCCTGAAGAATTGCCAAATTTAACTGTCCACTGCGGCATTGCTCGCAGAACAGATGGCCGATGAGGCCGAAAGGTTCTGGAGTGGCGACCGCGTACCGGAAGACGTAGCGTTGGAAGGCCTCCCACGAAGTCGACCGATGACCTTGTGAAGGCCCCAGGAATCCACTGGATGCGAATAGCTCAGAACCAGTCGAAGTGTTGGTGCTCGGAGGAGGCCTATGTTCAGCAGTAGACATCTTTCAGCTGAAATTATGAATGATGATTGATTATAAGTTTCTTGTGAACATAAGACAACATATTGTTGTCTTTATTGTAAATTCTGCGTAACCTGTAAATACATCCCAACACTTTAGTTTTATTATTTTTTTGTATTAATTCCTTGTATGTAAATACTGTTGTTGCTATACTTGTGCTGACATCTCTTTGAGGCATGCGTGGAACACAACGCGCCGTCTAAAAAGTGTAGCACATAAATAAATAAAATATAAATAATTAATTTAAAATCAGCTATCCCACTGCTAATGATGGTGATTCAAAGTAACTACACAGTTAGGTAGTTGTTTTTTGGGAGAAATATATCATTCACATTCATACAGTTTATGACATCTAATTACAATAATGAAACTTTGATAACTTTGATACATATTATTCGCAGAACAAGCCAAAATCGAATGGCATCACTTCTATATCAGAAATTGCATCTTTATTATGATCCAATTGTACCAACTTCCACGTTAACGTAAATAAATATTCGTATATGAAGTTTCAAATAACCAGTAGACATTCATGGGCTGATAAGAACACGAGATCTCAGCAAATCGTTTGCCAACATCAATAACACTCCATTTTGCTTCGCCGTAGTCGGGTAAAAAGTACTAAGCAACTCACCAGAAAACAAAACAATTTGATGACATACCCAATCTTCCACCAATGTATTGCCGAAACAAATCGTGATAATACAACAATACATTTCCAAGGATAAGAGGGTACGCAAAGACGTAGCGTCATCACTGTCAAGCTATTCGACAATAAACGGAATTGAATTTTTCGTCAACAATCAGATTACGATATTCATTTTTGTTCTATGGTCTGTTATGCTTTAGTTTTCGGGTTTGCTTGTGTATTTTTGAGAGTATCATTGATACACTGAAATTATCTTCAAATTAACTATGCAAATGATTTTGAGGATATTTTTGATCTTATTACCTCTGCTTTTTAATTTGTTGTGAATGAACATGTTCTTGGACACGTGCCGTATTTGGAGGTTTTCAATTTGCTTTACCATATGTATTGTTATCATCCATCTAGCCATTTCGCGTCTAACCGGGTGCACCTGATTAACATGTATTTTTCATGGAGCGATTAGGTCTTTATAAATACTAAATACACCAGGGACTATTTTCTAAGTCATCCATTCCAATCTAACTGGATGCAGCTGTATTTTACATGGAGCGACTGACCTCCACAACCTAGGTACCTACTGGGTAATACGATACCCCTTGGTAAGACTGGTTATCAGACTTTGGGGCTCCTGACAACCCATTACGACTGTCAAAAATCCACGAATGACAGCCGGTACCAACGGCTTAACGTGCTTGTCGAGGCACGGAGGGGACTTGGTATGTAAAGATGATCACCTCAATCTACGAACCACGCGGCAAGCGTAGCTTAACATGATCTATTTTCTAAATACTATCAATAAAAAAAATGGGTAGTTGAAAATGGCCAAAGTGATCATTATGTTTACAGGAGATGAAGTTACTATATCCACCAGTCTCAGTCTGTCACTATTATCCCTAAACACAACAAAAAGTAGACGTTGTGATCCCAATAACTTCAGAAACAAGACAAACAATTAGACAACAGAAGTTCGAAAGGGTTACCGAGGCCCCTGGCAACACAGGCAACGGAAGGAACACGGTTGGGTTTTAGTCAGTAAGAGACACACCCTCCCGCTCCGCCCAGAGCGGGAGAAGTTATTTGATAATTTACCACGCAAAAAAAAAAATCTACAACAGAATTAACAGAAAATTGAAATTTTCTTACGAAGTTACTGTGATCACTGAAGAGTTCGGATAAGAGATGACACTGGTTATAAGAGTAACCAGTGTTCCTCTTATCCAACCTCTTCGGTGATTCCAGTCAGAGGGCCACTTGCTACGCCGTCACAATCACAGTCTCAGTCACTGGCGACAGTCACTCTAGCAGAGCGTCGCATCGACGATGGTTGCGTGACGGCATCAGAAGACTGATGACAGAGATGATGGCAGAGAACGCTATCGTACCACATCCACGACAACTGCTACGATCCGGCACAATCCTGATGATATTGAAGCAGCTGAACCACTAATACGATGACCACTGGTAAAAGCTATCCTGTGCCGTTACATAAATATACACAAACAGACAAACACACTACGTGTTCCTACACCAACATTACGTATTTCCTTGTTTTCCTCCAATCTTATTTATAGCTTGTTTTTATTCCGAATCTTTGGGATACAATCAAAAGTTCTGTTCATCTCAATCAAACTTTTTTAAATGTGCCTCTTACGTCATGGCACCCTCGCAATAATTCCATTCTGTATTATCGCCTTTTCATTCCGCGATATATTTTTATTTTATGGACGATTGTTAAAAAGTTTGAGAGCCGTATTTCGAGGTTCAATTATAAATGTAATGGTGATAAGTTATGGGAGAATGTAGGTAGAAGTTATTCGATTAATATTAAGGATTCAATATTTTAATACCTACGATAGGATAGCAGCGGGGTAGTTGCATAGCACACCATCAGTAGCAATGGGTTTCATTTTGACAGTTCAACAACATTCAAATTCATTCAGATTGTGATGGAAAGTGTGTTACGTAATTCTAGTGAAAATGTATTTTTTTTTAAATAATGAGTTTATTTACTAACGATCATGCAATATGCCAGGGTTTATATGGAAAATCTGTGATCAAAAATAAAATTGAAAAGATTTTTAAAGATCATGCATTTTTAAAACCCAAAGTCACACAAAAGTTGCAAAAGTCAAAAAAGACTAGGCTTCATTAAATAAATCCACTCTTAAGTATAAACAATTTTAATAAGCTTTAAAATAAAGAAAATAGATACCTACTCAAACACCATCAAATCATAAAAATACCACACTAGCAAAAACAACACAAATAATTAAGTTATAAACACAATTAACAGAAAACAATAAAAATATATTATCACAAAAATATCCATAAGAAAATTGTCGCGTCTCCTTTCAAACTTATGTCTGTACATAACTTTACTTTAAAAACAGTTTTAAAAATAAATTGCGAAATACAAATTACCAAATACAACATCAATATCACATTCAGGCAATAATCGTCAGTTTGTAGCCTAAATGACCTTCGGGAGATGGTGCAAGAGATGAGAGAATAGAGGATATTTTATTTATTTTCAATATACCCAAAATGGCTCCATATTATCCGTAGCCATTCGATCCATAGACCATACGTTTCTGTTTTCTATCTTTTCTACAGTACAAACTTCTATTTTATATTATTTTATTTGTATACAAGTTCAGAGGAAACGAATAGGGGAATAGAATTTTATATTGACACGAATTTATAAGTTGGTTAATTTCTAATTTAAATTATATTTGCTTAAACCCATGCCACAAGATGTAGCTGAAAACCGGCTTCAGGTCCTATTTTTTATGTTATAAGATAAGATAAAGATTTATTTTCTCACCACAATATATAAGTACATTTTTAAATGATAAAGAACAATACATAATAGTTTTAATTATACTGTGGGAGACTGGTGCTTAAACTAGGCGTAAGGCCTGTATTTAAGGACACCAGATTATGTTCAGCGGATGACCAATGTGTCATGATTTTTTTTATGTTTTTATAAATCATTGTGTCTGCCTAGACGTATTTAGGTAGAGTATCGTTCAAGTGAGTTTATGTATGCACCAAATTATGTGTATAAAAATGTAAGTGTACTACTGAATTAATGTTGGAAACTGACTTTACTACCACACACAAGTTAACATTTTATATTTTTCTCAATTAAATACTGTACTTTCTTTCTGTTTTATCCGGGTATCTGTACTTCTATCGGTCCGCTCGTGCAGTGGGTTATAAATAAAGTTTCAGAACTTTAACCTGTTAAGGGGCGACACTGATTCGGAGTCAAAAAATAGAAAATTCAATTATGTCTCATTAGCTGTCCTTGACCAATTAATTAGCAAGAAAGTGATAACTACTATGATAACTTGATAAGTCATAGAACACACTTTCTTGGCTTATTTATAGTATGTGACAAACTCTCAAGACACCTATAGTAATGTCTAGATTTAAATTAATCCTTTTCCGCTACGTCTCATTACTTACCCAACCCACAAACAGTAATGTCCACTTTGAATTATAATTATTGCCAGGTTAATGTATGTCTTCTTCAGTTAAAGCATTGGGTGTCCCTATTTTTTGTTGTCAAGTCACAATATGGATGGCCGACCCGCTGCTGCGATATTGGAAAATAAGTTTTTTATTTTTTTTGGGTTCCGTACCCAAACGGTGCCAACGGGACCTTATCACTAAGGCTCCGCTGTCCATCCGTCTGTCACAGCACTGTATCTTTTGAACCGTAATAGGTAGACACTTGAAAATTTTACAGAGTCTGTAATTACTATGGGCGCTATAACAACAAATATATTTAAATATAATTATATAATTTATTTTATAAAAAATATGTAGTTGCAAATATTGTTTGGTGGTAGTACCACCGTACAATATTTAATACTACATGTTAGTACGGAACCCTACGTGTGCGAGTCGGACTCTCACCCTGCCTCTTTTTTATTTTAGCTGATGTCCCCAATGCATTTCCGATTATGGTCGCTTTTTGTTTTGTTAAATGGTTATTGCGTTTCTATATAATTATATATATGTTGGGGTAATTAAATTTTATTAGTGATCGTTTGTTAGAGTTGCATTTTTATTTGGATGAATGCTTCATTACCGAGTGCAAAATGGAAAAATAGCAGATTATTAGCTCTGTAACTTTGTTTATCTTTTAGTTCTTAGATTTTGCTTTTTATTTTATAACGAAGTGTTTATGGGTCGTTTTATTTTCTTGTTCATTTCTACTGTCGGTACCTAATTCTACATTTATAGTATTTTTATATCACGAAGCGACGCGCTTAAATTGTGGTAACCAGGTGTACAAACACTTTGGGAATGTGTGCGTGAAGACGAGTAGCGTCAGCACATAACACACATGCACACACACTTCCGACTTCGCCATGGTCTCGGATGGTACCGAGAACTTCTGCGCTTACACACACATTCACAGCGTGTTTGTACATTTGCTAACCACAAGTAAAGCGCGCGTCGCTTCATGAGACAAAAATACTGTACCCATATTTTAGTTGGTCAGGTCAAGTAAAGGTTTTATACAAAACGAGATTTCTAAAAAATGGTGACGTTTTTTGTAGTAACTGTTTGATTCCTAAGATACAAGTATCTTTTTACGTATTTTCGCTTGATATCTCGAAGGCTTTCGACAGGGTCTGGCACGCTGGTCTGCTTAGCAAGCTTCCTGCTTATGGCATCCCAGCTGATTTTTGTAGCTGTATATCGGACTTCCTTAGTGAACGGTCGATCAGAGTAGTCGTTGACGGCTGCTCCTCTGACCTTATGGCTATTGATGCCGGAGTTCCTCAGGGGTCTGTTCTCTCTGCAACTCTTTTCCTGCTGCACATCAATGACCTACTACAGACTGGTATTGTTGGGTACGCGGACGACAGTACTGTTTCAGAGAGATACTTGTCCAGCGCAAAAACCAACGGGACCGCAGTTCGTTCCTTGAGAGAGGCCTTGGTAGAGCGGACAGAGTTGACGTTAAGCCTTGTCTCCCAGTGGGGTGATGATAATCTGGTCACTTTTAACGCCACCAAAACACAAGCGTGTCTTTTTACCGCAAAAAGGAGTCGTTTCGACCTGACTCCTACTTTTCGGGGTACATCGGTTCCTGTAACTGATCGGCTCGAGCTCCTAGGCACGGAGTTGACATCTAACCTCAACTTCGGCGCCACCATCGAGTACAAAGCCCAAACTGCGGCCACGAAACTGGGCATCCTAAATAAGGTGAAGCGATACTTTACGCCTGGACAGCTTTTGACCCTTTATAAAGCGCAGGTCCGATCCTGCATGGAGTATTGTAGCCACCTTTGGGATGGCTCGGCTAAATACCAACTTGCCGCGCTTGACTCGGTGGAACGCAGAGCTAAGAGGCTCATTGGCGACGTAAATCTGGTGGATGCCAAGCTTCACAGTTTGGCCCATCGTCGCAAGGTTGCCTGCTTGTCGGTCTTCTATAGATTGTACTTCGGAGAGTGTGCCCAAGAACTCCACGACCTCTTTCCTCCGGCCCCCTTCTATTATCGGTCATCTAGGCGCACTTCAGGTTACCATCCCTTCCTGGTGGCTATCCCACCAACTCGCACTAAGCGTTTCCAAACTTCTTTTATAATGCGCACAGCAAAGGAATGGAACTCTCTGCCTGCGTCTGTGTTTCCGAACGCATATAACCCTAATCTCTTCAAAGTGAGAGTGAACAGGCTTCTTCTGGGTAAGCTCGCTCCATCGTCGACTTTGTTTCTGTCGCCTCTGACATAGACTAAGGTCAAGAGCAAACCCATCACAAATAAAAAAAAAAAAAACCTATTTAGTTTATGTATAACTTTGTGTCGTTCATCTTTTTAAAATTCAATTTAAAAAATTATTTTCTAACCTATATGTATCACTTCTCCTTCCTCAGAAATAAATAAATGTGTTAAAAATACCTTCCTATAATCTAATTCCTATATCAGAAAACCAGTGTTGAATTGACACATTTGAATTTGAAATTCGAATTCAATTGACGCGTTCGAACATGGCCGAATGAGCAGCGCGCGTTCGACTGGAAAATATATTTAAAATATTTATTTACACGGTTTTATTTATCGTTTATAAGTAGACTATAGCTTTTAAGTCAAGGAAGTGAAGTTCAAAATTGTATCGAATGTTGTTTTTTGACTGCAAATAAGTTTGCGAGTTCGACGGGTTCGGTAGCAAGGTCTACCCGATCGGAAAGATATCTTATAAAAACATTCCGATGAAACAACGCGGATAACAAATGTTTTTGAATGCAATAAATAAAAGAAAACAATAGGAATGCAATAATATCTAAAACTGCATTTTAATCTGTGATTGTATACAAAAATAATCACAACATTTTTGAATGAATTCTGGACAATAATTTGGATCAGTCAGTCTTACGGTTATACAACAGTCAAGAGGAAATACTGCCATTATCACCATACTAGAAATTGAATCGTTAGAATATGCTCAGAAGGCATCTGCAGTTATTAAAGCTTGAGCACGAGACAACAAAAAAATTGCCAATCAAATTAAAACAAACCTTGTTTTTGTTCAATTGTTTTTTTTTAAAGTTTAATTGGTTAAATTAAACTTCAAAATAAACAATTGAACATAAACAAAAATCAAAAACCCACAGCGGTAGTTCGTGCACCTCAATACGTGACATTGACATCGAGATGAGGAGTATCACTCGACTCCATCAGAGGCCCGAGTTCATTCGTTCTCAGAAGGCCTCCGACTGACCTCCAGGTACATTGGAAACCGTACGTGCTTGCTTTGTGGGTAAAGAAAGGGTTATTTTATGGGGTTTCGCCGAATAACGTAGGATTTATTACTAGTTAGAAAGATTTAGTAGGTTTGACTTTTTGGGCCTTCCAATGACTGGTAAAATCAATAGTCAAAACAAACCAATCAATAATTAACCTAATTAGAGCGGCCGTGAGGCACACACATATATAAATAGTATAAGATAAAGTCGCTTTTCGTGTCGTGTCGTGTCTGTCTGTGTGATCGCGTTGTTCTTCTAAACTACGCTACAGATTTTGATGCAGTTTTCAGCATCATTTACAGAATTTATTACGGAAGATTTATGTGTATAAAAATATTATTAAACTTTTAAATAATAAATACATTTTGTCAGTCAGGGAGTGGTCGCTAATAATCCTATATTTTAATCATAATCTTATAATTATGTTAGTGTTTAATTAGTTTAAATCTGTTTGTTGCATTTACTGTGCCAATTAAACTTCTTTTTTTTCTCTCAAAGCGGATATTTAAATAGAATGTATCTACGAGTGGATGATAAAATGGAGGACGCTGCGCATTCTAGTAAACAGCACGACTTAAACTATTCGCATAATTGTAATGATATAAGAGAGAGCAGTGGTGGCCCAGTGGTAACAGCCGCGACTTACGAGTTGTACGGTCGTAGGTTCGAACCCTGACAGGCGCTTTACTATATTACCACTGCTGATTATTTCATCACCACTACTCTCAAAACCGTGGAAGAAAACATCGTGAGGAAACCGGCATGTCCTAGACCCAAAATATCGAAGACATGTGACATCTACCAACCCGCACTGGGCCCGCGTGCTGGATTACGGCCCACTCCCTCTCACAGAGAGGAGGCCTGTGTCCCAGCAGTGGGAACATCCTAAGCCGAGCCGGGCCGATTATGCTAAGTCGAGATGAATATATAGGTAGTAGAGAAAAAGCAGTATCTATATATACAATACTTTCGTATTCGCTGTCTCATTGGTACTCTACTGCTGACTATGAGGACCAGGGTTCGATTCCCAGGCCAGGCAAAGTGTTATTGGGTTTTTCCGTCAGGGGTCTTTCAGCAGCCCGGAATCTAGATTTGTGCCCGGTTAATGGCAATAGGCTCGCCCCTTATTCCATGGGACTTAAACATAACTACACCTCTGCCTAACCCTTCGGGGATTACAGAAATTAGAAAATATAATAGTTTTGGCAAAACGCTCTTCAGCCCAGATGATAGAAAGTGCTTACGGCCGCCTATACTCGTATCCCTACTGATATCATCAGTGCCCTCGGCCTCAATCAGATGTATACGCAGACATGGATTCACTTTATTGTCTACAATCTTTGTTTCATAATATTTTAGCAAGGTTTTGCACAAATAAAACATTTTGTGTCGAAAAAAATTTCAGATATAATTATAGATAATAAAATAATCTGTTCATAACAAAATAAATCATGAAAATATCTTAAGTAGTTTAAAAGTAATATCGTCTTTTGTGCTTTGGGTAGATATTACTTCCTGAATTAATTTCATAAAGTATTTTACTACAAATCTAAAAAAATGTATGTGATACTAAAATGTGCATGCATTTTAGTATCACATACATTTTTTGCATAAAATATTTGCATTGTATGAATGCGTAATAACAGATTTAAATGTCACTAATATTATATATCTGCGCCTTAATTTTATAAATACGAAAGTAAGTATCAGTCTGTTCGTAACCCTTTTACGCCTGAACGGATTTTGATGAAATTTGGCGCACGAGTAGAACCTGACCTGGGCCCTAACCCACGTAGCAGGTAACCGAGGTAGCAGTGGTGGCCCAGTGATTACGGCCGCAACTTACGAGTTGTAAGGTCGTCGGTTCTAACCCAGACAGACGCTTTACTTTGTGTAAATTATTTCATCACCACTGCCCTCAAAACGGTGAAGGAAAATATCGTGAGGAAACTAGCATGTCCTAGAACCAAAAATTCGAAGACATGTGACATCTACCAACCCGCACTGGGCCCGCGTGGTGGATTACGGCTCATTCCCTCTCACAAAGAGGAGGCTTGTGTCCCAGCAGTGGGAACATTATAGGCTGATTATGTTATGTTCGATACCATGGGATTAGTTCGGAGCTCGCGGGTTAAAGCTAGTCTTCTACATCTACAGCTTGTATCAGGAAGGTGAGGTCAAATTTAAGAGCGACAGACCATCAAACTGAACAACTTTATCTTTTTTCTTCTCTCTGTGGAATGCGCTCCCCCAGGAAATCAAGAGGGCAACCAACCGATTCTTCTTTAAAGTAGTTCGCGAGCACATTCGTAATAACCTGGCAGTATCATCACAACGGTAATGTTTTCCATTGTTTTTTATTCAATATCTGTTTTAGTATATTCGTGTATTTATGTGTATTTATTTGATCTCATATTTATGTATAACTAGGTATATATATTATATTTAAAGTTTGAATAGGTATATTATATACTCATGTTTAAATAAATATTTATTCCACAATTTTCGTTTTTGCACCTACCACTGTTTGTCTCTGCATCACCCAAAGGCTGACTGGTAGAAAATGCCTATGGCATTAAATCCGCCTCTGTATATTTGTGTGCTTAGAGTAATAACCTGTTAAACCCCGTGCGACACCGATTCGGTGTCAAACAATAGAAAATCAATTGTGTCTCATTAGCTGTCCTTGACCACCGTAATCGCAGAAAAAAAATCAGCCATCCCATACATTTGGATCGAGTAGGTATCAAAGTTTTGTATGGGACAGTTTATGACCACACATTTCTAATACATGCCGTATACAAACAAAACCAATGTCTTCCCCACACATATATACATCACGATATAGATTAAGACGTATGTTATTCGCGCGACAAGTTATTAGTTATGCCCGGTTTTGCTTGCATCTTATTCCCGGTATGACACCCACGCCTGCATCGTATAGAGAAGTTACATATTAATGTCACTGGATGTACGTTACACTGCTAGATGTGTGCACAAATTAGTTGCTGGGAACTTTTGAAAAGAAGCGTTTGAACTGTGTTGAAAGATAGAGCATAGAAAGATGAAAGTAATAATTCTGCTGATAAATGTATTACTTTACATACATACATGCCCATGGGAGTAAGCAGAAGAAACTACAGAACGCCAACTGCCACGGTCCCTGATGATTGAATGATTCTGGTGCACAGTATTGTTTTCTCACGAAGCGACGCGCGCTTTACTTGTGGTAACCAAGTGTACAAACACGCTGTGAAAGTATGCTTGGAAATGAGTAGCATAACACACACACTGTTTGTACACTTGTTAACCACAAGTAAAGCGCGCGTCGCTTCGCGGGATAAAAAATACTGTAAAGTAATTCAGTATTTTTATCTCACGAAGCGACGCGTAATTCGAAGCGATTACTTGGTTGTAAATGTGGCATCGCGTTTTGGACCAAAAGTTTAAATTTCGACTTTGTGTATGACGATATACAAAGTCTCTGTCACGACAGATATTTATGTGACAACCTCTTTCCAAAGCTCGTCTGGTGGCAGCTTATATTCGAGTAAGACTGTCTAATGGGTGCATTTGGCTATCTGCCGTTAGAGTCGCGAGTTAGATTTTCAACTGGAACACAAATATAACCTTTACTGAAGGTGTCTTCGGATGTTTCTGCTATGAAGGGTTATGTTTTTTTCAACATATTCCACGGAAAGAGACGAATTATTATAGTTTGATAGTTGGTGAAATAAATACCTGTGCTAGAGCAATATTGACATTTAAATGTAAACACCTCAAGCTAAGGTACCAAGTTAGGAAGCAAGCAAGGAAACAAGTTATGATTGCCAAGAATTTCTATAAAGATACGCAGAGAAAGTCCTTTCCTTGACCGTAGAATAAATAATACTATTTATTCATCCATCTTATTAGTGCCAAACATCAAACAAGTTGTAAAAGCCTTGCCAAGATAAATGAACAATCACTTTTGAATGTCCAGTTCCAATAATCAATAATTACATTTACCTTCCATAAAACTCTACGTCTTTGGTTCCCAGTCTGTGGTCGGTCGTCGTGTGGTCAAACCGCTCGCTCTTTATCCTTTGTCTATGCTTTATGCCCGCTATTAGTTTGTACAACTATTGTGCCAGGATTGATTAACATTCGAGCATTATGCTACAAAGAACAAGAAATTGTAATATGAAGGCTTTTGAGAGGTTATTGTCGTTTTAGGATTTATGCTGGAGTGGTAGCCGATAAATATTTATATACATGTCCGTATGGTTTTTGCTTATGTATAGACGGAAAAGTGTAGGGAGAAAGAGTAGACGTCAAATTGATAGTAAAAACCTATAAAATGGTGTTAAGTGGATATGAGCGGAGATGAGAATGTTGAGATGGATGTGTGGAGTGACGAAAATGGATAAAGTAAGAAATTAATATATAAGGGGCAGCTTGAAAGTGGCGCCAGTGACAGAAAAGTTGAAAGGAAATCGTTTGGCTTGGTATGGGCATGTGATGAGGAGAGATGAAACGCATGTGACTAAAAGAGTGATGAATATGGATGTTGATGGGTGGAGAAGGAGAGGAAGGCCAAAGAAAAGTGGTGGATGGTGTGAGGAAAGATATGAAAGAGAAGGGAGTGAATGATAGCATGACGGCTGACAGGGGAGGATGGAAGAAGATAACGGGTTGCGCCGACCCCAAATAACATGGGACAAGGGCAGGAAAATGATAAAGTAGATATGAGCAAGTCTTGTTTAAATAATACCAGCCTGTTACTGTCCCAATGCTGGGCAAACGCCTCTTCTCATACAAAGAAAACACGACCATTGATCACCACGCTTACTCAAGACGGGTTGATTATTTCAGACTTCTATTAATAGGAAATATGCAATTTAAGTAATTCCAAACATATCCATTATTTAAATATACATTGTGTAGGAGTCAAGAAACAAATTCCTATTATTTTTATTTTTTTTAATGTATTACTTATGTTACAATTCATTAATTGATGTTGCGTTTTTTTGGTAGAACGGAACGCAAACTCAGAACGCGTAGTCTTCGCCAATGCTGGAAGTGACGAAAGAAACTATGTTATAAAAATTCTGTTCTTAGCAAAGTGCTTGGAATCTCACTATGGTAAGTAAGTGCGATTTCTGCTTGAATAAAGCACAACAAATAATTTAATTCATATGATTTAGGGCTACAAACAGATGTAAACAAGGAAATTTTGTGGCAAATGACGTCACATCATACCCGCGACAGAAACGGTCGATTGAACTGTAGTAGACAATTGTTGGAGGTTCATAATTTTTTTGAGTAATAAGCAGTACTTAGTTGATATTTAACTTTAATACTTTTGTTGGTTTTATATTCCTGTCTATTAATGCCATAGTGAAAAAATATACATGCATATTCCCTATTATAAGTCCAGGTTCACGGTGTTTTTTCTTCACAGATGTCAGTAATTCTGTAAGCTACTAAAGAATTCACCGATATATGCTTATACCTGATGCAAACGCAATGGACAAGATTTTACCAAAGCATTTCATATATTTCTTATCAGAGCAATATTCAGAATATAAATTATTATAAACGACTAATAACCCGTAAAGAATGAAGCTATAAAATATAAAAAGGTTGTAATCTATTAACACTCAAAAACAGTGGCCCGGTCGAAATGACCCGCGTATAGATTTATAATTTATTTTACGTTTGACAAAACTTTTTAAATTATGTCATTTATTTTAAAAAACATACACGAATTTAGTCTTTATTTTTAAGGTAATAAGGATTGGAATTTTATTTCTCAAAAGTAAATAAAAGCTTGTCACGTGAATAAATAACCAATCTTAATGTTCACTTTTGCATTTAGTAAGCCATTCTGTTAGTGAAAGTTAGACCTTATGAGCTTCCAAATATGGTGGTATGTGTAGTTTTATAAAAGAAAATACATGGTTTTATAGTCAGGTATTTCTTACTCGCGGAGGGTCTGTGATAAATAAATATCCACACGGGTTGACAAATGAGTGAACACTGCCTTTATAGAGGCGGCTTATCCGAGAAACAGTGAAGTATTAAATGGTATGCATCGTTTTAAATATCTTTTAAAATTAAATTAGAAAAACATTTCTTTGAAATTGGGCTTTGGACAGGCAAACATTAATTCTCACGCGAAGAAAAGACAACTTATCAGGTTTTTTAGCATATTTCTCCAATCAACACTTGAAATATAAACAAACATTACTTATAAATTACGTTCGTGTTTAGTCACACGTTTTCGCGTTAACAAGGTTTTGCACTCCAAGCTGACATAGCAGCATAATTCTTACACAAACAGAAAAACCAATCGTCCATAAATCACAAATAACTGCAAAACTAACATTTAAATCAATACAGACAATAAAACGATAGCAAATAACAAAAAAAAAAAACACAAAAACATATCAGATTCCTCTCTCAGCGTTGTAAAACACAAACGGAATTCATATTAGCCGATTAATAAATTCCCAGAAAATGAGAATAAGACATAAATTTAAATAAAATCCTACTATATAATATTATAAATGTGAAAGTTTGTATGTTTGGACGTTTGTTATCCAATCACGTAAGAACGGCTGAACGGATTTGGCTGAAATTTGGCACAGATAGTTCATAGCCTGGATCATTACATAGGATACTTCGTATTCCGGCAGTACTTTCCTGTGGGATAAGTTCCGACCTCCGTGCGGGCGAAGCCGCAGGCAAAATCTAGTACACCATAATATATTTATCGGTTGGTTCAATCTAAAGTGTCCACAGTCGTGTTCTTAGCATTGTTTTAGATGAACAAGATTCCAGTTTGCGTGATGTGGTATAAAAGATGAGTTTTATACTTTTGAATATTGTTTTTTTTTTCGGGCGGCGGGGATAGGGTTATACATCAGCGAGGGCGTTGACTTGTGGTGGTTAGTGCAAGGATTTTAATATACTTGTTAGTAAGATAGGTACCTGACGAGTGTATCCTCATAATTGGATAATGGAGGTCAGAATGATGATAACAATGTTGTTAGCATACAATTCTGATAATTCACTGCATCTGATACCTACTGGAATTGATGATAGTCTGCCGTTCTTTGTTCTGGAAAACTAATCTATAAATAACCATAATTTAAGTTCAATGCATCTTTTTCTTTCTATTTTATTAAGATAAGGACAGAATATAAATTTTAGTTTAGTCCTGTCAAATTAATCACCGCTTGAAGTAAATTGACGTAATTTTATTAGGTTTTAATCACGTCTCAACTTGTATGGAGCTGATTAATTTGACAGGACTAAACTAAAATTTATCTCCTGTCCTTTTCTTAATGAAATAGAAAGAAAAAGATGCACTGAACTTAAATTTAGTTTAGTTTGTGAACAAGGGAATCGGCACCAATGTCAGTGCTTTTCCTGCCGGATAGTTGGATAAATCTAAACGGTCAATCCAAATTTCGAACTGGGAATATGAACGTATTTTTTTTTTTACTAAATCTTTAAACGACGGTAATATATACCAAAGAAAAGTATTAAGTCAAATAATGAAAATGAAAAAAAAAAAATATGTTGCTCTAACAATTTTCTACTACAGTTCAAACATCCTTTTCTGTCGTGGTCATGATGTGACGTCATTTACTAACTGCTTTATTTACATCTGTTTTTAGCCCCTAATCATATAAATTAAATTACTTTTTTGCTTTATTCAAGCAGAAATCGCACTTACTTACCTTAGTGAGATTCCAAGCACAGATTTTAGTTTTTTCGTCACTTCCAGCCTTGTCAAAGACGACGCATTTTGAGTTTGCGTTCCGTTCAAATAAAAAAACGCAACATAAAATAATGAATTGTAAAATAAGTAATGCATTTTTTTTTTAAAGATATAAAATTGTTTCTTGACTCCTCCACAATGTATATTTAAATAATGGATAAGTTTTGAAAAATGACAGATAGAAAAACCAATATGCACATATTGGTTTTTCTATCTGTAATTTTTCAGTAGCAGCCCGGAGTTTGGATTTGTGCCCGGTTAATGGCAAAAGGCTCGCCCCCTATTACATGAGGTTAAACATAACTGGCGAAATATGGGTGTACAAGTATACGGCAAAGCCAAAAAAAGGAAGGGTTGTGTTACATCAAGTTCATAAGTTAACTGAGAAACACACACTTCTCACTTCGCCCTCTTGGGTTTGACCTTTCTTAAGTAGAACTCAAGCTCCTTGCCTTGTGGCTGGAGTGGCGCCACGGCGTCCTCACCTTCCGCCTGACGCAGGTCCTCACCGGACACGGCAGCTTCGGGAGGTTCCTGTGTCGGATAAGGCGGGAGGAAACGACCGGGTGTCACCACTGTGTGGATCGCCCGGAGGACACGGTGGAGCATACGGTGGAGGTCTGCCCGGCTTGGGCAGAGCACCGCCGTGTCCTCGTGGAGGCGATCGGCGGCAGAGACCTCTCGCGTCCGGCCCTGGTTCAGGCCATGGTACGGAGCGTGAGGGCATGGGCAGCCGTCACCTCCTTCTGCGAAGCAGTAATGCTCGCGAAGGAGGAGGCGGGACGGTTGAGGGAAAGGCACGTTTCGCGCCCTCTCGCCCCTAGCCGCCGCAGGAGACGCCCTGGGCGTCGGGAATCTCGGGCGGATTTCCAGCCACCGTAGGCGCGGGCTTGCGGACGGTGAGCAATGGGTAGCTTACCGTCCGGTAAGGACCAGGCCCGGGTCGACGGCGCGTCGTATTCCACGCGCGCCTCAAAGAGATGTCGTCAGCACAAAGTAGGGGTCCACTAGGGCCGATGCCTGCCGGGGTCGCGGGAAGGTACTTATGGGTCACCGAGGCCCCCGCAACACAGGCAACAGGAAGGAATACGGGTGGGTTTTAGTCAGTAAGAGTCTGACACACCCTCCCGCTCCGCCCAGAGCGGGAGAAGTTATATGATGATTCCACCCAAAAAAGAAAAGTCCTTGCCTCCCAGGAAGTAGCCGTCTGCACGGCCATACCTACTGGCCAGCCAACCAGGCCACACACGCTAAAAAGCATCCAGTATGGAACTGCTCCACGTGTTATGATGTAATGTGCACCAATAAAACCCATTGCTTTGCGGGTATTATCCAGCATAGTGATGGGACTATACATCAATCCCTCAAACAGAAAGGAGGCCTGAGTCCCAGCAGTTGGAACATTATAGGCTGATTACGCAATCTATATATTAGAGTCGGCTTCCCGCCCAACCGGATGCAGTTGAATACCAGTATTTTACATGAAGTGACCACCACAACCCAGTTATTGGGTAACACGATACCCCTTGGTAGTTAAGACTGGTTGACAGACTTTTGGGCTTCTGAATACCCGTAACGACTGTCAAAAGTCTACGAATACACGGAAAAGAAGGATGTCTTTAATTAAGACAATATCCTTTTGGTCAAGACAAATATCGATTCATATATGGGAAAAACAATATATTCTTGAATGAAGTAAAATTTTGTCTTAAAGAATTATTAAGTTTAATTTTAAGAAAAGTTTTTAAAGTCTTCTGTAAAAACTAGATATTTTCTTCAATTAAGATTATTATAGTCTTGAATCAAAAATATTTGCTTAAGTCAAGAATAAAAACCAAGTATTTATTATTCTTAATTTGAGTAAACGTTAAGAAAATATTTACTTGGATTGAAACAATTTTTCTGAGAATATTGATATTCTTCGCTGAAGAAATCCTTTTTTTCCGTGTAAGGAACAAAAACAAAAGAAAATCCCCACACTTTACAACCCCGCTTTGTCTGCACGATAAAAATAACACACAAGGATCCCAATCTCATTCTCTATTAGCGAATCGCACTCGGAATAATCAAAATAATGACGACAGACCACCGCATACGATTCGATTAGCAAAACTACCTAATTAAGACCACGATAGAAATACGAAGGAAATTGCCTTGGCACCATGATCACTATAATTGCAAGCATTCAGCTACCGGTCTTACTAATCTTCCATCACTTTCACTCTCATCCAAAACCTTGTTTCCATCTCTCTCCTACTTTTAGATTTATAAATTCAATTCTGAAATCAAAAACTCTTATGAATTTGATTCGGATTTTTTGATTTTCGATTTTGTGTGCAGGTGATTGGGTTGAGTTTTAAGTGTTTCGATTTTCGTATATCGGATAGTTTCTGTAATATGATTGCATGTCGATTATTGAGGTAATAATACACTGATACTGTTTGTAATGATATGCAATATCAATGATTTGTTAATTTTTCTCGTGATTGAGTTTGATACAATACCCACAGGTAGTACTCATTTCTGGTAAACCAGGCACGACTATTGATTTCCACGCTTGCTGAAGACAGGTTGGCGATCTTAGGTATATTGACAAAAAGTTCAGGTTTCTTCACGATGTTTGCCTTCACCGCACGTTCACGTTCTGAATATTTCATTAGTATAATTATCGTTTCTGTAATGTTTAGTTGTCAACTGGTACCCAAACCTATACTGATGCTTTAAATTTAGAAGCATTATTGGAAATTTTGTCTCCTACAAACGACGTTTATTTGTATACGCAGGTATAAGGTAGGAGTTACAACATTAATATTGTGGGTATCTCTGTGTCTTGCCACAATAATAAAGAGAGTAGAGAGAAAGAGAGCGCGCGAAGTGTAGTACGCCTTATCGCAACAATGTGGCCGCAGCATTAGTGACACAAAAATCTATACATATTATAAATTAAAAACGCTTTTCATATCCGTCTGTGTAACCGCTTAGGCGCCATTTTAACGGACGAGAGAATCGCGGCGATAGTCACGCTGTACCTTCAATCTTTCGCTGTGTGGAGATTGATTCATAGAGTTTCTATTGATATGGTTTCCACCATCATTCAGAGAATTTATTCCGAAAGGTTTATAAGTATATATAATTACATATATCAACTATATATAATTAAAATGATAATATCATCTTAGTTATATTATATAGTTAATATATGTATAATACTCGATTTTGATTTAGTTTCCACCATCGTTTAGAGAATTTATTCCGAAAGGTTTCGGAATAAATTCTCTAAACGATGGTGGAAACTAAATCAAAATCGAGTATTAATTAACTTAGATGTAGCTCAGAAATCTCGATGTTTTGACATGTTGCCGTAACAGCAGATTACATTGCACCCGAGCGAAGCAGCGGGTTGCTATTTTAAGTATAAAAATTAAATGAAGTTAGTTACTTCTAGAAAACCGTCACCGCTTACCATCAGTCGATATGGACAAAAACAATCCTATCAAAAAAAAAGTATATTCTTCACAAAGACTTCACTAGTTACACCTCGGTGAACAAACACGTTAAAATAAGTTAATTCGATTCAGTTGTGTTCATCAAAGGCGGCATCGATGCTCGTTCCAGTCGATTTACAATCGTATGTAATTACTCTATAAATCGGTATCGGTATATTGGAGGTGAAGTTCCGATTTTAGTGCTTACATTCAGTTTTATGAATGGTGATTGGTAGGTGGTGGCAAGATCTCAAAAATCAACAATTATTATTTTAATTCACTGTTGAAATAAGGTAAGAAAGAGCTTACAAAGTAACTAAACAAGGTAGGTACCTTAATTAACGTATTTTTTATTACGCGTCTAACGCAAAGCCAAAAAACGAAGCGTAATGTTATATCAAGTTCACAAATTAATTGAGAAACAATATCATTATCATGACATCCTCAACCAGTTTTGAGCTTTGTCCTAATTCTAAGGGTTTAATACTAAGCTGCTCGATATTTCCAAGCCAACATGTAAAATCACAAGTGTAGGGGCCACTAGGGCCGATACCTGCCGGGGTCGCGGGAATGTCTAAAAGGGTTACCGAGGCCCCTGGCGACACAGGCAACGGAAGGAACACGAGTGGGTTTTAGTCAGTAAGAGTCTGACACACCCTCCCGCTCCGCCCAGAGCGGGAGAAGTTATTTGATAATTTCCCACCCAAAAAAGAGACGTAAAATATGAAACTCCCAAGTTATAGATAATTTTAGAGATAGTTACATATTAGGTAACAGTACCTATTATGTAACTATCTACATTACACACTACATTAGGTTTATAAAATGGGTAATATTTAACTGATCCTCTAAAAACTTATTGAACTTCTAATGATAGACGCTTTTTAAAATGAATTAACCTCTAAATACTTTTTGCACTTCTACTGATGCACACTTTTTTAAATAATTGAGCTTCTTTTTAACTTTCTGGACTTTTCCCACAGCTGTATCTCTCTCGCAATAACTAAGGTAGGGTTAGGTTAGGTTGGAACTGTGACTGCAGCAGCGGCCGGCGAACGCTACATCCGAATTAGTCGCAGTTACTGGGCCATTTAGTATTTTTAGGATGCCAAAATAAGAATTATTTGAATTTCACAAAAAGAGGCGCAGTCATTGTATTAGAGTATTCAATAATATTTTTAGGATAGCAAATTGAAAATTATTTGAGGTTCAATTTAATACATGCCTTAAAAAATCCAAGAAAAACTAAAATTGCAACTCGAACTCAAGAACCCAACCAAGTAAAGTTATCCTCAGACTCCATATTTCTAAATACGAATCAAACATCAATTCCCATCAACATTAACATTGCAACAAATGTAAAATAAATCAACAAAACATAATGACTGAAGGTGGCACAGTAGCTGAGTGGCCACTGCGCCTAATAGATGGCGCTAGCGGCGCGGCTCAATTTACAAATTAAAGAGCGCCTGCGCACGCTTGCCGCCGCTGTGGCGGTTGCCGTATTCTGACCAAAGTGAGGATTACAATTTCTATAATAAACTTCTTATTATGGAAATTGTGAAATTATTAAACACAAAAATGAAGATGAAAGATATGAAGAAATTGAAACGGATAGAAAGAATGAGATTAGGATATATTGGGAAGCTTAGTATTTTTTATTGATTGGCTGAGCTAGGCAGGTCCAGCTAAACGAAATGAGTGGAAAAGTGGAGTAAACAAAAAAAAGTTGCACGTAACATAACTTTTACTGAACTTGACTTCTCTCTGGGAGGCCATTGCAATGGGCAGTTAGACTACAGCACTATTCCCATTATTAAAACAACTAAATTGCAAAACGAATAACATTTTTTGGTTAAAATGGGAGGTTGTTATTACAAGACGCTTCTTCAAGGTTAAATATAAGCATAAATCTTCGCAAAAACATATCAATTTGTAGTGATTCGTCAATATCTTGTAATATTTCATCTCAGAATACGTCCTCAGCTTCCGAGATTGAACTTTATAGCTTACTGGCGCATCATCACAGCGATTGCATACAATATTGATTTTACATTTTTTTGATCATCCACAATGAAATGACTCCGATAATGGACGGTTGACTTCCAGTTTAGATTGAAATTCTGAGTACCTACTCACAATGTATACATATTATAAATTAAAGTTGCTTTTCGTGTCTGTCTGTGTGACCACATTGTTCTGCTAAACTACGCAACGGATTTGGATGCGGTTTTCACCATGATTTAGAAAATTTATTCCGGAATGTGTATAATATATTAATATTAAAATTACATATACTAAAAAATACTCAATATTTTGTCAAGCTGCTAAAAAACCGTGCGAAGTTCACTAGTAATTTATTAGTTATTGATAAATTTGATATTTATTTTGATGTTAACAACACTTGAAGATGCCAATACGAGTATAATGACTGACAGTACGCAGAACTGTGACTGTGTTTAATTTTTTTGGAGTTTTTTCTTCAAAGAAGAGTTTTGGGAGCTCTTGGAGGCCTAAACTGAATGCAAAGAACCCAATAAAACTCCATCTTGGAACTCCAAAAAATATTAATAAGACGAAGATGTGGTAAAAATGTACGAAAAAATATATGGTGTAAGAGAATGATAAAATATGCCTACTTAGATAATTGTCATGTGTTGTGATCAGTATTTATACATGGAACACCGTCCTATAAAACTCGTAGAATTATTCAGGCATAAACAGATGAAAAACATATGCCCGCTAGATCCCAACAAAGTCTCAAGCAACAATTTCACATCTGACACGATACAAACAAAAATATCGATAAAAAATCCCAACCCTAAAAAAACCGTCAAAGAATCGATATAACAAGAACCGGCAAAAGTCACAATCGATACCTGTTTACGACTCTCACGATAAAAAAAATATCAATAGTAATGTCAACCTCCTTGTAGGTTCAAACAAAAAAAAGTCTATTGTCGATGATGTCCCTTTGTCTGGTGAGTTTTATTCAAAAGAGGATTATAATCGGGTATCAGGCTTATTGAAGTTTGTTCGTGGAGAAATCTTTGATACCATTTGTTTCGTAACGTTAAAAAACTCAAATTAAAATATTCGTAGTATTTTTGTGTTTGTTTGCAGTGCTATCTTATCGCTGTTGTGGTTTTCCGAATCTTGTGGTAAGATCTTGGCTATTATGTTTCTTAACATTGAACACACCTCTAACTACATATTTTTTTCTATTAAGCATCTTTAAGGCTCATCCGAATGACATCTTCCATTGAAATCCAATAAGAATCTATTGTATATTTTCCATTTTACAAATTAATACACAAAACACTTGCAAAAAATTTCTTTACAAGCCCATGGAAAGATTTGTTCATTAACCACCTTTATTTTACAGTTCTAAACAACTTACAGTCAACTCTATTAGAAACTACATGAGAGTCAAATTGAAATGGCAAAGAAATTGCCAACAGCACTTTTAAAAAATTGCGTTCGAAAGATTGTAAGGGAGGATTGGTTTTTAGCAAAGTTTAAAGCCTCAAAGCATCTAACCATGTAAACCTTAAGTCAAAGGCAGAAGGTTTGAAGTTGCTTGGCTTGTACAGTGATGATGTCATAGAAAAGTTTGTAGTAAAAAGTGTCGTATCCCTCCCATTTCTTTATCAATCACGTAGACAGACAAAAACGTCTGCACATCGAACTGAGAGTCACTTACGTTAATGGACGCAGCCCTGGAGTGCAATGCTGAGGTTTGCCAAAGATTAAAAGCAAGGGCAACACCGGAGAATTTCTACAATGATGACTGAGAAATCAGTAACCAAGTAACTTGTTTTTTAAAGTGATTTTATTTTTCATCGCCTCAAATTTTTTCGTCCATCGATCGCATGTCGCATTACGGCCAAGGCCAATATGGCGGCGCCCATTCCGTACTCTAATACGCAGGTTGAAATTAACAATTTATAGTTGGATATCTTGTCTGCTATTGATTTCATATTCTCATTCGCATTTTATAATCGCGTTTTTAATCTTAATTAAAAACGCGATTTTAATACCCTAAATCAAATAACTTTTTGAAAACTTTCAGTTAAATGCCTAAGATCCGAAAAATGTTGCAACATGCATCGTGGTTTCATAAAACAACACAATATTTTTTTTTGTTTCTAGTTATTTTAAACATTTATACTTAAATGCAAAGTTATCTTTTATGATTTTTATGTTACAGATAAAAATTATAAAAGACTCATACTGACTGGAAATTGAATGTCACCACAGACATTACAATACCAATGGATTTGAGAACACTGACAGACAATACCCAAATTATTGGAAACAGTGAAACAGCTTGTTAACAGAAATGGACCTGGTAGCAGTAAGTACTTTTCTGTACAAACTGTTTCATCATAAGATTTTTCTTCTTCCATCCACCTCTATTATTAGCCAGTGTCAGAATCAAACCATCACGCGTCCTCACAGAATCAAACCATACATAGTTAAAATTCCCGTCTCAGCATATGATGTCCCTTCTACTGCTACTTGGTCTACATCCAATAGTCATTTGGTATTAGCTGTCATCATTTGCCGATTGTCTCGCGACGACTATAGAGTGATGGCCCATGATGGCCCATCATGGGGTTCATGTGTGAGCTCTTTGTACCATTGTGTGTGCTTGTGTGTATTGAATGGTTTGCTCTCTGAGGTATATTTAGCACTGGGAGGAAGTGAATAGAATGAGGATATTTTGAATGCTTGTTAGGTGTTAGGTTAACTTAGGTACCTACTTATTGCTTATATTGTATTGTAGAAGTGTTCGTGGTCAGCTAAGATTTGACCGTATCGTTAAAACAGCAACGTTTAATGATAAATGTTAGTTGACGTTTGGCCATATCATTATTTTTACTACACCTCAAAACATGGATACCCATCCTTGGTTTGAGGTGTAGTAAAAATTGTCAAGTAACTGCGATCAACTTCGAAGTAGCGCTACTTCCAAGTTTTCCATAATATCATAATTGGAAATCCAATAAAAGTCATCGACTTTTTTGCGAAGACCACGCAAAAAGGTCGATGGACTTTTATTGGATTACTACTTTGTTTGATTTGTTGTATGCCGCCGCCATGATGCACAACAAAAACAAAGCAACGCGACATCAACGCCTCTATCGGTGGATAATGTAACTATTTTACGTTAGGATCACTAATGTTTGGCCACGTCATGAAGTAGTCGTGCGTTTAACTGTTCATATCGTCAAGCGTTGACGACTCTATGATTTGGTTAGACCACATCACGATTTGACCAGCGATCGATGTTCTATTTAATGAAATACAACCATTTCATGAACTGGCCGAACATTTCATGAACTGATCAATCATAAGATGACCACGACATTTATACTGATTTTAGGTTAATGAGCTATTGCTTAATTATATTGGCAGTCATTTAAATTTTCTTAAAGTTGACAAATAAAGATTCCGTAATGAGTTGTTTTGTTATTCCTGTGTATTTTAAGTTACCTAGGAAGGAACAAGAAAAAATCGAGACCACCCACATAAAGTGGGTGGTTATTGGTTATAATTTATAATGGTTTTTGTTTATACATACATATTCTTACTTTTGGAAAGATGGCGCCATTTTAACTGTCCTGTTGAATTCAGTACCTTCTAGTATTTCATAAGAACCCATTTCGTTCAGACCTTCGCTTCCAAATTCATAGAGAACTTTAGACTTTCAAGATTCCTGCAACCCCTGAAGGGGGTAGGTAATTGAGATCTTTAATTTAACATTCCAAGACTTCCTTAAAGGTAAAATAATCCTTCTAACCAACTCATAGGATTTCTTACGCACCTCCAATAAATCATATTAAGGTTACACAGCACAGTAATCGTGTCATCTGGCATCAAACTGGAATCGAACCCATTGTCTCGCGACTGACAGATATCTCAATACGATGGTTTATGGCAGTCGATCAGTATTGTCGGCTTATGCTGGCCCATCTGGATTGGGCTTTGAATGATTTTAAGTAGGGTGGATGTACCAACTGTTATAAGAAATTCTCGATTTTTTAAAGACAAGGAAGATGAAGGAGAATGTCGTTATCAGTTCAAGATTATTTTTAGTACGACCGAATTTCATTACGTACGTACTTCTATGATTATTTCTAATCTTTTAGGAACCCCGCAAAGGGATCTTCATCTGAGTACCTACTATCATGTAGTTTCAGTCTATGTATGTACTCGTATGTATACGTATGTATACTGTTTATTTACCAAAAAAATAAAGGAAGTCAACCTAAAAATTAATATCGTTAGCAGCACCGTGTCTGTTATTATCAACTAATTATTTAATCTTTCTGCTTGACTGAAGCCATAAACCGTGTATTATCAAATACCTCAATTTCTATAACCTGACGGCCATCAACAGTGTCTTCTACCCTATTCCTCATCCACACCACATACAATACCAGCTATATTTTATTGTCAATGTTAAATAAAGTCATTATATTGATTGAACGTCCTATCTGACATTTTTTGTAGCTTTGCTCGCGTTCGGGACAAATCGATTGTGATGGACAGCGCACCTTATTGAGAAACTACCACATGATTGCGACACCTCCTTACAACATCACCACTCTTAGAACAAGGACGTAAAGTCTTTTTTTGAATGAAAAGGACTTTATCAGTAATGTGGTAATGGTATGGTTTCTTGATGATGTAATGTAGAGAAATAGCCGTAAAAATCGCATAGAAATAATGTGGTAATACAGAATTTGTTATGTTTTGGATACATTGGACGTTTGACGTAAACATATGTTTGTCATTAGTTTGTGTCGATTCTGATTGAGTTGTCGGTCTGTAGACGATTCGATGTGGATTATAGGATGGATAGCTGAAGATTGGTGAACACAATGAACCGTTGCCTACTTTTCGATGTGGTGATAGCTTGGAAATAATGCATCAGTAGGATCTTGGATTTGGACTAAGCCTCTGTCTTCATGACTCGCTGATTTAGAATTAAGTTTGGGTTGGCTTCCAGCTTATTCAGACGGAGACAAATCTCAATCTGCTGGGTAGTCCACCACCAGGCCGTGTAGTTTGATAATAATCTCAACTGGACCATATTGGCACACAAGTCGTAGGTGTAGTTTTTGCGGTCAATAAACTAATTTTCTTTTTTCTTTTTACAAGTTTGGGTATTAGTAGATTAAGGTCGAGTTAAAGTCTAACCAGAGATACTGCTAAATTAATATTTTGGACGGAGTGATTGCCATCTCACCTCATAACCAATTATTGGGCAATCTCAACGTTTCTATGATTATACCTGCTGGATTTACGGGTTTCAAACTATCCTAACGGCTGTTATAGTGTCATAGATTCGTACGAAAATTAGTTCATAGTTTTTTTTTTTTTGGGTGGGTAATCATCAAATAACTTCTCCCGTTCCGGGCGGAGCGGGAGGGTGTGTCAGACTCTTACTGACTAAAACCCACCCGTGTTCCTTCCGTTGCCTGTGTTGCCAGGGGCCTCGGTAACCCTCTTGTACCTACCCGCGACCCCGACAGGCATCGGCCCTAGTGGACCCCTACACTTGTGCTGACGACATCTCTTTGAGGCGCGCGTGAAATACAACATGCCATCGAATCGGGCCTGGTCCTTACCGGACGGTGAGCTACCCATTGCTCACCGTCCACATAGTTCATAGTTTAACGTAGGACTCCGAGAAACAATAAATCACTTGCGAGAAAGTAAATCTCACTGTTTTCACCACTTTGCCACAATATCCTGTTTTCTTCAAAACGAACCTACACAACCTGAAACCCATGTAGCCTGTGCAAGCTTGCCCAATAAATTACTGCCACATTAAGTAGGTGCAGCCGTCGAACGATGTTCGATTTCAAAGATTATCTATCACTACGACAGTATCGCGACACAGGGATCTTCCGTGAGCCGCAACTGCTTATACAGAATGTTCTAATTTTGGGAATTAATCAATTAAGGAGAATATTGGCTGCACGAGTCCAAATAATAGTCTGTTTTTGTGTTGTGATACCTATTTTTGAATATCAAAAGCGGGCACTTTTGATATTAGAAAACAGGACTGTTATCAATATTAATTTGTTCATACTTATAAACATGTAATAAATAGCAATTTATAAACACACTTCAGATTAAGTCAGTGGGCAAATGAAGCTGAAAAGTTATCTCAAAGCGACTTGCTGTGAGTATTTTCACGAGACACCGTAGAGTACCTATGTTATCAGAAGTTTACACTTCTGATGTGAATATGATGTTGATGAATACTGACTAACTGAATGAACATGACTGACTGAATATGACAGACGAAATATGACTGCCTGAATATGACTGACTGAATATGACTGACTGAATATGACTGACTGAATATGACTGCCTGAATATGACTGACTGAATATGACTGACTGAATATGACTGACTGAATATGACTGACTGAATATGACTGACTTAATATGACTGACTGAATATGACTGACTGAATATGACTGACTGAATATGACAGACTGAATATGACTAACTGAATATGACTGACTGAATATGACAGACTGAATCTGACTGACTGAATATGACTGACTGAATATGACTGACTGAATATGACAGACTGAATATGACTGACTGAATTTGATTGACTGAATCATCATCTGCCTAGCCTTTTTCCTAACTATGTTTGGGTCGGCCTCCAGTCTTACCAGATACAGCTGAATATCAGTATTTTACATGGAGCGATTGCCTATCTGACCTCCACAACCCAGTTACTGGGTAACACGATACCCCTTGGTAAGACTGGTTGTCAGAATTTCGAGCTTCTGACGACCCGTAACGACTGTCAAAGATCTACAAATGATAGCCGGGACCAACGGCTTAACGTGCTTTCCGAGGCACGGAGGGGTCTTGGTATATAAAGATGGTCACCCATCCACGGACCAACCGCGGCAAGCGTAGCTTAAACTGATCGATCGACCCGTGTGGCTGTTATTACTTAGCCACAAGCCCCTCATTTAGCCCAAGCTATGATTGACTGAATACGATGATGAATTACGGCAGCTAGCGTAATTAATCATCATATTTTTTCAGGAAAACGTCGACTACTGGACATTTGAACAAACTTGAATTTGACCGAATCTCACCTAATGGTAAATTGATGGTGAAAGTTTCACTTACTACGGTAAATTAATTTACTTCCTTTACACTCTCATAGCTTTTCGTAGCACCCTGTATACCATGCGCAGTGGCACCCGATCGGCTTATACCGATCGCGTCTATCACCTCAATATACCGATTATCTTGATCTAGTAGGCGAGCATAATCATTTTTATCTAACTATCTGGCTTCCATCGGAAGTACAGCACTGATGGATGACTGGAGAGAACCAATATTTGTATCTTTTACTTGTAAGTTGTGGGTAATTTAGAAGGTTTGAATAGTTATTATGTGGTTAATAATTACTTAAGGTGTATTAAAATATCTCCTATGAATAGCTTATACTTAAATGCCTGGGAAAATAATTGCTTAGCAAATTTACAATCACGTAAAACTGTCCTTAAATTCAAATCATAATTGTCATTCTTTGACAGTCGTAGAAAATGGCTATATCACGGCAGATTAACAAACTTATGCCAACCTGATAGATAAACAATTAATTTCCCTGCTTAACGTTTAACTCCTCGACCACCTTGTTGACTGGCTACTTTTTGCTACAGGTTTACTTTCGCAGCCTGAGTCAGTTCTTGCTAACTTAAATTACAACAGAAGTCACATTAAAATTTCATAAAACTCAGGCTTAGTATAAATTTTAATGTAAAATCACCTACTTTTTAATCTACCTACACTGGTTTAAACCGTGATGAACACATTTGAATCGAGTAGCAGCGATTCCATTCACACATTCCTATGCCCTTACTAATGCCATTCATAAAAATAAACGATTCATACCGATTCAAATAAAAGTATCGATATTAAAATATCCGAATCGATTTGATCCTTTGGAAGTTTGATAAATGAATCGAATACAAAGGTGGCCAGTCACCGGACGTTCGAAATATAAAAATTAAAAAAGTTTACTGCTACTGTCCGCTTCAACTATTAATCAAATTCTTTGTGGATTGACAAAATTAATATTGCTGTTGGATTAAGCTTTATTTGTGAAGGTTCAAGGTTTATATTTGTTAGATGTAACCGTCGAGCAAAGATTCTTCCTAGTGCTCATTCATAAGATTAAATATTGATGATTTTCGGCTTCCACAGTTTTGAATCCGTAACGCAACGGTTTCCTAAGACTGCGGTGACCACCACATAGCGTCCGCCATTTCCCGTCGAATGACGTCACTGAAACGCTATTTATGAAAGTATGTTGGTGTGTTTACCTAGAGAACGTTTCGTTTCATGACGGCCGTCACTGCTGCCGTTATGGAGCAGCCACCCCTATCGTAGCAAAGCATATTAAAATGCTGACCACACCTAAACCACGGTCACTGTCAGATTGCATAGAAAAGAAAGAGAAGTGCGATGACACAACGCTTGTAATTTATTGCAAAATATGAAACAATTATGTATTTACTCAAAGTTGAGTTGAGTAATCGAAAATAAAAAACAACCACGTTCTGCATTCAAATAATACGTTCTTGTTATTAATCAAATACGTAACGTATGTTGATATTTAATACAGATATATAGGATTAAAACTCAAGGTAAGAGGTTAGTTTAACGTTAGTTTGTATCTGGATTTTTTTATTTCAAAACGTGATTTGGTAACAACCAAGTTCTGGGAAATATGTTCAAAATTAACATATATTTTTTCCGCTGCCACAAACTATACAGATTTGGCAATTTTTGTTCTTAAGAGAAGCCTATTTTGGTCAATTGGGTCTTGTCAGCGCCTTAAATGCATGATGCTACGAATAACATCAGTGTTCGTAACGATATTCAAAGTGAGATCAAACTGAAACAGCCGACCACTTATAATGTTGACTACACATAACATAGAATCACGCCTTTTTCCCCGAAGGGTTAGGCAGAGGTGTTCCTGTAGTACACCCACATTTCGCCAGTTATGTTTAAGTCCCATGTAATAGGGGGCGAGCCTATTGCATCAACCGGGCACAAATCCAGACTCCAGGCTGCTACTGCGAAACACCAGATAGAAAAACCCAATAACACTTTGCCCGACCCGGGAATCGATCCCAGGACCTCATGCTCAGATGTAGCGCTTGCAACCACCAGACCATCGAGTCAGTTACTAATATTGACTAAAATAAGACAAATCGATTTATTACCCTTGTAAACTAAACGAACAACACGACGCTAACTATGAGTAAGGGGCTAAGCAGCAATTATACAGACACATCGTCCATCAATTGATTTAGTGTATCTCATCTTATTTATTGTCGGTAAATATTATTTATAGATGCCACAGAAATGGTATAAGTATGGAAGATCAGAAAATTGTGGAAGGTGGTCTTATCTTAGAATTGAGTAATTTAAATTTATCGTAGACTAACTTTACCTGCGTCTCCGTCTAGATAAATAGCAAGGAAGATTTTTTTCCGTTTGTCTGTTTGTCTGGATGTATGTTCCGGATTTATGCAAAAACGGCTCAACGGATTTGGAGAAAATTTGGCACACTGTTAGTTTATAACCTGGATTAACACATTCGGTACATTTAATCCCGGTAGTAGGGTAACTGCTATAGTAAATACCCACTCATAAAGAAGGTAATGCTAGCAAAGCAATGAATAAAAAGGACAAAAAATATTCCTGTATCTATTGTATTTTCGTTTTAGTTCACATTACCTTGTTTCTACCTCTTTTGTTAAGAGTGGCCAGTTACTATAGCCCGGCCAATTACTATAGCAGTTACCCTACGTTCCCGTGGGATATTTTCCGAGAACCAGGCGGGCGAAACAGCGGGCAAAAGCTAGTATACACTAAAACTTAGCTAAACAACGCTGTTTTTCTATGAGTATTAAAACAAAAAAAAATATCAGATAAGTCATTCTCGAGTAGGTATATAAATAATAATAATAAAATAATAAGCGCAATAACGTGCGGAGAGAGCGATATAGTTATCCAGAAGAAGAATTTTCCAATAATATGGAGCAATGGATATTGGCAATATGCCAAATTGTCGTTGTACAATCCTAAGTAGTGTTATGCAATTAGCGTTGCTCGTGTATTTGAATTAGTGCAAATATTATTTATTAGAATTTTGCTTGGCAAAAAATATAAGAAAAAACTAATGTACCTATTTAAAACTAAGGTATTCGACGACGCAAACGGCATCCATTATTCTCATTTAAAAAAATCTCAACAACTTTATTATGTAGGTATTCCAATCTAACAACAAATTACATATTTCTAACTTACACACAATTTACCGATCGACCACACAAATAATATTATTAATTCGAATCCGGAATCCGGTCCTGGAGCGTCGCCCCATGAATCTTCGACATCCGCCAGGGAGGCATTCAATTTGTCACTCCTGTCAAAATAATGTAAACTGCTTAAAATAATCGGACATTATCGGCTTGGCGTGAATCGGGCGATATCGGAGCTGTGGCTTAAAGCTTGCCCGATTTTAGATCAATCTTAATGAGTTACTTTTTGGTTCGAGAAAATTGCGTTCTTTTTACCCGATTGCACGGTATTTTTGCTCTAAATTTATACGTTATAAGCTTCTATATTATTTTAATACTGCAAGGTAATTAAAATCATAAGCAATAAATTTCCAAATAAAAGGGAAAACTGAAACACTTTTTGGCCTGAGTGGTCACTTGCTTGCTGGCGCCCGAACGATGCGGACGTCTATGTTGTACAGTGAATTGTTGTTTAATGTACCTACTCGAATACTTCCTATAACGTGGTGAACACTACACTATTTTTTTTATGTGTCATTTATGAGGATTTTAATTCCGGAACTACCAATTGAGCAGTTTTTATTGGATTCGAAACTTCTGCTCAAAAGATATCATCATCATCATTTCAGCCGAAAGACGTCCACTGCTGGACATAGGCCTCCCCCAAGCACCGCCACTTTGACCGGTTTTGTGCTTCCCGCATCCAGCGGATTCCTGGGGCCTTCACAAGGTCATTGGTCCACCTTGTAGGAGGCCTTCCAACGCTACGTCTTCCGGTACGCAGTCGCTATTCCAGAACCTTTCGGCCCCATCGGCCATCTGTTCTGCGAGCAATGTGCCCTGCCCACTGCCACTTTAGTTTGGCAATTCTTCTGGCTATGTCGGTGACCTTGGTTCGCCTACGGGCTCTATGCTCAAAAGATATAGGGATTGCAAAACATGAACAACAACAGATAGCAATCACATCTGTGACCTCAATCGATCTGCTGGGTAACTATGGGTAAACTATGGATCTATGAATTCTCTTAGTGAGAATCATGCAATTTAGGTCAATCAATCTGCTTAGCCCTTTTCCCAATCATGTTGGGGTCAGCTTCCAGTCTAAACGGATGCAGCTGAGTACCGCTATTTTACATGAAACGACTGCCTATCTGACCTCCACAAACCAGTTACTGGGTAACTTGATACCCCTTGGTAAGACTGGTTGTCAGACTTTTGGGATTTTAAATACCCGTAACGAATGTCAATGGTCTATGAATTTAGCTACGAACCCCTCTTCTGCAAAAAAGAAGATATTATTTTGATTCCGAATGTCGATAAAATCCAATGAGGACTGTCACAGTAAAATATTCGTCATACTTATTGCATAGTTATGTAAATCAAACTCAGTTATTTTCGCGTTCAAAAGAATACTTATCATTATTTTGTTGACGCTACCGCCCACGTACTGTCACTCGCGAAAGTACATTACTGATACAAAAATATGACTTTTTGGGCCCTAAAATGGCGCTAAAGGTAAAATTTTAACTCATAATTTCGTTCCATTCTCCCTCAAGGCTTCAAATTTTTGGTTTGAGCAGAATTTTAAACATGAAAGTAGCACAGTCAATAACATTTACACGGGATTTGCTCTACAAGACCAGAGGAGTTTCGTGATTGCTTTTATTGGTAGTATCTATGAACTTCCTGAATCCGTTGAACGCTTGTGGAACAGGCCCGTGGGGTAGTTGTGTAATACACAATTGGAATGCCTTTCATTTTGACAAATCGACAACATTCATTGCGTTATTTACGATGTCGAGCAGACGAATTTTTAAAACATAATTATGAAGCAACGGATTTCCTTGAAAATCTTTCGGATTTTAAAAGAAAGTGTGTTACGTTTGGCTACTTTTAATGTGTTTATTTTATGTATTCTTTTGTGCGTTTTGTTTGTGCAGAATAATCAATTTTCTTTATTTTCTTTCTTTTCTTTCTTTTCTTTCTTTTCTTTCTTTTCTTTCTTTTCTTTCTTTTCTTTCTTTTCTTTCTTTTCTTTCTTTTCATTATTTTCTTTCTTTTCTTTTCTTTCTTTCTTTCTTACGCAATTAGGCTATATAATTTCATAAAGCTCTCATTTAACATACATAATAGGTATCAATATGCACAAAAAAATAAAGAAAGGAAAATACCTGATAACCTACATACAAATCCAGCCCAACACAGCATCTTCCTTCAAAAATAATTTCCCTAAACACAGCAGCAGCTTAGCCCCATATTGTCAGTATCGATAATATATGATCTGTCGAGTCAAAGGCCGCAAGGTCTCTGAATTGTGCCTCCCAAGGATTATGTCCGTATCGGCACCCGTTGAAAAGTTAGATCGCTCCTAATTATGATTTATCGACGCCTGTGAACCACCTCAGAGGTTTTTAAAACATTTTTTGTTTACTCCGTAGTATTGATCGACAGTTTCGGGGATTTAAAACCTGTTTGGCTTTGGAAGTGTTTGGTAATAATTGAATTATTATACAAATAGGATTGTTTTGACTATGTGTTGGTTATTGGGTTATGTTTTGGATTATTTTTGGATTTACAGGATTATTTTGAGCAGCCACCGAACCGTACGTAATTTATATAGCAGAAAAAGATCTTCTTTTAACGTTATACGGCTCAATATTGCTGTAGTGCATGATCGTACTTTGTTTCTCAAACACAAAACATTTAAAATTGATAAAGATATCCGTTAACGTCATTTTCGTGAGGTCTGCAGTTGTTAATGTTGCTTGATCGAATGCATTCGCTTCTTAACCTGTTAAACCACGCACAACACCGATTCGGAGTCAAACAATAGAAAATCAATTGTGTCTCATTAGCTGTCCTTGACCAATTAAATAAAAATATTTTATTTTCAAACCTTTTCCTCCTACCACTACATACTTACATTGTTTGCACACTCGTGGGCGTATGTGTCGATTCTTTCAATGAATGCACCATTGAATCACTGACAGTGTTGCCAGACGCCCAAGGCGTGTCCTCGTACAGATATGGTCTGAAATCTCGTATTTTATCAACACAACCTCGTACACACCATTTATTTAATAAATTGCTTAAAATCTATTGATGTTCTAGTCAACTATCTCATAACCAAGCACTCTACAATGCAGTTTCGTCAAAAAGTACTACATAGCAGTTTGTACAAGTTATTCAAACACACCTTACACACCGCTCTGGACAATCTAGTGTCCATGGTCGCAGGTGGCAGGTCGTACAACCGGAATTTTGCTTTGGATATCGTATGTAGTATCTGAACTGTACCTACTATAGTGGACGTGGAGTAGAGTGGAATTTAACATAGACATATTTTTTTATAATAGAAACAAAAGAAGTAAAATTATTTATTTTTAATAGAAACAAAACAAGTAAAATGAATGAAATGAAACGTTTCGTACGTACACACCATTCATTATTTTCGTGTAATCAGAGGCGCGTTCCAAAATATGACATATATCAACGAATCTCGTACAAAATCGTACGAGGATGGATGTAAGCTCGTACCTCGTACCAGGACCACAAAATCTCGTACATGTACGAGAAACCTCTTATGGATGGCAACGCTAATCACTGATGAACAGATGCTCGTAATTTAATGTCTGAAGTGATGACTGTACAAACGTACATTACCGGTGGGGTAATTACGTAACACATATTCAATACCAAATGATAGCAATGCCTTCCATTCTGACAGTTCAGCCACGTTCATTGCATTGTTTAACTTGTTGAGCAGACGAATTATTCAAACCTATGAAGCAATGGATTACGAATTTTTTTCAAAACCCTCGGATTGTGATTGAAAGAGTGGTACGCAACTCGGGTGCTGGACTCATATATGACACATCGATGTAGAGAAAGAAACTGTCACACAGTCATGAGTGACTGAGAAGGTGCTCGGCGTTGTTAAACTTTTCTCTTTCACAGAGAGGAGGCCTGTGTCCCAGCAGTAAGAAAGTTATAGGCTGATTAAGCTAACGCTATGCTGCATTTAAGGGTATCAAAATAATAAAGTCTTTCAAGTATTTCCTTAGAATTCAACCATTTTAAGCATGTTCTGTGACAGTATCAAACACCTTGCAGAAGAACATTCCTTCCTTGGACATGACTTCTACTCGCCACATCAGACGTCCGTACGGCATGCTTGGAACCCAGATATGCTGCAGCTGATTTACGTCCAAATTTTGGAAGGTGTAGAAACCCTGGAAAAAGTCAAGATAATTTAGGCACCTGTCCAACCGCAGGCGAGTAGCGAGAAGCGACTAGAGCTAGCAACTAAAAAGGAATTATTTGTTTGATGGAGTTTTCGTCAGTGGGTGGTGCGAACAGTCAGCGATCAACTATTAATAATGTATCTCATTTACTGACACGGGATAATGTTATTGATCTTTTGTATGTTTCTTGAGCGAGAAAATAGTCGATAACTATTCGCTCACTCGTCGGCGGCGAGTCAAGTGCCTAACAGTACTTTACCTTCCTAGGTTCGAACTCAAGTGGAGCCTTCCGTCAGTCAGTTGAGTGCCGTCAAAGTTTGGTTCATCGAGACATGAGAAAAAGATGTTGAGTACACCGATTCTTGCAGTTTCTCATACAAAACTGATTGATTACTTAAGATCACTAACAGCAGATACCAGTTTACTATCTAAAATAAAGTCGCAGGTAGCAGCTAAATGTCAATAGAAATCCTATTAAAAAACACCACGTAAGAATCGACTAAATACAGTGGTATTCAATCGATCCTCGCCTAGAGGATCGACTAAATACCACGGTATCTAGTATAACACGTTATTGAACGTAAACGCGGTCTCACGGCATGACTAGAGGATTATGTCCGAGACAAGGATGTCAAACTCAAAGTCAAATTATTTATTTCAAATACGCACATAAAAGGCATTTTTGAACGTCAATATTTACAAAAAATAGAATTGTTTCTAGGCACCCCTTCCAAAAGGTAGTTTCGTATGGAGAAGAATGGGCAAGAAACTCCACCGTTACTCTTTTAAAATGTTTTACAATATTTTGGATAGGCACATTAATTATATAATTATATGTGAAGACGATGCACCTAGGTGCATCTTCTTCACATATCATCGTCATCATTTCGTCATGGTGCAAAATCTTTTTTTACCTATATTGGAACAGTAATAATATTCTAGAATATTATTACTGTTCCAATATAGGTAAAAAAAGATTTTAAAATGAAGTAGTAACAGGGCCATTGTAGGCTGTTGTTGGAATATTCTGCTTAAGGATGAGTTTCATCATGATTGCCAGCCTATATATGAAAGTTGACCGCTAGTCAAATTTAAAGTCAAATTATTTATTTCAAATAGGGACATAAAAGGCACCTTTGAACGTCATAATTTACAAAAAATAGAATTGATTCTAGTCGCCCCTTCCACCTTTACTCTTTTAAAATGTTTTACAATATTTTGTATAGGTACATTAATTATATAATAATATGTGAAGGCACACCTAGAATAAAATTACTATACCACAATAGTATAATAAAAAGAATTAAAAATGAAGCAATCACAGATAAATTAATTATGTGAGAGATACATGGTGCAAAATACATTATTTACAAACATTGTAAAAGTATACGTTTTCCTAAAAAATAAAATAAAGTAATAGGCCAGAGTGTGAGTTAAAGTAATCACAGAATGTTAAACCTTGCCAATTCAGCAAGCAATTGGGCAGCCGTCACCTCCTTCTGCGAAGCAGTAATGCTCGCGAAGGAGAAGGCGGGACGGTTGAGGGAAAGGCAAATTTTGCGCCCTCTCGCCCCTAGCCGCCGCAGGAGACGCCCAGGGCGTCGGGAATCCCGGGCGGATTTCCGGCCACCGTAGGCGCGGGCGTGCGAACGGTGAGCAATGGGTAGCTCACCACGTATTCCACGCGCGCCTCAAAGAGATGTCGTCAGCACATAGGTAGGGGTCCACTAGGGCCGATGCCTGCCGGGGTCGCGGGAAGGTACTTATGGGTCACCGAGGCCCCCGCAACACAGGCAACAGGAAGGAATACGGGTGGGTTTTAGCCAGTAAGAGTCTGACACACCCTCCCGCTCCGCCCAGAGCAGGAGAAGTTATTTGATGATTTCCCACCCTCAAAAAAAAAAAAGTTACCGTCATAATAAATCTTCTTAAATTGTTCCCTAAGAGATTCACGACGTAGATTATAAATGGCTCTGACAGCTCTCTTTTGCAAAATAAATATGGATTCAATGTCAGCAGCCCGACCCCATAGTAAAATGCCATACGACATAATACTGTGGAAGTAGCTAAAATAGACCTAATGCGCGGGTTCTACATCTGTCAACTGTCTTATCTTTCTAACAGCATAAGCTACCGAGCTTAACCGCCCCGCAAGAGATGTTATATGTGGTCCCCATTGTAGTTTCTCGTCTAGAATGATTCCTAGGAAAACCGTTTGAATAATAAATTGCAGTTTTTCTCCATTCAATATGAGATTCGTTACTTCTAACATTAGGTAATTTAAATCAGCATTTTTTTTTTTCATTTAGTACTAAATTATGTACCGTAAACCAATCTTGGACCTGAAGAATAAATGATAAATGATTTATTTTCTGTAAGTAGGTTTGTACAAACACTTTTACACGTCAATCATATTTTTTAAATAAAGCTAGATGAGGTCGGCGAATAGAGTCACGTCGTCATGATTTTGTGATCGTCGGTCTATTTTAAAGATCAATGACGTCTCACCTGCAAATAACACCATCTTCGGTTGATTTTGAAGTAATTGGGGTAAATCATCATTGTAAAGTAAAAAGAGGAATGGACCCTATACCATGCCTTGAGGAACGCCCATTGCCATTTCAGACCCCAATAAGTTTACACCGTTTACTTGAACTTTAACCTTTCTATCTTTTAGGTATGATCTTAGTAAATCAAGAGCTGTATTTCTAAACCCATAGTGCTCTAGTTTCAGCAGAAGTAGACACTTCTGCTGAAACTGGAGCACTATGGCTAACCATGAGACCATGGTTAACGCAATCGAACGCATTAGAGAGGTCACAAAAGATTCCAATGGCATCCTGTGCTTCTTCCTAGGCGTTAAAAATGTTCTTTATTAGGGAGACACTGTCAGTCGTAAAACGCCCTTTGGGGAAACCGTACTGTTGTTCATAAAAGATGGAATTTTTATTAAAGTGACGTAACATTTGATTGAGCATCAACTTTTCAAACACCTTACTGAAAACTGGCAGAACTGACACAGGCCTATTTGTTGGGCTCTTTACTATCCCCGGATTTGAACAAAGGAACTACTTTACTTTATTTCATGAGATCCGGCAAGATTCCTTCCTTGGTCAGCACTGGTGTTAAACATGAAACCTGAATAAGATGCAATGGTTTCGATGATAGATCTACAGACTATTACAGACATTCCCCAGAGATCTTCTGTTGATTTACTTTTAAGAGCTTTAAAAGCTTTTATAACAGCCTGGGGGTTTATATGCTGAAACCTAAACTCTAAATGGCATACCTTTACATTCCTTCTAAGTAAGGCAGCAGAACGCGCGGTAAGGAATTTAAAATTTCAGTAGTTTTAAGGGGAATATTAGCAAAAAGTTTTCAAATTCTTGAGCTATTTCTACATCTGAAGAGATGGGCCCATGTGCAGTCTCTAAATTAAATTCAGTATTACGCCGTTTTTAACTACCTACCTGTTTCATTATTTATTATTCGCCAGGTAGTTTTTATTTTATCATCAGAAGATTTTATTTTATTGCTAATATAACGAGCTTTAGCTATTTAATCTTATTTGATTTTTTTGTAAAGGTATATAGTAACAAAATGTTATTGTTTGTCCACTGTGATCAGATGGCAGCTTATTTACCATTTGTTTGCGTAAGTTATCAAAATCACAAAAAATATTATCTATACAAGTGGCAGAAGAAGCTGTCACTTGGGTTGGTTCAATATTTAAAACATTTGACAAATCAAACCAAATGACCTAAACAGGGTTAACAGTCTAACAGTATTCGAGTTATTTTCTAATAAATTAATATTAAAATCACCACATATGATTATTGAATCACTACAAGCACTAAGTTTCTTTAGCACATCTTCCATTACAGAATCAAACATGATTCTGGTAATTTGGCGATCTGTATACGCATACTATATAACATGCTTATCAAGTTCAACACAGGACAATTCAATGGTGTGTTCATCAGACAGTCCGACGATGTCTTTTCGTCCTTTCGGTTTAATAGAATTTTTAACAAGTATTGATTCCGCCATTTGTCATACGTTTTCTGCTGAAATAGCTAACTACTCGTACACATTAATTTTCATAGTGATTTGACATTACTTGACAATCTTTTAGCCAATGTTCTGTTAAACGAATTACATCTACCTTGGTATTTTCCAGAAAATTATATTTCCAATAATTTAGTAGAGCTGCCTTGGATATTTTGATTAAATAATTTTATAGTATGGTGGTGATTGGAATGGAACATGCTCGTCCAGCTCCATAGGACAATCTAGAGTCTATGCAAAATCAAAGTGGTTGCTATTTTAATTGTAAAGTTTATTAATTTTATGACATTCTGTGATTACCTTTAAGGCTCCTTCAAACAGGCGCGACACGCGACGCGAAACAAAGACACCGCGTGTAGCGCTACAAGCGGTGCCTTTGTGTCGCGTCGCGTGTCGCGCTTGTTTAATAATAATAATAAAACATTATTTTCTCACCACAATATACATGTTATTTTACATCGGTCAGATTCGTCAATGACATATAATTCAGTTGAGTATATATTGTGGGAGACTGGTGCCTAAGTTAGGCTCGTGGCCTGTGTTTCAGGACACCAGGATCCCACCCCCTTACATTTTCATTTTACAATTTATGTACTATGCGCGCTGACAGAATGTAGTAAGGTATGACATTTTGTAGTTTTTATTTTAATTAATATCTAGATTAAGTATGCGAGACAAATGTTAGTAGATGTGTAGTATGTGTGATTGAGGGTGTGTAAGTATGTGAGTGTGTTAGAGTGTGTGATTCTGTGTTTAGGTTATTGTAAGGATATTTTCAGTATCATTATTATTTAATTTTAGTAGCCTCAGTTAGCCTCTTTTTGCATTTATGCTTTGTGAGACTATAGATATGTAACACCTTATTAGTTTTATTATATAAGTAGCCTCCTAGATAAGAAACGCTTTGCAAAAATAGTTTTGTGACGTAGATGATGGCGCTCCACTGGGTCATATCGTCTTTTCCCCCTGGACAGCGTTGGATTATAAAAAGAGAGAGTGTGTGTTGTTTCAAAAGAATGTGCAGTATAAATAGTTGGCGCACTGTCAGGACTTCATTTTTTTTGTATAGCTGTTCAGTGGGGTAGCGATGCGGGCGAAAAGACGACACTTTCAGTATAGCTCTTTGGGTTCTTTCGATTTCTATTAGGGTAGTTTTTGGAGCTCCACCCCAAGAGGTGATGCAATAGCATACTATAGACTGAGCGAGGGTGTAGTACACCAATTTCATAATATTCTTATCGACTACATGTCTCAGCGTTTTGAACACATATATTAGTTTCCGTAGCCTGCTACTAAGGGTGGTAATGTGGTTTTGAAACCTTAAGTTTTTGTCGATTGTTAATCCCAGGTATTTTACATTCTCAGCCTTGGTTCGCAGTTACAACTACCAGTGTGTGGGCTTGTGCAAGAGTGAGCTATAATAGTATTATGTAATGTTTGGGAGGATCCATTGTTTTTTATGGAGAATGCTATGTAGCTGGTTTTGGTTGTATTAAGGGTCAACAGATTGACACGTAACCTGTTGGATACCGTATTAAAGCCTAGTTGTGCACACTCATAGACATCTTCCCACGAATTCGTGCTGAACAAGAGAGCAGTGTCATCAGCAAAGCTAATGATTTTGCCATTAGGGATAGTGAGTGTACCCAGATCGTTGATATAAATGAGGAATAGTGAAGGTCCGAGCACACTACTCTGGGGCGTGCCGTAGTTATTTGTTTGTTCCTCACTGATGAATTCATCTATCTTTACTGTCTGGGTACGCTCACTCAGGTAGTCTTTAAAGAGGTCCAGTGGAAGTCCTCTGATTCCCAAACTTTCCATCTTACGCACAAGAATTGGGAGAGAAACCGTGTCGAAGGCCTTAGCAAGATCCAGAAATATGGCCATAACTTTATCCCCACTATCCATGTTTGTGACCACATAGTCTCTCAACTCATGGACCGCGTCAGAGGTGGATTTGCCTGAGCGAAACCCAAATTGTGTTGTGTTGGTGCGATTAGATTGTTTTTGTTTGTAAGAGTCTTCACTCAAACACTAACCTATTATTATTATTTTTTAGGAAAACGTATACTTTTACAATGTTTGGAAATAATGTATTATGCACCATGTATCTCTCACATAATTAATTGATTGATTTCCTCATTTCTAATTATTTTTACCTATTGTGGTATAGTAATTTTATTGTAGGTGTGCCTTCACATATAATTATATAATTAATGTGCCTATATACAATATTGTAAAACATTTTAAAAGAGTAAAGGTGGAAGGGGCGACTAGAATCAATTCTATTTTTTGTAAATTATGACGTTCAAATGTGCCTTTCATGTCCCTATTTGAAATAAATAATTTGACTTTGACTTTAACTTTGACTAGCGGTCAACTTTAATATATAGGCTGACAATCAGGATGAAACTCATCCTTAAGCAGACTTTTTCAACAACAGCCTACAATGGCCCGATTTAATTATAGTGGTACTTAAAACCTAATCTTACCTTCAAGAACATACAGTTCTTTTTGTCATACTTGAGCCCGGTGCCTGTCAAGGTGAAATACATGATTGTCCCGTGGCAGTTCAGGTTGTTAAAACTATGGGTTTGATGCCATTTGCCATTCTTCCAGACAAAGCTTGTGATTCTTGTCTGAAAAAAGTTTAAATATGGCAGTGTTTATTTGTATTTTTTGCGGTAAACCTAAATAAATACTTTGAATTATGAGTTCATTTAGACTATTTTAGACTGTTTGATGTGCATTAAGAAAGTCTCCATAAGATGTGTACTTAAGAGCAGGTACATCCAGCGTACCTGCCTTGGACCCCAAATATATATTTTTTGGGTTCCGTAACCAAACGCCAAAAACGGAAACCTTACTAATTTGTCATATCCGTCTGTCGGTCTGACCACCCGTCCGGATGTTACACAGCCATTTTACGCGAAGACTATTTGCAATATATCTGTCGCAGGCAATTTTAATGATTCCACTTTTTACAAACGGCGTCATCCGTTTAGAAACACTCGCAGTTACGAAATATATGCTGAAGGCAAAATGTAAACTTTGTCACTAATATGCCACAACATTTGATGGAAAATTCAAGCGCCATCTACGAAATTCCGAGGCAAATTGAACCATTTAATTCTATTCTTAAGGCGCTCACAGGCTGCTCCCGTGGCGCCGGTCACACGCGGTTATTCGCCGTTCTAAGCTTTTTTTTTCTATTGTGGGTGGAAATTCTTCATTCATGTCCTCCGCCCTAGGGCGGTCGTGGAGGGGACTCAACCTGACTAAAAACCACCCCGGTGTTCTCCTCCCACACATACACCGTGGTCATGAGATCTGGTGCGACTTCCGCAAACCCCGGCTGTTGCCGACCCGCCATTGCGGGCCACCTCAGACCAGCGGGGGGGAATGAGGAGTATACTATCAACTTCTACGCACCACTATCTCAGGTCTTGCTGTGAGGGGCGACGGATGTCCCCGAGTCCGTCACTCCTAGACCCAGTGGGGCTGAAAGAGGGCGTTGTCCGCCCTCAACCGACGCCCGGTGCGCCCTCTGTGGTGAGTGGAAGAGATCTCCCGCTCCCTTTCCGCAGCCTCCTTCTGCGACATGACTGTTTCGCAGAAGGATACCACCGCGTTCCAGGACTCCTCGCTGCCGACCATAGAGTTGATCACGGCTAGCAACGGCAGCTCACTGCCTACTCCTGATACGAGGGCACGGCGTGGCTCCTCCCAAGTGTTACACTCTGCCAGTGTATGCCGCGCCGTGTCCACCCGGCAGCGCCGTTCTAACCTAACCTAAACTCACGCCTTCTTCCCGAAGGCGTGAGTTTATGCATGTATGTACAGTCAATGTCGAAATTATAACAATTGAACGAATTGCCAATTTGCCTTCGGCATATTTCATGACTGCGAGCGTTTGTAAACGGACGGCACCGTATATGTAATGATGAATCATAATATCTGCCTGCGACATATCGGTGAAAATTAGAAAGGTTATTATGTGCACCGATAAACAATGGTGTGGTGAAACAATTAGGAGTGGCTTTCCCCAAGCATGTTACAGATGAATTAAAAAAAATTGCACTCCGGGAGTGCCGGCAGAAGTGAAAACTTGATTATTAACGTTGAGCATGTTTGATATTTTGGAATGGTTATGGAATAATTTTGCACCAATTGCTTTATCAGTATAAAAGTACTATCATTTGTGTGGTAGAATACAATATTCATTTATTGCGCTATCGTACACAAACATGACAATTTATATTACATTAAAAATTTAACACTTTAAAACTATTACAATTATTTTACATTAAAAAGTTTATCTCTCCGAAAAATCAACTTTCATCCATAATTTCAACGACTTTTTCATCATCATCATTACCAGAACTATCATCGCTAATCTCTAAAACTGATACGATAGGTTTATGGTAGCTGAAGTAAGAAACGAACAGTTTTGATTCGAACCTATTTAAATGTCTAATAAAGACCGCATCAATAGTAGTTTTGTATTTCGTTGTGCTAAGATTGCGATCATTCGACATAGTTAAACCAAATTCATTATTTAAAAATTCAATTAATAGTTGATTTTTATCGTCTGCGAAGTTTATGTTGAAATCTCCACTCAAAATCATTGGCAATTCATCAAAGCTTTTTCCAATTTTTTTTTAAGCAATGCAGATGCTTCATGAGAATAAATGAATAAATTTTCATACAAGAAGTCTCGTATAGCACGCAATGACTTATCTGGAGAAATGTAAACGGCAACCATAATTATGAACTGATTATCACCAGAGTGGCAACGACTTATACAAATATCACCGATATCAGAAACAGTGGCATTAAACATGCTGTTGTATTTCACATGCACATCCATATAATTTGTGCAATAATGAACTGTATTCACATTTTGATAAATAGCTACTCCTCCCGCGGGACGATTATTTCTTCTGAAACTCGCAACAAAGTTGAAATTCGGAATGTCAATTATTTCATTGTTACCCATATGAGTTTCTGATAAAATTAACACATTCATCTTTTTAACAAGAGCGTCAATTGCTAGATCATCTACATGCGCACGTAAACTCTGACAATTAAATGAAAAAATAGACAATCTATTATTCTTAGAAATAAAATCTACAAGTATTTTGGTGATGGTTTGCAAAGGATTTTCACGTAAACGTTTCAATTCAATTGATAAATCTTCTCGATGAGTTGTTGATCTCTTTTGATTTTTTGTTGCGTTTGAATCTTCCACCTGTGCGTTTCCTACTCTGCCATGATGAAATTTCCAGCTCGCCCTTGTGTCGTCTTCAGTGACTAAGAACAAACCTTCTATACTAGTTACTCTTGATAACGCAACGTACACCAATTCTCTTGAATGAGAACGATTGTATTCATAAACGATAGCATCAAACGTACCTCCTTGGGATTTATGAATTGTCATCGCCAAAGCCGAAATCAGTGGAAAATGTTTTCTTTTTGCCACTATAGTTTTATTTCTGTTGAGTGGTATTGACGATGATTGTAAAGAAATTGGAACAGCGTCTTTGTCGATTTTCAAGCGTGCAATGTCGCTTCTAAATTTTGTTGCACGTTTTTGACCAATGGATTTTGAGAATTTGAACCAAAGTCTTGTGATTTCATCATTTTTATCAGATTCTATGAGTAGTAATTTTCCTACAGTACCATTAGATAAACCATCAGCGACATCTATGTTTATGGTTATCATATAGGGTCGGTTAGGAACTAGAACTAGTTCATAAGGTAATCCACCAGTCTCGTCAGGTTTCATTTTATGTAACTTTTGCCTTACAAAATTTTCTTGTTCTGCATTATGATAACCAACGAAAACATCCGATGCCAATGAAACAATTTTATTTTCAAAACTGTTCAAAATTGTACTGTTGTATTCATTAACCTTATTATTCGTGAACATAAGTCTCGTTCCTTCCGGACATTCTGATTGTACGTGTTCTTTAGTTACAAATCTCGATTCTATCATACTTAATTCTTCTTCTGTTAGAATGAACCCATCACCGATTTTTGTTAAAATGGCAGAAAAGAGTCTATTTTCTTGGCGCATTACCTTCTTGAGTTCGAATTGATGAAATTTTCGCCAAATTGATTCACCAGTAATTTTTTTTTTAATTTGCTTAAAGATCGGTGTAGCTTTTACAGGAGGTAATTGGCGCAAATCTCCGATAAGGATCACGTCCAATCCACCAAAAGCTTTTGTGAACAAACCAGTGATTTGCTTCAAACGTTCATTAATTTGTTCTAATAATTCTGCTGAAACCATGCTTACTTCGTCAATGATAATAACCTTAATGAACTCAAATAGCGCTCTGTATTGATGAGCTTTTTCGATGTTAAGTGGCAATAGCCTTGAGAGTGATATACTTAAAGCATTATGCACCGTTGTTCCACCTATGGCTGTAGCAGCTTTTCCAGTTGAAGCACAAGCAATGTATGCGTTGAAAATTCCATCCGTGTCAGAAAATCTATTATAAATTTCCATGAGTGCTTTTATTACAAACGTTTTACCACTACCAGCTGGCCCAGTCAAATATATCAACAATGGTTGTTGCATTGGCTCGTTGTTTGATATTAAATGATGCATAGTGTGAAACAAAATTTCTCGCTGTTCCTCGTTTGCTTTGCGCATAAGCCCATAAAATTCTGGATAAGGTAAGATATTATCTTTCTTTTTAGCAATTGATCCAAGCTTATCAAGCAACGCAAGGCGTAAATCATCATTTAAATCTGCGTTTGGATTTTGATATAATTCAGCAAATGGGTTTTCATTAGGAATTCTACCAACTACGTCGTTTATCTCCTCATCATCATCGGAAACATTTTCACGACATAACTCCCTGCAGATTTCCAATGTTTTTTCGATGTCAAGATTTGATTCGAACTCTTTTCTTCGATCTAGAATAAGTGCCTCATTTTCTTCGTATAACTGAAGATATCGCGATTCTGCAAGAATTTCCGATTCTTCATGACGGAATGGAAGGTGCAAAGTAACCATTTCTCTCCGATACTCATTGTAGTCTGTACCCATATCATAATTGCGATATCGTATAACTTTTGGTTCTTCCCTGAGTACATAGTCACCCTTGTTATTTTTATAATATTTAGCAACAAACTGAGCAAGAGAAATACCTGCTAAATCTTCAGGTCTCTTCTCATACTTGTCGAAATAATTTTCCTTCCATATGTCGGTTGAATCATCTTCTAGTTCACTTAATTCTTTCATTGTCTTCTTTATTCTATGCCTTTCGACTGGCCAAATGGTTGGTATATAGACAATAACAGTTGAACTTTTTGACATTGGTTCTCTCAATAGATACCATGCAGCCTCTTGACTCGTCATCTCAGTGTGGTTCAAAAGATTAATGCTAATATTTTTAGTAATGTCAAATAAATTAAACTCAGGATGTTCATCCATTATTTCAATTATTTGTCTTTGTAAATTGCTAAAACCTGTATTAGTTTTGTTAACATATTCGACCACGTAAGCTGCACAAGAATATTCTTCAGTTATAAATTGGAAATCAGTGTTGGATCTAACAACGTTGAATATCGGATTAAATGGATTATTCCACTTTTCACATGGTTCACGTTTTGGAAAAACTCGTGGTCTATTAATTCCTGCTCGAATAATGTTGACATATTCGTCATCTGAAGCAATATTATTTTCATCGTAGAACGATTGAAAACCATTGTATTCGTATTTTTCCAAGTTTTTTTGGATTGAATTATATTTAGCCTTGTACCGTTGGAAACCATTTTCTGTATCTGGCATAGGCGTCAAAATCATGGTTTTCTTAACTGGCATAAACGGAGCGTCAAATCTACATTTTTGTTGTCGTCTCGATGCTATACCTTTATAGCAAGTAAAAGTATGCTTATGAGTTTGTAATCGGATATCACCAGAAGCCTCGGCAGCAGATACTGATATCAGAAAATCGATAAGATCGATAGCTTCATTATAATCTCTGTTAAGGGCGTCTTCTGGGGCATTATCTAACCAAGCTAAAATATGCGCATGTGGACTACCTCGATGTTGGAATTCAATTCTTTTAAAGTAATGCAAAATCCTGTATTTTTTGAAAGGACTGTGCCTTTTTGATTGTAATACTTTTAAAAGAACTTCGACTAACTTATTGAAGTATATAGCACATGTTACGGCATCTTCATTAATAAGAGTGCTTTTCTCAATAAAATGCAAATATGCAGCCTCTTCAACCGATATTTCCGCATTATTTTTCAAATTATGCAACAATTGTAATAATTTAGGCCATCCAATTTCATTAGCACTTATGGTAAAGAAAACAGTTGGCTTACCGTATTGGCGAATCATAGCAAAAAGATCTCTTTTTCTTTCTGCCCAATAGTATGCTGAATTCGGAATAGAACGAAGGAATGCCAAATTAGTTTCAATGCAGCCGTGAATATAATCATCAGATTCTATTTGCTCTTTAGTTATTGCAATACCTTGGCCGACATGCTTAAATGCAATGTGAAGAGAGTCCTTAATTCTAATTCTCATTATTTTCATAGCCATGTACAATAAGTGTTGAGGGGTTACTCCGCGTCTATCAGATCTTCTTAATTCACTCGTAGCCATCATGAAGGGTGTGACCGCATTCCTAAATTCTCTGAAATGCCCCAGATATATTTGTGGAAAAGATAATTCTTCAGCATGTTCATCAAACAGCAAACTCTTTGGAGCATTACCTAAAAAAGAAAGCAAAAGTAAATCATATATATTATGTATCTTCTTGTTCAATAAATTAAAGAAACATAAAAATAAAAATAAAAAACTACCTTCGCCTGGAGCGATTCTCAAGTACATATCGTCGTTCCACATCAATGTTTGCTGCTGTGCTATTAAACTTTCCTCGATGGGTATTTGTTCTAAAAGGTCATTGTCACCATCTTCATCAAAGATGATTTCATCTTCAACGTCATAACTTGTATCGTTTAAAAAATCATCGTCAACTAAAACGCCGTAAGACTTGTAAAGAGGAGTATCCTTTAAATATCGTAACCACACTTTTATTTTTCTCTTGGTCACTATACCATACACGTAGCTAGATTTGTGAATTTTTTTCCTTTTAATGTGAACTGTTATAGCATGATCATCATCCACTTGTCTTGGTAACTGACGCACCATTGTGTTTATTTCAATTGGAACATTTATCACCTGCCCGTATATTCCATATTGACCGTGAACATGCCGAAGCCTTCGAATTTGCATGAATGGAATCCTTGGCGATATAAGTCTTTCAGTTACCAAGTCCAAAGGAAAGTCTTTAAGACAGTCTGGGAGTGGTGGATATTTGAATCCATTGTAAACTGATAGTTGTGGGATACATTGCTTTTGAATGGCTTTAAAGCAAGTCGAACATATTTTTATTGTCAGTATAGCAATGTTCGAGAGCAATGTTCTTATAAATTCAATTTTTGGAGTTGCATCGTTGTTTTGCAAATATTTCAAATCTTTTCTAAACCACAGTCTGTCACAAATGTCGCAAGCATGACCAAATTCATTTTTAACAAAATCATTTTCAAATTGTTGATGAGCAGAAGAATTCTGTTGAAAAGCAGAGTATGTTTGAAGATGTATATTAGGTGGAGATGATTCAACATCTTGAGAAGGAAAATGCCTTTGACGCACTTCAATAGAATTGTAGTTAGAATATATTGATGGACTTGAAGGTACATCTCTCGACAATAAATCTGCAATTTGGGAACTACAAATAACTGGTGGAACATATGGCACACCTCCGGTGGACGGGTCTGAAATTTGTGAAGTATGAATGACTGGTTGTACATCCAACACATCTCCGGCGGACGGGGCTGTTTGTATATTTGATGTTATTTTTTTATCTCGATACCGCTTAGAATATTCTTTGTTCTTCTGCTTTTGTTTTCTTTCATCTTCTTTCTTCTTTTCATCGTCAGAGAAGTAAGGCGTAAAGTGTAGCTCACGAAGATCAAGATGAATCCAATTATGTGTATCATTTGCTTTAAAATGACAGAATCGAGTATCTTTATTTTTTGAAATTACGTTGAAATAGTGGTAATGCACACAAATATTTTGATTGTAAGTTTTTGCAAACAAATATAAACAATCCAAATCTCCATATTCATTGTTACTTGAAAGTATATTATATGCTTCTTGTGGATTGTGGCAGGAGTTTAAAAAAGGTGAATCACGTAACTGTCTTCTCAAATCACAAGTCGAAATTTTAAGTTGCAGAACATGTATGAGTGAATGGAAAAGACAATTACCATCACCTGGAATATCTGTAGTTCTATGTAAAATGACTTTGGGGGTAATACATTCGTGACTCTCTTCATATATACGAAGTTGTTGGGTGAGGAATTGATTTTGTTCGAGCTGTACATTTTCTAAATTTCGAAAAGCCCTGCATTGCAGAACATTCTCTTGGTCTTCATTACTTTCCAATTTCTTTTTTTTTCCTGCGAAAAAAAACAAAAAAATCATAAAATAAAATAATAACAATAAAAATACATAATAAAACAATAAAATATATATATATATATATTACAATATTGAAAATATGAAATCAAATTACATTTGCAAATCATCTAATTGCTTTTGGAACAATTCTTCTACATTTTTGTCATTTTCCTTTCACAAACCTTTTGTACGTTGATAATATGCTCTTTGATTCTCACAATGTCTTTTTCTTTTTTTTTCTTCTTTTTCCTCCTTCGAATCTTTTTTCTTCAAATCTTTTTTACGCTGACGCCATGCCTTTTGGTATTCTCGTTTCCGTTCTTTTTTTTTTTCTTTTCTTTCTCTGAAAAACGGAGATTATTTATTATCATCTTATTTCATTTATTTTCATTCGAAATTATTTGTTTGGTAAACCTACACCGCACATGTGCTTATTGTGATGTTATGAAAATATAGGTTAATGCTATAAAGTATAAACATATTACAAATATTATATTTATACTATGTAAGTTCATATGTATCTATATTAATAATTTCGTTAAGCAGTACGATAGACTCGATCGAAACCTAACCTTAATTATAAAATTATATTAATAAATAAATGAAAATTAATTAAACCTAACCTAACCTGAATAATAAAATTATATTAATTGGAAATTAAAACTTATTAAATTTTCATCTAGTATATTTATAAAGTACTCACTCATTTTCTTTCGCTATTTCTTCATCACTTTTATCATTAATAGATGCACTTTGTTCAATTTCCATATTTTAAGCACTTTATATTCACGAATTTTACGAATACACAACAATGTGATCACTACACAGACGGTCGAGCCATCAGCTGTCACCATCCATGGATGCGCGTGGCACGCTGTAACATAGACGAACATTCGCGCAAGCGCCCTGCGCCGCCTAAACGAAACAGTAGGCCCAGGCATACATTTTCGCCGCGCCGTAGAGAGGGGATAGCTGTCTACTCTCCATCCGTCCTACGCTTTTTCGATCAGGTCACGTGTCCTGACGCGAGTTTAAGATTTTATACCCATTACAGAAAAAGTGCTCAACGCCGCTAAAGAAGTTTTCACTTCAAAAAACATTACACATAGCGTGTTGAGAAAGAGGTCAATCGTCGGATCTAATTCGGCTGTCTGCTGGCTACCTTAACATCCTTAGTGTCTTTCAAAACCGTAAAATTCCCTCCCAGCATGTTCTTCCCGTCGATATTCAGGACCGTTGGATGGTAGAAAATTGGCGAGTTCTTCGAGTATGGCCTGCGAGGATTACTGCAGCAGTCCTTGACACTGTCGATAGAAGTTTTGAAAGGACCCTGAAAGATTACAGTGTTGTAATTTGTGGCTGAAAATGTATTTTATCTAAAAAACTTATTAATAAAATAGTTATTGCCCGCGGCATCGCCTACCTTGATGTCGGATATGATCTGACTGGGTATGTACTACCGGGATAAAAGTATCCTATGAAGTATCCTATGTCGATGGTCTATCCGTATACGCCTTTTATCTAAACCTTTCACTCATTAAAGAGTGAAAGGTATAGATAGACAGATAATAAATTGTAATAACTTTTGACCCAGGCGGACCGATTTTAATGAAATAAAGACTAATGTTATCTTAAGATATATATTAGGTATACGATTTCCAATACCTTAGTTCTCTTTAAAAGTGGTACTACACAATACATTTGAATTTTAAACTCACTTCCCCTATTTTACCTCCTTGGAGATGATTTTACAAAAATAAGTGGAGTCTCAGAAAGGTTTGCGAAAAAAAAATGTTCTATAAGTAAATATTTATTTATTAAATCTTTTCAAAGTACTCTCTAGTAGAGAGTACTTTGCCTAGCCTATATACAAAGTTTCATGCGTCTAAACCAGTTTTCGAAACACTTTTTCCAGTCCGCCGCAGATACTTCGTTTACAGCCTGCTCGAACGCTGACAGAGCATCTTCCGGCCGCGAAAATTGTATCCCTTTGAGCTTATTTTTTTTATTTTCGGGAATAAAAAAAAGTCACACGGTGAGGGCTGTAAGGAGGGTGACCTGGAAATTTGACCAGCGTGCTGTCCAGGAAGTCTTTCGTTTTGAGCGCGTTGTGCGAAGGCACGTTTTCGTGGTGGAGCAGTAGCCCGCGGAACCCTGTGTTTGGTCGCTTCTTGCTCACAACAGAAAAAAAAGTATGACAAGCATTAAAATTTGGCAATATATCATTCAGCGTTGATGCTTCTTTCGTTCCGTAAAGGAATTGACACCAAGTAGCTAGTCAAATTAAAAAATCTCGCGGTAAAAATATTCCCCCCGCTTCTACTTAGATCGCTTCACTTTGGTAGGCGTTGATTCGTTTTGAAAAACCAAACCGTCGACTGGCGCTTCGTTTCTGGACCGTATTGATAAATCCAAAACTCATCACCTATAATGATGACGTGAACATGCCGAGACGAGCCTGCTTCAAATTCGCTTATCATAAAATATCACGGCACTATTCCACCCGGGCCTTCTTCTGAGCATTATCGATGAGGTTGTGCGGCACCCAGCGTGAAACTATCCTCTTCACGCGAAGTTGCACGTGTAGAATTTTGTGAAGGCTTCCCGATCCAACCTGCAGTAGGTATGTGCTGAATCTCTTGATACGTAACTCGTCTTTTGTCGTGGATTAATTTTTTCACTACTAGCACGTTTTTTTCCGTAACAGCCTTCAAAGGGCGACCACTTCTTTCTTCATCCCCCAAAATGAGTAGACCGCACTTGAATTCATTATACCAACGAGACACGGTTGCCTTAGAATATATGAATGGCATTTGAAGTCTATTGTACGATTCGTCTGGTTTCAGGCGACACTTTTTTTTGGGTGGGAAATTATCAAATACCTTCTTCCGCTCTGGGCGGAGCGGGAGGGTCTGTCAGACTCTTACTTACTAAAACCCACCCGTATTCCTTCCGTTGCCTGTGTTGCCAGGGGCCTCGGTAACCCTCTTGAACTTTCTCGCGACCCCGGCAGTTCAGGCGACACTTGAAATCGTAAAAAATCATAGCGCGAAAATGTTCGCGGCGCAGATCCATTTTTTAATGAGACATGATATTTTAAATTAGCTCGCAAACAATGTGGAGCGAATATTTGAAATTGGAACGTACCTATTTTTACTTACAAATAATCATATTTTCAAAAGAGATTATAACTGGCCAGTCTCTCATACATAAAAACTGTTTTCACAAAACTTCCTGAGTGGCCTAGTAACACTTAGTTCTTTATTTCTTACATTTGGAATGTTCATATCCCATTTAGGAAATACTGGGTTTCCTGTATAAACTTTCAACTCTCATAACTTTTGACCAAGTAAACCGATTTTAATGAAATAAAGACTAAATGTTAGCTCAATTTACGGACTATGACCATGATATTCTTAAATCACTTTAAAAAAGTACACAAATATATCAATGGTACTTGTGAATTTTAAAATCATCCCCTATTTTACCCCCTTGAGGGATGATTTTACAAAAAACATACATTTGAATTTTCATATGCTAAACTTACCAAATCCTGGGTTTCCCATACCAACTTTCATCCCTTATCACCCCTATAGGATTTTTTTAAGACTAAAAGTAGTTCCTTCCCCAAGGTGACATCTATCTCCTTCCATACTTTTTTTTTAAATCCGTTCAGTGGTTTAGGCGTGAAAAGTTAAAATACCAACAGACATATTTCCTTTGGAAATTATAATAATAGTATGGATGAAAAGTCATGGCTTCCAGCGATCACCAATTCACAAGAGTAATGAAAAATTATGAAAACTTAGTAAATTATAATCAACTTACTGAAGTTGGAGTCGGTTCCGTTCCGGAATAGCATATTGGTAATAAATATGATAAAAACAAAAATATAAAGAGAAAACATTGAATAATCATGTCCGCTTGACATAGGATCCAGTCAGTTTAAATCACATTAAGTTTTGTTGAGTACCTGTGTAGCTAATATTTAGGTAGAGAGGCAAATGAGGCAAATAATGAGGCATAAAACGATTAAAATCTATTTCATGTAAATAACATTTCCTACACGATTACATGTAAGCAAGGTCATAGAAGGAAGGGCTTATCGTAAGGAATATTTTTAGAGTAGAGAATGACCAAAAAAAGATCGTGTGAAAGATGATAGAGCTAGAAAGGGAATGAGAACAGACATGACGGTTAATAGAGATGAATGGAAGGAGAAGTCATGCTGTGCAGACTCCAAATAAATTGGGATAAGCGTAGGGTGATGATGCTGATGATAGGTCATCTAAGCAGGTTCAGCCTTAGTGTCATATTCCTTGCAGTCGAACTTTCCCCGCTTGTGAATATGTTTCTGATCAGAAGATGTGTGCATACTTCACTTTGAAAATCCACAAATGCAGAATTTGATTCACGTCCAAGTTTTGGAATGTGTAGGATGCCTGAAAGAAAAGCGTAGTCAGTATAAAAAGTCACTGGTGATTGTGTCTGGGGAGAGGGAAATTGACATCGCAAAATTACTGAGAGATATAGATTCGTGCTTTAACTTTGTTTGTTCTTAGCAAACAAAAATATTCTGAATGCCCTTAGTTACTTGTTACAACTCTTTGCTTTTTTGTTGCTAGCTTTTTAGGTTCCGTATTAACCAAGGAACCCTTATAGTTTCGCCATGTCTGTCTGTATGTATTTCTGTCTGTTTGTCCCCGCTGTAGCTCAGAGACTAGCTAGTACTAGAAAGCTGTTATTTGGAATACGTATACATATTAATCACGCCGATAAAGTGTTAAAATAAAAACTTGAATTTTTTTTTATGGCACTTAATATGGGGTTGATTTATTTTTTTTTTCGTCTATGCCATGGTGTGGGGTATCGTTGAATAAGTCGTTCAAAAATATTGCGGGTCTGTGAACACCGTATTGTAAGGATGAAAGAAAAAAATCATGGCAGTAGTACATTAAAAGGAAAACTATCACAGCTAAGTAGGCTTTACAAGTTAACGAGTAATAGACAACCAACCCAACATAATTTGCGATTGGAGAGTTGTCTGTGACGTACATATATCGATGTATGGGAGAACATGTATTTCAACTACAATGTTGAGTTTGTTTTTAGGATAAATTCATCCCAACATGCCCAACTACGGTACCCTTCATTGTGCGTAGTCCAAGACGCACTTGGCCGGTTTTTCTTATATTAAGATCTGTACCAGTGTCCTTCGTTCCAGTATTATCGTCAGTAGCTTCAGCTAGAAATGTTCGAGATCTACAAACACTATGGTTATTTTTTCAGCTGCTTCCAGGCAGCTTAGCTTATCTTGCGACCATTGCACTCCCATTTAACAACGAAATTTTTGCAACGAGCCTTCTTTGAGGAACCAAATTAGTGACGTCACAATCAAGTCGATCTTTCTTAGACTTACCTTGGAGTAGAGGGAATTCTTCCTGTCATACTTGACGTTCATGGTGGTACACAGGATGTGCAGCACCATTCCGTGGCAGTCCAGGTTGTAAGTAGAAAGGCTCCCATTTACCATTGGGAAGTAGGAATCCTCTGAGTTTTATCTGAGGTACAATAATCATAGAACATACAATGAGACCCAGTTTCTGATATTTCTAGTTCTCTTACTTAAGTAGTAGTACGAGTAGTCGTCTTTGATCCTTGTAAACATTACCAAGTCGCTATTACTCATGACAAAACATCACAACTTTATTCCTCGAAGGTGTTAATTAACCCACAGACTCTGGTCTGATACTCAAAATATCCTTAAGGAAAATTCAAATAACGCTTTACTCGAACCGGGGATTGAAACCCCTCAGGTCTCTGATTTCCGTTGCTGACCTAGATTCATATAATACAGACACAGCACATCATTATATTGCTCTAATGTCAGTGTTTTACCTTCATATTCTTCGTATCTTTCAAGAAAGTAATGCTTCCACTCATCGTGCTGTTGTGAATATTAGGTTGTTACTGCAGTCTTGGATGCTGGTGATCGAAGTCTTGAAGGAACCCTGAAAATATTGTTGAGCTAAGAATCTTTTTCTGCTATATATCATTTCTTGAGTATTTGTTACAAAACAGGGATAACAACAACATACATAGAATAAACAGATAAGTGTTTCTGTTTCTAGTAAAATCAAAAGGTTGTTAATACGAGTAGGCATAGTTTTTGAGTTAAATTAATTAAAGTTATTATTTATTTTCTTCACTATACTGCTTAGTAGATCCAACACTGAAGTCGTACCCATCATCTGGTTTCTGAAAAGTTTATGTGATTTGGCTGTAATGATTTGAGACGGCAAATCATAAATTTTGTGGTAATAAAATTTTTAGAAACCGGATTTCCAGAAAAAAACCCATGTTTCTGTCATAACTTACCGAAGTAGGAATCTTAGGAGTCTGTTCACGGTCCACACAAAGCATGAGTTGACACACACACCCACAAAAATATGCACACAGAACATTGGGAACTCATCTCTGTTCGTCATCAAATTTCGTTAAAACAACATTGACTTGCTGGTTGTTGGTAGGTAAAAAGTTAAATTTAGAATTAAAAAAAACCCTGACACTAACAAAATCATCTAAAAAGTAACAAAATAATACGTTGGACCCTTTCAGTTTAATATAAATTTAGGTAATATTTTGAGTCAAGCGTCGTCGAGTCGGGGGAGGGCTAATGAAAATAGGAAGCTAACAGTTCTTTCTACAATAGCATACATTAATTATTGCTAGGTATACGCCTCGTCTGTTTGACGTTTTCTTTAGCCGTCCCCCGACTAGACGACGCTTGGCTCAAAATATTATATCAACTAGAAAAGAGCTGATAATCTTCAAACGACTGAACTGATTTTCGGGAGCTACGATGCCACACACACACACACACACACACACACACACACACACACACACACACACACACACACACACACACACACACACACAGTGACACACACGTCAAACTTTTAACGTTTTTGCGTCGGGGGTTAAAAATACACAGTTCGTGGCAAATGAGCCGTCAATAATGAGGGTATTTGAAACTGTTTATTTATTACGTAATATGGTTTGCTATGAATGTAGGTAGGTATATACTTACCTACTTGGTTTTTAATACGGGGGGTTTATCGTTATCCATCATCATAATTTCAGCCGGAAGTCGTCCACTACTGAGAATAAGAATAAGAATAAGAAATTTTATTTGCTCGAACATGTGTATACATACAGAATTAAAATAATACATGCATGCAAGATCTTAATACGAGTGGCTCACGACATGTCTGCCATTTCTCATGGCGTGCAAATATCTAGGTACAATTATTATTATTAAATGATTAATTTATATTAAATTTTACACTTGCAATGATTTTTAAATTTCACACTTTTAAATATCCGTTACAGTTAAACAAATTTCTTATATTCAATCATTTACATTATCCAATTATTTATTATTTATTTTCCTTATCCAATATTGCAGATTACAATAATCACAATGAAGATTTCCATTACTTTAATAGGAATTCAATTTTAATAACATTAATATAATTTAGGTATACTTAAGCTCACCACTACTACATGACTATAATTGCTACAATGTATTAAGTTATATTTATTTATTTATAATAATCACCATGAGTCGTTTAAAAATTCTGTGATATATAATATGCTTTTTGTGCTAAAAACATTTTCATTGTTTGTTTAAGGCACTGACAAGACCCAATTGAACAAAATTGGCTTCTCTTAAGAAAAAAAATTGCCAAATCTGTATAGTTTGTGGTAGCGGAAAAAATATATGTTAATTTTGAACATATTTCCCAGAACTTGGTTGTAACGAAAACACGTTTTGAAAACAAAATCTCGATACAAACTAACGTTAAACTAACCTCTTACTTTTTAGTTCTAATCCAAAATATCTGTATCAAATATCAACATACGTTACGTATTTAATTAACAACAGAAACGTCTTATTTGAATGCAGAACTTGGTTGTTTTTTATTTTCGATTACTCAACTCAATTTTGAATAAATAGATAATTGCTTCATATTTTGCAATAAATTACAAGCGTTGTGTCATCGCGTTTCTCTTTCTTTTCTATGCAATCTGACAGTGACCGCGGTTTAGGTGTTTTCAGCGTCTTAAGTTAAGGTATAGTTTGCTCTTTCCAACTTTTGGACAATTTGTTGTAGATAACCGGTGCCATGCAAAAAAACAATTTTGCGCATAAGTGCAGCTTTTGATGGATGTACACATAGTTTACTATCGTCACGTCTATTTCTTGGAAATCTGTCTGCCATACGAGGAAACAAGTATGGATTTATTTTTACGAACATTGCTACTTCTAATATATAAAGTGAAGGTAATGTTATATATGATATTTAGTGAAATAATTTTTACAGCTATCGGTAGTTTTGAGATTGAACATAGATCTTAGACAGCACTTTTGTCTTTTAAAGATTATATCCTATCGGTTGAGTTACCCCAGAAGATAACACCATATCTAATGACGGATTCAACCAAACCATAGTAGGCCGTTAATAGGGCTTCTATATTTAGAGTACGTGATAATTTATATAACGCATATGCACCACTGCTTATTCTTTTGGCTAGAGCCTCAATGTGAGTTTTCCAATTTAAGTTTCTGTCGATTGTTAGGGCTAAAAATTCCTAGGCCTAAAATTAATAGGCCTCCCACAAGCACTTCGACCAGTTCTGTGCTTCCAACCTTTCGGCCCAATCTGCCATTTGTTCTGCGAGCAATGTGCCCCATCCACTGCTACTTAAGTTTCGCAATTCTTCGGGCTATGTCGGTTACCTTGGTTCTCCTGCGGATTTCTTAATTTCTGATTCGATTACGTAGGGAAATGCCAAGCATAGCCCTCTCCATTGCCTTTCGGGTGACTTTTAGCCTCCTAATAAGGCCCATTATGAGCGACTACGTTTCAGTACCTTAGGTCATCACTGAAAACACGCACTGGTCAAAGACTTTCGTTTTGATACACTGCGGTATGTGAACGCTGCCCTGTTGAATCAGATTCGACGACTGACTTCTTTCTCAAAGTTGAACTTACCTAACTGGACAGTTCGTCCTAGGTACACATACTTGTCCACAACTTCGGGTATAGCGTCTCCGATCTTCATGAGAGTGGGTGTTACGTGGAAATTTGCCATGGCCTTTGTCTTGTCCATGTTCACCTCACTCTTTCGGAAGCTCTACTGCGGTAATCGAGCATTGTACTGAGGTCTTCCATATTCTCAGCCATGACACTACATCGTCGGCAAACCGATGGTGACGGATGTTGATGCCTAGCCCTTACCAGTCCTGGTTCAAGGAACCCTGAATACATCCTACAGTGCAGCGATGAACAGTTTTGGAGAGGTAACGTCTCCCTGTGTCACATCTCGCTACAGAAGGATAGGTAAAGAAAGAAAAAAAGGAAGAAAAATATAAAAACATAGTGGTCCGCCGGTATCGGGAGCAGGGTCCAAGCTACCAGTGGTTAAGGCTGGAGACAGGAACCTCCTCACGATGCGAGCCGTATCGAGGAGTACTGCCTTCTGAATCAGGGCCTTGGCCAACCACCTAACGAGAGCCTCGAGAGATGTTGGTCGAGGCTTTTGGCCATCTGGCCATTGGCCGTTATGATAATCGGCACAATGACAATACAATACAAAAAACACAAAATGGTTTATTGTGACGACAAATAGAAAATTACATTTTGTTTAAACGTGTTTGGAGCCTCCTTTTAAGCAAACAATGCCTGTAAGAGACTTTGACCCTTGAGTTTGTTTCGCCATTTCTTCTCAGGGGTAGTCAGATAGGAAATGTCGACTCCATCTAGCTTATTTTTTAATATGACGTGTAAAAGTGATTCTCATATCCTATTTACAGAATAAACAATTTCATTTCATTTCATTTCATTTCATTTCATTTCATTTCATTTCATTTCATTTCAATTTCATTTCATTTCATTTCATTTCGTTGAAGGCGCGCACTTTGTTTCCGCCTCAAAGAAAACTAATTAATACTTTCTTCCGGCGACAAAAGAAGCGCTCCTTCAACGATTACTTCAACTCAGTCAGCTACGTTGATGCATAACGCTTCCGACGTACCCAAATACTTATAGCTTTCGGATGAGGACAGGGATCTGAGGTGTATGGAACCCGAAAGTTGCATTCCCTCGGATTCCATAATCACACCTCGCTTTACATGCATGGCTGCACATTTGTCCACAGCAAATTCTATCCTGATGGCGCTACTTAAAGTTTCAGTTACCTTCAATAGCTCCATCAGTCGCAATTTGTTGGGGGCAAACAGTTTCAAGTCATCCATGTAGAGGAGGTGAGATATGACTACCCTGGCCTATGGCCTGACTACCACTCTTGAACCGATAGCCTAGACCTGAATCCTCCAGTAGTGTACTTAGAGGATTCAGAGCTAAGCCGAACCAAAGTGGACTCAAACTGTCGCCCTGAAATATTACCCTTTTAATCGATACAGGCTCATCATTCGCCTGGATCTGTCGATACCCTGGATAGCGAAGGACCATGCTCCCTTGCCCCATATGATACACGACCCAAGAAAGGTGCGTAGAATTGCATCTATCTTGTACAACTCCAGCACCCTCATAAGCCTTGTTAGTGGCACCGAGTCGTAGGCCTTCTTATAATCTATCCAACATGTCGACAGATCCTTACGAGATTGACGAACCTGTTGGCTAATGGCCATGTCGATGAGGAGTCGATCCTTAGTACCGCGGGACCCGTTCCTACATCCATTTTGAGAGGTAAACATAATCGAATTACTGTCGCTCTAAAATCGATGAAAGAAGTTTATAGACCGTCGACAAACACGTAATCGGTCTGTAATTCTTGGGCTCCGCGGGACTTTCTGACTTATGAAGCAGGTGAGTAACGTCTATAGTCAGAAACTGCGGTAGCGACCTAGACTATAGATGTTTTTTTTTGTGGATGGGAAATCATCAAATAACCTCTCCTGCTCTGGGCGGAGCGGGAGGGTGTGTCAGACTCTCACTGACTAAAACCCACCCGTATTCCTTCCGTTGCCTGTGTTGCGGGGGCCTTGGTGACCCATAAGTACCTTCCCGCGACCCCGGCAGGCATCGGCCCTAGTGGACCCCTACATTTGTGCTGATGACATCTCTTTGAGGCGCGCGTGGAATACAACGCGCCGTTGACCCGGGCTTGGTCCTTACCGGACGGTGAGCTACCCATTGCTCACCGTCCGCAAGCCCGCGCCTACGGTGGCCGGAAATCCACCCGGGATTCCCGACGCCCAGGGCGTCTCCTGCGGCGGCTAGGGGCGAGAGGGCGCGAAACATGCCTTTCCCTCAACCGTCCCGCCTCCTCCTTTGCGAGCATTACTGCTTCGCAGAAGGTGACGGCTGCCCATGCCCTCTCGCTCCGTACCATGGCCTGAACCAGGGCCGGACGCGATTTAAGGATGACTTGAACTGAGATGCCAAGCAAGTAATAATAATAATAAAAATAATAACTTTATTTGCATCATAAGTGTGTGAACTAATCAGCTATTTCAACCAGAATTTGTGCAGTCCGCCCAGTCCCGGTGATTTCCAATTCGGTAACGGACGGATTGTTCTGGTTACGTCTAATGGTGTTATCAGAACTGATTCCATTTCTGGTATAGTTTCACACACTCGCTCGACATCCTGCTTCCAGCCAGCCTCAGCGTGACAGACGGGCACCGACCAGATGCTGCGCCAGAATGCACTCGTGGCGGCATCATCCGGTCGGCACGCGTCTGTCACATTTTGTTCAGGTCGCTCCCAAGCTCTGTATACCCACCACTCATCGCTCTGGAACATGCGATTCTGCGCGTAGGTATCGATCAACCCGCCGCTTATACCGCCGAATATGGCTCTCCCATGCACAAACTTTCTGCTTCAGGAAGTTGATGCGCTCTGTGACACGGGACATGTATTCTCGAGGGCTGATTCCAGTCGTACCAAATACCCGTATCAGAAAGCGCATCACTCGTGATCGTGTATTGCCCTCCCTGAAGCAGTATAGTTTGCCGATGAGTACCCTGGCCCCATCGAAACGACGCTCGACCCTGCACTGCTAGGCTGGTAAGGATGGTTTTGGTCAAGTAGCTCCGTCACAATTTGGAAACTTACTAACTAACGTTAGCTAAACGACATGCCGCAACAGCCGCGCAATACAGGATCGAGTGTGTATCAGCGAGATCCTCGCTGCTTTCGAAAAAAAATATTGTTATTATTATTATTGAGGCGAATCTCTCCCATTATTGACATTTGTGATTTTTCTTTATTTTTTATTATTATAATTATTGACATTTATTTAAACCAATTATACAATTTTAATGGAATTATCTGTTTAATGACTGCATGATAATGATCAATACATTTATTTACAAAACCAAATTACAAGATGATTTTTAACATTCATCATCTGTCTAGCCGTTTCCCAACTATGTTGGGGTCGGCTTCCAGTCTTACCGGATACAGCTGAATACCAGTATTTTACATGGAGCGACTGCCTATCTGACCTCCACAACCCAGTTACTGGGTAACACGATACCCCTTGGTAAGACTGGTTGTCAGACTTTCGAGCTTCTGACGACCCGTAACGACTGTCATAGATCTACAAACGACAGCCGGGACCAACGGCTTAACGAGCTTTCCGAGGCACGGAGGGGTCTTGGTATGCAAAGATGGTCACCCATCCACGGACCAACCGCGGCAAGCGTAGCTTAACCTGATCGATCGACCCGTGTGGCTGTTATTACTTAGCCAGAAGCCCCTCTTAACATTAACTAAATTAAATTAAAACTAAGTTAAGCCTAAAAAAGGCCCTCGGGGCATTGTACCGAGGATGCTGGCGGCATTTCCTCGCTGAATTGCAATGCTGATGCGTTGCGCGAGAAAGCCGCCAGCTTTTCGGTCACCACCTACATCAACTAGACATTTCACGATTTCCGCAAATAACTTATGCGCGCTGGGACCCCACGGACCGAGGGTCTCGACGCCAAAGGGCGCAAAGTTGTAGTCTCTGCCAAAGCCTCCATATTTAATAAATAATTAATTTAAATAAAATATGTAACTTTGTTTTATATTTGCACGGCCGATATTACAGAATAAGAGAATATTTTTTTACATTTTAACAACCTTCTCAAATGATTTTGATTTGATTCGTCGGTCCGGAGTGTACGCGTGTTATATGTTGCCAGGTCCATTTTTCGGTGATTGTGGTAGCCGGATCTCTTCCGGGTATGTCCTAGTACCCGATGCCTCACCGTGGCCTTGACGGCTACTGTAGCCAAGGGTCCGCTTCTTAAATAAAAACATTTTATTTTCATCCTCAACCTTTTCCACCTACCACTACGTACTTACATTGTTTGAACACTCGAGGTCGTATGAGTCGTTTTTTCCAATGATTGCACCATTGAATCACTGATGAACAGATGCTTATAATTGTTATGTCTGAAATGATGACTATACAAACATACAGTACCAGCGAGGTAATTGCGTAACACATATACAATGGCAATCGATAGCAATGACATTCATTTTGACACTTTAGCCACGTTCATTGAGTTATTTACTTTGTGGAGCAGACAAATTATTCAAACCTATGAAGCTATGGATAATGAATTTTCTTCAAAACCCTCGGATTGTGATTGAAAGAGTGTTACCGCACCCTAGGTGTAGTGCTGGACGTGTATGACACATCGATGTAGAGAAAGAAACTGTCGCACAGTCATGTGTGACAGAGAAGGTACTCGGAGTAACTTTACTTTTTCTCTTTCACAGAGAGCCTAGGAGGCCTGTGTCCCAGGAATGGGAACGTTAAAGACCGATTAAACTCATGCTATGCTGCCCTTAGGGGTACCAAAACAATAAAACCTTTCAAGTGTTTCCTTTTATTTCAACCATAATAAGCAGGTTCTGTGAGAGTGTCAAACTCCTTGCAGAAGTACAATCCATCCTTGGACAAGACTTCTATTCGCCACATCAGACGTCCGTACGGCATGTTTGGAACCCAGATATGCTGCAGCTGATTTACGTCCAAATTCTGAAAGGTGTAAAAACCCTGGAAAAAATCAAGAGAATTTAGGCGCCTGTCTCACTGTCGGCGAGTAACGAGAAGCGAGTAGAGCTAGCGACTAAAAAAGAGTTATTTGTTTGACAGAGTTTTTGCCAGTGGGTGGTGTGAACAGTCACCTATCAACTATAAAAATGTATCTCATTTACTGACGGGATAATCTTACTAATCTTTTGTACGTTTCTTGAGCGAGAAAATAGTCGATAGCTAGTCCCTCACTCGTCGGCAGTGTGTCAAGTGCCAGAGAGTACTTTACTTTCGTAGTTTTGAACTCAAGTGGAGCCGTCAGTCAATTGAGCGCCGCCGTCAAAGTTTGGTTCACCGAGATATGAGAAAAAGATGTTAAGTATACCGATTCTTGCAGTTTCTCATACAGACCTGATTGAGGACTTTTTACCCGACTGCCTCAGGAGGGTAATGTTTTTCGAGAGTATGTATGTATGTATGTATGTATGTATGTATGTATGTCTATTTCTTTGGCACGCTCTGTAGCCTAAACGGCTTGATGAATTTTAACATATGAGGTGTCTTTAGATTCGTCTTAATTGTGGAAGTGACACAGGCTATATAATATTTATAAATTGCATCCGCAAATACAAATTTTTAATTAATTGCTACAATATTGGTATCAAATAAAAGCTAGTAATGAGTAATTTTCAAATATATATATTAATAAAACTAAAAAGCTTGAAATAAAATAAATTATTTAAAAAACAAAAAACCCGACTGCAAAAACACATAACTGAAAAGGGAAAAACAAGCATTATAATCTATATAATTTTGGTCTTGCAGGCGGGGACAGTCAAATAACCTGAAATATGGTGTAACTTTTGATTGTCCCCGCCTGCAAGACCAAAATTATATAGATTATTATGCTTGTTTTTCCCTTTTCAGTTATGTGTTTTTGCAGTCGGTTTTTTTGTTTTATAAATAATTTATTTTATTTGTTGGATGTAAAATCATCAAATAGAAGTTATTTGATGATTTCCCATCCATAAAAAAAAAGTCCTCTCGCTCTGGATGGAGCGGGAGGGTGTGTCAGACTCTTACTGACTAAAACCCACCCGTATTCCTTCCATTGCCTGTGTTGCGGGGGCCTCGGTGACCCATTAGTACCTTCCCGTGACCCCAGCAGGCAGGCAGGCAGGGCCCGGCAGGGTTGAGAGGGCGCGAAACTTGCCTTTCCCTCAACCATCCCACCTCTTCCTTTGCGAGCATTACTGTTTCGCAGAAGGAGGTGACGGCTGCCCATGCCCTCTCGCTCCGTACCATGGCCTGAACCAGTGCCGGACGCGAGAGATCTCTGCCGCCAATCGCCTCCACGAGGACACGGCGGTGCTCTGCCCAAGCCGGGCAGACCTCCACCGTATGCTCCACCGTGTCCTCCGGGCGATCCACACAGTGGTGACTCCCGGGCGTTTCCTTCCGCCTTATCCGACGCAGGAACCTCCCGAAGCTGCCGTGTCCACTTATCGCCGCCATCGTGGCGTGCCCACTGATTGAGGACTTAAGATGACTAACAGCAGGTACTAGTTTACTGACTAAAACAAAGTCGCTGGGTTACCGACGGTTTTCTAATAAAAGGCTTAGGCCTTTTATTAGGACACCGTGTGGGAATAAGAAAGGATCGACTACCGAAATACCGTGTTATTGAACGCAAACGCGGTCCACGGCATGATTAGAGGATTATATCCAAGATAAAAATGCTTGGAAACTTGGTGCTCCAGCTCCATAGGACAATCTAGAGTCTAGACAAAACAAACTGTTTGCTATTTTAATTGTATAATTTATTATTTCTATGATATTGATTCTATATTCTGTGATAACCTTAACTCACACACTGACCGACTGACTTTAATTATTTTTGGGAAAACGTACACTTTTGTAATGTTTGTAAATATGTGAGCACCATGCGTCTATCATCTATCATTAATTTGTCTGTCATTGCTTCATTTTTATTTTTTTTTACCTATTGTGGTATAGTAATTTTATTCTAGGTGCATTGTCTTCAGATATAATTATATAATTATATGTGAAGACGATGTACCTATACAAAATAATAAAAAACATTGGGTTTAGAATAACTTTATTTCTCATAAAGAGTAACAGTGGAGTTTCTTGCCCATTCTTCTCCATACGAAGTTTCGTATCGAGAATAATGAGCAAGAAACTCCACCGTTGTAGTCTCAATCAATTCTATTTTTTTGTAACTTTTGACGTTCAAAAGTGCTTTTTTATGCCTATTGGAAATAAATAATTTGACTTTGACTTTAACTTTGACTGGCGGTCGACTTTACTATAGGCTGACGATCATGATGAAACTTATTCTTAAGTAGACTTTTCCAACAAAGGCCTACGAATGGCTCGATTTAATTATAGTGGTACTTAAAACCTAACCTTACCTTCAAGAACATACAGTACTTTTTGTCATACTTGACCCCGGTGGCTGCGAAGCTGAAGTACAGCATTGTACCGTGGCAGTTCAGGTTGTTAAAACTATGGGTTTGGTGCCATTTGCTATTGTTCCAGACAAAGCATGAGATTTTTATCTGAAAAAAGTTTAAATATAGCAGTGTTCATTTGATTTTTTTTGCGGTAAACCTAGGTATAAATACTTTGACTTATGAGTTCATTTAGACTATTTTATTCCATTTGATGTGCTTTAAGAAAGTCTCCATGAGATGTATAGTTAAGAGTATATCCAGCGTATTTGCTTTGGACCTCAAATATATATATAACCAAAAAACGGAACCCTTATTAATTCGTCATATACGTCTGTCCATCCGTCCGCCCGTCCGTATGTTACACAGCCATTTTACGCGGAGACTATTTGCATATAACTGTCGAAGGCAATTTTTATGATTACAAACGGCGTCGTCAGATTTAGAAATGCTCGCAGATACGAAATATGCTGATAGCTAAATGTATGGAAAATTCAAGTGCTTTTTACGAAATGCCGCGGACAAATTGAAGAATTTAATTTCATTACTAAGGCGTTCACAGGCCGCTGCCGCGGCACCGCTCGCGCGCGGTTGTTCGCCGTTCTAACCCTCATGGATATCCTCCACCCTGGGGCGGGTGGAGGAGTCTGTCAGACTCTTACTGACTAAAAACCACACCGGCGTTCCCATTCCACACTTGCATCGGGGATCATGGGATCTTGGGAGCCCACCTTTGTGGGGGGAGTGAGGTGTAAGACTCCCCCGCGACGATGGAACACTACGCGCCTCGCTGCCTCGGGTGGTGGGCGATGGATATCCCTTGGAACCGTTTAGGAGGGCTGGAATAGGGCGTTGTCAGCCCTCCACAACCGCCCGATGCGCCTGCTGCGGGCAGGGTGAGTCGAAGAGACTTCTTGCTCACTTTCCGCAGCCTACAGTCAGATCACAGGAGGCGGCGACATGACTATATCGCAGAAGGATACCACCGCGTTCCAGGACTCCTCGCTGCCGACCATGGAGTCGACCATGGCTAGCAACGGTAGGTCACTCCCTACTCCTGAGATGAGGGCACGGCGTGGCTCCTCCCAAGTGTTATACTCTGTCAGTGTATGCCGCGCCGTGTCCTCCCAGCAGCGCCGTAGTAACCTAACCTTACCCATTTGGTCGGGGTTCCCTGGCTTAGTTACTGCGGCCAATTCGGCTCGCGCGTGGTTGGTCACAGTTCCAACCGAACCTACAATAACAATCAATGTCGAAATTATAACAATTGAACGAATTGCCAATTTGCCTTCGACATATTTCATAGCTGCGAGCGTTTGTAAACGGACGGCGCCGTATGTATAGTGACGATTCATTAAATCTGCCTGCGACATATCGATGAAAATTAGAAAGGTGTATTATGCGCACCGCTAAAAAATGGTGTAGTGAAATTACGAAAAAACAATTTTGGGTGGTTTTCCCATACATGTAACCAGGGAAAAAAAATCAATACACATAATTGTGTCGAGAAAGAGGTCAATAGTCGAATCCGACTTGGTTTTCTGCTACCTTAACTTCCTTAACGTCTTTCAAAACCGTAAGATTCCCTCCCAGCATGTTCTTCCCATCGATATTCAGGACGTTTGGATTAAAGAACATTGGCGAGTTCTTCGAGTATGACCTGCGAGGATTATTGCTGCAATCCTTGACACTGACGATAGTAGTTTTGAAAGGACCCTGAAAGATTACATTGTTGAAATTTGTGGCCAAAAATGTATTATATCTAAAAAACTTATTTATAAAATATTTTGTGAACGCGGCTTCGCCCGCCTGGATGTCGGATATGATCTCACGGGTACGTACCACCGAGATAAAAGTATCCTATGTCCATGATCTATCTGCACAGATTATTACAGATATCTACACAGATTGAGTGGACCTGTCCAGTCAATCTGTGTGGTTCTTTCCTCAAAAGGACCATTTCAGACACCTATCTACATGGCCTTCACATGATCTGACCAAGATTATGTCTTGACTTTAAAGGAGACTGTGACCTCTGAGTTTGTTTCGACCTTTCTTCTCAGAGTAGTCAGATAGGAAACGCTGACCTAATCTAGCTTTATTTTAAAAATATGATTGACGTGTAAAAGTGTTTGTACAAACCTACTTACAGAAAATAAATCATTTATTATTTATCATTTATCATTATCATTTATCCGTATATGCCTTTCACCCAAACCTTTTCAGCCATTAAAGAGTGAACGGTAACAGATAGACAGATAATAAATTGTTATAACTTTTGACTCAGTGAACCGATTTTAATGAATAAAGACTAAATAATATCTTACGGTATATAATATATTACTACATTTCCGATTCCTTAATTCTCTTAAAAAGTGGTACTACACCATACACTTGAATGTTAAACTCATTCTATTTTACCTCCTTGGGTATGATTTTACAAAAAAAAATTAACACGTAATTCTTTATTTCTTACCAAAAGCATTTTAAATGTTCATATCCCTTTAAAAATACTGGGTTTCATGTATAAAATTTCAAACCTAATAACTTTTGACCAAGTAAACCGAGTTTAATGAAATAAAGACTAAATGTTAGCTCACTTTACGGACTATGACCTTATTTCCAATGCCTTAAATCACTCCCCCGGTCAGTCCCAATTGACTCCGAATAGAAGTTTCACTCCTCCAACCGTCAGTCCCCACTGACACCTATTTGGAGTCTTTGGGGCGCGCGGTTTGCAACTCTATTATAACGGATGAGCACCTTATTGCATTATAATAGAGTTGCAAACCGCGTGGCCCAAGACACCTATTCGGTGTCAGTGGGGACTGAAGGGACCCTTCAGTCCCGGGAGTGCGACTCCTATTCGGAAGTCAATGGGGAGTTACCGGTTAAAACAAGTACACAAAAATATCAATGAAACTTGTGAATTTTAAAATCATTCCCTATTTTACCCCCTTTTTTTGAGTGGGAAGTTTTCAAATAACTTGTCCCGCTCTGGGCAGAGCAGGAGTGTGTGTCAATCTTACTGACACACCATCCACCACCGTGTTCCTTCCGTTGCCACGTTGCCTGTGTTGCCAGGGGCCTCGGTAACCCTTTCGGACTTTCCCGTGACCCCGGTAGGCATCGGCTCTATTGGACCCCTACACTTGTGCTGACATCTCTTTGAGGCGCGCCTGGAACACAACGCGCCGTCGACCCCGGCCTGGTCCTTATCGGACGGCGAGCTACCCATTGCTCACCGTCCGCAAGCCCACGCCTAAGGTGGCCACCGTGTCCTCCTTGCGATCCACATAGTGATGACACCCGGGAGTTGCCTCCCGCATTAGCCGACACAGGAACCTGCCGAAGCAGCCGTGTCCGGTAAGGAACTGAGTCAGGCGGAAGGTGAGGACGCCGTGGCGCCTCTCTAGCCAGTCCTCAAAGAGGGGACTTATCGCCGCAATTGTGGCGTGACCATATTTTACCCCCTTTTTTTTTTTTTTTGAGGGTGGGAAATCATCAAATAACTTCTCCCGCTCTGGGCGGAGCGGGAGGGTGTGTCAGACTCTTACTGACTAAAACCCACCCGTATTCCTTCCTGTTGCCTGTGTTGCGGGGGCCTCGGTGACCCATAAGTACCTTCCCGCGACCCCGGCAGGCATCGGCCCTAGTGGACCCCTACTTTGTGCTGACGACATCTCTTTGAGGCGCGCGTGGAATACGACGCGCCGTCGACCCGGGCCTGGTCCTTACCGGACGGTGAGCTACCCATTGCTCACCGTCCGCAAGCCCGCGCCTACGGTGGCCGGAAATCCGCCCGGGATTCCCGACGCCCTGGGCGTCTCCTGCGGCGGCTAGGGGCGAGAGGGCGCGAAACGTGCCTTTCCCTCAACCGTCCCGCCTCCTCCTTCGCGAGCATTACTGCTTCGCAGAAGGAGGTGACGGCTGCCCATGCCCTCTCGCTCCGTACCATGGCCTGAACCAGGGCCGGACGCGAGAGGTCTCTGCCGCCGATCGCCTCCACGAGGACACGGCGGTGCTCTGCCCAAGCCGGGCAGATCTCCACCGTATGCTCCACCGTGTCCTCCGGGCGATCCACACAGTGGTGACACCCGGACGTTTCCTCCCGCCTTATCCGACACAGGAACCTCCCGAAACTGCCGTGTCCGGTGAGGACCTGCGTCAGGCGGAAGGTGAGGACGCCGTGGCGCCTCTCCAGCCACTCCTCAAAGAGGGGACTTATCGCCGCAATTGTGGCGTGCCCAGCACTGGGTTGCGACAACCGTACTTTCCGATAGGAGTTTCGATTTCTCGCGGCAGCGGACTTACGCCCCGGCGTTTAGCCTCCACGCGCCATATATTTTACCCCCTTGAGGCATGATTTTACAAAAAGCTGCAAGAAGTCATTCCTTATTTCTTAACAAAAGCATACATTTAAATTATCAAATGCTAAACATACCAAATGCTGTGTTTCCCATACCAACTTTTACCCCATGAATCACTCCTATAGGATTTTTTTAAGACAAAAAGTAGCCCTTGTCCTTCCCCAAGATGTCCTTCCATTTATCGAAATCCGTTCAGTTAAATTTATAATAATAGTACTATGGATGAAAAATCATGGCTTCCAGCGATCACCAGTTCACAAGCGTAATGAAAAATTATTAAATTTAGTTAAAAATAATCAGCTTACCGAAGTTGGAGTCGGTTCCGTTCCGGAATAGCATATTGGTAATAAATATGATAAAAACAAAAATATAAAGAGAAAACATTGAATAATCATGTCCGCTCGACATAGGATCCAGTCAGTTAAAATCACATTAAGTTTTGTTGAGTACCTGTGCAGCTAATATTTAGGTAGAGAGGCAAATGAGGCAAATAATGAGGCATAAAACGATTAAAATCTATTTCATGTAAATAACATTTCATACACGATTACATGTAAGCAAGGTCATAGAAGGAAGGGCTTATCGTGAGGAATATTTTTAGATTATAGAATGACAAAAGAAAGATCGTGTGAAAGATTAGCTAGAAAGGAGATGAGAACAGACATGACGGTTAATAGAGATGAATGGAAGGAGAAGGCATGCTGTGCAGACTCCAAATAAATTGGGATAAGCGCAGGGGGGCGATGCTGATGATAGATCATCTAAGCAGGCTCAGTCTTAGTGTCAAATTCCCTGCAGTTGAACGTTCCAGCTTGTGAATATGTTTCTGATCGCCACAGGATGTGCCCATACTTGACTTTGGAAACCCAAAAATGCAGTAATTGATTCACGTCCAAGTTTTCGAAGGTGTAGGATCCCTGAAAAAAAGCGTAGTCAATAATAAACTGTCACTGGGGATTACTGGGGAGAGGGAAATTTATATCGTAAAAATTATTCGACATAGATTCGTGCTTTTACTTTGTTTGTTCTTAGCCAACAGAAATATTCTTAATGCCCTTAGTTACTTGTTACAAGTCTTTACGTTTTGTTGCTACCTTGGTTCCAGTATTATGTTTAGTAGTTTCTTTCTATCCAGCCAGAAATATTTGAGATTACAAACACTATGGTTATTTTTTCAGCTGCTTTCAGGCAGACCTTGTATTAGGACCATTGCACTGTGATTTTAGAGCCAACTTTGAGGAAACAAATCAGTACCGTCACACTCAAGCCGATCTTTCTCAGACTTACTTTGAAGTAGAGGCAGTTCTTCCTGTCATACTTGACGTTCATGGTGGTACACAGGATGTGCAGCACCATTCCGTGACAGTCCAGGTTGTTTAATAAGTAGAAAGGCTCCCATTTACCATTGCGTAGTAGGAATCCTCTGACTTTTATCTGACGTACAAATATTCATAGTTATTAGAACATACAATGAGACCCAGTTTCTGACATTTCTAGTTTTCTTACTTAATCGTAGATTAGTGGGAAGACGACTTTAATCCTTGTCACCTTTACCGAGTCGCTATTACTCATGACACAACAACACACATGTATTCCTCGAAAGTGTTAATAAACCCACACACTCCGGTCTGATACAGAAAATATCCTCACGGAAAATTCAAATAACGTTTTAATCGAAACCCCACAGGTCTGAATTTAACAAAGTTTAGATTTTTGTTGCTAACCTAGATTCATGTACAGACATAGATCATCATTATATTGCTCTAATGTCAGTGTTTTACCTTCATATTCTTCGTATCCTTCAAGAAGGTAATGCTTCCACTCATCGTGCTGTTTTGAGTAGTAGATTGGAAGATTACTGGAGGATTCTTTACGTAAGGCTTGCTAGGCTTACTGCAGTCCTTGATGCTGGTGATCGAAGTCTTGAAGGGACCCTGAATTATTGTTTTTATATCATTTTTTGATTATAAAACGGGGTTCAACAACGTAGGTTAAGTAACAAAGTTTTTCTGTTTGTTGTCAAATCCAAAGGTTGTAAGTAGGTATAGTTTTTGAGTAAAAGTATTGTAATTTTTTTTTTTCTACTCTATACTACATATTAGATACAGCACTTAAGTCGGTACCATCATCCGGTTTCTGAAAAGTTAGTGATGTGGCTGTTGTAATTTGTGATGGCAAATCACAACTTTTGTTGTAATAAACTTTTTAGAAACCGGGTTTGTTTAGAGTCACTTATGATTCACTTCATCACTCAACCAACTCCAAAAAAAAAACGATGTTTCTTTCATAATTTGCCGAAGTAGGAATCTTGGAAGTCTGGTCAGGGTCCACACAATACAAACAAAACAAACAGTCAAACAGTGTCAGAGAATTTCTATTCTCCCATTTTGAGGCACTTTGTGGAGAGGATGGCCGGGTGAGGAATTTGTACCTTGCGTGGTCATCTTCTGTGCAAAGTACTTCAAACTCTTATAATAATAATTTATTTTGCTTACTAACACTAGCTATAAGGTATTACTAACATTATTGATCTTTGTTGTCTTCATAAATAAATTTTGATTTGATTTGAATACATGAATTGTAACACAATCACCCACAAAAATATGCACACAAGAATTTAAAACTCATATCCGTTCGTCGTCGAATTTCGATAAAGCAACATTAACCTATTTGTTGGTAGGTAAAACACACAGTTCGTGGCAAATGAGCCGTCAATAATGAGTGTATTTGAAACTGTTTATTTATTACGTAATATGGTTTGCTATGAATGTAGGTAGGTATATACTTACCTACTTGGTTTTTAATACGGGGGGTTTATCGTTATCCATCATCATAATTTCAGCCCGAAGACGTCCACTGTTGGGAATAGGCCTCCCCTAAGCACCGCCACTGCAACGGGTTCTGTGCTTCCCGCATCCAGCGGATTTCTGCGGTCTACACAAGGTCATCGGTCCACCTTATGGAAGGCCTTCCAACGCTACGTCTTCTGGCATTGTGGAGGTCGTGGTGAGCGCTCTGTTCCCTTCGAGAGGGGAACATACCTCCCCCCCGCCCATGGCTGAATGCCAAAAATACCGCCCCAGGACCCAACGGCTTACCTGGGAAAGCCTGGGGCCTGGCCTTGGAGGCTCTCGGGTCTCGACTAAGGGGGCTCCTAAGCGCATACTTGGAGAGGGGCTAGTTCCCACTTCATTGGAAGACGGGGAAACTGGTCCTCATAAAGAAACCGGAGTGCCCTGCGGACTCTCCATCCACTTATCAGCCCATCGTGCTGTTCAAAGAGCTGGGCAAGCTATTTGAAAGAGTCTTTGCAGACCACCTCGTCGGGCAGCTGATGCGGGTTGGACCGGATTTGGTGGAGAGCCAGTTTGGTTTTCACAGGGGGCGCTCTACGGTGGACGCCATCATACGCGTGCGGGCCCTCACGATGGGGAATGTTGTGGCCCAGGGTGCGGTCGTCTTGGCGGTATCTCTAGACATTGCCAATGCCTTCCGCCTGACGCAAGTCCTCACCGGACGCAGCTGCTTCGGGAGGTTCCTGTTCCGGATCCGGTTTTCCCGGCTCATGGAATCTATCGGCGACCGCGATCTCTTGCGTCCAGCCCTGGTCCAGGCCATAGCACGGAGCGAGAGGGCATGGCAAGCCGTCACCTCCTTTTGCGAAGCAGTAATGCTCGCGAAGGAGGAGGTGAAATGGGTGAGGGATAGGCAAACTTCGCGCCCTGACGCCCCTAGCCGCCACAGGAGACGCCCTGGGCGTTGGGAAACCCAGGCCATTTCTCGGCCACCATAGGCGCGGGTTTGTGGACTGTGAGTAATGGGTAGATCACCGTCCGATAAGGACCAGCGGGGGTCGACAGCGCGTTGTGTTCCACGCGCGCCTCAAACGATGTCGCTAGGGCCGATGCCTGCCGGAGTCGCGAGAAAGTCCGAAAGGGATACCGTGGCCCCTAGCAACACACAGGCAATGGAGCGAACACGGGTGGGTTTTAGTCAGTAAGAGTCCGACACGCCTTCCCACTCCGCCCAAAGTGGAACAAGTTATTTGATAACTTCCCCTCAAAAAAAAAAAGTTCCCCTGTCTCACATCTCCCTACAGAAGGATAGGTTTTAAGGTTTGGTCCTGGAGTCGGACTGACTTAGTGGCGTTGTCGTTCAGACACTTTAGCACCTCGATGTACCGTTTGTCGATCTGGCACCGTTGAAGAAACTGCAGTGCAGTCCATATCTCGATCGAATCTAAGGCTTGCTCGTAGTCCACAAATGCTAAGCAGTTAAGCTGGTTATACTTTTCGGTCTGCTATATAACCTGCTGCAGCTTATATGTATATGTATATGCAACGTAGACCACACATGTGGTCTACGGTGCTAATGCCTTTACTGACGGCCTTCAGGAGTGTGGCTGTAATTTCGTCCCAGCCCAAGCTAAAAGTTGTGCTTCAAAGGAATCCTAATAGTCTTTTGCCAGATTCGTAACGGGGTTACTTATTGACGTGCATAACTGTCCATAGAACCTATCGATCTCTCTCAACAGCTCAGGTTTCGTTCAACATCGGTCTTCAGTTACGTTAGCTGGCTCTTGGCTTGCTATTGAAGGTCCACAGCATGACTAGCGGTCGACTTTACTATAGGCTGACGATCATGATGAAAGTCTTCCTTAAGCAGACTTTTCCAACAAAAGCCTACGATGGCCCGATTTAATTATAGCTGCACTTGAAACCAAATCTAACCTTCAAGAACATAATCTACTTTTTGTCATACTTGACCCCGGTGGCTATGAATGTGAACTGCAGCATTGCACCGTAGCAGTTCGGGTTGTTAAAACTCTGGGTTTGGCACCATTTGCCATTTCGCCATTTGAATTTCATAAAAGTTTAAATATAGCAGTGTTTATTTGGATCTTTTGCAATAACCCTAGGAAAATACTTTGACATACGAGTTTGATGTGCATTCATAATGTTTCTATGAGATGTAGTTAAGAGTACATCCAGTGCTCCTGCAGGCAGGAAACTGCCGGGGTCGCGGGAAAGTTCGAAAGGGTTACCAAGGCCACTAGTAACTCAAGCAACGGAAGGAACACGGGTGGGTTTTAGTCAGTAAGAGTCTGACACACCTTCCCACTCCGCCCAGAGCGGGTAAAGTTATTTGATAATTTCCCACGCAAAAAAAAGGGTCCCTGCTTTGGAACGCTAATTTTGTTTTTTTTTTTTGGTTCCGTAGCCAGATTGCAAAAATGGAACACTTATTAATTCGTCACGTCCGTCAGTTCGTCCGTCCGCGCGTCCGGATGTTATGAGTCATCTTCATGTTATACAGTCATCTTACTCGGAGATTATTTGCAATGTATCGATGAAAATTGGAAAGAAGGTGTATTATGCACCCCTAAACAATGGTGTAGTAAAATAACAAAAAAAAACAATTATATATATAGATAGATAACAAATTGTAATAACTTTTGACCCAGTGCACAGTGGACCGATTTTAATGAAATATAGAATAAATGTTATCTTAAGATACGGACTATGACTATATTACCAATCCCTTAAATATCTTAAAAAGTGGTACTACACAATACATGTAAATATTTAAATCAACCCCTATTTTATCTCCTTGGGAATGGATGGATATGAACATTCAATTCATATCCCTTTTAAGAAATGCTGGGTTTCTTATACAAACTTTCATCCCTTTAGACAAAAAATTGCCCTAGGACAAGGGCAATCTTCCCCTCTCCTTCCCTATCTATGCTCTTGACTTTATCGAAATCTGTACCGTGCAAGTGGTTTAGGCGTAAAAAAGTGTCGAAAATTAAAATTATGTTGGTCCCGCTCTTGTCATGCACACTGTACCTGCTAAATTATTTTTATTACTGTAAATTGTAATAACTTTGATCAAGTTAACCGATTTTAATGAAATATAGACTAAATGGTAGCTCAATTTACGGACTATGACCATATTTCAAATAACTTAAATCTCTTCAAAAGAAGTACACGAAAATATCAATATTATCTGAATTTTAAAATCATCCCCTATTTACCCCCTTGGGGGATTATTTTACAAAAGTGCTGTAAGACTTACAAATGCCTTAAGTCTCTTTAAAATAAGTATACAAAAATATCAATGGTAATTATACATTTAAAAACATCCCCTATTTTACCCCCTTTTTTTTGGGTGGAAAATGATCAAATAACTTTTCCCACTCTGGGCAGAGCGGGAGGGAGTGTCAGACTCTTACTGACTAAAACCCACCGTGTTCCTCTCGTTGCCTGTGTTGCCAGGGGCCTCGGTATCCCCTCCGGACTTTACTACGAACACGGCAGGCATCGGCCCCAGTGGACCCCTATACTTGTGCTGACGATATCTCTTTGAGCTATTTTACCCCCTTGAGGGATGATTTTACAAAAAAGCTGTAATTCCGTATTTCCTAACAAAAGCATACATTTGAATTGATAATTTGAAATTCATAATTTGAGGGCAGTGGTAGCCCAGTGACCAGTGGTGGCCCAGTGGTAATGGCCCGCGGCCAGAGAGTAGGCCTGTGTCCCAGCAGTGGGAACGTTATAGCTTGATTATGTAACTTACACATACAACTTACAAATGTTGCGTTTCCCATACCAACTTTCGTCCTCTTTATCACCCATATGAGAATATTTTAAGACGAAATGTGGCCTATGTATTTCCACAAGGTGCCATCTACCTCCTTCCAAAATTTTTAGAAATACTTTCAGGCGTGAAAAGGTTACATACGTCTGTATGTAACGCCTTTCACGCCTTTTAGAGTTACTTTCGAGTTTATAATATAAGTATGGATAAAGAATTATGCCTTCATGCGATCACCCATTCACAAGCGTAATGAAAAATTATTAAATTTAGTTAAAAATAATGAACTTACCGAAGTAGGGGTCGGTTCAGTTCCGGAATAGCATATTGGTAGTAAATATGATAAAAATATAAAGAGAAAACATTGAATAATCATGTCCGTTCGACTTATCATCTAGTCAGCTAAAATCACATTACGTTTTGTTGAGTATCTGTGCAGCTTATATTTAGGTAGTACTAAAGCAAATGAGGCAAATAATGAGACATAAAACGATTATAGTCTATTTCATGTAAATTACATTTCCTACATGATTATATCTAAGCAGGTTCGTGAAAGGAAGGACACATCGTGAGCAATATTTTTAGAGTAGAGAATTACCAAAGAAAGATCGTGTGAAAGACGATAGAGCTAGAAAGGGGATGAGGACAGAGATGACGGTTAATAGAAATGAATGGAAGGAGAAGGCATGCAGTGCAGACTCCAAATAAATTGGGATAAACGTAGGGAGATGATGCTGATGATAGGTCATCTAAGCAGGTTCAGCCTTAGTGTCATATTCCTTGCAGTCGAACGTTCCAGCTTGTGAATATGTTTCTGATCGCCACAGGATGTGGCCATACTTCACGTTAGAAATCCAGAAATGCAGTATTTGATTCACGTCCAAGTTTTGGAAGGTGTAGGATCCCTGAAAGAAAAGCGTAGTCAGTAATAAACCGTCACTAGTGATTACTGGAGAGAGGGAAATTGATATCGCAAAAATTACTGGGACATTGATTCGTGATTTTTTACTTTGTTTGTTTTTAGCAAACAGAAATATTCTTAATGTTAGTCAATTGTTACAGCTCTTTATGTTTTTTTGCTATCTTTTTCTTATTTTAAAATCTGTACCAGCGTCCTTGGTTCCAGTATTATCTTCAGTAGTTTCTTTCTATAAACCTAGAAATATTGGAGATTAGTGAGTTATTTTTTCAGCTGCTTCCAGGCAGATCTTGTCTTGGGACATTGCCATTAAGCAACGATTTTTTTTCATCAACGAGCCGTCTTTGAGGAACCAAATTAGTGACGTCACACTCAAGTCGATCTTTCTCAGACTTACCTTGAAGTAGAGGCAGTTCTTCCTGTCATACTTGATGTTCATGGTGGTACACATGAGGTGCAGCACCATTCCGTGGCAGTCCACGTTGTTTAATAAGTAGAAAGGCTCCCATTTACCATTGCGTAGCATAAATGCTCTGAGTTTTATCTGAGATACAATAATCATAGTTATAAGAACATACAATGAGACCCAGTTTCTGACATTTGTAGTTCTCTTACTTAAGTAGATTATTGGGAAGACGACTTTGATCCTTGTAACCTTTACATCACACCTGTATTCCTCGAAGGTGTTAATAAACCCACAGACTCCGGTCTGATACTGAAAATATCTTTATGGAAAAATCAAATAACGTTTTACATGACCCGGGGATCAAAACCCCAGGTCTGAATTTCAGTAAATTCATATTTTCAATGACATTAAGATTTTTCTTGCTGACCTAGATACATGTACAGACATAGATCATCATTATATTGCTCTAATGGCAGTATTTTACCTTCAAATTCTTCGTATCCTTCAAGAAGGTAATGCTTCCACTCAGGGTGCTGTTGTGAATAGTAGGTTGAAAGATTACTGGAGGATTCTTTACGTAAGGCTTGCTAGGCTTACTGCAGTCTTGGATGCTGGTGACCGAAGTCTTGAAGGGACCCTGAAATATTTTTGAGCTGAGAATATTATTTTTATTATCTTATTAACATAAATTCATGATTTTTTTTTACAAAACGGGGTTTACAACAACATAGAATAAAAAGTTAAGTGACAAAGTGTTTCTGTTTGTCAAATCCAAAGGTTGGTACTATACTCGTACTTGTAGTTGTAAGTAGGTATAGTTTTTGTGTTAAAGTACTTAAAATGATTATTTCTTTTCTTCACTATATATACTATAGTAAATACAACACTGAAGTCGGTACCATCATCCGGTTTCTGAAAAGTTTATGTGATTTGGCTGTAGTAATTTGACACGGTAAATCACAACTTTTGTGGCAATTAACTCGTTAGAAACCGGATTTCAATAGAGTCACTTATATATTTTACTTCAACACAACCAGAAAAAAACCAATGTTTCTCTCATAACTTACCGAAGTAGGAATCTTAGAAGTCTGTTCAGGGTCCACGCAACACATGAATTGTAACATACTCACCCACAAAAAAATGCACAGAAAACATTGGGAACTCATCTCCGTTCGTCGTCGAATTTCGTCAAAACAACATTGACTTGCTTATTTGTAGGTAAAAATACATAGATCGTGGCAAATGAGCCGTCAATAATGAGTGTATTTGAAACTGTTTATCTATTACGTAATATGGTTTGGCTATGAATGTAGGTACCAACTTGATTTTTAATCTGGGGCGTTTATAGGTTATCCGTCATCATAATTTCAGCCGAACGACGTCCACTGCTGGGAATAGGCCTCCCCCAAGCACCGCCACTTCAACCTGTTCTGTGCTTCCCGCATCCAACGGATTCCTGTGGCCTTCACGAGGGCATCGGTCCACCTTGTGGGCCTTACAGCGCACGTACCGTTCGAAAGCCAACTTCCAGTACGCGGTCGCCACTCCAGAACCGTTCGGCTCAATCTGCCAACCGCGTTGCGAGCAATGTGCCCTGTTCACTGCCACTTAAGTTTTACAACTCTTCGGGCTATGTCGGTTAACTTAGTTCTCCTGAGGATCTCTCCGTTTCTAATTCGATCACGTAGAGAACCTCCAAGCATAGCCCTCTCCAATGCCCTTTGAGTGACTTTTAGCATAGAGCGACTACGTTTCAGTGCCACTGGCACACACTGGTCAAATACACACATCAATAAAGTCTAAGCAACATGTACGGTTTTTTCTGAGAGGGAAAGAATATTCAAAGCCCAAAAACGTTGTTTAAGATCAATGACTAGTCTTAAAAATACCGATAGTTGTGCACCTCTCTAAAATTACTCACCCTTCCGTCTTTGTATATACTTAAGTTGCAATATTTGTTAGATCAAACATACACCTTTTTACCCTAATGGACGATATTAGAACACGTCCGGGACCTGTTAGATCGCAGTATAAAAATCTAATGTTTACAAACAGCATTATTAAGAAAATTTTTCTTTCAATGGGGCTAGCTATCTATAACAAAATACCTCATGCCTATAAAGACAAGCCGTTAAGTATATTTAAAAGGATCCTTACTAATGGATAAATTTTACTATTTTGTACAAGATTTTTTGAATGATAAAAGTTTATAATGCTAAATTAATTTATTATATTTTATTTAAAATTTAATTATGTACATTGTTAATGTAAGCAAAATAATTCAATTTAATCTGTTGCCAGCATCTATGTGCCTGCTCTTCTTGAGCTGACTGGCATTGTCAGAGATGATGGCAAAAGACCTGATGGTGTGCGATTTCCGCAAATAACTTATGCGCACTGGGACCCCACGAACCGAGGGTCTCGACGCCAATGGGCACAAAGTTGTAGTCTCTGCCAAGGCCTCCATATTTAATAACTTTCAGATTTTCGGCATTTACTGCCGCTGCACCCGCTTTAGAAGTTTAGTCCGTTGGAGTTTGGGACGGATGCTTGTGTGGGACGCTACCTGTGTAGACACACTGGCACCGTCCCTCAGTTATTAAATATGGAGGCCTTGGCAGAGACTACAACTTTGTGCCCATTGGCGTCGAGACCCTCGGTTCGTGGGGTCCCAGTGCGCATAAGTTATTTGCGGAAATCGCAAAACGTCTAGTTGATGTAGCTGGTGACCGAAAAGCTGGCGGCTTTCTCGCGCAACGTATCAGCATTGCAATTCAGCGAAGAAATGCCGCCAGCATCCTCGGTACAATGCCCCTAGGGCCTTTTTTAGGCTTAACTTAGTTTTATTTTAATTTAGTTAATGTTAGTAATCATCTTGTAATTTGGTTATGTAAATAAAAATATAAAAAAAAAACAAAAATAATCAATAATTGGTAAAATACGGAATAAATATTGTTGATTTTGATATTTACTTTTAGTTGTTTTTGATGTCTGTATATTCACATAATTGTACTTTTATGTTTTTCTTTTCTTTTTTTGTTTGTTAGTTTGTCTAATTAGAAAATATAAACATGTTTTTACTTTTGCATGTCGTAAGGTAGAGTGTGTTGGAACTGCTTTTATAATGTTTACATCCAATTTTGTATCTACATTCATGGCAAATAAATGATTTCTGATTCTGATTCTGAACTTTTGAACGAGTTTTACTGTTGTAATATATTTATATTTCTTTTATGAATAATAACTAAGCATTTTTGATGCATTAGTGACTAAAGCAACAAAATCCTTCATTCAATTGTTCATTTAATCACAATAATTAACAATATGTGTACCGTAACAAACGTAGTATAAAATAAAGTTAAAAGGAAATTAAACTTTTCATGTTTTACAAAATTATATAATGACATTTTTTTAATTCTTTGGTAATTCAATACAAAGTGTGACTGCCTCTGTTGCTTAAAACTTGTCGGCAACGGTTTTTCATTAAATTTGTAAGATTGTTTGTCTGATCCTGCGGCAATCGCTCCCCATGGAATTTTAACAAGTCTTTCAGTTGTTGGGTTGTCGACACTCCGTCCAGGTTCTCTAGAACATGTCTCTGGATCATGTCCCATGCGTGCTCGATGGGATTGAGGTCTGGTGATTGTGCAGGCCACGTCAATACCCGCGGCAATCACTCCCAATGGAATTTTAACAAGTCTTTCAGTTGTTGGGTTGTCGACACTCCGTCCAGGTTCTCTAGAACATGTCTCTGGAGCATGTCCCATGCGTACTCGATGGGAATGAGGTTTGGTGATTGTGCAGTCCACGGCAATACCCGGATGTTTTCCATTGCCAAGTACTCTCTGGTCCTCCGAGCTGTGTGCGAACGTGCATTATCCTGCATCAGCGTGAAGTCGTAAGTTTTTAACGTAACTTTCAGCGTTCATATTGCCATCTACAAAAACGAGCTCAGTTCGTCTGTTCTTCATAGTACTCGCCCATACCATAACTATAGAGACACTGTAAAGGTGCACTTCCTGGACGCATCTCAGCCGTTCAGCATTTCTGGGACAATGATACACTCTTACCCTTCTCGTATCAGGGCTTAATCCAAACTGGGACTCATCGCAAAATAAATTGTATCCTATTGCTCCTGAGTCCGTGTCAAGTGTTCCCTAGACCATTCGTTTCGACGGGCGCGATTCCCATGGCGTATAGGTGTGCACCTAATTGGGCGTCGTGATCGTAGACCGTATTCAAGCGGCCTATTTCTCACGGTTTGGTGGCTATCAACAACACTGCTTGAGAATTGTAGCTTTGAACCTATCTCCCGGGCGGTTAACATGGGCTGACGTCTTGCAGTCAGTTGTATGTATCGGTCCTGTCGAGCAGTTGTACTCCTTCCGTCCTGGGTGCTGCTCAGCATGATCCCCTGTATTACCGTAACGCTGCCAAAGACGACAAATCACGCTCCTATTGACACCAAAATGCCGAGATACCAAGGTCTGATTTCTTCCCGCTTGTAGCATTCCTACAGCTCTCTGCATTTCATCAGCAGTCAAATGGCGTCGCTCCATGACATAAAAAATTACTCACCACAATTTTTTTTCAAAAACTGTGTATCTTAAAATAATAAAAGTGAGATAAATACCAAATTTATCAAGCAACGAAAACAGCATGAAATCGGGAAAAAATTATTAGCTTTTATTTTAATGAAAACAAAACACAATCGAAAAATTTCTATTTTTAAATCAGCCAGTAAGTTTCCGAGAACAAAAAGATTGTATATCAATCTAGTTTGTTAAGAAAAAAATAAAGTATCAAGTAATAAAACATGCAGTTTCTGTAAATGATGCGTGTTGCTTAGACTTTTTTGATGTGTCTACTTTCGTCTTGATACACTGCGGTATGTGAACGCTACCCAGCCGAGTAGGATTCGACGATTGACCTCTTTCTCGAAGTTGGACCTATCTCACTGGACAGTTTGTCCTAGGTAAAAACTTGCTTTAATAACTCCCGTGCACAAGAGTACACACATACAGGAGGACACAGGAGGGACAGGAGTGATCCGTCTAACTACAGGCCTATATCGTTATTGCCATCTATGTCGAAAATTTTAGAAAGACTAATCAATTCACGATTGCTAAGTTACCTCAATAAGACCAACCTATTATCACCTTCACGATTTATTTAATTATTTATTTATTGAAACTTCTCGCACACATTTTAGTACAAAGGCGGACTTAATGCCTTAGGCATTCTCTACCAGTCAATCAAGGGTGGTGAAGAGATAAGATGGCAGGTGCTCTGTGAGGAAATAAAAATAATGAAAAATATTAAATATCTTTTAATATTTTTCATTATTTTTACATAATAGATTAAATAAATTGGTTTCAATTTGGTTTTCGGCAAGGAAAGTCTACTGAAGACCCGGTGCTGGCAGTTGCCTCCACTGTTACCAGTAAAGTGGACAATGGAGACAAGTGTCTTGCTGTCTTCCTGGACCTTAAATAGGCGTCCGACACAGTCTCTGTCCCCCTTCTTCTTGTCCGGCTTGAATCTAGTGGTATACGAGGCCCACCTCTGGCTCTCCTTGCGGATTATTTAGGTGGTCGCAAACAAAAAGTTAAAATTTTCAAAAGTCGTAAGTACTGAAGAAATAGTTTCTTACGGAGTAGGCCAAGGAACTGTCCTTGGCCCGACATTATTCCTTGTTTATATAAACAGCCTTTGCAATTTGAAAATACAAGAAGGTAGCATTTCCTCATACGCGGATGACACCACCAAAGTATTTAGTGGCACAACTTGGAGCAATGTCCAAAAATCAACTGAGGACGGTCTGATAAAAATTGCTACATGGCTCGACCTTAACCTTCTAACCCTAAACACTTCCAAAACGAACTTCATCTGCTTCTCTAAGTACGATTCCTCCCAACCGCCAGCAGATTTCAACATGAAAATTCACAAATGCCAGTACCCCTCTCACTTGAGATGCTCTTGCGACATCTATATAAATAAAACAAAGTCGGGTTAGTTACACCATTTATAACTCAAGAACGGCTGGATTGGATTTGTCTCCGCCCCGAATAGCAGAATAACTATTAAAATATCGGAAAAATAACGAAATAAAAATTAAGAATAAAATTCATTTTCTCATACATTTGACAAAAAATAATGAAAAAATGACAACAACTGTGAAATCGATTTGTCTCAATCTTTCCATATCATTCGGACAATCAGTCATTCGTACCACAAAATTGACAACACAGAATCAATGAGAAATTCTCTGAATATTACATTGACGCTGCCTGTCAGTATAAAAGCTGTGAATCGCAAAAGTCATGTTTTGTGTTGCCTATGATATGTTTTAAAAAAATCATATATAGGTTACCGGTCGATTTGTTTGTTTTGTGTGAGCATTATTATTACAAATGCCCCAACCCAGAAGATCTAATCTTTCCCAACAAAGCCATAATGCAATTAGGCTTCGTAACATTGCGAATTATCGAGAATCACAGTGGGTCCTGCATTTTGTGCGACGGTTATCAGATTTGTTATATTGACCGTTGGTACGGGTAGGCCCTCGGAGTTGTTTAGGATTTGCTCCCATTTGGACATCGATAGATAAGCGTTTCTTTTCCGACGTTTTGTTTGTAGTTTGTTACTCCTGTAAAATAAGTAAAGTACTTGCATGCGTTTTGTTTTTCTTGGTACGAGTATTTAAACTATTGGCCTAACATTCTTTTACTCGATTATGTCTATTTGGGTTATCAGGTTGCCTACTTGTAAGAATTTAGCTTTATGGAGGTTGGTAAGGGCTAACCGATGATCTCTGGAGTTTTTCCCTGGAATCCTCGAAAATTTGTAGTGAAATGTGTAACTTATTACTTTTACAGAATCTTTATTCATTGGCTTGCTAACCAATACGTTTTGATGGATGTCGAGCTGTTTTTCTGTTCATTTGGAGTACTTTTTTTGAAGCGTTGTGTACTGAGTTTGGAGATAAATGTTAACTATCTTGGTTTTAATATTACGAACAGGCGTTTAAAGTTTTTTTTCTTACCTACCCGTAATCACGGTTACTTACGTCTATACCAGTAGTTTGCATAAAATTGAATGTAAATTATTCTTAATGTTCGCATTTGTGTGCAGTGGATCGAGCTTAGGTTTGCTTTATGTTGATAAACGAAAGTCTATGTTTTTGTTCGGGTTTGTCGCACATTACTTACACGCTTTTTAATTAAACACTTATTTGAAGATATCATGTTTCATAGTGTGTGAACTAAACATTTATCACCAGAATGTTCGAGGACTGCGGACGAAATCAATTAACTTTTATAGGAATTTATCTAAATGTAACTATGACGTAATCACTATAACGGAGACCTGGCTCACTGGTGGGATTTTGGATAGTGAACTTTTTGACGATAGGTACCTAGTGTGGCGGCGCTTCCACGACTACACAGCCACAGCGCAGTCGTGTGGTGGCGGCGTGCTGGTGGCGGTCCGCCGCGAACATACTGTAGTTGAGAATGTTGACTGGCAATCTAGTGCGGAAGACATCTGGATTTCGATTCAATTAAAAGCAACCAGTTGTGATAAACGTACCTACCGACTTAACTTAACTTAACTTATATGTACTCTGTATCTGTGTGAACAGAATTTAGGGAATAGCTTCGCTAGTCAGTTACATGCTTATTTAGACAATCTTTCGGACTTAATAAGTAACCACCCCACAGATAACTTTATTATTCTCGGAGACTTTAATATGAGCTCCATAACTTGGACGACTTCATATGATGGAATTAGAACTAACGCGCCTCAAACTAGCATGCTTACTCATTTTGTTGACACTATTGATGTTTGTAGTTTACAGCAATTTAATCTCAGATATCATTAATAACAGATATGGCAAAATTCTAGATCTAGTCCTCGCAAATACTCCCGTCACCATCTCGGCATGTTTAGAACCCCTAAGTAATTAACCCCCTGCGTTGTTAATTCAGCTTGTTACTGTACAACCTCAGACCCTTAACGCCTGTGCACGCGTGGCGTATCTCAAAACTCTGTCTTCTAGCTAAATTATTTGAATGCATAGTTTATAATCAGTTGTACAGCAGTGTGGTTTCTAGCTTGAGTCCTCAACAACACGGGTTTCTGAAAGGAAGGTCTACATATTCTAACCTGGATCTGTTCACAGATTATATTACTGCGCATATGGATAATGGATCCCAGGTCAACGCAATCTATACTGATTATAGCAAGGCGTTCGATAGGATCGATCATGACATTCTACTGAAGAAGCTTTTCAATTTGGGCATTAGGGGAGACCTATACCGATGGTTTTCGTCTTATGTGCAAAATAGGACGCAAGCAGTGGTACTCAGTGGCTTAATATCCTCCTGGTCAATTATCCCTTCGGGTGTGCCGCAGGGCTCCCTACTGGGTCCGTTATTATTTGTCCTTTCGATTAATGATATTGGTGAGTGTTTCAAATATTCTAAATACCTAATGTTTGCAGATGACATAAAAATCTATACTTCAGTTGAGAGTTTAAATGACGCTAGAATTTTGCATGCAGACGTATCTAGATTAGTGAGCTATTGTAGAATAAATAAATTAGATCTTAACATATCAAAATGCTTAGTTATCACCTTCACCCGAAAGAACCTATCAATCATATTTAACTGCTCAATGGCAAATCAGCCTTTGTCTCGAACTCATGTCACCAGAGATCTTGGTATTTTTCTGGACAGAAAGCTCACCTTTGAATGTCATGTCAACCATATCGCCAAAAAGCATCCAAAGCTCTGGGATTCATTATCCGTAATGCCAGTTTGTTTAATAAAATGAAAACATTGAAAATTCTGTATTGTGCTTTCGTCCGTAGTAATTTCGAATATGGTAGTCAAATTTGGAATCCGAACTATGCAGTACATTCAGACAGATTGGAACGAATACAAAGGAAGTTCACGAGATACTTAGGTTACAAATTTAAAATCCCTTATCTGAGTTACAATGAACGATCCGCTCGATTCCATTTACTTCCTCTTGTAACTCGGAGAAATATATCTGAAATACGGTTCCTAGTGAAGATAGCACAATCAAGGATTGAATGTCCTGAACGTCTTTCTAAGCTGTATCTGAATGTTCTACCTCGACATTCTCGTTTGAGAATTATCTTCATGCTCCTTACGCTCGCACAGTTTACCGTAGTAATTCTTATTTGATTCGCTCAGTCAAAGCATTTAACCAAATTGTCAAGATCGAATACTCCTCAATCGATTTGTTTGCAAGCAGCTTAGCGTCCATTTCTACTGTTTTATCCAAACACTATACTGTTTCTGATGCATCCTAATAGTGGTTGCGCATGCATTGTTGCCTATGTAGGTACTTAATGTAATAGTTAATTTAATGTTATACTTAGTGGTATGCTTATTGAATAATTATTCAATTTGTAAACTTTTACAACAATACTCTATTGCTAACTGTGGACGCTTGTAAATGGCTTGTCATAAATCACCACACTATTACTTCTGTAATGATATGACCCAAACACAATAAAATAAAATAAAAAATAATAACCGATACCATAATTACTTACGAAGTTATGACTCTTAAACTATACTAACATTTCTAATGCGTATCCAACAGATCTTTCGTCAGTAATTAATTCCATTAGTGTATCGATACGAAGGGCGACAATACCCTTCTATTGTCGCCCTTCTTATAAAAAACTATCACCACACCTCTGTTCCATATTTGTGGCGTTTTGACCTTGAGTGTGACGGAATCAAACAGCTTCTGGAGGGCCTTAAGAACGGGTTTTCCGCTGGCCTTTAAGAGTTTGGCCATAATTTCGTCATCACTCGGCTGACCTTGCTATTTTTGAGCTGCTTCAGAGCCATACTAATCTCACACAAGCTGACATCCTGGTCTTCGGTGTAGTGTTGGGCCAATCTTGCTCTTGGGTCGTTTGCCAGATTCGTAACGGGGTTACTTGTTGAAGTCTCCATAGAACCTTTCGACCTCTCTCAATAACTCAGGTTTCGTTCATCATCGGTCTTCAGTTTCATTAGCTGGCTCTGCCTAATAGAGAGATCCCTTGAAAAGACCTTGGAGCCTTTATTCCGCTCTGTTGCGTCCTTAATGCGGTCTGCATTAAAGTGTGGTTTAGAGCCATGCATGGGTCTAGAAAGATCCTCATACATGGTATCCACCTTTTCGTCGGCGTGTGACGACGTCGGGGCATAAATCTGTACGATTTTCAGCGAATATCTTGCGATTATTTTTAGTATAAGATACGCCAATCTGGGACTGCTTGTTGCCCTCAAAGAAATAGAGCAAATTCTGATGAGGTCGTGTCCTCCACTTCTCTATTTACTTCAGACAACCCTATTATACCCCATTGTAACCTGCTCAATTCTGGCAATCGATAGCATTTTGACAGTTCAGCCACGCTCGTGGTCTTATTTACGTTGTACAGCAGACGAATTATTCAAACCTATGAAGCAATGGATTACGAATTTTCTTAAAAACCCTCGGATTGTGATTGAAAGTGTGTTACACAACTTGGGTGCTCATACTCATACATGACACATCGATGTAGAGAAAGAAACTGTCACACACTCATGAGTGACAGAGAAGGTGCTCTACGAAGCTGATCTTTTTTTCGTTCACAGAGAGAAGGCCTGTCTCCCAGCAGCAGTATTGTTTATAGGCTGACTAACCCATGTTGCACTTATGGGTATCAAAACAATAAAACCATTTAAGTATTTCCTTATAATTCAACCAAAATAAGCAGGTTCTGTGATAGTGTCAAACTCCTTGCAGATGAACATTCCATCCTTGGAGAAGGCTTCTGATCGCCACATCAGACGTCCGTACGGCATGCTTGGAACCCAGATATGCTGCAGCTGATTTACGTCTAAATCCTGCAAGGTGTAAAATCCCTGGAAAAAGTCAAGATAATTTAGGCACCAGTCCCACTGCCGGCGATTAGCTAGAAACGAGTAAACCTAGCAACTAAAAAGGAGTTATTTGTTTGACAGAGTGTTCGCCGGTAGCGCGATCAACTATAATTTATTTATTTATTTATTTATCACATGAAATGTTTCCTTTGCCATTACAGATAATAAATCTAATGCGACAAAGTAACTTAAAATATACTTAACTCTAACTATGCTACACAGTACGTGGCCCTTGTGAACTCACCCAGTGTACAAGTGAATATGTCTATGGCATCCGCCACCGTGTTGAGAGTGCGCAGCGCACGAGTCAGTGGTGCGCGCCCCAGCAGGTTCGTGCGCGCGATCGGCACCACCAGCAGCTGCGGCTTGCGTCGCCGCGCCACGTACCTATCCGGTAAATTAAACCCAATTTCTGATAGTATACCTGAGTTTTGTATACTACCTCTTAAAACTTTGAAAATATACGTTGCCAGTGCCACTTCACGCCTAATTTCTAATTTGTAGTAGCCCACCATACCAAGACAGAATAAGGTAGGATACAGTAACGGGTATCCCGGGTATCTCCCATACAGCTTTAAATAAATAAATCTGACGAATTTGTTCTGTATCCGTTCGAGCATATTTTTGTATTTTATTTCACTCGGGCTCCAGACGGCCGCATTATATTCCAGATGACTCCTCACAAGAGCCTCATACAAAGCCCTCAGTGCACTGATGTTTGTGAAGTCATTTGACTGACGCAGCACAAATCCCAGATTCCTGTACGCCTTTTTACAAACGTGTACCACGTGTTTGCGAAACTGCAGATCACTGGCGAAATGAATGCCTAAATCCTTGACCTCCATGACACGCTGCAGCGGCTCCCCGTCCATGCTGTACTGGTGGTGTTGTGGGATTCGTGTGCGCGTGAATGAAAGCACCGAGCACTTTGATACATTAAAGTATAGCTTATTGCAGTAACTCCATTCGGTGACTCTATCCAAATCGTGCTGCAGCATGTCACTATCCGCAGTGTCTTTTATGACTGCAGATAGCTTAAGGTCGTCAGCAAACAGTATACATGTTGACCTGACTACCCTTGGTAAATCATTTACCATAATAATAAATAATAAGGGTCCCAAATTAGTACCCTGACTGACGCCCGATCTGGTGTAGTAGGGCTCCGAGAAGTGTCCGCCACAGTCCACATACTGATAATATATTATGTATCTCATTTACTGACACGGGACCTACACTCTTTTGTACGGTTCCAGGGCCAGAAAATAGTCGATAGCTATTCGTTCAATCGGCAGTGGGTCGGGTACCTAATAGTACTTTACTTTCGTAGTTTCGAACTCAAGTGGAGCCTTCAGTCAGTTGAGCGCTGTCAAAGTTTGGTTCACCGAGACATGCGAATAAGATATTTAGTATACAGATTCTTGCAGTTTCTCATACCGAACTGACTGAGGAATTAAGATGACTAACAGCAGGAACTAGTTTACTGGCTAGAATAAAGTCGCTGGTAGCAACTAGATAATAATAGAAAGCCTTTAATTAGGACACCACGTAAGGTGAAGATCATTGAAATACTATTGAAGGTCCACGGCATGACTAGCGGTCGACTTTACTATAGGCTGACGATCATGATGAAAATCTTCCTTAAGCAGACTTTTCGAACAAAAGCCTACTATAGCCCGATTTAATCATAGTGGTACTTAAAACCTAACCTTACCTTCAGGAACATTTTTGTCATACTTGACCCCGGCGGCTGTGAAGGTGAAGTGCAGGATTGTACCGTGGCAGTTCGGGTTGTTAAAACTATGAGTTTGGTGCCATTTGCCATTGCGCCAGGTAAAGCATTTGAATTTCATCTGAAAAAGTTTAAATATATCAGTGTTTATTTGGATTTTTGCAGTAAACCTAGGTGAATACTTAGACTTATGAGTTCATTTAGACTATTTTAGACCGTTTGATGTGCATTAGGAAAGTCTCCATGAAATTTAGTTAAGACTACATCCAACGTACCTGTTAAATACCACCAAATATATTATTTTTTGGTTTCGTATGGCATAAACGGAACCCTTATTAACTCGTTACGTCCGTCTGTCCGTCCTTCTGTCTGCCCGTCCGGACGTTACACAGCCATTTTACTCGGAGACTGTTTGTAATATGTTGATGAAAATTGGAAAGAAGGTGTATTATGTGCACCGCTAAACAAAGGTGCAATGAAATTAAGAAAAAAACAATTAGGGGTGGCTTTCCCTATACATGTGACAGAGGGATGATAAAAATATAAATGCTCATAAGCGTGGGGGGAGTATCGTTATATCCATTTGACCGGTTTTTTTACCACGTCATCAGCTCTACAAAAAGTTCGTACCGATACTAGAATGGATATGAAGAATTCGGACCAAACAGTTTTCTCTGTCAGATTTAAAGTTTTTGCTCAGAAGTCTCTTATGTCAATATCAGACTATCTTAGCATCCTTAACGTTTTTCAAAACCGTAATATTCCCTCCCAGCATATTCTGCCCGTCGATATTCAGGATCGATGAATGGTAGAACATTGGCGGATTCTTCATGTAAGGCCTGCTAGGATTACTGCAGTCCTTGACACTGGCGATAGATTACAGTGATGAAATTTGTGGCTGAAAATGTATTACAACTTAAACTAGCTTTTGCCCGCGGCTTCTCCCGCGTGGATGTCGGATATGATCCCACGGGAACGTACTACCGAGAAAAACGTATCCTATGTCTTAACACAAATCATGGCCTATCCGTATGCCTTACATCCAAACCTGTTCAACCGTTAAAGAGTGAAAGGTATACAATTACAATAATAGGTGTAATTATTATAATAATGTCTATGGCAAGCAGGCTAGATTGTGCGTTTGTGAACCACTGCTGCAGGGTATCGGCTGGGCCTGACACCTTGCAGCAGTGATGTCACATTTTGTTTGTGTTAAGGTTTTGCTAACATAGTTTGTAAGTATTTTGTTACTAACACGTTGAGTCTTGTTACTTGAATTAAATGAATTATCATTTCCTTTATTCCATTGAATACATATTATTTACATTTTTAAATATTATAATAAAAATATAAAAAAAAACATTTAAAAATATAAAAAATAGCAGCCCACCGGTATCGGGAACAGGGTCCAAGCTACTGGTGGTGTCGCAGGAAGGTACTTATGGGTCACCGAGGCCCCCGCAACACAGGCAACAGGAAGGAATACGGGTGGGTTTTAGTCAGTAAGAGTCCGGCACACCCTCCCGCTCCGCCCAGAGCGGGAGAAGTTATTTGATGATTACACAACCTCGAAAAAAAAAAAAAGCTACTGGTAAAAAAAAAAGGAACCACCTGACGATCCGCGCCATGTCCAGAAGTACTGCTCTCTGGTTTAAGCCCTTTATCCAGCTCCCTAGCGAGAGCTTCTTCAGGTGTTGGTCAAGGCTCTTGGCTATTATGCCATTGGCCGTCACGACTATCGGCACAATGATTGCTGTATCCGCATCCCACATGTCGACGAACTTGTGAGCTAGGTCAAGATACTTAATCTGCTTATCTTTTTCAGCTTTTACGAGGTTCTCGTCATGCGGGACCGCTATATCAATAATCGTTGTGCGACGCGCTAATCGACTATGTCTGGCAACAACAACAATAACAATAATTACAATAGTTCTAATAACAATAGTTCTTTCAGTGATGATAGATCGATCCCAATACAACGTAATATTGCCATTTTCGAGAACTGGGTCGGGCGCATACCTATAGTACGGTACTTCCGATTCCACAAGACTGTATTTCAGAACAAGATGCTGGTGGACAATCCTGGCTACAAGGTTGTGCCCATGCCAGTAATCTCCGTTAGCCAGACGAGAACAGCCATAAATAATGTGTCGGATTGATTCCCACGGACGAGGGCATACCCGACAGATTTCAACCGTGCCGTCTTTCACAATATATTTCCGGTAGTTGTACGTCATCATTACTTCGTCCATAATCGCAAAGACAAAACCTTCGGTTAGAGACTCAAAGAGATCACCGAATCGCAACCAGGATACGGACGCTAAGAGGTCTACATCGGGTCCATGTAGGACCCGGTTAAAGCACCCGTGTAGCTCTTTGCTCTGCCATACCTCCCTGCGGTCATTAGTATCTAATACTATAGGTATGCGCCAGCTTTCGTCAGTCAAGGAGAGCGGTGTAAGGCCCTTATCCACTGAGACCACATCTCGGTGCATCACCACGTCGGTTTCTAGGAAGTATTCCCTGAAACTGCATATCTCACGGTTGTGCGGGGTCTTAGCGTTTAAAAAGCCTCGACCTCCACACTTCCGCGGGATATACAGTCTCATCACTGATGACTGTGGATGATGCATCCGATTTGCGGTCAGCAGTGTGCGGACCCTCCTTTCCAGGGCGTCAAGTTCCGTCTGAGTCCATTTGAGTATGCCGAAAGAGTACATCAGAACCGGCATGACCCAACCATTGAAGGCGCGCACCTTGTCTCCGCCTGATAAAAGACTATTTAATACTTTATTCAGGCGGCCAAAGAAGCGCTCCGTCAGCGATTGTTTTATGTCAGCGGCGTTGATGCCTAACGCTTCCGACAACTTCGATTGAAGAGTTATCGCAGGTGCATGGAATCCGAAAGTTGGGTTCCCACGGATTCCACAATCCCCCCTCGCTTTACATGCATGACCGCACATTTGTCCACACCAAATTCCATCCTGATGACGCTACTCAAAGTTTCGGTGACCTTCAGTAGCTTCATCACTTGCAAATTATTGGGACCAAAAAGTTTCAAGGCGTCCATGTAAAGGAGGTGAGATATAACCTGACCACCTCTCCTCAATCGATAGCCTAGACCTGAATCCTCCAGCAGTGTGCTTAGAGGATTCAAGGCTAGGCAAAACCAAAGTGGACTCAAACTATGGCCCTGAAATATACCTCGCTTGATCCGTATCGGTTCGCTATTCCTCTGGATATGTTAACATCCTGGATAGCAAAGGACCGTTCTCCACTACATACATGACATCAGGAAGGTGCGCAGACTTGCTTCTACTTTATATAACTCCAGCACCTTCATGAGCCATGTATGTGGCACCGAGTCATAGGCCTTCTTATAATCTATCCAACATGTCGACAGATTCTTTCGGGGACGACGAACCTGTTGGCTAATGGCAATATCGATGAGGAACAACTCCTTAGTACCGCAGGACCCGTTCTTACATCCATTTTGTGAGGCAGACATGATTAACTTGGTTTCTATATGTTTGTTAATTTTAGCTCTCAAAATGGATGTGAGAACGTTATACACCGTCGGTAAACAAGTGATTCGGTCTATCAATCAATCAAAAAATCAATCAAAATATTTTTATTTCACATAAACCTACATGGGCACTTATGAAACGTCAGAAGCTAGGTGCACGGTTCCAATTGGTCGTTTCCTATGGAGAAGAGCCGGCAAGAAACTCCACGGTTACTCTTTTAAAAATAATTGGCTTTTACAATGTTTTCAAATTACACAAATTAGGTATGGGAGAACAGTGTAGGCCTGTCGAAAAGTACTTAACAAAAAAAAAAAAGAGAAAAGGAAACGGTCTAAAGAAAAAAAGATCTAGTCTATTAAGCCTACAACGTTCTCACATTCACAACGTACACAAGAATCCATGTAAAATAATATTAATAATATTAAGTCTGAAATATAAATTGTAGGTATATAATGTCAAAAATGTATGTCTAAAAAATAATAATAATAAACATCGTAATTTCGGAGCAGTTAATAGATATTTCCATAGTTATGCCGTTTCTGGTGTACCAGGGAAGCCACATGTGCAGAAGGAATTATTGCCAAACTTCCTTGTCTTCAACGTAGTCTTTAATCTTGTAATATGCGTTTTTGATAAGGACACGTTTGATGTGGGTTTTGAACTTTCCATCGCTAAGTTCTGTAACTGACTTTGGCAACTTGTTATAAAAGCGGATACTGTTGATAACAAATGATTTGCTTGTTTTTGTTAATCTAAATTTGGGTATCACAATTTCATGTTTACTACGTGTATTTATATTATGGAAATCACTTCTTGTTTTGAAAAGACATAAGTTCTTGCGAACATACAAAATACTTTCTAAGATATAAAGAGAAGGCAGAGTAAGTACATTAATTTCTTTGAATTTGTTTCTAAGGGACTCACGAGGACCCATTCTATATACTGCGCGGATTGCCCTCTTTTGTAAGATAAAAATTGAATCTACATCAGCTGCCGATCCCCACAGCAGAACGCCATAAGACATAATACTGTGGAAATAAGCAAAGTATACTAACCTAGCTGTGGCTATATCAGTCAACTGTCTAATTTTTCTTACTGTATATGCAGCTGAACTTAATCTACCTGAAAGAGCTCTAATGTGGGCTCCCCATTGTAATTTTGAATCTAGAGTAATTCCTAGAAATATAGTTTCTGTAATAGCATCTAGTCTCTTGCCATCAAGTTTTAAATTTAGAGCCACTTGGGGTACATTTGGTAGTGAGAACTTTATAAATTTTGTTTTGTTCGCATTAAGTAAGAGATTATTAGCTGCGATCCATTTCGAAAGAATATCCAGACTATCATTGATGTGTAAGACATCCGGATTTCATTCTTTCTTTTTGATTCTCAAAGATATTTATTATATAATAATGCATAAGCTACATTATAAGTATGTACATACAATTACCAGACTATGTATTACAATATAATTATGTTACCTACGATGTAATTACTATACTATATTATACAATACGAAACAACGGATGAATCTGTTTTTTGCACAGAGATAGCTAGAGGGACGGAGACCAACATAGGATATTTTTTATCGACAAACTACGCGAACTAAACTGCGAGCATCAGATAATATCTAAAACAATAGTGCTTACTCATCATGCTCTATAATTGCACTTAATTCCTCTGCTGGTACCGAATCTCCTCGGTTTGATTTCTTGTCCAGCCTTTTTTTTTCTTTGATGGGGTATTATCAAATAACTTCTCCCACTCAGGGCGGAGTGGGAGGACGTGTCAGACTCTTACTGACTAAAACCCACCCGAGTTCCTTCCGTTGCCTGTGTTGCCAGGGTCTTCGGTAACCCTTTCGGCCTCTCCCGCGACCCCGGCAGGCATCGGCCTTAGTGGACCCCTACACTTGTTCTGACGACATCTCTTTGAGCTTGTATACCACACCAAGCGCATAACCCGTAAAGACAATGAGTTCCAAACAACTCATAGTTAATGAATTGCTGGCATTCCTGGTCCATGCTATCGACTACATGGACGAGGTGAGCATCCTGCAGATATGCCGATCCAATTATAAGGAGGAAGAGATCTGCAGCGGAAAACGGTTACTGTTCCAGTCGCTTGGAAAACTAGACCAGGTGCCCTCTCACCGCAGAGATGGAACCGAGAAGAGTCTTCAAGATATAATCGATATGTTGAAGAGGACTGACCCGGACGACGTGCCTGATTTCGTGGCGAAGGCGCTAGGTAAGCTGCCCCCAGTCACGTTCGATCACGTCGACGTTACGCGGCTGTTAAAGGACATCACTACCTTAAAAGTGGAGATGACCAAGATGCAGTCCAGAATGGAGGAATCAGAAAAAGACAATACTGATCTACGTGCAGAAATAGCATTATTGAGCAACGTTGGTTCGGTAATTGGGTCGCCTGAGGCCTCACAGGTGAACACTCGTCGAGGGGCGCAAAATGCATCCGTCGGCAGTTTCGAATCGGCAAACACAAGTGCGTCACTAGCTGCCGATAATGCTGAGCAAGCGCCGCCCGCCGTCGCCGTCTCCCGCACCACAACATCGGCTGCGGAAACGTCACGCGTAGCTACATTGACCCCTAAACGTGCCTACGCTGCTACTGTCTCCGGTGGAAAACCAGATGTGTCGCAGCCAAAGCGACAAATTAGAAAAGGAGAAACACAGAAAAAGGGTACTCAACCAGCCCTGACTGCGGTCCGTAGCTCCTTGCCAAGAACCTGCAGCCAAGTTGATGAGGAGGGTTTCAGGAAAGTGGAAAGGACGAAGAAGAAGCCTTGTTCACGTAACCTGTGCGGCACCGCACCGAGTGGACCCAATATGCTGCTGCGCCCCGCTGTGCCTACGACGCAGCTGTACCTTTCGCGTTTGCATCACTCCACTACAAACGAGGAAGTCGTGCACTATTTAAAAGTGAAGACCAACTGGACTCTGAGGGTTAAAAGGTGGCACAACATCAACTTTAAGTCATTCGTGGTACGATTTCCAACCCACCATCTACAGACTTGCCTGAAAGAGGACTTTTGGCCGAAAGGTGTCGTATATCGACGTTATCGAGGACGGTTACGCGACACCACGCAGCAATACACGACGCCGTCAACATTACGTGTACAGTCATAATTGTTTAAGGTTTTTAATATGTATTAGTTTATTATTGTATAAAATTATTTTGTGTATTCTGTTTATGAGCCCTAGTTGCCTGATAATAAAATGATTATTATTATTATTATTATAACGTGTGTGAAGCATCCAACCGTGCGCCTTCCACTCAGACATGAACAATAGGTGACAGCTTCTCGTTGTTAATTTTCGGTCAATAACAATATAAGAATAATAAATCAAACAAATAGGTTTGGTGAGTAAATCTGTAGAGAAAAGAAATATAATAATAAATAAATAAAAAAAAAAACTATTTTCGGACACGTAATAACCAAACGTCTATCGTCACGTTATAACCAAACGCAGAGCCAGCTCTGCAATGTAGTCGGTAAAACGCCTTATTTGTTGCTCTCGGTACACTTCAATATTATAGAAGCCTTGACTAGTGTACTAGATGCTCAGCATAGTAACTGCGAGCTAGCTTGATTTGGTATGTACCGAGGGAAAACAGAATAAGATCATCTTCTGTATGATTTGGGAAATCGTCAAAAAAAGGCTAATCACCGGTGATGCTTTGGAACGTTTGTCTTTGTCTGTTTTTATTATTACGAGCAACATAGTCCGCCGGGTGATTTGGTCGATTGAAGCCTTCATTTATAATGTCCACAAATATGCTATCTTCTGTGTTGTAATGCTATCTTGTGTGGGCTACTGAATCGCGTTAATTAATGAAGCTGCTATATTAAAGTCTTTAAACATACATATGGTCCGATTAAAATAATCCTGGCGGAACAATTTGAAGTAACGCTTGAATCAACCATTTATTACTTCTATCACCCAGAGGCATATGGTGACCAATCTAAACCCATTCGTTTGTCCGATTGCTAGTTGATTGGCATTTTCAGGCATATATAAATAAAACAATATATAAATATCGCTTCGGTGAAAGAAACAATGAAATGTGCCTTAATTGTTATTTAACATCGTTTGTTATATAGTTGCGTCTGAATCAATCAAATCAAATCATTTATTTTACAGTTCATATAATCCAATTTGTTAACATACACATCTTAAACACTAGTGTTGGAAAATTTTGGTAATAATGACTAATAATGTCAAAATAATTAATAATAATGCCATAATCACCATTAATAATGCCAACATCATTAATGATACAATAATCAAATCCAATAGGTAAAATAATCTAAAATTCAATAAGTACAAGCAACAACACTACTTAAAGACACGATTTGAAGGCAATACTTGTGGCCTGGTCCAGTGCCCGAGTATTAGACCTTCAGCCCTATCGGTCACGGCGATCAAGAGGTTGTTGGCGCTGCCCCGTACGCGTACGCACCGCATCAGGGAGGTGCGACACGCTTCGCATGATTTCTTAAAAGTCGCCTATACGTGCTTCTGCGAACACCCCTGATGCGCTACAGTGTCGTGGCAACCCCATCAGCGCCCTGTTTGCGTTGTGGTACTGGACACGTAAGGCATTGTAATCCCTCTGCGTGAAGTCGACCCATAGAATGCAGGTGTAAAAAGATCGGCAGTATGCCCTAAAGAGTAGTCTTCACACCCCTAGAGCACTTTGCAAACCTACGGATCAACATATTGCTCCTGACTGACAGCGCCTTACGCTCATGTCAACATTATACGCCTGTGTTGCAGTAACCCAATAACACCAGATATTTAGAAGATTTTACCCAATCTAACTCAATCCCACCGAGTGTGACAGGTGGCTATTCACGGTAGTATTTAGTGCCTGCCTTGAACAACAGACACTCGCTCTTTTTTTGAGTTATAGCTGAGGCCCTGGGCCACCGTACATCGCTCACAAACAGACATGAGTTTTCTGAAGGCACTGATCGATGACGCCAGCAGCACCATGTCATCAGCGTAACTTCAATTATTGACGAGTGTTCCGTCAATGGAACAGCCACCATAGTGCTGCTGAGCTCACGAATCAGCTGATCTACGTACAAACAGAAGAGCTTCGGCGGAGTCAGACCTCCCTATCTGACCCTGCACTCCAGGCCGTACGGATCGGATAGCGAGCTTTCCCATTTCACTATGTTAGACTGATGGCTGTACCCATAATCGTATCTAAACAACTCAATTAACTCCACGGAAGTGATGTATCATCATACTGCTTCGTCCATAAAACACCATAGGATCCCAGATCGAAGGCTTTTGAAAGATCAAGAAATACGCGTACACGGGGGTTTTCCTGTCCGTGTAGTATCTGAAAGTGTGCTTGAAACAAAGAATAGCGTGTTCTGTTGAAAGACCACCTTTGAAGTCAAATCAGGCATCGTGAAGCGACAGGTGTATATATTTAACTGCTTGTCAAGCACACTGTCCAACGCTTTGGCAATAATCGTAGCCAAAGATTATTGAGAGCCTATAGTTATTTATGTCAGACGTGTCTTTTATAATCAACACAACTAAGGTTTTCATTATTCATCATCGTAAAGGGAATCAGTAGCCGCGTATGGTCCACACACATCTAAAATATGTATAACTATCGCAGCTTACTATAACGGTTTTACAACTTGAGTAAACTATACGTTTTTATTTCTAAAATAATTGAAACTCTTCTGAATATAGATTTATTTTCTGTCCATTATCGCTATCGCATGTATATCTTCTAATGTTGAATTAAGGTTTCCAACGCACAATGGTCGGCCTGAAGGACTTAGTGCGGAAACCAAACCTTCTAACATAGGACATAGGGTTTCCAAACAAAGCGCTCGTAGAGATTGCGTTCAACGAGAGTTCTTCTGTTGACGTGATTGAAACCCGGGTGCTTAGGCATGAACTCGGCAAATAAACAATCTCTTGCTTTTTTTAAATGTCTTTCTAAAGTTCTTCTACTCATTTGAAAGAGCGTGGCCAGTCTTTCGGTGCTTTCACCACTCAGCAAGTTCATCAAATAAATGGCAAGAGCAGATTTGGAATGCGACAAGGAAGGCGTTTGTTCCAAGATATTGAAAAATTGTTCTCGACTAAGACCCACCTGGCCCCCTCTGACTTCTTCTGATATATATAAGTTGTAATCCATAAGTAGTGATATCCGTATATTTTGAGGAATCCGATAACGTGTACGTATGAGTTCTTCTACATCTCTCAAACATACAGACCGCTGCATTGTTAGGCACTCTAGAATACTCTTCAATCTGTAGTACACTCGTGTGGGGCAGGGTTTGGATTAGGCTGTACAGCACGTTAAGCTCGCTGCCAGCATGGGCGACAAACGTATTCCAGGCCGTTATATTCAATCTGTAAAAACATGTTGACTCGTAAGAAAACTAAATACGAGTACTTAAAAGTAGGTACATGTAACAAAAAATGGTCTGAAGTTGTATATAGGTAAAATGAAAAAAAATGTAATAGATACTATGACCGCGCGTAAATAGGTAGCAAACTGTCAATGTTTCGCAAGTCGTTAGCACATTTATATTATTACTGACGTTTACAGAACGAGTTGTTCTGTAAACGTCAGTAATATATATGAAGATATAGATAAATAAGATTTTAATTGTCTGAGTGCACATTTTCATGTTTGCATGCCCACTCACACGAACTCAAAGCTCACGTTTCGCTATGATAACTTTAGTAATATGTTATTTACTGCAGGACTTTTATGTTTGTCCAAGACTAATCTTATTAGCATAAAAAAACTTACTTGTTGTGGGGCAATAGCTTCCATAAATTATATTGAGCATTTGCGGCATTTTCCTCAAAAAATGCATGGAATGTTCTTCTGTTAACCACTGACCGATTGCACAAAACACACACAAGTCGATTTTCCGCCATATTCAACAAAATCCAAAAAAAAACTTTGAGTAAAAAAGTATGCAAGCGGAGGTTTAGAGGTTTATAGTTGCGCAAGATAATCGATGAACAATCGCAGAGGAACAAACACACAACACAAGGGACAACGACGGACTGCGCGGATGGAGCGCGCGCGCTGCCGCCGCCGCCGCCGGTTGCTTTGTTCTTGATCGATAAATCAAATCAAACCAAAAGTCATTTATTCAAACTAGGCTGAAAATCAGCACTTTTCGAACGTCAAAGTTATATAAGACAGTCCCCCGAAAATGCTGATTGGTCTTCCACGTGAGCAGGTAATTGAGTCGAACCGGTGGGTTTTGTTGTGTTGATGGTAACAAGTAAAAATAACACGTGTCAGGAGACGTTTTGAAGTTAAGATAAGGATTTACAAGCACTAATTAAATAATTATTATGCAATATTGCTCTATACATTGTGCTGATATTTAATTATACTTTATCTAAATGAAATACAACGAAACGCCCATAGTTAAAGTACTGTTATTCGTAACTAACGGTACTTTCATTTGACAATCATTTCATCACTGACCGCCGACAGCCCAAAACTGTCCATTCTCCTTTGAATTTTCATAATGCTTAACAAATCCTGGGTTTCCCATACCGAATTTCATACCCCTATATCACCCCTGTAGGATATTTTTTAAGACAAAAAGTGGCCTATGCCCTTAGGAAGGACATGGGCTATTTTTATTATCTTCTTAATTTTTTTTTCGAAATGCATTCAGTGTAACTTTCAAATTTCTAATAATCACCAATTCAAAAGCGTAATGAAAAATTAAAAAAAAAAAATAAGCTTACCGAAGTTGGAGTCGGTTCAGTTCCGTAAGAGCATATTGCTAATAAATATGATAATAAAAAGAATATTAACAAGAATATTATAGCGTAGTCAGTTAAAATCACATTAAGTTTTGTTGAATAGCTCAACTAATATTTAGGTAGGAAAGTACTGAAGCAAATGAGGCAAATAATGAGGCATAAAACGATTATAATCTATTTCAAGTTACTTATATTTTCTACATGATTACATCTAAACAGGTTCATGGAAGGAAGTACATAATTATCGTGAGGATAGAGAGTAGAGTGGAAATGACCAAAGAAAGAGCGTGTGAAAGATGATAGAGCTCGAAACGGTGAGAACAGAGATGACGGTTGATAGAGATGAATGGAAGGAGATGGCATGCTGACTCAAAATAAATTGGAATAAGCGCAGAGGGACGATGCTGATGTTAGGTCATCTAAGCAGGTTCAGCCTTAGTGTCAAATTCCTTGCAGTCGAACGATCCAGTTTGTGAATATGTTTCTGATCGCCACAGGATGTGCCCATACTTCACTTTGGAGATGCAAAAATGCAGTTATTGATTCACGTCTAAGTTTTCGAAAGAGTAGGATCCCTGAAAGACAAGCGTAGTCAGTATAAACCATCACTGGTGCGTACTGGGGAGAGGGAAATTGACATCGTAAAAATGGGACTGGGAGATAGATTCGTGCTTTTGATTTGTTTGTTCTTGCAAACAGAAATATTTTTAATACATTAAGTTACTTGTTACATCTCTTTACTTTTTGTTGGTTCACTTTAACTATCTTTTTCTAATTTTAAAATCTCTACCATTGTCCTTGGTTCAAGTATTGTCTTTAGTATTTTCCTTTTTCTCACACACACCCACAAAAATGTGCGCACAAAACATTGGGAACTCATCTCCGTAACTTGTTTATCTCCGTAACTAATACATACAGTTCGTGGCAAATGAGCCGTCAATAATGAGGGTATTTGAAACCGTTTATCTGTTACGTAATGTTGTTGGCTATGAATGTAGATAGATATGTATTTACCTACTTTAATTTTTAATCTGGTGCATCTATCGGTTATTCATCATCATCATCATTTCAGCCGGAAGACGTCCACTGCTGGACATAGGCCTTCCTTAAGTACCGCCCCTTCGACGGGTTCTGTGCCTTCCCGCATCCGGCGGACTCCTGCGGCCTTCACAAGGTCATTGGTCCACCTTGTAGGAGGCCTTCCAACGCAACGTCTTCCCGTATGCGGTCGCCACTCCAGAACTTTTCGGCCACTTAATTTTGGCAATTCTTCGGGCTATGTCGGTTATCATGGTTCTCCTGCGGATCCCTTCATTTTTTATTCGAACACATAGGAACACTCTAAGCATAGCCCTCTCTATGGCCTTTTGGGTAAGGTTTATTTATTTATTTATTTAAGCACACAGATGTACAGTGGCGGACTTAATGCCGTAGGCATTTTCTACCAGTCAACATTTGGGTGATGCAGAGACAAACAGTGGTAGGTGCAATAGCGAAAACTTTGAAATAAATTTATTTAAATATAAGGATATACTTACATATACCTATTAAAAACTTTAAATATAATATATATACCTAATTCTACATATATATAATACCTAATCAATACACACAAATACACGAATATACTAAAAGAGATAAGACAAACAATGGGAAAACATTACCGTTGTTTAGCTTAGAGTGACCACGTTTCAGAGCCATAGGTCATCACTGGCAACACACACTGGTCAAAGACTTTCGTCTTGATACACTTTTTTTTTTTTTTTTTGAGGGTGGGAAATCATCAAATAACTTCTCCCGCTCTGGGCGGAGCGGGAGGGTGTGTCAGACTCTTACTGACTAAAACCCACCCGTATTCCTTCCTGTTGCCTGTGTTGCGGGGGCCTCGGTGACCCATAAGAACCTTCCCGCGACCCCGGCAGGCATCGGCCCTAGTGGACCCCTACTTTGTGCTGACGACATCTCTTTGAGGCGCGCGTGGAATACGACGCGCCGTCGACCCGGGCCTGGTCCTTACCGGACGGTGAGCTACCCATTGCTCACCGTCCGCAAGCCCGCGCCTACGGTGACCGGAAATCCGCCCGGGATTCCCGACGCCCTGGGCGTCTCCTGCGGCGGCTAGGGGCGAGAGGGCGCGAAACTTGCCTTTCCCTCAACCGTCCCGCCTCCTCCTTCGCGAGCATTACTGCTTCGCAGAAGGAGGTGACGGCTGCCCATGCCCTCGCGCTCCGTACCATGGCCTGAACCAGGGCCGGACGCGAGAGGTCTCTGCCGCCAATCGCCTCCACGAGGACACGGCGGTGCTCTGCCCAAGCCGGGCAGACCTCCACCGTATGCTCCACCGTGTCCTCTGGGCGATCCACACAGTGGTGACACCCGGACGTTTCCTCCCGCCTTATCCGACTCAGGAACCTCCCGAAGCTGCCGTGTCCGGTGAGGACCTGCGTCAGGCGGAAGGTGAGGACGCCGTGGCGCCTCTCCAGCTACTCCTCAAAAAGGGGACTTATCGCCGAAATCGTGGCGTGCCCAGCACTGGGTTGCGACAACCGTAGTCTTGATACACTGCGGTATGGATTCATCGATTGACCTCTTTCTCAAAATTGGGCCTACCTAACTGGACAGTTTGTCCTACGTAAACATACTCGGCCACAAATTCGAGTGCAGCGTCTCCGATCTTTATGACAGTGGGTGTTACAATGAAATTTGACATGACCTTTGTCTTTTTCATGTTCATATTCAGCGTGTCGAGCAGCTTAGCGAAGCAGATCACCCTAGAAGAGTTGTGGACCGAGGAGTTGCGTTTTGAGAGAACTGGAGTGTTTAACATACACAATCACCACAGTTGGTCCATTGAGAACCCGCACGCCGCTAGAGCATCAAATTTCCAGAACCGATACAGCGTAAATCTGTGGAGTTCTAAACGGAGAACTGATTGGGCCATTTGAGCACCTTCAAGGTCGAATGGAGCAATTTTCTTAAATTTCTTGCACAACGATCTGAAAGGACTACTGGATAACGTAAACGAAGACATAAGAAATAATACGCATATGTATCGAAACAGCAGGATGCCATTTTCAAAATTAAATGTAATAATTTGATTCTGCTCAAATGTGTATTTTTAGTGATCCTAAGTAACTTGTGTAAATTAATAGTGATCCTTTTCTCTCTAAAATTTAATCCTCGGTCTTGAAAATTATTAATTGTATTATCTTTACTATTTTGAGGCATTTTCTAATCTCATTAGCATCAAGAGTAACAAAAATGAGCAAAATCACATGATTTCGCTCATTTTAATAAATTAATTAATGTGTTTTAAAGGGATTTCCGCCTCACCTCTTTTAAAGGTCGATTCCAGCGAAGTGGTCGATTAAGAACCAACTTTGTAATAATTTAAGAACCAAAGTATTTTTTATTTGAAGTAGAAACGGCTCGTTACGTAAATTCCTCCTTTTCAATAAAAATGTTTGTATCTTGAATTCATGATAAAAAGATGATTATTTTATGTCTTCAACAATATTCCATTACAATGAAAATTGCAAAAGGAATTTGAAAAAACCTATTAAACATAAAGATAGAATTTTTTGAAGCGGTTCTCATTAAATTTTGAAGATATTAAAAAAAAATGTATAACTCGAAAACTATCAAGAATCACGGAACATACAAAACAAAATTAGATTCCTCATGGCAGGATATCCTAAATGCATATGGCATTAAGTCCGCCTCTGTACATTTGTGTGCGTAAAGTATTAAATAACTAAATATCCCTGGGCATGAGGAATCTAATTTTTTTTCATTACGTCATTGTTTGGGCCAACCTGTATATGGTCCACGGTTAGAACCGGCTTTAGAAAGCCTTTACGGAATCAGTCTTGTTCGAGAGGCTGGAAGTTGTCAAACCTGCACTCAAGACAATTCGTGATGACTCTTAAAAATAGCTTGAAGACCAGGTTTAGAAGTAAGATGGGCCTATAATTCTTAAGGTGGGACATAGTCGCCCTTCTTAAAGAAAAGTATCACCACACGTATGTTCCATCTTTGTGTCATTTTGCCCTCGAGTATGACGGAATCAAATAGCTTCTGGAAGGGTTTTCCTTGCCTTCAGGAGTTCAGCCATAATTTCATCATCACCTGGCGCCTTGTTGTTTTTTTTGAGCTGTTTCAGAGCCAGCCTAATCGCGCACAAGCTGACGTCCGGGAGGTCTTGGGTGTAGTGTCGGGTCAATCTAGCTCTTGGGTCGTTTTCCAAATTCGTAACGGGGTTACTGGTTGACTTGTCCATAGAAACTCTAGATTTCTCTCAGTAGCTCAAGTTTAGTTCATCGTCGATTTTCAATTACGTTAGCTGGCTCTGTCTAATAGACAGATCCCTTGTAAAAACCTTGGAGCCTTTATTCCGCTCTACCACGTCCTTAATGCTGTCTGCACTAAACCGGCGAAGGTCGCTTTTCAAAAACTGAAAGATCCGGCTGTTGAGCTGCCAGTACGAGCGCATCGTTTGAAGACTGCAGGATCATCTCGCGCCTCTCCTCCATGACCTGTAAAGTGGGATCACCAAACATCTTGTTTCTATTTGTACGACGGGTCTTGATGATCTTACAAACGACCGTAGGGACAATTTTCACGAACCCATCTTATAATCGTCCACGGTGCTCCCTAGGCACTCGAAATGATTCTGAAGTTCGAGCGGAAAGCACTCTGGACTTGAATCGGTGTTCAGCGGAGCGTCGACTTCATCAGTCGTGATCTTCCCAGCTTTATATTTAAGTTCAATGTTCCTCTTATCATGCGGTGATTACTTCTGGTTTTCACCGCGTTATTCACAGAGATATCATTGAATAATTGGCTTCTTCGTCGACATAATGAAGTCAATCTCATGTTTTATTGCACCATCAGGACTCTCTCTAGTAGCTCGTAGCTATGGGTTCTTACATAAAAATATTTTGTTGTCAAACCAAACATTTTCCTCCTACCATACGTACGAGTACCTAAATTGTTTGCACACTCGGGGGCGTACGTGTCGATTTTTTCATTGAATGCACCATTGAATCACTGATGAACAGAAGCAGAAGAATTTTAATGTCTGAAGTGATGACTGTACAAACATACAGTACCAGCGGGGTTTGGTTTTTGGTTCCAGTGCCGGATTAGACGGGAGGAAACGCCCGGGTATCACCACTGTGTGGATCACCCGGAGGACACGGTGGAGCATACGGTGGAGGTCTGCCCGGCTTGGGCAAAGCACCGCCGTGTTCTCGTGGAGGCGATAGGCAGCGGAGATCTCTCGCATCCAGCCCAGCGGGACGGTTGAGGGAAAGGCAAATTTTGCGCCCTCATGTCTCTAGCCGCCGCAGGAGACGCCCTGGGCGTCGGGAAACCCGGGCGGATTTCCGGCCACTGTAGGCGCGGCCTTGCGGACGGTGAGCAATGGGTAGCTGGCTGACCGATAAATACCAGGCCTGGGTCGACGGCGCGTTGTGTTCCACGCGCGCCTCTTAGAGATTTCGTCAGCACAAGTGTAGGGATCCACTAAGGCCGATGCCTGCCGGGGTCGCGGAAAAGTCCGAAAGGGATACGGAGGCCCCTGGCAACACAGGCAACGGAAGGAACACGGGTGGGTTCTAGTCAGTAAGAGTCTGATCCAACCTCAATTTATTTGATAATTCACCCCCCTCAAAAAAAAAAAGCGCGGTACTTGCGTAACACATATCGCACGCTGAGAACGAAAGTGACCTATCTCAAAATTTTAGTAAAATGAGTTAAATATACAAAATGACTCAAAAAAATACACTCTATCAGACTTATATTAAAAAACAGCCCGATTATGGTCTGAGAGGGATAGAGGTATTTTCGGTCCCTTTGTCTTTGAGCATTTCACTCTCCCTGCGCCGGAATGAAAGGGACGCAATCAGTTCTTGTTCAATCAGTTCAATTTCGACTTGAGTCACTTTCATTCTCAGCGTGCGATATATAAAAGCAATCGATAGCAATGCTATTCACTTTGACAGTTAACAGTTAACTCAACGAATGAGGCTAACCACGTTCGTTGAGTTAATTACGTTGTTGAGCAGATGAATTATTCAAACCTATGAAGCAATGGATTACGAATTATCTTCAAAACCCTCGGATTGTGATTGAAAGAGTGTTACACACCTCGGGTGCTGGACGTTCATATGACACATCGATGTAGAGAATGAAACAGTCGCACAGTCATGAGTTACAGAGAAGGTGCTCTACGAAGCTGAACTTTTCTCTTTCACAGAGGGCCTCCACTCTGTGAAAGAGAAAAAGTTCAGCTTGTGTCCCAGCAGTAAGAAATTTATAGGCTGATTAAGCTTACACTATGTTGCATTTATGGGTATCAAAACAATAAATTATTTCAAGTATTTCCTTATAATTCAACCATTTTAAGCAGGTTCTGTGACAGTGACAAACTCCTTGCATAAGTACATTCCTTCCTTGGACAAGACTTCTGTTCGCCACATCAGACGACCGTACGGCATGCTTGGAACCCAGATATGCTGCAGCTGATTTATGTCCAAATTCGGGAAGATGTGAATACCCTGGAAAAAGTCAAGAGAATTAAGGCCCCACCCAGCGTGTAGCGAAAAGCGTAAAAGTAGAGCTCACAACTAAAAAGGAGTTGCTTGTTTTCGCCGGTGGTGCGAACAGTCAGAAATCAACTATTAGTGCCGCGATGGGTCAGGTGCCTAAGAGTACTTTACTTTCCTATGTTCGAACTCAAGTGGAGCCTTCAGTTAGTCGAGGACCGTCAAAGTTTGTTTCACATAAACATGAGAAAAAGAAGTTGAGTATACCGATTCTTGCAGTTTCTTATACTTCTGTATCACCATGATGTGATACAGAACCATGGTGTGTGTGTGTGTGTGATTGAAACAGCAGGCACCAGTTTACTGTCTCGAATAAAGTCGCTGGTAGCAGCTAGATGACAATAGAAAGCCTTTTATTAGGATTCCCCGTAAGAATAGGTGAAGATTGACAAAATTCCTTGCTATTGAAGGTCCACGGCATGACTAGCGGTCGACTTTACTATAGGCAAAGAAAGAAAGTATTCCTTAAGAGGACTACAAGACCTAAGTGTCCTTGAAAAACGCACGCACACATTTACACAATCGACGTGAACGCCGTCTAACGACGACGCCGATATAACTAACGGCATAGCGAGGTTACGCCCGTGTATTCTAATAGATGGCGCAGCAACGACGCGCAAGTTCCTACAGTTTGCGCGAATAGCGCGATAGTATAGATCTAACAAAAAATAAATAGGACAATGAAATTATTTTTATTTGTTTTATGTGATACTTGAAAAATTAAGGATGCGTTCCTAACTAATATTATAAATGCGAAAGTGAGTTTTGTTTCTTATGCTTTCACGCTGAAACAGCTAAACGGACTTAGATCAAATTTGGGACATGGGCAGACCATGATCTGGAGAAGGACATAGGCTACTTTTCATCCTGGATCGCGGGAACAGCTATTTTTAAATTAAACTGTTTCAATTAAACTAAAATATTTTTATTACAAAAAAAAAATACCAAATTTTACGCTCTTTTTCAGGTTAACGTTATGTGAAATTTAATTTCAAGCTTTTTGTTAGGTTTCTATCTAATGATCCGTGATTTGAGATCTCATATAACTTTTCCAAAACGTGGGAAACGTTAATAATCCTATGTCCAATTTGGATGTTCTTTTCAGGAGTACCTATAGTTTTCCATCTGAAAAAGAAATGAATACAAATATAATTTCTTGATAGATAAGATACATTTTTATTCGTATAAAACATTGAAATATTAAACCTACAAGAATTCTAAGTAATCAATCTTAGTAAAATGTGTTTGCGGAAAAATCTTCTTCAATAATAATTTAAGTTTTCTATAATATTCATTAATTTAAATTCTTACTTGTGACAAATAACATCGCAATTTTCAGTTAAGTTCAACCAGTTATTTCGTCATGCCTATTATCAAATAAGCCGAGGTCTTTTTCTGAAAAAAAAACAAAAACATTTGGTATTTTTAGCTTCTATTTATTGTTATTATATAGCTTATACAGGGTGGCCCAAAAGTCGAGGATCAACTAGGGGTTAGATGGGGTCATCAGCTGCAAAAAGTTGTTCTACGGGAGGTCCTTAAGGTCAATCCCTGCAGAGTTATAATTTATTTTGTGTTTTTATGAGAAAATTGACTTTTTTTAACTAATTCTTATTAAAATTCGAAAAAATCTACATTCTGTATCTTTTTTATAATTTTCACTAGATTGGTACTGATGAGTCCTTGCGTTAGACATGCTATTTATGGTTTTTTATTGGGTGTGTTCATGATAATATTAAGTTTAACGATTTTTTTTCTCAAATCATAACTTTTTATTTACTTCGGACCCCACTGTGAAAAAAAATACCGAAAAGTGACCCTGTATTACAAGTTTTGGCGCATTTAATAGGGATTCAGAAAAAGGTATTACACATGGCCATGAGTGGCTCTAATATCTTTCTAGGACGAAAAAACAAAACAACGATTGTGAAATAATTGTTTTATTAAGCAAAACATTTTACAATAAATTCTCAAAATTCCTGCCTCTGACCATAATACATAAACTGCACCGTCTAATAAAATTCCTACGTAACCTACGGAATGCACCTATATTGTTAGTAACTTGTACCCTAACAAATTCGAGCTTTTGTCGTAGTTCTTGTTCGCTATTGTTTTCTCCTTGGTAAACTATTTCTTTAAAATAGCCCTAAATAAAAAAATCTAATGGATTTAAATCGAGCGACCGGGGTGGCCACGCAATATGTCCGCCTCGACAATTCCACCGGTTGGGGAAGCGCTCGTTCAAATGATCTCTAACTGCTCGAGCGTAGTGAGGTGGGGCGCCATCATGTTGCAGCCATATTTCTGCTATTCTTTATACTGGAACTTCAGCTTCGTTAAGAATATGGTTTAAATTATTTTGCAAAAAATTTAAATACTGAGCACCATTCAGCCTTGCTGGCATTTCATGCAGCACCAACTGCTGGCCAATTATACCAGCACACATGTTAATACCAAACAGATGCTGGAATCGATCATTTCTTATGATATGGGGGTTTACGCTGGAGTAAAAATGTAGATTCTGGATACTGAATACTCCCATTCTTCTAAAAGTTGACTTATCCTTCCATAAAACCTTGTTGAAGAACTGCGGATCCTCTCTGTGGTATCTTAGCATCTCTCTGCAAAACCGCACTCTAGGTTCAGTCACCGGGCAGCAAAGCTTGCACCCTTTGCTCATGGTAGGCGTGATATTTGTTTCTATTAATGACACGTTGCACCGTCGATCTTGGAATCCCGAGATTATGGGATATTTGGCGTTGACTTATACTAGGATCCAATCGTAATTCTCTCAGCACTTCGTCTTCATTTTCAAATTGCACCACTGGTCTGCCTGCTCTCGGAGCATGCTGACCGGGTAAGACTCCCTCCATGTACGAATTATGTACGCGCATAAAGACCCTGTAGTCCGGAAAACGATCACGGTTAGGGTAGCGTTGACGATATTCCCTGATAGCAGCCCGGGCATTACCGCCGCAATAGCCCGTTGGGTGTATTCTCTCCTCGCAGCAGCCATCTGTCCACTTTTGTAGCCGATCCGTCCGATTCCGAATCTAGTCCGATTCACACAGCACTGGTCACAGGTAGGCAATCTGTCACAAGTCCGAAACACAAAGCGTAGGTCAAAGGAAAGAAACTGATCACAAGTCGTCGTAAAACCGAGAAAAAGAACACGTGCGTACTCACAGGCAGGAAGCGAGTCACTAAAGAACACTAAACATTCTAGAGAAACATGCTCACGCGCATCCCCCGGCCCCCGCCCCGGCTGGCCCTGCCTTTTGTTTCCTAAAAAAGATATCGCTACCAGAACTGACGGGCGAACCGGCCTTTTATTGACAAAGGATTAAATGGTTAGTGTAAAAAAGAGGCAGAGAGTCTTTGTCATTAATTCTATTAGTTCTAGTTTATTTTTAAATAAGCCTAACCGAGTTTTATGGTTGGGTTAACTTTGGCCTTGTTACGAATAATCGTCCTTGAAAGATATTAGAGCCACGCATAGCCATGTGTAATACCTTTTCAGAATCCCTATTAAATGCGCCAAAACTTGTAATACAAGATCACTTTTCGGTAGAGTATTTTTTTCTCACAGTGGGGTCCGAAGTAAATAAAAAGTTATGATTTGAGAAAAAAAAAATCGTCAAACTTAATATTATCTTCAACACACCAAATAAACAACCATAAATAGCATGTCTTACGCAAGGAATCATCAGTACCAATCTAGTGGAAATTATAAAAAAGATACAGGATATAGATTTTTTCGAATTTTAATAAGAATTAGTTAAAAAAAGTCAATTTTCTCATAAAAACACAAAATAAATTATAACTCTGCAGGGGTTGACCGTAAGGACCTCCCGTAGAACAACTTTTTGCAGCTGATGACCCCATCTAACCCCTAGTTGCGTTTTATCCACGACTTTTGGGCCACTCTGTATAAGGTGGAGGTACTTACGTATTGGAATAACTTCCGTGTTTGATATATTCGACCGTTTTTCTCCTGTAAAAATAATTCGATTTTAAAGGTTTTTTTTATTTATATACTTAATTATAGAAATGTAAATAATAAATATATGTACGTCGTAGTAGTTTGATAAAGATAAATTTATTTGTTCAAACATGTGTAACATGATACATGAATATGCACATTTACTCGTAGATCGAAACATTTATTTTACCGGACCAACATGTTTTGCCTGAATTCAATTCATTAATAAAATATTTATATGTTATTAATGAAATAAGTTAATGTCAGTTTCACATAAAATTAGAGTCAGTGCAAAATATAGTAAATAATTCAAATCAAATAAAAAAACAAAATCCCTGAGATTTGAACCCAGGCATTCTAGACTGTAAATCCACACTTCTTTTAAATTCGCTACTGTATCATTTGAAAGAGGCACCGAAAATACAGACCATATGAACTGATTGCACTTACGAGTACTTAGACGTTTCCAAAATTCATAGTTTTATGATTATAAAAATAAATATTTAGTAATAATATAATGCTGTATCTTACCTTTTAATTTCGTTCATAAGTTCGGCATTTGATTTATATGAACGTTTTTTAATTTTTAGTCCTCGCAACGGGTTTCACTTTCTTTCCCATGACATTCCATTTCTTTTTTCTTTTTTTTTCTTTTTCTTTTTTTGTTGATTTTCCTTTTACAAATGATACAACTTTATAACAAACTAGTACTTTATTACGCTATTTTAACTTAAAGTATTTTATTTCTACACGAAATAAAAATATTTACGCAAAGAAAATATGAAACAATGAATTCACAAACAAAACTTTACAAAAACATTAAACAATCGGGGCGGAAATAATGCGGCGAAAAGAGCGACACGTCTATATAGCATCAGGCCTCGGCCGGCACTGTCGGTACACAGGCGTTTACGCACACATGCGTACGTATTATGCTTGGAAATAAGAATATACGATTTACAATAAATCCTTCGATTAAATCAAAAAATTAAAACACTATTATGCTAATATGTTGCTTGAAGAATAATCTGACAAAAAATCAGAATGATTGCATGTATATTAGTATGATTTTTACGCGTTAAAAGATTTTTTTAGAGGTAACTTCGTGATTTTTTTCTATCGTATCAAATTAGTTATATTATGTTTTCAACACACTATCTACCTAGAATATATCCTGAAGAATATCATATATTTTTCTGATTTTGTTTACTGCAGTGGATCATATACTTTTAGGCGTTATAAAACTTGCGTTTAGCTCCTCTAGGCCTCTTAAGCCGACTTTTCCAACAAAAGCTTTCAATGGCCCGATCTAAATATCATCTTCATCATCAGCCCTAGCACTGCTGCATGTTCACTGCTGGACAAAGGCCTCTCTAATTGCACACCATTCAGCTTGATTCTCGGTAAAACACATCCAGCTGCTACCAGCCACCCAGCGAAGATCGTCGCTCCACCTAGCCTGAGGGTGTCCTATCTTATGTTTACCGATCCGTGGTCTCCTCTCAAGAACACGTCTCCTGCAACGGTCCTCGGTTCTACGGCTAATATTGGCCTATTGCCACTTCAACTTGCTTATTCTGTAAGCTATGTCGACGACTTTATTAGGTATTCAATTTATTTATAGTGGTACTTAAAACCTAACCTTACCTTCAAGAACATACACTTCTTTTTATCATACTTGACCCCAGTGGCTGCGAAGGTGAAGTACAGTATCGCTCCGTGGCAGTTCAGGTTGTTAAAACTATGGGATTGGCGCCATTTGTCATTGAGCCAGATAAAGCATGTCATTTTTATCTGAAAAAAATTTAATATATAGCAGCGTTTATTCGGATTTTTTGCAGTAAACCTAGGTAAATACTTTGACTCATAAGTTCATTTATTAGACAGTTTGATGTGCGTTAAGAAAGTCTCCAGGATATGTAGTTAAAAGTGCATCTAGCGTACCTGCTTTGGACCCAAAATATATTTTTGTTTTTGTGTTCCGTAACCAAATGCCAAAAACGGAACCGTTACTAATTCGTCATCTCCGTTTGTCCTTCCATCCGCCCACCCTATTATTACACAGCCAACGCTGAGACTATCTGCAATATATCTGTCGTAGGCAATTTTTATGATTTCGCTTTTTACAAACGGCGTCGTCGATCGACTTGACCGGTTTTTTTTATAATATTTTTACCACATCACCAGTAGTAAAAAAAGTTCGGACCAATACCTGAAAGGTAAATAAATAAAGAAGAATATATACCAGAATAGATATGAAGAATTTGTTCAAACAATTTTCTCTACCAGATCGATAGTTTTTGCTCAGAAATCTGCTATATCAACGATGGCTACCTTAATATCTCTAGCGTCTTTCAAGACCGTAAGATTCCCTCCCAGCATGTTCTTCCCGTTGATATTCAGGACCGATGGGTAGTAGAATATTAGCGGGTTCTTCGCGTATGTCTTGCGAAGATTACTGCAGTCGTTGACACTGATGATAGAAGCTTTAAAAGGACCCTGAAAGATAACAATGTTGAAATTTGTAGCTAGAAATGTATTTTATCTAAACGACTTATTTATAAAATAGCTTTTGCCCTCGGCTTCGCCCGCGTGGGTGTTGGATATGATCCCACGGGAACGTACTACCGAGATATAGTATCCTATGTCCCAACCTAAATCATGGCCTATCGGTATGCGTTTCATCTTAACCCGTTCAGCCGGAAAGGAGTGAAAAGTTAACAGATAGACAGATAACAAATTCTAACTTTTGACACAGTGGACTGATAATATGACTAATGAAATAAAGACTATTTTGTCTTAAAATACGGACTACGACGATATTTCTAATCCCTTTACCTTCTTAAAAAGTGGTACTACACAAGACATGTCAATTTAGAAATCAAAATAGGAGATTTTAACTCCTTGGGGATGTTTCCAAAATTAAAATTATGTTGGTGACGCTCTTGTCGTGCTCACTGTACCATGTGTTAAAATTATTTTTATTATTTTAAATTGTAATAACTTTTGACTAAGTAAACCTATTTTAATTAAATAAAGACTAAATGTTAGCTCAATTAACGGACTATGATCATGTTTCCAATGCCTTAAATCTCTTTAAATTATGTACACAAAAATATCAATATTACTTGTTAATTTTAAAACCCTATTTTACCCCCTTTTTTTTTTGGGTGGGTTATGATCAAATATCTTCTCCCGCTCTGGGCGGAGCGGGACGGTGTGTCAGACTCTTACTGAATAAAACCCATCCGTATTCCTTCCATTGCCTGTGTTGCCAGGGGCCTCGGTAACCCCCTAGTACCTTCCCGCGACCCCGGCAGGCATCGGCACTAGAGGATCCCTACACTTGTACTGATGACATCTCTTTAAGGCGCGCGTGGAAATCAACCCGCTGTCGACCCGGGCCTGGTCCTTACCAGACGGAGAGCTACCCATTGCTCACCGTCCACAAGCCCGCGCTTACTGTGGCCGGAAATCCGCCAGGGATTCCCGACACCCAGGGCGTCTCCTGTGGTGGCTAGGGGTGAGAGGGCGTGAAATTTGCATTTTCCTCAACCGTCCCGCCTCCTCCTTCGCGAGCATTACTGCTTCGCAGAAGGAGGTGACGGCTGCCCATGCCCTCTCGCTCCGTAGCATGGCCTGAACCAGGGCCGGACGCGAGAGATCTCTTGTCTTTTATTAACTTGAGAGCCCTGACACCCATAACACAAGTTCAATCTTAACTTGGGTGTCAGAGGTATATAACTGTGTATAAACCTACAATTTTATAAGACTATAAATGGTAAAATAATCAAGTTGTAATGTTAATTGTTAAACTGTAAATAAATATATTTATTATTATTATTACTCTGCTGCCGATCGCCTCCACGAGGACACGGCAGTGGTCTGCCCAAGCCGGGCAGACCTCCACCGTATGCTCCACCGTGTCCTCCAGGTGAACCTTACAGTGGTGACACCCGGGAATTTCCTCCCGCCTTATCCAACACAGGAACCTCCAGAAGCTGCCATGTCCGGTGACGACCTGTGTCAGGCGGAAGGTGAGGACGCCGTGGTGCCTCTCTAGCCACTCCTCAAAGAGGAGACTTATCGCCGCAATTTTGGCGTGCCCAGCACTGGGTTGCAACAACCGTACTCTCCATGTCGCCATGAGATCCCGCCAGAGCTCCGTCCGCTGTGCCGCGATTTCTCGCGGTAGTGGAGTAACGCCCCGGCGGTTCGCCTCTTCACACCACTCCCATACGTGCGGGAGGACTTTTTCCTCCAGATCCCATGGCAGTAATCCGGCAAGGAAGCTCGCTGCCTCACAGGAGACCGTGCGGTATCCCCGGACCAGCTAGATAGCCATGTCCCTTTGGGTCGCGCTCAACCGGCGGACTGGCCGCAGCGCCAGGGAACGCGCCCACACTGGAGCCCCGTAAAAGGCCATGGACCGCACGAACCCCGTGTAGAGCCTCCGGCAGGAGGCGTTTGGAGCCCCTAGATTGGGCAGGAGCCACTTCAAGGCAGCCCCTGCCCGCTCCAGTTTGGGAGCGAAACGTCGGAAATAATCCACGAAGTTCCACCGGCTGTGGAGGACGAGCCCCTGGTACTTCATCGTCGACTCGACGCCGATGTAAGCCCCTGCTACCGTTATTTTGGATCCCGATGGTGGCGCGTTACGAGGGCCATGAAAACACATGGCCTCGGACTTGTGCAGGGCCACCTCGAGTCCCAACTATTTCGACGATTGTCGCAACCCCACGTGACGCTACGTCGGCCACCGCCTAGTGCGACCTCCCTTGCGCCAGGACCAATGTGTCGTCAGCGTAGCACACTACGCTGACGCCACTAGGGAGGTCGGCGCGCAGCGATGTGGGACATCGGATACGACTGCATCCGATGTCCCACAGACGCGGATCCCTGTAAGACACCGCACGACATCTCTAGCCGGTCCCACACTCCCTGGTGACCGGGTAGATGATGACCCTGACCATCAAATAGGCCTCGACCACACGACAGAGGTAGTGCAGCATCCATGTGTGCAGTGCCTCTCTGATGCAACTCCAGGGCAGGGTTTTGAAGGCATTTGACGACCCCAACCTGGGCAAGAGCATTCCCCGCCGTTAGGGCTCGCACGCACATGATAGCGTCTACCGTAGAGCGCCGCCTGCGGAAACCAAACTGGCTCTCCGCCAAATCCGGCCCCACCCGCACCAGCTGGCCGACGAGGCGGTTTGAAGTGACTCTTTCAAAGAGCTTGCCCACCTCGTCGAGCAGCACGATGGGCTGATAGGCGGACGGAGAGTCCGCCCTGCCTTCTTTATGAGGACCAGTTTCCCCGTCTTCCAACAAAGCGGGAACTGGCCCCTCCAATAAATCCTCCATCCTGCTCCGTGTGTCCGTTAACTGGGAACCCCAAGCCACATTCTTGGCAATGAACTCCCGACGACGACGACTCTCAACTCCGCAAGGGAATTGTGGAACTCGGCAAGAGTTCGATTCGGAGAGAAGTATACACCTACCACGACAATCTCCCCGAACTATGCTGCTACGCAGCCCCGTCCTCTCTTGACGGCCTCGAGGGACGGAGTACCGGCGGCGGCCGATGAAATTAGGCGCTCAGGTCCTCCACCCAGTCATTCCTGGGCGGAACAAAGTACGGCTCAGCGACCACGGCGATGTTAATCGAAATCGAATTGAATCTGGCATGAATACTGAAATGAACCTTTTTGGTGCAGCCGTGAGGCACACACTATTTATGTAAAACATTATTTTCACTTTTTTTATTGTTATTTTTATTTTGTGTTTCACGAACTGTATCCAAATAAACGTTAATATTTATTTCTTTCAATCGACCACTGAGCCATGCTCTGGAGCAACAAATCCTGAGCGGTGGCGCAGTGGTTGATGTTCGCTTGGAGGAGGCGTAATGGGGCCATTATTGGCACTCCATATCAGCCCCCTTCCGAGCCTCCTTCCCAGCCCCCTGTGAGGGCCATGCTACGGTGGCTACGGCGGCGGCGACGGCAGTGGTGGTGGCTGCGGCGGTGATGGTGGTGGCGGCGGTGGCGGAGGGCTTGCCCCTGGCCCTGGCTTTAGCGGATGGGGCGCAAGCCTTGCCCCCCATCCGGTGCTCGGCCGGCTTGCCAGCCGCCGCACATACGGCACAGTGCGACGTGGTGTCACAGGAGCCGGCATTGTGCCCGGGCAGACCACAGCGGTAACAGAGACCGCTGCGGTCCACCACGAGGTGCAATTAGCTCCCACGTGGTTGCCCACCTGGCAGTAAAATCACCTCAGAGGTCTGGGTTCCAGCAGTTTGACCTGCGCGGATATTCAGCCTACCAATAACCTTTGGCCCTCCCCGGCAATTGTTTTGGCCACCGACACGGGGCAGCTCACCATAACGGTTTGCAACCCCGTGGAGCCAGGATGGATGGTGCCTGCCATCACTTGCTCGGCAGAGCACCCCCCAGTCCTTACCACTGCGATGACTACCTGTCCTTCCGTCACGGAGTCGTCCAAGCCCATGATGCTCATGCTAGCGCACTTGGTGGGCCTGGACACTCGAACCTCGTCTGCATTTAGGAACGTCCTTCGCCTTTCGGCAAGAGCGTCAGCGGCCGGGCCGCTAGCCGCACCAGGAACCTGCACCATTCGGGACCCTATTTTACTTCCTTGAGGGATGGTTTTACAAAAAAGCTGTAAGACGTAATTCCTTATTTCTTACCAAAAGCATAAATTTGAACTTGCATATACTTAACTACCCAAATGCTGAGTTTCACATCAATTTCCATCCCCTATAGGGTTATTTTAAAGACAAAAAGTAGCCCTTGCCCTTCCCCAAAATGACATCTATATTCTTGCTATTTTTTTTCTAAATCCGTTTAGCGGTGTAGGCGCGAGAAGGTAACATACAGTTACTTTCGAATTTATAATACGTGAAAAATCATGGCTTCCAGCTATCACCATTCACAAGCGTAATGAAAAATTGGAAAAACTGAATAAAAAATAATCAACTTACAGCAGTTGGAGTCGGTTCAGTTCCGGAATAGCATATTGGTAATAAACATGATAAAAACAAAAATATAAAAAGAAAACATTGAATAATCATGTCTGCTCGACATAGAATCTAGTCAGTTAAAATCACATTAAGTTTTGTTGAATATCTGTGCTGCTAATATTCAGGTAGGGAGGTACTAAAGCAAATGAGGCAAATAATGAGGCATAAAAGATTATAATCTATTTCATGTAAATTACATTTCCTACATGATTACATCTAAACAGGTTCATGGAAGGAAGTACATAATTATCGTGAGGATAGAGTAGAGTAGAAATGACTAAAGAAAGATCGTTTGAAAGATGATAGAGCTCGAAAGGGGATGAGAACAGACATGACGGTTAATAGAGATGAATGGAAGGAGAAGGCATGCTATGCAAACTCCAAATAAATTGGAATGAGCGCAGGGGGACGATGCAGATGATAGGTCATCTAAGCACGTTCAGCCTCAGTGTCAAATTCCTTGCAGTCGAACGTTCCAGCTTGTGAATATGTTTCTGATCGCCACAGGATGTGCCCATACTTGACTTTGGAAATCCAAAAATGCAGTAATTGGTTCACGTCCAAGTTCTTGTAAGAGTAGGATCCCTGAAAGAAATCAATGGAAGTCAGTATAAACCGTTACTGGTGCTTACTAGGGAAAGGGAAATTGACAAGGCAAAAATTACTGAGAGATATAGATTCGTGCTTTTACTTTGTTTGTTCTTAGCAAACAGAAATATTCTTAATGCCCTTAGTTACTTGTTACAACTCTTTACTGTTTTGTTGGTTCACCAAAACGATCTTTTTATTATTTTAAGATCTGTACCAGTGTCCTTGGTCCCTTTATTGTCTTCAGTATTTATCTTTATATACAGGCAGAAATATTCGAGATCTAAAATTACTATAGTTTCTCATTCTACTGTATCAACCTGTCATAAAGATATCTTACCAAACGGATTAAAATTGTTACACAGTAATATGTCCAAGGCAAAATTTACAGAATAGCTTCTAAAGTGTTTTTTTTATGGTATTAAAAATAAATGGAACATAAAAATGTAACCTTAATATAATTTTAAGAATATTAACAATATAAATTAAGAAATGAAATAGTAAATAAATGCAAGGTAATTGTATATATAAGAATAAGCTATTATAGACTGACTAACTACGTGACAAAAAATATTAGAAATTGATATACCATACGGGAAAACAGCACTAATCAATAAAAGTATTCTTTGTATGGCATCGTTGATTTACAACAAGTTGCTTGATGATGTCAAAAATTTACCGGTACATCAATTCAAGTCGAAGCTGCACAAATTCCATGTGACTAAATGTTATTATAGTGTCAAGAAGTACTTACAGGATAAAAATATAGATAGCTTGAGAGTATTTTCTTTTTATAAGTTTGTTTTTATCATTTTTATTACCAATATGCTATTCCGGAACTGAACCGACTCCAACTTCGGTAAGTCGATTATTTTTATTTGGTTTTTATAATTTTTCATTACGCTTGTGAATTAGGGATCACTGGAAGCAATTATTTTTCATCCTTACTAATATTATGAATTCGAAAGTAACTCTGTCGGTCTGTATGTAACCTTTTCACGCCTAAACCACTGAACGGATTGCGAAAAGATTTGGAAGGAGATAGATGGCATCTTGGGAAAAGACATAGACTACTTTTCGTCTTAAAAATAACCATAGAGGGGTGATATAGAGGATAAAAGTTGGTATGGGAAACACATTATTTGTAAGTCTTAAAGTGCTTTTGTAAAATAATCCCCGTTGGGGGTAAAATCCCCTATTGTACCCCCTTCGGGGATTATTTTAAGATTTTAAATATCACATGTAATATTGATATTTTTTTGTATTTCTTTTGATGAGATTTAAGGTATTTGAAATGTGGTCATAGTTCGTAAATTGAGCTAAACTTGTGTCTATATTTAATTCAAATTGAGTTACTTGGTCATAAGATACACACATAAACACAATTTAAAGTCATAAAAATAGCAGATACAGTGTGCACGACAAGAGTGTAACCAGCATAATTTTAATTTTCGACCCCTATTTTGCGCCTGTACCACATGCACTGTACATATTTAGATAAAATTTGACAAGGACATAGATGGTATCCTAGGAAAGGACATAGGCAATTTTTTGTCTAAAGGGATGGAGGGGTGGAAAGTTTGTATAGGAAACCCAGCATTTCTAAAGTTAGGTTAGGTCAACATGTCGCTGCCGGCCGTGGTCGAGTCGATGGTCGGCAGCGAGGAGTCCTGGGACGCGGTGGTATCCTTCTGCAAAACAGTCGTGTCGCAGAAGGAGGCTGTGGAACGGGAGCGGGAGATCTCTTCCACTCACCCGGCCCGCAGCAGACGCACCGGGCGTAGGTAGAGGGCAGACAACGCCCTCTTCCGGCCCCCCTAAATGGGTCCAGGGACAGCGGACTTGGGGACGTCCGCCGCCCCCCATCACACTGGACCCGAGGTGGCGGCGTGTAGTGTTCCACGCGCGCCCCTTTCAGACGTCGTGGGGCGGGTTTAAACACCTCACCCCCCAGACTTGAGGTGGCCCGCGGAGGCGGGCCGGCACTAGCCGGGGATCGTGGAATTCGCATTAGATCCCATGATCTCCGGTGCAAGTGTGGGAGGGGAACACCGGGGTGGTTTTTAGTCAGTAAGAGTCTGACAGACCCCTCCGCCTACTCCAGTGCGGAGGACATCCATGAGGATTTTCCACACCGGAACAAAAAAAAAAAAGGTTAGGTCAACATTAAAAATGCTTTTGGTAAATAATGAATTACCGGTTACAACGTTTTTGTAGCCATCCCCAATAAGTTAAAATTGGGGTTGGTTTTAAAATTCATATGTTTTGTATAGTATAACTTTTTAAGAGATTTAAGGGCTTGGAAATATAGTCATAATCCGTATCTTAAGATAACATTTATTCTATATTTCATTAAAATCAGTCCACTGGGTCAAAAGTTATAACAATTTACTATCTGCCTATCTGTTATGTTTTCAATCCTGAACGGCTGAATGGATTTAGATGAATGCCATACGGATGGGCCATGATTTGGGTTAGAACATAGGGGTAAAATATATGAAAAATTCATGTTAGACCAGATGTTGTCACATTTTAATTCAAATGTGATTTTACATAGTCACCAGTTTGGTTTCACGAATGGTAGGTCGACGACTGACGCTGGAGTAAATTTTGGAATCCTGGGAGAAATTCCAAGATGCCTTCGGCCTTTTTTGACCTCTTAAAAGCGTTTGACTGCATTGACTACAATACACTGACCTGTAAAATGGACCACTACGGAATTCGTGGACAAGCTGCTGATCTTGTTCTGTCCTATATATCAAACAGGCAGCAAAAAGTGTCTCTGCCTATCTCCTTGTTTTGTACTTATACAATAATGAAATTGACTCATAAAGATTGGGATTAATATCATCAAATAAAAAAATCAACAACTCGCTAACTTCTTTTATCAGATTGCGTAAATAAAAGGCTTACCAAGTAGGTAATTGGTTCAAAGATGGCATAGTATAAAGAGAGGGGAAGTAAGTTATCTTCAACCAAACGCACCGCGCGCGGCTTGTATGTGTGCGCCAAAGCACCTGCGTCGCTGCACGCACACTTAAACAAAACCTCGACCCGTTTCTCAGTGCGCCAGTCGGGGCTAACACCGCACGAGGTCCGCGCGTTATGGCTTTTCGGCACCGCTAAATGAATGAAAAATGTGTGATAATCGCAGAAGAACTTATTGCTGTGTGTTTGGGTGTCTTAATAATTCATCGATTCCAGAATTGTCTCTGTTCAGATTACCCATTGAACAGGAAAGGTAAGCAAGTCACTTATTCCAGCATATACTTTTTACTTGATGATGATATCTCGTCACCTACTTACTTATTTTTTGTTGTATTAGTTTTCTATCAGACAGAGGAAGTAGGTAGGCCTACTTTCCCACTAGAATGTATTAGGTACTTTTGATCTGTCTGTCTCATACTTAAACTCAATCTCAAAGCATTTATTTCAATTAAACCATTTAAACAGACACTTTTGAATTGTTAAGGAGTCGGTTAGAAATATAAAACTAGTTGCCAATTCTATAGCGTAGTGCGATAGGTTCTATGATAATGCATCATCCTAGCCGCTGGTTGACACTGGCAACTTAATAAAAATAAATATTTAAAATCGGAAGATAGATTTGAAATAATGGATTGTCATAGAGACAGTCTTTAATTAACTTACAAACGAAAATGTATTGAATTTTAAAAGATAAATATACTAATATTTAAAAAAAAGGAAAATTATTTATTAATGCAGCACGTCCCGCATACTACAGTACGTATGGAAAAGAACGAGCAAGAAACTCCACGGACACTCTTTTAAATTATAATGTTACAAAATATTGTTATATCCTTAATGTTGAATTTTTAACTAAATGTGAGAACGAAAAACGTGTCCATAGTACAGCAAATAGAAACTAACAAAAAATAATTAAAAAATAAAATAATTAAAGTAAGCCGTGGCAGATAAGAGATGACCGCTCCCAGCTGACAGCACCCGTTCACGAACATGGCGCATGAGGGCAGCTAAACGATCCAACACACGCGCCAACATCAGCGAGACATCTGAGTGAGCATGACATACTCTCAGCCGCCAAGGGCACATTCAAGCTTATGAAAGACATATTACCAGTAAAATGGTAGCTCTATTGTATATAGTACTCACAACTATGATATGTAATTATTATTATGATACAAAGGAGATTGAGTTTATACCATGCAAAGATAGTCTTACAATCATCAGCAGCTCTAACAGCATTTTCAAATGTGTGTGTGTGTGAGTGTGTGTGTTGTGGTTGTGGAGCAGGATCAGCATTGAGCCAATCATTTTTATCAGCGATGTAATCCCCCAACTTATAATATGCCTGCCTGCATAGTGGGCGTTTTATACAAGAATTTGAATTTCGTCTCATTCAGTTGAAGTATTATATGATAATGAGACACAGTTTTTGACATTTCTAGTTATACAAGTAGATTATTAGCGAAGACGATTTTGATCACACCTGTATTCCTCGAAGGTGTTAATAAACCCACAGACCCACGGTCTGCTACTGAAAATATATTTATGGAAAATCTAAATATCGATCGAAACCTCACAGGTCCGAATTTCACAAAGTTTATATTTTCGATGATATTAAGATTTTGTTGCTGACCTAGATTCATATACAGACAGATCATCATTATATTGCTCTAATGGCAGTGTTTCCTACCTTCATATTCTTTGTATCCTTCAAGAAGGTAATGCTTCCACTCAGCGAGCTGTTGTGAATAGTAGATTGTAAGACTACCGGAGGATTCTTTACGTAAGGCGTAAGGGTTACTGCAGTCCTTGATGCTGGTGATCGAAGTCTTAAAGGTCCCCCCTGAAATATTGTTGAGCTGAAAATCTTAATCGTTACCCGCGGTCCCAGTGGGTCGATCTATTACCGGGTCCATGGGTAATTTTAATTACCCGTGGTTCCATGGCATTCGGAATTGTTCCTGGACTTCTGACTATATCGATAAAAAATTAATTACAACTATGGATCCTACAATGATTAAATACAAGTCCATAGTAACAGCATATTAAGTACGTCAAAAGAGATCACATATTACAAAGAGAGTAATCTTTTTCCTGTATTAGTCATATAGTCATAATTAGTAGGATCTTTATTCATTTGTTCTCTTTTATAATTTTCACACAATTATTAAAAAAATGTACGCACTCAAATTGAATATTTTTCACGGAACCTTTAGTAAATTAATTTGCTAACATGGAAAATAAGGTAATAATAATTAATAGAAAGAAAGGTAGTTAAAAAAGGTAAACCTCAGTTGTATCACTGTGTTCAGTACTGCCATTATTACCAAGTGAACGACTTTTCGAAGGGTGGGAATATGTTAAATCATGGTCCAACACCAACAATATTAAAATCAAGAAATTTTTAAATTACTTGCAAAGTTTTTGGCTATATTGTTAAAACTGTCCACAAAAACAGTTTTAACAATATATCCAATAACTTTACACGTGTCTGGTGCTTTACACACTGGTTTGGTGTCTTTCTCCGAAGACTCTTCTTCGGTAAAAGACACCAAACCAGTAACGTGTCGGAGTCATGGCAAATCAAAAATAAATTAAAAAACAATTGCACAAGCATAATGCGTCTCCTGAACATTTTAATCAAATTATAGAAAAGTAGAAATAATAATCCAGTTAGAACCAGAACATAAATTATAATTGGAAATTATGAATTCATAACAGTTGGATACGCATTAGAAATGTTAATATAGTTTAAGAGTCATAACTTCGTAAGTAATTAGTGTATGTTATGAATTCATCATTTTCAATACAGTTCTGGTATCTGGGTTCTGGTATGGGTTCTGGTATGTTTTTTTTTCCCAAGGATGGAATTATTTTATTTGCGGAGTAAATTTTATTGTATGTAACTGATGGTTTTCATTTCCTATTGATATAGTCAGAAGTCTGGGAACAATCCCTAATGCCATGGAACCACGGGTAATTAAAATTACCCATGTACCCGGTAATGGTTCGACCCACCGGGACCACGGGTAACTAGTGGAAAATCTGATTCTGCTAGACATCATTGCTTGAATACTTTTTACAAAACGCGGTTTTGAACAACGTAGAATAAAAAGTTAAGTGACATTTTTTTTCTGTTTGTAGTCAAATACATCATGGTTGTAAGTAGGTAATTAAAATTATTCTTTTTATACTTCATAGTAGATACATCACTTAAGTCGGTACCAACATCTGGTTTCTTTAAAGTTTATGTGATTCGATTGGCTGTAGTAATTTCAGACGGCAAATCACAACTTTGTGGTAATAAACTTTTTAGAAACCGCATTTCAATAGAGTCACTTATGATTCACTTCATCACTCAACTAAAACCAGAAAAAAATAGTTGTTTCTTTCATAACTTACCGAAGTAGGAATCATAGAAGTCTGTTCAGGGTCCACACAACAAATGAATGTAACACAAAAAATCAGGAACTCTTCTCCGTTCGTCATCAAATTCCGTTAAAATAACAGTAACTTACTTCTTGGTAAAAACACACAGTTCATGGCAAATGAGCCGTCAATAATAAGGGTATTTGAAATTGTTTATCTATTACACAATATTGTTTGACTGTGAATGTAGGTAGTGTACTTAACTACTTAAATTTTCGATCTCGGATCTCTATCGGTTATTCATCATCATAACTGCCTCTTCGACCGCGTGGATCTGTGTCTCACAAGGTCATCGAACCACTTTGTGGGAGGCCCGCCAACGCTACGTCTGCCGGTACGCGGTCGCCACTCTAGAACCTTTCGGCCCCATCTGCCATCTATTCTACGAGCAATGTACCCTGTCTACTACCACTTAAGTTTAGCAATTCTTTGGGCTGTGCCGCCAGAGCTCGCATTTCTCCTCAAATACTGGTACCTACACCGAGAGACTCGGGTGAGATGGGTAGGGGAGCTTTCGGAGCTATGCAGGCCGGAGTGTGGGATGAGATAGGTTTGCTTCAATAATCTGAGCTACGCGGACGACATGGTGCTGCTGGCTCCCTCAATCAATGCTCTCCGAAAGTTACTGGCTGTGTGTGAGTCGTATGCGGAGTCTCATGGGTTGATATACAACACCAAAAAGACAGAGTATATCGTCTTCAGGTCTGGTGCCAGATGTCCATCTACGGTCCCTCCTCTGTTACTTGAAGGTCACCCAATAAACAGGGTGTATACATTTAAATATTTGGGCCATCTGGTAACAGATTCCCAGAAAGACGATTCAGATTTGGAGAGGGAGCGCAGAGCGTTATCAGTCCGGGTGAACATGCTGGCCCGCAGGTTCTCTCGATGTACAGTTGCAGTTAAAATAGCCCTTTTTAAGGCGTATTGCACAACACTGTACTCGGGGCCCTGTGGTTCAGATATACCCAAAGGGCTTGCAATGCTCTGCGTATACAATATAACAATGCGTTCAGGATGCTGTTGCGACTGCCACGTTTCTGCAGTGCGTCGGCGATGTTTGCCGAGGCGCGCACTGACAGCTTTGACGCAGTCTGGCGCAAAAAATCTGCCTCATTACTTCGCAGGTTGCGTGACAGTCCCAACATCATTATGCACTCGATAGCCGCCCGGGCAGATAGTCCGCTTGTGTGGGCGTTAGCAGAGCGGACAAGATCTGTTTTAGTTATTAAGTACTAACATAGGCTAAGTAAGATTGTTACTAACACAATGGACCTCATTTGTTGTCTTATCAAATAAATGATTATTATTATTATTATTATGCCGGCTACCTTGGTTCTCTAACGAATTTCTCAATTTCTGATTCGATCACGTAGGGAAACTTCAAGAAATGCCCTCTCCATTGCCCTTTGGATGACTTTTAGCCTTCTAATAAGGCCCATTGTGAGCGACCACGTTTCATGCCATAGGTCATCACTCGCAACACGTACTTGTCAAAGAATTTCGTCTTGAGAAACTGCGGTATGTGAATGCTGCCCAGCCGACTGGGATTCGACGTTTGACCTCTTTCTCAAAGTTAGATCTACCTATCTGGACAATTTGTTATAGGTAAATATACTCGTCCACAACTTCGAGTGAAGTGTCTCCGACCTTCATGAGAGTGGGTGTTACATGTAAAATGACATTTCTCTTGTCCATGTTTTTCTTAAAACCCACTCTTTCGGAAGCTCTACCTAGGTAATCGAGCATTGTGCTGAGGTTCTCCATAGTCTCAGCCATGAAAACTATATCATCGGCAAACCGATGGTGAGTGATGTACTCGCCATTGATGTTGATGCCTAGCCCTTTCCAGTCCAGAAACTTGCAGACATTCTCCATTGTAGTGGTGAACAGTTTCAGAGATATCGTCTCCCTGTCTCACAAGGTGTGCTGCAGAAGTATAGATTTCAAGATCATCAACGGTTCCAGATCGTCGATTCAGCACCTTGATGTACCGATAGTCGATCTGGCACCAAGAGACTGGAATACGAGTACAACCCATGTCTCAATCGAATCAAAGACTTTCTCGTAGAGTACAAACGCTTAGCAGAGAACCAGTTATATTCTTCGGTTTTCTGTATAAGCGTATGTACGTGGTCTACAATACCAAAGCCGTTACGGAACCCGGCTTGTTTGGGAGGCTGGAAGTCGTCAAACCTGTGCGCGAGACGGTACGTGATGACTCTTGAAAACAGCTTGTAGACATGGCTCAAACGTGAAATGGCCCGATAATTCTTAAGGAGGGTATTGTCGCCCTTCTTTAAAAAAGTATCACTGCACCTCTGTTCCATCTTTGTGGCATTTTGATCTCGAGTATGATGAAATTCTGGAGGGTTTTAAGAACGGGTTTTCTGCTAGCCTTACGAGTTCGGCTGTAATTTCGTCATCACTCGGCTGACCTTGCTATTTTTGAGCTGCTTCAGAGCCATACTAATCTCACACAAGCTGACATCCGGGATGTCTTCGGTGTAGTGTTGGATCAATCTTGCCCTTGGGTCGTTTGCCAGATTCGTAACGGGGTTACTTGTTGAAGTCTCCATAGAACCTTTCGAACTCTCTCAATAACTCAGGTTTCGTTCATCATCGGTCTTCAGTTTCATTAGCTGGCTCTGCCTAATAGAGAGATTCCTTGCAAAGACCTTGCAGCCATTATTCCGCTCTATCGCGTCCTTAATGTGGTCTGCATTAAAGCGGCGAAGGTCGCGGCGAATGCTGCCGGTACTTGAGCGCATCGTCTGAAAACTGCAGGATCATCTCGCGCCTCTCCTCCATGAGCTGTAAAGTAGGATCAGAGAACCTCTTATTTCTATTCGTTCGACGGGTCTTGAAGATCTTACACCCGACCGTATGGACAGTTTCACGAACCCATGTCCACATATCTTCCACGGAGCTCCCTAGGCACTCGAAACGATTCTGAAGTTTTGGACTTGGATCGGTGCTGGAAGGAGCGTAGGCTTCATCAATCGTGATCTTTTCAGCTTGATATTTAAGTTCAATGTTTCTCTTACCATACGGTGATCACTTCCGGTTTTCACCGCGTTAATCACAGAGAGATCATTGAATACTTGCTTCTTCGTCGACATACTAAAGTCAATCTTATTTTTTGTTGCACCATCAGGGCTCTGCCAGGTCCAGCTAGGTCTGCTAGGTCCAGGTCCAGCTCTTTATGATAAGCTCCTTCTTCAGAAAACGTGAGCATAGAAAGTGGTTTCTATGCTCACGTTTTCTGAAGAGAGAGCTTATCATAAAGAGGCGTTCTAGATAAAACTGGCTAATAGCTGACCCCGGTGGTTTTTACGTCCAACTCCAAATTGCCCAACTCACAGCTCATCATCGTTTCGTTTGCCCAGTTTTGCGAAGTCCCCCATGACTAAGGTGAAGTGAAGTGAAGTTTAGAGTCATGCATTGGTCTAGAAATATCCTCATACATGGTATCAAACTCTTTTTCGGCGTGTAACGATTTTCAGCGAATATCTTGCGATTATTTTGAGTATAAGGTACGCCAACCTTTTTTTTTTTGGGTAGGAAATTATCAAATAACTTCTCCCGCTCTAAGCGGAGCGGGAGGGTGTGTCAGACTCTTACTGACTAAAACCCACCCGTGTCCCTTCCGTCGCTTGTATTGCCAGGGGCCTTGGTAACCCTTTTTTACCTTCCCGTGACCCCGGCAGGCAACGGCTCTAGTGGACCCCTACACTTGTGCTGACGACATCTCTTTGAGGCGCGCGTGGAACACAACGTGCCGTCGACCCGGGCCTGGTCCTTACCGGACGGTGATATAGATCACCGGTCACCGGCAATGAATAGTCATTGCTCACCGTCCGCAAGCCCGTGCAAGGTACGCCAACCTGGGACTGGTTGCTCTCCCAGAAATAGAGCAAATTCTGATGAGATCGAGTCCACCACGTCTCTATTTACTTCAGATAACACTACTATACCCCATTTTCAATTCTGGCAATCGATAGCATTTTGACAGTTCAGCCACGTTCGTGGACTTATTTACGTTGTTGAGTAGACGAACTATTCAAACCTATGAAGCAATAGATTACGAATTTTCTTCAAAACCCTCGGATTGTAATTGAAAGTGTGTTACGCAACTAGGGTGAGGCCGCGGTAGACGCATATATGACACATCGATGTAGACAAAAAAACTGTCACACAGTCATGAGTGACAGAGAAGGTGCTCTACGAAGCTGATCTTTATCTCTTTCACAGAGAAGAGGTCTGTTTCCCAGCAGCAGGGTTGTATATAGGCTGACTAAGCCATGTTGCACTTATGGGTATCAAAACAATAACACCTTTCAAGTATTTACTTTTATTTCAACCATACTAAGCAGGTTCTGTGACAGTGTCAAACTCCTTGCAGATGAACATTCCATCCTTGGAGAAGGCTTCTGATCGCCACATCAGACGTCCGTACGGCATGCTTGGAACCCAGATATGCTACAGATGATTTACGTCCAATTTATGCAAGGTGTAAGAACCCTGGAAAAAGTCAAGATAATTTAGGCACCTGTCCCACTGCCGGCGATTAGCTAGAAGCGAGTAAACCTAGCAACTAAAAAGGAGTTATTTGTTAATACACTGGCCTGCAAAACTAACTACTACACTTTTAATTGTTTTTTTCTAAACTGTAGAAGTTAGAGATTTAAAATAAAAAACGTTTTATAGCAATTTTTATCAGCTTTCTTTGAAACTATAGTAAATTATACATTAATAACATTTTTAAATCTAAAACAAGATAAAACAATAAAAATGGCAATTTTTAGCTTAGTGTCATAAAACTCAATTAACATTTACAAGTATGTTTTACATGTTATTTTTTTTTTAATAACTGGTATTGCCTCCTCGGGCTCTGCTTACAGCTTCGAGTCGATTTGGCATACTAAACACGAGGTTTCGGAGCCGATGTTGGGGAATATTCTCCCATTCTTCTATCAGGGCCTGTTTTAGTGCCCTGAGGGTGGTTGGTGGTGGTCTGCGGCTTCTGACTAGCCTCCCTAGCTCATCCTAGGCGTGCTCAAACGGGTTGAGATCAGGAGTTCTTGATGGCCAAGCCATCACGCTGACACCAACCTCCTGAATATACTCTTGCACGACCCGAGCATTGTGTGGCCGGGCATTATCATGCATCAGTATCGATCCATCACTCATATTGACTAAATGCGGTCCTGCATACTCATTGAGAATCTCCTGGGCATATCTTTCCCCAGTCAGAGTGCCATTTTCTATGGCCACTAACTCTGGGCGACCTTCTGTAGACATGCCAGCCCATACATCTACACTGCCTCCACCGTACTGGACTCTTTCTGATCAGCAGGCTTGAATGTATCGCTCACCAGGTTGCCTGTAGACACTTCGCCTTCCATCAGAAGTGTAAAGTGAGAATCGAGACTCATCTGTAAACGAAATTCTTGACCATTCTTCTTGATACCACTGTATGTGTTCACGGGCGTATCGCGGTCTCGCTACTCGATGCTCTCTCTCAAGTTTGGGGCCACTCGCTGGTCTTCGGGGTTTTAGGTTTGCTTCAGCCAGTCTTCTTCTCACTGTACTGTCACTAATGTAGTCCCTTCGGGTTTGAAGTAGCTGTTGCTAGACTTCAACTGCATTTAGGTGGCGATTTCTCAACACAGTGGAAACATAATAACGGTCTTCTCGGGCACTAGTACACCTGGGTCTGCCATTACCAGATCTCCTCAAATGGTTTCCAGTCTCTTCGTACCTTCGCTTCACCTTCTGGACCGTTCGTAACGTCACTCCCACCATTCTTGCAGTACGACGCATACTGATGTCTAGTTCCAGAAAAGTCATGATAAATGATAAAAGATTTTATTTCTGTAAGTAGGCTTTTACAAACACTTTTACACGTCAAACATATTTTTTAAAACTAGATGAGGTCGACGTTTCTTATCTGACTACTCTGAGAAGAAAGGCCGAAACAAACTCAGAGGTCACAGTCTCTTTTAAAGTCCAGACATAATCTTGGTCAAATAATGTGAAGACCATGTCGATTGGTGTCTGAAGTGGTCTTTTGATGAAAGAACCACACAGATTGAGTGGACCTGTCCAGTCAGTGCACGCATTTGTCAGTAGTTGTGCAGCTCAACTCAGAACTAAAGGAGCTCAACGATTCAACGAACAATACCAAAGAAAGGACATTTGGCTAGACCGCAAAAAATACAATCAAACTGCCAGACTATGTTAAAAACTAACTGAGAATAAAACAAAATTAAACAATGTCTTCACACATAGTCTTCACACTTACAATAATTAAAATAATATAATACTACACAGAGTAAATATTTATGTCATTGCATAAATAAAATTCATCAATGTCAATGTGTATATCCGGACATAATCTTGGTCAGATCATTTGAGGACCATGTAACAAAAAACAACATTCACTGTAAATTTATTGGAGCAGCTAAATCCCAAGCCTTTTTGTTCTCAACATAATCTTTAACAGTATAAAAGGCTTTCAGGCACAGTTTATGTTTTATAAAACATTTGAATTTATAAAGGCTTAGTTCATGAATGTGGCTAGGAAGTTTATTATAAAAACGTATACATTGGCATTTAAACGAGCTGCCTATTTTTTTGAGCCTGGTTTTAGGAACAACAAATTTGTGTTTGTTCCTAGTATTTACAATATGGATATCACTGTATTTTTAAAACAAATTAATGTTTTTATGTGCGTACAAAATATTTTCATAAATATACTCAGAAGATACAGTCATTATATTAATTTCTTTAAATTTGTCTCTGAGGGAGTATCTGTGACTTAATTTATAAATTGAACGGACTGCCCTTTTTTTAAAACAAAAATTATCTGAATATTGGCGGCATTTCCCCATAACAGAATACCGTACGACATTACGCTATGACAATAACTAAAGTATCCTAACGGGCTGTGTCTAAATCCGTTAAATCACTAATTTTTCTAACGGCGTATGCTGCAGAGCTAAGCTTTTTTGACAATTTATCTATATGGGGGCCCCATTGAAGCTTGGCTGCCAAAGTTATGCCTAAGAACACAGTGGTATCTTCGGGGTTCAACTCTTCACCCTTTATGAGAACACTAGTTTTTACTTGTCTAACATGAGGTATTGTAAACTTAATGCATTTGGTTTTTTCTCGTTAAGAAGTAGGTTTTTAACATTAAACCAGTTAACTACTTTTTCGAGGGCACTATTTACATTGTCAATAACCAACTGCTGACGTTTGAGTTCAAATAAAAGTGAAGTGTCGTCTGCAAACAGCACTATATCATGATTATCCTTTATGAGGCAAGGCAAGTCATTTATATAAATAAGTAACAAAAATGGGCCAAGAATTGAGCCCTGCGGGACCCATATTCTTACTACAGATCCAGGTGATCTTTTTCCGTTAACATCAACTGTCTGAATCCTGTCACTCAAATATGAATTAAGAAGATCCAGAGAGGCGTTTCGTAATCCGTAGTGCAGTTTTCTGATTGAAAATTCATGAAGAACGCAATCAAATGCCTTGGACAAATCGCAAAAAAATGCCCAAAGCATCGCATTTATCCTCCCATGCATTATAAACATGTCCTAAAAGTTCAACACCGGTAGTCGAACGACCCCTTGTAAAACCGAACTGCTTTTTAATCATTGATTTATGTTTATTGAAAAATATTTGGATTTGATCTAAAATAAGTTTCTCGAAAATTTTACTAAAGGTAGGTAGTACTGATAGGGTCTATAATTAGTATGGTCTGATGTACTACCCGATTTAAACAACGGTATTATTTTACTGTTTTTCATAAGATCAGTCAATGCAATTATTAAAAATAACAGCTAAAGTAGGTGCTACAATGTTTATAATCGACTTAGCAACGTCCACAGAATTACCCCGTAGATCTGCGATCTTTTTAACATTTAACGTGTGAAAGGTTTTAATTACATCTTTACAGGTGATATATTAGAAACTAAATTCTGAATCACAAACTGGAACGTTTTCTATAAGTAAAGACTCTGCGGCAGTGGGTGATGAGCTTAGAGATTTTGTAGTTGATACGGGAATCTCTGTAAAGAAATTTTCAAATGCCATGGCGACTTCAGAATCTGATTTAATTAAATTGTCATCAATTGCAAGGCTGTAGTCACTACTTCGGTTGCATGACCTTCCCGTTTCGGTGACCATGATCCTAGCACATTCTTCAGGTGAAAGAAGCATGATAAATAAGTTAATGTGCTGTTGTCTAACTTAGCTTTTGTAACAAGACTCATCGAACATGAAAAATTTGGAAAACAAAAATCGAAACAAAAAATTAATGGTAAAATTGTAATTCGAAAAGGATTATTTTTGATTTTAAAGATTTTTCATCCATTTCTTAAAAGAAGGTTACCGACTATGAAGTTTTTTATGTAAAATTAAACTATTTTTCGAATCCTTTTTGTTTCTAAAGTATTTTTGTGTACTTAAAAAGTTATTGCAATTTTAAAAGTGTGATACTTAGTTTTGCAGGCCAGTGTATATCTCATTTACTGACACGGGACCTACACTCTCTTGTACGTTTCCAGGGCCAGAAAATAGTCGATAGCTAGTGGGTCAGGTACCTAAGAGTACTTTACTTTCATAGTTTCGAACTTAAGTGGAGCCTTCAGTCAGTTGAGCGCCGTCAAAGTTTGGTTCACTGAGACATGCGAATAAGATGTTTAGTATACAGATTCTTGCAGTTTCTCATACCGAACTGAATGAGGACTTAAGATGACTAACAGCAGGAACTAGTTTACTGTTTAGAATAAAGTCGCTGGTAGCAACTAGGTGATAATAGAAAGCCTTTAATTAGGACACCACGTAACGTGAGGATCAATGAAATACTATTGAAGGTCCACGGCATGACTAGCGGTCGAATTTACCATAGGCTGACGATCATGATGAAAATCTTTCTTAAGCATACTTTTCTAAACCTTCTAACATAGGACATAGGGTTTCCAAACAAAGCGCTCGTAGAGATTGCGTTCAACGAGAGTTCTTCTGTTGACGTGATTGAAACCCGGGTGCTTAGGCATGAACTCGGCAAATAAACCATCTCTTGCTTTTTTTAAATGTCTTTCTAGAGTTCTTCTACTCATTTGAAAGAGCGTGGCCAGTCTTTCGGTGCTTTCACCACTCAGCAAGTTTATCAAATAAATGGCAAGAGCAGATTTGGAATGCGAACTATATATACCTAAAGTAGGTACATGTAACAAAAAATGGTCTGAAGTTGTATACAAGGTGTTGTTTTGGACCTGCAAAACATTTTAAGAGGTAATTATGTTAGTGATTCTCGACCCGAATCAACAATAAAATGGGCAGGTATTTTTTTTTCATTTTATTCTTATTTACGGAAATCGGTAAGTGTGAACTCCCCTTTTTAAAACGCGGCCAGTCTGTACGTGTCCTTAAACTGCGCTTTCACACACACACAAACAAACGCAACCGACATTTCTTTCATAGATCCAAAGCACCAACCACCGCACGCTCCCGCTACCACTAGCTACACCCCCGCGGCCATCGCAAGCACATAAATCGGGTCAATTTATTAGTGTGATTGATGGCGCCGGCGCGTGCATACGCTTGCAAATTCCGCCCCTCAAGTGCGCCTTCGCTTAACGGTCGCGATAGGTACCTACTACCTAGTTGTAAAGATGACGGTCCAATACTCCAATGTAGTTGGCGGAGATGGTACGCTTGTATGCCATCAGCGGAGACAATGTATCTCGAGCCATCGAAATGTTCGCGGAGTTATTCCCCAATCGGCATCGTCCCTCACACAGGGTAATGCTGGCTGCTACGCAGAGACTCGATCATCGGCAGTTCGACGTTCTCCAGCATGCTGAAGGTCGCGGCAACGACGGCCTGCCTGTCGCCTTGCAGGAAGATATTCTGGAATTCTTCCGGCGAAAGCCACGGGCAAGCGGGAGACTAGTCGACGGTTTGGAGTGCACCACTTTACAGTGTGGCGGCTACTGCACAAAGAAATGCAGCATGCTTTTCATTACGCAAGGTACAGGATCTCCACCAACTTATAATGCGCGAGTTACATTTTGTCAGTGGTTGCCGGAACACCAAGACGCCAACATCCTGTGGACGGACGAGTGTTTATTTACTCGACAAAATTGGCGTCTACAATGTTCATAACGAACAAAAAGTGATCAGTGCTTTCGAGACAATAAAAACGAATGTGTTTGTGTTACGTAAGGTGAAAGAAAATCAGCAACGTCGTGCTAGACTGTGCTTGGAGTGTGACGGTGGAAACTTTGAACAATACCTCCAGGTAACATAAGTAGGCAATTTATTTATTTGCACATAGACAATAATTTGTAAATACGATGTTAGCTAAATCAACTTGATAAGTGTAAATAAGTTGATTTAAAATTTTTAACTACGCCAAAAATATCAGACAAAATAAATCACTTAAAATCCATAACTAGCACAAATTATCTTATTATTATTTAGTCGGTTTGGTATTTTAGTCGGTCCTCACCCCGTTAAAAAGCAGAAAGGAAAATCTTAAATCAACCAATTTAATCTACAAATAAAAACGAAAACCGTCCTTGGGGCTGAATTTACCTACAGAGCGCGCCGACTGCGCCCAGTACCTACATAGCCTTATTATTATTAGATGCCTACCTAAAGCCCGCGCACGCGCTCGCGATCATAATTTCACAGTAGTGCAACAGGAACTGCTTACGTGCTATGTAAGGTTTATTTATCTCCGCCTATTATTTTATTCATCAGCTGATAGGTAACTAACGATGCCAACGTGAACTTTTTTTTGGCGCAGTAGTATCTACTTCCTACTATTATTATTTATCGTAATAGCCCAGTGGTTAAGGCATTCTCCTCTCATGCATGAGGTTGCGGGTTCGCAACTAAGGAAGTACCACTGTGTTATTTTTTTAATTCATAATGATGTAAGTACTTTCTAAATGTACATATCTAGGACATCATTGAAATTCCGTGTTTCGGTAAGCTCTTAGTTAAAGCCTTTGGGTCCGATAGATTTGTAGCTCTCGGACAGTCGTTAGGTACCTCACGGGTCGGTACGGGTCAACGGCCTTACAGCCCTGCCGTAGGGTCATTGGTACGGGTAGTCAAAACCCAGAAAGTCTGACAATTAGTCTAACAAATGGGTATCGTGTTATCATGTAACTGCTGCATATAGTTAGACTGAAAGCCGACCCTAACATAGTTGGGAACAGGCTCTGCAGATGATGAACATTTTCGCATTATAATGATGCTTAAAAATGAGTTATTTTTTAGCGAAATTTAAAAAACAATGTAGGTACATTGTGATTTTCAAATTTAAACTACATCTAAGGTTAAATTATTAGCTACAACAATTTGTACAGATCGTGGCACGTTGGTTGAACCTTGCGCAGTAACAGATTTTCGAGTCTCAATCGAAGTGCGGTATGCGTGCAACGCGGGGGCTGCAGGTAAGCATAGCAACGACCGCCATTTTAGTTCAACTTATACGTGCCGTGTTCGTTTCGCAGAAATGTGTCGCAATCGCATTCACGCACACAGTGACATGACGTGCGATAAATCGCAATGGGTGATTCTGTTTTTTTTGAAGAGGGTTATTAAGAGAGTTATACTGAAAAACAATAAAATTTAAAAATCTAAAATAAAAAGTATCGACTTGGTATCGTATTGTTATATGATTATTTACGAGTTTCATAACAACCTCGTGAAATGTTTTGCAGGTTCAAAACTGCATCTTGTATAGGTAAAATGAAAAAAAATGTAATAGATACTATGACCGCGCGTAAATAGGTAGCAAACTAGCAATGTTTCGCAAGTCGTTAGCACATTTATATTATTACTGACGTTTACAGAACAACTCAGAAGATAAGATAAATAAGATTTTAATTGTCTGAGTGCATATTTTCATGTTTGCATGCCCACTCACACGAACTCAAAGCTCACGTTTCGCTATGATAACTTTAGTAATATGTTATTTACTGCAGGACTTTTATGTTTGTCCAAGACTAATCTTATTAGCATAAAAAAACTTACTTGGTGTGGGGCAATAGCTTCCATAAATTATATTGAGCATTTGCGGCATTTTCCTCAAAAAATGCATGGAATGTTCTTCTGTTAACCTCTGACCGATTGCACAAAACACACACAAGTCGATTTTCCGCCATATTCAACAAAATCCAAAAAAAAACTTTGAGTAAAAAAGTATGCAAGCGGAGGTTTAGAGGTTTATAGAAGCGCAAGATAATCGATGAACAATCGCACAGGAACAAACACACAACACTGCGCGGATGGAGCGCGCGCGCTGCCGCCGCCGCCGCCGGTTGCTTTGTTCTTGATCAATACTGATTGGTCTTGCACGTGAGCTGGTAATTGAGTCGAACCGGTGGGTTTTGTTGTGTTGATGGTAACAAGTAAAAATAACACGTGTCAGGAGACGTTTTGAAGTTAAGATAAGGATTTACAAGCACTAATTAAATAATTATTATGCAATATTGCTCTATACAATTACATTGTACTGATATTTAATTATACTTTATCTAAATGAAATACAACGAAACGCCCATAGTTAAAGTACTGTTATTCGTAACTAACGGTACTTTCATTTGACAATCATTTCATCACTGACCGCCGACAGCCCAAAACTGTCCATTCTCCTTTGAATTTTCATAATGCTTAACAAATCCTGGGTTTCCCATACCGAATTTCATACCCCTATATCACCCCTGTAGGATATTTTTTAAGACAAAAAGTGGCCTATGCCCTTAGGAAGGACATGGGCTATTTTTATTATCTTCTTAATTTTTTTTTCGAAATGCATTCAGTGTAACTTTCAAATTTCTAATAATCACCAATTCAAAAGCGTAATGAAAAATTAAAAAAAAAAAATAAGCTTACCGAAGTTGGAGTCGGTTCAGTTCCGTAAGAGCATATTGCTAATAAATATGATAATAAAAAGAATATTAACAAGAATATTATAGCGTAGTCAGTTAAAATCACATTAAGTTTTGTTGAATAGCTCAACTAATATTTAGGTAGGAAAGTACTGAAGCAAATGAGGCAAATAATGAGGCATAAAACGATTATAATCTATTTCAAGTTACTTATATTTTCTACATGATTACATCTAAACAGGTTCATGGAAGGAAGTACATAATTATCGTGAGGATAGAGAGTAGAGTGGAAATGACCAAAGAAAGAGCGTGTGAAAGATGATAGAGCTCGAAACGGTGAGAACAGAGATGACGGTTGATAGAGATGAATGGAAGGAGATGGCATGCTGACTCAAAATAAATTGGAATAAGCGCAGAGGGACGATGCTGATGTTAGGTCATCTAAGCAGGTTCAGCCTTAGTGTCAAATTCCTTGCAGTCGAACGATCCAGTTTGTGAATATGTTTCTGATCGCCACAGGATGTGCCCATACTTCACTTTGGAGATGCAAAAATGCAGTTATTGATTCACGTCTAAGTTTTCGAAAGAGTAGGATCCCTGAAAGACAAGCGTAGTCAGTATAAACCATCACTGGTGCGTACTGGGGAGAGGGAAATTGACATCGTAAAAATGGGACTGGGAGATAGATTCGTGCTTTTGATTTGTTTGTTCTTGCAAACAGAAATATTTTTAATACATTAAGTTACTTGTTACATCTCTTTACTTTTTGTTGGTTCACTTTAACTATCTTTTTCTAATTTTAAAATCTCTACCATTGTCCTTGGTTCAAGTATTGTCTTCAGTATTTTCCTTTTTCTCACACACACCCACAAAAATGTGCGCACAAAACATTGGGAACTCATCTCCGTAACTTGTTTATCTCCGTAACTAATACATACAGTTCGTGGCAAATGAGCCGTCAATAATGAGGGTATTTGAAACCGTTTATCTGTTACGTAATGTTGTTGGCTATGAATGTAGATAGATATGTATTTACCTACTTTAATTTTTAATCTGGTGCATCTATCGGTTATTAATCATCATCATCATTTCAGCCGGAAGACGTCCACTGCTGGACATAGGCCTTCCTTAAGTACCGCCCCTTCGACGGGTTCTGTGCTTCCCGCATCCGGCGGACTCCTGCGGCCTTCACAAGGTCATTGGTCCACCTTGTAGGAGGCCTTCCAACGCAACGTCTTCCCGTATGTGGTCGCCACTCCAGAACTTTTCGGCCACTTAATTTTGGCAATTCTTCGGGCTATGTCGGTTATCATGGTTCTCCTGCGGATCCCTTCATTTTTTATTCGAACACATAGGAACACTCTAAGCATAGCCCTCTCTATGGCCTTTTGGGTAAGGTTTATTTATTTATTTATTTAAGCACACAGATGTACAGTGGCGGACTTAATGCCGTAGGCATTTTCTACCAGTCAACATTTGGGTGATGCAGAGACAAACAGTGGTAGGTGCAATAGCGAAAACTGTGAAATAAATTTATTTAAATATAAGGATATACTTACATATACCTATTAAAAACTTTAAATATAATATATATACCTAATTCTACATATATATAATACCTAATCAATACACACAAATACACGAATATACTAAAAGAGATAAGACAAACAATGGGAAAACATTACCGTTGTTTAGCTTAGAGTGACCACGTTTCAGAGCCATAGGTCATCACTGGCAACACACACTGGTCAAAGACTTTCGTCTTGATACACTTTTTTTTTTTTTTTTTGAGGGTGGGAAATCATCAAATAACTTCTCCCGCTCTGGGCGGAGCGGGAGGGTGTGTCAGACTCTTACTGACTAAAACCCACCCGTATTCCTTCCTGTTGCCTGTGTTGCGGGGGCCTCGGTGACCCATAAGTACCTTCCCGCGACCCCGGCAGGCATCGGCCCTAGTGGACCCCTACTTTGTGCTGACGACATCTCTTTGAGGCGCGCGTGGAATACGACGCGCCGTCGACCCGGGCCTGGTCCTTACCGGACGGTGAGCTACCCATTGCTCACCGTCCGCAAGCCCGCGCCTACGGTGACCGGAAATCCGCCCGGGATTCCCGACGCCCTGGGCGTCTCCTGCGGCGGCTAGGGGCGAGAGGGCGCGAAACTTGCCTTTCCCTCAACCGTCCCGCCTCCTCCTTCGCGAGCATTACTGCTTCGCAGAAGTAGGTGACGGCTGCCCATGCCCTCGCGCTCCGTACCATGGCCTGAACCAGGGCCGGACGCGAGAGGTCTCTGCCGCCAATCGCCTCCACGAGGACACGGCGGTGCTCTGCCCAAGCCGGGCAGACCTCCACCGTATGCTCCACCGTGTCCTCCGGGCGATCCACACAGTGGTGACACCCGGACGTTTCCTCCCGCCTTATCCGACTCAGGAACCTCCCGAAGCTGCCGTGTCCGGTGAGGACCTGCGTCAGGCGGAAGGTGAGGACGCCGTGGCGCCTCTCCAGCTACTCCTCAAAAAGGGGACTTATCGCCGAAATCGTGGCGTGCCCAGCACTGGGTTGCGACAACCGTAGTCTTGATACACTGCGGTATGGATTCATCGATTGACCTCTTTCTCAAAATTGGGCCTACCTTACTGGACAGTTTGTCCTACGTAAACATACTCGGCCACAAATTCGAGTGCAGCGTCTCCGATCTTTATGACAGTGGGTGTTACAATGAAATTTGACATGACCTTTGTCTTTTTCATGTTCATATTCAGCGTGTCGAGCAGCTTAGCGAAGCAGATCACCCTAGAAGAGTTGTGGACAGAGGAGTTGCGTTTTGAGAGAACTGGAGTGTTTAACATACACAATCACCACAGTTGGTCCATTGAGAACCTGCACGCCGCTAGAGCATCAAATTTCCAGAACCGATACAGCGTAAATCTGTGGAGTTCTAAACGGAGAACTGATTGGGCCATTTGAGCACCTTCAAGGTCGAATGGAGCAATTTTCTTAAATTTCTTGCACAACGATCTGAAAGGACTACTGGATAACGTAAACGAAGACATAAGAAATAATACGCATATGTATCGAAACAGCAGGATGCCATTTTCAAAATTAAATGTAATAATTTGATTCTGCTCAAATGTGTATTTTTAGTGATCCTAAGTAACTTGTGTAAATTAATAGTGATCCTTTTCTCTCTAAAATTTAATCCTCGGTCTTGAAAATTATTAATTGTATTATCTTTACTATTTTGAGGCATTTTCTAATCTCATTAGCATCAAGAGTAACAAAAATGAGCAAAATCACATGATTTCGCTCATTTTAATAAATTAATTAATGTTTTTTAAAGGGATTTCCGCCTCACCTCTTTTAAAGGTCGATTCCAGCGAAGTGGTCGATTAAGAACCAACTTTGTAATAATTTAAGAACCAAAGTATTTTTTATTTGAAGTAGAAACGGCTCATTACGTAAATTCCTCCTTTTCAATAAAAATGTTTGTATCTTGAATTCATGATAAAAAGATGATTATTTTATGTCTTCAACAATATTCCATTACAATGAAAATTGCAAAAGGAATTTGAAAAAACCTATTAAACATAAAGATAGAATTTTTTGAAGCGGTTCTCATTAAATTTTGAAGATATTAAAAAAAAATGTATAACTCGAAAACTATCAAGAATCACGGAACATACAAAACAAAATTAGATTCCTCATGGCAGGATATCCTAAATGCATATGGCATTAAGTCCGCCTCTGTACATTTGTGTGCGTAAAGTATTAAATAACTAAATATCCCTGGGCATGAGGAATCTAATTTTTTTTCATTACGTCATTGTTTGGGCCAACCTGTATATGGTCCACGGTTAGAACCGGCTTTAGAAAGCCTTTACGGAATCAGTCTTGTTCGAGAGGCTGGAAGTTGTCAAACCTGCACTCAAGACAATTCGTGATGACTCTTAAAAATAGCTTGAAGACCAGGTTTAGAAGTAAGATGGGCCTATAATTCTTAAGGTGGGACATAGTCGCCCTTCTTAAAGAAAAGTATCACCACACGTATGTTCCATCTTTGTGGCATTTTGCCCTCGAGTATGACGGAATCAAATAGCTTCTGGAAGGGTTTTCCTTGCCTTCAGGAGTTCAGCCATAATTTCATCATCACCTGGCGCCTTGTTGTTTTTTTTGAGCTGTTTCAGAGCCAGCCTAATCGCGCACAAGCTGACGTCCGGGAGGTCTTGGGTGTAGTGTCGGGTCAATCTAGCTCTTGGGTCGTTTTCCAAATTCGTAACGGGGTTACTGGTTGACTTGTCCATAGAAACTCTAGATTTCTCTCAGTAGCTCAAGTTTAGTTCATCGTCGATTTTCAATTACGTTAGCTGGCTCTGTCTAATAGACAGATCCCTTGTAAAAACCTTGGAGCCTTTATTCCGCTCTACCACGTCCTTAATGCTGTCTGCACTAAACCGGCGAAGGTCGCTTTTCAAAAACTGAAAGATCCGGCTGTTGAGCTGCCAGTACGAGCGCATCGTTTGAAGACTGCAGGATCATCTCGCGCCTCTCCTCCATGACCTGTAAAGTGGGATCACCAAACATCTTGTTTCTATTTGTACGACGGGTCTTGATGATCTTACAAACGACCGTAGGGACAATTTTCACGAACCCATCTTATAATCGTCCACGGTGCTCCCTAGGCACTCGAAATGATTCTGAAGTTCGAGCGGAAAGCACTCTGGACTTGAATCGGTGTTCAGCGGAGCGTCGACTTCATCAGTCGTGATCTTCCCAGCTTTATATTTAAGTTCAATGTTCCTCTTATCATGCGGTGATTACTTCTGGTTTTCACCGCGTTATTCACAGAGATATCATTGAATAATTAGCTTCTTCGTCGACATAATGAAGTCAATCTCATGTTTTATTGCACCATCAGGGCTCTACCAGGACCACTTTCTGCACTCACGTTTTCTGAAGAAGGAGTTCATCCTTTGAGAGGCCTTCGTTCTCCATAAGGTCCGGTCCAGTAGGTGACCCCGGTGGTTCCGACTTCCAACTCCAAACTGCCTCACTCGCAGCTCATCATCGTTTCCATTTCCCAGTATTGCGATGAAGTCCCCCATGACAACGGTATAGTGAGTTTTAGAGCCATGCATGGCTCTGGAAATATCCCCATCCATAGTATCCACCTCTTCTTAGGGGTGTGATAAGGTGGGCGCGTAAACCTGTTCGACCTTGAACTAATATCTTGCGGATATTCTGAGTATAAGGTACTCCAACCTGGAACTGCTGGTCGCCCTCCCGGAAATAGACCAAGTTCCTGGATTTGAGGATTATCGAGTCCTACCCCTCTCTTCCAACTTCAGATAACCCTACTATACCCCATGGTAACCAGCTCAATTCTTCCTCGAGTTCAATGATCTTTTCGCCGGTGCGGCTACATACAACACGCGTACACTACGCGTGTTGTATGTTGCCAGGTCCAGTTTTCGGTAATTGTGGTAGCTCACCGTGGCCTTGACCGCCATCGTAGCTATGGGTTCTTACATAAAAATATTTTGTTGTCAAACCAAACATTTTCCTCCTACCATACGTACGAGTACCTAAATTGTTTGCACACTCGTGGGCGTACGTGTCGATTTTTTTCATTGAATGCACCATTGAATCACTGATGAACAGTACCAGCGGGGTTTGGTTTTTGGTTCCAGTGCCGGATTAGACGGGAGGAAACGCCCGGGTATCACCACTGTGTGGATCACCCGGAGGACACGGTGGAGCATACGGTGGAGGTCTGCCCGGCTTGGGCAAAGCACCGCCGTGTTCTCGTGGAGGCGATAGGCAGCGGAGATCTCTCGCATCCAGCCCAGCGGGACGGTTGAGGGAAAGGCAAATTTTGCGCCCTCATGTCTCTAGCCGCCGCAGGAGACGCCCTGGGCGTCGGGAAGCCCGGGCGGATTTCCGGCCACTGTAGGCGCGGCCTTGCGGACGGTGAGCAATGGGTAGCTGGCTGACCGATAAATACCAGGCCTGGGTCGACGGCGCGTTGTGTTCCACGCGCGCCTCTTAGAGATTTCGTCAGCACAAGTGTAGGGATCCACTAAGGCCGATGCCTGCCGGGGTCGCGGAAAAGTCCGAAAGGGATACGGAGGCCCCTGGCAACACAGGCAACGGAAGGAACACGGGTGGGTTCTAGTCAGTAAGAGTCTGATCCAACCTCAATTTATTTGATAATTCACCCCCCTCAAAAAAAAAAAGCGCGGTACTTGCGTAACACATATCGCACGCTGAGAACGAAAGTGACCTATCTCAAAATTTTAGTAAAATGAGTTAAATATACAAAATGACTCAAAAAAATACACTCTATCAGACTTATATTAAAAAACAGCCCGATTATGGTCTGAGAGGGATAGAGGTATTTTCGGTCCCTTTGTCTTTGAGCATTTCACTCTCCCTGCGCCGGAATGAAAGGGACGCAATCAGTTCTTGTTCAATCAGTTCAATTTCGACTTGAGTCACTTTCATTCTCAGCGTGCGATATATAAAAGCAATCGATAGCAATGCTATTCACTTTGACAGTTAACAGTTAACTCAACGAATGAGGCTAACCACGTTTGTTGAGTTAATTACGTTGTTGAGCAGATGAATTATTCAAACCTATGAAGCAATGGATTACGAATTATCTTCAAAACCCTCGGATTGTGATTGAAAGAGTGTTACACACCTCGGGTGCTGGACGTACATATGACACATCGATGTAGAGAATGAAACAGTCGCACAGTCATGAGTTACAGAGAAGGTGCTCTACGAAGCTGAACTTTTCTCTTTCACAGAGGGCCTCCACTCTGTGAAAGAGAAAAAGTTCAGCTTGTGTCCCAGCAGTAAGAAATTTATAGGCTGATTAAGCTTACACTATGTTGCATTTATGGGTATCAAAACAATAAATTATTTCAAGTATTTCCTTATAATTCAACCATTTTAAGCAGGTTCAGTGACAGTGACAAACTCCTTGCATAAGTACATTCCTTCCTTGGACAAGACTTCTGTTCGCCACATCAGACGACCGTACGGCATGCTTGGAACCCAGATATGCTGCAGCTGATTTATGTCCAAATTCGGGAAGATGTGAATACCCTGGAAAAAGTCAAGAGAATTAAGGCCCCACCCAGCGTGTAGCGAAAAGCGTAAAAGTAGAGCTCACAACTAAAAAGGAGTTGCTTGTTTTCGCCGGTGGTGCGAACAGTCAGAAATCAACTATTAGTGCCGCGATGGGTCAGGTGCCTAAGAGTACTTTACTTTCCTATGTTCGAACTCAAGTGGAGCCTTCAGTTAGTCGAGGACCGTCAAAGTTTGTTTCACATAAACATGAGAAAAAGAAGTTGAGTATACCGATTCTTGCAGTTTCTTATACTTCTGTATCACCATGATGTGATACAGAACCATGGTGTGTGTGTGTGTGTGATTGAAACAGCAGGCACCAGTTTACTGTCTCGAATAAAGTCGCTGGTAGCAGCTAGATGACAATAGAAAGCCTTTTATTAGGATTCCCCGTAAGAATAGGTGAAGATTGACAAAATTCCTTGCTATTGAAGGTCCACGGCATGACTAGCGGTCGACTTTACTATAGGCAAAGAAAGAAAGTATTCCTTAAGAGGACTACAAGACCTAAGTGTCCTTGAAAAACGCACGCACACATTTACACAATCGACGTGAACGCCGTCTAACGACGACGCCGATATAACTAACGGCATAGCGAGGTTACGCCCGTGTATTCTAATAGATGGCGCAGCAACGACGCGCAAGTTCTTACAGTTTGCGCGAATAGCGCGATAGTATAGATCTAACAAAAAATAAATAGGACAATGAAATTATTTTTATTTGTTTTATGTGATACTTGAAAAATTAAGGATGCGTTCCTAACTAATATTATAAATGCGAAAGTGAGTTTTGTTTCTTATGCTTTCACGCTGAAACAGCTAAACGGACTTAGATCAAATTTGGGACATGGGCAGACCATGATCTGGAGAAGGACATAGGCTACTTTTCATCCTGGATCGCGGGAACAGCTATTTTTAAATTAAACTGTTTCAATTAAACTAAAATATTTTTATTACAAAAAAAAAATACCAAGTTTTACGCTCTTTTTCAGGTTAACGTTATGTGAAATTTAATTTCAAGCTTTTTGTTAGGTTTCTATCTAATGATCCGTGATTTGAGATCTCATATAACTTTTCCAAAACGTGGGAAACGTTAATAATCCTATGTCCAATTTGGATGTTCTTTTCAGGAGTACCTATAGTTTTCCATCTGAAAAAGAAATGAATACAAATATAATTTCTTGATAGATAAGATACATTTTTATTCGTATAAAACATTGAAATATTAAACCTACAAGAATTCTAAGTAATCAATCTTAGTAAAATGTGTTTGCGGAAAAATCTTCTTCAATAATAATTTAAGTTTTCTATAATATTCATTAATTTAAATTCTTACAAGTGACAAATAACATCGCAATTTTCAGTTAAGTTCAACCAGTTATTTCGTCATGCCTATTATCAAATAAGCCGAGGTCTTTTTCTGAAAAAAAAACAAAAACATTTGGTATTTTTAGCTTCTATTTATTGTTATTATATAGCTTATACAGGGTGGCCCAAAAGTCGAGGATCAAACGCAACTAGGGGTTAGATGGGGTCATCAGCTGCAAAAAGTTGTTCTACGGGAGGTCCTTAAGGTCAACCCCTGCAGAGTTATAATTTATTTTGTGTTTTTATGAGAAAATTGACTTTTTTTAACTAATTCTTATTAAAATTCGAAAAAATCTACATTCTGTATCTTTTTTATAATTTTCACTAGATTGGTACTGATGAGTCCTTGCGTTAGACATGCTATTTATGGTTTTTTATTGGGTGTGTTCATGATAATATTAAGTTTAACGATTTTTTTTCTCAAATCATAACTTTTTATTTACTTCGGACCCCACTGTGAAAAAAAATACCGAAAAGTGACCCTGTATTACAAGTTTTGGCGCATTTAATAGGGATTCAGAAAAAGGTATTACACATGGCCATGAGTGGCTCTAATATCTTTCTAGGACGAAAAAACAAAACAACGATTGTGAAATAATTGTTTTATTAAGCAAAACATTTTACAATAAATTCTCAAAATTCCTGCCTCTGACCATAATACATAAACTGCACCGTCTAATAAAATTCCTACGTAACCTACGGAATGCACCTATATTGTTAGTAACTTGTACCCTAGCAAATTCGAGCTTTTGTCGTAGTTCTTGTTCGCTATTGTTTTCTCCTTGGTAAACTATTTCTTTAAAATAGCCCTAAATAAAAAAATCTAATGGATTTAAATCGAGCGACCGGGGTGGCCACGCAATATGTCCGCCTCGACAATTCCACCGGTTGGGGAAGCGCTCGTTCAAATGATCTCTAACTGCTCGAGCGTAGTGAGGTGGGGCGCCATCATGTTGCAGCCATATTTCTGCTATTCTTTATACTGGAACTTCAGCTTCGTTAAGAATATGGTTTAAATTATTTTGCAAAAAATTTAAATACTGAGCACCATTCAGCCTTGCTGGCATTTCATGCAGCACCAACTGCTGGCCAATTATACCAGCCCACATGTTAATACCAAACAGATGCTGGAATCGATCATTTCTTATGATATGGGGGTTTACGCTGGAGTAAAAATGTAGATTCTGGATACTGAATACTCCCATTCTTCTAAAAGTTGACTTATCCTTCCATAAAACCTTGTTGAAGAACTGCGGATCCTCTCTGTGGTATCTTAGCATCTCTCTGCAAAACCGCACTCTAGGTTCAGTCACCGGGCAGCAAAGCTTGCACCCTTTGCTCATGGTAGGCGTGATATTTGTTTCTATTAATGACACGTTGCACCGTCGATCTTGGAATCCCGAGATTATGGGATATTTGGCGTTGACTTATACTAGGATCCAATCGTAATTCTCTCAGCACTTCGTCTTCATTTTCAAATTGCACCACTGGTCTGCCTGCTCTCGGAGCATGCTGACCGGGTAAGACTCCCTCCATGTACGAATTATGTACGCGCATAAAGACCCTGTAGTCCGGAAAACGATCACGGTTAGGGTAGCGTTGACGATATTCCCTGATAGCAGCCCGGGCATTACCGCCGCAATAGCCCGTTGGGTGTATTCTCTCCTCGCAGCAGCCATCTGTCCACTTTTGTAGCCGATCCGTCCGATTCCGAATCTAGTCCGATTCACACAGCACTGGTCACAGGTAGGCAATCTGTCACAAGTCCGAAACACAAAGCGTAGGTCAAAGGAAAGAAACTGATCACAAGTCGTCGTAAAACCGAGAAAAAGAACACGTGCGTACTCACAGGCAGGAAGCGAGTCACTAAAGAACACTAAACATTCTAGAGAAACATGCTCACGCGCATCCCCCGGCCCCCGCCCCGGCTGGCCCTGCCTTTTGTTTCCTAGAAAATATATCGCTACCAGAACTGACGGGCGAACCGGCCTTTTATTGACAAAGGATTAAATGGTTAGTGTAAAAAAGAGGCAGAGAGTCTTTGTCATTAATTCTATTAGTTCTAGTTTATTTTTAAATAAGCCTAACCGAGTTTTATGGTTGGGTTAACTTTGGCCTTGTTACGAATAATCGTCCTTGAAAGATATTAGAGCCACGCATAGCCATGTGTAATACCTTTTCAGAATCCCTATTAAATGCGCCAAAACTTGTAATACAAGATCACTTTTCGGTAGAGTATTTTTTTCTCACAGTGGGGTCCGAAGTAAATAAAAAGTTATGATTTGAGAAAAAAAAAATCGTCAAACTTAATATTATCTTCAACACACCAAATAAACAACCATAAATAGCATGTCTTACGCAAGGAATCATCAGTACCAATCTAGTGGAAATTATAAAAAAGATACAGGATATAGATTTTTTCGAATTTTAATAAGAATTATTTAAAAAAAGTCAATTTTCTCATAAAAACACAAAATAAATTATAACTCTGCAGGGGTTGACCTTAAGGACCTCCCGTAGAACAACTTTTTGCAGCTGATGACCCCATCTAACCCCTAGTTGCGTTTTATTCACGACTTTTGGGCCACTCTGTATAAGGTGGAGGTACTTACGTATTGGAATAACTTCCGTGTTTGATATATTCGACCGTTTTTCTCCTGTAAAAATAATTCGATTTTAAAGGTTTTTTTTATTTATATACTTAATTATAGAAATGTATTTAATAAATATATGTACGTCGTAGTAGTTTGATAAAGATAAATTTATTTGTTCAAACATGTGTAACATGATACATGAATATGCACATGTACTCGTAGATCGAAACATTTATTTTACCGGACCAACATGTTTTGCCTGAATTCAATTCATTAATAAAATATTTATATGTTATTAATGAAATAAGTTAATGTCAGTTTCACATAAAATTAGAGTCAGTGCAAAATATAGTAAATAATTCAAATCAAATAAAAAAACAAAATCCCTGAGATTTGAACCCAGGCATTCTAGACTGTAAATCCACACTTCTTTTAAATTCGCTACTGTATCATTTGAAAGAGGCACCGAAAATACAGACCATATGAACTGATTGCACTTACGAGTACTTAGACGTTTCCAAAATTCATAGTTTTATGATTATAAAAATAAATATTTAGTAATAATATAATGCTGTATCTTACCTTTTAATTTCGTTCATAAGTTCGGCATTTGATTTATATGAACGTTTTTTAATTTTTAGTCCTCGCAACGGGTTTCACTTTCTTTCCCATGACATTCCATTTCTTTTTTCTTTTTTTTTCTTTTTCTTTTTTTGTTGATTTTCCTTTTACAAATGATACAACTTTATAACAAACTAGTACTTTATTACGCTATTTTAACTTAAAGTATTTTATTTCTACACGAAATAAAAATATTTACGCAAAGAAAATATGAAACAATGAATTCACAAACAAAACTTTACAAAAACATTAAACAATCGGGGCGGAAATAATGCGGCGAAAAGAGCGACACGTCTATATAGCATCAGGCCTCGGCCGGCACTGTCGGTACACAGGCGTTTACGCACACATGCGTACGTATTATGCTTGGAAATAAGAATATACGATTTACAATAAATCCTTCGATTAAATCAAAAAATTAAAACACTATTATGCTAATATGTTGCTTGAAGAATAATCTGACAAAAAATCAGAATGATTGCATGTATATTAGTATGATTTTTACGCGTTAAAAGATTTTTTTAGAGGTAACTTCGTGATTTTTTTCTATCGTATCAAATTAGTTATATTATGTTTTCAACACACTATCTACCTAGAATATATCCTGAAGAATATCATATATTTTTCTGATTTTGTTTACTGCAGTGGATCATATACTTTTAGGCGTTATAAAACTTGCGTTTAGCTCCTCTAGGCCTCTTAAGCCGACTTTTCCAACAAAAGCTTTCAATGGCCCGATCTAAATAACATCTTCATCATCAGCCCTAGCACTGCTGCATGTTCACTGCTGGACAAAGGCCTCTCTAATTGCACACCATTCAGCTTGATTCTCGGTAAAACACATCCAGCTGCTACCAGCCACCCAGCGAAGATCGTCGCTCCACCTAGCCTGAGGGTGTCCTACCTTATGTTTACCGATTCGTGGTCTCCTCTCAAGAACACGTCTCCTGCAACGGTCCTCGGTTCTACGGCTAATATTGGCCTATTGCCACTTCAACTTGCTTATTCTGTAAGCTATGTCGACGACTTTATTAGGTATTCAATTTATTTATAGTGGTACTTAAAACCTAACCTTACCTTCAAGAACATACACTTCTTTTTATCATACTTGACCCCAGTGGCTGCGAAGGTGAAGTACAGTATCGCTCCGTGGCAGTTCAGGTTGTTAAAACTATGGGATTGGCGCCATTTGTCATTGAGCCAGATAAAGCATGTCATTTTTATCTGAAAAAAATTTAAATATAGCAGCGTTTATTCGGATTTTTTGCAGTAAACCTAGGTAAATACTTTGACTCATAAGTTCATTTATTAGACAGTTTGATGTGCGTTAAGAAAGTCTCCAGGATATGTAGCTAAAAGTGCATCTAGCGTACCTGCTTTGGACCCAAAATATATTTTTGTTTTTGTGTTCCGTAACCAAATGCCAAAAACGGAACCGTTACTAATTCGTCATCTCCGTTTGTCCTTCCATCCGCCCACCCTATTATTACACAGCCAACGCTGAGACTATCTGCAATATATCTGTCGTAGGCAATTTTTATGATTTCGCTTTTTACAAACGGCGTCGTCGATCGACTTGACCGGTTTTTTTTATAATATTTTTACCACATCACCAGTAGTAAAAAAAGTTCGGACCAATACCTGAAAGGTAAATAAATAAAGAAGAATATATACCAGAATAGATATGAAGAATTTGTTCAAACAATTTTCTCTACCTGATCGATAGTTTTTGCTCAGAAATCTGCTATATCAACGATGGCTACCTTAATATCTCTAGCGTCTTTCAAGACCGTAAGATTCCCTCCCAGCATGTTCTTCCCGTTGATATTCAGGACCGATGGGTAGTAGAATATTAGCGGGTTCTTCGCGTATGTCTTGCGAAGATTACTGCAGTCGTTGACACTGATGATAGAAGCTTTAAAAGGACCCTGAAAGATAACAATGTTGAAATTTGTAGCTAGAAATGTATTTTATCTAAACGACTTATTTATAAAATAGCTTTTGCCCTCGGCTTCGCCCGCGTGGGTGTTGGATATGATCCCACGGGAACGTACTACCGAGATATAGTATCCTATGTCCCAACCTAAATCATGGCCTATCGGTATGCGTTTCATCTTAACCCGTTCAGCCGGGAAGGAGTGAAAAGTTAACAGATAGACAGATAACAAATTCTAACTTTTGACACAGTGGACTGATAATATGACTAATGAAATAAAGACTATTTTGTCTTAACACACGGACTACGACGATATTTCTAATCCCTTTACCTTCTTAAAAAGTGGTACTACACAAGACATGTCAATTTAGAAATCAAAATAGGAGATTTTAACTCCTTGGGGATGTTTCCAAAATTAAAATTATGTTGGTGACGCTCTTGTCGTGCTCACTGTACCATGTGTTAAAATTATTTTTATTATTTTAAATTGTAATAACTTTTGACTAAGTAAACCTATTTTAATTAAATAAAGACTAAATGTTAGCTCAATTAACGGACTATGATCATGTTTCCAATGCCTTAAATCTCTTTAAATTATGTACACAAAAATATCAATATTACTTGTTAATTTTAAAACCCTATTTTACCCCCTTTTTTTTTTGGGTGGGTTATGATCAAATATCTTCTCCCGCTCTGGGCGGAGCGGGACGGTGTGTCAGACTCTTACTGAATAAAACCCATCCGTATTCCTTCCATTGCCTGTGTTGCCAGGGGCCTCGGTAACCCCCTAGTACCTTCCCGCGACCCCAGCAGGCATCGGCACTAGAGGATCCCTACACTTGTACTGATGACATCTCTTTAAGGCGCGCGTGGAAATCAACCCGCTGTCGACCCGGGCCTGGTCCTTACCAGACGGAGAGCTACCCATTGCTCACCGTCCACAAGCCCGCGCTTACTGTGGCCGGAAATCCGCCAGGGATTCCCGACACCCAGGGCGTTTCCTGTGGTGCCTAGGGGTGAGAGGGCGTGAAATTTGCATTTTCCTCAACCGTCCCGCCTCCTCCTTCGCGAGCATTACTGCTTCGCAGAAGGAGGTGACGGCTGCCCATGCCCTCTCGCTCCGTAGCATGGCCTGAACCAGGGCCGGACGCGAGAGATCTCTTGTCTTTTATTAACTTGAGAGCCCTGACACCCATAACACAAGTTCAATCTTAACTTGGGTGTCAGAGGTATATAACTGTGTATAAACCTACAATTTTATAAGACTATAAATGGTAAAATAATCAAGTTGTAATGTTAATTGTTAAACTGTAAATAAATATATTTATTATTATTATTACTCTGCTGCCGATCGCCTCCACGAGGACACGGCAGTGGTCTGCCCAAGCCGGGCAGACCTCCACCGTATGCTCCACCGTGTCCTCCAGGTGAACCTTACAGTGGTGACACCCGGGAATTTCCTCCCGCCTTATCCAACACAGGAACCTCCAGAAGCTGCCATGTCCGGTGACGACCTGTGTCAGGCGGAAGGTGAGGACGCCGTGGTGCCTCTCTAGCCACTCCTCAAAGAGGAGACTTATCGCCGCAATTTTGGCGTGCCCAGCACTGGGTTGCAACAACCGTACTCTCCATGTCGCCATGAGATCCCGCCAGAGCTCCGTCCGCTGTGCCGCGATTTCTCGCGGTAGTGGAGTAACGCCCCGGCGGTTCGCCTCTTCACACCACTCCCATACGTGCGGGAGGACTTTTTCCTCCAGATCCCATGGCAGTAATCCGGCAAGGAAGCTCGCTGCCTCACAGGAGACCGTGCGGTATCCCCGGACCAGCTAGATAGCCATGTCCCTTTGGGTCGCGCTCAACCGGCGGACTGGCCGCAGCGCCAGGGAACGCGCCCACACTGGAGCCCCGTAAAAGGCCATGGACCGCACGAACCCCGTGTAGAGCCTCCGGCAGGAGGCGTTTGGAGCCCCTAGATTGGGCAGGAGCCACTTCAAGGCAGCCCCTGCCCGCTCCAGTTTGGGAGCGAAACGTCGGAAATAATCCACGAAGTTCCACCGGCTGTGGAGGACGAGCCCCTGGTACTTCATCGTCGACTCGACGCCGATGTAAGCCCCTGCTACCGTTATTTGGGATCCCGATGGTGGCGCGTTACGAGGGCCACGCGCGTTACGCTGACGCCACTAGGGAGGTCGGCGCGCAGCGATGTGGGACATCGGATACGACTGCATCCGATGTCCCACAGACGCGGATCCCTGTAAGACACCGCACGACATCTCTAGCCGGTCCCACACTCCCTGGTGACCGGGTAGATGATGACCCTGACCATCAAATAGGCCTCGACCACACGACAGAGGTAGTGCAGCATCCATGTGTGCAGTGCCTCTCTGATGCAACTCCAGGGCAGGGTTTTGAAGGCATTTGACGACCCCAACCTGGGCAAGAGCATTCCCCGCCGTTAGGGCTCGCACGCACATGATAGCGTCTACCGTAGAGCGCCGCCTGCGGAAACCAAACTGGCTCTCCGCCAAATCCGGCCCCACCCGCACCAGCTGGCCGACGAGGCGGTTTGAAGTGACTCTTTCAAAGAGCTTGCCCACCTCGTCGAGCAGCACGATGGGCTGATAGGCGGACGGAGAGTCCGCCCTGCCTTCTTTATGAGGACCAGTTTCCCCGTCTTCCAACAAAGCGGGAACTGGCCCCTCCAATAAATCCTCCATCCTGCTCCGTGTGTCCGTTAACTGGGAACCCCAAGCCACATTCTTGGCAATGAACTCCCGACGACGACGACTCTCAACTCCGCAAGGGAATTGTGGAACTCGGCAAGAGTTCGATTCGGAGAGAAGTATACACCTACCACGACAATCTCCCCGAACTATGCTGCTACGCAGCCCCGTCCTCTCTTGACGGCCTCGAGGGACGGAGTACCGGCGGCGGCCGATGAAATTAGGCGCTCAGGTCCTCCACCCAGTCATTCCTGGGCGGAACAAAGTACGGCTCAGCGACCACGGCGATGTTAATCGAAATCGAATCGAATCTGGCATGAATACTGAAATGAACCTTTTTGGTGCAGCCGTGAGGCACACACTATTTATGTAAAACATTATTTTCACTTTTTTTATTGTTATTTTTATTTTGTGTTTCACGAACTGTATCCAAATAAACGTTAATATTTATTTCTTTCAATCGACCACTGAGCCATGCTCTGGAGCAACAAATCCTGAGCGGTGGCGCAGTGGTTGATGTTCGCTTGGAGGAGGCGTAATGGGGCCATTATTGGCACTCCATATCAGCCCCCTTCCGAGCCTCCTTCCCAGCCCCCTGTGAGGGCCATGCTACGGTGGCTACGGCGGCGGCGACGGCAGTGGTGGTGGCTGCGGCGGTGATGGTGGTGGCGGCGGTGGCGGAGGGCTTGCCCCTGGCCCTGGCTTTAGCGGATGGGGCGCAAGCCTTGCCCCCCATCCGGTGCTCGGCCGGCTTGCCAGCCGCCGCACATACGGCACAGTGCGACGTGGCGTCACAGGAGCCGGCATTGTGCCCGGGCAGACCACAGCGGTAACAGAGACCGCTGCGGTCCACCACGAGGTGCAATTAGCTCCCACGTGGTTGCCCACCTGGCAGTAAAATCACCTCAGAGGTCTGGGTTCCAGCAGTTTGACCTGCGCGGATATTCAGCCTACCAATAACCTTTGGCCCTCCCCGGCAATTGTTTTGGCCACCGACACGGGGCAGCTCACCATAACGGTTTGCAACCCCGTGGAGCCAGGACGGATGGTGCCTGCCATCACTTGCTCGGCAGAGCACCCCCCAGTCCTTACCACTGCGATGACTACCTGTCCTTCCGTCACGGAGTCGTCCAAGCCCATGATGCTCATGCTAGCGCACTTGGTGGGCCTGGACACTCGAACCTCGTCTGCATTTAGGAACGTCCTTCGCCTTTCGGCAAGAGCGTCAGCGGCCGGGCCGCTAGCCGCACCAGGAACCTGCACCATTCGGGCCCCTATTTTACTTCCTTGAGGGATGGTTTTACAAAAAAGCTGTAAGACGTAATTCCTTATTTCTTACCAAAAGCATAAATTTGAACTTGCATATACTTAACTACCCAAATGCTGAGTTTCACATCAATTTCCATCCCCTATAGGGTTATTTTAAAGACAAAAAGTAGCCCTTGCCCTTCCCCAAAATGACATCTATATTCTTGCTATTTTTTTTCTAAATCCGTTTAGCGGTGTAGGCGCGAGAAGGTAACATACAGTTACTTTCGAATTTATAGTACGTGAAAAATCATGGCTTCCAGCTATCACCATTCACAAGCGTAATGAAAAATTGGAAAAACTGAATAAAAAATAATCAACTTACAGCAGTTGGAGTCGGTTCAGTTCCGGAATAGCATATTGGTAATAAACATGATAAAAACAAAAATATAAAAAGAAAACATTGAATAATCATGTCTGCTCGACATAGAATCTAGTCAGTTAAAATCACATTAAGTTTTGTTGAATATCTGTGCTGCTAATATTCAGGTAGGGAGGTACTAAAGCAAATGAGGCAAATAATGAGGCATAAAAGATTATAATCTATTTCATGTAAATTACATTTCCTACATGATTACATCTAAACAGGTTCATGGAAGGAAGTACATAATTATCGTGAGGATAGAGTAGAGTAGAAATGACTAAAGAAAGATCGTTTGAAAGATGATAGAGCTCGAAAGGGGATGAGAACAGACATGACGGTTAATAGAGATGAATGGAAGGAGAAGGCATGCTGTGCAAACTCCAAATAAATTGGAATGAGCGCAGGGGGACGATGCAGATGATAGGTCATCTAAGCACGTTCAGCCTCAGTGTCAAATTCCTTGCAGTCGAACGTTCCAGCTTGTGAATATGTTTCTGATCGCCACAGGATGTGCCCATACTTGACTTTGGAAATCCAAAAATGCAGTAATTGGTTCACGTCCAAGTTCTTGTAAGAGTAGGATCCCTGAAAGAAATCAATGGAAGTCAGTATAAACCGTTACTGGTGCTTACTAGGGAAAGGGAAATTGACAAGGCAAAAATTACTGAGAGATATAGATTCGTGCTTTTACTTTGTTTGTTCTTAGCAAACAGAAATATTCTTAATGCCCTTAGTTACTTGTTACAACTCTTTACTGTTTTGTTGGTTCACCAAAACTATCTTTTTATTATTTTAAGATCTGTACCAGTGTCCTTGGTCCCTTTATTGTCTTCAGTATTTATCTTTATATACAGGCAGAAATATTCGAGATCTAAAATTACTATAGTTTCTCATTCTACTGTATCAACCTGTCATAAAGATATCTTACCAAACGGATTAAAATTGTTACACGGTAATATGTCCAAGGCAAAATTTACAGAATAGCTTCTAAAGTGTTTTTTTTATGGTATTAAAAATAAATGGAACATAAAAATGTAACCTTAATATAATTTTAAGAATATTAACAATATAAATTAAGAAATGAAATAGTAAATAAATGCAAGGTAATTGTATATATAAGAATAAGCTATTATAGACTGACTAACTACGTGACAAAAAATATTAGAAATTGATATACCATACGGGAAAACAGCACTAATCAATAAAAGTATTCTTTGTATGGCATCGTTGATTTACAACAAGTTGCTTGATGATGTCAAAAATTTACCGGTACATCAATTCAAGTCGAAGCTATACAAATTCCATGTGACTAAATGTTATTATAGTGTCAAGAAGTACTTACAGGATAAAAATATAGATAGCTTGAGAGTATTTTCTTTTTATAAGTTTGTTTTTATCATTTTTATTACCAATATGCTATTCCGGAACTGAACCGACTCCAACTTCGGTAAGTCGATTATTTTTATTTGGTTTTTATAATTTTTCATTACGCTTGTGAATTAGGGATCACTGGAAGCAATTATTTTTCATCCTTACTAATATTATGAATTCGAAAGTAACTCTGTCGGTCTGTATGTAACCTTTTCACGCCTAAACCACTGAACGGATTGCGAAAAGATTTGGAAGGAGATAGATGGCATCTTGGGAAAAGACATAGACTACTTTTCGTCTTAAAAATAACCATAGAGGGGTGATATAGAGGATAAAAGTTGGTATGGGAAACACATTATTTGTAAGTCTTAAAGTGCTTTTGTAAAATAATCCCCGTTGGGGGTAAAATCCCCTATTGTACCCCCTTCGGGGATTATTTTAAGATTTTAAATATCACATGTAATATTGATATTTTTTTGTATTTCTTTTGATGAGATTTAAGGTATTTGAAATGTGGTCATAGTTCGTAAATTGAGCTAAACTTGTGTCTATATTTAATTCAAATTGAGTTACTTGGTCATAAGATACACACATAAACACAATTTAAAGTCATAAAAATAGCAGATACAGTGTGCACGACAAGAGTGTAACCAGCATAATTTTAATTTTCGACCCCTATTTTGCGCCTGTACCACATGCACTGTACATATTTAGATAAAATTTGACAAGGACATAGATGGTATCCTAGGAAAGGACATAGGCAATTTTTTGTCTAAAGGGATGGAGGGGTGGAAAGTTTGTATAGGAAACCCAGCATTTCTAAAGTTAGGTTAGGTCAACATGTCGCTGCCGGCCGTGGTCGAGTCGATGGTCGGCAGCGAGGAGTCCTGGGACGCGGTGGTATCCTTCTGCGAAACAGTCGTGTCGCAGAAGGAGGCTGTGGAACGGGAGCGGGAGATCTCTTCCACTCACCCGGCCCGCAGCAGACGCACCGGGCGTAGGTAGAGGGCAGACAACGCCCTCTTCCGGCCCCCCTAAATGGGTCCAGGGACAGCGGACTTGGGGACGTCCGCCGCCCCCCATCACACTGGACCCGAGGTGGCGGCGTGTAGTGTTCCACGCGCGCCCCTTTCAGACGTCGTGGGGCGGGTTTAAACACCTCACCCCCCAGACTTGAGGTGGCCCGCGGAGGCGGGCCGGCACTAGCCGGGGATCGTGGAATTCGCATTAGATCCCATGATCTCCGGTGCAAGTGTGGGAGGGGAACACCGGGGTGGTTTTTAGTCAGTAAGAGTCTGACAGACCCCTCCGCCTACTCCAGTGCGGAGGACATCCATGAGGATTTTCCACACCGGAACAAAAAAAAAAAAGGTTAGGTCAACATTAAAAATGCTTTTGGTAAATAATGAATTACCGGTTACAACGTTTTTGTAGCCATCCCCAATAAGTTAAAATTGGGGTTGGTTTTAAAATTCATATGTTTTGTATAGTATAACTTTTTAAGAGATTTAAGGGCTTGGAAATATAGTCATAGTCCGTATCTTAAGATAACATTTATTCTATATTTCATTAACATCAGTCCACTGGGTCAAAAGTTATAACAATTTACTATCTGCCTATCTGTTATGTTTTCAATCCTGAACGGCTGAATGGATTTAGATGAATGACATACGGATGGGCCATGATTTGGGTTAGAACATAGGGGTAAAATATATGAAAAAATCATGTTAGACCAGATGTTGTCACATTTTAATTCAAATGTGATTTTACATAGTCACCAGTTTGGTTTCACGAAAGGTAGGTCGACGACTGACGCTGGAGTAAATTTTGGAATCCTGGGAGAAATTCCAAGATGCCTTCGGCCTTTTTTGACCTCTTAAAAGCGTTTGACTGCATTGACTACAATACACTGACCTGTAAAATGGACCACTACGGAATTCGTGGACAAGCTGCTGATCTTGTTCTGTCCTATATATCAAACAGGCAGCAAAAAGTGTCTCTGCCTATCTCCTTGTTTTGTACTTATACAATAATGAAATTGACTCATAAAGATTGGGATTAATATCATCAAATAAAAAAATCAACAACTCGCTAACTTCTTTTATCAGATTGCGTAAATAAAAGGCTTACCAAGTAGGTAATTGGTTCAAAGATGGCATAGTATAAAGAGAGGGGAAGTAAGTTATCTTCAACCAAACGCACCGCGCGCGGCTTGTATGTGTGCGCCAAAGCACCTGCGTCGCTGCACGCACACTTAAACAAAACCTCGACCCGTTTCTCAGTGCGCCAGTCGGGGCTAACACCGCACGAGGTCCGCGCGTTATGGCTTTTCGGCACCGCTAAATGAATGAAAAATGTGTGATAATCGCAGAAGAACTTATTGCTGTGTGTTTGGGTGTCTTAATAATTCATCGATTCCAGAATTGTCTCTGTTCAGATTACCCATTGAACAGGAAAGGTAAGCAAGTCACTTATTCCAGCATATACTTTTTACTTGATGATGATATCTCGTCACCTACTTACTTATTTTTTGTTGTATTAGTTTTCTATCAGACAGAGGAAGTAGGTAGGCCTACTTTCCCACTAGAATGTATTAGGTACTTTTGATCTGTCTGTCTCATACTTAAACTCAATCTCAAAGCATTTATTTCAATTAAACCATTTAAACAGACACTTTTGAATTGTTAAGGAGTCGGTTAGAAATATAAAACTAGTTGCCAATTCTATAGCGTAGTGCGATAGGTTCTATGATAATGCATCATCCTAGCCGCTGGTTGACACTGGCAACTTAATAAAAATAAATATTTAAAATCGGAAGATAGATTTGAAATAATGGATTGTCATAGAGACAGTCTTTAATTAACTTACAAACGAAAATGTATTGAATTTTAAAAGATAAATATACTAATATTTAAAAAAAAGGAAAATTATTTATTAATGCAGCACGTCCCGCACACTACAGTACGTATGGAAAAGAACGAGCAAGAAACTCCACGGACACTCTTTTAAATTATAATGTTACAAAATATTGTTATATCCTTAATGTTGAATTTTTAACTAAATGTGAGAACGAAAAACGTGTCCATAGTACAGCAAATAGAAACTAACAAAAAATAATTAAAAAATAAAATAATTAAAGTAAGCCGTGGCAGATAAGAGATGACCGCTCCCAGCTGACAGCACCCGTTCACGAACATGGCGCATGAGGGCAGCTAAACGATCCAACACACGCGCCAACATCAGCGAGACATCTGAGTGAGCATGACATACTCTCAGCCGCCAAGGGCACATTCAAGCTTATGAAAGACATATTACCAGTAAAATGGTAGCTCTATTGTATATAGTACTCACAACTATGATATGTAATTATTATTATGATACAAAGGAGATTGAGTTTATACCATGCAAAGATAGTCTTACAATCATCAGCAGCTCTAACAGCATTTTCAAATGTGTGTGTGTGTGAGTGTGTGTGTTGTGGTTGTGGAGCAGGATCAGCATTGAGCCAATCATTTTTATCAGCGATGTAATCCCCCAACTTATAATATGCCTGCCTGCATAGTGGGCGTTTTATACAAGAATTTGAATTTCGTCTCATTCAGTTGAAGTATTATATGATAATGAGACACAGTTTTTGACATTTCTAGTTATACAAGTAGATTATTAGCGAAGACGATTTTGATCACACCTGTATTCCTCGAAGGTGTTAATAAACCCACAGACCCACGGTCTGCTACTGAAAATATATTTATGGAAAATCTAAATATCGATCGAAACCTCACAGGTCCGAATTTCACAAAGTTTATATTTTCGATGATATTAAGATTTTGTTGCTGACCTAGATTCATATACAGACAGATCATCATTATATTGCTCTAATGGCAGTGTTTCCTACCTTCATATTCTTTGTATCCTTCAAGAAGGTAATGCTTCCACTCAGCGAGCTGTTGTGAATAGTAGATTGTAAGACTACCGGAGGATTCTTTACGTAAGGCGTAAGGGTTACTGCAGTCCTTGATGCTGGTGATCGAAGTCTTAAAGGTCCCCCCTGAAATATTGTTGAGCTGAAATCTTAATCGTTACCCGCGGTCCCAGTGGGTCGATCTATTACCGGGTCCATGGGTAATTTGAATTACCCGTGGTTCCATGGCATTCGGAATTGTTCCCGGACTTCTGACTATATCGATAAAAAATTAATTACAACTATGGATCCTACAATGATTAAATACAAGTCCATAGTAACAGCATATTAAGTACGTCAAAAGAGATCACATATTACAAAGAGAGTAATCTTTTTCCTGTATTAGCCATATAGTCATAATTAGTAGGATCTTTATTCATTTGTTCTCTTTTATAATTTTCACACAATTATTAAAAAAATGTACGCACTCAAATTGAATATTTTTCACGGAACCTTTAGTAAATTAATTTGCTAACATGGAAAATAAGGTAATAATAATTAATAGAAAGAAAGGTAGTTAAAAAAGGTAAACCTCAGTTGTATCACTGTGTTCAGTACTGCCATTATTACCAAGTGAACGACTTTTCGAAGGGTGGGAATATGTTAAATCATGGTCCAACACCAACAATATTAAAATCAAGAAATTTTTAAATTACTTGCAAAGTTTTTGGCTATATTGTTAAAACTGTCCACAAAAACAGTTTTAACAATATATCCAATAACTTTACACGTGTCTGGTGCTTTACACACTGGTTTGGTGTCTTTCTCCGAAGACTCTTCTTCGGTAAAAGACACCAAACCAGTAACGTGTCGGAGTCATGGCAAATCAAAAATAAATTAAAAAACAATTGCACAAGCATAATGCGTCTCCTGAACATTTTAATCAAATTATAGAAAAGTAGAAATAATAATCCAGTTAGAACCAGAACATAAATTATAATTGGAAATTATGAATTCATAACAGTTGGATACGCATTAGAAATGTTAATATAGTTTAAGAGTCATAACTTCGTAAGTAATTAGTGTATGTTATGAATTCATCATTTTCAATACAGTTCTGGTATCTGGGTTCTGGTATGGGTTCTGGTATGTTTTTTTTTCCCAAGGATGGAATTATTTTATTTGCGGAGTAAATTTTATTGTAACTGATGGTTTTCATTTCCTATTGATATAGTCAGAAGTCTGGGAACAATCCCTAATGCCATGGAACCACGGGTAATTAAAATTACCCATGTACCCGGTAATGGTTCGACCCACCGGGACCACGGGTAACTAGTGGAAAATCTGATTCTGCTAGACATCATTGCTTGAATACTTTTTACAAAACGCGGTTTGGAACAACGTAGAATAAAAAGTTAAGTGATATTTTTTTTCTGTTTGTAGTCAAATACATCATGGTTGTAAGTAGGTAATTAAAATTATTCTTTTTATACTTCATAGTAGATACATCACTTAAGTCGGTACCAACATCTGGTTTTTTTAAAGTTTATGTGATTCGATTGGCTGTAGTAATTTCAGACGGCAAATCACAACTTTGTGGTAATAAACTTTTTAGAAACCGCATTTCAATAGAGTCACTTATGATTCACTTCATCACTCAACTAAAACCAGAAAAAAAATAGTTGTTTCTTTCATAACTTACCGAAGTAGGAATCATAGAAGTCTGTTCAGGGTCCACACAACAAATGAATGTAACACAAAAAATCAGGAACTCCGTTCGTCATCAAATTCCGTTAAAATAACAGTAACTTACTTCTTGGTGAAAACACACAGTTCATGGCAAATGAGCCGTCAATAATAAGGGTATTTGAAATTGTTTATCTATTACACAATATTGTTTGACTGTGAATGTAGGTAGTGTACTTAACTACTTAAATTTTCGATCTCGGATCTCTATCGGTTATTCATCATCATAATTTCAGCTGGACATAGCCCCAAGCACTGCCTCTTCGACCGCGTGGATCTGTGTCTCACAAGATCATCGAACCACTTTGTGGGAGGCCCGCCAACGCTACGTCTGCCGGTACGCGGTCGCCACTCTAGAACCTTTCGGCCCCATCTGCCATCTATTCTACGAGCAATGTACCCTGTCTACTACCACTTAAGTTTAGCAATTCTTTGGGCTGTGCCGCCAGAGCTCGCATTTCTCCTCAAATACTGGTACCTACACCGAGAGACTCGGGTGAGATGGGTAGGGGAGCTTTCGGAGCTATGCAGGCCGGAGTGTGGGATGAGATAGGTTTGCTTCAATAATCTGAGCTACGCGGACGACATGGTGCTGCTGGCTCCCTCAATCAATGCTCTCCGAAAGTTACTGGCTGTGTGTGAGTCGTATGCGGAGTCTCATGGGTTGATATACAACACCAAAAAGACAGTATATCGTCTTCAGGTCTGGTGCCAGATGTCCATCTACGGTCCTTCCTCTGTTACTTGAAGGTCACCCAATAAACAGGGTGTATACATTTAAATATTTGGGCCATCTGGTAACAGATTCCCAGAAAGACGATTCAGATTTGGAGAGGGAGCGCAGAGCGTTGTCAGTCCGGGTGAACATGCTGGCCCGCAAGTTCTCTCAATGTACAGTTGCAGTTAAAATAGCCCTTTTTAAGGCGTATTGCACAACACTGTACTCAGGGCCCTGTGGTTCAGATATACCCAAAGGGCTTGCAATGCTCTGCGTATCCAATATAACAATGCGTTCAGGGTGCTGTTGCGACTGCCACGTTTCTGCAGTGCGTCGGCGATGTTTGCCGAGGCGCGCACTGACAGCTTTGACGCAGTCTGGCGCAAAAAATCTGCCTCGTTACTTCGCAGGTTGTGTGACAGTCCCAACATCATTATGCACTCGATAGCCGCCTGGGCAGATAGTCCGCTTGTGTGGGCGTTAGCAGAGCGGACAAGATCTGTTTTAGTTATTAAGTACTAACATAGGCTAAGTAAGATTGTTACTAACACAATGGACCTCATTTGTTGTCTTATCAAATAAATGATTATTATTATTATTATTATGCCGGCTACCTTGGTTCTCTAACGAATTTCTCAATTTCTGATTCGATCACGTAGGGAAACTTCAAGAAATGCCCTCTCCATTGCCCTTTGGATGACTTTTAGCCTTCTAATAAGGCCCATTGTGAGCGACCACGTTTCATGCCATAGGTCATCACTCGCAACACGTACTTGTCAAATAATTTCGTCTTGAGAAACTGCGGTATGTGAATGCTGCCCAGCCGACTGGGATTCGACGTTTGACCTCTTTCTCAAAGTTAGATCTACCTATCTGGACAATTTGTTATAGGTAAATATACTCGTCCACAACTTCGAGTGAAGTGTCTCCGACCTTCATGAGAGTGGGTGTTACATGTAAAATGACATTTCTCTTGTCCATGTTTTTCTTAAAACCCACTCTTTCGGAAGCTCTACCTAGGTAATCGAGCATTGTGCTGAGGTTCTCCATAGTCTCAGCCATGAAAACTATATCATCAGCAAACCGATGGTGAGTGATGTACTCGCCATTGATGTTGATGCCTAGCCCTTTCCAGTCCAGAAACTTGCAGACATTCTCCATTGTAGTGGTGAACAGTTTCAGAGATATCGTCTCCCTGTCTCACAAGGTGTGCTGCAGAAGTATAGATTTCAAGATCATCAACGGTTCCAGATCATCGATTCAGCACCTTGATGTACCGATAGTCGATCTGGCACCAAGAGACTGCAATACGAGTACAACCCATGTCTCAATCGAATCAAAGACTTTCTCGTAGTGTACAAACGCTTAGCAGAGAACCAGTTATATTCTTCGGTTTTCTGTATAAGCGTATGTACGTGGTCTACAATACCAAAGCCGTTACGGAACCCGGCTTGTTCGGGAGGCTGGAAGTCGTCGAACCTGTACGCGAGACGGTACGTGATGACTCTTGGAAACAGCTTGTAGACATGGCTCAAACGTGAAATGGCCCGATAATTCTTAAGGAGGGTATTGTCGCCCTTCTTTAAAAAAGTATCACTGCACCTCTGTTCCATCTTTGTGGCGTTTTGATCTCGAGTATGATGAAATTCTGGAGGGTTTTAAGAACGGGTTTTCCGCTAGCCTTTACGAGTTCGGCTGTAATTTCGTCATCACTTGGCTGACCTTGCTATTTTTGAGCTGCTTCAGAGCCATACTAATCTCACACAAGCTGACATCCGGGATGTCTTCGGTGTAGTGTTGGATCAATCTTGCCCTTGGGTCGTTTGCCAGATTCGTAACGGGGTTACTTGTTGAAGTCTCCATAGAACCTTTCGAACTCTCTCAATAACTCAGGTTTCGTTCATCATCGGTCTTCAGTTTCAGCTGGCTCTGCCTAATAGAGAGATTTCTTGCAAAGTCCTTGCAGCCATTATTCCGCTCTATCGCGTCCTTAATGTGGTCTGCATTAAAGCGGCGAAGGTCGCGGCGAATGCTGCCGGTACTTGAGCGCATCGTCTGAAAACTGCAGGATCATCTCCCGCCTCTCCTCCATGAGCTGTAAAGTAGGATCAGAGAACCTCTTGTTTCTATTTGTTCGACGGGTCTTGAAGATCTTACACCCGACCGTATGGACAGTTTCACGAACCCATCTCCACATATCTTCCACGGAGCTTCCTAGGCACTCGAAACGATTCTGAAGTTTTGGACTTGGATCGGTGCTGGAAGGAGCGTAGGCTTCATCAATCGTGATCTTTTCAGCTTGATATTTAAGTTCAATGTTTCTCTTACCATACGGGGATCACTTCCGGTTTTCACCGCGTTAATCACAGAGAGATCATTAAATACTTGCTTCTTCGTCGACATACTAAAGTCAATCTTATTTTTTGTTGCACCATCAGGGCTCTGCCAGGTCCAGCTAGGTCTGCTAGGTCCAGGTCCAGCTCTTTATGATAAGCTCCTTCTTCAGAAAACGTGAGCATAGAAAGTGGTTTCTATGCTCACGTTTTCTGAAGAAGGAGCTTATCATAAAGAGGCGTTCTACATAAAACTGGCTAATAGCTGACCCCGGTGGTTCCGACGTCCAACTCCAAATTGCCCAACTCACAGCTCATCATCGTTTCGTTTGCCCAGTTTTGCGAAGTCCCCCATGACAAAGGTGAAGTGAGGTTTAGAGTCATGCATTGGTCTAGAAATATCCTCATACATGGTATCAAACTCTTTGTCGGCGTGTAACGATTTTCAGCGAATATCTTGCGATTATTTTGAGTATAAGGTACGCCAACCTTTTTTTTTTGGGTAGGAAATTATCAAATAACTTCTCCCGCTCTAAGCGGAGCGGGAGGTTGTGTCAGACTCTTACTGACTAAAACCCACCCGTGTCCCTTCCGTTGCTTGTATTGCCAGGGGCCTTGGTAACCCTTTTTTACTTTCCCGTGACCCCGGCAGGCAACGGCTCTAGTGGACCCCTACACTTGTGCTGACGACATCTCTTTGAGGCGCGCGTGGAACACAACGCGCCGTCGACCCGGGCCTGGTCCTTACCGGACGGTGAGCTATTCATTGCTCACCGTCCGCAAGCCCGTGCAAGGTACGCCAACCTGGGACTGCTGGTTGCTCTCCCAGAAAAAGAGCAAATTCTGATGAGATCGAGTCCTCCACGTCTCTATTTACTTCAGATAACACTACTATACCCCATTGTCAATTCTGGCAATCGATAGCATTTTCACAGTTCAGCCACGTTCGTGGACTTATTTACGTTGTTGAGTAGACGAACTATTTAAACCTATGAAGCAATGGATTACGAATTTTCTTCAAAATCCTCGGATTGTAATTGAAAGTGTGTTACGCAACTAGGGTGAGGCCACGGTAGACGCATATATGACACATCGATGTAGACAAAAAAACTGTCACACACTCATGAGTGACAGAGAAGGTGCTCTACGAAGCTGATCTTTATCTCTTTCACAGAGAAGAGGTCTGTTTCCCAGCAGCAGGGTTGTATATAGGCTGACTAAGCCATGTTGCACTTATGGGTATCAAAACAATAACACCTTTCAAGTATTTACTTTTATTTCAACCATAATAAGCAGGTTCTGTGACAGTGTCAAACTCCTTGCAGATGAACATTCCATCCTTGGAGAAGGCTTCTGATCGCCACATCAGACGTCCGTACGGCATGCTTGGAACCCAGATATGCTGCAGCTGATTTACGTCCAAATTATGCAAGGTGTAAGAACCCTGGAAAAAGTCAAGATAATTTAGGCACCTGTCCCACTGCCGGCGATTAGCTAGAAGCGAGTAAACCTAGCAACTAAAAAGGAGTCGTTTGCCAGAGTTTTTGCCGGTGGTGCAAGCAGTCAGCGATCAACTATAATATTAATACACTGGCCTGCAAAACTAACTACTACACTTTTAATTTTTTTTTTTTTCTAAACTGTAGAAGTTAGAGATTTAAAATAAAAAACATTTTATAGCAATTTTTATCAGCTTTCTTTGAAATTATAGTAAATTATACATTAGTAACATTTTTAAATCTAAAACAAGATAAAACAATAAAATTGGCAATTTTTAGCTTAGTGTCATAAAACTCAATTAACATTTACAAGTATGTTTTACATGTTATTTTTTTTTTTAATTACTGGTATTGCCTCCTCGGGCTCTGCTTACAGCTTTGAGTCGATTTGGCATACTAAACACGAGGTTTCGGAGCCGATGTTGGGGAATATTCTCCCATTCTTCTATCAGGGCCTGTTTTAGTGCCCTGAGGGTGGTTGGTGGTGGTCTGCGGCTTCTGACTAGCCTCCCTAGCTCATCCCAGGCGTGCTCAATCGGGTTGAGATCAGGAGTTCTTGATGGCCAAGCCATCACGCTGACACCAACCTCCTGAATATACTCTTGCACGACCCGAGCATTGTGTGGCCGGGCATTATCATGCATCAGTATCGATCCATCACCCATATTTACTAAATGCGGTCTAGCGGTATATGCGGCAAAGATATGCCCAGGAGATTCTCAATGAGTATGCAGGACTCATTGAGAATCTCCTGGGCATATCTTTCCCCAGTCAGAGTGCCATTTTCTATGGCCACTAACTCTGGGCGACCTTCTGTAGACATGCCAGCCCATACATCCACACTGCCTCCACCGTACTGGACTCTTTCTGATCAGCAGGCTTGAATGTATCGCTCACCAGGTTGCCTGTAGACACTTCGCCTTCCATCAGAAGTGTAAAGTGAGAATCGAGACTCATCTGTAAACGAAATTCTTGACCATTCTTCTTGATACCACTGTATGTGTTCACGGGCGTATCGCGGTCTCGCTACTCGATACTCTCTCTCAAGTTTGGGGCCACTCGCTGGTCTTCAGTGTTTCAGGTTTGCTTCAGCCAGTCTTCTTCTCACTGTACTGTCACTAATGTAGTCCCTTCGGGTTTGAAGAAGCTGTTGCTGGACTTCAACTGCATTTAGGTGGCGATTTCTCAACACAGTGGAAACATAATAACGGTCTTCTCGGGCACTAGTACACCTGGGTCTGCCATTACCAGATCTCCTCAAATGGTTTCCAGTCTCTTCGTACCTTCGCTTCACCTTCTGTACCGTTCGTAACGTCACTCCCACCATTCTTGCAGTACGACGCATACTGATGCCTAGTTCCAGAAAAGTCATGATAAATGATAAATGATTTTATTTCTGTAAGTAGGTTTTTACAAACACTTTTACACGTCAAACATATTTTTAAAACTAGATGAGGTAGACGTTTCTTATCTGACTACTTTGAGAAGAAAGGCCGAAACAAACTCAGAGGTCACAGTCTCTTTTAAAGTCCAGACATAATCTTGGTCAAATAATGTGAAGACCATGTCGATTGGTGTCTGAAGTGGTCTTTTGATGAAAGAACCATACAGATTCAGTGGACCTGTCCAGTCAGTGCACGCATTTGTCAGTAGTTGTGCAGCTCAACTCAGAACTAAAGGAGCTCAACGATTCAACGAACAATACCAAAGAAAGGACATTTGGCTAGGCCGCAAAAAATACTGCCAGACCATGTTAAAAACTAACTGAGAATAAAACAAAATTAAACAATGTCTTCACACATAGTCTTCACACTTACAATAATTAAAATAATATAATACTACACAGAGTAAATATTCATGTCATTGCAGAAATAAAATTCATCAATGTCAATGTGTATATCCGGACATAATCTTGGTCAGATCATTTGAGGACCATGTAACAAAAAACAACATTCACTGTAAATTTATTGGAGCAGCTCAATCCCAAGCCTTTTTGTTCTCAACATAATATTTAACAGTATAAAAGGCTTTCAGGCACAGTTTCTGTTTTATAAAACATTTGAATTTATAAAGGCTTAGTTCATGAATGTGGCTAGGAAGTTTATTATAAAAACGTATACATTGGCATCTAAACGAGCTGCCTATTTTTTTGAGCCTGGTTTTAGGAACAACAAATTTGTGTTTGTTCCTAGTATTTACAATATGGATATCACTTTATTTTTAAAACAAATTAATGTTTTTATGTGCGTACAAAATATTTTCATAAATATACTCAGAAGATACAGTCATTATATTAATCTCTTTAAATTTTTCTCTGAGGGAGTATCTGGGACTTAATTTATAAATTGAACGGACTGCCGTTTTTTTAAAACAAAAATTGTCTGAATATCGGCGGCATTTCCCCATAACAGAATACCGTACGACATTACGCTATGACAATAACTAAAGTATCCGAACGGGCTGTGTCTAAATCCGTTAAATCACTCATTTTTCTAACGGCGTATGCTGCAGAGCTAAGCTTTTTTGACAATTTATCTATATGGGGGCCCCATTGAAGCTTGGCTTCCAAAGTTATGCCTAAGAACACAGTGGTATCTTCGGGGTTCAACTCTTCACCCTTTATGAGAACTCTAGTTATGCAAGTATGATCATATTTCTGAATATCGTACAAAACTCAAGTGGCTTCCCATACGTCTTCGCCGGAATGCTCATATCTTATTTCAGCTATACAGTATTCTGTTCAATCCTACAACCCCCTCTTATCTTAAAGAACGTTTCAAGTTCCTTCATGACACACATAATAGATACCTGAGGTCATCGGAAAACTTAAGACTAGAGATGCCGATGCATTCCACCAGCTTTTATGACAAATCTTTTACAGTTCAAGCAGTACGGTTATGGAATGCCTTACCCGTGTCGATAAGGCGTGCACAAACTTTGTCCACTTTTAAAATTCAGGTAAAAAAACACTTTCTCTCTCCCTAAACATCATCATTACTTATAGTTATATAGTTCTTGATCTTGTTTCATGTTTATGGCATATATATATATATATATATGTATGTATGTATGTATGTATGATATGTGTTATGTATAGTATATGCTTTATGTATTATAAGTATTTATTGTATATGTAACTGGTACACCACTGACTACCTGCAGTATTGTCTCTCCTCCCCCTTTAATCCATCCAAAGGTTGTCTGTAAAAGATCGCTTTTAGCGATAAGACCGCCCATTGTGTCACCCCTTGTAAAATTTCAACATTTGTATCTGTAATTTTTATGGTGAACATAATAAAGAGTATTCTATTCTATTCTATTCTATTCTAGTTTTTACTTGTCTAACATGAGGTATTGTAAACTTAGTGCATTTAGTTTTTTTCTCGTTAAGAAGTAGGTTATTAACAATAAACCAGTTAACTACTTTTTCGAGGGCACTATTTACATTGTCAATAACCAACTGCTGACGTTTGAGTTCAAATAAAAGTGAAGTGTCGTCTGCAAACAGCACTATATCATGATTATCCTTTATGAGGCAAGGCAAGTCATTTATATAAATAAGTAACAAAAATGGGCCAAGAATTGAGCCCTGCGGGACCCATATTCTTACTACAGATCCAGGTGATCTTTTTCCGTTAACATCAACTCTCTGAATTCTGTCACTCAAATATGAAGTAAGAAGATCCAGAGAGGCGTTTCGTAATCCGTAGTGCAGTTTTCTGATCGAAAATTCATGAAGAACGCAATCAAATGCCTTGGACAAATCGCAAAAAAATGCCCAAAGCACCGCATTTATCCTCCCATGCATTATAAACATGTCCTAAAAGTTCAACACCGGTAGTCAAACGACCCCTTGTAAAACCGAACTGCTTTTTAATCATTAATTTATGTTTATTGAAAAATATTTGGATTTGATCTAAAATAAGTTTCTCGAAAATTTTACTAAAGGTAGGTAGTACTGATAGGGTCTATAATTAGTAGGGTCTGATGTACTACCCGATTTAAACAACGGTATTATTTTACTGTTTTTCAAAAGATCAGTCAATACAATTATTAAAAATAACAGCTAAAGTAGGTGCTACAATGTTTATAATCGACTTAGCAACGTCCACAGAATTACCCCATAGATCTGCGATCTTTTTAACATTTAACGTGTGAAAGGTTTTAATTACATCTTTACAGGTGATATATTGGACACTAAATTCTGAATCACAAACTGGAACGTTTTCTATAAGTAAAGACTCTGCGGCAGTGGGTGATGAGCTTAGAGATTTTGTAGTTGATACGGGAATCTCTGTAAAGAAATTTTCAAATGCCATGGCGACTTCAGAATCTGATTTAATTATATTGTCATCAATAGCAAGGCTGTAGTCACTACTTCGGTTGCATGACCTTCCCGTTTCGGTGACCATAATCCTAGCACATTCTTCAGGTGAAAGAGGCATGATAAATAAGTTAATGTGCTGTTGTCTAACTTAGCTTTTGTAGCAAGACTCATCGAACATGAAAAATTTGGAAAACAAAAATCGAAACAAAAAATTAATGGTAAAATTGTAATTCGAAAAGGATTATTTTTGATTTTAAAGATTTTTCATCCATTTCTTAAAAGAAGGTTACCGACTATGAAGTTTTTATGTAAAATTAAACTATTTTTCGAATCCTTTTTGTTTCTAAAGTATTTCTATGTACTTAAAAGTGTGATACTTAGTTTTGCAGGCCAGTGTATATGTATCTCATTTACTGACACGGGACCTACACTCTTTTGTACGTTTCCAGGGCCAGAAAATAGTCGATAGCTATTCGTTCGATCGCTAGTGGGTCAGGTACCTAAGAGTACTTTACTTTCATAGTTTCGAACTTAAGTGGAGCCTTCAGTCAGTTGAGCGCCGTCAAAGTTTGGTTGACTGAGACATGCGAATAAGATGTTTAGTATACAGATTCTTGCAGTTTCTTATACCGAACTGAATGTGGACTTAAGATGACTAACAGCAGGAACTAGTTTACTGGTTAGAATAAAGTCGCTGGTAGCAACTAGGTGATAATAGAAAGCCTTTAATTAGGACACCACGTAAAGTGAGGATCAATGAAATACTATTCAAGGTCCACGGCATGACTAGCGGTCGAATTTACCATAGGCTGACGATCATGATGAAAATCTTTCTTAAGCAGACTTTTGAAAAGTCTGCTTAAGAAAGATTTTCATCATGATCGTAAAAAGCCTACTATGGCCAGGTTTAATTATAGTTGTACTTAAAACCTAACCTTACCTTCAGGAACATACAATTCTTTTTGTCATACTTGACCCCGGCGGCTGCGAAGGTGAAGTGCAGCATTGTACCGTGGCAGTTCGGGTTGTTAAAATTATGAGTTTGGTGCCATTTGCCATTGCGCCAGGTAAAGCATTTGAATTTCATCTGAAAAAAGTTTAAATATATCAGTGTTTATTTGGATTTTTGCAGTAAACCTAGGTGAATACTTAGACTTATGAGTTCATTTAGACTATTTTAGACCGTTTGATGTGCATTAGGAAAGTCTCCTTGAAAAGTTAAGACTACATCCAACGTACCTGTTAAATACCACCAAATATATTATTTTTTTGGTTTCGTATGGCATAAACGGAACCCTTATTAACTCGTTACGTCCGTCTGTCCGTCCTTCTGTCTGCCCGTCCGGACGTTACACAGCCATTTCACTCGGAGACTGTTTGTAATATGTTGATGAAAATTGGAAAGAAGGTGTATTATGTGCACCGCTAAACAAAGGTGCAATGAAATTAAGAAAAAAACAATTAGGGGTGGCTTTCCCCATACATATGACACAGGGATGACAAAAATATAAATGCTCATAAGCGTGGGGGGAGTATCGTTGTATCCATTTGGCCGGTTTTTTTTTACCACGTCATCAGCTCTACAAAAAGTTCGTACCGATACTAGAATGGATATGAAGAATTCGGACCAAACAGTTTTCTCTGTCAGATTTAAAGTTTTTGCTCAGAAGTCTCTTATGTCAATATCAGACTACCTTAGCATCCTTAACGTTTTTCAAAACCGTAAGATTCCCTCCCAGCATATTCTGCCCGTCGATATTCAGGATCGATGAATGGTAGAACATTGGCGGATTCTTCATGTAAGGCCTGCTAGGATTACTGAAAATGTATTACAACTTATTAATTTATTAATAAACTAGCTTTTGCCCGCGGCTTCTCCCGCTTGGATGTCGCATATGATCCCACGGGAACGTACTACCGAGAAAAACGTATCCTAAGTATTAACCCAAATCATGGCCTATCCGTATGCCTTACATCCAAACCTGTTCAACCGTTAAAGAGTGAAAGGTATATAATTACAATAATAGGTGTAATTATTATAATAATGTCTATGGCAAGCAGGCTTGATTGTGCGTTTGTGAACCACTGCTGCAGAGTATCGGCTGGGCCTGTTACCTTGCAGCAGTGATGTCACATTTTGTTTGTGTTAATGTTTTGCTAACATAGTTTGTAAGTATTTTGTTACTAACACGTTGAGTCTTGTTAATTGAATTAAATGAATTATAATTTCCTTTATTCCATTGAATACATATTATTTACATTTTTAAATGTTATTATAAAAATATAAAAAAAAAAAACTTTTAAAAATTTAAAAAATAGCAGCCCACCGGTATCGGGGGTAACAGGGTCCAAGCTACTAGTGGTGTCGCGGGAAGGTACTTATGGGTCACCGAGGTCCCCGCAACACAGGCAACAGGAAGGAATACGGGTGGGTTTTAGTCAGTAAGAGTCTGACACACCCTCCCGCTCCGCCCAGAGCGGGGAAGTTATTTGATGATATCCCACCCTCAAAAAAAAAAAAAAGCTACTGGTGGTCAGGGCTCCTGAGAGAGGAACCTCCTGACGATCCGCGCCGTGTCCAGAAGTACCGCTCTCTGGTTTAAGCCCTTGATCCAGCTCCCTAGCGAGAGCTTCTTCAGGTGTTGGTCAAGGCTCTTGGCTATTATGCCATTGGCCGTCACGACTATCGGCACAATGATTGCTGTATCCACATCCCACATGTCGACAACCTTGTGAGTTAGGTCAAGATACTTAATCTGCTTATCTTTTTCAGCTTTTACGAGGTTCTCGTCATACGGGACCGCTATATCAATAATCGTTGTGCGACGCGCTAATCGACCTATCACCACTATGTCTGTCTATGGCTTATTAGTAACAATAGTTCTTTCAGTGATGATAGATCGATCCCAATACAACGTAATATTGCCATTTTCGAGAACTGGGTCGGGCGCATACCTATAGTACGGTACCATCGATTCCACAAGACTGTATTTCAGAGCAAGATACTGGTGAACAATCCTGGCTACAAGGTTTTGCCCATGCCAGTAATCTCCGTTAGCCAGACGAGAACAGCCAGAAATAATGTGTCAGATTGATTCCCACGGACGAGGGCATACCCGACAGATTTCAACCGTGCCGTCTTTCACAATATATTTTCGGTAGTTGTACGTCATCATTACTTCGTCCATAATCGCAAAGACAAAACCTTCGGTTAGAGACTCAAAGAGATCACCGGATCGCAACAAGGATACGGACGCTAAGAGGTCTACATCGGGTCCGGTAGGACCCGGTAAAAGCGCCCGTGTAGCTCTTTGCTCTGCCATACCTCCCTGCGGTCATTAGTATCTAATACTATAGGTATGCGCCAGCTTTCGTCAGTCAAGGAGAGCGGTGTAAGGCCCTTATCCACTGAGACCACATCTCGGTGCATCACCACGTCGGTTTCTAGGAAGTATTCCCTGAAACTGCATATCTGACGGTTGTGCGGGGTCTTAGCGTTTAAAAAGCCTCGACCTCCACACTTCCGCGGGATATACAGTCTCATCACTGATGACTGTGGATGATGCATGATGTTTACTTTACCGGAACAGGTCTAGGGTAAGGAGCCAGACCAAGAAAGATACAAAAGCCCGCAGGGTAGCATGTGGCGAGCTGTTGGGCATTAGCAACCCCACGGACCCTATCTCCCGGGAGAGGTCTTGTTCCTCATCTCTGGCTTTCCTTTATTGGCCGGCTGGAGTGAACACTGACGAGGAACAGAGCTCCCTCTTTCATTCTTGCCTTTATTGGCTGGCTTGAGTGGAGATTCGCAAGAGCAAACGTGCTCGGAGGAAGGAAGTATTCCAGTAAGTGCTCGTAGGAATCTTGACTATCTTCCGGGCTCTGGGATTGTTCTGAAAGCCGCGGAATACCTCTCTACTCCTCAAGCACCTTAGGACATTTTGCCCCTTGTCTTTACGTCACTATGTGCTAGCGACAGTTTCTGGGGGCCCATTATTGAGTATGCAAGTCACCCCCTTTTTTTTTTTTTGGGTGGGAAATCATCAAATAACTTCTCCCGCTCTGGGCGGAGCGGGAGGGTGTGTCAGACTCTTACTGACTAACACCCACCCGTATTCCTTCTTGTTGCCTGTGTTGCGGGGGCCTCGGTGACCCATAAGTACCTTCCCGCGACCCCGGCAGGCATCGGCCCTAGTGGACCCCTACTATGTGCTGACGACATCTCTTTGAGGCGCGCGTGGAATACAACACGCCGTCGACCCGGGCCTGGTCCTTACCGGACGGTGAGCTACCCATTGCTCACCGTCCGCAAGCCCGCGCCTACGGTGGCCGGAAATCCGCCTGGGATTCCCGACGCCCTAGGCGTCTCCTGCGGCGGCTAGGGGCGAGAGGGCGCGAAACTTGCCTTTCCCTCAACCGTCCCGCCTCCTCCTTCGCGAGCATTACTGCTTCGCAGAAGGAGGTGACGGCTGCCCATGCCCTCTCGCTCCGTACCATGGCCTGAACCAGGGCTGGACGCGAGAGGTCTCTGCCGCCAATCGCCTCCACGAGGACACGGCGGTGCTCTGCCCAAGCCGGGCAGACCTCCACCGTATGCTCCACCGTGTCCTCCGGGCGATCCACACAGTGGTGACACCCGGGTGTCACAAACGTCCGGACGTTTCCTCCCGCCTTATCCGACACAGGAACCTCCCGAAGCTGCCGTGTCCGGTGAGGACCTGCGTCAGGCGGAAGGTGAGGACGCCGTGGCGCCTCTCCAGCCACTCCTCAAAGAGGGGACTTATCGCCGCAATCGTGGCGTGCCCAGCACTGGGTTGCGACAACCGTACTTTCCATGACGCCATGAGATCCCGCCGGAGCTCCGTCCGCTGTGCCGCGATTTCTCGCGGCAGCGGACTTACGCCCCGGCGTTTCGCCTCCTCGCGCCACTCCCATACGTGCGCGAGGACTTTTGCCTCCAGATCCCATGGCGGCAATCCGGCAAGGAGGCTCGCTGCCTCACAGGAGACCGTGCGGTATCCTCGGACCATCCGGATGGCCATGACCCTTTGGGCCGCGCTCAACCGGCGGGCTGGCCGCAGCGCCAGAGAGCGCGCCCATACAGGAGCCCCGTATAGGGCCATGGACCGCACGACCCCCGCGTAGAGCCTCCGGCAGGAGGCGTTTGGACCCCCTAGATTGGGCAGGAGCCGCTTTAATGCAGCGCCCGCCCGCTCAAGTTTGGGAGCCAAACGTCGGAAATGCTCCACGAAGTTCCACCGGCTGTCGAGGACGAGTCCCAGGTACTTCATCGTCGACTCGACGCCGATAGATACCCCTCCTACCGTTATTTGGGACCCCAACGGTGGCGCGTTCCGAGGACCATGAAAACACATGGCCTCGGACTTGTGCAGGGCCACCTCGAGTCCCAATTGCCGGATCCTTTCGACGATTGTCGCAACCCCGCGTGCCGCTAATTCGGCCATACATAACATTGATCAGGCAGGGGATCAGGGGGGGAATAGTACTTCCATAGTTTTAGGTTACCAATCCACTATAGCCACTCAAACCCATAGATTAATATGTTTTGTTTCCGTGTTCTGCAATAGTCCTGCACCAACCGGGGATCGTCCTTGGGTGGATTTGCATAGTGCATACAGGGATAATCGTCGGTTAGTACCTCAACACTTAAAATTGTCTAAGGGGCCTTTGCGAGCTGGCTTCGGCCCCTCGTACGCCTTCCAAAGGTCCGAGACCCCAGGGTCCCTAGATATGTCAAAGAAAAAAATAATAATAAGGTCCCGTAAAATATCAAAGTATATATCCCGTAAAAAATATATACTATATCCAATCCTTTAAATCTCTTAAAAACTGGTACTACATAAAACATGTGAATTTTAAAATCAACCCCTTTTTTTTGCCTTGATTTTACAAAAACCTTACGTTACGTTAACGTTTACGTAACACTTAATTCTTTATTTCTTACCAAAAGCGTTTTGAATGTTCATATCCCTTACGAAATTTTGGGTTTCCTATATAAACTTTCACCCCTCTATCACCTCCTTTAAACAAAAATTTGCCTATGTCCCTCCCTAGGATACCATCTACGTCCTTGTAAAATTTTATCGAAATCTACATATACGAGTAGTGGTTTAGGTAAAAAAAGTTCTCGAAAATTAAAATTATTCTGGTCACACTTTTGCCAAATTATTTTTATGAATTTAAATTGTCATAACTTTTGACTAAGTAAACCGATTTTAATGAAATAAGACTAAATGTTAGCTCAATTTACGGACTATGACTATATTTTCACACCCTTAATCTCTTTAAAAGATGTACCTACACACGAATATCAACATTATATGGGAATTTTAAAATCATCCCCTATTTAACCCCCTTGGGGGATAATTTTACAAAAAACGCTGTAAAACGTAATGCCTTATTTCTTATCAAAAGCATAAAGGAGAATGGGTTATTTCATATGGAGCATGGGCGGTGCGCGGACAAGAATGATTTTGTTATTTATTGATGTGGTTTACTTCTACAATTACTATGTAGAAGTTTTATAGACTGCATCGTTGGTCTAGTGGTTGCAAGCGCCACTGCTGAGCATGAAGTCCTGGGTTCGATTCCCGAGTCGAGAAAAGTGTTATTGGGTTTTTCTATCTGAAATTCCTCAGTAGCAACCCAGAGTCTGGATTTGTGCCCGGTTGATGGCAATAGGCTCGCCTATTAGATGGGACATAACTGGCAAAATGTGGGTGTACTACAAGTACACCTCTGCCCAACCCTTCGGGGAAACAAGGCGTGATGTTATGTTATGTACTTCCAAAGCGGATAAAATACATTTTTGTTTCTGAACACTTTATATATAAAGTGTTCAGCGATCAAGAGGTTGTTGGCGCTGCCCCGTACGCACCGCATCAGGGAGGTGCGACACGCTTCGCATGATTTCTTAAAAGTCGCCTATACGTGCTTCTGCGAACACCCCTGATGTGCTACAGTGTCGTGGCAACCCCATCAGCGCCCTGTTTGCGTTGTGGTACTGGACATGTAAGGCATTGTAATCCCTCTGCGTGAAGTCGACCCATAGAATGCAGGTGTAAAAAGATCGGCAGTATGCCCTAAAGAGTAGTCTTCACACCCCTAGAGCAGGTGGCTATTCACGGTAGTATTTAGTGCCTGCCTTGAACAACAGACACTCGCTCTTTTTTGAGTTATAGCTGAGGCCCTGGGCCACCGTACATCGCTCACAAACAGACATGAGTTTTCTGAAGGCACTGATCGATGACGCCAGCAGCACCATGTCATCAGCGTAACTTCAATTATTGACGAGTGTTCCGTCAATGGAACAGCCACCATAGTGCTGCTGAGCTCACGAATCAGCTGATCTACGTACAAACAGAAGAGCTTCGGCGGAGTCAGACCTCCTTGTCTGACCCTGCACTCCAGGCCGTACGGATCGGATAGCGAGTTTTCCCATTTCACTATGTTAGACTGATGTCTGTACCCATAATCGTATCTAAACAACTCAATTAACTCCACGGAAGTGATGTATCATCATACTGCTTCGTCCATAAAACACCATAGGATCCCAGATCGAAGGCTTTTGAAAGATCAAGAAATACGCGTACACGGGGGTTTTCCTGTCCGTGTAGTATCTGAAAGTGTGCTTGAAACAAAGAATAGCGTGTTCTGTTGAAAGACCACCTTTGAAGTCAAATCAGGCATCGTGAAGCGACAGGTGTATATATTTAACTGCTTGTCAAGCACACTGTCCAACGCTTTGGCAATAATCGTAGCCAAAGATTATTGAGAGCCTATAGTTATTTATGTCAGACGTGTCTTTTATAATCAACACAACTAAGGTTTTCATTATTCATCATCGTAAAGGGAATCAGTAGCCGCGTATGGTCCACACACATCTAAAATATGTATAACTATCGCAGCTTACTATAATGGTTTTAAAACTTGAGTAAACTATACGTTTTTATTTCTAAAATAATTGAAACTCTTCTGAATATAGATTTATTTTCTGTCCATTATCGCTATCGCATGTATATCTTCTAATGTTGAATTAAGGTTTCCAACGCACAATGGTCGGCCTGAAGGACTTAGTGCGGAAACCAAACCTTCTAACATAGGACATAGGGTTTCCAAACAAAGCGCTCGTAGAGATTGCGTTCAACGAGAGTTCTTCTGTTGACGTGATTGAAACCCGGGTGCTTAGGCATGAACTCGGCAAATAAACAATCTCTTGCTTTTTTTAAATGTCTTTCTAAAGTTCTTCTACTCATTTGAAAGAGCGTGGCCAGTCATTCGGTGCTTTCACCACTCAGCAAGTTCATCAAATAAATGGCAAGAGCAGATTTGGAATGCGACAAGGAAGGCGTTTGTTCCAAGATATTGAAAAATTGTTCTCGACTAAGACCCACCTGGCCCCCTTTGACTTCTTCTGATATATATAAGTTGTAATCCATAAGTAGTGATATCCGTATATTTTGAGGAATCCGATGACGTGTACGTATGAGTTCTTCTACATCTCTCAAACATACAGACCGCTGCATTGTTAGGCACTCTAGAATACTCTTCAATCTGTAGTACACACTCGTGTGGGGCAGGGTTTGGATTAGGCTGTACAGCACGTTAAGCTCGCTGCCAGCATGGGCGACAAACGTATTCCAGGCCGTTATATTCAATCTGTAAAAACATGTTGACTCGTAAGAAAACTAAATACGAGTACGTAAAGTAGGTACATGTAAAAAAAAATGGTCTGTAGTTGTATATAGGTAAAATGAAAAAAAATGTAATAGATACTATGACCGCGCGTAAATAGGTAGCAAACTGACAATGTTTCGCAAGTCGTTAGCACATTTATATTATTACTGACGTTTACAGAACAACTCAGAAGATATAGATAAATAAGATTTTAATTGTCTGAGTGCACATTTTTATGTTTGCATGCCCACTCACACGAACTCAAAGCTCACGTTTCGCTATGATAACTTTAGTAATATGTTATTTACTGCAGGACTTTTATGTTTGTCCAAGACTAATCTTATTAGCATAAAAAAACTTACTTGTTGTGGGGCAATAGCTTCAATAAATTATATTGAGCATTTGCGGCATTTTCCTCAAAAAATGCATGGAATGTTCTTGTTAACCACTGACCGATTGCACAAAACACACACAAGTCGATTTTCCGCCATATTCAACAAAATCCAAAAAAAAACTTTGAGTAAAAAAGTATGCAAGTGGAGGTTTAGAGGTTTATAGAAGCGCAAGATAATCAATGGACAATCGTACAGGAACAAACACACAACACAAGGAACAACGACGGACTGCGCGCGCGCGCTGCCGCCGCCGCCGCCGGTTGCTTTGTTCTTGATCGATAAATCAAATCAAATCAAATCAAATCAAAAGTCATTTATTCAAATTAGGCTGAAAATCAGCACTGATCGAACGTCAAAGTTACATAAGACAGCCCCCCAAAAATGCTGATTGGTCTTCCACGTGAGCAGGTAATTGAGTCGAACCGGTGGGTTTTGTTGTGTTGATGGTAACAAGTAAAAATAACACGTGTCAGGAGACGTTTTGAAGTTAAGATAAAGATTTACAAGCACTAATTAAATAATTATTATGCAATATTGCTTTATACAATTACATTGTACTGATATTTAATTATATTTTATCTAAATGAAATACAACGAAACGCCCATAGTTAAAGTTATTCGTAACTAACGGTACTTTCATTTGACAATCATTTCATCACTGACCGCCGACAGCCCAAAACTGTCCATTCTCCTTTGAATTTTCATAATGCTTAACAAATCCATACCGAATTTCATACACCTATTTCACCCCTGTAGGATATTTTTTAAGACAAAAAGTGCCCTTAGGAAGGACATAGGCTACTTTTATTATTAATGCTTTCAGAGTGCTGTTGGGGTTGCCGCGGCATTGTAGTGCGTCGCAAATGTTCGCAAATGCGCGCGTTGACGGTTTCCACGCTATAGTGCGTAAAAAAGTGGCGTCATTTTTTCAAAGACTGCGCGGTAGCCCCAACACCATTTTGCAAATGATTGCATCCCGACACGACTGTCCCATACAGGCACACTGGGTGGGAATAGTTACTGGGAAACTGTAAAATAGAAATACTTTTTATTTTTTTTTTTTTTTTTTTGATTATGTACCTACTAACATAGATATTTAGAAAATTTTTACTAACACATATATGGATTCTGTCCGAAATAAATGAATAATAAAATAAATAAATTATCTTCTTCATTTTTTTTTCGAAATGCAATCAATGTAACTTTCAAATTTCTAATAATCACCAATTCACAAGCGTAATGACAAATTGAAAAAAAAAAAAAAGCTTACCGAAGTTGGAGTCGGTTCAGTTCCGGAAGAGCATATTGCTAATAAATATGATAATAACAAGAATATTAACAAGAAAACATTGAAAAATCATGTCCGTTCTATATAGCGTAGTCAGTTAAAATCACATTAAGTTTTGTTGAATAGCTCAACTAATATTTAGGTAGGGAAGTACTGAAGCAAATGAGGCAAATAATGAGGCATAAAACGATTATAATTTATTTCATTTCCTACATGATTACATATAAGTAAGTTCATAGAAGGAAGGACATATCGTGAGGAATATTTTTAGAGTAGAAATAACCAAAGAAAGAGCGTGTGAAAGATGATAGGCCTCGAAAGGGGATGCGAATAGAGATGACGGAACAGGGAAGGACAAGGCATGCTGACTCCAAATAAATTGGAATAAGCGCAGGAGAACGAAGTTGATGATAGGTCATCTAAGCAGGTTCAGCCTTAGTGTCAAATTCCTTGCAGTCGAACGTTCCAGTTTGTGAATATGTTTCTGATCGCCACATGATGTGCCCATACGTCACTTTGGAGATGCAAAAATGCAGTTATTGATTCACGTCTAAGTTTTCGAAAGAGTAGGATCCCTGAAAGACAAAAGTAGTCAGTATAAACCATCACTGGTGCGTAATGGGGAGAGGGAAATTGACATCGTAAAAATGGGACTGGGAGATAGATTCGTGCTTTTGATTTGTTTGTTCTTGCAAACAGAAATATTTTTAATACATTAAGTTACTTTTTACATCTCTTTACTTTTTGTTGGTTCACTATATCTATCTTTTTCTTATTTTAAAATCTCTACCATTGTCCTTGGTTCTAGTATTGTCTTCAGTATTTTCTTTTTTCTCACACACACCCACAAAAATGTGCGCACAAAACATTGGGAACTCATCTCCGTAACTTGTTTGTTGGTAATACACACAGTTGGTAATACACAATGAGGGTATTTGAAACCGTTTATCTGTTACGTAAAATTGTTGGCTATGAATGTAGATAGGTATGTATTTACCTACTTTAATTTTTAATCTGGTGCATCTATCGGTTATTCATCATCATCATCATTTCAGCCGGAAGACGTCCACTGCTGGACATAGGCCTTCCTTAAGTACCGCCCCTTCAACGGGTTCTGTGCTTCCCGCATCCGGCGGACTCCTGCGGCCTTCACAAGGTCATTGGTCCACCTTGTAGGAGGCCTTCCAACGCTACGTCTTTCCGTATGCGGCCGCCACTCCAGAACTTTTCGGCCACTTAATTTTGGCAATTCTTCGGGCTATGTAATATTCATGTAAGTATGTATTCATTAATATGAATGTTTTTTAAAGGGATTTCCGCCTCACCTCTTTTAAAGGTCGATTCCAGCGAAGTGGTCGATTAAGAACCAACTTTGTAATAATTTAAGAACCAGAGTATTTTGTATTTGAAATAGAAACGGCTCGTTACGTAAATTCCTCCTTTTCAATAAAAATGTTTGTATATTGAATTAATGATAAAAAGATGATTATTTTATGTCTTCAACAATATTCAATTACAATGAAAATTGCAATGAAAATTTGAAAAAACCTAGTAAACATAAAGATAGAATTTTGAAGCGGTTCCCATAAAATTTTGAAGATCTCTCTCTTGGGTCGTTTTCCAAATTCGTAACGGGGTTACTGGTTGACTTGTCCATAGAAACTCTAGATTTCTCTCAGTAGCTCAAGTTTAGTTCATTGTCGTTCAGTGTCATTTTCAGTTCGTTAGCTGGCTCTGTCTAATAGACAAATCCCTTGTAAAAACCTTGGAGCCTATATTCCGCTCTATCACGTCCTTAATGCTGTCTGCACTAAACTGGCGAAGGTCGCTTTTAAAAAACTTAAAGATCCGGCTGTTGAGCTGCCGGTACGAGCGCATCGTCTGAAGACTGCAGGATCATCTCGCGCCTCTCCTCCATGACCTGTAAAGTGGGATCACCAAACATCTTGTTTCTATTTGTACGACGGGTCTTGATGATCTTACAAACGACCGTAGGGACAATTTTCACGAACCCATCTTATAATCGTCCATGGTGCTCCCTAGGCACTCGAAACGATTCTGAAGATCGAGCGGAAAGCACTCTGGACTTGAATCGGTGTTAAGCGGAGCGTCGACTTCATAAGTCGTGATCTTCCCAGCTTTATATTTAAGTTCAATGTTCCTCTTATCATGCGGTGATTACTTCTGGTTTTCACCGCGTTATTCACAGAGATATCATTGAACAATTGCTTCTTCGTCGACATAATGAAGTCAATCTCATTTTTTATTGCACCATCAGGGCTCTACCAGGACCACTTTCTGCACTCACGTTTTCTGATGAAGGAGTTCATCCTTTGAGAGGCCTTCCTTCTCCATAAGGTCCGGGCCAGTAGGTGACCCCGGTGGTTCCAACTTCCAACTCCAAACTGCCTCACTCGCAGCTCATCATCGTTTCCTTTTCCCAGTATTGCGATGAAGTCCCCCATGATAACGGTATAGTGAGTTTTAGAGCCATGCATGGCTCTGGAAATATCCCCATCCATAGTATCCACCTCTTCTTAGGGGTGTGATAAGGTGGGCGCGTAAACCTGTTCAACCTTGAACTAATATCTTGCGGATATTCTGAGTATAAGGTACTCCAACCTGGAACTGCTGGTCGCCCTCCCGGAAATAGAATAAGTTCCTGGATTTGAGGATTATCGAGTCCTACCCCTCTCTTCCAACTTCAGATAACCCTACTATACCCATGGTAACCAGCTCAATTCTTCCTCGAGTTCGATGATCTTCTCGCCGGTGCGGCTACATACAACACGCGTACACTACGCTTGTTGTATGTTGCCAGGTCCAGTTTTCGGTAATTGTGGTAGCTCACCATGGCCTTGACCGCCATCGTAGGTATGGGTTCTTAAATAAAAATATTTTGTTGTCAAACCAAACATTTTCCTCCTACCATACGTACCTAAATTGTTTGCACACTCGTGGGAGTACGTGTCGATTTTTCATTGAATGCACCATTGAATCACTGATGAACAGAAGCAGAAGAATTTTAATGTCAGAAGTGATGACTGTACAAACATACAGTACCAGCGGGGTAATTGGTTCCTGTGTCGGATTAGGCGGGAGGAAACGCCCGGGTATCACCACTGTGTGGATCACCCGGAGTACACGGCGGAGATCTCTCGCATCCAGCCCTTTTCCAGACCATAGTATGGAGCGAAAGGGCATGGGCAGCCGTCACCTCCTTCTGCGAAGCAGTAATGCTCACGAAGGAGGAGGCGGGACGGTTGAGGGAAAGAGATTTCATCAGCACAAGTGTAGGGATCCACTAAGGCCGATGCCTGCCGGGGTCGCGGAAAAGTCCGAAAGGGATACGGAGGCCCCTGGCAATACAGGCAACGGAAGGAACACAGGTGGGTTTTAGTCAGTAAGAGATCCAACCCCAATTTATTTGATAATTCAACTCCCTCAAAAAAAAAAAGCGCGGTACTTGCGTAACACATATATAAAAGCAATCGATAGCAATGCTATTCACTGTGACAGTTAACAGTTAACTCAACGAATGAGGCTAACCACGTTCGTTGAGTTAATTACGTTGTTGAGCAGATGAATTATTCAAACCTATGAAGCAATGTATTACGAATTATCTTCAAAACCCTCGGATTGTGATTGAAAGAGTGTTACACACCTCGGGTGCTGGACGTTCATATGACACATCTATGTAGAGAATGAAACTTTCGCACAGTCATGAGTTACAGAGAAGGTGTTCTACGAAGCTGAACTTTTTCTCTTTCACAGAGTGGAGGCCTGTGTCCCAGCAGTAAGAAAGTTATAGGCTGATTAAGCTTACACTATGTTGCATTTATGGGTATCAAAACAATAAATTATTAGTATTTCCTTATAATTCAACCATTTTAAGCAGGTTCTGTGACAGTGTTCAATTCCTTGCAGAAGTACATTCCTTGCTTGGACAAGACTTCTGTTCGCCACATCAGACGTCCGTACGGCATGCTTGGAAACCAGATATGCTGCAGCTGATTTATGTCCAAATTCGGGAAGATGTGAATACCCTGGAAAAAGTCAAGAGAATTAAGGCCCCACCCACTAGCGAGTAGCGAGAAGCGAGTAGAGCTCGAAACTAAAAAGGAGTTGCTTGTTATCGCCGGTGGTGCGAACAGTCAGAGATCAACTATTAATACGAGTATATGTATGTATCTCATTTACTGACACGGGACCTGATCTTTTGTACGTTTCTTGAGCGATAAAATAGTCGACAGCTAGTCGCTCCCTCGTGCCGCGGTGGGTCAGGTGCATAAGAGTACTTTACTTTCCTATGTTCGAACTCAAGTGGAGCCTTCAGTTAGTTGAGGGCCATCAAAGTTTGATTCACCTAGACATGAGAAAAAGAAGTTGAGTATACCGATTCTTGCAGTTTCTTATACTTCTGTATCCCTCTTATTCCCTGTAAGAATAGGTGAGGATTGACAAAATAACTTGCTATTGAAGGTTCACGGCATGACTAGCGGTTGACTTTACTATGGCAAAGAAAGAAAGTATTCCTTAAGCAGACTTTTCCAACAAAAGCTTTCGATGGCCCGATCTAAATAACATCTTCATCATCAACCCATAGCACTGCTGCATGTTCACTGCTGGACAAAGACCTCTCTAATTGCACACCATTCAGCTTGATTCTCGGTAAAACACATGCAGCTGCTACCAGCCACCTAGCGAAGATCGTCGCTCCACCTAGCTTGAGGGCGTCCTACCTTATGTTTACCGATTCGTGGTCTCCTCTCAAGAACACGTCTCCTGCAACGGTCCTCGGTTCTATGACTAATATGGCCGGCCTATTGCCACTTCAACTTGCTTGTTCTGTAAGCTATATTGTATTAGTATTAAATTTATTTATAGTGGTACTTAAAACCTAACCTTACCTTCAAGAACATACACTTCTTTTTGTCATACTTGACCCCGGTGGCTGCGAAGGTGAAGTACAGTAGTGCTCCGTGGCAGTTCAGGTTGTTAAAACTATGGAATCGGCGCCATTTGTCATTGAGCCAGATAAAGCATGTCATTTTTATCTGAAAAAAACTTAAATATAGCAGCGTTTATTTGGATTTTTTGCAGTAAACCTAGGTAAATACTTTGACTTATAAGTTCATTTATTAGACAGTTTGATGTGCGTTAAGAAAGTCTCCAAGATATGTAGTTAAAAGTGCATCTAGCGTACCTGCTTTTGACCCAAAATATATTTTTGTTTTTGTGTTCCGTAACCAAATGCCAAAAACGGAACCGTTACTAATTCGTCATCTCCGTCTGTCCTTCCGTCCGTCCACCCTATTATTACACAGCCAACGCGGAGACTATCTGCAATATATCTGTCGTAGGCAATTTTTATGATTTCGCTTTTTACAAACGGCGTCGTCGATCGACTTGACCGGTTTTTTTATAATATTTTTACCACATCACCAGAAGTACAAAAAGTTCGGACCAATACCAGAATAGATATGAAGAATTTGTTCAAACAATTTTCTCTATCAGATCGATAGTTTTTGCTCAGAAATCTGCTATGACAACGATGGCTACCTTAATATCTGTAGCGTCTTTCAAAACCGTAACATTCCCTCCCAGCATGTTCTTCCCGTTGATATTCAGGACCGATGGGTAGTAGAATATTAGCGGGTTCTTCGCGTATGTCTTGCGAAGATTACTGCAGTCGTTGATACCGATGATAGAAGCTTTAAAAGGACCCTGAAAGATAACAATGTTGAAATTTGTAGCTGGAACTGTATTTTATCTAAACGACTTATTTATAAACTAGCTTTTGCCCTCGGCTTCGCCCGCCGGATGTTGGATATGATCCCACGGGAACGTACTACCGAGATATAGTATCCTATTTCCCAACCTAAATAATGGCCTATCGGTATGCGTTTCATCTCAACCCGTTCAGCCGGTAAGGAGTGAAAGTTAACAGATAGACAGATAACAAATTCTAACTTTTGACCCAGTGGACTGATAATATGACTAATGAAATAAAGACTATTTTGTCTTAAAATACGGACTACGACGATATTTCTAATCCCTTTACCTTCTTAAAAAGTAGTACTACACAAGACATGTCAATTTAGAAATCAAAATAGGAGATTTTAACTCCTTGGGGATGTTTCCAAAATTAAAATTATGTTGGTGACGCTCTTGTCGTGCTCACTGTACCATGTGTTAGCAAAATTATTTTTATTATTTTAAATTGTAATAACTTTTGACTAAGAAAACCTATTTTAATTAAATAAAGACTAAATGTTAGCTCAATTAACGGACTATGATCATGTTTCCAATGCCTTAATTCTCTTTAAAATAAGTACACAAAAATATCAATATTATTTGTTAATTTTAAAACCCTATTTCACCCCCTTTTTTTTGGGTGTTTTATGATCAAATATGTTCTCCCGCTCTGGGCGGAGCGGGACGGTGTGTCAGACTCTTACTGAATAAAACCCATCCGTATTCCTTCCGTTCCCTGTGTTGCCAGGGGCCTCGGTAACCCTTTAGTACCTTCCCGTGACCCCGGCAGGCATCGGCCCTAGTGGATCCCTACACTTGTACTGATAACATCTCTTTAAGGCGCACGTGGAAATCAATCTGCCAGGGATTCCCGACACCCAGGGCGTCTTCTGTGGTGGCTAGGGGTGAGAGGGCGCGAAATTTGCCTTTCCCTCAACCATCCCGCCTCCTCCTTCGCGAGCATTACTGCTTCGCAGAAGGAGGTGACGGCTGCCCATGCCCTCTCGCTCCGTAGCATGGCCTGAACCAGGGCCGGACGCGAGAGATCTCTTGTCTTTTATTAACTTGAGAGCCCTGACACCCATAACACAAGTTCAATCTTAGCTTGGGTGTCAGAGGTATATAACTGTGTATAAACCTACAATTTTATAAGACTATAAATGGTAAAATAATCAAGTTGTAATGTTAATTGTGAAACTGTAAATAAATATTTTTATTATTTATTATTATTATTACTCTGCTGCCGATCGCCTCCACTAGGACACGGCGGTGGTCTGCCCAAGCCGGGCAGACCTCCACCGTATGCTCCACCGTGTCCTCCGGGTGAACCTCACAGTGGTGACACCCGGGAATTTCCTCCCACCTTATCCAACACAGGAACCTCCAGAAGCTGCCATGTCCGGTGACGACCTGTGTCAGGCGGAAGGTGATTACGCCGTGGTGCCTCTCTAGCCACTCCTCAAAGAGGAGACTTATCGCCGCAATTTTGGCGTGCCCAGCACTGGGTTGCAACAACCGTACTCTCCATGTCGCCATGAGATCCCGGCGGAGCTCCGTCCGCTGTGCCGCGATTTCTCGCGGTAGTGGAGTAACGCCCCGGCGTTTCGCCTCTTCACACCACTCCCATACGTGCGGGAGGACTTTTTCCTCCAGATCCCATGGCAGCAATCCGGCAAGGAGGCTCGATGCCTCACAGGAGATAGATAGATAGATAGAATACTCTTTATTATGTACACCATAAAAATTACAGATACAAACGTTGAAATTTTACAAGGGGTGACACAATGGGCGGTCTTATCGCTAAAAGCGATCTTTTACAGACAACCTTTGGATGGATTAAAGGGACCGTCCGGTATCCCCGGACCAGCCAGATGGCCATGTCCCTTTGGGTCGCGCTCAACCGGCGGACTGGCTGCAGCGCCAGGGAACGCGCCCACACTGGAGCCCCATAAAAGGCCATGGACCGCACGAACCCCGTGTAGAGCCTCCGGCAGGAGGCCTTTGGAGCCCCTAGATTGGGCAGGAGCCACTTCAAGGCAGCCCCTGCCCGCTCCAGTTTGGGAGCCAAACGTCGGAAATAATCCACGAAGTTCCACCGGCTGTCGAGGATGAGCCCCTGGTACTTCATCGTCGACTCGACGCCGATGTAAGCCCCTCCTACCGTTATTTGGGATCCCGACGGTGGCGCGTTACGAGGGCTATGAAAACACATGGCCTCGGACTTGTGCAGGGCCACCTCGAGTCCCAACTATTTCGACGATTGTCGCAACCCCACGTGCCGCTACTTCGGCCACCGCCTGGTGCGACCTCCCATGCGCCAGGACCAATGTGTCGTCAGCGTAGCACACTACGCTGACGCCACTAGGGAGGTCGGCGCGCAGCGATGTGGGACATCGGATACGACTGCATCCGATGTCCCACAGACGCGGATCCCTGTAAGACACCGCACGACATCTCTAGCCGGTCCCACACTCCCTGGTGACCGGGTAGATGATGGCCCTGACCATCAGATAGGCCTCGACCACACGACAGAGGTAGTGCAGCATCCGTGTGTGCAGTGCCTCTCTGATGCAACTCCAGGGCAGGGTTTTGAAGGCATATGACGACCTCACCCTGGGCAATAGCATTCCCCGCCGTGAGGGCTCGCACGCGCATGATAGCGTCTACCGTCGAGCTTGCCCCTGGCCCTGGCTTTGGCGGACGGGGCGCAAGCCTTGCCCCCCATCCGGTGCTCGGCCGGCTTGCCAGCCGCCGCACATACGGCACAGTGCGACGTGGCGTCACAGGAGCCGGCATTGTGCCCGGGCAGACCACAGCGGTAACAGAGACCGCTGCGGTCCACCACGAGGTGCAATTAGCTCCCACGTGGTTGCCCACCTGGCAGTAAAATCACCTCAGAGGTCTGGGTTCCAGCAGTTTGACCTGCGCGGATACCAAGCCCACCAATAACCTTTGGCCCTCCCCGGCAATTATTTTGGCCACCGACACGGGGCAGCTCACCATAACGGTTTGCAACCCCGTGGAGCCACGACGGATGGTGCCTGCCGTCACTTGCTCGGCAGAGCACCCCCCAGTCCTTACCACTGCGATGACCACCTGTCCTTCCGTCACGAAGTCGTCCAAGCCCATGATACTCATGCTAGCGCACTTGGTGGGCCTGGACACTCGAACCTCGTCTGCATTTAGGAACGTCCTTCGCCTTTCGGCAAGAGCGTCAGTGGCCGGGCCGCTTAGCCGCACCGGGAACCTGCACCATTCGGGCCCCTATTTTACCTCCTTGAGAGATGGTTTTACAAAAAAGCTGTAAGACGTATTTCTTACCAAAAGCATAAATTTGAACTTGCATATACTTAACTACCCAAATGCTGAGTTTCCCATCAATTTTCATCCCCTATAGGGTTATTTTAAAGACAAAAAGTAGCCCTTGCCCTTCCCCAAAATGACATCTATATTCTTGCTATTTTTTTTTTAAATCCGTTCAGCGGTGTAGGCGCGAGAAGGTAACATACAGTTACTTTCGAATTTATAATACGTGAAAAATCATGGCTTCCAGCTATCACCATTCACAAGCGTAATGAAAAATTGGAAAAACTGAATAAAAAATAATCAACTTACAGCAGTTGGAGTCGGTTCAGTTCCGGAATAGCATATTGGTAATAAACATGATAAAAACAAAAATATAAAAAGAAAACATTGAACAATCATTTCTGTTCGACATAGAATCTAGTCAGTTAAAATCACATTAAGTTTTGTTGAATATCTGTGCTGCTAATATTCAGGTAGGGAGGTACTAAAGCAAATGAGGCAAATAATGAGGCATAAAAGATTATAATCTATTTCATGTAAATTACATTTGTTACATGATTACATCTAAACAGGTTAATGGAAGGAAGTAAATAATTATCGTGAGGATAGAGTAGAGTAGAAATGACTAAAGAAAGATCGTTTGAAATATGATAGAGCTCGAAAGGGGATGAGAACAGACATGACGGTTAATATAGATGAATGGAAGGAGAAGGCATGCTGTGCAGACTCCAAATAAATTGGAATGAGCGCAGGAGGACGATGCAGATGATAGGTCATCTAAGCAGGTTCAGCCTCAGTGTCAAATTCCTTGCAGTCGAACGTTCCAGCTTGTGAATATGTTTCTGATCGCCACAGGATGTGCCCATACTTGACTTTGGAAATCCAAAAATGCAGTAATTGATTCACGTCCAAGTTCTTGTAAGAGTAGGATCCCTGAAAGAAATCAATGGAAGTCAGTATAAACCGTTACTGGTGCTTACTAGGGAAAGGGAAATTGACATCGCAAAAATTACTGAGAGATATAGATTCGTGCTTTTACTTTGTTTGTTCTTAGCCAACAGAAATATTCTTAATGCCCTTAGTTACTTGTTACAACTCTTTACTGTTTTGTTGGTTCACCAAAACTATCTTTTTATTATTTTAAGATCTGTACCAGTGTCCTTGGTCCCTTTATTGTCTTCAGTATTTGTCTTTATATCCAGGCATAAATATTCGAGATCTAAAATTACTATAGTTTCTTCATTCTACTGTATCAACCACCCTGTCATAAAGATATCTATAAGAAAAATGTGGTTCAGATGTGTATTTTAGTTTATAGGTCATAACTTACCAAACGGATTAAAATTGTTACACGGTAATATGTCCAAGGCAAAATTTACAGAATGGCTTCTAAAGTGTTTTTTTTATGGTATTAAAAATAAATGGAACATAAAAATGTAACCTTAATATAATTTTAAGAATATTAACAATATAAATTAAGAAATTAAATAGTAAATAAATGCAAGGTAATTGTATTGTAGACAACTACGTGACAAAAAATATTAGAAATTGATATACCATACGGGAAAACAGCACTAATTAATAAAAGTATTATTTGTATGGCATCATTGATTTACAACAAATTGCTTGATGATGTCAAAAATTTACCTGTTCATCAATTCAAGTCGAAGCTGCACAAATTCCATGTGACTATATGTTATTATAGTGTCAAGGAGTACTTACAGGATAAAAATATAGATACTCGTAGTTTGAGTTGTTGAGATGCAAAAGTAAGAATAATTTATTGACACTGAATAATAAGACAATACAAATAGTGTGACATGATTTAATACTCGGAATGTTAATCGACATCTGTATAATTATATTTTAATTTGGACCATTATTTTAATTTTAATTTAGTTTATTTGATTTTATGTGATGACGAGACATGTATAATTTATCTGATAATTTTTATTTTTATTTTTAAACCGACTTTGGCAGTGTTTTGAATTTATTTTATTCTTGTTTTATTTCTTTTATTTGATTTTTTTTTTCTTTTTGAGTATAATAATTTTGTAATGTTATTTTAATAATTATTTAATGATATAGCCAATAATATAAATATTTGCACACCTTGTTAGGTTAGGTTAGTTGATACATTGTACTTTATATTTATTTGTAACATCTGTTTATGCATGCACCTGTATCAAGCAAATAAATAATTAGATTTGATTTGATTTGATTTGAAAATAAAAGTAATGTAATAAAAATGTATGTCAACTTAATCAAATTTGCACGCTTGCTTACAGGCAAGAATACAGTGACACTTACGTTCATAAGATAAGATATCCTTTACCAAAACAATGTATTTCTAGCAAATTAAGGTCTAATTTTATGATATGGTTATTTTTTCAGCTGCTCCTAGGCAGACCTTGTCTTGTGACCATTGCAATTAACGACACGTATTCTCGGTTTCTCAGTTTCAGCTACTACCATGGGTGTTTAGAAATAAATTTTGGCATTAACGAGCAGTCTTTGAGTAAGCAAATTAGTCACACTCAAGTCGATCTTCCTCAGACTTACTTTGAAGTAGAGGCAGTTCTTCCTATCATACTTGATATTCATGGCACCACACATTAAGTGCACCACCATTCCGCGGCAGTCCACGTTGTTTAGTAGGTAGAAAGGCTCCCATTTTCCATTGCGTAGTAAGAATCCTCTGAGTCTGATCTAAAAATAATGATCATAAGTTCTTACAAACTTTCAGTTTATGACATTTTTAGTATGTCAATTAATGGTATATAATGGTATTAATAAAAATAACAGTATCATTTTCTTACAGTAGACGCCCGTTAAGATTGTACATATAATATTATAAAGAGAAAGATATTCTTTTTGTATGTTTGTTTGTAATGAATATACTCAAAAAATACTTAACAGTTTAAAAAAATAGAAAGCTACATTATCAGCGAATAATATGACAAGTATTTTATAAAAAAATGAGAACCCTAAGAAAATTGAAATAATGTAGCCCAAGGTTTCAAAAATTTGCCTATAAAAGTCATTATTTGGCGTGCTTTGTGAAAATTATTGATGATACATAAAATAACGTACTGCGAGTACATAACCGTTTTATGATCAAATTAGTTAATCAAAACACGGGGGTATAATCGAAAGGTTTAACATTTGTATCATGATATTAATCCGTATCCAACTAAATAGTTTCATAATCAAGGTTAATTATGTAATAACATGTAAATACTTCATTAAATTATTCGAATCGGACCTTTCGTATAAAAGTTACTCGTACGACGAATATAAAGAAAATAAAAGTAAAAAAAAATGCCCTGGTGTGAGCGATCAGCACAACGCTTAGTCTATTCGTTTCCTACATATTTTATTTATTGTAAAATAGGAACAATTGAATTGTATTTTGTAATTATTAATAAAGTTTGTCATAATATAATTAATGAAAATATCGAAATTATTTGTTTTCGGAAACTATCTTTTAAAGAAGAGTGTTGAAATTTGTAGGCGAAGATACTGAATCAATGCGGATGAAGTCGCGGGCGAAGTGCTAGTCGAGTTATAACTAAAGTTCGTCGGATAAAGAGAGTCTTCGTCACTCATTCCTATTTGACAGTCTTTTTCTGAAACTTGATGTTCTATACTGACACCTGGATGCCATATGTTATTATTTACAGTTTCGGAGAAATGAAGATAATTGGGGACTTCTACTGCTCTGGGCGAAGCGGGAGGGTGTGTCCTTACTCCTTACTCCTCTTACTGACTAAAACCCACCCGTATTCCTTCTGTTGCCTGTGTTGCAAAGGGCCTCGGAAACCCTTTAGTACCTTTCCGCGACCCCGGCAGGCATCGGCCCTAGTGGACTCCTACACTTTTTTTTTTTTTTGAGGGTGGGAAATCATCAAATAACTTCTCCCGCTCTGGGCGGAGCGGGAGGGTGTGTCAGACTCTTACTGACTAAAACCCACCCGTATTCCTTCCTGTTGCCTGTGTTGCGGGGGCCTCAGTGACCCATAAGTACCTTCCCGCGACCCCGGCAGGCATCGGCCCTAGTGGACCCCTACTATATGTGCTGACGACATCTCTTTGAGGCGCGTGTGGAATACAACGCGCCGTCGACCCGGGCCTGGTCCTTACCGGACGGTGAGCTACCCATTGCTCACCGTCCGCAAGCCCGCGCCTACGGTGGCCGGAAATCCGCCCGGGATTCCCGACGCCCTGGGCGTCTCCTGCGGCGGCTAGGGGCGAGAGGGCGCGAAACTTGCCTTTCCCTCAACCGTCCCGCCTCCTCCTTCGCGAGCATTACTGCTTCGCAAAAGGAGGTGACGGCTGCCCATGCCCTCTCGCTCCGTACCAGGGCCTGAACCAGGGCCGGACGCGAGAGGTCTCTGCCGCCGATCGCCTCCACGAGGACACGGCGGTGCTCTGCCCGGGCCGGGCAGACCTCCACCGTATGCTCCACCGTGTCCTCCGGCGATCCACACAGTGGTGACACCCGGACGGTTCCTCCCGCCTTATCCGACACAGGAACCTCCCGAAGCTGCCGTGTCCGGTGACGACCTGCGTCAGGCAGAAGGTGAGGACGCCGTGGCGCCTCTCCAGCCACTCCTCAAAAAGGGGAATTATCGCCGCAATCGTGGCGTGCCCAGCACTGGGTTGCGACAACCGTACTTTCCATGACGCCATGAGATCCCGCCGGAGCTCCGTCCGCTGTGCCGCGATTTCTCGCGGCAACGGACTAACGCCCCGGCGTTTCGCCTCCTCGCGCCACTCCCATTCGTGCGCGAGGACTTTTGCCTCCAGCGACGTCCGTCGCTGCGGCAGTTTACTTTACGTCAAAAATTTACCTGCTATAAGAGTTCATGGTAGGCCCCCAGAACAATATTACTCCTAGCGGTGATTATGTCAGTCACATGTCTGAATTTTCTATGAACGTTATCGCTGATAGAATTAAAAGGTACTAGACTTAAAAGCAATTGAGTTGAATGCAGAGACATTCGATGGAATGCCTCTGCATTCAATTAAAGCTATTCAATTGCTTTACCTTCATATTCTTCGTATCCTTCAAGAAGGTAATACTTCCACTCAGCGTGCTGTTGTGAATCGTTGGTTGGAATACAACTGGAGGATTCTTCACGTAAGGCTTGCTAGGGTTACTGCAGTTCTTGATGCTGATAATCGAACTCTTGAAAGGGCCCTGAAACATAGTTGAGTTACCAATGCACTTTGACTATATTTTCACAAAAGGGACCAGCGAACAAAAGGAAAAAGCAATGACAGGAAAACATCAAAAATATAATGCCTTATGAAGGTTTTCTGTTTGTAGGAAAATTACAAAGTTGTTGTTAAAAGCTAGACAGAAATAGCCTCCACGAGTAGCGTAAGTACCCAGGGCAGTTAGACCCACCACCACATGCTAATGGGGCTAACTGCCCTGGGTACCTGGGTCAATCAATCTGCTAAGCTTTTCCCAAATATGTTGGGGTCGGCTTCCAGAGTAACCGGACTCAGCTGAATACCTGTATTTTACATGGAGCGACTGCCTGTCTGTCCTCTTCAACGCAGTAACTGGGTAATACGATACCCCTTGGTAAGACTGGTTGTCAGACATTTGGGCTTCTGACGACCCCTAACTGCTGTCAAAATTCGCGACTGACAGCCGAGACCAACGGCTTAACGTGCTTTCCGAGGCACGGAGGAGTCGAGGTATGTAAAGATGCTTATCCATGGACCAACATGGGCAAGCATAGCTTAACCTGATGGATCGACCCGTTCAGCTATTATTACTTAGCCACGAGCTCCTCTCCCTCTCCATGGGTATCTGGGTACCTGGGAAAAAATTTTAGTCACTACCACATGGTAGTGACTTATTTTTTACTCAGGCAAGCTATTGTGAATGGGCGGCTTCAATGTGGACTGGTCATTTTTAGCTGCATTTTGTTTTTTTTTTTTAACTCTTTAATTGTTTTTTTGTTTTTATCTTATTACGGACACTTTTAATGTGTACGTATTTCTACATTGTTCTCACATGTATAATTTCAACACGAATGATGTAATCAATATTTTTGTAAGAATAATTTAACTAAAAGAGTGTCCGTGGAGATTCTTGGCCGTTCTTCTCCATAGGATCCTACTACGCTTTGGAAGGGGCAACTACCTTCAACTTTCTGACTGACCAACTCCTTGACAATTTAAACGTGCCTGTATTTGGTTTATTTAAAATAAATGCTATGAGTTTGAGTTGTGTTTGAGTTTGATTCTTGTATAGTTCGTGCATGAGAAGAAGATTTAAACTTATTTTTCACTACATTTTTTCTAAACTTACCCATAGTTGGTCTACAAACCAATCAAATTAATCAAGAAAATGAAACACGATGTTTCTTTCATAACTTACCGAAGTAGGAGTCTTAGAAGTCTGTTCAGGTTCCACACAACACGTAAATTGTAACATATACACCCACAAAAATATGCACCCAAAACACTGAGACCTCATATCTGTTCGTCATTGAAATCCTGTTAAAATAACATTAACTTGTTTGTTAGTAAAAACATAGAATTCGTGGCAAATTAGCCGGCACTAATGAGGGTATTTGAGACTTATAATCTATGTAAAATAGTTTCCCTGTAAATGTTTGATATTGCTTTTCAATCCGAGGGCGTCCATCCATGATTAGTTTATCGTTCTACTAACCAATTTAAATAAATATGAACGATATGCATACAAGCTGAAGTGGTACAGGCTGAATGGGCCGGCCATATTAGCCGTAGAGCCAATGACTGTTGGGGTAGACGTGTTCTTGAGTGGAGCGACGATCTTCGGAGGGTGGCTGGTAGCAGCTGGATATGAGTTGCCGAGAATCGAACTAAATGGCGTGCAATTGGAGAGGCCTATGTCTAGCAGTGGACTTCTGTAGGCTGATGATGCATGCATGTCGAGTCGTTGATTACTGACAAATGCATGCACTTACTGGTCAGGCCCAATACAATCTGTGTAGTTCTTTCCTCTAAAGACCACCTCAAACACTAAAATAATATACATAATCTGGGACTAAGATTATGTTCGGACTATAGGAGACTGTGAACTCTGAGTTTGTTTCTGTCTTTCATCTCAGAGTAGTTGGATAGGAAATACCAAACTCATTTAGTTTAAAAACAAAATTTATTTGTAACGTGTAAAAGTGTTTTAAAATTTATTTAATTTAGAAATAAATTTCTTTTATTTTTAAATGTCGCAGCATCATGCTGAGATAGGAGCCTTTTGGCCTCGTACAGGACGTTATGTTTTTTGTTTTCTTTTTATATAATTTGTTTTTTTAAACTTTTATTATTGTATGTTTAGTTCAGTTTGTGATCTGCCTGTGCGAGTCACAATAAATACTTTTTCTTTCTTTCTTATTAGACCACGGGGTGTAATACGGTCCACCCACTGCTCATCGGCTTAAGTTCCTTAGTAGGTAACATTAAATATTTGCGGATGACATTACGACTATCATAAACTTGATCGACTTCGATGAATCAATATTTATATAACTTAAAATAAAAATAAAAGAAGAAAGTTTTTTTTAATTCATACCCCTAAGCCACTTTTGGATTATTATTATACATCACTTGAGAACGGCTAGACCGATTTGGCTATATTTTTAAATGTTCGTAATAGTCCGAATTAGAAATGTTGAAATATTTTTTATGGAAAGAAAAATTTGAAAAGTTTCCCGGAAAATTTCCAAATTCGTAAAAACTGAACGTCCTATTTTCCATGGGATTTTTGTATGAATGATTGAAAATTGGACAGGATAATGTCTGTCGGGTCAACTAGTTTATTAATAAATGTGTGAAAAAGGACGTCCTATATAAATATTTCAAAATAATTCAGTATGCAGAACTCAGTCAAATTATCTCATTCCCACCTACAGTTCTGCTCACCTACATGTAAATCTAGTGCATAGTACAGGGAATCAGTTTTAGCGCGCTATAAATCCATAAAGAATTCGCTTTAATCCGAGTAAACACGTTAGGATTTAGACAAACCTGCGACTAGACGATTATTTGGTAATGTAAGAAAATAACATTAGTTTTAATGCAAGATATTTTATTGTAATAATATATTAGTAATTTGGAAAAATCTCACTGAAACGAATCAAAAGTTTCGTTTTACATGGGCCTCTTTGTAAAACGGCAATCTGACAATCCGACAATTTTACAAGTTTCTTTCATTCATTTTCCGCTTTACTATACAGCAATTTTGTATTTTTTTTTGACAAATATGGCGCATTGTGAGTTATATTAAATAGGGCCCTGATGTCTAGTGGGTTGTCAACCGTGGACCAATCTTGAATGACTCAATGTGCAGACTTTTAGATTTTCGACAAAAAAAAACACCGACTATAATTGAAAATGGAGAAAGCCTGGACCAAATATTCTAAAATTGCGAACACACTGAAAAGCTACCATTATCATTAATACCTAGTTTCTTCACTATTTAAAAATGGTTGGGTTATTTAAAAAGGTCAATGTTTTCAGCCTCATAAATATTACGTAATATCTACCAAAAACACCACCACAATATCTAACAGTCGCACGACTATCACAACAGTGTCTGCAAACCGTGATCCCAATTCTTTCACAATCACAAAATTTCCTAACCGTCTTGCGACAAAATAATCGTAGGATCTAACCAAAGCCTAAAGCTAATTAAATTAAACGCTCGCTGACCTACAATTAGATGAAAACAATTTATTCGCAATAATAATAAAACGAGTGCATTGCGTTATACTAACTTTGCTCCGGGGTTTTCTTGTATATTATTAGACTCGCGAATTGTTGGCTCAAAAGTATGGCCAGTATTTAGTATTTTTGGCAGTTATTGGTGCAAGCGACGAACTTCGGTTTTTTGCAGCCCTTTTTAAAACTAAGACAGTAGACGACAAACATTTAACATTTTAAATTATAATTTCTTTCAGGTCGAGAGAAAGGACGTAACACCAAAAACGGGAACAGGGATAGTCATAACGATCACCAATATCTTGGGGATTGGTCAAAGTCATTTCGATAGAATTTTATTCAATAACTTTAAAACTAATATAACTGTTTGTTTTTTTTGTTTCAAATAATTAATATTGATTTGTAGGTACATAAAAAAAAACAAATATATCTAATTAATTAATAAAAATAACTAAAACTATACACAAACTAAAATAGGGCGTCGAAAAATTCATCCACATCGCTGTCGACTGCTAATGTACCCAAGAGACTTGCGGCATTGCCACGTTGTATGGCAATGCTTAACCTCTGGCCAGCACTTGTGTCACGGGAAGTGTCAACCAGCCGTCTGGAGATTTCCTTAAAAAGGCCATGAGCACTCGGACCCCACGGCCCGAGGGTTTCAACCCCAAACGGCTCGAAAATATTATATAATTACCAACTAGGTTATTATACTTACTCCGCTAATACTTTCGATAGACGGAAATGCTTAAATACCATTTGGCAATGATTAATAATGATAGCTCACCATAAAGACGGTTGAGGGAAAGGCAAATTTCGCGCCCTCTCGCCCCTAGCCGCCACAGGAGACGCCCTGGGCGTCGGGAATCATGGGCGGATTTCCGGCCACCGTAGTCGCGGGCTTGCGGACGGTGAGCAATGGGTAGCTCACCGTCAATGGGTGAGCAATGGGTACTAAAGGGTCACTGAGGCCCCGGGTAACACAGGCAACGGAAGGAATACTGGTGGGTTTTAGTCAGTAAGAAGTCTGAATCGGTTTTTTTGTGTAAACACGCAACCTGTAGAACTACAGGATTGTTGGATTTAAAATTATTGATGAACAACATCTTACCTCTCGATTTATGTGGGAGTGATTTCGTGGAACGGGACGGAAATGTATAGACAGGAAGTGACACCTTGAGCATGGAATAAGTAAGTACTTTATAATAGGATGGAATCAGTGTACTCTTGGAATTAGTAGGTAACATATAGATTTTCCCTCCCTCCCTCCCTCCCTCCCTCCCACAGAGAGGAGGCCTGTGTCCCAGCAGTGGGAACATTATAGGCTGATTATGATGATTATGATGATATAGATTTTAAGCAGAGTGGGTCGAATATCGACCAGTGGGCGACCACTAATGAATATTTTTTTTAATTTTGAGGTGATTTTCTGTCGCTGTTCAGTTGCTTATTACCAAGGTGAGATGTCAGATGTCACATCATATGCGACTACTGCAAGGCTCGCTCGTTTTTTAGGGTGTTGCCATGTCCGTCTGTCTGACCCCACTGTAGCTCAGAGACGTTTAGTACTAGAAAGCTGTAATTTGGCATACGTATTTACGTATACGTATTAATCACGCTGACAAAGTGCTAAACTAAAATCTTAAAAAAAAAAATTGTGTACGTAATGTGGGGATGACATTTTTTTTCTCGTCTACCCCATACGGTATTGGGTGTCGTTGGATAGGCCGTTCAAAAATATTGCAGGTCTGCGAACACCACTTTGCGATTCCAGGATCCACTAAGCCAGCTAAATGGTTGTTTATGGAGATGTGAACAAATTCATGGCATACATATGTACATATAATGCAATTAAAAACTTAAGCTACCACGGCTAAGTAGGCTTTACAAGTTAAAGAGTTATAATCGACCAACTTAAACTTGCAGTTGGAGAATTGACCGTGGCATATATCGATGTATGGGAGAACATGCTTTTCAACTATTAAGTTTGTTTTTGAAATAAATTCGTGCCAAGTAATCCCAAATACGGAACCCATCATTGTGCGTGGTCCAACACGCACTTAGCCGAGTTTGCAATGAGTTTGAAATGCTGCAATAAAAAACTCCTCACAGAACGTCCTTACTAAAACCACTTAAAAAAAAAACCTGTTTACAGTCTTTTCTCATTTGTCTTTCACAAATAACACGAAACAACAGCAAATACTTTATTTATCTTAGACGGTAAATAAATTGGCCATATATCACGGATTCTGTCAAAGACTATTCAATGTACGGACACGTCTTCATTAAATATTATTATATTAATAGACCTCAGACACACTAATGTGGTTGCAAATTTAGTTAACTATTTATATAGCGAGCACAACTGTAAGCATACCTTCCAAAAAATCTGTAAGTCTGTGATAATATTACTATATATTGTTATCATTTTTCTGCAATAAATCCGTGAAATTCTGCTTTTTGGATGCATGCTAGATACACAAAACCCGCCGTTATGGCAATCTTTGGAGGACCCATATTTCTGACAGTAGACGACTTTCGGATAAAATAATAATGCATAAATGACCGCTAAGATCCGACGAACGTTCGGTCCGTGAGGCTCCACACGCGCCACACGGACCTTACATTTACGTAGCCACAATTATCCGCTTATGTTCCCAACTTTATTTATTTTGGGTATGGTTGGATATAACGAACTAAGGGGTCAGGAGAGATCTCGCACTCATCTCGTACATACTCAAAGTACTTAGAGGGAAGGTACATAATGGCGTCATTTTAGGGCACATACGAGTAGGTTTGTGTGTTCCGGATAGGTACGTGTGGCGACGACGACAGCAACGGCTGCTGGCGGAGCCGCACCAATCTTATAAGTGAGGCGCCACCGTGCGCTCCGCACTCTCAACCTCATAGCTAGTGACCTATTCTGTTGTTCTCTGAGTGAGTTGAAAAAGAATGCATTATTTGTAATAAGTTTAATTATAATATTAAGTTAGGATAAGACTTTAGATAGGTTAACTGTCGCAATAGAGTACCCTGTAATGATAGATGTAAGTGGGAAAATAAATAAATAAATTACTGCGCTACATTTTAGCTCGGAGCAAATGAATCGTGTACATACGAGTGTACATCGGGAGCACAGTTTTGGCGCAGCTTCCATAATGTCCACATCTCGTCGACGATACAGATTTCTTGATGTGGCAATTAATGAGAAAAAAAGGCGTTATTGGATTCACCTGTTTAATCAAGATTTACACTTCAAGTTATTTAAAAAATTTCGCAAGAGTTACGGTTTGACGAAGAAAAGTTTCATTTATATCATCGAATGAGTCAAAACGCATAGGAGGTTGAATAATATAGGGTTTTTTTCAACCCCTGCAATAAAATACGAACGTTCAATCGGACGTCTCGCCACGAACTGCACCCGCTACATATGTGTCCTTGGTGTGCGTGCTTGTGCATACGGGGGCGGTCAATGTGTCGCGTTTCAAATGTAGCGCCGCAATAGTCGTAATACAGTTGTATGCATGTCTGTTGTGCGGCCTACCTTACACATCAATGTATTACAACCCTAATTCTCCGTTGGAACAGTTCCAATAACCTTGTCAGCTTGAAATGAGTCACAATATTGCCGCGACGTATCATACGTTGTTATTACGTGCGATCTTGCAAAATACACTTTGTTCATAAAACGGTGTTCAACTATTAGCAAAATAATGTCATTAATATCTTCAACAATTAAAAACGCGTGGGATATAAGAGACGTTAGGTGACGATAGTTTTGTAGTTTCGGTGTAACCTAAGCAGTCAACCCCGCTACCCACCTTCTATAGGTAAATCTTGTCACCTATTTGCTGCCTGTTTAGCTAATGTTGGGACGATCATACCCCTATAGTAAAAGAAGAAAAATAAGAAGTAAATACATATATATATATATATGTATTAGTGAGGGGCTTGTGGCTAAGTAATAACAGCCGCACGGGTTAATCGATCAAGTTAAGCTACGCTTACCGCGGTTGGTCCGTAGATGAGTGACCATCTTTACATACCAAGACCCCTCCGTGCCTTGGAAAGCACGTTAAGCCGTTGGTCCCGGCTGTCATTCGTGGATCTTTGGCAGTCGTTACGGGTCGTCAGAAGCCCGAAAGTCTTACAACCAGTCCTACCAAGGGGTATCGTATTACCCAGTAACTGGGTTGTGGAGATCAGATAGGCAGTCGCTTCATGTAAAATACTGGTATTCAGCTGCATCCAATTAGACTGGAAGCCGACCCCATCGTAGTTGAGAAAAGGCTAAACAGATGATGATGATGGTATTAGAACCACATTTGCACAAATTTGAACGGCTTGCGTCGAATAGAATATATTTATTTGCTAAGAATCTACATTCTTAGCAAATAAATATATTCTATTCTATTAATATTATCTATCAGACTACGTACTATATATCTGATGTAACAAATAAGTAGCAAATAAGAGTCCTTGTACATTCTGCCTTTAAGGTATGCAAACATTGTATAAGCATTATAGCTATAAAAATAAACTAACTTACGAGGTCTATATCCAAATAAGTCATATAATTATAATAAATAGAGAATAGAGTCTATAAGAGAGATCAAGAGTGTTGCTACCAAATTGTCTTCACTTTGCTAATACCATAACACCAGTCGTTCAAGGGCATGGGCAGCCGTCATATCCTTCTGTAGTAGTAGTGCGTAGCAGTAATGCTCGCGAAGGAGGAGACAGGACGGTTGAGGGAAAGGCAAATTTCGCGCCCTCTCGCTCCTAGCCGCCGCAGGAGACGCCCTGGCGTCGGGAATCCCAGGCGGATTTCCGGCCACCGTAGGCGCGGGCTTGCGGACGGTGTGCAATGGGTAGCTCACCGTCCGGTAAGGACCAGGCCCGGGTCGACGGCGCGTTGTATTCCACGCGCGCCTCAAAGAGATGTCGTCAGCACAAATGTAGGGATCCACTAGGGCCGATGCCTGCCGGGGTCGCGGGAAGGTACTAAAGGGTCACCGAGGCCCCTGGCAACACAGGCAACGGTAGGAATACGGGTGGGTTTCAGTCAGTAAGAGTCTGACACACCCTCCCACTCCGCCCAGAGCGAAAAAAATTATTTGATGACTTCCCACAAAAAAAAAAGTGTTTCAAGTCAATCAATTAGGCCTATCGAATGTAACAATAGAACATATTATACTTTCAATCATGAAAAAAATAACATGCATTCATCAAAAAAGCATAGTACATAAAAAGTGAAACTTCTCAGCTTCTTTACTCCTCTCGTCATGAAGCTTCTAGTAGTAAATTAGACTCTAAAATAAAGACAGAATCAAATTGCAACAAAATAATACAGAGACCGGCCACAAGCGCGCAGTAGTGAAGCAATTGTGTAAATTAGCGAGTGTTCTGCGATAATTGTGTTGCACACATTAAAATTAACATCGGGATCACGAACTTCGAATAGCTTGCAGATATTCTACTGAATGTTGCTATTTACATAGGTGGGATACTGCAACATTTCTATATGTTTGAAACAGCATTTTGCTGAGGGCCCTAGTATCACAGAGTTTGCTCAAATTCAGTGAGACGAGGTCGCCACAGGTCACGAAGAAGATCGTGGGATGAGTTGGATGAATTCCCTTAAAAACTGGAAAGAGGAAGCGTGAGATTGCGAAAATGGAAAATGCAAAGGAATTTCGCCCAGGAGGGACGAAATAGGTTTCCAAAAATAAGGATTTACTCTATAAACCCACCGGTCCTTTCCAGATGTGAAGGTAGTAATTCATCAATGTCAAATGACCTCGCACAAAACACATTCTTCAAAATCCACTAAATTGTTAACTAACAACAAAGAGTCCATGTAACTTTATAATAATATTAATAATAATAATAATAACCCCACCGCCGTATCCCTACGTTGACGTTGAGTTTACTTTGACGGAACAGGTCTTGGATAAGGAGCTAAACTAAGAGAGATACAGAAACCCGCAGGGCAGCATGTGGCGAGCTGTTGGGCAGTAGCGACCCCACGCACCCTATCTCCTGGGAGAAGTCTTGTTTCTCATCTCTGGCTTGCCTTTATTGGCCGGCTGTAGTGAACACTGACGAGGAACAGAGCTCCCACCTCATTCTTGCCTTTATTGGCCGGCTTGAGTGTTGATTCGCAAGAGCAAACGTGCTCGGAGGAAGGAAGTATTCCAGTAAGATGCTGGTAGGGATCTTGACCGTACTTCCGGGATTGTCCTGATAGCCGTGGAATACCTCTCCACTCCTCAAGTACCTTAGGAAGTGACAAGGGGGCAACCCTTGTCACTATGTGCTAGCGGCCGTTTTCGGGGGCCCATTATTGAGTGTGCAAGTCACCCCCTGCCATTTTGTCGGTGTATTTTATATAAAACATTGGTCAGGTAGGGGCCATAGCCTTTCTATAGTCTTAGGAAACTGATCCACTATAGCCTCCCAAACCCATAGCCCAATATTTTTTGTTCCCATGTTCTGCAATAGTCTTGCATTAAGCGGGGATTGTCCTTGCGTGCACCCTCATAGAGCAAACAGGGATAATCGTCGGTTGGTGCCTCATTCCATTAAAATTGTCCAAGGGGCCTCTGCGAGTTGGCTTCGGTCCCTCGTACGCCTTCCAAAGGTTCGGGACCCCATGGTCCCGAGATATGTAAGGAGATAATAAGAATAACGGTATCAACCGGGGGTTGTCCTTGGGTGCACCATCATAGAGCATACAGGGATAATCGTCGGTTGGTGCCTCTTTCCATTACAATTGTCCAAGGGGCCTCTGCGAGTTGGCCTCGGCCCCTCGTATGCCTTCCAAAGGTCCGGGAAAAATAATAATGATATAAAAATAAGCTGGCAACACCGAGTCAACAAAACGTCTCATTTTCTAATTTTTAACAATAATAAATATTTTGACGAATTTTACACGAATTCTTCAATTTAAGCTAAACCAAGAACCAAAAAATACAGAAAATCCAAATAGATACCATAATAAACCATAGAATGAATGTTATAGCACAATTTAATGAAAAACTGCTGAACCGGAGGTGACATGACAGATGTCAGCTCCGATAAAACAACAATCAAAGAGAACTTTTACGACTATGAATAGAAAATATTGATAATGAAGATACCATGTTGACTAGATCAGCTGTTCGTGCACGCCTACCACCTCCGGACTCTTCGCTCAGCTCCGCCTCGCCGCCGCCGGTACCCAGCCCCACTGTGACGTCACCGACCGCGGTAGTTGCGTCGAGCTCGAGCGACGAGTATTTCTCTCCACCCACGACGCCACCACCTGTTCGTCGACGGGGAGGACGCCGGCCGCTGGACTTCTTAGGATCTCGAGGCCCACAGGCCTCTGATAGGGTCCCAGCTCCCGGCGGAAATGTGCAGCGCATGAGATAGACACGATCTATCAATGAGAATGTCATGCGCTCATACTATGGGGCTACAGAAGGGGGAAACAATCTGACTGCGTACCGTGTTCGGATGCTCTCTCTTTTTCAGGTGCTTGAGCCAGCTGTCAACGTTTCGGCACAACGACTGCCGAATCAGGTACGGGTTATCGAACGTAATCATATGTTAGATGACACTGTACTTGATCGCCTGCGAAGTAAAATGCAGAGTGGCTATGTCATCGCCCCCCCCGTCGCAGACTGTTGTAGTTTCACCTCATAAGAACAAATCAAGCTGCCGAGGGGAGTGATGACAGGGCCACAAATGTAAGTACCCAATACAATGTGGAATTGAGGAGTGCTTTGGAGGATGCGATTCGAGAATATCGGTTCATGTCGCCCGAACTAAGACCACGCTTACCTCGTTTGCCCATGCATAAGAAAAACAGGGCGCTGGTGGCAGCTCTGGATTTGCAGTTGTCAAATTATTTTGATGACTGCGAAGACCTCACTGATACTCATTCGATTCTGTACTGCGGGGCTGTAGCGGTATGTCGTGTAGCTCACGTGAAATTTGCTAAAGACTCTAGAGTTATACGACCGAAACCAACCGTACCAGCTTGGCAGTGCAGAATTGAACATCGTATTGGTGGGGCCAGAGTGCTCATCGGCAAACTAATCTGCTTCAGGGAGGGCAATACTCGCCCTCGAGTGATGCGCTTTGTGAGGCGGACGTTCTCAGGGACTGATATCGGCCCTCAGGACTATATGTCCCGTGTCACAGAGCGCATCGACTTCCTGAAGCAGAAAGTGTATGCATAGGCGAACCGTATTCGTAGGTATAAGCGGCGAGTAGAGCGATACACTCAGAATCGTACCTTCCAGGCGATGAAAGGTGGGTTTATAGGGGTTGGGAGCGACCGGACCAAGATGTGACTGACACGCGCCTGCCGGATGATGATGTCTTGTGTTCTTTCTGACGCAGTATCTGGTCGGTGCCTGTCAGTCACACCGAAGGTGATTGGGCTCGAGAAGTTGAGCGAGCCTGCGATTCAATACCAGAAATGGGGGCTATTACCATCTGCCCCCAAGATGTAGCTCGTGCAGTTCGTCCGTTACCTAACTGGAAGTCCCCAGGGCCGGACGAGCTGCACAACTTCTGGCTCAAATGGTTTTTAAGGTCGCACGCTCGCTTGGCGACTCAGTACCAGACTGCTTTGGAGTCAGGTTCGCTACCCCAATTCCTAACGACAGGAGTTACCCACCTGCTCCATAAATCAGGTAGCACCGCGGAACCAAAAAATTATAGGCCGATCACGTGTTTACCGACGGTCTATAAAGTTCTTACATCTATTTTGAGAGCTAAAATTAACAAACATATAGACACCAACTCCATCATGTCTGCCTCTCAAAATGGATGTAGGAATGGGTCCCGCGGTACTAAGGAGCTACTCCTCATTGATATGGCCATTAGCCAACAGGTTCATCATTCCCGAAAGGATCTGTCGACATGTTGGATAGATTATAAGAAGGCCTATGACTCGGTGCCACATACATGGCTCATGAGGGTGCTGGAGTTATATAAAGTAGATGCCACTCTGCGCACCTTCCTGATGTCATGTATGGGGCAATGGAGGACGGTCCTTAGCTATCCAGGATGTCGAAATATCCAGAGGAATAGCGAGACGATAAAGATAGAGCGAGGCATATTTCAGGGCGATAGTTTGAGTCCGCTTTGGTTCTGCTTAGCCTTGAATCCTTTAAGCACACTGCTGGAGGATTCAGGTCTAGGCTATCGGTTGAGGAGAGGTGGTCAGGTTATATCTCACCTCCTCTACATGGATGACCTAAAACTCTTTGCTTCCAATAATTTGCAACTAATGGAGCTACTGAAAGTAACTGAAACTTTCAGTAGCGCCATCAGGATGGAATTTGGGGTGGATAAATGTGCGGTCATGCATGTAAAGCGAAGGGAGATTGTGGAATCTGTGGGAACTCAACTCTCGGATTCCATAAACCTTAGAGCCCTCTCCGCATCCGAAACCTACAAGTATTTGGGTATGTCGGAAGCGTTGGGCATCAATGTTAATAACATGAAGCAATCGCTGAAGGAGCGCTTTTTTGGCCGCCTGAAGAAAGTATTTAATAGCCTTCTATCAGGCGGAAAAAAAGTGCGCGCCTTCAACGGTTGGGTCATGCCGGTTTTGATGTACTCTTTCGGCATACTCAAATGGACTCAGACCGAACTCGACGCCCTGGATAGGAGGGTCCGTACGCTGCTAACTGCATATCGAATGCATCATCCACGGTCATCGGTAATGAGACTGTATATACCGCGAAAATGCGGAGGTCGAGGCTTTTTAAACGCTAAGACCCTCCACAATCGCGAGATATGCAGTCTCAGGGAATATTTCCTAAAAGCCGACGTGGGGATGCATCGAGATGTGGTCGCGGTGGACAAGGCCCTCACCCCACTCTCCTTGGCTAAAGAGAACTGGCGCAAGCTTGTAGTGCTGAACACTAACGATCGCAAGGAGGTATGGCAGAGTAAGGAGCTTCACGGACTCTTTTTCCGGGCCCTACATGAGCCTGATATAGATTTCCAAGCGTCCGTAGCCCGGCTACGTTTCGGTGACCTCTTTGGGGAAACCGAAGGTTTTATCTGTGCAATTATGGACGAAGTTATCATGACGAAGAATTACCGGAGATTTATTTTGAAGGACGGCACGGTTGACGTGTGTCGGGCATGCCACCGTCCGGGAGAATCAATCCGACACATTATCACCGGGTGTTCTCGTCTAGCTAACGAAGAGTACTTGCATAGACACAACCTTGTAGCCAGGATTATCCATCAGCAACTTGCTCTGAAATACAACCTTGTGGAATCGGAAGTGCCGTACTACAGGTATGTGCCCGACCCATTTCTTGAAAATGGAAATATCACATTATACTGGGATCGATCCATCATCACTGACAGGACTATTGTTGCCAATAAACCTGATATAGCGGTGGTGGATCGAACAGAGCGGCGCGCAATGATTGTTGACATAACAGTCCCTCATGACGGGAACCTCGTGAAAGCCGAAAAAGATAAACAAATCAAGTATCTTGACTTGGCTCGCGAGGTTGTCGACATGTGGGATGTGAATTCAGCAATCATTGTGCCGATAGTCATATCAGCCAATGGCTTAATTGCCAAGAGCCTCGACCAACACCTAAAGAGGCTCTCGTTAGACGGCTGGATTAAGGGCTTGATTCAGAGAGCGGTACTTCTGGACACGGCTCGTATTGTTAGGAGGTTCCTTTCTCTGGAGCCCTGACCGCCGGTAGCTTGGACCCTGTTCCCGATACCGGTGGGCTACCATTTTTATATTTTAAATGTTTTTATATTTTTTTTTAATATTTTAATATTTAAAAATATAATTTATTGTGTAAATAATGAAATAAAAGATAATAAAAATGACCTTGTCACGTTGTCGGTCTATCATTACTGACAGGACTATTGTCGCCAATAAGCCTGATATAGTGGTGATAGATCGATTAGCGCGCCGCGCAATGATAGTCGATGTTACCATTCCACATGACGAAAACCTCGTGAAAGCTGAGAAAGAGAAGCAAATAAAATATCTCGACTTAGCACACGAGGTTGTTGACATGTGGAATGTTAACTCGGCTGTCATTGTGCCGATTGTCGTTACGGCCAATGGCCTGATGGCTGAAAGCCTCAACCATCATCTCTCGAGGCTCTCGTTAGGCGGCTGGATCAAGAGCCTGATTCAGAAGGCAGTACTCCTCGATACGGCCCGCATTGTGAGGAGGTTCCTGTCTCTGGAACCCTAACCACCGGTAGCTTGGACCCTGCTCCCGACACCGGCGGACCACTATTTTTTTATATTTTTAAATGTTTTTTTATACCTTTTTTTCAAGAAATATTTAAAAATATATTTTATATGTAAAAAAATAAATAAACGATATAATAATAATACATTAGTTATTGCGAGTAACCATGTGACTCACACAGTGTTAGTGACAACAAAATAAACTTACAACTATGTAACACAAACACACACTACAAAATACTAAATAATCATTGCTTCAGCATTCCAGCTGAGATACTGGAGCAACGACTCACAATACAGCAGTCCAGCCTGTCAGCAATAATTTCCAGGATGCTGTTGGAACTGGCTCGCACCCTGCGCACCAAGGACGCATATCTTCCTCACGGCATCACAGCGCCCTCCGCTCTCTCTCATCGTCATCGTCCCTAAGGCTAGCGGTCAAAACATGCCCAAGCTACTTGAATGAGTGCGCGTGCACACACACCATTCGTGGACTGGAGGTACATTTATGAAATAAATAATACATAGGTACATAATCTTTATCTAGAATCCAATTAAATGATAAATACAAATCAAATAAAAGTATTAATAAACACTTCCATCTTGGGTGGCAAGTAGTAATGTCAAGATCAAAAGACGTACAGAACTACAGACGGACAAAGAAAGTGTCCAGTTGGATTAGCGGATCTCTGTCATTATAAACAACCAATATGACAGTCGTAATGATGGAACTGCGCTACTATGGGTTTGCAAACTCGTCTCTTTTATGACTCAAATTAATAAAGTTCTTACTTTTGATTCAACAAGTATATAATACCAGCCTGTCACTGTCGTACTCCAGGCCTAATGCCTCTTCTCATCCAGAGAAGGCACGAGCATTGATCCCCACACTTGCTCAAGACTGTTTGGTGATTTCAAATATATATTAACTACTAGCTGTTGTCCGTGACTTCGTCTGCGATCCAGGATGAAAAGTAAGCTATATCCTTATCCAGATCATGATCTACCCATGTGCCAAATTTCATCCAAATCTGTTCAGCCGTTTTAGCGTGAAAGTGTAACAAACAAACTCACTTTCGCATTTACTTAAGGATAGTTAGGTTAAGCCCAGGTTTCCCCACGATGTTTTTCCTTCATCGATGTCAATAATATCCAAGATACTCGTAAGCTCAAAAGGTGCTTAAGAATTGAAAAAATCACATTGAAGTACTGATGTGATTTTTTTTAATTCTTAAGCACTTTTAAGCCACAATCTCATGGCGATGGGAGATGAGGCCTTAACCACCAGGCCATAATGTCCATACCTACGTGAAAAGTATAAAAAGCTCTGTGATCCAGTGTGAAATAGAGATTAGATGCGACGAGATGAATGAAAGCATACTTAAGACGCTGACAACACCTAAACCGCGGTCACTGTCAGATTGCATAGAAAAGAAAGAGAAGCGCCATGACACAACGCTTGTAATTTATTGCAAAATTTAAAGCAATTATCTATTTGCTCAAAAATGTAGTTAAGTAATCGAAAATTAAAAACAACCAATTTCTGCATTCAAATAAGACGTACTTGCTATTATTTAAATACGTAACGTATGTTGATATTTAATGCAGATATTTTGGATTAGAACTTAAGGTAAGAAGTTAGTTTAACGTTAGTTTGTATCGAGTTTTTTTTTCAAATCGTGTTTTGGTAACAACCAGTTTCTGGGAAATATGTTCAAAATTAACATATATTTTTGCCGCTACCACAAACTATACAGTTTTGGCAACTTTTTTTCTTAAGAGAAGTTTATTTTGGTCAAATGGGTCTTGTCAGCACCTTAAGAATAAAATAAACGTGGATAGAGATTGTAAAATAACAGACAAATTGAATAGTGTTGTAATGAACATTAGCAGGCAGAGAAAAAAAAATCATAAAATTAAATAATCATGAATTTTTGATGATCAATTACATTGGCATCAAATGAGATACGTAATTAATGTTTAATTGCAAGCCTATCTGAAGAAATCTTAGCCAGCATCTTTATAAATAAATAAAATTAAACTGCCTGTTTGTAATGTCAAAATAACAGCTTTTTAATAAATGCATATGAATGGATATACGGGTACTTATAACATTTTATTTTTGGCTCTCGTTCTATCTATTTGTTCCGGCTAATCTCCGAAACAGTTGAACCAATTTTGACGGGCATTTTTACTGGCAGATAGCTAATATTTTAGGAGTAACTTAGGCTTAATTTTATTTTAGAAAAAGCCACAGCAGCTATTTGAAAATAAAAGAGATCTCTTTGATAAGTAAACACTGGCCAATAATACAACTTGCCCTAATTGAATTAACTACACCTACCAAAGTAAATAAATAAGAAACTCTCCAAATAATAGCGAGAATCATAGTAGTGTCCCTGGACACATTCCAAAAAGGCCACGCGGTATTCTTAAAGGGATCTCTAATTATAACCTACTGAATTGTGTTTTGAGCGTCCAATTAACAGCTCTTGATATCCAACATATTTATTTATAAAGGCTCGGCTACACGCACGATCTTACTTGCACAAATTCCATTTAGCATGATAGAATAAACATCGAGTGGAAACCACAGGTCTTAACAACAAAAAATCCAAGACATATTATGACATCCCACACTGAGCTGCATGGAAGAATACGCCCTCTAACAGCGAGGCTGTACCCCAGCAGTGGGATCATTTATAAGCTGATTGTTATGCTAAAAGCAAGCATCTAACATTAAAATAGCGTAAATACGAGTATATGACGCTAAACAAATGAAATATATTCTTTACGATTTTTTTGCCCAAACTGTTTGCACGTGCAAGTCGCTATCGTGTGAATACCGCACAGCGCACCATGAAGTTTGCCCAAACTTTTGCACAAATCTAGTGAGATGTGTAGCTGGGCCTTTAATGAATTATAAATACAAACGCCCCCGTCGTAATTTCTGAATGAAATTTTAATTAGTCCTTATTTAGTCAATTCCAAGACTTTACCAAGAATTTGGACATATAAATTCAAGTGCTAGATTTAGTCTATTTGCTAATCATTCATGTTTCCTAGAAAGTAGAATCTATCTTTCTTTAGTTAGGAAATAGTGATTTTGAATTCCAAGTTGATGTATTTAGGGTTTCCTTAAGTTGCTAATACTTCAGCTACCTGACGTACCTAATTAACATTAGTTACGATAATTAATAGCAAATTCCTGATCAATCTTGTTCTCAGTAGTGGTACATTTATTATCACATTCCAATTTTAGCAATGACGTATAGCTATCAAAAAAGAATTGTACCATTTATGGTTCATCTTTATCATTATTATCGGTGAATCTTAATCGGCAGTATATGTGGCCAAAATGAAATATTTGTGTCAAAAAAGGTTGTCTTCAAAGGTTGCATCCACAAAAATACGGGAATACTTTAAGATAAATAGATAATAATCAACTTTATTGTGCAACAAAATTGTAACACAGTTCCTATACAAAAAATAATAAGAGCAGGGGAAAATATATTTTTTTTAATGTTTCGAAAATCAATATACACCTACCACACCGATAGAAAAACTAATAAACACAATCATAAGACCAATAACAAAAAACAATCGAACGAAAACCTTCAAGAAACACAACACCGAACCGACTCGCGAAACGAATGCAATAAAGTTGTACCATCGACGATCATAAAGCAATGCGCACAGCACGCAGCGTGCCTATCTCATGTCTTAATTTGTACAGTGGGACCAAAACAGTATAAATAATATAAAAACAATGAATACGTACACTGACAACGATGTGGGATCGTGAGGTGACAGACTTATAAATGGAGAAAGGAGAATTATGGGGGAAGTTAAAAATCAAAGTATATTTAAGGCCCAGAATAGTATTGTTGACAATCACTATGACAACAAATTGCCAATACATTGTATACCCTATTCACCAAATCTTAAGATAGATGACCAGAAAATAATAGCAATAATAACTTGAAAGCACCATAGATTGAAAAACGCTGCCTAATAATTGTAAAATAATCTCCTCTAAATAAAACATTGTTTTTCCAAATATTTCTAAAATAAGTATGTACAATCTAATCCCTTCTAAAGCTGCACAAACACACGCAGCGGCGAGTTTGACGTTTAACAGAAAAATCTAAAATCATAAAGCACTAACACGGGCTTGTCATATCGGGTTGCGATTGCCGCCTGCATGCTAATGTCCCTTGGACCTGTGCCTTTTCACCTGTACACATTGCCAGGGGAATTTCCACCTTAACACTTTGTTATTAAAGTTTCATGGTCATGACCAATACTGTGTTCGATAATATTGGTTCTTAGTATTGAGAATCTAAGATGCAAATGCTGCTTTATTAGAATAAAGGATAGGAGGAAGTTATCGGCAACATTATGTCTTGACGATGAAGATTCTAGAAATAATTATGACTATTGTAATGTTTGTAGGGAAGTTTTTCTAATTGTTTTTTCAGATGAGGTTTGTAATAAGTATGATGATATTTTCTGAGATGTAACTTGAATGAAATAGCTATAAGCAAGTAGTGGCAATAATGTAAAAGGCGTTGGCGTGGAGAATAAAAGTACAACAATTTACAACATTGGCAATGAAACAGAGGAACACTTAAAAACAAACAAAAGAATATCACGCAATTGATACGATCAAATAAATCAACAAGCAATACGCACCATGCGACATCCATCTTAAATCGGTAGAGAATTAACAAGTCATGTTCGCCACCATTTTATTAGCGGTCGCTAAGAATATCAATAAACTCAACTCGCGGCGACGTTTAATATTTCGCTATAAGATGCCGCAGATAACCTCGATGGATTTGTGGACAAGGTAGTCATTGTAGCTTTACAATTTTATGCATAATTGTTCTTTGTTACGAGTATGTCTGATGAGAGTAAGGTATATAGGGTTGATGATTCATAAAAAATTAACTGAGTTAAATTGAAGAAAAGATAGTTCTATAAAACATTTGTACAGGAAAAGTAAATAGGAAAGATGTATAAATCCCGGTAGAGAATATAAACATAAAGCCTCAAATGTTTTCCTTAAAACATCTGCAATCTAGAACGTTGTTAGTACTTGATAACAAAATCTAAAGACGAGCCTAGGTATGGTCAGGTAAACCAAATAACATTATTCATATTTAATTATGTATATATATTACTATACATATTTTGTAACAAAATTTTGATTTAAAAAAATCCTTGGATTTTCTTGGCCATTCTTCTGCATTGAACCTACTGTGCTTTGGAACGGGCAACTAGCTTCATCTTTCTGACTGACCGACTTGACTTGATGATTCAAAAGTGACTGTATTTTAATTAAAATAAATGCTTAGGTTTTCAGTTTGTGTTTGAATATTATATTCAACTGGTTGACAGCAATGGATATCCATGGGAAAGCGAGGAGTTTAATGTAGTAGTTTGCAAAGTTATAGATATTCTACAGAACCATCCATAAAAATCACCAAAACCATTAAATTCAAAACCAAATTGCGACATCCAAAACCTTCTAGATGTGGTCATTGTAACAGTCGGGTAATATAAATAGGCAAAACGAGTACTGTGTTTAGCATTCACGACATTCATTCGCTGCTCGGTCACCTTTCATCTCGCTGATAGACATCGGATGCGTGCGCGCATATGAAATAAGTAGATATGGGAAATGAAAGATCGGGCTTAGAAAGTATGGTTAGGATTTGTGTTTTCATTTTGTTTAATTTATGTAACCACGTCTTAAAACCTGTTAGTCTGGTAACGGAATAAGCAATTTTTGATGGACAAAAGGCAATCGTAAAAGAAGTATTGTACGTACGTTATTGACAACCACACAGAAAATTTTGAATACATTAAGAAACGAAGTAAAAATAACGACAATTGTATACAAGAAGTAGAGTAACTCATGCAATACATCTGAAGTTTTAAAAAGAGTAGAAGCACCCAAAAAGGAAATACAATGATGCTCTAAATGCAGGAATAGAATGGAGACCACATAAAAACCTTCATGAATTTCTTCATGCCCTTTTGACAAACAGTGTACTTATTCTAAGATACAAAAAAAAAATAAAAGGAAAGTATAGCATGATTAATCATAATCACACATCCAATTCTAAGAACCGACTGTAACTCCTATAAACACAAGACAAAACAAAGAAACATCAACGACAGCCAGCTCACGCTTGACTACAGCAGTGTGAACAGAGACACGGTATCATATCGCCTCTCCAAACTCATAACTTCTTTATTTATGTCTTACTTTAACCGAGGCTCCCGAATCGGATTGGGTTACATAAAGCCATTGTTTATGTGGCACGTTCGATTCTTGCTGATGTATCGGTTTGGAGTTTAAGGATCAGTGGGAAAGAAGCTTAAGATGTTTGTAAAGAAATATGTTTTAAGTTTCATTTCGTTTTTCGTATTTACTTGTATAGTCAGTTAGTTAGTCATTTAGTTTAGTAACTTGTGTAAGCAATAATTAGTCGTATAATAATTTTGTATAGCATAACTCGTTTTTGTCGACTTTATCCAGCGTTTTTTAATATGACGTGTAAAAGTTATTCCTTTATCATATTTAAAGAATAAACATTTTCTTTTCATTTAAGAGATTGAAGTCTTGAAGACAGATTTGATAATTTATTTATCTTTGGGCCGATAGCACGCTTATTTTGCCGAAATAACCATTCTGGTCAAAGAGACACAAGAAGAAGGATGACGTTTAAAAAATGATTCCGAGGGTCTCTCCAAGGAAATGTCTCACACAATAATGAAAATAATGAAATACAAAGTAAGAAACATATATGTATAAAAAAGAGCACAGATGATACGCTTTGTGACTTACAAATGGCTAACAAATATTTCTACCATTTTGAAGTCCTCAAAACAACAAAACTGGTAAAGAAGATGACAACTATAGTTTGTTCCAATTTAGCTGCGAATACATAATTGTTGCTCAATCTATAAACATTTTTAAAGTCAGACTACCATCTTATAATACATCAGAACTTGTCATCAGGTGATACTAAGGTCAAAGCAGATCTTGAATACTAAAAAAATAAGGAAACAAGATCCTTTCAAGATAGGAGGCGGCATATTAGTCGATCACTTTTCCTGTTGTGGTGATCCAAATGAACGGAATAAGGATATATTATAGTTATTTTTGCATCATCATCTTATTTAGAATTGAAGTTGTTATTGTTGTAAGTTTTACTGATTATGTTGGAGATTTTTATCGATCAAATTAATTGCTAATTATGTTTCGACGCTTCAGTAAGAATCGATACAGCGGGCATGGGTTTTCTTCTATTCCTTAAAACCATTGTTTTGAAATTGTTAAAGATCTGTAATCGATTCAACTGTTAAAATGTTGAAAACACTTCTGACGATCAAAGCCAAGCCTAGCAGTCAAGAAATTAGCCTTTGACCTGACCATAATTGGAATATATTCTAATGTCAGTATATCTCATAATAATCTTAATAGCATTAGGCTACCAAACCGTAAAAAAATGTGACGTAATTCAGAATCCGATTCCTCCATGACTCACTAATTACAACATTCTCAGGGCAATATAAACACAAATAAGTTATTTCAAACGTCACGAACCCATAACTTAAAGGAAACTACCCGAAAACGTTCCTTACGAGTCTACAGAGACAATATTGTACCATAAATGACCATAACTTCTTTGAAAAGATAAACTTTTTGGGCCAATTATGGGACGGGAGCGGTGTTTCCAAAAATCCCCTATATACAGTTTTTTATCTGCCATCAGACAATATACTTACGTGGTAGATGGTATCTTTTTAATTTACAAAGTTATTTTGGGAACTTCGACCCCCAAAATACATCCACTATGACCCTTATTCTATCAATATAAGGTTCAAAATCGGCACTAAGTTTTGTTGGGTGGTGATGATTTTTATGTTGGTTTTAACTAAAATTGTTAGTCACGAATGCGATGGCCAGTGTCTTTTACTGTTTACAAGGTGATATTAAAAGTTGACACGCCATTTTGGTTTCGATGGTTTTTTTTAATGCTGTGACGAAGTGCGTTTCTTTTACTTGAACTTACTTACAGATTGAATATTTTATGTTTTTTTTTCTTCTGTAGTAGCATGCCCGTTCTTAAGAAACATATCAGGTGTTCATATTAAACACTTTAGAACGCTCATTGTCTATTGCTCCTCTTGCATGGTGGATACGTTATAATGTTTCTTAGTTTTATTTGAGTATTTTCTGGTTTTTTTTTAACATGTTTAAAATGAGCACAAACAATCAACTACAGTCGGCAAAACAATTTTAATTGCTGATGATCTCAAAAAAAAACGACACAGCTCACCGCGCGCCAAATTTCCACATCGACAGCCAAAAGAAAGACAGACACGGAAAAATAATAATAAAAAAACATTTCAGTTTTTTCAGTTAATGATGACGCACGAGAAACAATTCGGTTCGCCACTGAAAAGGCTGAAAAATGAACGGAATCGTTTACTGGAAGAAAGCCTTCGAAATAATGCGGAATTGTGAAAAGAATGGTCCAGACAAAAGGGCAATTGAAGTCGAAAATAATGAAGAACAAACAATTAACACACGACGTACCCGCGGCACTGGCCACGGAGATAGTTCAGGAGCTTGGATCGTAAATGAAAAATTAACTTAATTCTTTTTATGGACTATGCTCTAAGTTAACATACCTACTTTTGTATCTAATTAGATAATCATAAGTGTTCGTATTGATCGTTAAACTGAAAAGCAACACTTTACTGTAGGCACTGAAACAGCGAAAGTGATTGTTTTAAAAGAAGCGTTTCTTTTTCTTGCTTTTGATGCAATCAGAAGAAATGAAGAAGAGAAATTGTTCTATAAAAAAGACAAAATACACACTAATGCAAAGTAGCCAAAAGCCTCGTATTTAGCAAGTAAAAGTGATTATTGATTATTATTTTATTATGCTCACAGTAAAAGTATTTATATATATATATATGTCATATCCTTGATTAGTATTAATCCTTCCATATCCTAAGGGCTCTTCCCTAACATTATAGCACTCCCCGGTCTACTCTTTGATGTGCAATGGTCTCTGTAGTCCCATGAAACATGAGGCTCCAGAGGCTAGTGTGAATCTCTAGGTTCATTCGAGTAATCGAGTCTAGTCAAACCACGCTAGGGTCGGTGCATTTCATTTATTCATTCATTCATTCATTCATAGTAAAGGTAGTTCCTAACTATTATGATTTTATACGTACTTAAATGCTCGTTTGAAACTGGCACTCGGCTCGACCAAGTTTAACTATGCCGGACGGGCGAGATCGCTGGACGCGAAGGGTGTATAGGGACGGTGTAATGCCTATCCAGGTTTATCCCGGTGTGAGGGGTAGGCCTCCCTGTCCATGCGGCGCTGACGTTCTACGAGTACACCTATTGATTCCAGATATCTTCAAGATGGCTACCGGTTTCTATGTAGTTACCATTGCAGCTTCTATGTACCATTGTTTTTGACGGGAGAAGGGTTTTTGTCGTTTTTGACATCTGATAAAGGAGTATTTCACCTGAATAATAACAAGTCTCCACGAATCTTCAGTTAACAATTTTCGGGACTCTTCAGGAACACTACTTGAACTAACTTGATGTATTTGAAAATATAATAAGTACCTTGCCGATGACTACGAACTGTACTGTTTTACACATTTGCTTAGATACTAGATAGATATTTAAAATATCACAACTATATTTTTCAGGGCGTGACGCGCCCTGAAATCATGATTGGTAAAACCAAACTAACAATATTTGACAATCTAAAGTTGCACGACTTACAAACTCAGTTATATGGGCTTTTCCAAGGGACAAGATATGTACCTGGACGCACCAAAAAAACTATAAATTACGGCTATATAGTCCACTTAACTGAGGTTTGTAAGTGTCGCACTTACGGTCTTATGTCTAAACATTATTTCACCACCGCTTTTATGCTTGACCAGCGCTGTTATCACTCTGAATTTAACCTGTTAAGACACCGATTCGGAGTCAAACAATAGAAAATCAATTGGGTCTCATTAGCTGTCCTTGACCAATTAAGTTATTATCAAAAACACTCTAGAACACTATTTGGTGACGTATCGTCATGAACACTGATTTTAAGTTAATATCAAAAACTCTGTAAAACACTATCGGATGACATATCGTCGACAACATTAACAGTGCCACTGGTCAATTTGGTTGTAAAGCCACTTAAACGTTTTCAAGTCAGCTCCTGCTCTAAAATACGGTTCTTCGAGAAAAAAAACCTCATGTATTGTTTTGGATTTACTTCTCCCTTTTAACATAAAGGGTTGTGAAATCCACCCTAAGAAAAAATTCAACTCGAATGGAAGAAGAATGCGAATTTTTCGTTTTACCCATTATAATACTTTTTTATTTGTTTGTTTTTTTAAATGTTTCATAATTGTTTCCCTTTGATCGAGATGGACGGACTCGGGAGGTCAGTCATTCTTTTCGTTTTTATTTAAAATTTTTTGATCAAATATTTTCTCTTTTTGATTAAGTTTTCCTGCGATACCTACGCACTTTTTAAACAAAGAGGTAGATATTTTATTTTGGCTTCTGATGTTGAAGGCAATTTTTATTTTCTATGTTATTTTTATCTGTAGCGATTTTTTCCTCAAAATACAGTAGCTTACCCTACCTCTGTGTTAAGATCATAAATAAAAAAATATACCTAAATAGCCTTTATTTCCTCTGACCCTATGTACTTAAACAAGTTCATTTAAACGAATAACATTTATTCATATTATAATTTCTGCTTGTTAACCCTATATTAGCAAATTAGGTATTATCATCTACTAGGTCAGGCTGTCCTGCGACATAGGCCTCCTCTATCTCCCTCCACATAATCCTGTCCAGAGCTGTTCTTCGCCAACCTTTTGGTCTCCCATCCTCCCAACTTTTCACCTGATCTTACTTCACTATCAATATCCGTGAAGTTTCTTACCCGTTCTTCTCCATACGTACCTACGCTTTGGAATGGGCAACTAGCTTCATCTTTCTGACTGACAATTAAAATTTGCCTGTAATTTTAAATAAAATATTTTCGTTTGAGTTTGAGTTTATAGGAAGTTTGACTTTCCTGTAATTAATGAAATGAAATGAAATGAAATTGTTTATTCTGTAAATAGGATATGAGAATCACTTTTACACGTCATATTAAAAAATAAGCTAGATGGAGTCGACATTTCCTATCTGACTACCCCTGAGAAGAAATGGCGAAACAAACTCAAGGGTCAAAGTCTCTTTTAAAGTCCAGACATAATCTTGGTCAGATCATGTGAGAACCATGTAGATCTATGTCTGAAATGGTCTTTTGAGGAAAGAACCACACAAATTTGAGTGGACCTGTCCAGTCAGTGCAAGCATTTGTCAGTAATCGTGTAGCTCAACTCAAAACTTAAGGAGCTCAACGACTCGACGAACAATACCAAGGAAAGGACAATTGGTTTGGCCGCATAAAGAACTCAAAATGCCAGACCATAATTAAAACTAAGAGAAAAAAAAACAACAAGAAATAAATAAAAATGACCCACATAGTGCTCACATTCACAATAATTAAAGTAATATAATACTTTTCAAGGTACATACATAAATATTCACTTAATTTTGCTTATAATATTCATCAATGTCAATATGTACATATAGTTGTACATAATGTTGATTTTGCATAATTTAAATATCAAATTTAATGGTTTTAGCACAAAGCTTATCAGAGCGAGCAGCTCAATCCCAAGCTTTTTTTTTTAAATATAAATTTAAATAGGTATCAATAAATAATATTCAATAAATCGGGAGAATCTATAATTCTTTTAACTAACCTACAAAAATGTAAAATAAAACAGCACGAAAATATTCAAATATCAAAACATTTAAACAGAAAGTTGAAAGGAAAAAATTAATACTGATTGGAAAGCAGCCATTTCACGGTATTACCGTTTGGGGATGGGCACGGTAAGTAGCTCCCTAGAGACGAACGTTCGGCATTTGAAAAAAAAATGCGTAAAAACAAAATGGCGAGGGCTAATCTAAATTAGTACCGTGAGACAAACAAGCTATTGTTTTTGTTGAGAATTAATAAAAACAATTTTTGTGGCTGAGAAATTAAAGTTTTGAAGAAAGTTATTTTGGAAATGTAGAATTACTGTTTTACTTTAATAGTAATGTACGATTATAGTGGTCTAGTGGTGAAGCAATTAATAAGCTACTATAGTTTTGTTTGTTGTGACGGTAATGAAAGGTACGATAGACTTACCTACTGTCGTATTGATCTTTTGTATTGATATTAAAATTCTATTGTAATAAATAATACCTATAAAGGTTCCTGCAAACTGGCGCGACTTGTCGCGCGACGCGACACCGATAGTGACGGGCGGGCATTTTTGGGGGACTGTCTTATGTAACTTTGACGTTCGAAAAGTGCTGATTTTCAGCCTAGTTTGAATAAATGACTTTTGATTTGATTTGATTTGATTTTGATAGAACAATTTCAATGAAGTTTTCATAGAAAATGTTCTACTGGTGTCGCGCCAGTCTGCACGAGCCTTAAACATTCTATTAGGCACCGCAGTATAGTAGGTATTGCAGTAAAAAGTAACTAAAAAGAGTTAGTAACGTTTTGTGTATTTACAAGTAACATAAAAATACCTAATAGAAAAACAAAATAACGTTCAGAATAAACAAACGCGTAGCACAGATTGAATCACAATCCGAGAGTTTTGATGCATGTTGCTAATCCATTGCTTCATAGGTTTGAAAAATTCGTCTGCTCAACAACGTAAATAAAGCAATGAACGTGGGTGAACTGTCAAAATTAAACCGATTACGATCAATTGTCATTATATGTGTGTTAAGGCTCCTACATACTGGCGCGACTTGTCGCGCGACGCGTCGCGACACAAAGGCACCGCGTGTAGCGCTACACGCGGTGTCTTTGTGTCGCGTCGCGTCGCGCGACAAGTCGCACCAGTATGTAGGAGCCTTTACGCAATTGCCCCGCTGAACTTGCTGACGCTACACAAATCGGAACCAATCGCGAGTTGTCGTAATTTTTTATTTCGTAATTAGTATTAGCAGAAGTAGTCCATTAAGATTATATTTTTAAATTCGGGGGTACAGGGTGTGGTACTGAATAAGCCAATAGTCTTAAGATTGAGATTAGGTTAATTCTTTGTTTTAATGCTGATTGATTTGAGAGAAAAAAGCGGTGCCGCATTTTTTTACGTTATTGGACGGCAAAACTGCTGAGACCTGTGGTGGGAAGTTGTACAGTCGTCTATGCACAGTGTATCGGTCTGTCTCTGTAATAGGTTGGTACTAATGGCGTCACAAAGTTGAAATGTTTCATGTGCCCAAACCAGCCAAACCTTTCAAATCGGAACCCATCAAGAGCTGCTTTGCAAAAAACAAAAATAGGTATGCATCTATCACAGATGGTACCCATGCAGGTACCATTGGTTTTGGAGATGTCTATGTTAGAGGGTTTGGTTTCCGCACTTATTCCTTCAGGCGGACCATTGTGCGTGGGCCATGGCTGCCGTCGGTGGTTTTTCAACCAGCCCACCTCCCTCCAGAAGTTGACCACGTCTCCTGGTCTGGTTAGAACGTCTGTGAAGGATCTGGGTGCCCCGAGGGTTTCTGCTCTAATCTGGGTGACGCCTGTAAATTCAAAGAGCACACGCGCAACGGTTTCCTCCGCCTCCATGGAGATTAGGACATTTCTATAGGCGGCAGTGATCATAAAATCAGTTGGTCAATCAGCTTGTATGTCATGCAATAACAAAAACAAACATTTATCGTTCCAAAATGTTCATGGACCAACTTCTGCAATGACAAAATTACCCCATCCCGTTCTAACAAACCTCCATTTTTATGCTCAGACAATGCAATACAACAATAATTAATTAAAAATTCTCAAAGTATCCTAGGAAGTCGATAGTGGGGACAATAAGGGCCACTCGAACTTGGGACAACGTCTGTAGTCTGAATGGTCCTTAAGCTGAAAGGGTTGTTACAGTCGCAGTCTACTGCTGCTCCTCGGAAATTTTCAAACTGTTGATTTGTAGAATTTTCCAATTGGCATTGGATTTAATTACGTGGTGAGATGGACATTGATTGCTATCGTAAATGACTACCACATCATTCATCATTTCAGCGGAAAGACGTCTACTGCGGGTCATAGGCTTCTCTCGAGCATAGCCACTTCGACCAGTTCCGTGCTTCTCGGATCCAGTGGATTCCTGCGGCCATCATAAGGTCATCAGTCCACTTTGTGGGAGGCCTTCCAACGCTACGTCTTTGGGTACGCGGCCGCCACTCCAGAACCTTGCTGCCTTATCGGTCATTTGCATTGCTTGCGGAATTACCACCTACCTCAAAAGGATTATACGTTAGCATCACAGTATAAACTTGTTGGAAAAAAAAGGACGACGTTTCCCAAGTTGAAGTAAGTTTCGAAGAAAAATGTAGTCACAATATAACCTCAAAGAAAGCGAGTGAAGAGCGGAACTATGATGATCATATTGTTATTTTTAGCCTGACTAAATAATTGCTTAAGTAAATATTTTTTTTAGTTATCTCCTTGTTAATATCTTAAGCCCCCGGGAATGGCAACAACAATTTAACCCATGAGACCATGTGATACAAGTTTGCGTTAACTCTAAAATCTTTAAGGTTATATGTATTCAATTCATTTGTTTGTCACTACAATAAGCCCCGGTATGTTTTGTATTTTGTATAACGAGGTATTTTTGACTTGATATTTCAGCAAAATACCTATGTCATGACACTGAAGATAAAGTTTTGATGTGTAACATCTTTGATCTCGCTTTCTGTGGGAGTGATTTCGTAAAAAGCGACGAAAGTCACAGCTTGAGCATAGAGTAAGTAAGTACTTTCTAATAGCATGGAATTTGTAAGTACTATATAGATTGCAAGTAGAGGGGATCGAATTTCGACCAGTGGGCGACCACTAGTAGTGATTAATTTTTCGAATAAATATTTCAATATTTAGCTTTTAAATTCTGAGGTTAACTTCTCTCGCTGCTCAGTTGCTTATTACCAAGGTCAGATATCAGATGTTACACATCATATTATGCGACTACAGTAAGGCTCACTCGTTTGTTTTTTAAAAGTATCTCATCACATTACACTTATTATGAAAAAATCGATAGCAATAGCCACCACAACACGTAATTCTCAGTTCGATGGTGATTCGTGACAAAGGTTTGTTTTTCTCTCGTCATTTTCCGACAGATTGTCCCTAGGGCACTACACTCGATGGCTCTTGAGCTCTCGAAGTGCTTCGGAGTCCTTCGGAGAGGTTCGGGAAAGACTCGATCACTCTTCAGTCTTGAGCGATGTCTGTGATGAGATGTTTTTGTTAAGAATTGATATCTTTGGATTGTTTTTTTTATTGTCTGTGGTATTAATAATGTGAAGAGAGGATAAAAACATCTGGGGTTCTCATTATCGGATTTTTTTTTGTGTTGAAATAAATATACTGGCAACACACAAGGTGGGAAGACGAAATAAAACTGACAGCAGGACCAAACTGGAGAAGGGTTGCTCAAGACAGGCAACAGTGGAAATCGTTAGAGGAGGCCTTTACCAATAGGCACGCCGAATTAAAATACATTACATAGTACATACATTTTATAGTTTTTTTTATTGTCTGTGGTATTAATAATGTGAAGAGAGGATAAAAACATCTGGGGTTCTCATTATCGGATTTTTTTTTGTGTTGAAATAAATATACTGGCAACACACAAGGTGGGAAGACGAAATAAAACTGACAGCAGGACTAAACTGGAGAAGGGTTGCTCAAGACAGGCAACAGCGGAAATCGTTAGAGGAGGCCTTTACCAATAGGCACGCCGAATTAAAATACATTACATAGTACATACATTTTATAGTTTTTCATTTTTATATATAAACCTTGCGTTATGCTCGTGAACGGGTGCTGCTTGTGGTGACTGGTCGTCTTGCTGGCCATTGTTTTGTTATTGTTATTAGTAATTAACTATTTATTTATTTTACTTCGATGGTCCTAGTTTATCATTTGTGACTAAGTCACAGCTATAGCTATATGTAATCGGGCAAGCCCTTTATGCCTCTGGCTTTTATTTAGGTATTAATTTCTGTTTACGTTTTTATTTCTGCTTGAGTATTTTCGATGTTTTTTTTTAATGGTATAGTGGTGTGCTAGCTGACATATGGCTAGTAATTTAATGTTTTGTGTTGCGCGTAGTGTAAATGATTTGTTATTTTGCATACTATTGTAAAGGCTCCGTTTTTTTTTTCACTCCCGAAAAGTGCTGATTCTCAGCCTAGTCTGAATAAATGACTTTTTATTTTGATTTTATAGTTTTAATTTTCTAAAGTTAAGTGAACATTTAAGTATTTCGGAATTAAGGGCTTTATTATTATTATTATAAAAATACAGAGAAAAATATTTCAGGATGCTCGCAACACATTGCAGCTTCCTATATGGAGTAGAGAGCAGTGGTGGCCAAGTGGTAATAACCGCGACTTACGAGTTGTAGGTCCTTATTCCTCGAGACCAAATTTCGACCAGTGCGACCAATCTAAGCGGAGACCAGCCTTCGGCGCGGGAGATGTTGTAGTGTACAAGGGTGTGCGCAGATACAGGTGCACTCTATCTCCCCTTACTCTCGTAGTCCATTTGGACGGCAATCCGACATGACCGGAGATAGATCAGGTGCAGCACTAACGTGCGAGCGCGAGGGTGGAAACTTAAGTGAAAAAGCCTTAAAAATAATCAACTATTTGACACAGAAAATAAACTACAAAAGTCTAAAGAAATGAATGGATATAACTATCAACCCACAAACAAAAGCAATGAACTCGTTAAATGTTTCTGCCAACATTTCTCAATTATTACGGTCTTGCTATCCCAATCTGACCTTCAATAACCGAGGAAACAGGACAAAGACACCACAAGGACAAAAATATTCAAAACACAATCAACATAAAATCTCATTCACAATCAATAATCCATCACAACTCAATTACACTCAAACTCAACATCTCTTATTCGGAAGCCGATAATTGGAAAACTGAATTTGTAATTTCAATCATTTGTATCCATTAAACAAAGGAACAAACAAACAAACAAATCGAATCGGGCAATTTCGGCCTCTGCCGATCGCTGCCGAAATCAATTAGCTCCTTGTAATCTGCAAAACAAAGATGTAACTACCATTCTTCATTCCAAAACTCAGCTCTATCTTCCAAAAAATAAGTCCGAAATTCGATTTGTCATCACCAGACCTAACCTTGCCGAACATAATCGTAGGATGTACAAACCAGACGTCTTGGATTACCGAAAATTGCTACCAAACGAAAATACCAACATACTATCATTATTACTTTTTTCTTAGTTTTCGATATGAAAAAAAAAGTCAGCGAATAACTTATGCGATGCAATGACCGCGGTCGGCGACATCAAAAGGGTTACTGGCGAGATCTTTTGTCCTTGTCTCGCTGGGTAACCCATCAATATTGGAGTGAGATGGATGAATGATGTTGAAGATAAAAAATGCCCTTTAAGTTGGTATGAAGCGATGCCGCCACATTTGTAAGTGCGTTCTGTAGTGTCAAATGAAAGTATCACGGGTGCTTGTGCGTATAAAATTGCAAATGTAGTTGTTTGCTCAGAGTTTTAAATAAAGGACTTACGGGTTTGCCAAGTGTCAAGTTGTCAGGTTTGGGCAATTAGGTGTTTGGGCTGGTTAGTCAACGATGTGTCGCGGTGTAAATTGGGCAGAGTCATTTTAAACATACCGAAGGCTACATGATATGAAAATTTCGGCTATCGAGTTTTCAGATTTTGATAACCCGCCAGAAAAGCAGTTGCGAATGTTTGAGTGCGTCAACTAGAACTTAAATAGATCGTTTATAAAGTATTTTTTACCGATGTCGGTTAGTTGGTCAATGACAGCTAATGAGAGACAATTGATTTTCCATTGTTTGGCACCACATGTGGTACGCGCCGGGCTTAATGACACGTTTAGCAGCTGCTCTATTCAGATCCAGCGTTGCATACCAGAAGCTGCACTAGATTGAAAAGTGTTTACTTACACTGCTTAAATGCCAATACAGTTTCACTGGATTCCAGCATTGGGTTAAGATACTTGATCAATGTCAATGAGCCTTAAACATCAATTAATTGTAACCTTTTTTTTTTTTTGTGGTTGGGAAATCATCAAATAACTTCTCCCGCTCTGGGCGGAGCGGGAGGGTGTGTCAGACTCTTACTGACTAAAACCCACCCGTATTCCTTCCTGTTGCCTGTGTTGCGGGGGCCTCGGTGACCCATAAGTACCTTCCCGCGACCCCGGCAGGCATCGGCCCTAGTGGACCCCTACTTTTGTGCTGACGACATCTCTTTGAGGCGCGCGTGGAATACGACGCGCCGTCGACCCGGGCCTGGTCCTTACCGGACGGTGAGCTACCCATTGCTCACCGTCCGCAAGCCCGCGCCTACGGTGGCTGGAAATCCGCCCGAGATTCCCGACGCCCAGGGCGTCTCCTGCGGCGGCTAGGGGCGAGAGGGCGCGAAACGTGCCTTTCCCTCAACCGTCCCGCCTCCTCTTTCGCGAGCATTACTGCTTCGCAGAAGGAGGTGATGGCTGCCCATGCCCTCTCGCTCCGTACCATGACCTGAACCAGGGCCGGACGCGAGAGGTCTCTGCCGCCGATCGCCTCCACGAGGACACGGCGGTGCTCTGCCCAAGCCGGGCAGACCTCCACCGTATGCTCCACCGTGTCCTCCGGGCAATTAATTGTAACCTTAAGACTCACTCTAAGAGGTCACTGTCAGATTGCATAGAAAAGAAAGAGAAGCGCGATAACACAACGCTTGTAATATATTGCAAAATATGAAGCAATTATCTATTGTGGCTTATTGTGGTGTATTGTTGTAGTGTGGGTGTACTACAGGTACACCTCTGCCCAACCCTTCGGGGAAACAAGGCGTGGTGTTATGTTATGTTATTATCTATTGACTCAAAATTGAGTTGAGTAATCGAAAATAAAAAACAACCAAGTTCTGCATTCAAATAAGACGTTCTTGTTATTAATTAAATACGTAACGTATGTTGATATTTAATGCAGATATTTTTGATTAGAACTCAAGGTAAGAGGTTAGTTTAACGTTAGTTTGTACGAGATTTTTTTTCAAAACGTGTTTTAAAAAACAACCAAGTTCTGGGAAATATGTTCAAAAATAACATAGGTGGGTATAGTTTTTTCGCTACCACAAACTATACAGATTTGGCATTTTTTTTTCTTAAGAGAAGCCTATTTTGGTCAATTGGGTCTTGTCAGTGCCTTAATGTTTACTATTGAAGAATCCTAGATTTAATATTACCTAAATTTTTATCATTTACCAACATTCTGAGTTAACTTGTAACGGAGAGGCGTTACAAGTTAACTCAGAATCTTTGTAAAAACACAATTTTTCCCTTCCCAACCACGATCACCACTGAGAACTCCTCCCTCCAATCCTTTTCCTCCAACGCGATCTATATTTTCTTTAATAAGGATGTTTCAAAGAAAACAAATTAAACTATTGTAAAAAGTGTTGTAAATCTGGCTACGAAAGAGCAGAACATCAATGATAAAGTAAAACGAATTCCTTCACGACTTATCCCTTTGAATATAAAAAGGTTTTACAGGAAAACTTTTAATCAGGGACCATCGCTGCTACTAGGGGTAGCAGGTACGAGTTCTGGTAAACTCGAAATTATGAATATCTCACAAAAAATCTGTGGTTTACTGTAGCTGTTGTTAGTTTTGATAAAATCTTCTTCTTCACCTGTTGCCCTTATCCCATTTCAATTATCCCTTATTCGTTGGATTCAAATCTTTCGACTCTATACGAAATACATAGCTTTTTTCATAATTTGACCAGTTTTTTCCTATGGATATGTTATCCTTACTTATGAAAGCTACTAACGACAGATCCTCTTTGCCCTGTGTTTTTCTTTACCAGTTTGTTTCGCTTCGTTCCTCACAAATGAAATTCATGATACTTTCAGCAAAACCTACTTCAAAAGTTACTTCAGGCTAGCTAGCAGAAAGGCTAACTTTTGGGGATGCTAAGTGTTCCACACTTTCAAATCTCACCGAGTCTCCACCATCCACCATTAAGTGAACACTATTCGAGTGTACCCTTAGTAAGTCATTCGGGGACATCGAGCTTAAAAATGAAAGCATAAATCACGATCTTTGGCCCTAATTAATTCCTCGAGGCTTGCAGGGGAGTGTGCTATGGGGTTGAATTATTAGAAAAACTTTCACCTCTTTTGTACTCTTTCATTATCTTTTGGTCACCTGCGTTCAGGTTTCCAGGTCCAAAGTTATGGGGTTGCTTTGATTCGGGTCCGATTATTATGGATGCAGAAAATATATAGTTGGTCTATGATGGTGTAGATATTGTTAATGCGATGTGATGTTTCAATCAGAAAAAAAATCCTATTCGAAAGAAAATTTGGTTTATTAACACAGAAACACGAACAACACAACACACACACAACACAACATTTTGCTGTTGTAGGTTGAGCTCTCCAAGAGTTTTCAGAATACCTACATTCTTTCAGCAAGATTTTAGTATGTCATGTTGTTCCGAGGTCTTGGGTTCGATTCCCGGGTCGAGAAAAGTGTTATTGGGTTTTCCTATCTGGAATTTCTCAGCAGCAGCCCGGAGATTTGTGCCCGGTTGATGGCAATAGGCTCGCCCCCTATTACATGGGACTTAAACATACCTGGCGAAATGTGGGTGTACTACAGGTACACCTCTGCCCTACCCTTCGGGGAAACAAGGCGTGATATTATGTTATGTTATGTTGTTCCGCAAAAGAAGAAAAAGACGTCAACATAATATCGTTATTGTAGCATTGAACAATTTATTATTGGTCATCAAATGATCATCTAGTACTGGATTTCCACCAAACAAGGTCTGATAAGCTTCAAGCAGCAGCGCAGAGCAGCGTAGAGCAGTGGTGGCCCAATTGTAACTGCCGCGACTTACGAGTTGTAGGTCGTAGGTTCGAACCCGGACAGGCGCTTTACTTTGTGTAAATTAAATCATCACCACTGCTCTCAAAACGGTGAAGGAAAACATCGTGAGGAAACCGGCATGTCCTAGAACCAAAAATTCGAAGACATGTGACATCTACCAACCCGCACTGGGCCTGCGTGGTGGATTACGGCCCTCTCCCTCTCACAGAGAGGAGGCCTGTGTCCCAGCAGTGGGAACATTATAGGCTGATTATGTAAACGCCCCTCTCATCATATAAACTTGGTTTTGAAGTCACGTATTCTTCACGAGTAAGTATGACTGATATAGTAATATGACACATAAACTGACAAATTAATGATCGCATTAATGTTTCATTTTGACAGTTCGACCACGTCCATTTCGTTATTTACGTTTTCGAACACGCACACGAATTTTTCAAACCTATGAAGCAATGGATTAGCAATATCCTTCAAAACTCTCTGATTGTGATTGAAAGTGTATTACGCAATCAGGAAACAGGCTTTATTAAGGTATAACAGGGTTATAATAATGTCTTATCTGAAAACAAAAGCAGCTGACCGATTCCAAAATGTCAAAGAATACTTCTTGAGAATTATCGCTTTCATAATAATCTATGGGGTATTCTGTCACGAGTGTTATGGGTAATTTAGATAATATCAGTAATATTTCTCCAAATACCTACTCCATATTTTGAGAAAATAATAAAAATAAACTAGTTCTCTCTAAAGAACGATATCTTTTCTTTTTTTAGAAACACTTTGATCAAGGCACCTAGCTTTTTTACAGGTCAACTTTACTTCAATGCTCTCGCCACACTTATTTAATTTCTATAAATCGAATTCGGATCATCGCACTCCACAAAAACCTAATCCAAATCTCACAGTTCGAAGAACAATTTTATTTGAAGACATCTATGGGAACCACTCCCAAGAAACTACGAATCATCTGAGGCTTTTTGTGGCCAAACTTTTAATAGAAAACCATCTATAAATTGACAATGTTTCATTTACCGTTGCTAAACTTCCACCCAAACAAAATCTTCACTGTATTCCAAGGTTATAGGAATTAGAAGCATTCAAAATATGAATTGGATGACAGCAAACGTAATTTTGTAACACCCAAACATCGAAGTTGCAATGTCGACTCTATAGTTCTTAGCATATGGTTTAATATCCATTGTGTTTAGTTAGTTAGTAAGAAGTGATATTTTGGACAATAGATAAAGAATCGATGAGCACAGCTTTGGAATTGATTTCAATCAGTGGGACGGTAGGTGGCAACTGTATTACGATGACCATTCGACTGGTAATTTACGGAGAGGAAGATGCTCTACATCGGTTAATTTATTGCAAGTTAATTAATTTATTTATTGTCGGTTAATTTTTCTGAATTGGATTTTACAGTAAGAAATTGATGTAGAATTTGAGGTGCATACTAACAAGGGCATCTAAATCTAGCGGTCATTTAGCTAACAATAAATTTATCGTAAATTACTAATGTCAAGAACAAAATCGTTTAAACGTGTCAAACAAAACGACATATTTTTTTTCCTCAAAATATTCATTAATCTTGAAAAACATCGTTCATTACCATCAACAAAAAACATCAAACTCACTAATGAAATGGCAAACGCAACAATCACGCAAAGATTTCATATTTTAATCATCACAAGACTTTATTGAAATCGAACATAACATAACATTCAAGTAGAGCAACTTACCTACCATCTCTCAGCACTGACAGTCAATCAATAGTCCAATTTAATTAAGAATGGATTTATTTTTTATTGTAATAAGTAATAACATTATGTCAATGCCATCTAAGTTCATTCCCCGGGACATATTGAAATGGCTCACACTTTGCTATGTATCAGTATACATACCTACGGAGCTGGGAGCCGGTTAAACATCTTTCATTATTCTTTTTTTTTCGCCCTTTGGAAGATGGAGGAACTTGGTGTGAAATTTTTCATTAAAAAGGGAGGATTCTTGACTATCGTGTTGTGTCTGGTAGTCTACCTAACGATTGATGGCTAAGCCGACGGCCCACCGAATGCTAAGGTAGTTACCGTCGCCTATGGACATTTGCAATAACGGCGGAGGATAAGAGGCGTAGCAGAATATGCGTTGCCATCCCAGGGTCAAAGCTAAAGTATGTTATAATCGGCCTATAACGTTCCTGTATTGTTCCTTAATAAAAAATGGTCTTCAGGTCTTCAGTGGTTTATTTATATAAAAATAAGTATTCTTAATATTTTAATATAATGTTACGTGTGTTCACTTACAAGAGGTTTAGTAGCAGGGGCGAGCTGTCAAAGTGACAGTTTTTAGTATTGACTAAAAACTGTCACTTTGACAGCTCATCAGCTTTCAGTGTCATTGGACAAGACTGCGTTTCGATACTTAGAATACAGAAAAAACCAGAAGCCGCAAACACGCCTAATACTGAAGCGTCAAAAACTACTCCTAAATAGAGTAGTTTGACGCGCAGCCGATCAGTTACTCTGTGAACGTCGTATCGCGTAACGTGTTTTACCGGTGTGCAATTTTATTTAATTATGCCGTCTTGTGTCGTTCATACCTGTGAAAATGCAGCGGGGCTAAAAAATAAACAGGATGGGATCACATTTCACGTGTAGGTAAATAGCGCTTTCGAATATCGTCTTATTTAATTACTGAATAAATTGTTCAGTTTGTAATTGTCATAGAGAATGATGCATCCATCTTGTTAGTGTTGCCAGTATAAGAGTTTATATTTTCCCTTCTTTTTATTACCTACTGAGGGCATTTATTCGTTGTAGTGTTAAATTAATAACAACTTAAAAAAAAACCCGACTTGAAGAAGAAACGTTATCAATGCAACCCGTATGTAGGATATGATTTTGTGTGAATTACATAACATTCATAATAGGTACTATGTTAGACTATTAGGATTTCTAGAGGGGGCGGGTGTATGAAGTTATGTATCTATGAAAAGACCAATTGTGATTTTATTATTGATATTATCTTACCAATAGTTTCAACGGTTACCCCAAAACGGGTTCATAATGTCCGAGCTAGCAACATTACGCGGGTGGGAAGTGAGGCGGGCGCGGGACGATTGTCTTGATTTTGGACACAGCGTGCGGCTTGCAATGACAGTTGAACGAGGATTCTGGTTCTTTCTATATTCTAAGTTTCAATACTACAATACAGTTCCCACTACTAGGACACAGGCCGTAATCCACCTCGCGGGCCCAGTGCGGGTTGGTAGATGTCACATGTCTTCGAATCTTTGTTTCTAGGACATGTCAGTTTCCTCAAGTTGTGTTCGTTCACCGTTTTGAGACCAGTTATGAGAGCAGTAGCAGTGATGAATAATTTACATAATGTAAAGCGCCTGTCTGGGTTAGAACCTACGACCTACACAACTCGTAAGTGGCGGCCGTTACCACTGAGCCAGCAATCCTCCTATGTAAATAGTTTTTTAGTTAAAATGATTGATTGTAATTTGTTTACATACAACATAGCTAGGTAGTATATTTATTTTAGCTTGTAAATGTTCGACATTAATATTCTTCTCTAAATTCCCCCACTAAATGATCTTCAAAGGTCTTGAAGAATTCGTAGTTTCGTGTAACTTAATAAATTCGCAACATACGTAATAATAATTAACTAAAGTTTATTATTATAACCAGGCTATTAATTAAAAAAGAAAGAGAAAATTATAGTCTACAGTAATTGTAAATGGGCTATGTCACATATTTACTATGGTACGGCCACAATATTGCAGGCGTATCCGGGAAGTGAGGCATTGGCGATACGTTTTTAAGTGGTTTTTGTAGCTCAGTGACTAATTAGGACTACAATTAGGCAAGTGAAGTCAATGTTGAACGACATGTTACTGGATAATATGGGCGTCTGAAGTTTTAGACTGGGCAAGTTAAAAAAAATAATTATGACAAGGTGAAAAAAAACATAGCCAGAATACTCAATGCAAGGAAAACCAAATGAAATTAACAAAAAAATACAAAGATCAGTAGGGTTTTATTGAATTTCTGTCCGACAACCTACAATGCAAATGGACAGAAATTTTAACAATATATACATATAAATATAATGTTATTCGTGGATCTTTGACAGTCGTTACGGGTCGTTAGAAGCCCGAAAGTCTGACAACCAGTCTTACCGAGGGGTATCGTATTACCCAGTAACTGGGTTGTAGAGGTCAGATAGGCGACTGCCTATATGACCATGTAAAATACTGGTATTCAGCTGCGTCCGGTTAGACTGGAAGCCGACCCCAACGTAGTTGGGAAAAGGCAGGCAGATGATGATATAATATATATGTATATATAATGTAAACAATGTGTTACTGAATTAATACACAATATGAAAGTAGTATTCAGAATCGTTTACTGAATCGATTTCTATCATTTTTTAGGGTTCCGTAGTAAACAAGAAACCCTCATAGTTTCGCCATGTCCGTCTGTCTGTCTGTCTGTCTGTCCCCGCTGTAGCTCAGAGACGCTTAGTACTAGAAAGCTCTAATTTGGTATAGTCACACCGAGAACATGTTAAAATAAACCTCCCTTGCACATTGACAAACTATTACATGTAAAAAAATCAGTAGTATATGCTTTGTACCAACATGCTCCATCCATCAACACTGATGTGTTTCTCTTTGCTTATTATGGACTTGTTAAATCTTTCCTCAGATATGGCATTATCTTTTGGGGCAACTCATCAAAGTCAAATTATTGATTTCAAATAGGCCCATATAAGGCAATTTTGAACGTCAAAATTTACAAAAAAAATGGTTTTGATTCTAGTTGTCATTTATAGATGCATCAAATAAAGGTATGGAATTTATAATGCAAAAGCGATGTCTACGTGCCATGTTCGGTATCCAAAGTACGGAGAGCTGTAGGTAAGCCACTTTTTACTAAACTTAAAATACTCATACTTCCGTCACTTTATATTTTGGAAATAGCCTTTTTTGTCAAAAATTACCCCCATTTGTTTCCTCGAACATCGGACATTATAATACATAATCGCAGAGATAATAGTAAAATTCGTGTTCAGCCAGCTAAGACAGCGCTACTGTATAAAAGCGTTGTACCTATGCAGAGCGCCAATAATTTATAATAATATCCGTAACTGTGCTAAGAAATAAAATACAGACCAGTCTATGAAAACATTTAAAAATATACTGACCTAAAAAGCCTATTATAATGTTAATGAATTTTTAAATGATAAATCGCTCTGAAGTTACAGACTGAATCTATCCTATTTATCTTGAATCGCATGACTATTGGACTAGTGGTAACGGCCGCGACTTACGAGTTGTAGGTCGTAGGATCGAACTCGGACAGGCGCTTTACTTTGTGTAAATTATTTCATCACCACTGCTCTTAAAACGGTGAAGGAAAACATCCTGAGGAAACCGGCATGTCCTAGAACCAAAAATTTGAAGACATGTGACATCTACCAACCCGCACTGGCCTGCGTGGTGGATTACGGCCCACTCCCTCTCACAGAGAGGAGGCCTGTGTCCCAGCAGTGGGAACATTATAGGCTGATGATGCATGACTATTGACCAATTTTTTTAAATTGCCAATAAGCATCATACCATGTATATGATCTACACATGTTTTTGCAATCAAATGGTTTGTGAAGGTGAAGTGGGAACACCACCCACTACTACGGGGGGGGGGGACCTGCCAGCTTCGCCGGTTTTTTTTTATAGGTACGTAATTTTTTATCCCAAACATAAAATAACACCAGTCAAAACAAATCCAGTACTTACTACGCTACACTTACTACTTGGGGTTTTTGGTGGTTTGCGTTAATTCCGGGACATGCTGTATTAAATACAGGTTCTGTTTAAATAAATCTAACACTTGGAAGATCTATTGGTGACTGCTGCAGCTTGTTTACTTACAGCCCATCCGTTTACGACAGCTACAAATGAAGAGAGTTTACCGAATAACAAATTAGAGGATTATATCCAAGATAAGAATGCTTGGAAACATGCTGATGCAGCTCCATAGGACATTCTAGAGTCTAGACAAAATCAAAGTGGTTGCTATTTTAATTGTATAATTTATTATTTGATAAAAATAATAAATCAATATTGATTTTACATTCTGTGATTACTTTAACTCACACACTGACATATAACTTTATTCTTTGTTTTTTTTTTTTTAGGAAAACGTATACTTTTACAATGATTGTAAATATGTGAGTATCATGTATCTATCACATAATTAATTTATCTGTTATTGTTTCATTGTTTTTCCTATTGTTGTATAGTAATTTTATTCCAGGTGCATCGTCTTCACATATAATTATATAATTAATGTACCTATACAAAATTTTGTAAAACATTTTAAAAGAGTAACGGTGTAGTTTCTTGCTCATTCTTCTCCATACGAAACTACTTTTTGGAAGGTGCGACTAGAATCAATTCAATTTTTTTTTTTTTTGTTCAAAAGTGCCTTTTATGTGCCTATTAAATAAATAATTTGACTTTGAAAACCCGGCATTTACTAGGACGTTTAATCACGAATACCACAACATCAGGGCAAAAAAAAAAAACAAGTTTCACCGGTACCCATACAATTCAAACCGAAATATAACAATGTTGTTTGACAGCAAAAATAAGTAGGCAGTATTTTATTGAAATAAATGACATTCCCTGCCTTTATCAATCTGATCGCGCATGACCACTTTCATTAAAATGTTTCAAGAGTTTCTTGAAAAACCTCATGCCAATGGTGTCGCATCTATACGGTATAAAGGCGTTATCACACGAACAATTAGCGATTGAATTATATTACGGAGTCGCGTGTTTGTGTTGAACGGTTAACCGGCGGATAATGTTGGGCATGCGCTGTGTCCGATCACCTGCCTTCGATGCGTATGCGATGCTTTGGGGTAGTGTGGCTGCGACTTCAGCATTTTTGTTTTTTTTTTTATTAAGACATCCAAAAACTAAAGTCTATCTGCGTATATTTTGTCTGTCTAATCCTAAACACAAGTCAAGTGGATGATAAAGATTTTTTTTTTATACAGTAAAAAATAAATATTTTTTTATTCACAAAAACATAAACTTTGACAATAATTATACAGAATGGTAATTAAACTTAAGTAGAATCACACAAAGATTTGATACAAAAGGTAGGTAGTGAAGTCGAAAGTCCAATAAAAATAGGTACCTACCCTGCCCTCAAACCAGGAAAATCCTGTATCTTTGGAGGCAGTGTCTTCGCATTACATTAATCTCGAGCAATTTTTGTGAGCATGTACAAGTAAATTTAGAATTAGAGCATTGTCAAAGATAAGGTTATGTACTAGTGCGAAGAAAAAGAAAAAAACCGGCCTAGTGCGTGTCTGACCACGCACAAAGAAGGGTTCCGTAGGTGGGAAGTTGGGATGTAGTTAAAAACATGTTCTCCCATACATCGATATTGCCACGGTCAATTCTCCGACTGCAAATTTAAGTTGGCCGACTATTACTCGTTAACTTGTAAAGCCCACTTAGCTGTGATAGTTTTCCTTTTAATTTCATTATATGTACTACTGCCGTACATTTTTTCACGTCTCCATAAACAACCATTTATCTGGCAGGGGACACACACACACTAGACTCTAATAAAATTTAGCATTTTAATGCTTAATATTACGCAAACGGATCCTTGAACCGAAAAGTGCTGTTCACAGACCCGCAATATTTTTGAACGGCCTATCCAACGATACCGCATACCATGGGATAGACGAGAAAAAAAAATATCATCCCCACATTAAGGGACCCTAAAAAATTTTTTTTTCACTATTTTATTTCAGCACTATGTCGGCCTGATTAATATGTATACTTATGCCAAATTACAGCTTTCTAGTACTAAGCGTCTCTGAGCTACAGCGTGGACAGACAGACATACAGACAGACGGACATGGTGAAACTTTAAGGGTACCTTGTTTACTTCGGAACCCTAAAAAACGTTGTGTAAGCACAGTATGTGTGATTGTGTATGTTAGTGTGTTTGGTGGTTGGTGATGTATGTATTTATGTATGTTGTGTATGTGTGTGGGGTGTCATGGCATGTAATGAGTGTTATGTGCATATGTGGGAAGTGTTGAGTGTGCGTATGTGCGTGGAGAAAAGAGCCCCTCTTATCTCTGTCTGCCTTCGGGAGGATGGAAAACTATGTGATAGAATCAACAGATCCAGGTAAGTAAATATTCAACAGCCTCAAACTCTTGTTCAATTATCCATTTGAATCTTTCCTGGAGCGTAGTAGCCAGTCATAATCAAAATCAAAATAAAAATCAAAAGTCATTTATTCAAACTAGGCTGAGAATCAGCACTTTTCGAACGTCAAAATTACATAAGACAGTCCCCCAAAACGCCTACCCTTCACCACTTCCTAGTGCTTTTAGCTGGGAAGAAGAAGTGGTCAACAAACTCCCCAGCAGCACAGCTGTCTGTTCAGTTAGAGGGAAAAAAAATGGATTCTATACTACAGTATGCAAAACAATTTACATTACGTGCAACACAAAACATTAAATTATTAGCCATATGTCAGCTAGCACATCACTATACCAACAAAAAAAAGAAAAGGAAAACACCGGAAAACTATTAATTCTCAAGCAGAGATAAAAACGTAAACAGAACTTAATACCCAAATAAAAGCCTCCAAGCATAAAAGGCGTGCCCGCTTACATATAGCTATAGCTGTAACAGTCACAAATGATGAACCATCAAAGTAAAATAAATAAACAATTAATTACTAATAACAAAACAAAACAATGGTCAGCAAGACGACCAGTCACCACAAGCAGCACCCGTTCACGAGCATAACGCAAAAATCAGTCATCACCCCCCTCGCCATATTAGAGGGAAGGAGGTAACCCGACCCCCGACGCTACCATAAGCAGTGACATCTAAGGGAGCATGACGAACTTGCTGCCGGTTGTAAGAATAATATAGTCAGTTATCGAGGTCGCTAGCTAACTACATATTGCAATACAACTGCATATGATTGTGGGATGCTAAAAATGTTAATAACTCAATATTTGAAGTCCAAAGCTTAGGTCACAGAACTATCCCGAGGTGCGACTGTCAAGTAGTCAGTTCATAAAAATATCTGGTTAATTCTAGTCCGATCACACGATCTCCACCCATCATATCCACACTAATCCAATGCTCATAAAATTAACCCACTAGGATACGGTTTTAAGTCAAAAGGATCGATATCTGCCACACTGCATCGAGAACATACCGGTGTAAGTACTTCCCTTTACATTTACTTAATAATTACTCTTTACCTTTCCTTAATATCATTCCTACGCTTTTGAGGTATTCCTGATCTTTGGAAAGTGTGTCCATTTGTCACCAATCACGTAAGATATTTGCTCTTTTTAGGGCTCCGAAGACTCAAACCGAGCCCTATTGCTGTCACTCACGCGTCCGTCTGTCCATCGTCTGTCACACAGGTTTTACAGCCAAATGATTGAAGCTACAGTCTTCAAATGTTCACAGTATAATCATCTTGTTGACTCAAAGTCTTACAAATTGTCAAACAATATTTTTAAATTATAAAAATATAGATAATATTTTAAAAGCATTTGCAAAAAAAAATGTTGACCTTATACCACATCGAGTGGGGTATCGTTGTTTAGAACTTGATGAGTAGATAAATATTGTAGGTATTTTTTGTTTAAAAAAATATTGGAAAACATAGGAATGAGAAGCCACCAAAGTCAGCTTTTTACAAAATTTTGTTCCGAAGATTTTTTTATTTTCCCATTGACGAACTTTAAATATGGTGATAATGTTTATTATTATGTATATTTTACTAACAAATACAAATACATATATTGATAAATCTGATTTTTTTCTTTAAAATTCCCTCACACGCTCCAGAGTTTCCTCACAAAAAGTGTTACTAAGGACAGTCACCTACTGCTTATGAATAATTCTGCCATTCGGACGACTTATATTCTACATTTGGTACGGAACTCTAAATGTCCGAAGTCCGACACGCACTTGGTCGGTTTTTGAAAGTCTAGTCATCACCTTGAATTTATGGATTATGTACAGGGCCTCAAGTCTGCTATTACAATAGTGTCAGGATGGTCTGTTCCGATCCTCATTAATGACGCCATTATATTAGTAGGTTACCAAACTTGTCAAAATCAACAATTATGAAATCAAAAATAGACCATTCTGACACTATTGTAATAGCAGACTTGAGGCCCAGGTCGCCTGCTAAATAGATGATCTGTCTAAATGATAGGCAGTGACTGCTTTTTGACCTTCACAGCTGAATATCTCGTCGTACATATTTTGATTATGTGCACGATGAAGGTTGCGAAGAAGCGTTGAGTGACTACGATAACACATGAGGAATTTCATCAAGAGTTCGCGAATCTTCCGCAGCATATTTTGTAAGACGGACAAGCAAGCAAATTCCACCGAATCCGCTTAGCATTGGTCAGTTTCCCTAACTTAGGGGTTCAACATGGTCGGGGGTAAAGATTGTGGTGGTTGAACGTGGACTAAACCCTCGTCGCAGTCATTATAATCAATTACACAGCACATTTAGTAGTAGGTAGATATACAGAAACCTGTAATTTGCCCAATGGCCTATCAAATTATATCATTAAAAAGAATATCGTCTAAAAAGAAGACGTATAACGTCGTCTTTTACATGTACACAGTTTTTAGGGTCCCGTAGTAAACAAGGAACTTATAGTTTCGCCATGTCCGTCTGTCTGTCCCCGCTGTAGCTCAGAGACGCTTAGTACTAGAAAGCTGTAATTTAGCATAGGTATACATACATATTAATCACGCCAACAAAGTGTTGAAACAAAATCTTGAAACATTTTTTTTTAGGGTACCTCCCTTGCACGTAATGTGGAAGTGATATTTTTTTTCTTGTCTACCCCATGGTGTGGGATATAGTTGGATAGGCCGTTCAAAATGTTGTGGGTTTGTGAACACCACTTTTCGATTCAAAGCCGATCGGCTTGCGTAATATTAAGCATTAAAGTGCTAATTTTTGTTAGCGTCAAGTGTCCTCCCCAGCCAGCTAAATGGTTGGTTATGGAGATGTGAAAAACTCATGGCAGTAGTACACATAATGAAAGTAAAAGAAAATCTATCACAGCTAAGTACGCTTTACAAGTTAACGAGTAATAGTCGACCAACTTAAATTTGCAGTTGGAGAATTGACCTTGCGTGGCATATATCGATGATATGGGAGAACATGTTTTTCAACTACAATGATAAGTTTGTTTTTGGAATACATTCATCCCAACTTCCCAACCACGGCAACCTTCATTGAGCGGGGTCCGACAAGATATCCGAGATATTTAATCATATCAAGTCAGACTAATGAGACACAGCTCGAACAAAGCAATAGACACAAATTCGTTCCCTACTTCTATAACTATAATAATATTCAACACAAAACAAACTCCGTAAATCAAAAACCAGCACCATCACCACATAAATGTTTTATAATCACCATTGTTAATTACAAGTGACGTGGTATTAGTCAACTCACGCGCAGGCATTAATAAACGGAACTGGTATGTGAACCCGTTCGGCCATGTTCGATGTTAACGAGATAAATTATCGATTTGAAATGTAATCTATTGTTTTATCAAGTAAGCCATGCTAAGACTTGTTTTAAGAGGACGCTCTCATTTGATAAATTACTTTGAAAGACTTGCGAAAGTATGAATGTCATCATAATTTTGTACATACACACAAAATATCATGGCATATTTCTCCAACCTCAGATAAGTGCTGGTTAACTTCTCTGGCAAATCATAATCAGCCTATAATGTTCCCACTGCTGGGACACACGCCTCCTCTCTGTGAGAGGGAGTGGGCCGTAATCCACCACGCGGGCCCAGTGCGGGTTGGTAGATGTCACATGTCTTCGAATTTTTGGTTCTAGGACATGCCGGTTTCCTCACGATGTTTTTCTTCACCGTTTTGAGAGCAGTGGTGATTAAATAATTTACACAAAGTAAAGCGCTTGCTTGGGTTCAAACCTACGACCTACAACTCGTAAGTCACGGCTGTTACCACTGGCAAATAAAATAACAAAATTCTGTATATTTCTTAATTTATCTGGTGGATAGTGCCTATTTCGATAACACCAGTCCTAAACTAAAAAGAAAATATGAGTAAGAACGGTATTACATCAGCAGTGCAACGGAGTTTAATTTCATACCGGGTCGACGATCGACTATGACAGATTAGCCTGTTGCCTGTTCTAGATAATTAAAACCTAATATCTAACTCTGGCAATAACGGCATGAATAGAGGGTGTGGTAATTCAATCACTCCTTGAAACAAAGAACACTCATAAACAAACATTCTAGAATAGGTACCTACTTAGCCGGTGGTAGAGGTCCGAAGAACAAGAATCAATTGATTGACATCTCTAAATCTCCGATGGGCATCCCTCAACCACAAAAGGCGCTAACCATATCCATCATCACTTCATCTAAAAACAAATAAAAACAGCGTCACTCCAGCCTGCACCAGCATTCATAACCCACAAGTATGAGAGGATGATTTAAGGCGCGCGCACACGATGCATTGTAAGGGCGAGCGCACACCGCCCACAGTAGCGGCCCACGACCGATCGGTCGCTAGATCGGCCCGCCCGCCTCGCCAGACGAAGATGGGTGATTGTGAGGAAAGGGCCTTAGGAAAATCTAGAGTTTATTGCAACATCTACCGAGTTGTCATCCGAAGAAATCGTGAAAAATATGTTAAGCTAATAATGATTTTGCGTGATTTGGGAAAGGCTTGTGAAAGGTGAATAGGTGATAGTTTATTTAGAAAGCAATAAAATTGAATAACTACTTTGTGTTACTTTTTATGGCGATAACAAGTTTGATTACAAAACGAATATAATTTGTTAGTAGTTTTTCAAAAAATTTTTAAACATAATTGATAAAATCCAGACCAAATTAACAAATAATAAAAACTTAACTTAAAAAGTTAACACACCCACTTACGGATCCATCAATATAAAGTAAAGACGATGTTTTTGCAAAAAATACAAAGGGAAAAAATGCTAGGTACCGTCGAGTGAATAATATTCTGATAAGTATTTAGCTAACTGGCTAAACTAAAAACCGATTGAAATACTATCACAAAAAGGCTATGTAGATGCTAGCTTTTAGCCCTCTACTGAGTTCAGTGTCAAGTTATTAAATGAAAGCCGTCTCCACACTCCACAACCGCAACATTAACATAGAATAACTAAAAGCGAAGTAACAAATAAGGATACATCCATTCACTTATTGTGCACAGCATTTTAAATAATAATTGAATCAATTCTCCGGCTATCGGTCATTGATTAATATGCGGCTAAAAAATAATGCTTTTTTCATAAATTATTGAATTATAAGTTATGACCCACCTTTGTGGCGGCTTATTTATGTGCAGGTAATGTGGGTGTACGCCTTTATATTTTGATGTGTTAGTACTTCGATTCAGGAGTAATAAATCGTTATTTTCGTATTGGTTTATTCCCAATATTGTGATTTAAGATGAGCACCTTTTAAGAGCATCGAGCAGCAAGAGATTGGTTGAAATTATTTGTCATAATTGAGGTATCACATCATTTACCATTACAAATATTCATCATGTAACATGATGTGGTGGACAGCTCAGCAAGGTTGTTAGCCGGGGCTTGATTGCTCAGGGTGAGCAATTCGATCATCTAAAGTCGAATATTATATTTATTGTATTCTAGGCTTTTACACTTATTATTATATATATAATTGATTAAACTAAACGAACATCATTACAATAAATATGACCATTTTATTACACAAAATGACAGCTATCACATGTTAGATTAATCCAGTTAATTAATAAATCGACTTTAGTGCAGTTTTTTCAAGATATGCCTCCCGTCTTTTTTTTTTGAAGTGCAGGATTTTTTTTTTAAACTTTGCGCCACACTAGGAATTTCTTCCTGTATCGTTGGTGCGTCTTTCCTCCCATGCATGCATTAACTGCATCCTGCCAGGATGTATTAAGTCCACGTTATAAGCATAACGTGGACTTAATAGGTACCTCCTGGCAAGTAAAAAAAAAAAGTAGTGCTTACTATTGCTGCAAAATTTCCAGTAGGGAAACTGCTATAATAATTGGCCACACTATAGTAACTGGCCACCAATACCTATAAGTGTTCATGTTAGTACCTGACCCGAGACAAGGTTGGCGTCCTGCGTCGGCAGCCGAAACTGCTTCTACAGGTATTTGGGGAGGAAGCTGTACACCCTACTGATGGGCATCAGGTGGAGGACTTAGCTCGCTGTACGCCACATTAGGATGTCGTTTGTAAGCTGCCTGACACTAAAGAGGTAATAATGCAAGCAAGTCAATGAATGAAAAGGACAAAAAAAATATTAGTATTTTCGTTTTAGTTCACATTACCTTGTTTTTACCTCTTTTGGCCAGTACTACAGCGTGGCCACCATAGCAGTTACTCTAGCTACTTTGGTGGAAAGAATTTCTATACTCTTTCATCTTTCATCATTAATAACTTAAATTTATCTGTCACCGGGTTAATACCTTGCAAACCAGAAAACAAGAATGCCGATTCGCAGTCTAGTAAGTACCTACGGCAGTAGTACTTCCCGGACGTGCCAATGTAAAACTGATAAAAGATAAGATGCTTTTCCCAATAAAAAGCCATAAGAAATCCATCAGAAATGTGATAACCCTCAAGGCAATTATCGTAGAATTTTAATTAGCATCTATAATAAATAGATACGGCTGTTTGTCTGTCAATGTGACTGATTGGGGAGCCATTACAATTTATTAGTCGATGTGGTCAAATGACCAGTCGATTTCAGATAAAGTATAAATGTTGGTTGAGTAGATATTAAAATAGATGAGACTTGCGGATTTAAGAACATTGGGGATTTTAAGGCCGATGAGTTTTTAGCATATTACTGCACCATCTTACAGATGGTCCTCACAGATGGATTTGAAACTTGTAATGCTAAATCCAAAATCTGCGCTGTTAGCTTCTGAAAAAATCCAATTGGAAAATCGCTTTTCCCGGACTAGAGATCGAAACCAAGACACCACGCTCTGTAGCCAGGCTTGCAACGAAAACTTTTCAAAAATAGAAACAACAGATTGTCTCAATTGAATGTAAGTGTCATAATTTTCTGGGTTTTTGGGATTTTCTTGAAAGGATATTTAGGAAAATAATAAAAATTAAGAAAAATCTAATAATAGTCATACCTACATAGATACATAAGTTAACACTATCTCATACACACAAGTAGTGAGGTAGCTGTCACTAATGTCAACTATCAGTCACCACAAATGGCGCGAAAATATTGAAAGTGAAAAGTGCCTGCACGAGGAGGCTTGGTGTGATAATGAGCCTTTGTTAGTACACTGGCCCATCATCACACCAAGCCATCTCCCCATCCCCACCCTCTATCCCAGGGATTCCCGAACCCTTGAGGTCGAAATCAGTTTCCCAGGGGTTGACATAAACGAAAACTGATTTTGGGGGTTAACGAAATCTTTCAAGTAGTAGTATAAGTTGTGTTACGTTTGCCAGCTTGTTATAAGAATGACTAATATTTTAGTAGGAAGTATCATTGTTCTACTTTTAAAAAACTCAACAAGTCGATAAGCGTGCACAAGTTCGCACAAGATGAAAAAAATTGACTATGAGGGGTCTGAGGTATCAGTTCATTTTAGAAAAGGGGTCTCTTGCCCAAAATAGTTTGGTAATCCCTGCTCTATCCCATTTTCAAACTGATTATATTACTACACTAGTGTGGACAGGATGCCACAGGGTGCATCTCTTTTACGTTCCAAACAGTGATAGGTAAAAAACTCAATCTAATCTACCACAATAACTCCTCTGTATCGATACCACATCAGCGGCAGGTGTATGCGATTATGTTAATAACCGAACAATTAATTAAAGCAGTCGATACTCGTTTGTAAGCGACACCGGTCGTCTTGTCCTGTTTATCGCGACATTATCGAGATTTCCGATAATTTATTAAATTGGCCTAGTTCTGGTTCAAAGTACGTTTTATTGGAATCGGAAGACTGGTTTTTGGAGCAGATGTACTTTACAGTACTTTATCGATATGGGGATAAATCTTTGTATGGATAACTTAGCTGTAGTCTGCGACTTACATACGCACCCCTTACTCATTCAGGTATAGTCCGATGAGTCGCTATATAGGGTGGCCACCCTATATATTCAATAAAAAAAATTGTATTCGTCAGATGGCTAATTTTAAGAATTTTCTACCTCGCAGTTATTGAAGGCCGATTCTTGCCAAAGTAGCCCCATTAGGTACAATTTTTTTATGATTATGAAAGCTGAGAGTCTGGCACATTCTTGAAGCCTACTTAGAAACCATGTAGTCACCTGTTTGAATTTTTTATTTAAAGTTGAAAATTTAAGTCATAATTTACCAACGTAATTTTTTCACTTTAGACCAACTTTTTCATAACTTTCATCACAGTTACGAAGCTGATTATTTTATGCATAAAAGTACTACTCATGAAGATTCAGTTGCAAAAAAAAAATCTCGACAAAGTCTTATACATTTTTTTTTTTTTAGGTTGTTCAGGTCGAACATTTTCAAAAATTCTGAAAAAAATTCATAACTCGAAAACTATGAAAAGTCGCGGAACATACATGTGGTGATTCGGATACCCCACGATACGAGGAACCTAAATTTTATTTTTGGACGTAAAATTTCCGGCCAACCTGTATAACAGTGCAGCCAAATCACACACAATGCCTCACCTCTTGCCCTGCTCTTCGTGCAATTACATCTCAAATATTCTTGGCGTGGCGTTCGATCTTGGCGTGGCTTATACTAACGCTGCCGCTGTGGCTGAATTCTGGTCAAAGCTTATACAAAAAACATGGAAATCATAGATACGACGAAGAAGAAAAAACAGGTAATTATTAGACCCATTAACGGATTAAGTAAAAAAAAAACTCTGTTCCGCTAGGTGGAAAGCCTAGCTCAAAAAACCCTTGAAAGCTGAATAATAAATTCTGCAATGCAACTTGGGCAGTCAGTCCTGCTTCTAATGTGGCTGATTAAATAATATTTTCACCACAACATATTAACTTTATCGTACCACAAACTCTTCGTCATTATACGACAGTTAAAATAATTATCACCCGTTACATACTGTAAGAATTTCACCATCACCCCAGATTTGAACATAAACGATTTTAAATACCTCTTTGATAAGTAAAACAAAAAGTAAAAAATAAAAAGTTCCGAACATAAAATGCCACACTCTTGCACTTACGATTGTGAGCAGTATCGGCGGGCGCGCATTAATTTGCGCCCAAAATGGAGTAGCGAGCATTACGCGTAGGGATACCATGACAAAAAAGAAACAAGGATATTATGTTAATTGTGAATATGAACGGTGAGGAGAGAGCAGTGTCCAGGAGTTTGACGCTATCAATCCTGCAGGAACAGATATGCATAAGTCTGATTTTACTCTAAATAAGATGATTTAAGTCTTTGGAGAATCCTTTGTTCAGGAACAATACAGTACAAGCTAAAGAAAAAAACAGTTTAAAATCTTGCAGGTGTTGGCTGTAGTGTCCATTCTGGTAAGTAAAATATGGAAACTGCAGACAGGTCATTATGATTAATGCTGCAGGCATAATGAATGCAATGAATCAAGTGTTTATTGAAACACTTGATTCATTGCATTCATTATGCATTTATTATTATTCATTTGTATTGACAAAATAACCAGCAGATCAAAGGCCTCTTTTATACAGAAAAGTTGTGTTTATCACACTATTGCAACAAAAACACAACAACAATACAACAACAACAACACAACAACAAGACAACACAACTATTTGTATTTGTATTTGTGTTATTGCAATTTCACACCACTAAGTTTAAGTTTCCTAACGACGTTTACTTTTACTACGATACAGTAGCGCCCGACAAGATAAAAAGTAGGTAGACTACGGACTTAACAAATGCGACAGGATGGTCACCTTATGGGTAACGTATCGCTCAAATCTTGGGTGCCATACGGCGATATAGCGCTACCGTTTCACGGCATTTTATTAAAACTGTATAAACACTTGGAAATTCGAGCGGATCGGTATTTTGCGCAAGATTATATCTATTAGGGTGTGCCTGTAATGATCAATTATAAAAATTATATTATATTTTTTTTTACATAGGCCAGATATGAACATTGGACATGGGCCTACCAATGAACGCTTTAATTTACGGGGTGATACTTGCAATCAAAAAAGCTTGATTTCTGAATTCTGTTTAAATCACTGCTGCCTTCTTTTGACATATTTTTTTACCTATTTCTACTCCGAATGCTGCTGGGAGAATAAAGAATTATTTTCGAGTGGAAAACACCAAAAAAGGTTTGCCAGTGTGAACAGAGCTCAACAAAATGGTGTCGTTAGTATCAATCTGTATCTTTCACACTAAAATCCAGCTCATTCGGGATCTCACTAATTTCTCGAATTTCTATCGAAGTAACGATTAATTTTATTTGATAGTGCTATTTATTTTAAACTGCACAGGAATCCGGTTTTGGTCGCAAATTGATTGATTCAGATGGCAAGTTTTTGTCATTTTCAACACATGCAGGTGCATTATTGAACAGCACATCACCAACTAAGATATGCGTGCAAAAACAATGTATTTCGAACGTGGCACTGGCATGTTTCTATGTAGGTACTCGTATTAACAAAGCATAGTCTTAAACTCATCTAAATATTTAAGATTCATATTTATTTTCAAACAAGATATTTATATCATTTATTATATAAGAAAATTTATTTACATAACCAAATTACAAGATGATTATTAACATCAATTAAATTAAATTAAAACTAAGTTAAACCTAAAAAAGGCCCTCGGGGTATTGCACCGAGGATGCTGGCGGCATTCCGTCGCTGAATTGCAATGTTGATGCATTATACATGCTAAGAATCTTTCAATAATAATAATAATAATAAATAAATATTGCATAGATAAAAATATAGGCACCCAATGGGTACTGTGGTACATACTGGAAATCGGAATACTGGAATATTTTGAATCAAACCCTTGACCAAAACGGTAATATAATTACTGAGAGTAGGTATGTATACGTCCCAAAACTATATACTAAATGTGGACTAGTCATGGCCGAGAACTGAAGTGCACCCATATCTCACAAATTTGTCATACAATTATTTAGCAGTCGACACAATACGAAATAATATTCAGAACTATTGAATTCTCGAAACGCAGAAAGCGCTTACACAGAGCTAAGTCGCCATAACTCACAGGAAACATCTCCTAATTTATCAGTACTGCATAAATTTATGCGCAAGAGTTCTCGCCTTGCAATCGAACATTTAGCTTTTTATCGAGTGCTTGATTTAGGGTTCGCTGGCAAGCCAATCCCTCAAGTCGATATGTACTGCGACGTGATCGGGTGGCTGTATTCTGGTGGAGACAATATTGTAGTGGAGTGTACAAAAATATTACCGACTAGCTTTTCCCCGTACCTTCTTTCGCCCGCGTGGAGGTCGGAACTTATTCGACGCAAACGTACCTACTACCGAGAATAAATAACCTGTCCTAACCCAGGACAATGCCTACCGTATGCCAAATTCATCAAAATATCTTTAGCCTTTAAGACGTAAAATGGTAACAGACAGACAGACCGAGTTACTTTCGCATTTATAATATTAGTATGGATTATGTATTCGAAAAATATTATACTACTTTTGCGTGCTTAGACTTCTCCTTGCCAGGCCAGTTTGGGCTAACAAATGCAGTTTCTATCCATTTACTTATTTACCTTGGTTGGCTCGTATGCGACTTCTACAGATGCGACCTCCTCAATAATTACTGGGAAATAAGAATATATTTAATAAATACCGTATTTCAGGCTTCTGACTGACCGTGACAAGTGTCACACAGAGGGATACTCCTGTGTAAATTAAGATTTTACAATCCTTTGTACCATAATCAGCCTAAAACGTCCCCACTGCTGGGACACAGGCCTCTTCTCTATGAGAGGAAGTGGGCCTTAATCCACCACGCGGGTTCAGAGCGGGTTGGTAGATGTCACATGTCTTAGAATTTCGGGTTCTAGGACATGTCGGTTTCCTCACGATGTTTTCTTTCACCGTTTTGAGAGAAGTGGTGATGAAATAATTTACACAAAGTATAGCACCTGTCAGGGTTGGGACCTACGACCTACAACTCGTAAGCCGCGTATTCATTTGTAAAGTAGCTTAACTGAGCCCTCTTATGAAAACAGAAACTAAGTAAATAACGATTCTCATATTGCTATTTCGTGGTACAAGTTTATATTTAATTTTATCGATTGGTAAAAATCGAAATAAAAAATTCTAGATCAGGAAATGACAAAAAAAGCTGATGGTTCGCTATAATGTTATAGATCAATAATATAATTATTTTAATAGCCTGTTTCTATTATAATTAAATTGTTAATTAAATCAACATACAAGTTTTGTATTTGACATAAAAATCATGTGTCGCTTACAGATCGTTTATTTACATAATTATTCTAAGAAAGAATTTTAAATGTTTTTATTTAATGATTTTTTTTTTCTTGGAAATCTTTGTTTTATAAGAATTTAGTTAGGTAAATCTAAACATGATTTTAAAATCAAAATACCATAGGATTTAAAAAAAAGATCACTTGAAAATTGGATTGCAGTGCACTAGTACAACCGTTCCCCTTAGTTTAACCCTTTTAACATACTTTTGAAGCCTTTATAGGGTTCCGTACCCAAAGGGTAAAACGGGACCCTATTACTAAGACTCCGCTGTCCGTCTGTCTGTCTGTCTGTCCGTTTGTCACCAGGCTGTATCTCATGAACCGTGATAGTTAGACAGTTGAAATTTTCACAGATGATGTATTTCTGTTGCCGCTATAACAACAAATACTAAAAAATAGAATATAATAAATATTTAAGGGGCTCCCATACAACAGACATGATTTTTTTTCCATTTTTATAGATAATGGTACGGATTCCTTCGTGCGCGAGTCCGACTCGCACTTCGCCGGTATTTTTTCTTTTTGAACCCGGTTATCTGCAAAGACTGCATGACGCTTTTTTTTTTTTTAGGGTGGGAAATCATCAAATAACTTCTCCCGCTCTGGGCGGTGCGGGAGGGTGTGTCAGACTCTTACTGACTAAAACCCACCCGTATTCCTTCCTGTTGCCTGTGTTGCGGGGGCCTCGGTGACCCATAAGTACCTTCCCGCGACCCCGGCTGGCATCGGCCCTAGTGGACCCCTACTTTGGTGCTGACGACATCTCTTTGAGGCGCGCGTGGAATACGACGCGCCGTCGACCCGGGCCTGGTCCTTACCGGACGGTGAGCTACCCATTGCTCACCGTCCGCAAGCCCGCGCCTACGGTGGCCGGAAATCCGCCCGGGATTACTGCATGACGCTTGAGGTCACTTTTGAGAATCTATGTAAGTTAAAAGGGTTGAACTAAGAGAAAGGGTTTCAGAATTTAATTTCAGAGAACTTATCAAGCTTCATGTATACAGTACCTTAATAATGACAATAGATTGGTTTGGGCACAAGTTGCGAAATCAAGATGTATTTCACGCGCAACTTTTGTGTGCAAAAATGCATGAACAAAACTAAAATAAAAATCAATGACAACTCTACAAATCCGGAATACACCCGTCTACCGTCCGTAGGTGTAACAGGGCCCGCTAAAATTATAGCTCGCATATCGAATCCCCGTGTTTTGCCTGTTCGTCCGCGTGTCTGTTTGTTCGTTTGTCCCGTGTGCGCTGTTCAAGAACTATCGGCAATTAATCTTGCACTATGGGTTCTGTTATTTTTCGTTTTTATGTGGGACGGGGAAACAGGGTTATGTTGTACATATTGCTTGCTTTCGTCACGTTTTTCGTATCGTCAGCTGACAGTTTGTGAGTGATTTATTTTGTGGGTTAGTTGAATGCAATTTGGCTTGCGTTCTAGGATACACTAGTAAACTCATGCCTTTTCTGTAAGGGGTAGGCAGAAACTACAGTTAGCTAAGATCTAAGTACATAATCCTTTTGTTAAGTCCCCTGTTCTTTCACTTCTATGACTACCAAATAACATAATATCACGATTGTAATATCGTGTAGCCAAAAGTATTTAGCACACCCACATTTTGGCCAGTGACGTTTAATTAAGTTCCATATCGTAGAGGACGAGCGTATTGCAATCAACTGGACAAAGATCAAAATCACTCCAGGCTACTGAGAAATTCCTGATAGAAAAACCGAATAAACTTTATGCCTGTTCCGAAAATCAAACCCCAGACACCAAACTAACCAGCTGCACCTGAATACTAGACCAATGAAGACACATGTCTAAGTAGGTACATCTTCAAAAATCTTAAACTACCCACTCAAAATCTTAAAGCAAAATAATGATCATGCCCATCAAATCATTCCAATCTCACTGTTCATACAGGCTAGGTACAGACATGCGCCCGCGCCATTAGTCACGCATTAGACCGCGATTACACCGTTTACTGGCTCAGACGGTGTCATATTCAACAATTTGACATCACGCGGGTTTCCTCTATCAATTCACATCATCACTTGTTTACGCTTAATTTTGGAGGTTACCTAGCGTTTTACAGTGGCGGACAGAATTAGTGGCCCACAGATAAAATATGATAATTGATTGTTATAGTTGCAAAGTCAAACATTCTGTTTTTTGTTTTGTTAATAGTTCATGTATCTTATTGTTAACAAATTAAAGAGGAGCAGAATTAATTATTGATTGTTACTTAAATACTATGTTTCAGAGTGTTTAGATAATGTTTCCGAATAAACTTTATGTGTGTTATTAGAAAAAAAAATATGATGTCCTCAGCTAATATTTCAAGCCCAGCTCAAGACAATTGCAGCTTAAAATACAAATAGAACGATAATCAAAAGGTATAAAGTAAAAGTCCACATTTAATCATGAAAGCTCCAATTAAAAATGAAAAAGTTTCCTAGAACGACAAAACATAGTTTAAATACAACGCTTATCTAAACAAACAATTAATTCGACACCACACGATCCGCCAGTATACAGATAAGCAGCAAATACCAGTCGGCTATAAAATTGATTGCGAACTAACTGAGCATCCTGCGATCTGCGCCTACGCAGCGCCGTCCCACTACGCTGTCGATTCAATGAATTTATTCACATCTTATTGGCCTATTTGTTTTTGGATTTGGGAGGAGAATTAGTCATTGTTAGATGTAACTTGTGAGTGAGTTGTAGGGCAATGATCTTGTGATTTGTGATTTAGAAAATGGGTAAAAAACCTTTACGAATTTTACCGGTGTATGATTGCTTTGTTTTTTTAAGAAACGAAGTTCCTTAACGCGGCTTGCCATAGGAGTTGACTGGTAGAAATCGTCATGTAAGGAAAAAGCGTTATGATCCCACCATGTGACTTTCTCTCCGTCTCTTTATGTTATACACGAGTGTGTGTGTGTGTGCAAGTATCGCGTAAGGAATCTCGTTCCTGTTTTATAGGCTCGCATTTGACCACTATCTCATCTTTACGATTGTTCCACAAAGTTAGAACTATTCGTTTTCTAACAAAAACGTGTTAAAGCAGCAGCAACCCCATTAGATGACGTGGAATTAAGTAAGAAGTCGTATTTGAACACAAGTTATAGCGTTTTCTAGGCAGCAATAACATGAATAAAGACACAAAAAAACATTTTTTTTTTCAAATAACAAATCTAAACTTTTATAAACAAATATCTAACATCACTTTCCAGATAACAACAATGACTATAAAAATAATCTTTGATGAAATAACAACAACATCCGTCATGTTTAAGATCTTGTATACAAGTCACATTACATACACTCGAAATTGATGACCACTCCTCTAAAGGAAACAAGGAAGGATATAAATCACGGTAATTGGTATCGAGCATTACCTTTATTTATCTTCGCTCAGAATTGATATATGTAATGCAGTAATGCACTTATTTGTCAACGCACTCATTTGTCAAGACTTTTTCTTCATCATGCTTCAAGTCAATGTATCAGCAACATTTTTACAAAAGGTTAGGCTTGCCAAATGTCAGTCCAACTATACCATAAGAACTTAGTTAAGCCAAACGTAATCCTACAATTTAGATAATATCTAAATTGTAGGATTTTTTTACTATTCAATTCTTTCAATAAAATCTATGCAACAAAATTGGTGCTGGTTGTCTTATTTTTAGTTAGGATCAATTTAAAAAAAAAAACTCTTAGTAAAGCAAGAAAACAAAGAAATCAATAACCATTAATGTCTTTATCCGCCTATAAAGCAGTAATTCACCTTTGAACTAACAATTTTTATCACCTGCCGCTATTAATCCTATGATTCTGCCTTTATCTGGCCCTGTACGCGTGAGGCCAAGAATTCTGTACATACCACTAATTTTATAATTCGGCATGACGAACGAGATCTCAAAACACCTCCGTCCCCGTATCAATACTCAGTTATCGGGGATCAGGGAGACACCGAAACTCATTGATTTATATGAGAAATCATCTTAAAAGTCCAAACAATTTCAAACTTTACGAAGTCAAAGTTAGGTTCGGATTTGTTTGACAGCTGTCAGGGTATTTAAGTTAAATGTTTTTGGGGGATTTCGGACTGTGTTGTTTGAAACATAAGGTAGGGTTTTGAGTAAGTTAATTTCAGATGGCATACCACCAAAGACGAATACGCCACTTTCGAGTGATTTATACCCGATACGGCGTATTAAATGTTTTGTTTTCGTTTTTATAAAATGTAAAAATCTGTTATTTATGATACCAAAATCGAGAGGTCCCGATTAAATTATGTCCGATACTATTTAGATTTATAGCGCCTTGATGTTTTGTGCTTCCTCTTATTTGTAAGAATTATTTTTCTTTTTTGTTTTGCGGGTTTAAATGGTGTGGTATGTTTTTTGAACCGCATTGTACTGTGACAGACTTTTGATTGAGGTTTTCAATTGTTATTTGTAAAGAATTATATTTTAATTGTTCATACAAATCTCATCGAAAGGGATGAATCGCTAAATCTTAAGGGTCGTAATCTTAATCGCCGTTGACCTTGACCATACAAATTCGCGTCCCGTTCACGCCGCACCGCCTTTCGGTTTCATAGGGAATATTTATTTTTAGTAACGAAAATATAAATATTCCAAAAATATCACAGATATAATTATAGATAATAAAATAGTTTGTTCATACAAAAAAGAAATCATGAATATATCTTACGTAGTTTGAAAGTAATATCGTTTTTTTATGCTTTGGGTAGAGAACTTCCTGAATTGATTTCATAAAGTAATTTACTACAATAACTATACTTAAATATTCACATATAGAATTATTGTGTATGCGTTCCAATTTCACACACATTTTTTGCATAACTTACTTCCATTATATGAAGGCGTAATTACAAATTTAAAAGTCCCTAAAATCATATATCTGCACCTTAATCAAAAGTTTGGGGTCAATTCATTCAAATAAATAAATAGTGTAGCTGAAATAATCTCTCTGTAGTAGTAACGAACTACTGACGTATCTTCGGGGTAAATACGTAACACAATTACAATGGCAATGCTTTTCATTTTGACAGTTCAATAAAATTCATTGCGTTCTTTACGTTTTCGAGCAAACAAACTTTGAAAACATATGAAGCAATGGATTAGCAATTTACTTCAAAATCTTTCGGATTATGATTGAAACTGGGTTACGCAATAAGGGTGCTCGATCGGCATCACATCATTCGGGTCACAAGTTTTATAAGGCTTTTGTGTTCTTATACCTCAACCTATAATTTACGAAATTTACTGATTGATTGAAAATAGATAAAAGGAAAAAGCCTCCGTCATTACACCTAAAAAGAATGTAGCTTATCAAAAGAAAGAAACATATCCAAATTACATTGAAGATCTGTTTACAAGAACAATAAACTAGCTCAGTATAAACGTTTAAAAATAGCCATATTACTAACAGAATTAATACGGAAGCGAACAATAAATGAAAGTTTTTCAAAAGGCCATAACGCTGCGTCTGCGCATCGACAAAGCAAACAAGTGTAGCGGCAACATGCTTGATTAAACACACATTCGGTGCACGGCCGATGCCTTAATTAGAACTGGGGGTAGAGATGGGATGGGATGCCTTAATTAGAACTTATCGATATCGATACCATCCATTGATACACCAATCAATGGATGGTATCGATATCGATAAGTTTCGTCTCAACGCAAAGCCTGCTAAATTCCTACATCCATTTATATGGAAATGCAAGAGGATTTAACAAATAATACGTGATCTATGATGTTAGTTTGGGAGCTCAAGTTATTATTGCTTACACCTCACGTTAGCCAATGACAGTTAATTTTAGGAAAAAGGAACTGGCTAAGTAAAAGTTTACCTAAAAGCTGTCTGTGAGAGGCAATGTTCTAAAATGATTATGTAGGGCAAACTGGAAAATAGCGTTAGTCGAATTGTTCGTATTTATTAGCAAATGGTAAACAAATGAAGGTTTAATATATGCTTTATGGTTTTATCACTATTAACCTACCAGTAGTACATTAAGGGAAAATAATTGTTTATAAAAATTGACACACTACGTCAATTGACCGTGTCATACCCATTTCATACAACTGTCAAGGAATGACAGTTGTGATTTGAATTTAATGATGATTTAAGTTGGTAGTCAATTCGACACCTAATTAATTTCCCTGACTTTACTTAATCTGCAAGTTTTCGTTAGGACCTTGCTGCACCCAGCAGATTCTATCGATACTGGTCACGATGTCCACAGCCCATCCCTAAAGTGTTAATAGCAGTAACACCAGAGTCATTGAATATGGTCGTAATCGTAATTATTTTTAATTAATAATCAACACGCTTAGAACGGTGCACATAATAAGGATGTTCGCGTGTCGATGGCCTGACGATCGCCCCATGTTTGAACTTGTTGTGCGTGTAACATATATTACAAGTTTAGTTGTCTTTGTTTACAAATAGTTTTTTGTTTTTAGTAATTAGATGGAATTATCTCTGTCCATTTTTAAAATTATGGTGAAAAAACACTATCTCTCTCCTCAAACATATTTTTTTATTTTTCTCTGTTATTTGCACCTGTTTTGATTCTTAGCGCTAGTTTTATGATTAATTATTATTGAATATATTATATGGATAATTTTAATATATTTTATGTATGTATGTATTTGTTGTATATATGTGAATGGTACACCACAGACTACCTGCAGTATTGTCTCTCCTATCCCCCCTAATCCATCCAAAGGTTGTCTTTAAAAGATCGCTTTTAGCGATAAGACCGCCCATTGTGTCACCCTATGTAAAATTTCTACATTTATAGCTGTAATTTTTATGGTGTACATAATAAAGAGTATTCTATCTATCTATCTATCTATTATTTACGATTTACGAGTTATATGTCGTAGGTTCAAACCCTGACAGGCGCTTTACTTTGTATAAATTATTTCATCACCACTGCCCTCTAAACGGTTAAGGAAAACATCGTGAGGAAACTGGCATGTCCTAGAACCAAATATTCTAAGACATGTGGCATCTACCAACCCGCACTGGGCCCGTGTGGTGGATTACGGCCCACTCCCTCGCACAGAGAGGAGGCCTGTGTCCCAGCAGTGGGAACATTATAGGCTGATTATTTACGATTTGAACATTTCAAAATGAGAAATATTTAACTGATCCTCTAAAAACTTATTGTCCTTCTAATGATATAGACACTTTTTTTTAAATTAACGAATCTCTAAAGTTCCGTGTCCTCTAAGTTGGACACAGTTACTTGGCTGTTTAGTATTTTTAGAACTCCAAAGTAGGAATTACTTGAGCTACACAAAAAGATACGCAATCATTATATTAGAGTATTCAATAATATTCTTAGGAGTGCAAAATGGGAATTATTAGACGTTCGATTTAATACATACCTTTTAAAATCTGCACGGGAATGTTTTGCAATTTGTATGATATAAGCAATTTGAGATGGTTTATTAGTCAATTGATCTCGGTTGCATTAAGCATTATAAGGATAATAATGCAATTGAGACTAATCATAATGAAATCGAAACCGTAAACGATGTAATATATTAATTCTGGAGTCTCTACCAAAAAAAAACAAACTCAAACTTAACTCAAAGTATTTATAAGTAAACCAAATGGTTTACTTATAATTACTTTGAGCTGACCGACTCCTTGACAATTCAAAAGTGCCTGTAAATACAGGCACTTTTGAATTGTCAAGGAGTCGGTCAGTTAATCAAAAAAATAAGCTAGTTTTTCATTCCAAAGCGTAACTTAGGTTTCTATTGAGAAGAACAAGCAATAAACTCCACGGATAGTCTTTTAAATTAAATAATTACAAAATATTAGACAGTTACATCATTAATGTTGAATTTATTATATTATATGTGAGAACGATGTCAATGTATAAATAATGATAAAATCAAAATCAAAATCAAAAGTCATTTATTCAAACTAGGCTGAAAATCAGCACTTTTCGAACGTCAAAGTTACATAAGACAGTCCCCCAAAAATGCCCGCCCGTCACCACTTCCTAGTGCTTTAGCTGGGAAGAAGAAGTGGTGGAACAAACTCCCCAGCAGCACGTCTGTCTGTTTAGTTATATAAACTTGATTTTATACAAATCGTATGCAAAGTAATTAACATTACGATAATTCTGTATACAGGGTGGCACGGACATCGACACGCAAACTGTAACCATGAATTCAGCACATGCTTCTAGGTTCCTTAGCATAAAAAAATTGCGACAGCTATCAAAAAAGTCAACTATTTCATAGAAAAGTGCGCGGTCAAAATGTATAGAACAGCAATTTTTTTTTTTTTAATAACCGACGAAAAGTTTTCTACTCAATGACGCGGCGCGACGTTCAGAATCATGTACTGAAGCCATGTTAACAGGTTGTGCGTCTATGTCCCTGACACCCTGTATAGTATATAGGTAGACACCATACTAAATACCAGGTATTGTATTGAATTTGAACCTCAACGTCGTTTAAAAATAATGTAATTAAACATTTAGGGTCCGAGTCACAGAAAACTCCATAAGATCGTAAACATAGGTAATGCCTTTACTTAGAAATCCCACTGATTAAGAAGTGAGCTGTCGCCTTTTACAGGACAAACAAACGGGTTTTCTGCTGGGTAGTTCTCAGTTATATTCAGACAGGAAAACTTCACATTTTCTTTTAATATTGATTAATTGATTAGCGATAAAAGTGTTACTAAGCTGCTGGATAGCCTACTGAGGCATACCGAATCAGTATGTGCCTCTTACCTAACATTTGTATCACTAAAACCACTTAAAATTTAAGAGAAATTATAAAGTTATCTGAGACGAAAAGCTTTCTAAGACAGTCCTCAGCAGACGAGAGATCACCTCACCTCCTCTGCTAAGCAGTACCTAATAGTCGCGAAGGAGGAGGCGGGACGGTTGAGGGAAAGACAAATTTCGCGCCCTCTCGCCCCTAGCCGCCGCAGGAGACGCCCTGGGTGTCGGAAATCCCAGGCGGATTTCCGGTTACCGTGGGCGCGGGCTTGCGGACGGTGAACAATGGGTGGCTCACTGTCCGATAAGGACCAGGCGCTGGTCGACGGCGCGATGTGTTCCACGCGCGCCTCAAAGAGATATCAGCACAAGTGCAGGGGTCCACTAGGGCCGATGCCTGCTGGGGTCGCGGGAAAGTCCGAAAGGCTTACCGAGACCCCTGGCAACACAGGCATGGGAAGGAACACGGGTGGGTTTTAGTCAGTAAGAGTCTGACACATCCTCCCGCTCCGCCCAGAGCGGTAGAAATTATTTGATAATTTCCCACCCAAAAAAAAGCAGACGAGAGATGCAAAAATGTGTTTTTGAAGTTAAAACTTCTTTAGACACGTTGGGCACTTTTGGGATGGGGGAAAACAAACTGAACTCGCGTGACCGTCACACATCCGATCACACTCGCTTGCACAGATGTTTACAAGAGTTGTGGTATATAGGCGTACTCAATGTCACAGGGCATTCTCTACCAGTCAACCCTAGGGTTAAAAGGACAACATTATTCCCTTCGGTCAATATTTATTGAACGAAGCCCACACCTCCACACTTTATCACTCCGGCAGAATAACTACGGTCACGAACTGCAGAGGCCAATATTTATGGAAATCCGTGAACCAAACATGATTCTTTGAAACGAGATTGTAAAAAGCCACCTACCTGCACAGTCCAGGGCATTGCTAAGTATAATGGCAATGACCAATCCCAAAAATAATCCACATAAATAAACAACTTTCACTATCCACACTATTATTAGCCGCTGAATACTACGTATATCAGTATAAGTCTAATTTAGGGGCGCGACGCCCAGGTTTACCGATATAAATACAAATAACGATTATATTTCTGTTCTTTCGATCGTTAATAACGTTATAACGGCCGATAATAACGATAACGATAAATATAACGATGTGGTGTCGTCGGTGTATCGTTTATTCTTATTTGTAAGTTTGTCTGTTTGTATTGGAGGTGAGTTTGTCGTGCGTGAGTTTAATCTGTAAGTATTAATGCAGTTATTGTAAATTATAAGTACTTTATTTAAAGTTAAGTATCCTAATTCCATCACAATGTACTTAAAATGGTTTGCTACTTTTAGGACAGAATTTTCCAAACCATTTACACCATAGATTCTGACTTCTTTTGAAGCAAACTTACACAAAAAAGTATGATTATAACTAGTGGACGCCCACTGGTCGGAATTCGACCCCCTTTAATTACAATTGATATAGTACTTACTAATTCCAAGCTATTAAAAAGTACTTACTTATTCCATGCTCAAGCTGTCACTTCTGTCACCTATTTATCTTAAATTCACGAGGCCCTCGTATTGTGTGTGTGTGTGTATGTCAAACGCATGGTAATGTGTGTAAAGTTTTTTTTTTAATATATTTAATTATTTTATTTATTTATTTAACAGTTTATGTAGACACATATAAACAGACAAGAAGAAAGGAACAGAAAAATACGTACAAAGGTGATGTTTATTTCTAAAGAAATCTCTTCCAGCATACCTGCGATAGGACAGTAGACAAAGAGATGTAGGAGAGAAAACAAAATACATAAAAACAACAAGAAAGAAAAGCTATTCACTAATTTAAATATACAATAAGAGAATATACTTACATAAATACATACTTCTAAAATAAATATCACTAAAATACTTGTATATAATTAATAGTATAAAATAATAAATACATAATATGCAACTATGGCAAAGTGGAAAGATAGTGTTATTTCACTCTTCTTTTAAAAACAGCAACAGTTTCGCAGTCCCTAATTACATATTAATCTAATACATATTATATAAAACTATTAGCTTTCTCCAGTTCTCCTTCTCCATATAAACTTTAACTGCATTTCATACTCTTCCGTACGCGTGATTTTCGTAAAAACGGGTACAAAGTGTTCGCTTCACTTATTCCTACTTATGCTAATTACTACTAAAAACCATTTTTTGACAGAATTTTCCTTAAAATAGACCACCCGAACAGAAACTCAACCTCTGATTATTTTTTTGAAATTGAATAGCCACAGTAATATATAAATTAATAACATTATTATTACAATCCCCAAACCGTCTACCAAACGTGCTGATTAAAACATTAAGAAAATAGACACAACAACAAAAAAACACCCAAAGATAATAAAGTAAGAAACACGCAACGCCGCGGCAAAAACTAGTGACCTTAAATTCGACGATAACCGTAAACTAAACCAATAGTCGTACGAAACAATAACTTAACCCCCAAAAGCGGCGTTTCCGAAACGAAAATCGATATTTATCGATAAAAAAAATCGGTTTCTCGTTTCTCAACGATCGTAAAACGGAATTTATACATGTGTTTATTGGTATCATAATGTATTTTGAAGTTTTTGAGACGATGAGTTTGTTAGAAAACAGGTACTTTAGTAGATTAGTTGGTAAAATATTTATTACTTACTTAATAAGGTTAGTATCAGTAGTAGCTTATCGGTGATCGAAGGACCCATAATTTTAATAACAAGATTGGAATTTTGTGAGAAAGGCGTTTTGTTTAAGATGTTTTTGTTGATATTTTGAGTTGTTTTGGCACCGGTTTAGTTGATCTTAGCGGGCAGATAATGGAACAGTAGCGAGTTTGCATAAATTCGATTTTATATCACTAGTTTTGTAAACCATTTTTCATTAAACATAACATCACGTTTGTAATCTAAGAAGGGTTGGGTAGAGGCGTGCCCTGTTTGTGGCAATAGCCATGAACAGGGCAAGAATGTGTGCCCTGTTTGTAGCAATAGCCATGAACAGGGCACACATTCTGACTCCGGGCAGCTATTGAACAAATCTGATGGAACTACCTAATCAGTCTTTGCCCGACCTGGGAATCGAACCCAATACATCATGCTCAGCAGTAGAGCTTTGTAAACACTAGACCGACGAGCTTGACTGCCTAGTCAAGTTTAATTACAATGTAATCTAAAATGTCTGCCTGCCTCGTCGGTCTAGTGGTCGCAAGCACTACTGCTAAGCCTGAGGTCCTGGGTTCAATTCTCGGGTCGGGCAAAATGTTATTGAGTTTTTCCATCTGCAATTTCTCAGTAGCAGCCCGGAGTCTGGATTTGTGCCCGGTTGGTGGCAATAGGCTCGCCCCCTTACATGGGACTTAAACATAGCTGGCGAAATGTGGATGTACTACAGGTACACCTCTGCCTCACCTCCTTCTGCGAAGCAGTAATGCTCGCAAAGCAGGAGGCGGGCTGGTTGAGGGAAAGGCAAATTTTGAAGGCGAATCCCGGGCGGATTTCCGGCCACCATAGGCTCGGGCTTGCGGACGGTGAGCAATGGGTAGCTCACCGTCTGGTAAGGACCAGGCCCGGGTCGACGGCGCGTTGTATTCCACGTGCGCCTCAAAGAGATGTCGTCAGCACAAGTGTAGGGGTCCACTATGGCCGCTTATTGTAGGTACCTAAATCATATATGTAAGTATGTGATCTATCTTAACTTATAAACTAATTATTATTATAATCAAGAGAAAAGGTTAGATTTTTTGTGTATGTTTGTTTATTACGCTCGACTCTCACGCCAAAACGGCTCAACGGATGTGGATGAAATTTGGCACATGGGTTAACCATGACCTGGGTTAGGATCTTTATGATATTCCTATGGGATCGGAACTTATGTGGGTGAAACCGCGTGGCTCAGCTAGTAATAAAATAAAGCTTTATCTTTAGGACATCCGTTTATCATCCAATGTGCAAGGTTCTTAACCAACCAAGGTTGTTGAGATAATAAGCATTCTATAAATATAAACCATGACCTTTGCTTAACTCAGTAAAATTTATTCTTTTTATAGAGGCATGAGGAACATGGTGTAAAGTTCACTCATCCTCCAAAGAAAAGGGAGGATCCTCCGACCAGACGGGTGTCGTGTCTGGTGGGCAACTGCCCGACGGTTGATGTCGGGATGTTGTATATATGCTAGTTGCGCGGTAAACTCTGCTTGCGCGATGCAGGGTTTTGCGTGACGTCAGTTTGATGCGTAGTTCGCATGTGGCAATGTAGATGCCGCCAACAGAATCTAACAGAAATTAACATTCTGCTCCCATTAATAAATAAATTGTAGTGGGATTAATTTTTTCCCATATTTAGACCTGAACTTTCACAAGCTCTTTACTTTTTATCATGATATTCGTACTCAAGTTTGACAACATGTCTTACCGAGGGATATCGTGTTTCCCAGTAATTGGGTTGTGGAGATCAGAGGCAGTCACTCTATATAAAATACTGGTATTCAGCTGCTTCCGGTTAGACTCAAAGCCGAGCCCAACATAGTTGGGTTCTCCCAACTAGCAAATCAAATTATCCTATTGAAAGACCATTTCATGAAATCACTTCATTGACATTTGAGGTCAATTCGAACTTAGAGAATTGTATTGACGACTAGCTGCTGCGCGCGTAGCTTTTTTATTAAATTAAAAGAAGCCTTGTACAAGCATATAACAGCAGCTATCTGCCAGTGAAAGTCCCGTCAAAATCAGTGCAGCCGTTAAGGAGATTCGCCGGAACAAACAGACAGAGAGACAGACATTTTTTTTTTATTTCTTTATTGTTACAAGTACCTTATATACTTTCATATCCATTTAGTAAAAATCGGTTCTTTTGACATTACAAAGAGACACTTCAATTTTATTTATTTGTATAGATTTTATTTATACATATTTGTCACGGTCGCGAATCATGATATTGATCAACATACAACCTGACGTACGTAAGAAATTTTTAATTTCTCGGGATACTCTGGCACTTCCCCCTTAAGTCAAACAAGCATCTCTACGTGTATAATGAAATAACCCTTTTTACATCACTAAAATCAGCCATAAAGATTCCAAAGACAAAGATCTGTCCCATAATAGACAGTTACAATAATACTACATTTGCATTTGTTCGATTAAGGTCCCCTCACATCTAGACGTAACAAAGACGCCCCATTAGGGGTGGTCGAGACTCTAGATTTATGTGTGTAAGGGTTGTACCACCCTTCTTCGATTTATGTGCAGTGGTTAAGATACTTCTGATTTGGGATGGGTTTAAAAGTGTTAATGGGTATCTGTTAATAGCTGGTGGCATGATGTTTGGTCCTTCACTTTGATTGTGGGCTTAAGGACCAGCATGTCGATTCTGTAAAAATCTCACCGTGAAAACTCGCGTGGAGTGAGCTGTCAGTGTCATCCCACTGATGCTAGGGAGTGACCAAGCATTACATTTATAATCATAATCGAGATTTTAATAATATTTTGATGCTAATTCTATTGATAATTTTATATTATTTCAAAACTAGTATTTAGGTGTTGAAACGTTACTATTTAGGGTTTTTTTTTTTTTAATAAAACAGCAAAACAGATATTTAGTCAAAAACTCAATTTTGTTTTTTTTTGTTCCAAAAGGTTTGGTAATTTTCGCAGCCGCCATCTTGCTTTTAAGATTTGACCTCACTATCGGCGTTAACACCCCCGAAAACCATGAAAACGACACCCATGATGAAAAATCTAAACATTATTGCAGCCACCATCTTGCTTTTTAGATTTGACCTCACTATCGGCTTTAACGCCCCCGAAAACCATGAAAACGACACCCATGAAGAAAAATCTGAACATTTTCGCAGCCGCCATCTTGCTTTTTAATTTTGACCACACAATCGGCTATAACACCCCCGAAAACCATGAAAACGATACCCTTGATGTAAAATGATTGTAGCCGCCATTTTGGATTTTGATATAAAGGTGGTAAAACCAAATTTTTGTTTGTCACGCACTTAAAGATTTAAAACGGCAAATTAAAAAAAAACTCATCTTGTTATTAATAACAGCGCCTCACGCACAAGTGCGGCGTGATCTTATCACTTCACCCGATTCTCGTAACCATAGTAACCACCCGAGTCGAAGCGAATCGGTTAGGTGAAGTGACTCGGTAAGCGCGACGCGCGAGTGTCATCTTATCACTTCACTCGATTCTCGTTGCCATAGCAACATCACTTCACTTGAGCTGGGTAAAGTGAGCCTAGGCGCCCGCCGGCCGGTGCGCGCGCCCGAGTGTCAGTTGAATTGTTAAATTTTGTTATAGTATTAATGACGGTGATTTTATGAATATTATTTTATTATTTATATTGGCAACGCGTAGATCGGTATAAATTTACCCACCTAAAATAAAATATTAGAAAGGTACTTATTAAAGAATCATCACGTTTTTTATTCAAATGGCTTATGCACACAGACACACATCGTTTAGTAATGTTTCCACATAGTTTGTGAGGGGATAAATTCTATGGTCCGTCAGCCAGGCACACTTTTAGCACTCGATCACTTGACACACTCGGTTATCTTTTCTTATTGAATATATTTGGGTTAATATCAACGCTGAATAACGTCGCACAGTCTTTACTCAACTCAATCCACTATCGCTTTTTTAAAACACATCGCGGTTGGGTCATGGGATTGCGTTTATTTAACAAGTCTGATTATGATCAACAGAATTAGCATAATAATATTATTAAAATCTCGATTATGATTGTAAATGTAATCCTTGGTCCATCCCTAGTATCAGGTGGGATGACATTGACAGTTCACTCCACGTTCACTTCACTTAAGTTTTCACGGTGAGACGGTTACAGAATAGCACTGCAGATCGGTAGCACAAACGGTTGGTCTAATTTCGATTTCTTATTAAACTATTCTATTTCTTCTTTTCTTTCCTTTTTTTTTCTAACTAGGAATTTCGCTTGTATAGTCAAGTGGGTTAAGATATTATTATGCAAATGTCAAGTTCAAGAAAACCCACTTCCCATAGATAAAACACACATCTCTCCACTATTCCATTGCTTACTCTAGGACGCATATCCGGTACGGCTCTAATAATCCTTCCAAATTATAAGGGCACGTCTTCCTGACCGTTACCTACTCTTTGATATTTAATGATATCTCTATAGTCCCATGACACATGAGGCTCCAGGGACTGGTGTGAATTCTTGGTTTCATTCGAGCAATCGAGTCTGGTTTAACCACGCTGGGATCGGTGCATTTCATTCATTCATTCATTCATTCAAATGTCAAGATCATCAAAACCCAAAAGATTAACTAGTGAGCAATGGTGGTCGCGGGGCTGAGTGTCCAGGATGCTCCGGAGGTTCTTTTAATAAGTAAATCAAGGACGTTTATTTTAATATACCATTCATATTGCATTAACGCTTTAAACACGACATTACGTAAGACCATCCCAAATAAGCAAACCGACCTTTTCGATCCAATACAAAAATACGACCAAACCAAAAAAAAACGGAAATAAAACAATATAGAATTTACGACACAATAAAAACTCATGCGCATGACACTTCAGACGCGCGAAATACGAAAATTTTATATAATCCAATCGATTTAATTCAAGAGTGTAAAGTATTGAAGATTCAAGAATTAATATATAAGTAATGGACCATAAAGTTTAAGCTGAAGACAAATGTACGAGTATTTATGAAATTAAAAATGTGACAGAATATTATATTGGCGGGATTCGATTATGGCGGTGGTACGGGATTGCAGGTACTGTATGCCTATAAGGTACAACAGCTGTTCTCAATCCAGAATCATTAAGGGTTGGAATGAGGACATGTAACTTGGGTGAAGTAATTTTTCAATTAGAAATCATTAATCAAAATGAAATTAACTCAAATAAGTGTTTAAAACCTGGCAACAGGTACCTACTCTATTTATTTTATAATTACTAAACTGTAGTCTCAACAATATCATCATAATTATGTCAAAAATACTCATAGAAAACAATGATAATGTCAATAATATCAGAATATTGATTTTAATTCAAACGGTATCGATTATTTTCTTCCGTATGGTAATTTCTTGACTTTCACAACACTTGAACAGATTCTAAGGCCTCCTGCAGAGCTTGACACATAATTTAAAGCAATATTGGTGTTTAATTTAATAAAACAACTTTCTCTGATCCTGCGTGTTTTAAAGTGCTCTTAAATACATTAACCTTGGCTGTCCATCGATTGCAACTAGCTACCTAGCATCATTGTCAGATAAAGTCTTAAACGACATCTGATCGATTAAATAATTCCACTGTGCGCACTGTGTGTTGTTCCACGGTGGAGATCAATCAGTTACTTTTTATAAAATGGAATCTAGATAATCATCATCATCAGCCTACAGCAGACCACTGCTGGACATAGGCAGAGGCCTATGTCCAGCAGTGGACTGCTGTAGGCATTCCAAAGAATCGAGTTGAATGGCGTGCAAGTGGAGAGCCACTTGCACGCCATTCAACTCGATTCTTTGGAACTGGAAAAATGATGAAATGGGATGGATGGCAAATGGAAATCAAGCTTTGAATTACAATGAAAGCCAATTCCAACTAAGTATTAACACAGCAGGATAACGAGAAAATATTTCCTTTGTGTGTAGTTGTGTCTTGGGCGAAGTGACCGACGACGGTGAAACCCACCAGATGGAAAATAATCCCACCATCTTCGGACAATTTACACAAGACAATATATACGTGTAATTGCAAGCTTTTACTCTCGAAACGAAGAAATTCCAAAAATCCTTTAATTATTTTAATAATTGACCTTAACGCTATTAATTTGTAGAGGGCAATAAAACGGGACATGTTCAAACATTGAGTTAAATTGCGCTACGGCACGAATTTAGTGCCGAAAGGGTTCATATAATTACGCCGCAGCATTCCGAGCCCGATCAGGAACTGGAATTAAAATGAAGAGTCCTGTAAGAGGCAGCTGTGACTTATGGACTGGATATTGAAGAGTGGGATTCGGGAATTAGAAGGAGATAGTTAGAAAGCAGTTTCCGATGCAATAGGTGGTGTATTTCTAGTCGTGGATAATGACTATGAAAAATAAATAAAAAATCGTTATTTCAGAATTTTAGACTGGTAGTGGCAAAGACGTAATTTCTGTCCAGTATCAGAATAAAGCAAATAGGTAACATAGTTTTAAAACGAAGAATGCCAATGTCTTTTTTTCATCGAAGACCGTTGTTGTTGTTGATCTTCAAGATTTGTTTTATTTTTAATTTCACCTTTTCGTGCTTTTTTGTGTCAAAATCTTCATAACTTACGAAGCCACTTTATTTCAACTATAATCAATTCAACTGCTATTCACCAATTTATAAACCACAATAATATTCAGTTACTCCGATATATTGGTCATTATACCTATCCTAATCTTAACTCTGTCTTATCAAATCTTCGATAGTTATATTTCAAATAATAACGATTGTCACTAATTAGAGGCTTCTCGGATCATTCGATATTATCTCGATATACTCGGAACTGACACCGAACTGACTAACAAATAATATATTTTTTATATTCATTTTTATATCTCAGTTGTTGATATTCATCGTTTCATTGCAGAGTGGCACCGCTCCTGAATGCTACTGTTCTTGAATTTTAAATATTTTTGTTTCATAGATTAGATTGGGTCAATGTAGTTAATAATTAATTATATTTTGTTTGACCTTGACTTCATAAGTTAATTAGTATTCAAAGATGATGTTAGATTTTAACGTATTTATACTATATTTTTTCCTATACCATTTACATTAATTTTTATTAAGGTATAGCTGCAGTAGGTTTCTAGTTATTACGCTTTATGTTGGAAATGACCGGGGCGCATGCCGCGCGCGCTCCCGAAACGCGTAGCTGGATGCAGTGGGTGGCGAACGGTGAGCGGTTTGGACGCGCAAGTGGTTAGCTTTAGCTTTATAGCCCAAATATGTAGCTTGTTGTTCCGTATCATGAGAGCGTAATCCTACTGCCTAGGTTACGCTATCTACTATACAAAAATTCTAAATTCATACATTCACTGACAGACAAAGCAAAGCCTAAACCACTGGGTCCAGAAGCATGACATTTTAAATTACAGTTCCATAACTAACGTAACTGAATACTAATGAACACGATTTCTGAAAAATCATATAAAAAAATATAAAAATTGTTTCAAACATCCATTGTTTTTTATTTATTGAATAGGGGTTGGAAGTTTGTATGGGATTTTGACATTTGTGACTATAGGAATTTCTATCGGGCTGACGCATGACTTGTCTAAGATAATTAGGGCATTTCCCAATGAAGTGGACAAAGGTCTAGCAACTTAAATATAAACGTTGATCCTTAACAACTTTCAACGTATGTTCGTAATTACTTTTTACAGACTTCCTTACAATCAAACAGGCTCCAATTTACAACTCACTATTATAACTTAAACACAAACTAACATCTCCAAAAATAGCAGTAGCTACCACTCACCCCTTTTAGGGGGCTGATATTTATCGCAGGGTGTTTATTGCTGCGAAAATTATACCCCTAATGAGTTCCCGAATTCTCCCTGCGGTGTGGTGCGAGGACAGAAAATCCTATCGGCTATTAACAGTCAAGAAATGGTAAATTATTGTGTCTGTAGAGCAAAGTTTTGGCCCGCAAAGTCCTTATGGTAATGCGCGCTTTGAACAATGGCTCCTTACGTTTTTGTTTAGGTGATTTTGTTAACTGTGTAAGTGTAAATCGTGGGTTTGTAAGGGTTTGTGTTGGTTTTTATGAGGTTTTGCGCATGATGGTTCGGAGGTTTTGTGGGAAAGGTGTGGAACAGAAATCATCTTTTAGCAGACACTTAGGTAAGTATGAAATGATTCAGATGATACAAGACTAACATTAAAAGATAATGCCTAAGTCCGCCTTTTTACTTAATTGTGTGCAAGAAGTTTAAATAAATAAATAAAAGTAAACCGAAGTGTGTGGGGAAATGCAAAAAAGTCCTGCAACGAGACAATAAAGCTAGAGATAATGAGAAAAGAATTTTAAGATTCGTGAAGTTGTAGAGACAGTTTCTCTGGCACAGTAATACCTACGTAATATTAAGATGATACAGCAATCTTCTTCACTTACCTACTACAGCAAAAGGCTGCGTACCAATTTAAATTGTGAAACGTGCATTAATTGTCCAAACTTTTAGGCCAGACAACACAACAGCAGTAAATTACTAATTCTACCACAATAAATAGTCACGTAATCCCATAAAACATTTAACCATGCGTTTGACATCAGTAGTAATAGCTACAGTATTTAATAATCTCAGCTTGTCGATCAAACCATTACGACTCCCATAGCCGAGTCGCGTTGCATTTCAAATCAATTACAGAACTCCTAACACCTATCCAACCTCTCTTTATATTCTATACTCCAAGATATCGACTGTTTCCCAGAAAAACCGCTTCGTGTACGTGCTTCGGCTGTTTACCGATTTTTATCGAAATTTTATCGGTTTTTTTTTGGTTCGAAGTTCCAAGTTTCTGGGGGTTATAAAATTTTATGTCTCTATACTTGATGGCTGATCGGTCGGATAGGTTTCGGGTTAGTTGCGATGACTTTGATGTGTGGTTACTGTTGGACTGGAAGTATTTGTTGATGGTTTGTTATGGTTTAATTAACTAGCTGAATCGTGGTTACCATTGATTGGTACAAAATTTTATCATAGAAGTCTAAGATTGAGTATCGAATTTATAGTACTCGTATGATCAGTAACATCATCCACGAAGTTCCTAAGAATTTTTGAGGAGCGATAATGGTAGAAACTTGATCGGAAGCAGACATTTTCACAGTTGATGATTTTAAAACTAGATGTCCATGTTGTCGTAAATGTAGGCCCAAGTAAAAATTAAAATAATAAAAAACTAAATTCAGCAGTAGCTGAATTAGACTAATTCATAATGTGATGATACTGGGCACAAACATCTCATAATAAAACTAGAATTAGATAAAAACAAAACGAAAGCATTCGCCATAACAAGAATAAATTAACATAATTACCACAAATTATATCTATTAAAAAATAATAAAAACTAAAAGCAAAATATCAAAGACGAGAAACAAAATGGCGTAGGTAATTCCGCAATTTTACAGCTGTCATCGTAATAGGTGTCGATTTGGACTATCGAGATGACACGGATAAAGTTTAACGATCGATATAATGAGCTCCCCTGTCAAATGTCAGTTGTTTCTCTTTAATGTGTACCGGCTTTAAAACATAAATCAGTGTGATATTCATATTTAATACAAGAGTGGAGGATTTTGTTCAGAATTATTGCCGTTTCTTGGAATACTTGAGTTGTGATGTGTCGCTGTTTGTACTGGTGGGTACAAATGTGTTTTGAATGCTTTTAAATAATCATTAAAATTTGCCCGTTTTTCAATAACCTCAATGGGTCTAGTGTGGATTCTTATTATAGAAGTCAGAGGCGTTGACAAGCAATGTCATTATATGAAGTAAAAGGTAAAATATTTTATCTTATTTCTAGTTTTCTATCTAGCTAAGTTTATGCAATATTTTGTTTCAATGAAAAGATAATGCAGTCTGGCCTATGCAATGTATTAAATCAATCAAGTTTTAGATCTATGATGTGCCCCTATATAGTTGTCCCCGAGGCCTATGTTAGCCTCGATAACCACGAAGAGAAATGATGATAGTTTATTAACAAAAACCACTCGGCAGTCTATGTATCATAAAATCTCTTACAAAGTAATGTTACCCAAATCGTCCAAGCCACCACTGTCCCCGACTACCCACAAGTTCAACACGTCCGCGCGTGCAGTACTTTCAAGATGCCGAAACCAGATAGAAGCATACGACCGTACGATACGCATGTCTTATTGCCTTACTGTAAAATTGTAACCGTTCGGTTAAACGCTTCACACTGGTAGCTAGTGGTTAATGGCTGTGCTTACTTTTTTATTTTTCTACTCATAAAAATTGTAGTTTTAAGCATCTTTCCGGATTCTGGGAAGTTCAGTTGTGTAGCCGATATGGGGCCTAGGATAGTGCCCTGAGGAAGTTCTTAGTATCAAAGGCATGAAATGTCAAATCTACTTTCAATTATGTACTATAGCTATAGGGAAATCTAGAATAAATTAGAAACATTACTTACTAAAAGTCACTAACGATAACAGTCAGATGACTAAACTTACTAAAATAAACATAATATATAATGACCACATCAATATTTCAAGCATTGATTTAGTGATTTAATTGACTAGTGGTTTAATTAAAGTTAATTCTGCTTTTAATGTTACTGAGATTACCTACCTATGTTATTTGGAAGACTAAAATATCATAATCTCGTAAAAGCAAACACTAACTTTAATCATTCAGATATACCTAGTTGCATTTCTACATTCCTAGGTTAGGATGAAATTCAAGCACTCAAATAAATAATTCTGTATCAAGTTCCAACTTACCTACTAACTTAATCTCCTTAGCTTAATCAAAGAATTCGCAGCCACAGATGTCTAAATACACTCCCATCTTCAAATGGGTACATACAACGCCACATAGTGTGAAACAGTTCTATAACCCTATAACAGCTATTATTAGACCAATTACACGAAAGATTATGATCGCTAGGCTGAGATAGTCAATTAAACTGTCGTTTTAAACACCTCCTGTATTTGCTTAGTTGATAACTATAGTTTTAGTTGTTATTATGGTTGTTGCATTGAGCTGGAGTAGGTGCGAGTAGGAATTTGTACGAAATAAAATTGATGGAGAACAAAATGCAAAGAACGGATATTTTACGAACTGAGATAGAAAATAAATGAAGGTTGCTTTGGATGGTGTAGGTCTTTGTTACAATGAATGCACAATGATTTCATATTTTATGGTACCTTGATAACAACTATATACTTATCCTCATACTCGTAATCACCATGCATGGCGATATGAATGATGACATCCACAATTAAAGATTCACTCTCTGAGTCAAATTCTTATGACACCCGAACGGCAATCGCATCAATAACAGCCGGTCTTTTCTTTAAAAATATCATCGTTATAATATATTTTTTTTAAATTAGCCAATGAAAAGAATTCGCTTACTTGACTTTATTTAGAGATAAACCTCTCAATTTAATCCTTCACAATCTTAAGAAACACGATCACATTTTCAAGCGTCAATAGCTGAGAGCGTGTGTAAGGCAAGCCGCAGCATTTAGTAATCAACAAGTAGTTTGCAATCACAGCGATACTATCACGAGTTGGCTGCCATTACGTAAAAATTACGATTACCGTAATGAAATAGTGGTGCGTGGTGACTTGCTGGATGTGGTTTTGGGATGTCATAAATTATAATAAAACATATAATATCATATAGGTAGAGGAGTGGTGGCCCAGTAGTAACTTTACTTTGTGTCAATTATTTCATCACCACTGCTCTCAAAATGGTGAAGGAAAACATCGTAAGGAAACCGACATGTCCTAGAACCAAAAATTCGAAGACATGTGACATCTCCCAACCCGGACCGGGCCCGCGTGGTAGATTGCGGCCCTGTGTCCCAGCAGTGTGAACATTATAGGCTGGTTATATAACCCAGCCTATTATATCCCTAAAGCCCCAGCCCTCCTCAAAGAACTGTTATTAATACCTAGTATTTGTTATTTAGGAAGTCCAATCAAGAACAATCAACCAATTGATGGATTACAGTAATCGTCACTGTCTTCAAATAAGCTATTAGATGGCACCTGCTGAGCACGAATGTCCCTTTCCGTTAGTTGTAATTTTAGCAATCTGTGCTAAAACTAGCAAGTTACGGAACAAAATGCAAAAACATCATGCTTAATAATAATATGGTTCACATCTTCACATGTGAATAGTGGCCTCTATCTCTGCCCGCTACCTTATTAAGTCCACTGTTTCGCGCTTGACCACTTTTCTCAAAGTTCTAAATGCACCACTATACAAAAATTACCCGTGAACCACGCTCATATCTCTTACCAAAGCACATCCACCCCATGCACATCCATATTCTCTAAATCATTACAAAGACAGCGAGCTCGAAATAATTACGGCGAACCGTAATCATTACAGGCGACGATTAGAGCACAGATAGCTCCGCTCCTCTGAACTCGCACTTTAATAAAAATTATATTAAACATTGCATTCAAGTTTGTGCAACTATCATGAAAGTTTAGGGAATTAAGACTCTGGAGATAGGTGGTAAGGTAGAGTTTGGAATAAGTGGGGAAAGTGGAAGAATTTTGGATTGAAGAAATAAAAGTTGTTGGTGGTTGACTTGACATCCTGTTGGTGTGAAAAAGATGTATGCGTCTCTGATTTGACCATTGCTATGTTAATAAGTATTATTTATGAAGAAAAGCGTTGGCTTGAAATTGATAATCTCCTATATAACCATCGTGAGCTGACTAGTGTATACTTCTTCTCTAGTACCTACAATTTCGATATTAAACTATTAACTAGTGGCTTTTGTGGACAGGATATTAATTCAGACTTGTTGTAATGTCAAACATGTCATTTGGTTTAAATATGTTTTTATTATTTTTTTGATATTTTTTTCTACATGGATTCTTGTGTACCTTGTGAATGTGAGAACGTTGTAGGCCTAATAGACTAGATATTTTGTAGACCTTTTTCTTTTTTTTGTTAAGGACCTGATACTTCTCGACAGGCCTACACTGTCCTCCCATACCTTTTAACACTGTAATTTGAAAACATTGTAAAAGCAAATCATTTTTGAAAGACTAACCGTGGAGTTTCTTGCCGGCTCTTCTCCATAGGAAACGACCAATTGGAACCGTGCACCTAGCTTCTGACGTTTCATAAATGCCCATGTAGGTTTATGTGAAATAAAAATATTTTGATTAATTTGATTTAGTACTAGCCTTGCAATCCTATAGTTCTGTATTATGTCTTCGAACCTCAAAAATCCTTACTTATAACCATCACTTCTAATTTCGTCATTAGAGTTACATGTATTACGTGCTGTAATTCAACCTACTCAACTTTTAGAAAAGTAAGTACTTACAGAGTGTGACTAATTATAAAAACTTACGACCTCCTTGCCATACATTTCCAGATAACATCAGCCTTACAACAAAATTACAATTCACTAATAAATCAATAAGAACTTCCCAACCTTCACCAAGAGATGGCGCCACTTACAACGAACGATCACGCTCGCAATTACGTCCGTTCACGCACCGCTAACATCAGGTCTAAATTTATACCGAGGGTAGATTTCGATCTAAACTGCTGCGTATCGACGTGCATCGGGGCCATCTTACTAGCTATAAGTATCGTCGATTTTTTTGGATAGGAGTTTTTTGTTTGTGGTTTATTTTGGAGGTACCTAGAAGTCTTGTGGGTGAAAGTCCTCCTTTACCTTTTTGACATTTTTGACGCTGACCTAGACAAAATCATCTACAATTCCTTTTGATTGATTGCATTTTGTTGTATTTTAGCATTTCTCCTTTTCACTTTTTCCGGTTTACTGCGATTTCTGGCTCCCTCTTTTTAATCTTCTCAGTCTACTACTGCCTTGATATTTGGCGAATTCTTAAAAAAAAGTCTTTTTCCCGTCCGTTCCACCATCTCTTTCTGGGCCTGCCGCATATATTTTCATAAATGCATGCAAAAAACACTCGATTACCCACAGGAAAGGCATGCGCATTAGCAGTGCATTCTTATTTACTACTATTTTTGCAGTAGCAAGCACTGCATACTTCAAACAGGGCTCCGAGGTCAAGCCCGTAGACTTAATCTACCAACCACACCCAATGCCAAAAGTATTGCCCAAAACAAATCAAATAAAAAAATTGCTCAACCTGCGAGCTATTCAGACAATAGTTCTGTCGTGACGTGTCGTGATGTGTCACAAGTGGTTTTATTTTATTGTGCGGTCTCTTTGACAATGGATTGCACTGTCGCTGCTCAAAACTCAGCAATTGTTATGTATTTTGCGAAATAATTTAAGTGGATGCCATATATAATGTAACCCTTATTGCCGTGCAAATCATAGAAACAGAAAAAGAAGGCTTACTATCAGTTACTTAGCTGCAATCAAAAATTTAGACCAACAAAAAATACTGTTAGATTGCTGATCACAAAATGTGACGGCGCTTTTTTATTGTGAAAGCAATGGGATATCCTTAAAGTCGTAAGGTTAATTAATTAAACTCCAGAAAATATGACTTTGTATCAAAAAATTTAGTTTTGCATCAAACATTGTAGTTTCGCATCAAACATACCTAGTAGTTTGGGATTCAGTGGTTGTTGTTATTAGCCTATGATATCCCTGTTTCGATCACATTGACTTCCAAAACTTCAAAATTTTGCACTAGATTTCGAAACTAGTATATTTAGTCAAGAGACTATTGCTGCGTTACCTTAAAACCCTAAAAGAATTTCCCTAAAACTTACAACTCAACACAATAAAAAAGACAACTACACTAATGCATAACATAGCTTCATACGCCATCAATTCAACTGACCTACTCGAACAGAAACCGCAGCGCACACAATAGATGTAGAGGATACGACACATTTCAATAAACACGAGAACATCAATCAATTCGTCGCCAACCAGTCATCAGGTATGAATGGGCGCTGTGAACTGTGACCAGCAGGCGTGGAGTACGTTGGGTATGCAGATATGTCTGTTTGTACAGTGAGGTTTTGAATAAATGATGAAATAATGATGTTGGAAGGAAAAAATATATACTCGTAAATAGTAATTAGGCTATTGATGATGAAATGTAAGTGAAAAGAGAGATGGAAATAAAGTAAACCACGAAGAGATCAGCTGACAGTTGTAAATATGGGATTCGTTTTACTGTTATTTTTATGACAATGCAAAGTACAGAATACTCTATAGCTCCATGGGTAAATAAAATGAAATATATGTCATACATTGCGTATTAATTAGGTTCCTAAAGTATTTTGCCAACCATCAATAATATACATTTTAACGGCAAGGTAATCTCTGAATTACACCCAAAACCCGCACCCATTTCACATTTTAAACTAACAGTCATTCAATTCAAGAACATTTCAATGTCAATCTCAAAATTTTACAATATATTTTGAACACCAATCACTGCCAATATTTGTAACAAGTCAACCAAATCATGTTATTCTAAGTCGTACAAATTCAGTAGTGAGGTGGTGGTTAGCCACGGTCCGCTGGTGGCCGATAATTGTCTATCTGATTGACAGGACCGATGTGCATTGTCATGGAGAACAGGCTATGGATGTAACCACCTGCTTTTGAGCTATCTGCATAAAATGAGTCATGTGATTCAGAATGGGTCGCAGTTAGGATACTATTCAGAAAGAAGCATTGGACATAGATAGTTATTTATATTTTGATTGATAAAATATACTCTTTTTCTTTAGAGAGTAGTTGCTGTAATGTTTATTTATTTCTAACACTTTATATTAATGAGCCATGACGTTTATTTTTTATTTAATCTGAGTTGCTGATATAATTTACTTTAATTTATTTCGTCGTATAGTTGTCAAATGGACATTTAAATCAACTTCTTGTATATCCAATATTTGTGACCTATTTTTTCATTAAAATATGGAATCAATTCGATTCCTAATTACCAGCCACGTTGTCCATTCGTCAGTAGCACAGCCCTTAGTACATGCAAACCGCTCGACCGAAACCACAGCGTGTTTAAAATTCCTACTCCACCATCATTTGTATTCATTTTACAATTCAATACAAACCCGAAACTTGTTCATACACGTCCCAAGAAAACGTTTCATGTTTATACTCTGTTTGCTTATCATTATATTTACAGTTAGAGTCCTTGAGGTCGTGAAGTCACGGATTGATCGGAATTTTAATAAAAGTTGCGTTCTTGTCTCCATTGAATATGGATCATATGGTAATTGTGGTGTTATAATATCTTGTTATGAATAAGCAGAAGTACTGAAGTACTTTATTTTTTAGAATCATCAAAATCTTATGTGACAGCATCTGGACACATTAAGACACATCAGCAATATTTCAACGGCATCGATCGCTGTCGGGATTAGTATTATAGCTTCAACGAACCCTTTAAAATAAACTTAATACGTAAGCTTGCATCTTTAAGATAAATTATTTTGAAGATAAGTCGCTATAATCTTTGCTACAAATACTTAAATATTAGCAGCCACTGATCAACCTCACCTGACCTCGTCACTTCTATCATTATTAGCCATATTGCTCCCAAAATCAGGTAAGTAATTACCAAAATTATAGAACACAAAATTAGTCAGTTCCCACATAAAAAAGCCATTCAATAGTCAACCCACTTGATTCCAAAGTTGACCACTTTCTTTACCATTCCTCTGCTACTGGCATTCATATCATCAAGCCTCATAATGTGAGGGGTGACAGCAATAATATCGGTATTACTGACATTTCTGTAATCATTTCACTGTCACGTATTTTTCTCAATAGAATTCAATAAGGCGCCTTTTGTCGTATAAAAACCTTCCAGTAAATATGGCTGGTAGTTACACCGAAGTGAACTGAGAACGTAGGTTTTTTTATGGTATTTAAATGATATTGAAAAGTAGGATTCAAAATTATTAGGTGAACATGAAATAAAGAATGTAATTTTATAGAATACTTAGTAGAGCAGCTTACTTTTTATCCGTTTTGGAACATTATTTTTGCTAAGGACTTTATCATCATCATTCTAACCATAGCCCAATTTGTTAGAAGTAGTAAGTCTTCTATTATCTCTATTTTGTTCACAGTATGTCGCAGTTTATCCTGTGAGTATCGTTAGATTGACACTATGTTCAGATGTAACCAAAGGATGCAGAATTTGACTTGAATCTTTATTTATAACATAACATCGCCCCTTGTTTCCCCGAAGGGTTGGGCAGAGGTGTAGCCGTAGTACACCCACATTTCGCCAGTTATGTTTAAGTCACATATAATAGAAGGCGAGCCTATTGCCATCAACCGGGTACAAATCCAGACTCTGGGCTACTACTGTGAAATTCCAGATAGAAAAACCCAACAACACTTTGCCCGACCCGGGAATCGAACCCTGGACCTCAAGCTCAGCAGAAACGCTTGCAAGCACAAGACCAACGAAGCAGTCTTTATTTATCTTTATCTTTTTTTAACTTTATCGATTAGTATCCTTCACCAAAGCAGTTGCAACTGATACAAAATTGTTGATGTTTAGTGAATTAATTACTGTCGTTTCTTCGTCTATGTTTTCGTTTCTGTCTTTGATGAAGCTACAGTTCGGTGTAACAGCCACCCGTTGTCGTTTAATAGCGTTTCTATTGTAACACAAAACGCAAACGACAGGAAGGCAGACATCTAATTTGACGTTTGACATAATTCCACCACCCATTATGCTTTGACAAAGATATTGTTTGACACACCATTAATTATACTTCTTTCTTACTGCCCAAATAATAGAGTTGCAAATTGACTGGCATCGAGTTCATGTTTTCATGCAGAAGAGACAAATAATGTGGAAATTGTGGTCGTGTATTGAACGTATGAAAGAAAATATCAATTTTGATTTTTCTTGCTAGATTGTTGCATAATCTTAACTCGTTAATCGTCTGTGAACTGGAAGGAATTATCTTTGAAAGTATCGTACTTTCAAAGATAATTCCTTGAAAGTACGATAATGTTATAGCAACTACCTTTTTCAATTTCTATGTCAGCTCACAGACGATTTTATTAGTTTTTGTATTGACACCAACATCCCGAGGATTTGACATTCTTTCATAGTCTTCTGCATAACTCAAGATCTGCCCAAACCGCGTGAAAGAACTGCACCAATATAAATTCATGATTATCAGGTGAGATGAAGGCCAAGAGCTTCCCCTAATGTGGTTATGAAAAACACTTTGCCATCAATTCCAATTTCTTGTTTTTATTTCTGCTGAGTAGGTGTCAGAAAAATATTAAAACTAATAAAATACGTCCTTGTACCCGATTGACCTGCCAGACAAAATCTGACTGACTCACCCCGAATTTGTATCAAGAAACTCTTGAAAATTACCCCACAACTTCTTATAAGCACACATTATTTACTATTGTCAACTTTAATGCTATTAATTTAAAGATTATGAGAGACTTGGAGTAAGTAATGATAAGTTTGTTTAAAGAGTGAGTCATTAGGACCTAGACACAACAGCTTAAAGTCGCCAGTTCCGTTTTCAATCATTCCAATTTACATTAAGATCTGCAAGACTGGTATGTTAGTCATATTAATACTTGTGGCAAACAAACTACTGGACTACATACATAGATGTAGATTGATGACGAATAATAAGGAGGTCTTGTGATCATGCCCAATGGTCATTTCCAGAAGAGCGTACCTTCATACAAACGAAGATCTTACTTTACTGAAACAGCTTTTAAAGGTGTGTGATTATTACAGGGACTTGAGAGCCTGGACAAAGTGACATTCTACGAGTATCAGCGATAACGATGATGGAAAACCCTAAAATGTATGGGACTGACATAAGCTACCGAAAAGCTTATGTCATTCCTGTTGAAAGTCGTAGTAGAAATACCAAAGGCTTTGAAAGCGATTCTCACTTATCTAGATCCTCAGTTTTGTAATCAATAAATCTACCAGTGCAAGTGGTAAGCAAAGACGAAAGTCATGTACAATTCGCACGTCTTGTCGAGTCCAATCCACGTCGAAGGTCGTTTCTCGAAGCTGTGAATAAGTACTAAGGCAAGTCATCCAGCTCGGTAGGCACAAGTTTGAGAAAGAAACCGACAGAAGGATCCAGTTGGGTTGGGCAGCATTTCGAAAACTTCGTCAAGTCTTCTCGTCACCAATCGGTGCCGATACGTGGACACTGATTCACAAATTCAAGGTCGCTCAGCGAGCTATGCTCGGAGTTTCTTTGAAGGATAAGATCAGAAATGAAGTTATCGGGAAAAAACCGGAGTTACCGACATAGCCTGCAGAGTAACCAAGCTGAAGTGGCAGTGGGCTGGCCATGTTTGTCGGACCGATAGCCGTTGGTGCAGACGAGTCCTGGAATGGAGACCGCGTATCGGCAAGCGTAGGTATTTGGGACCCAGTTAGATAGACCGACAACCTTAAAAAAGTGGCTGGGACAGACTGGATGCGAAAGGCAGAGGACAGGGTGTTGTGGCGCAGCCTGGGAAAGGCCTATGTCCAACGTTGGACTGGGATAGGCTCAGTAGATTGAGAGGAGAGGTGAGAGACGAGAGTAGGAAGAGGAGGAGGAGGATAGAAGACACTGCCAACAAAACATAGAGACAAAAAAAAACCCTGGTATTAACGTATATTGTGTACGCAGGCTAAACACCAAACTCGGTTTCTCCTAAAAACACATTCATCCAGGTTTGTACATATGTATGCCAAACGCTAATTTTAATCTAAGATTCGTATCCGCAGCCGCCGTTCCCACGGCTCGTCACTGAAACCACAACTCTTAAGAAGTGGCCGAGACAGTTGAAGGTGGACAAAAGATGGATGTGACATCTTAGAACATAAGGCAGAAAGTGAAAAACCGGTTGTCGTGTCTAGTAGTGGACTGTGATAATCTGAGATGATAGGTTGAATAATCGAAGGCAAGTACTCTTCAATAAAAAAAACAAGAATGCATTGTCCATAACTTTTGGTTTCTGGAAATATCAAACAATTTCATTTGATAACGATACTAAAATTCAAACACCCATCGGTGGTCGAATGAAACAAAAAAATAAGCTAGGTGTATACTTGCAGTATTCCAGTAGTGGCCAAACAAGAGGTACTGAATTCTGTAGGCAAGATTTTAGCTGAACTAACTTAAAATATAAATTGTACTGGACAAATAATAAGTAATAACGCTCACGATTTTTCTGATGTTTTAAAAGTAGTGGCACAGATATTTCAAAGAATCTTTCATGCAACTTCGACTTCGTGTCCAGCTTGAAAATAAAGGTGATACGTGCAAATTGAGCCGCACTATGAGTGAATTAGCGCAATTTGCGCCGCGGCGTGTTCCCTTACATAATAGCATGAGTAAACGCCACTCTTCAAGAGCTTGGCTTCTTAATCTTCAGGCATTTTTATTTTTCAGGACACGATGTTTTGTATTGCTTCATGTTTCATCATAATTTTAAAAGATTTGATTGAGAAGTAAATATTTTAATACACATACATAAACTCACGCCTTCTTCCCATGGGCGCAGCCAGAAACTAGTAACGAATACTACGCACTTGACCTTTCTGAATAACATCACCAATTAGTTCACTATGTCCTCCTAGGGCGCCCCTCACGGCGTTTCCACTCACCTCTGCTTTGTACATACCTTTTGTTAGTCACCTTTCATTCATCCTCTCAACATAACCAAACCATTTATGTAAGTATTAAAAAAATGTCTAAATATTTTAACACTAATTATAAAATGCAAAATATTATATTAAATACAATATACAAGCTAACACTAAAATGTACTATATATGTATGTACAAGTATATAAAAAGGGGAAGGGTTAATTGGGCTTCAAAAAATTCGTCCGCATCGCTGTCAATGGGAAAAGTGCCCATAAGACTGGCTGCATTGCCACGTTGGATGGCAGTGCTTATTTTTTGTCCTAAAAATAGTACCTACTGGTCACGTGAAGAGTCAGCCAGCCGACTGGCGATGTCCCGAAATACTCGATGAGCAGTCAGATCCCATGGCCTTAGTGGCTCAAACATATACTCGTAGCTCCCAATAAGATTGTTATACTTGCGCCGTTTGAGGTTTAACTTTTAAAATGACCAGCTATTGATTGAAATAAAGCTTTTAAGTTGCATCAAATTAAGAAATTGATGCAAAATCTCAAGATTCATTATGTCTAGCTTGTTATATTGTTTTATAAAAGCACCTGTGCACCAAGCTCTACAAAACGGCTGTATTTTTTTTTTCGATAACTTAAGATAATGAAAACAAAAAATATAACGGTTCCTTTGGTTTAATATATTTTTCGCTAAACTAAAATGTTCTCGCTGAATAAACCCATAGGTAATCTCAGGGTCACCATAAGGTGACCCTTTTTTTTTGGTGGGAAATTTTAAATAACTTCCCCCGCTCTGGGTGGACCGGGAGGGTGTGTCAGACTCTTACTGACTAAAACCCAACCGTGTTCCTTCCGTTGCCTGTGTTAAAATCAAAAATCAAAATCAAAAGTCATTTATTCAAACTAGGCTGAGAATCAGCATTTTTCAAACTTCAAAGTTACATAAGACAGTCCCCCAAAAACGCCCATCCTTCACACTGTTGCCAGGGGCCTCAGTATCCCTTTTGGAGTTTCCCTCGACCCTGGCAGGCATCGGCCCTAGTGGACCCGTACACTTGTGCTGACGACATCTCTTTGAGGCGCGCGTGGAACACAACGTGCCGTCGACCCGGGCCTGGTCCTTATCGGACGGCGAGCTACCCATTGCTCACCATCCGTAAGTCCGCGCCTACGGTGACCGGACATCCGCCTCGGATTCTCGACGCCCAGGGCGCCTCCTGCGGCGGCTAAGGGCGTGAGGGCGCGAACTTTTCCTCTCCCTCACCCGTTCCGCCTCCATCTTCGCGAGTATTACTGCTTCGCATAAGAAGGTGATGGCATCCCATGCCCTCTCGCTCCATACCATGGCCTGGACCTGGGCCGGACGCGAGAGATCTCCGCCGCCGATCGCTCCAAGAGGACTCGGCGGTGCTCTGCCCAAGCAGGGCAGACCTCCACAGTAACCATAAAGTGACCCGAGATTACCACATTTTCTAATACAATATAATATGGAGCGTAAGATTCTAAATTCGTCTACCCTAAGTGTTTTTACACATATGCGGCAAAAATTGTGATCGGTAGGGTCATATTCAGACTTGGATCAATAACTTACATATTCAGGCTATAATATAGACCAGCTTCATCGGAAATATGATACGTTTAAAAACAACGTATAAAACAACGATTAATATCAGTCACTTTACAATCTTGTAATCCACACTTCAAACTTGCAGTAATCCAAACAAGGACACCTGTCTTACATCTTGCAACCTGCAGCCGTATAGTCTACCGTCATACCCAATAATATTTCACACTCTGACTCACCATACCACATCGGAATAATTTATTGATAACATCTAGTATTTCCCTTGAACTTCAGCCGTATCTTTGTTTTAAAATCTCATGTGTTTAAAAATTAACTTAAGCAATAACCAAATGTTATTTGCATATACAAAACATTCTTCTTCTCCAAACCGAACTTTAACTTCTGGGTAGTAAAGTTCAGGTTTCTTAAATTCTTTTTTTTTGACAGCACATGTCTCGTGTTATGAATATTTGTGGTATATTCAGTGTCAACATTTAGCACCTCTTTTGAAGTCATTAAAATTCATATTCGGACGTGTTTCAAGTTCTCACGGTCAAAGTTTCTTTTCCAAGTATCTGACGTGCGCGGTGCTAGACACCTGTACAGGTTGCTGTCAATGTCTGGAAGCCGTCTTTGGGTAGGTATGTTAATAGTTCTGATGATTTACTTGAAAAAGGTTAAAAAATTTCCGCAAAACTGTACTTATAACTTCTATTAATACCGTTGTTGGTTCTTTGATACGAATGTTTGTATTTAAAAAGTTGTGTGTGGAGGAAAACATTGTGAGGAAACCGGCATGTCCTAGATCCAAAAATTCGAAGACATGTGACATCTACCAACCCGCACTGGGCCCCGCGTGGTAGATTACGGACCACTCCCTCTCACAGAGAGGAGGCCTGTGTCCCAGCAGTGGGAACATTATAGTCTGATTATTTGTGTATAGGATTAAGTAGGTGAAGTTATAAGTGACGTATTGATAAATCTACTATGTATAATATAGTAGGTTTTCTAAAAATGACACCTTAAAAAAAAAAAAAATTTATCGGTCTGCAATTGACGGACAAATAAGCGAATTGATAACCTCCTCCTTTTTGAAGTCGGTTAAAAAGAAAACACAAGTAATGGTAGTTGCTGAAAACACCTTCGATTTGTAAATTTCGTTACCATGTTCTATGTCAAAGGGTTTGATTTCCGCACTTAGTCCTTCAGGTGGACCTTTGTACGTGAGCCATGGCGGCTGTCGGTGGTTATTCCAACCAACCCGCCAGAAGTTGATTAGTCGAGGGTTCCTGTTCTATACTGGGTGACGCCTGTGCATTCAAAGAGCACATCACGGTTTCCTCAGCCATATGCAAGCCCTACACAAAGTACTGTCCGTTATATCTATTATGTGGAAGTGTTTGTTTAGCTAGCAGTGTCCCTTGATGGTCCCCGTCACCAGGCGTAGGCCATTCCTATCCAGGCGTTATAAACACCTGGTTAGCCTACCATATAAAGATAGCTTACCTCTTCTCAGGGGTAGTCAGATAGTAAATGTCGACTCCATCTAGCTTATTTCATTTCATTTCATTTCCTGGTTTGTCGGCAGCCCGATTTCGAGGTCCACCAGCTCTCCGCTTGTATATGGGTGAACTCCTGTAGCCCCCTGCGAAGCTGATTGAAGGGGCGGGTACGATAGGTTCGGGTCTTCAGTCTAACGTGCTAGGTTATATATCTATTTATCATAATATTTGTGTTCTCTAAACTGGTCGCTCGAAATATAATTCTGCAACAAATTGCAGTACTCGGTAGATTTACAACATCAATGCAGTTTAATATACCGTTGACATATTACGGAAGAACTTGACGATTGATGTCAGTACCCAAATATCCAAATAAAGTCATCGTTAATCTGGAAACTACTTTGAATACAAAAAAAAAATAATAACTTTTATTACAGACGGCCATGTGCAAAACTAATCTTTACGATAAGAGGGACTTAAAGAAATAATTCTTTTTTCCAATAATACTGACGTAAATAATCGAAATGACTAAAATACCGATCTAATAGCAAAGCCCTAATTTGTCACGGACAAACTTTCAATCACTAGATTAGATATTCACAAACTTTTGATCGTAAGCTAAACACATAAGTTCCAAAATCATTCAAATAAAAAATTCAGAACAGCAAAATATAAAATTGTTGAAACAAAAAATACAAAAATTGTTTTGCATTCGCCAAACGGTAGTCACCAAAAATCGAACCTTATTTTCAAAAGCTAAGCTTTAAAATGGAATCGCGATACTAAAAATAAAGGCAAATAGTATTCTACGCTATAGTTACAAATATGCAAATAGTGGCGGGAAGTTCGCATGGACACGAGTCGATTGTTCCGCGGTGCGAACGAATGTCGATAAATAGAGTGTTGCACAATTTTGTCACAATAGATAAATTAATGCCCGAGATACACGAGGCTAGTTTTCAAATCTAGGGTAGCAAGCTATAACCTCCTGGCTTGGCACGTGCTAATACGGTTTACATGATGCCAGATAATTTTAAGCCTCTACAGTACAACACGCGGTTGTGGTTCAGAAAGACAAAACGGGTCGTCACTGCACACTAGCAAATCGCATACTAGCTTCGCCGGCCACATGAAGCTAGTACACAAGCCAGGATAGTAAAATCAGTGGTGAGGATGCTACTCAAATTCAAAGCATTTATTTCAAATAAACCAAATATAGGCACTTTTGAATTACCAAGGGGTCGGTCAGTCAGAAAGATGAAGCTAGTTGCCCATTTCAAAGCGTAGTAGGTTCCTATGGAGAAGAACGGACAAGAAACTCCACGGACACTCTTAAATTAAAATATTATTACAAAAATATTGGTTACATCATTCATGTTGAAATTATACATGTGAGAACAATATAGACAGACGTGCACGTTAAAAGTGTCCGTAATAAAAAGATAAAAACAATTGAAAAATTAAAATTAAAATAAGCCGTGGTAACTAAGAAATGACCAGTCCCTACTGACGGCGCCCGTTCACGCCCGTTCTACTAGGTCAAAAAATAAAACCCCCATCCTCTTAAACTATGAGAGAGAAAGAGAGAGAGACACTAGCGTACTAGCTTTCTCAATAGCTTACTAGCCTAGAAATTATGCTAGTTCTATACCTTACTAACACTAGCTCACTATCTTGGCTTGAAAAACTAGCCTCGTGTATCTCGGGCAGTAGAGCCTGATAGTATCAGACATGTTTGTCATTACAGTATGCTAATATAAGACTGGATACGATTTGGCAATAAAGGAGAAACTTGATCTAGTGAAGAAACTTGTTGAAGATAATCAAATGTTTATTGAACCAGTTTTGAAAGTAAGAATATTGCAAAACTGCTACTTCATCACTTATCAGCCATGCACATCGATGATTGCTTTACTCGTGTTATTGTGTGTAAGCACTGTGTAAATCTGTATCAAATATTATTCTTCAACCGAGCTGATTTGATCGATTGTTCCATCGTTGATGTTGTTACCTCTTGCGGCAAAGGCAGCAGAAACATTTTAAAGGGGTTAACAATAGGAAACCACTTCAAAACACCGAAGGATAGTACTTATATTATATATATTCTAATTTATTGCGGAACACACATAAAATGAAATGATTTTATTTTAAGTAGGTTTGTACAAACACTTTTACACGTCAATCATATTTAAAAAAAAAACTAGATGAGCTCGGCGTTTCCTATCTGACTACTCTGAGAAGAAAGGCCGAAACAAACTCAGAGGTCACAGTCTCTTTTAAAGTCCAGACATAATCTTGGTCAGATCATGTGAAGACCATGTAGATTGGTGTCTGAAATGGTCTTTTGAGGAAAGAACCACACAGATTGAGTGGACCTATCCAGTCAGTGCACGCATTTGTCAGTAATCGTGCAACTCAACTCAGCACGTAAGGAGCTCAACGATTCGACTAACAATACCAAAGAAAGGACATTTGGGTAGGCCGCATAAATGACTCAAACTGCCAGACCAAGATTAAAACTAACTGAGAGAAAAAATGAAAACAATAACATAGTCTTTACATTCACAATAATTAAAAAAAAATACTTCAAAAAGTAAATATCCATGTCATTGTATATATAAAAAATGCATCAATGTCAATGAGTAAATAATCTTGGTCAGATCATTTGAGGACCATTAAGCGGGCACACACTTCCCTATGTGCTTATTATTCTAGCGTATGGCACTCGTGGGTTGCAGCTGAAAATCAGCGTCAGGTGGTACATCTTGTGTGTCATCTGACATTATGCTAAGCTGAGGCCCTTTTGGCATTATTGTAATTGTTTTCTATTTTTTGTTAGTCTTAAGGTGTATTTTTTCTTTGTTGTAATGCCAATAAACGCATTTTTCTTTCTTCTTTCTTTCTTATGTTGAGGAATGAAATAATAATAAGCTCAACAATAACGATGTTACTAATATTGTGTAACAATATAATTTAAAACAATGTTCATGGAGTTTTTTGCCCATTCTTCTCCATGAAGTTAGTTGCCCATTCCAAAGCATAGTAGAACCTACTATGCTTTGGAATGGGCAACTAACTTCATCTTTCTGTCTGACCGACTCCTTTGACAATTCAAAAGTCCTGTAATTGGTTTAGTTGAAATATTTATTTAATTTACATATAACTCAAAGCATTTGCTCTGAGTTTAATTTTGAACACAAACATATTTGCTCAGTACCCCATTTTATGTCCAGGCAAATCACTGTACATTCCAAGGTTGCCTGGAACAAACCGCAGAAAGCGATAAGACCGTCCATCGTATGTTTTGTAGTGTTTAATGTATTTTTTGTTATGATTATTTCTGGTGTACAATAAAGTATACATCTATAAATAAATAAATAAATAAATCCAAATCAAAACCCACATTTCATACTGCCTTCAGAAAATACCACAACTCGCTCCCGATACCTGCATGGTTCAATATACCAACAATTTGGACCAATCATGGTTTCCCTCGGTAAGTATGTGAACGTTGCCGGTTGGTTGAGCTCGGTAACGAGGCACCGGACGACAGGCTTCACACTGATCAATCGCTACCAGCCTTAAGGTCAGGGACTCTGATAGGTACTCCAAAATCAATGGCAGGCTTTGTTTGTTTTTGTGGTGGTTCGAGAATGAAGGAGTTTCGTCAATCATCATCATCATCAACCTCATCAAAACTATCTGCTAATTCATCAACTGCTGCCTAACACACTTTTAAGTCAATTAATTAAAAACATGTGTACCGAAGCAACTTACAATGATTAGGCAAGTTTTTTCATAACGATAGATGCCATGGAAGTGTTAGTCATTTTAGAACCATCTTTCTTACCGTCTATTTCTTTCCTTTCGTAGGCTCGAAATCCAAACTAGATATTTGCAAACTAGACAGAAACATCTGATATTCCTGTACAAATCATCGATTTTTTATCGTTAGCTATAAAAAGCTATGCTTTAGAAAATGTATATAATGAAAAAATCTTTATAACACGGATGATGTGTCAAGAAAAAAGATATTCACGAACAAAAATCTTTAAAAATCAAAACTATCCGCCAAGGACTCAACAGCTAAAAACACACAATTCGATTCGTTGAGTGGGGGCGACACGCCTGGCTACACACTTTGGCACAAGCGTGATGATATAATGGCGATTGTCGCGACGCCAATGAAATGTCTTTCTTCCTTCCTGTCTGTCCTTTTGTGCGATGCCATCTCGGAAATATGTTGATGGTAAGATGGTGCTTCTTGCTAATGGGGTTTGGATGTCGGTATTTTTTATGGGTTAGCTTGTTCTCAATTTTATTTGATTTTATATTTCCATAGATTCATTTTCTCCCTATATCGTTCTTCAGTTTTGAAGTAGCATTAATATAGATCCACGCTTGCTTTCGTACTATACATATATTCTCAACCAAAGCATTAATTACTCTCATAGGATCGATGGAGTAAACCGTAAGGCTGATTTTTCAATAATCAGATAACTTTTATCTGATGAAAAAGTTATGTTACAAAAGTACACCTTCCGTTTTCCATAAAGGTCTAAATTCACATAAATGGATTAAAAATCTTTTGACTCTAACAACCTATAATAACAACAACTGTTACTTTTACTGAAGAACTAGGCATCCTACTACACCTTGCATAACAAGTTGTACAGAAACTGAAAAAAAGGCACTTTGTTATCCAAAAAATACATAAATCCACATCAAAAACTTGTGCTTCCCATTGTCTCCTGCCTCCTAACACGTCAATCACTTGGTTGGTTGCACACCTAAATGACATGTATTGAATCAATCAACCCCCCACCTGCTTGTTTGAGACCTAATGACCCGTGCCTGGTCGTGCTTAATTTAACATCATTGTTTCCACCGCGAGGTGACGGGTTAAATGAGGTACAACGAATATATTGAAGAAAAGATATGGATTGGTGCTTCTGAGCTTTTTAATATTCTTTGCAGGCGATCCTTCCCAATCTTGTGCTACATACATATTTTGTAACGATCTATTAACTAGCGTATTTTAGTCTCGCTTCCTCATTTTGGACTGAGAATCGTCCAATCTCTTCTTTACCTGAGAAGTGTAAAAAAACAAGCAGAAGTCAAAATAATAAGTATGTATATACGCCGTTTATAATTCACCTGCCGGTGGCATCAATTTAAGAAAAAAATCACATCTAGAAGTTGAATAAAAATATTTATATGCAATCGCTTCTGAATAGACCGAAATAGGCCACTAAAAGGCTAATGATTAAAAGCAAAATACCATATCAACATCAATGTACGAGTATCTCTTAAATTATTCCTACTACTTGGAGACCAGCAATCAAACATTTTTTTCTAACCATTATTAGCCTATTTAATAACATAACGACATCCTCATTCGTGCTTGCTACTAGCTATAAGACGTTATCTTCAGATCTGTCTCCAGCCAATGGTTTATCTAATAACACATATCCATGTAATTTGTTTGTTGCTTCTGTTTGTCATGAACCGTGCGTTTAATTGTGCATGATTGCTGTGACTCCATGGTTTTTATAATTGGATTTTGTACTTTTATGTCAAGGAATTGTTTTGTGTTTTGTGTATGAAGATTGTTTGCTTTAAAGTTTTTCTTTATTTCATTTTCTATGATTGAATTAGTTTTATGATTAAAACTTTAAGGTCCATTAAAATCAGTATTGGAAGCATCATTAATCATACTCACTGAGTCTATTAAAGATAGTCTTATCTACTTATACCAAACCAATTTGTGAAATATGTTACACCGACATGGCAAAAAAGCAGACAGCGATACAAAATCTAACATAATCAGTAACATCTCCGACGTATAGCTTGAAGCAGATTAATTGCAAGCTATTAAGAGTGCTATAGTAAATAAACAAATTGTTGTTTTTTTAGTTCGCTGGCCAGCGGAGCGCGGCTGCTAAGATCTTGATGGTGACTAGATTCTTGGTTACCACTACTATGAACAAGTGAAAAGAAACATAAACATTTTACTGTAAGGTAATAAAAATAAATAAGCCAGCACTAAGAATCGTGTTTTTTTTTTATTGAGGAACTAACATCGTCCTACGACTTTGAAAAACTATTTAGCTAGATACAGATTTTACAATTATATTATTTTCGTACAGATTTATTGAAAAATTTGGAGGTCACGGTCGTAAACAGAGAAAACAAATATGTTTTATTAACTACAAAAGAAGACTGAACGAATTGCATACAGGTAAACTGACTGGTTAACACCTTGTGGGACGGTAAACATCACCGGACGTAATAACAATAAAAACTTCTATTGTGTCTCGTTCAGTGTCCTTCAACAGTGCTATTTCTAATTATCCACCATAAAAAAATCCTACATGCCTTGATCAAAAGAACATTTACAAGAAATACGGAAACTTTCTTCGAAAGTGATTAGCACCCGAGTCCCACATCGCCGAGATCCATTAGTACCTCCACCAACCTACTACTAAGTACTAGAGTCTTCCTACCTACAACAATGGTAAGCCGTGTCTAATCAGGAAGAGATGTTATCAGCATCCGCGGCCTAAGGTGTCGGATTGTTCTGAGGTTCTGAGCCTATATGTACTGGAAAATTGTTACTGCACTATCTCATCGAAGCTAAGAAGACCCATGTGTAATTATGGGAACAAAATAAATTTGACTTCTTAAAATATATTTTGAAAGCTAGATTTAAGGAAGAAAATGTGAATACTTTTAACTAAAGCATACACTTTTATTATCATTTAGTCAAAGCACGGTGTTGTTAAAACGGAAAATTTAAGATAAACGGAACTTACAATCAGAGTGGTTTAGATCATCGAAATTAAATATCTCACAAAAAATAAAATGGCTGAATCCACCACCCCCAACAAGCTAAGACCACACGCACTGAAACAATTTATAACAGCCATTCTAATACTTATCTAGGTATTTTAATGCTCTCTACAAAATCACTGAACCAATTTCGATAAGCCTTACATTGTTGGGTACATCCGTTTAATTAGTGGCCACAAGTCGTGTGAAGCCAGTAAGATATTCGTTGAGATATCACACAATACGTGCGTGAGAGTGCGTACGCGCACTTTCTAATTCACAATAATTATGTACGTAACGTTTGCGACTTTTTAAACGTGGTACGTTGGTGAAAATATATATTCTGATGATGATGTATGTAAAATAATTGTTGTTACTTGAACCGTTGTCCAACTTTTCTGAGCTTAGGAAATTGAGAGGCGATTTTGTAGAGAGTGAACATGCGTTGATTTATTATCATTGGATTATTGACTGGTCCAAAAAATTCAAGATTTTTGTAACGAGATATTATTGTAGACTTTATGTTAACCTACAAAGTACACAAAATATATACCTTAAGTTAACCCAAAATGTAGTAATCAGTCTAACATTAACAATTTGTCTCGTTGCTTTTTATTTCATTTTAAAAGTTTATTTTTTGACATCGTACTCAGTATACCCAACACTGCTAAGATAAGTAGGCACTTATTATGTGGTTTTTACTTTAAAATCCTTCACTTTTCATTCAACAATATTTAGAAGGTTTAATCAGCTATGAATGCTGCATTACAAATAAAACCAAGTAATTTCTGTTTCCATATTAAAACTAACATTCTTAACTGGACATCCCAATAACAGTCTTTAACCTATCTCTGATCCAATAAACATACAGTTACTGATACAAACCAAGTAAATTGAGATACTATTCTGCCAACATGATCCAACACTTTAGCCAAGCAATTATCAACCTTGAAGTAAAGGAGGTGAGTTAATTTAGAGTGTAGACATATGTTTGCCAAGTTGCCAGGACATGTTAATCGTGATACGACAGAGTGATCTGTGAATAGGCTAGCTACAAGCTGGCGAGACTGGCGACTAATAAACAGTTCATCTACGACTGTAGATCTGGGAATTGTAAGTAAGTATTTGGGAGCGAATAATGACTAGATTACTGCTTTTGGCTTCGGAATTAATTATAATGTCTAGTTGGTTTAATTATTATATGACTTGCCGATGCCTATGAATTGTCTATAGATTATAAAATATATTTGTGATATACAGCCCACTCCTGTTCATAGAGAGGAAGACTGTGTCTTATATGTGATATTATTATCATACCAAGTCATTATTGCAACCGTATTAGCGAAGTATTGTCATAAGCTGGTTGTCAACCTCTAAAATCCACGTAGATAGGCATCAAGAATATAAACTAAGCGTTTTGGTCAAATAAACCTGCTGTTATTGATTGATTGATTGACCGAATGTCTTCACCATCAACGACTCTTACCATAGATATCTAACGGGAGACTTACTGACGACTAATCGTGAGCATGTAAATACCCTAAAAGGGCTAATTAAATGCGGATGAGCATATCTCGGTCGTGCATAGCGCCGAATGATTTAAGGTAGTGCAAAAACTTAAGGAATTACTGCCGTTTTCCTAGTATATGAAGTAACAGTTCATAAGAATAATGTCCCTGGTATAAATGATGCTGCTAGTTGAGAGGAAGACGGAATCTTGGAAACGGTAGCACATAGTGACATAATTGCTAAGTGTTATTTATTCATGAGTCCAAGAGATTTGTTGCAGGAGACGTTGATAGTGGTACCAACAAGCTAAATAGACTGATATTTCTATGAGAAGCAGAATACTGATGTAAACTGTTATCTCTTTACTACGGTTGTCATACGACAATCAAAATAGTTCTTAGGTACCGAAAAACAAGACTAATTTGACAACAAATATAGTTGATTGAAGAATAATTACGATATTGTTATTTATTATATCAAGCAACTGGATATAGATAAAAAAAACAAAAATGGCAGACATTTTACCTAGAACGCATACTTGAGCTCGCATTACGGAGACTGTTGCAAGCAGCTCAGTCAACCATCTCAGTCTATAGCACTCAGAGAAATGCCACTACAAAGTTGCATCAGTACGTTCCATTCTCCGCCCTCTTGATTCGCCATCACTCCTTCAATACACTTGGCCAGGTGCTGAACAACAAAATTCATTTTAAACGATCCCAATCGATCATCTAGGCTTGTCTCAAACAGATCCTGGAATCAAGCCAGATGCATCGACATTTATAATAAAATAATATTAATAACGCGTTGTATTAGAATAGACTGTAACACGGCAAATGTGTGAGTAATTGCATGTTCTATGAAGCATGTGTTGCTTTGTTATAATCACGCTGTTGGTGTCTTGTGATCTCGACTGCTAACAAATCTTTAATATCTTCCCGTGGTTATTGTAAGAAGTGATTCATGATTCTGTGTCTATTTATCCTCAAATATACTGTTAAAAACTGAAATTAGCCACCATCATCAATTAAGGAATTTGTAATGAGCTCACTGATGACCTCAATTTGGGAGTCTACAAAAATAAAATAGATGAAACGACGACTATTTTCTAATTAAATGATGTGAGATGTATTAAAATCTCAATACACAATTTAAAACTATCCTAATTTACATAAGATGAAAACAAACAAGTAACTCTTCATCAAGATACTTACCCATAAACACCCAGAACCGTTCGTAAAGCCACAAAAACAACAACCACTACCTAAATACCGATTGAAGCAGCAAAACAAACAGTAACTAATCCTTAATATGTCTCAATCTTTGCCTACATATGTCTTAGTAAAATAACGAGTCGGATTATAAATCTCAAATGCCGGTAGAGTGTGGGAGATATATTAGCCGTTTGGACACATTTTTGATATAGCAGTGAATACCTGGGATAGTCTATGATTTGTAGTGTCACTGAAAAATATGACCATGGTCGTGTTACAGTGAATTTGTAGAATCTGTAGTAACAACTTCAGCCGTTTGGGAGGATTTACAAGCCTCGAATCAAACACTGATTTCATAGTGAAAAGATACGGATAAAAATGGTATACAGTGTGGATGAGCGGATGTACTGAATTAGTTATCATAGTATGATTTAAAAATACTAGGCAGATTTACAAGGGTTTTGACTGCTAATGAAAAATACATATGTTTTTTGTAATTTTACGTACAAATGCACTAAACCCGTCTGATGACTATCCTAAATAACTCGATATTTCTTTGTTATCAGCATTTTCCATAGTTCAAATCTGCTTTTACGACAACATTACCCCTTCAAATATTTCAAACAACCTAAAAAACAAAAGATCATCAAAATATACTTTGTAAATAGCCAATAGCAATAGTCTTCTGCGCACCGACGCGTGAGTTTCCGCGCATTGTTCTCTGCGCTTGCGAAGGTACGCGTTATTTGTAAAGCGACGTTACACTTTGATCTTGGGCTGAGAAACGATCATTGGACAATAAATTGAAGTATGCATATATGAGAAGATATTATCAGGAATAATGATGTGCCCCATACTTATATATGTATGTTTATTTGTTGACTGTAGCGTTTTTAGTAGCTGATGTGTAACTTTGAAATTATGGCAAACATGTTTAAAGATATCATGGTTTTAACCTAGTATATTTGGTATGATATATTGAAAAACTATATACATAGGCATATAAGGTTTATCTATCATACACCCGACTAGACTTACCAGTAGCAAAACAATTCAAAAGAGCAACAAAAATTATACATATATCAAACAAGATTCTCGCTAATAATAGAACTAGCCTAAATATTATGACAGTTTCGCTTTTTCCGATCAAAACAAAAATTCAGCACGTGTTAATACATAAATGAATGCAACATCACTAGAGGGAAATCGGGGATCGTTTAAAAATCCATTAAAACCCTAGTTTCACCATAAGCTACTTGAAATGAACGCCATCGTTTAGATATAAAAACAAAAAACTTATTGTCACCTATTCAGAAACAATCGAGCGATTTCTGCGATCACCTACTTTTATTTTACCGTTGGTATCTGTATATTTGTTGTAATTTCTATCTTACTGTCTTGAAAATAAAGAAAGTCCAGCGTTTGTGCAACTGAAAATCTATTATTGTCACAATCATTTCCATTTGCTATGCAAATGTCATCTTTATTATTTCACACAAATAGATCATTTTTTCTTATAACATCACGACGATTCTTCACACTTCACAAAATTTATACACCGTTCTGAAATTTTATCTCATAGAAAATTGAACCTTAGTTCTCGGTAATAAAATACAAGGAAATGTTAATAAAGGGAATGATAGTAATGGTTCCGAAGTGGTTGGTGATAATGACGTCACGCTAGGTAACCTCTGTCGTATTAAAATGACATTACTAGAAGACGGAACAGTTATAATAATTCACGCCTTCGAGCTTCGAATATTCAGATTTATTTTGATTTAAACACCAATGAGGTCGAATCATAGTGTAATTTGTTACAAATTATAGGTGTAATAACATTGACAGTAGCATCGTTATAAATCAAGATTACAATTTGGTGTTCTGTAAAACAGTAATTGGACATAAATAATTTCACACAGCCCCATCAAAACGTGAAATTCAGTTTTTCTGTAACAAAATTGTAGGTAGTGAAAATATTTTTCCTTAGCACATCAGAAATACATGAGCAGAAAATATGTGTATAAAAACAATGTAAACCAAACGAACCAGTGCACCAGTTATCAATACAAACCTTATACAAACAGACACTGACTGAAACAAATCTGACGACATCAAATCTTTTGAAGTGGAGATCTTAAATAACCATCCAATATAACACGTCGAAACTCATAATGTGATAAATATAGAGTATCAATGATGCGTCAACTATGTGATGCAGAATTGCGCCTGCGATTAATGATTCGTGCCAAGACATCTGGTATATTACCATCAATAACTGTCTGTCATATGTACGCGATAAATTTACGAACGATATGCTTCGACATTCGGAGAAGCTCTTAAATTATAGATCATGTTTGTAATTGCAATATTTTTCCATGTTGATTGCGGCACCTGTGGTGGACATCGATCAGGTTGGGATGTATAGTAGGGAGGATTTGGAATTGTAAAAACTGAAATGATTAAAGAGATGAAACGAAAAGACAGCTGGAAAATATTATAAAAGTTTTAAAAGCATGCGATAACCCAGTGAAGAAAGGTGACGTTGGAAAAGTCCAAACGAAATAGTGGAAAAGAAACTAAATACTCAAAATATGCAGCAAATGAAAAAAAACACAAGCTTCTAAATAACATAACAACATGCCTTGTTTTCCCGGAGGGTTGGGCAGAGGTGTATAGTACACCCACATCTCGCCAGTTATGTTTTAAGTCCCATGTAATAGGAGGCGAGCCTTTTGCCATCAGCTGGGCATAAATGCAGACTCCGGGCTTCTACTGAGAAATTCCAGATATAAGAACCGCATAACACTGGCCCGACCCGGGAATCGAACCCAGGATCTCATGCTCAGCAGTAGCGCTTGCGACCACTAGACCAACGAGGCAGTTGTATATCTGATTTTCGCAAATGTGGATTAACGTTCTTAAGAGATAATGAATAAAAAACACAGACAAATAATATACCTAAATATTCCAGCCTTGACTTGCGGCCCTCCAACATTTCACCAAAAGCAGGTCGCATTCATCATCAAAATTCAAATTTTCAGCCAAAATCCCACCACCGTTCGCACAAAATTCTTCAATACCGTTCCAATTGCAGCACATATCTCTATATCTAATAATATACCGTTAAAAATCTCTCAGTGGTTCGATGATGCATCGTGGGCCACTACGATGATTTGTGGGAAGACAGGTGTTCGACGCAAATACATCGCAACCGGTTCGGTTTCGCCATCTCAATTGGCATTTTGACGTGGTACTCAAAGTTTATTAATTTCATTTAGAGTACAGCTAGCTTCTCTGGCCCGGTAGATTTAATTGGAACTAGTGACACAGTAGACATATTAGTATTAACATGCAGTATTTCAACTAGGAACAAATGATTCGAATCGTCTGTAACACACAAACGCGTTTATATACGAAATCTGAGCATGCTTCAGGTAACAGGTGAGGTTACTCATGAGTTAGTCGGGGTGCATCGAGACAAGTGGTAACGTTTTATTCGTGTAGAATTTTGATTGACATCCCTATTACCCGTTGGAGTGTAGCTTTTATTTTCACAAAAAGGGCCCAGTCGAGGTACAGTATTTTGTCCCTACTAGTTTAATTAGTCATATGTACTAAATTGTGTACTATACTTTAAACTTTATCGTGTGTGAGAATTATAATAATATTAACTACAAGTTCACTTCCACTATTCGATCACAACTTCACTTCCAATACGCGTAAGAGGAGACAGGTAGAACACCTGCCACCTATGTCTCCAATGGCCATCTTTATCCAGTTCCAGTGAATTCACTAGGATAATTTACAAGATTTGTTATCTTTTATGTGTAACATCATTCCTCTCGCTTCCTGTGGGAGTGATTCCGTCAAAAGGGACGGTAGTGTGTAACAGGAAGTGACAGGTTGAGCATGGAATAAGTAAGTACTTTTTAATAGCATGGAATTAGTAAGTACTTTATAATAGCATCGAATTAGTGTACTCATGGAATTAGTACGTACTATATAGATTGTAAGCAGAGGTGGTCGAATTTCGACCAGTGGGCGACTAGTAATAAATAATTATTCGAATACATATTTTAGTATTTAGCTTTTTTCAATTTTGAGATTAATTTCTGTCGCTGTTCAGTTGCTTAGTACCGAGGTGACATGTCAGATGTTGCAAATCATATGCGACTACTGTAAGGCTCGTTTGTTTGTTTGTTTAGGTACCGACAGCGCCGCCATCATCGGTCTAGATGGGTATACTGGACTATAATTTAGGTCCAGTAACGCAACGTTTGACATGCGGTAGTAGGTAGCCCGATAGGTTTGATAATTGTTTGTTTTGGATACACTTCAACACTTTACGCTTCAGTGTCGAGCAAAAGGTCGTATAAATCTTAATAGAAGTCGAAGTCAATCTATTCTGAGCTCTAGTTTGTTTTTATCGTATGGCGTCTGGCGATCACTTCCTTGCCGGGTTTCATGATAGCTCTAATTTGGGACTCATCAAGTCACGGGTGACTAGGCTTTAGGAAAGCTTACCCCATTTGCATACCATTAAGTGAGATATTGATCAAACGCAAGTCTATCCAAGACAAAAAGTAGGAGTCATTTGTAGATCTGATCTACAGGCGCGTCGATCAATACGCTTAGGGCATCTGTTACTGAACATTATCACATGATCAACTAAACTCTTCTGTACACACACACACACTCTCACGAACCCTGCAACCTTATGTGATTGGATGGCAAACAAGTTTCTGAATGTTCACCGCCACCTATCGAGAACTGTAATACCACACAGAAATTGCTTTGGTATTTTGAAGAAAAATCTCATGTGTTTGTACCTTACCCTACACTGGTAACTTTCAAAGCGGAACATTACAACTCAGATGTCAATTTATTGCAGTAAACACACCATAAAATAGCATTAAAAACAAACTGAACTCAAAGTTTGAGCACCGCACTGCAATAAGTTCGGTCCGTCGATAAATCTATGAAAATGAACGTGCTCCTAATGTCACTGGAATGCTTTCATGATCTGACCGATCCAGGGGCGGATTGCACACGTTAATATTATGATATGAAACGTATACTCTACTTATTCAAATACTCTACTATGTAGTGGGAGTTGTCATCTATGTGTTGGGTCGATCGATCAGGTTAAGCTACGCTTGCCACAGTTGGTCCGTGGATGGGTGACCATCTTTACATACCAAGACCCCTCCGTGCCTCGGAAAGCACGTTAAGCCGTTGGTCCCGGCTGCCATTTGTAGATCTTTGACAGTCGTTACGGGTCGTCAGAAGCCCGAAAGTCTGACAACCAGTCTTACCAAGGGGTGTTGTGTTGCCCAGTAACTGGTTTGTGGAGGTCAGATAGGCAGTCGCTCCATGTAAAATACTGGCGACCCAAACATAGTTGGGAAAAGGCTAGGCAGATGATGTAGTGGGAGTTAAGTATCTACGCTAAGTCTAAGTGAATGCGGAGTAATGTGATGTATTTCCTGAATAAAACGATCTTTATACTCCATATTTTGCAGTGTTTGAAAGATCACTCTTCTGATTAAAGTTAAATAATCATGTTTCAATGACGTACTTTGCTATAACTTGGGTTTCCTAATAAAGTGGTGCTGTCATATCATGACGGCTACCGAATGCAAAATATGCGCTTTCACTTGGAATTCCAAACACCAGCCCGTATTACGTATCAAGACGGCTATGCACATGGAAAGCGTTTTTAACACCGTAATGTCAAAACATCTGTGACAATTACGGATTTTTAATGACAGCCATCAGTTTGCGGACGTTATAATTACTAGAGCACGGTCTCTTATGAAACCCAATCTTTACAAATGTTTCATCAATGCATGCATTGTGAAGATGATACTGATTTATAAGACTGAAAACAAAATAACTGTTCTGCACAACGCTGCAAAAAACTGGTAACTCGTGACAAATTATTTACGAATCCAATTCACCCGAATCCGTTCGCCCGATCATAACTAACGACCGACGGCATAAGATCGAAGTGCAAGTATCTAAATATACGCGAACACCAAGAGCCATCAATTTGCGAGGAATTAATCGCTCAAGAGACATTGTCGCAGGAATGTGAGCGTTTGGTGAATTGGCAGATTTACAACAAACGTTATTGATTTCGGTTGCAAGTGTTTTTTAAGCTGATGAAATAGATTTGAGCGAATTATGTAGAGTTTGTTTGTAGCAAAAATTATTATATAATGGAAGCTACAGTTAGTTACATCTATTCTCGTTATAAATAAACATTTAATGCAGTAATCGCTGTTTTAATATGTTGCTGCTACCATTCACAGAACACGACTGAAGAAACTGATACTGCCTAGAGGCCCGTGTCTTTTGAAATGACATTAAGTGAAAAACAAGCTTGCCACTATAATGATAAGTGCCACCCCGGAAATAAATCTAAAATATCTCTTGTATCCATAATTACCCCTGGCTTCGGAATACAGCAACGCTGCTTGGCGGGAGATAGGTTTGGTAATCGTTCTTGTCGGACGAGTTCCTTTACATAGAGCTGCTGTAGGTGCTGAAACACATGATGATTTAGTTACAGTCATCATCAAAATCTAACATCAACATCAAGAGTCATTTATTGAAACTAGGCTGAGAATCAGCACTTTTCGAACGTCAAAATTATATAAGACAGTCTCCCAAAAACGCCCGCCCTTCACCACTTCCTAGTGAAAGCACTAGGAAGTGGTGAAGGGCGGGCGTTTCAGCTAAAGAGCTGGGACGAAGAAGTGGCGCAATAAACTCCCCAGCAGCACACCTGTCTGTTTAATTAGAAAAAAATAATTCTATACAAATCGTATGCAAAGTATTAACACTACGAAACACAAAACATTCAATTAAATTACTTGCCATATGTTAGCTAGCACACGCCAATATACCACCAAACAATGAAAACTGTACTCAAGCAGAAATAAAAATTAAACATGAAAACGTAAACAGAACTTAATACCTAAATAAAAGCCTCCAGGCATAAAGGTCGAGCCTGCCTACATAAAGCTATAGCTGTAACTCAAAGTCACAAATGTTAAACTAGCACCATCGAAGTAAAATAAATAAACAGTTAATTACTAATAACAATTCCGCCGCCTAAACGCCTGTATTCTCGAAGGGTTAGGCAACGGCGTATGGCACAGCCAAATATCAGCAAAAACGTGCCCTCGGCGCCAAGCTACGAATTATTCCTTAAAATCTGTCATGTAGTCGTGACCGTGGCGTGCTGGGCACATTTTGGTATGTCATCTATACATGACTGTGGCGGTCAAAAGGTTAAGCAGCATTTTTTCCAAGAAAACAGAAAGGACATCGAATCCAGCAGTCGCATTTGTGACCACTATCAAGCGAGGCAGCTATATTAAAATTATACCTACATTCTGTAAGATAATTTTAATATAGCATTTTAGGTTCCCTAAGTCCATCACCCAGTTAATAACTAACCCGACCGACTGCCATAAGATCGAAGTGCAGTCGCTAAATATAGCACGCATTGCCGACACGCGCATCAATGTGCGACAAATTAATCGCAAGTGTGCACGCTACTTTGTAGACCAAATAATTTTGATAATTTGTTGTGATTTCCGTGTTTATTGGGGATATCAGGGGTTGAGGACCTTTGTATCGTATATGTGAGCTGTTTATTGTCTTGTTGTCGTAAAAGAATCTAAATATTTGCATACTAAATTGATTTCAATGCAAATCTTAAGATTTATTTCAATTGTATAGTTTTAATATTAATGTGGAAGTTATAAGGTATCATTACAGCCAATGTCATTGTAATGACTCTTTTCATTTACAGTAGCAGCAATTAACGCCAAGAAAATGGATAATAAAGAAAAAATATAAGACTTCAATATAAGGATTCAAGACACAGTGACACATCCTAAGTTAATCAGGTTTTGAAACTGCCACCTGGTGAAAACTGCCATCAAAATCGACTCCATACATCTCCAAGCCAACAAGAATCATGATCCATCATTATGGTCCTGCCTTTGCCCCATGTTAATTAGAGTCTATTTCAACCTCCCCTGTCAACCACCACACTATCATCCACTCCTTTCTCTTTCATATCATCCCTCTTATAATCATGCCATGTTTTCTTTGGCCCTCCTCTCCCTCTCAATCAAATCTCTCAAATTTTTCCTCCTCATCGCATGCCCATACCAAGCCTTAAGCCGTCTTAAGAGAATCAGGACCTTAAAAAACGAGCGACCCTTACATAACAGTAGTCGCATATGATGTGTATCATGTGATGTCTCACCTTGGTAATGAGCAATTGAGCAGCGACAGAAATTAACCTCAGAATTTAAAAAGCCACTGAAATATTTATCCGAATATTTATTTATTTACATAATGTCCTCTCAGTTACAAGCTAGGCTAAAATGTATGAGTACATGACCCTGTTAGGGCGCAACAAGTATTAATACATTTAACTTATATCTAGGTTAAATATTTAGAAGCTTATTACATTGCAGGGAACGCAGGGCGATGGTTGTCCGAGGTAATAAACTGTTCAAAATAACCCTTTTCAGAGCATACTGCCAGTCTTTTTACACGTGCAGTCTCTGGGTCAGGTATTCGCTGAGGGCATACAACGCCTTGCGTGTCCAGTATAATAATGTATTCAGGATGCTGTTGGGTCTACCATGCTTTTATAGCGCTTCCGGGATGTTCACCGAGGCCAGGGTTGACGGTTTTCATGCCATTATACGGAAACGGTGCGCTTCCATTCTCGGTAGAATACGTGCTCGCTCCCACAGCATCCTGAGTGTATTGTGTGATAGGGACAGCCCCACGCTGGCTCACTGGATACGGCTGCACACGTAGGTGCCAGGCGTTTCAATTTTGTATATAGTGTGTACTAACATTAGGTTAAGACTTTTACGAGTACTAACATCATATGAATTTATCTGAAATAAAATATTTATTATTATTATTATCGCATACCTACTAGATATTAATATCACAACATTAATTATTATTACTAATATATAATCTGTAATTCTTTTATTTAATTTATATTATTTAAGGTTTTTATTTATTCAACCCAGAGGGGGTTGAATTTACAATCTATATAGTACATACTAATTCCATGCTCAAGCTGTCACTTCCTGTTACACACATCCGTCCCTTTTCATGAAATCACTCCCACAGACAGATTTTATACATAAAAAATACACTGAATCTATTCACCCATAACTATCACTTATATTTACCCCTCACAGTACATAGCGCCATATTTACCCCCCCCCCCCACTAAGACTTACCTATACACCCCCTTCTAGGCAACGTTAAAATGCAATCTTCTTAATGGAATTTCAATTTTCGCAGTAAAGTTAACTAAAAATCCTACCGGTTGCAATATTGCCGCCCGGCGAAGACGCCGGCTATTTTATACGCAGCGCGTCTGTTTGTCTGTCTGTTACTCACGATATTAATGTAAGGGAAAAAGTACTTTTTTTAAGTGGGATTTGGACGTAAAGAAATAGGTATAGAGGTGATGTTGCTAGTGTTGTAACTGGATACGGTAGCAGGGATTCTAGTTCCCAAATCACCTGATGGAAAATGATAAGCGCTGGCAATAGACCCCATAGAACAGCAACTTTGGAGAAAAACTTGAAATACCGCATGTGTCTGTTGTACGAGTACCAGTGTCACTAAACACATACCTACTCCTATACTCTGATCCAGAATTATCTGAGGAAAATGTAAACAAATGGATCAGAAAGCTTACCTGTGAATTAGGGATGGCGATTCTTTCCGAAAAATATTGATTCTTTAATCGATTCGAAACTCGATCGAGGTTTAAATAATCGATTTTCCAGAAACCGATCTTATTTCGATTCGCTTTTCGAGTATGTATTTTCTTTGTTAATGTTAAAATACGTTAGTAGTACAAACGCATTTTTTTATTTATGTCTTTTACCTATTTCTGAGCGACGAAGGAAACTAAGTACACAGTCATCTAGCGAGTTTTTGAGTCATTATGTGAACAACACATTCAACTAATTGTAAATAATTTACGGTTCAGGTTCTTATCAAAACAGAAAAATCGAATCTCAATTTTCTAGGTTTATATATCGATTCACTTAATCGATTCCGTACTAAACATCGATTTAAAAAAAAATCCGATTTTGTGGTCCAAGAAATCGATTCTTCGCTTAATCGATCTCAGATCGCTATCCCTACTGTGGATGCAAATGCTTAGAAATTTAGTGCCGTTATTTGATTACTTAAATCACCTTAATGATGTTTTTCTTCTAACATTACATAACGATCCGTTCAGCCATTTTTGCGTGAAAGCATAACAAAGAAACAAACATATAGATAAAGTTAGGATTAGTATATGTAATTATTGAACAAACTGCTGAAGTATAAAGTTCTAAATACAGAATAATATGTTACAAATTTTCTGTAGTGAGTGGTTGCGTAAGTATTTAAGCAGAACAAGGTATAGTTGTTGGCAGAGTGATAAATAAAAGTCAATCTGCTATAAAGATTTGTTTACACTTTCTTCAGATACATTTGAAACAGACTATACGGTGGAAACACCGTTTTCGAGGTAATAACTTTTCCTAGCAAGACCTATCACAAGAAAGCCTACAGATAGACTTCGGTAACTATAGTAATTACCTCACTAAACTTTTCCTGAAATTGTCAACTAAAAATTGCTTATTCAAAAGAGAAACACATAAGTTAGTCTGGCTTACGTAGCATGTTCTAGAAACCATTTCACTTGGACCTCTACTAGCACCGATATCCACAGTTTAAATACCAGGAATAAACATAATCTTGCTGTACTTCACACTCGCCTCCACAGAGTAGGCAACTCGTTCATGGGTCAATGTATACGCTTTTACAACAAACTTCCTATTGCTATTCGAAATTTACCCATTAAACGATTTAAAAGCTGTATTAAAACCAAACTTTGTAAAAAAGGGTACTATAAAATTTCAGATTATTTAGAAGACAAAAAAGCTTGGGATTGAGCTGCTCGCTCTGATAAGCTTAGTGCTAAAACCAAAAAAATTGATATTAAAATTATGCAAAATCATCATTTTATACAACTATATGTACATATTGACATTGATGAATATTATAAGCAAAATAAGTGAATATTTATGTACCTTGAAAAGTATTATATTACTTTAATTATTGTGAATGTGAGCACTATGTGGGTCATTTTTATTTATTTCTTGTTATTTTTTTTTTTTTTTCTCTTAGTTTTAATGATGGTCTGGCATTTTGAGTTCTTTATGCGGCCAACCCCATTGTCCTTTCCTTGGTATTGTTCGTCGAGTCGTTGAGCTCCTTAAGTTTTGAGTTGAGCTACACGATTACTGACAAATGCTTGCACTGACTGGACAGGTCCACTCAAATTTGTGTGGTTCTTTCCTCAAAAGACCATTTCAGACATAGATCTACATGGTCCTCACATGATCTGACCAAGATTATGTCTGGACTTTAAAAGAGACTTTGACCCTTGAGTTTGTTTCGCCATTTCTTCTCAGGGGTAGTCAGATAGGAAATGTCGACTCCATCTAGCTTATTTTTTAATATGACGTGTAAAAGTGATTCTCACATCCTATTTACAGAATAAACAATTTCATTTCATTTCATTTCACTAACATTTGCTTAAAATAGTACTGGGTGGATTGGAAAATTGACAAAACACCCAATTTTCCTATCCTAATTCCAATAGTAAGCACTTAATTCATGTAAAAGTTTCTAAATCCCAATTTTATTTCAATCAAACCCAAGACGGAACAATGTAAAACCTACGCTCCCTACAATACAGCATAGTTTCCAACTATTGCTACAACACAAAATAAAACGAAAAAATCCAAAAGAAAAACGAGTTATTTGATTCAATAAGCAAAGTTGGGAGCGAGACACTAGTATTTAATATCAAGAACGGGGCTCCGAGGAAAAAGAAAAATCTATATAGGGTGGCAAACCCCCCCGATCTTTACGTCTTGGGGACGTTTTCCAACTGCAACCATTATAGACACAGTGCACCTGACCTTGTGTGTATTTGTGTGCTGTGTTGACACAGTACGACACTCGGTTTACTATTTTAGATTAATTAGTGTTTGTTTGATATAAAATTGATGCTGCTTTTTTATTTATAAGTATACAGGGTGGTTCTTTTTTCTTGTGTCTGGTTATCTTTGTATGCAAGAAGTATAGAATTAGAAATAGTGCCCATTTATATTACCATTTAAATACTGGATGATTTCAAAATAAGGGAGGTATCTGTGCCATTAACGCTGCCTATTTAATTTCCCCGCTAAACAAAGTATTCCATTTCCGTCTTGATTCTACTTCTTCAGTATGACGATCAGTTGAAGCAAAAGTGCAGAAATAAACAATCAGACATACTCACACAAACAAGGATTCAATATTCCTTACAAGTCACAAAACAGTGTAAAACAACTACACAAAATCACGCTCAACTACTTATGCACAATCCACTCCACAGAAATAGTCCTAAAAAATGCACCTGAAATACATGACAAGCGGTCACGAAGTACATACGAAAGCAATACCAATCAAACGCTTCAGCGCCCGTCTATGTCCGTAGCGAGCACTCCCATTTACGAGAGAAAAAACCTCGGAAAATCTACGTGACGTAACATAGAACCGATAGCCAATGGCGTATCGAACCTTCGGCGATTAACAGCCACCGCAGCGAGACCTCCCCACCCTCTCTTTTCTGTTCAAAAATCGAAGCCACGACGGGTAACACGAAGTAGCAACGAAGTTCAAGCGAAAATAGTCGGAGAGTATCGAGAACGAACAACGCGTCCTGATTGGTTGATCGGTTCTGCGCGATTGGGCACAACGGCGCACACTCGAACCGATATCTCGTATTTACCACGTTCGACGTTTATGTGTCAGTGTGCGTGCATGAAACCGCCTTCGATAGGTATTTACCGATGTGTTCGTGTAGGTATCGATTTGATTTGTGACGCCTGCCGCAGCGATCGGTCAATCGCGGTGCGTCGCCGTCGATTTAAATTTGGAACGTGATATTTAAATTTGATATGCATTCTTTGACCGTTAGCGTGACGTAACGTTGTCTGATTGGATGAAAGCGCTAGTAATAGATACTTTCGTAATTAAACTATCGTTGTAAATTGTTGTTCCATCATTTACGTGTGATTGATTTCAGTTTGGAGATAAACTAAAGAAATTTATAAATAAATTTCATTAAAAAAACATGACTTCGTCTTTCTTGGTTTCTTGTGTTTCTTACACTAGATAAGTGTTGTCTCAGTCTAATCATGGCAAATATAAAATGAATTAAGTGTTGGTTTCAGCCACCTATAATGTAAGGTATATTAAGACAGTACATACCTCTATAATAAAAGGCATATGCAGCTTATTAATCGAGTAAGCGACTTCCACACATATCAAAGTACACTCCTTTCCTACAACACGTAGAGATAAAATAAACAAAAAAAAAATCACCCACCGTTAATTAAAACGCAACAAAATAAGTCCATAATTCACTACTATAGCGAATCTTCACAAATGTCAGTCAGTGCAAAAAAACCGGGCTCGTTTCGACAAATTAAAAAAGCACGTTCCACTCCATTTCTGGATACAAAAAAAAAGTTTCACAGATAAAAAATGGCAGAACATCCTCATCAACTCGGGCTATTAATAGGGAAAAAGTGCGCAATCCGGGGTTTTACTGTTCACTACCTACTAATATTTAACGAACTCCTAGATAAAGCAAATATATATGCTTTCCCGTGTACTTATTTAAAATGGAAAAATATTTTTCCTGCGTCCCGTCGTCGCTTCCGCTGCAGATAGCCGTAACTGCATTATGTTTGATGTTTTTCTTTTTTATAATGCGGGTGGTTAAAGATAGATGGCCTTTATTTTTCTAGCTTATGCAGACCGATAGGGAAGATGGGTTGAGTAATGTCCTCTGCTTAATTGAACAACCTGGTGCGAAGGATTTTACGTAGAAAAGCTTTGTTATTAGAAAAACAAAAACTTTTTACAAAAAAACAACTGACTTCCAAATAAATAGGAGTAAAAAGGTTTCATCTTTCATTTTCTAGTTGTGGTAACTACCCTACACCGCACAAATTCGTATGTAAATAACAATGACAGAAAGTTATTATTATTGAAGCTTACTCAAAAACTACGCAAGCTAAGTTAATAAAATTTATATGGAACGGCCACACAAGCTTCTTCTACAAAAGGAAAAAAAAACGGTCCACAATTGATGTAAATATCGATGAACATATATAAAAAATTAATTAAAAAACATACATACAGACGAACATAGAACCTGCTTCTTTTTGGAAGTCGTTTAATAAAACTAGCTGCTGCGCGCGAGTTCGCCCGCATGGAATTTCTTGTTTTAACATAAAATATAACTATCCTATGACACTCACTAATACTGTAGCTTTCTATTAGAGAAATAATTTTCGGAATTAGATCAGCAGTTCCGAAGATTACCCCTACATACAAACTCAGAAAATTTTACTTTTTATAATATTAAGTACCTATAGAAGAACTTTACTAACTTTTAAGCCTGAACAACCTACAACAACATCGAGATTTCTTTTTTATGTTAGTTTAATATTAACGTATTATAACGCGTAAACCTTCCCGAATTAATTGTCTATATGATGACGAAAACCTTATCAAAATCCGTTGTGTAGTTTTGAAAAACAACGAGGTCACAATGACAGATACGAAATGCCCTGCCGCGGCCGCGGGATGCCTGCCGGGGTCGCAGGTCCTGCCGGGGTCGCGGGACCTGCCGGGGTCGCGGGAAAGTACAAAAGGGTTACCGAGGTCCCTGGCAACATAGGCAACGGAAGCAACACGGGTGCGTTTCAGTCAGCAAGACAAGTCTGACACGGGTTCCCGCTCCGCCCAGAGAAGGAGAAGTAATTTGAATATTTCCCAACCAACAAAAAAAAAAGACAAGAAATGTGACTTTAATAATATGTATAGAAGAGTATACATATATATATTATCTATCTCTGTGTAACCAACAGGTTCCGAGAATTTTGGTTCTTTAGATAGCCTGACATCTTGCGAACTGAGAATCGCTATAATATTGCTTTTCCATTTCAGAAAGAGTAGGTGGACTAGGAGTGACGCTGAACAAAATATTCAGATTTAAATGCTGAAATAAATTCTCAGAAATTCAACATTTAACTGTACAATTGATAAAGTTGAAAAAAACCGGCCTAGCGCGAGTCAGACTCGCGCACGAAGGGTAAAAAAACCCAAAAAAACCCCAAAAAACGCAAACATCTCTGTTGTATAGAAGCCCCCTTAATATTTATTTTATTCTGTTTTTTTTGTATTTATGTTATTGCAACAGAAATACATCATCTGTGTGTCAAAATTTCAACTGTCTAGCTATCACGGTTCACGAGATACGTCCTGCGACAGCGGAGTCTTAGTATAAGTATACGGTCCTGTTTTACCCTTTGGGTACGTAACCCTAAAAAGTAATGTTTACTATTCATCTTATTGTGGACTTAACCTTTTAACAATCGCGGTTCCACCCCGGATCAACAAGTCGCATGAAAACGCATAGTAGAAGAGTCAATAAAGACAATCAATCAACATCACGCTTAGCAAAAAGCTTGGAAATTAAAGTTCATTTTATGTACTTACTATCTTTCCTTTTCACCAAAATAAACAGCTTTAATCAACACTCACGACTCGCTAGTTCTTTCCAAAAGCTTCACAAATGATCACTAGAATATTCCTCGTGTTGGTGATATATAAAATTCTCAGTAGCGCGGGCACACTAGAGGAGTGGAATTACTACAAAATCGAGTATCGCCACAGCGAGATATCCGCCATTCGGCCGGCGGAGGCGTCGCACGTTCAGTCATGTGAGACACACTGGGAGGGAAAGTACTATTACTATTCATATCATTTTAGAAAATTATTATTGTTAGCCCCGTTAATGTCTTCTGACTTGCGAATCTCTACATCACAGCATCAACATGACAACCAAGGCCAGCCGTTTTACGTGTTATTGCCTTGCCAATACTTTTATCAGCACGTAAAATCTCTCAACGTCACGTGAGATCTCTTAAAAGAGATCTTGACTGATTCTTTGACCAATTTTATTTGCCAAGTCTGTATATTTTACCATACAACACATAATTATTTGTTCTTTATCAACTAGCCCAGTAATCATCAAGGGCGTCGCCAAGGGGAGGGAGGGAGGGGCAGCTGCCCCCCCCCCCCCCTCTAGAGATAAAAAAGTACCCAAATGCAAAACAACTAAAGCACCCGCTCACTTGAATTCGTCCAATTTTATGATTTACGGAACATAACAAATTAAATCGACATTTGGCAGCAATTGTATATAAATCTAACCGTTGTTGATGTCCTAAAATCGGCAAACACCTTTCTGGAAACGGGAAAAACGTTGAAAATTTTGATCGCTCTACCGCGCACAACGTGTACAATTCATACTTTTCCCATCCTCTATATATCAACTTGCCCTCCCCTGGTTCATCGGCTGGCGACGCCCTTGCCAGTAATTATTGTTTATATCAATCAACCAATCAACTCAGCCTATAACAGTCCACTGCTGGACATAGGCCAGGCTGCGCCACAACACTCTGTCCTTCACACCTTCACCTGTCTTCAAACATGTTACGATGTTATTTTGTCGACAAAAATGTGTCTATTGGAAATCAAGTCTGATCTTGTCAGTCAAGATCATCAATTCAAGTGCTGAATTCTGCAAGTAAATCTTTTTCTTGCAAAACGATAGCATCGGGAACTTCTAGAGAAAGATGTTTCATAATTATTAGTATTCATAATAAAAAAAATTAGTGAATCGTTTTTGATTTTTAGTACTTTGTCTGGTATGCTTTTTTTTTTTTTTGAGGGTGGGAAATCATCAAATAACTTCTCCCGCTCTGGGCGGAGCGGGAGGGTGTGTCAGACTCTTACTGACTAAAACCCACCCGTATTCCTTCTTGTTGCCTGTGTTGCGGGGGCCTCGGTGACCCATAAGTACCTTCCCGCGACCCCGGCAGGCATCGGCCCTAGTGGACCCCTACTTTGTTGTCTGGTATGCTGGAAGAGATTTCTTTAGAAATAAGCATCACCTTTGTACGTATGTTTCTGTTCCTTTCCTCTTGTCTGTTTATATCTGTGAACATAAACTATTAAATAAATAAATAATAATGATATAAAAATAAGTTGTGCTCCATGTGTGCAATAACTTTATCATATACGGTACATAGTTGGTGGCAGTGCGCTCGGAATATGCTCGATATAGAGCACGTCGCCTCCACTCGATCCCGGTGAAACATTGCTCTAGTTAGTGATGTGCTGTACGGCGATATATCGATAAATATGTAAGTTTTGCTACGCTCGTTGTGAAGCTTAACATGCTTTTAGATAAAAATTCTATCAGATAGACAGTCCAACAGATTACTGATAGTTGCCATATGACGAATATAATTATTTTTTATAATTATTAAACATTACATAATATCACGCCCGTATTCTCCGAAGGTTTAGCATGAGTTAGGAAACGGTGTACAGTACACTCACATTTCGCCAGTTATGGTTACGTTCCAGGTAATAGGGGACGAACCTATTGCCACCAACGGGGCACAAATCCAGACTCCGGGCTGCTACTGAGAAATTCCAGATAGAAAAACCCAATAACACTTTGCCTGACCTGGGAATCGAACCCAGGACTTCATGCTCAACAGTAGCGCTTGTGACTACTAGACCAAAGAGCCTGGCTACTAAAGTAAAAAATAAAATAATGTCTTGCAAATAATATACGGATCTTTAACAATGTCATGAAGTTAGCTTCACAAATTAATGAAAATGCATTCAGTCAGTTCTATAAAATTAGTCAAGCGTTTATTATAAAGCTACAATTTTATTAATTTAGGAATAATAAAAAGTATTTCCAAACTATCGATAACATTTTCCCCCATCTCTTACAGCACTTCCGATATAATATTTCATATTTAATAGTGATGCACCACGAAAAATCCTTCGCAGATGACTCTCAGCTTATATTTTACATAAATTGTATATTATAGCGCACATATTGAACTCACAGACGTATATTATATTTTGTACGAACTTTATTCTTAGGTAAGTTTGTAGATACTTAATACTTATATATACGAGTATATATAATTTTCATTTACATATTACTTAAGAGATACCTACCTACCTATTTAAACCTGTTTGCAAAATTGGAATAATACATAACCAAACTCAATATTATTGCATACCTACTCGATAATTTTCAGCTGTTCCTGTTTTTCTAAACCACTCCAGCTATAAAGCAAACAAAAACAAAAAACCGGGCAATTGCGTGTCGGGCAATGCACACTGAAGGGTTCCGTAGTTGGGATGAATTTATCCCCAGAATAAAAATATATATAAAAATATATTAAGATCCTCCAAGCCCTTTCATTTTACGGTTGTCGCAACCCAGTGCTGGGCACGCCACGATTGCGGCGATAAGTCCCATCTTTGAGGAGAGGCTAGAAAGGCGCCACGGCGTCCTCACCTTCCGCCTAACGCAGGTACTCACCGGACACGGCAGTTTCGGGAGGTTCCTGTGTCGGATAAGGCGGGAGGAAACGTCCGGGTATCACCACTGTGTGGATCGCCCGGAGGACACGGTGGAGCATACGGTGGAGGTCTGCCCGGCTTGGGCAGAGCACCGCCGTGGCCTCGTGGAGGCGATCGGCGGCAGAGACCTCTAGCGTCCGGCCCTGGTTCAGGCCATGGTACGGAGCGAGAGGGCATGGGCAGCCGTCACCTCCTTCCGCGAAGCAGTAATGCTCGCGAAGGAGGAGGCGGAACGGTTGAGGGAAAGGCAAGTTTCACGTCCTCTCGCCCCTAGCCGCCGCAGGAGATGCCCAGGGCGTCGGGAATCCCGGGCGGATTTCCGGCCACCGTAGGCGCGGGCTTGCGGACGGTGAGCAATGGGTAGCTCACCATCCGGTAAGGACCAGGCCCAGGTCGACGGCGCGTTGTATTCCACGCGCCTCAAAGAGATGTCGTCAGCACATAGATAGTGGTGCACTAGGGCCGATGCCTGCCGGGGTCGCGGGAAGGTACTTATGGGTCACCGAGGCCCCCGCAATACAGGCAACAGGAAGGAATACGGGTGGGTTTTAGTCAGTAAGAGTCTGACACACCCTCCCGCTCCGCCCAGAGTGGGAGAAGTTATTTGATGATTACCCAACCAAAAAAAAAAAAAGTGGCCAGTGGCCAGTTGCCAGTGAAAGTCCCATCAAAATCGATCCAGCCGATTTGGAGATTAGCCGAAAGAAACAGATAGACAATTTTATTAATTGTTTTTTTGTTATAAGTACCGTTACTGTCATGTGCATTTAGTAAAAAGCTGTTATTTTGACATTACAATTTTGATTGGTTTGGATACAAGAATTCTGCCGACCTTGACTGAATAAAGTACTATATACCGTTAACAGTCTGCAGAATTTCTGAAATCTTTCGATCACCTTTTCCTAGCTCAAACACACTGATCCAATAAAAACTGCAGAGTCCAATTTTACATGGTTTACTAAAAATTCCCCATAAACTCCAAAGCTATGTCCGAAAATACTACAAAAATATATTTTTATTATTCCAGAATTTTGAAAATTTTTCAATATTCCCCCAAGGTAAGCTAACTGAAAGTTATACTCACCTTGTTTTTAAATAAAATCAAAGTGTACGTTGGCTGCTAGTTCCCAGCTTGTTCTTTATGAACTTCATAAAAATACTCGTATTTACTGGCAAAGAACGGAGCCCCTACCAGAAGCACTCGATTTCAAACTTGTTTACGAAGAAACTCTACCAAGGTAAGTGTATGAAAATATAAATACTTTGGAGTTTGGAGTATTCATGAAATTTTTCTTCAATCAAACCAGTTAATCTTCTGATTTCTGATCAAGTCTATGATAAGTAAATTAGCTGTCAAATCTAGTGAATGAGGAGCTGTGTCGCAAACTATGCTCCACCTACTATCCTGCCTTCTGTGCCATAAAAATGCAGCCAAAGTGACGTCTATGCTGCCACCGTTGAAGCCGTGGAAGAGACATAAATGACTATCATGGCCTATTCAGCAAAAACGTCTACAATCAGTGTTCAAAATAGCTAAGGCCAGCGGGGTAGTTGGGTAACAAAATAGCTAATGTCTATACCAGCAGGGTAGTTGGGTTACAAAATAGCCAATGTCTATACCAGCAGGGTAGTTGGGTAACAAAATAGCTAATGACTAGGCCAGCGGGGTAGTTGGGTAACAAAATAGCTAATGACTAGGCCAGCGGGGTAGTTGGATACGAAATAGCTAATGTCTATACCAGCGGGGTACTTGGGTAACAAAATAGCTAATGTCTATACCAGCGGGGTAGTTGGGTAACAAAATAGCTAATGGTGCCGATTCCCTTGTTCACAAACTAAACTACATTTAAGTTCAGTGCATCTTAATTAAATAGAAAGATATTTCATTAAGAAAAGGACAGAAGATAAATTTTAGTTTAGTCCTGTCAAATTAATCAGCGCCTGTCACTACTCCATACAAGTTTAGATGTGATTAAAATCTTGCCTACTAAAATTACGTCAATTAACGTCAAGCGCTGATTAATTTGACAGGACTAAACTAAAATGTATCTTCTGTCCTTTTCTTAATGAAATAGAAAGAAAAAGATGCACTGAACTCAAATGTAGTTTATTTTGTAAACAAGGGAATCGGCACCAATGTCTATAGCAGCGGGGTAGTTGGGTAACAAAATAGCTAATGACTAGGCCAGCGGGGTAGTTGGATACGAAATAGCTAATGACTAGGCCAGCGGGGTAGTTGGGTAACAAAATAGCTAATGACTAGGCCAGCGTGGTAGTTGGGTAACGAAATAGCTAATGACTAAGCCAACGGGGTAGTTGGATACGAAATAGCTAATGTCTATACCAGCGGGGTACTTGGGTAACAAAATAGCTAATGTCTATATCAGCGTGGTAGTTGGGTAACGAAATAGCTAATGACTAGGCCAACGGGGTAGTTGGATACGAAATAGCTAATGTCTATACCAGCGGGGTACTTGGGTAACAAAATAGCTAATGACTAGGCCAACGGGGTAGTTGGATACGAAATAGCTAATGTCTATACCAGCGGGGTACTTGGGTAACAAAATAGCTAATGTCAATACCAGCGGGGTACTTGGGTAACAAAATAGCTAATGTCTATACCAGCGGGGTACTTGGGTAACAAAATAGCTAATGACTAGGCCAGCGGGGTACTTGGGTAACAAAATAGCTATTGACTAGGCCAGTGGGGTACTTGGGTAACAAAATAGCTAATGAGTAGGCCAGCGGGGTACTTGGGTAACAAAATAGCTAATGACTAGGCCAGCGGGGTACTTGGGTAACAAAATAGCTAATGACTAGGCCAGTGGGGTAGTTGGGTAACACACTATCAGTAGCAATGGGATTAATTTTGACAGTTCTACAATATTTGCGTTATTTAGATTGTTGAGCACACAAATTTTTCGAACATATGAAGCAATCAAAACAATTTGAATGATTTTGAAGTATATATCTAATCCGCAATATGGCGGCTTTCTCGCGCAACGCATCAGCATTGCAATTCAGCGAGGAAATGCCGCCAGCATCCTCGCCGTACAATGCCCCGAGGGCCGTTTTTAGGCTTAACTTAGTTTTAATTTAATTTAGTTAATGTTAATAATCATCTTGTAATTTGGTTATGTAAATAAATATTATAGGTAATGTAATTATCCGCAATATACTTCAATGTCATTCAGACTGTGATTGATAGTGTGTTACGGAAATAAGGTGCAGGTGATATTTGTAGGTGAAAATATAGTGACTATGTGTGAGAAATATGAATCAAATGTCTATATTTTAAAACAAAATACCTAACTTCAAATAATTTTAATAAATTCTCTAAAGTAACGAAGGTGAAGGTCCTTTTTAATTTGCTTGATGAAAGCTGATAAACGCAATTTCACTAACACCCTGAGTATTGATCGAAGAACACCCTTCAAGGTGAAAGACTGCAGTGCTGTTTGGTAGCAGAAATAGTTATGGTGGTAGACAGTTGTGGTACTAGCCCGAATCGACTCTTTCAAAAGTCTGTTTACTATTTCTTTAATATGTAATATAGTTCAACACTATTACAACTTATGTTCTACTAATCTACTAATCTGTTCTGTTGTGGACCTTGTCTGTTTTCTTGTTCTGTTTTAAAAAATTAAAAAATGTTTTAGCCTTGTCTCCCTTTCCCCATCAAACGCGTGACGTATTAACTTGCTAGATAATATACGGTATGTACTCTATTTTGACCCTGAACTGATATTCTGAAAACATAATTCGTGGTCACATTTTTATAACAAAGAGGTAAGTTTATGTGAATACAGAATGCAGTGCTAAGAATGAAAACATTTATTTATTTATTTAATACTTTACGCACACAAATGTCTAAATATTTAGGCGGAGTCTAAATATTTTTAGGCATTAAGTATAAATATTATATTTTATATATAATATTATATTAGCGAAAAGTGTGTTTCGAAAGAGGAAAGACAATATTTAAGAATTTTAATTTTAACTAGTCCATATATATCATCATCTGCTTAGCCTTTTCCCAACTATGGTTATACTAGAAGCCGACCTATCAGTATTTTACATGGAGCGACTGCCTAACTGACCATATATGTATGTATATGACTAGTCCATATATATGTAAAGAAAAAATAAAGACGATGTTTTTATGTACCAAATTCAAAAGTATCACAGATCGCCGTACCCATAAAAACGATCATGTCTTTCCAACTGGTGTCCTAAGCTTTCAGAGAATACAGGCGTGACTGTGAGTGATTATGTTTTTCTTCCCAAAAATGTACTACAACCCCATTATTCCTCCAATAAACCCTAGTCTCCTACCAACCCAACATTCAAAACTTAGAAACTTCTTCAAAGGTAAGCAAGTAACACCCTTTGATACCTCACCGCGTTCAGAACGTTGCATTTTAACCAGTTTAAAATACTTTATGCATAGACATTACGGCAAGCTTTCTGTACGGGAGAAATTTCACTCGATGCTGCGAAGAACTGGTGGAGGTGGATAAGGAAATATAGTGGGGTTTGAGGTTTTATGACCTGGTGGACTGGATTTGTAGTCATCATAAGTTTTTGAAGAGAAAACTTTTTTATGAATATTTTGCGCTATTTCTGTGAACAGTGATCGAAACTGGACCGTCACGCTCGGGTCAGTGACGCTAAATCGGTTATACTCGGCTCCAGTCGGTTGGTGACGCTGAATTGCGTATACTTGGCACTGAATCGCGTATACTTGGCGCTGAATTGCGTATACTTGGCGCTGAATCGCGTATGCTTGGCGCTGAATCGCCTATACTTGGCGCTAAATCGCGTATACTTGGCTATAGTCGTAAGTTTCCACTACTATCGTGTGGTCATAAGCACTTACCGTCTTTTTAAGTATGGTGTGGGTTTTGGCGAGGTTATCTTTTTCGGTTCAGTGGCGTAAAATTAAGAAGATGCAGTGTCTTCCCATCCAAAACAGGTGACTTTAATGACATCAGTATTTTTGAAGTCAAGTATTTAAAATTATGTTCTATTTTTATTCAATTAAAAGAGTTATTTAAATATATTGACGCTGGTACGTGAATATATGAGAAGAAATCACAATATTTGCAAGGAACATCCATATTATTTTCGTCCAACAAGAACTATTATTTAAAAAGAAATGAGTTCACTCGATTCAACCACCCCTTAAAGATAAGAAGTGAAACAGAACCTTATCCAGTATTTCATAGTTTCGCGGATGTAAAATACCACCCAGCGGCAGCCAATAGCGGCGGCCAATTTGAATATAGAACGCCCGCTCGGAATTTATAACGGACACACGAAACTTAAATGTTCGGCAACTGTATTGTGTAGTTTGCAACTGGTTGTTGTAACTGTTGCTTTTGCGTTTGACCTGGCAAAATTAAAAGCAAAAGTATTTGCTAACTATTTTGGGGTCGCCTGTTGTGTTTTATTCTGAACTAGCGACCAGAGCAAGAGAAGTTATTTGATAATTTACCGCCCAAAAAAAAAAAGCCACAGCTTCGCACGGCTTTTCCGACTTGACAGAAAATCGAGATTTCTATATTATAATTATGTAAGTTCTATATTAATGTATTATACACATAAACATTCCGGAATAAATTCTCTAAATCATGGTGAAAACCACATCAGCATTAGAATAACAACGCGATCACATAGTCAGACACAAAAAGCGACTTTAATTTATAATATGTATAGAATAATGGAAGCTAAGTTGAATTTAAAAGACACTACAATTTAGAACGCTAGTTATTTGTCAAACCGCAACATATTTTGTCAGTAATAGGTACTTTCCTCTCTATACAAAACGTCAGCGTGTCTTCTCATTTACAAAAATAATAATCTCGTAGCAATTACAACTCAACAATTACTAACAGTCGCATAATTACATCATAACTCGTCATTTTCGTTCGAATTTTTGAGAGCAATATTCGTATTCGTACGGAATCCAAAGAGTAACATCTGTAGTTCGGGAGCAGCGGAGCGAATGTTACAGCTTCCTTACTGAAGAATATGTTATAGAAGATATGATTTCGTTTGAGGATATCGCTCAGCTTTTGTTTTGTTTGTTTTGGAGATTTCGGAATTTGCTAATCTTCTTCAGTTTTTGGAATCTTAATATTGATACAGGTTCTATAGGTCCTAAGATGATATGATTATCATTAATTTGTGAAGTTTTCTATATATATAATTCTTTTGATAATTTAGCAAAAAAATTGTATATACGTGGTAAGTTCAGTCAATACCAAAGTTGACAATATTTTCCCAGACATCAGTTTAACATATGTACAATATAAACTTTATAATATTTTTTGCACTTTAAAGTCTAAATCAGTATATTTCTGCATGAAATCCAGACTGCGAATGGAAAAAAAAAAACAAGAATTCGATTCTTTTTCTGGATTTGGAATAGTGCCCAAACTGTTCCAATAAATGGCTCTAACGATGTCCCTTATCACCGCTCGTAAAAGGGGGTAGGCTGTCCATTATCGTTGAGACTAAGTAACTTCATTGTGGACTAATCAGCATTATGATACATTGCAGCCTACCACCTGTTTTAAGTTGGAATGCGTTAGGACAATTTGTATCCTTACTTCCTTACTAATATTATAAATGCGAAAGTGAATCTGTTGGCTGAGTTTTCACGCTAAAAACGGCTGAACGGATTTGGATGAAATTTGGAACATAGGTAGACCACTGGATTAGGACATAAGATACTTTTCTCCCTATATACCAACGGTATCGAAACTTACGCGGGTGAAACCGCAGGGTGCAGCTAGTAAGATATAAATCGTATCGTGTAATCGTAGATAGATGGAACATGCTTCATTCATATATTCAGCACTATGACCACACCAGCTTGGATAAAATGCTATTGTAGCTAAAATTACAATGATGGTCTCACCTCTCTACATGGTATCTACCAGACATCTGATCATAGGGCGTAATCTTGACTAATAAACAACATAGAAAAATAGAAATTGCAAAAATTTATTATATACGAGTATTTTTTTTAATTGTTGCTTCTGCCCATCCCCATAAGAAAAACTCATAATAAAGTTTAATCTCGGTCTAGCATAAAATAACTACCTTCATCATCGATTTCCCACCTCCTCAGCATCAGCCCAAATACCAGAATTTAACCCTAAAATTAATAAGTAACCCAACCCGGCACAGAAACGTTAAAACTAATAATGCAACAGCGGACCAGATTGCACCAATACATTGCACCTGCCCGTAGTAGCACTGGGCTCTTGTCACCCCGGGGGCGCACCACCCCCGTGCCACCCCCAAAGGGGGGAGGGAGATCGCTGTACGTGTGAAACCGGTTTTTTTATATGTATTATATTATATTGAACTGTGGGAACTGGGAGGTATTGAGAATTTTATGTTTGTTGTGTCTTGAGAATGAGATGGAGATGTGGGAAGCCCTATATCCAGTGGTATGTTCCAGAGTATTGAGGAAATTATGTCGGGCTAAAAGACCATTGTCCATTGTTCTTCTATCATTGTCAAAGTAATGAGGTTGACTGCTCAGAGTGCATTAGACGTGAGACGAATTATGGAGACTCTTTAAGTGCATCCCAAACTCATCATCGCTAAAACAAAGGAAGCTTACATTGTGTAGTTGTCAGCAGTATTCTAGGTCACAATTTACCTTAAGCCATGAGTCTCTGAAAGACCTTGGACCAAAGTTTCTGCATCTACGTTGTAAAAAACTTTACTTGGTACATGGAACTGAACACTGGCTTTGCAACTTAAACGGAAACCAGGAACTTAAATGGCACCAATGCTTCCTGAAATGGAATGCTTGCTTGAACCATACCCTCGAGACAAAAAAAATATGCTTCCCAATAACGGTCAAATGAGAAAATACCAAAATCACCAGACTTGACTTACGAACTGGTGATCACTGATTGCAGCGAAGAAGAACTGTTCACCCTCTTGACCAAATCCAGTGCAGAAAAGAACTAGTAACGGCAAACCAAAAGGTACTAAACTACATATAGGTCTTCTACCTGCATCAAATTGAAAAACGGCCAAAATCCTAAAGAAATCTATATTTACCCCAACCTCAAAAAATCTATCCAAAAAATAACAAATACAATATGCGGACGATAATCTATTTGTCCCTAAGGCCGACAATGTAGGAGAGGATAAAAAACTTAAAGCTTCCAGCGGGCGGGCGGGATCATAAGGCATTTTTCCGAACACACACGAACCACTACCCCCCCTCCTTTGCGCCCCCCACCCCCTGTGATCTGCGCCCGATACCGTAGAGTAGCCTGAGAATTTTCTGCAGAGACTTTTTTGTAGGACTTTTAAAATGTTTGGTTTTCTATCAGATGTGTGTGAATGAAAACTGTAATAAGTTGTCTAATATGACTGATTTTGGGGGGCTTTTTTTTTTTGAGGGTGGGAAATCATCAAATAACTTCTCCCGCTCCGGGCGGAGCGGGAGTCAGACTCTTACTGACTAAAACCCACCCGTATTGCTTCCTGTTGCCTGTGTTGCGGGGGCCTCGGTGACCCATAAGTACCTTCCCGCGACCCCGGCAGGATTTTGGGGGGCTAAAAGTTCACCGACAAAATAAATATCCTTATTTAGCAATAAATAGGTAAGTTTTATTGTCTCGTCTAAGGCAATGAATTATCAAGTAATGGTCTGCAATTAAAATTGTAGTTGACCTTTAAGGGTATTAACTAAATTGGAAACTACACTAATGTCAATTATTATCTTTCAAATCATGATTATCATGTCAGAAGGTATAAACTACTCGTAGATGGAAATATTTTTAAATCCCTCAATTTTAATTAATCACAAGCATCCGAACTGCACTTTATCTAAACAAAATATAAAGAGCCCTGTAATAAATCATCGAAAAAGCAATAGCCTATACTGAAAAAGCATCAAAAACCCTCCTGAAAAACCGTTCCCTCTAAACAACAAACTAACCTACAGCCACTCTTTGCTTCTTCGTCTCGCCGATAGCCCGCGATGTGTGCGGCATCGGAACGCTGAAAGACGCCCTGTGACGCCGAAGCCTTCCTGAAAATGTATGCTACCCCCCCACCCCCACGCTCAAGCAAAAACACACACAGCGACACGGAAAAAACCTCACCAATGTACGGAAAAGGTGCCTGTGTGCGTCAATGAAAGATTACTCCTATGTAGCAGCAATACATATTCGTCGAGCGAAAGGTTTTCCAGCTGTGTGCGTTCTGTGTCAACGCTGTTTCGTATTACCGTGTCCCTGTGTGAGTGTTTTATTGACATTTTTATACATGAAATTTTATGTGCACGATTTAGATGTTTTTGTATATAAGCTCCGTGTGTTGGGTGTGTGTGTGTGAATTATTTGCGGTCGCTTTCGATGTTCGTAGAATACTGAATGGGTGTAATTAATTCGTTTCAGATGAAACTGTTCGGTTGGTTTCCGTGAGGAATATTCAGGATTTGCTGAAACTGGAGGATTTCGTTCGACGGTCTACACTATTTGTTGTATCATAGGAGATTCGAGGAATACTTTGTGTTTAATAAATCTGTGTTGGTGGTGGGTTCTGGTGAAATTTTGTCGTTTGCTTTGTTTTTTGTGCTGATATTACGACAACATTGCAACTTTTCACTTTGTTTTTAAAGTTGAAATGAGATGAGAACGTTTTACGATAGTTTAGAAATACATGAATACTTTTTAAACGTCTATATTTGTATTCTTAAGAATCTCTCTACCACTCTCTTCAGAGGGTGGCGTATTATTTTACCTTCACTGTCTCATTTGTTTGAAGGTCACAAGTACGCGTGATCTTTGTAGTCCTGGATTCGGTTCCCAATTTTCCAAAATAAGGAGAACTGAGTAACAGGTAACGTATTATTAGTAGTATGTTAGAAACAACACCATTGCCGAAAATGCGATAGTAAGCACCTGCAGGCTTAGCATGACACTCTCTATTTCTTCGAAGAATAGACACGGCTTTTTCTATACAAAGAGACATTTCGTTTCTCAGTTTTTGACATCTCACCGTAGAAATCCTTCTACAATCTGTCATCTTGTCTTTCGTTTCTAACGATCTTTGTCTAGGTCCTTTTTTATGTAGAAAGGATCTCTACGGTGGGATGTCAAAAAAGGAGAAACGAAATGTCACTTTGTATGGAAAGAGCCGTGTCTATTCTTCGAAGAAATAGAGAGTGTCATGCTAAGCCTGCTGCTTTGTAAATGTAGATTTAACAAAAACTATTTTTATTTATCCCACCCATCTTCTTAAAACAACATCAAAAGTGACCACCACAAAATGATACCAACCCAAAAAGAAGGCAAACTAACCAAAAAAGCGACCACTGGTTCGCCCGACGAAAATTTACATAGTTAATACGAATCGACACCCACACTTGCATACGTAGATTCACAGACAGAGGGTCTTACACACACATGGACATGAAATTTTCCTCTGCCGTATTAAAATGGACTTCAAAAATATAGAGAATAGTTAATTGAGTATGGAATATTTTGTATGAATTCTCGTTATCTTGGCTCTGTAGAGAGAACCTCACCCGTTTTTTATCTAAATATGTGTTGTGGATTCTTATATGATAGAGCAATAGATGTAGGAAACTCGGAGATCGAGCTAGCATAGAATTCAACAGATTGTATTGACGATTTAGCTTTCTCTTTTTTTGGGTTTGAATTTATCAAATAACTTCTCAGTGTGGCAGACTCTTACTGACGAAAACTCACCCGTGTTCCTTCCATTGCCTGTGTTGCTAGGGACCTCGGTATCCCTTTCGGACTTTCCCACGACCCCGGCAGGCATCGGCCCTAGTGGACCCCTACACATGTGCTGATGAGATCTCTTTGAGACGCGCGTGGAACACAACGCGCTGTTGACCCGGGCTTGGTCCTTGTCGGACTACGAGCTACCCATTGCTTACCATCCGCAAGCCCGGGCTTACGGGCGCCTGGGTGACGATTTAGCTAGAGTGATAGACTGATACAAAAACGCCCTACATATTAGTTCCTGGAAAAGAAAAAGGTAGCATCGTAGTCTTGTCTTTCGATACCAAGAAACGTCGTCCACCATTCCGTCTTTCAAGTATGGCGATCATGGAAATTACCTTTTGAATGATTTATTTGGAAGCTACAGTTGTTAAGTTTAAAATACAATGATCACCGAATACTTTGGCAAATGTAGTGTGAGATCCCTTTGTTGCAGCAGTCTTAAGGGCTGTATTCTGTTGGTATTCACAGGACAACAATACAGATTACAATATTTAAGCCGAATTTATATTTAGAAGCGAAATAGTTAGCGTAATAGTTAGAAGCGATTGCATAATCAGCCTATAATGTTCCCACTGCTGGGACACACGCCTCCTCGAAGCGATTAGTTGCAAAATATTAGTTTCATGACATTAGTTTAACTGATAGTTTCACGTCATCATCATCGTCATCATCATTTCAGCCGAAAGGCGTCCACTGCTGGACACAGGCCGCCCCCAAGCACCGCCACTTCGACCGGTTTTGTGCTTCCCGCATCCAGCGGATTCCTGCGGCCTTCACAAGGTCATCGGTCCATCTTGCAGGAGGCCTTCCAACGCTACGTCTTCCGGTACGCGGTCACCATTCCAGAACCTTTCGGCCCATCGGCCATCTGTTCTGCGAGCAATGTGCACTGCCCACTGCCACTTAAGTTTGGCTTTTAATTCTTCAGGCTATGTCGGTAACTTTGGTTCGCCTGCGGATCTCTTCATTTCTGATTCGATCACGTAGGGAAACTCCAAACATAGCCCTCTCCATTGACTTTGAGTGACATTTAACCTTTTAATGAGGCCAGTTTTCAGTGCCAGTAGTTTCACGTTTAAATAGGTAATTTTATCGTGCATGCATTAGTTTTATGCAATTTACACGTGGAACTGATATTGCGCAACTAGTTTCGTAATGTAAATTCGGCTTTAATCTCTATTTCTCAGATGAAAATACCTAATATCGAACTACAACCTCTTTCTCAAAATAACAAAAAAAAGACTGTAGTCAGAAGTCACGCTTGTTTACTCTTGTCATCATCATCATCTGCCTAGCCTTGTCCGAACTATGTTGGGGTCGGCTTCGAGTCTAACCGGATGCACCTGAATACCAGTATTTTAAGTATGACTGGTTGCCAGAGATTCGGGCTTCTGACGACCCATTACAACTGTCAAAGATATACAAATGACAGCCGGGACCAACGGCTTAACGTGCTTTCCGAGGCACGGAGGGGTCTTGGTATGTAAAGATGGTCACCCATCCACGGACCAACCGCGGCAAGCGTAGCTTAACCTGATCGATCGACCCGTGCGGCTGTTATTACTTGGCCACAAGCCCCTCTAAGCCCCCCTTAGTCTTGTCAATAATAAAAAAAAAACAAAAATAATAAAAGCAATATTTTTATTTCCGACATATTTGGCCCATAATATTGTTAGTATAACGACTTAAAAACTATGTTACATTTAAAAATTAAAAATTATATTAAAATTAAAATATATTTATGTATTTTGTTAGGGAAAACAAACAATTTACATATATTACAACTAAGGGGATTGGAAGTGCGTAAATGCACAATTTCCACAGATTACCTAGGTTATTATTATTATACAACATTAGTTTTTGTTTACCCTAAACCCGAAAAGGGGTCATTGTAGGTACTCATCATTTTGAACAACTTTTTCTATGGGACCAACCTTGAAATCGCGAAAAAAAAATCAGCTTTTCCATACATTTGTGTTCACTTAAATCGACAAAATGTATGGAACAGCTGATTTTTTTTTCGCGATTTCAAGGTTGGTCCCATAGAAAAAGTTGTTCAAAATGATGAGTACAATGACCCCTTTTCGGGTTTAGGGTAAACAAAAACTAATGTTGTATAATGAAAAATATAATGTTGTCTTTATCACCAGAGCATTCCTCATTAACCGTACACGCATCTTGGTTGATGTCCCCATTTACATCGTAAAATACAACAAGGTTCCAAACACGGTCAAGGTTTTTAGTAGCCAACATCCATGCGACACCAAATACCTACTACATAGCTATCTCATATTTACAATGTATGTCCCGACGTCCGCCTGCATCCCTAAGGCACGTGTGTGTCTTATATTTTTATTTCCTTACCATCCAGCATGTCAGGAGTCTCTGTACTATCTTTGCAACTAGAAAATTGTCGTGCGACTAGAAAACTGCGACTTTGTTCTATTCTGTTGCTTCTTGACCCGTTTTCTGATGAGAATGATGTTTTGTTCTGAATTAGTGTTTTGTTATTGGATGGAGATATGGACAATTTTGTTGTGTAGTAAGAAAAGAGGTTTTTTTTTTTAAGTCCTTAGACCAATTGACATTCTATTGGCGATAACGATGATGAAAGGTAAAAAACCGGTCAAGTGCGTGTCAGACCACGCACAATGAAGGGTTCCCTAATTAGGATGAATTCATCCCCAAAAACAAACTTAACATTTTAGTTAATACCATCTTACACTTCTTATAGGTTTTCATGGTATCTATAAGTATAGAACTATTCTCCGTTTATTTGTTTATACTCATAAGTTTCGAAGACGAAAACGTAAACGAATTATCTAAAAATTATTTAAATAAAACCTCTTCGTCCCCTCGTTGGTCTAGTGGTCGCAAGCGCTACTGCTGAACATGAGGTCCTGGGTTCGATTCCCGGGTCGGGCAAAGTGTTATTGGGTTTTTCTATCTGGAATTTCTCAGTAGCAGCCCGGAGACTGGACTTGTGCCCGGTTAATGGCAATAGGCTAGCCCCCTATTACATGGGACTTAAACATAACTGGCGAAATGTGGTGTGGTACTACAGGTACACCACTGGCCAACCGTTCGGGGAAACAAGGCGGGATGTCATGTTATAAAAAAAAATATTAAATCCTCATAACAAATCATAAATAAAATAAAATAAAACAAGTCCTTTCATTCGATATGTCACACGATACAATTTACAAAACATTTATTTAATTTTCTAATTTTTCCCCCAAAAGTAAACCCCGTATTCAAAATTAATTTATTTACATTGCGTACCAAATTTCAACTTAATCGTTCCAGTAGATTCGGAGAAAATCGGCTGTAACAAATGGACAGACAAACAGACACACGAGTGATCCTATAAGGGTTCCGTTTTTTCCTTTTGAGGTACGGAACCTTAAAAACGTACAGGACTGACATAAGTTGTTCAGTTTTATGGTCTGTACCACACCCTTTAATATGACCATAAACCTCTCTGATAAATGCTGTATAAGCCATGCCAAAAAGCCCGTTGCATGGCGTTGTAGAGATACGAAACACTTTCAGAACGATTGCTTTTTGTTTAGGCTCCACAGTCAGTAAGATGTACCACCATCTCTATTTCTGACTGGATCATTCAGGAAAGATAAAGATAAATTTATTTGTTCAAACATGTGTAACATGATACATGAATATGCACATATAGATGGAAACATAATTTTACCGGACCAACTTGTTTTGCCTCACTCGGCGTACAAAATGTTTATATGTTAATAATTAAATTAGCAATTATAAATTAATGTCAGTTTCATATATAAAATTAGAGTAAGTGCAAAATATAGTCAATAATTCAATATACAATCAGAGTCAGTACAAAATGTAGTCAAATATTAATTACAAACAAAATATGTCAATATATATTAATATGCAAAATGTATTGTTTAAAAAATCAACAATGTTAGGGATAGGTATGTGACTATTTCTGACGCTCAGGCACACGGGAGTTGAAACAGTTTGTTTAACAAATCTCCTGTCCTAAGACAAACCTGTTCAGTCTATGGAAGTACCATGGACTGAACAGGTTTGTCTTAGGACAGGAGATTTTTGACTACATGAAACGGTTTTTTGCGAGTACGCGCCCCATTCCTGTCATCTCAGAGCCATAATCTGCAATAACTCTGGGGGATAACCATCACCTCTTATAGCAGTATTATTATAATATTACTTCACAGTGGGAAAGAGATGGAGCTATACTGGACTTATAGCTCCATCTCTTTCTCACGCTGAAGTAATATTGACATATTTTGACATATTTTGACATATAATATATATTGACATATTTTGTTTGTAATTAATATTTGACTACATTTTATACCCCTAGTACCCCCGGTATGCGCACAGCCTAACCAGCATTGCTGTTTCTTTCAAGGATAAAATCACAGTCACAGGCGACATTTCAACTGTTAACTACTAGCGAGTATAGGAAACGACTAAGATATTTACCGATGCGGTACAGACCTTGAAAAAAAATGTAGAAAAAAGACTCATGATGGTGATTTTAAACTTAATAACAGTGAAGTAGCAGCTATAGTCTAAAATCCGAAAAAAATAAAACACACGCTTTCTATAAGCTTTCATCTAAAGTCACATGATAAAGCACTCATTGGTTTTGTTTATTGCCTCATCTCTTATTTCCTACATCACACAAAAACCTAATTTCAATAAAACAATTATTCACAGCAATAACTGTTCTTCAGAAACCCATTGATCTATAACCAATGAAGACATGGAATTAAAAAACGTATCCAATAATGCAAAGTGGCGCTTGTTTTCAATGGAGTTATAACAATTCATCGATGATTACAATCGAGAACTTTTTGCTGCTCTACAATAACAACTAAGAATGAATTGTGCAGAAAATTATTCATACTTACATCCCTAACTGATGACAGTATATTACCATACAAATTACTAGCATTTTTCCATAAAAACAAACTAAAATCAACCTTATGTTGATACGCTTAAAGATGCATGAAAGTAAACCTTGGTAAGACGCTATGAAGTATACATAAAAAAGGACGTCCTCATTTTTATTGAAGATCATAACGTACCTACTAAGAATTAATTAGAATAAAAAACATAATTAACATATTGGATAAAAACTGACTGCAGCTGATTATGGAGGTTCAATGAAGAATGAAGAGTTAGATGTTGACTAACAAATGAGCTTGTTGTCTGTCAACACGCTGTCAGGAGGTGGGTTTTATTGAATAATTAGTAAATAATTATGTATTATAATTACTTACGCATACGCTTATTACCTATCAAGTAAAGTTACTATTAAATGTTTTACTTCAACTTAAGTTTTTAGTCGCAAAGAACGCATTTGATGTTGCTTCGTTTCTGATGAAAGAATTAAGATTCTTAATTCTTTCGAAAAAACGAAGCAGTGCTTAGTGCTTCTTCGAGGCTTTTATGGGGTTATTATTTATTTATCGTGCCTATTTACTTTAGATGTCAGCATTTTTGGGTTAAAAAAAGATTACCGAGAAAACTAATTAATATAACAAACTATTAATGTCCACACTGGCATGATGTCTATTTACGTGGTTCAATGGTGGAGAAATTAGTGATTAATTTGACAGCTTAGCAGATTTATTTATCAACTTTAAGTCATCCCAAAACTGAACTTGTGAAATGGCTACATCAGAAGCATTTTTCTTACAATAAAACTATTACAGTCTGATATCATTATTATTAAGGCTCCTACATACTGGCGCGACTTGTCGAGCGACGCGTCGCGACACAAAGGCACCGCTTGTAGCGCTACACGCGGTGTCTTTGTGCCGCGTCGCGTCGCGCGACATGTCGCGCCAGTATGTAGGAGCCTTTATACTTTAGGCATAACCCCTCAAAACCATACAAACCTGCTTACACCAGCTTACAAAGGAAGCTTCCTCCAACTAAAATGTAACGAGCATATGAATCCCTCAATTATCATGAACTGGAAACAAAGTTCTAGAATCGAGATGTATGACGTGACCTCCTCCTCCCCCCAAAAGGGGAGAAATGGGGGACGCGACCCACTTATCCTTGTAATATAGTAATGGTGGGGTAGCATTTATTAAATTGTAAAAATCTTATTGATTTCCTAGTTGTGGGTGGGTATGAGTGATGGGTAGTGTCTAAGGAGGGGGGAAAGGGGGCATGGGTAGGATTTGTGATTTTTCCGTTCAATGTACGTAAGTGGAACGGCATTACTTTGTGGTTCTGGGAACAAATGGGTCTTTCCTTTTACCTGTGGATGTCGTAACGATACCTTAGAAAAGAAGTAATGCGGACTGAAATACATTAAATATTTTCCTAAGATTATGTCTGTACGGGAACAAGACTCTGTTTATGAAAAATATAGTTTGGGTACAGTCAGCCCCAAAATAATTCATTTCATTGTCTACAATCTTCGTTCCATAATATTGATCAATGTAGCCACAAAACATATGAGACATTGAGTGCTTCATTGTAGCTTCACTGATACATTATTAAGGAACACAAATTGTAGAGAATCAAATGAGTTCTTGCCTTACTATTTTCATCAAATTATTATTAATTACTAGCAGCGCCCCGCGGATTCACCCGCATAAGTCTCGATCCTGTAGGAATATCGGGATTAAAAATCCTATGTCCTAATCCAGGTCATAGTCTACCGATATGCCAAATTTCATCTGAATCCGTTCAGCCGTTCTGGCGTGAAAGCGTCACAAACAAACAAACTCACTTTCGCATTTATAATATTAGTTAGTATTTTGAAATTATTAATAATTATTACCAAAATTTGTGATTAAGATGTGTTTAATGACTACCAAATTGGATTTTATGATCTGTAAAATAAAATGATTTGATTTGATTATGACGGCTATATTTTCTTGATTCAAATAGGTCCTCAGTCTGTTGTCTGGCAAAAATATTTGAAAGACACGTGATTTTATTTCAACACGAGTGCCTCTCAAAACAGCATCCAAATGAGCCATCAAACTACCCTACCTTAACACATGTTGAGTCACGAAGTCACGCCACAACGCATCCAAAAACACAAGATCACGGTAAGTGGTGACAAAAAACAGCAATATCTACGTCTGTGCCGTTCAAGGGCCGTATCTTGCCGTTCCGTGCCGTACTGTGTCGTTCAAGAGCCTCGCCGTGCCAGCGTACAGCTCGATGGCTCTTACACAGACAGACACTTTATCTAGGTATACTGGAGCTTCTTGCATTTTTCTTATGTGTGTTATGTGCAGGTTTTGATCGGAAATGTGTATGGAAAGTTCAAATGTGTTTTTATTAGACATACGAGTAGTACAAGTATTGTCTTGTTTAATTTGGGATTTTTCTTGTTTTATTTTTTTATTTTATTTTTCTTTTGTTGTTTAAATTCTATTTTCATAGTGTACACCACTTTTACCACTGAATTATTTTGTCATTGGAGAGCGGAAACTCCTAGCACAGGTATACCTTTTACTTAAAAGGAGGTCCCTGTGTAAGATTTACTGTAAAAACTTGTACAAGTTTCTGAAATAAACCTTTTTATTTTTTATTTTTTTTCACACAATAATCAAAATCAAAATCAAAAGTCATTTATTCAAACTAGGCTGAGAATCAGCACTTTTCGAACGTCAAAATTACATAAGACAGTCCCGCAAAACGCCCACCCTTCACCACTTCCTAGTGCTTTAGCTGGGAAGAAGAAGTGGTCAACAAACTCCCCAGCAGCACAGCTGTCTGTTTAGTTAGACGGAAAAATGTATTTAAGGTGGTATTTTTGGGAAATGATTGAGCTTATGATATATGATATATAGCTCGCATTGTAGCTCATCTAGGTAGCTAATACTATCCGCCTACGATGTTATGAATGTGGGTGTATTTTGGTGTATTGGTGTGCAAAGTTGAATTATTAATTCACTACTACTAATCTGACATGTGTTAGCTATAACTTTGTGTAACAAAATGGTCATATTTATTGTATTCTAGACTTTTACACTCATTATTATACATTTATTTTACACTTATATTAATCGATTAAACTTTAACGATCACCATTACAATAAATATGACCATTTTATTACACAAAGTGACACCTAGCACATGTGTGCACAGTGAATTAATAATTCGACTTTAGGTAAGATTTATTGTGGGTCAGATGTAGGTAAACATTTTCAAGTCATAGAATAAAACCGAGTGACCCTTACCGTGAAAAATAAGCCAATGAATTTAATATCTCAATCTTCTTAGCTTGTCGATGGTAATATAAATTGTGTCAGCCCACAGATTTCCAGGTCAGTCAAGGCAAAAACGTGTCCACGTGGAAAATCAGCAAGTAATACGAAAGGGGTGGGAGGGAAGCAATTCTCAACTCAACTCAAAGCATTTATTTCAAATGAACCAATTACAGGCACTTTTGAATTGTCAAGGGTTCGGTCAGTCAGTCAGAAAGATGAAGCTAGTTGCCCATTCCAAAGCGTAGTAGGTAACTATGGAGAAGAACGGGCAAGAAACTCCACGGACACTCTTTTAAATCAACGTATTATGGTTACAAAATATTGTTTACATCATTCATTTTGAAATTATACATGTGAGAACGATGCAAAACGTAAAAGCGTCCATAATAAAAAGATTACAACAAAACAAAAAGCAATTCAAAAATTAAAATTAAAATAAGCCGTGGCAGCTAAGAGATGACCAATCTCTACTGACGGCGCCCGTTCACGAACATGACACATGGATCAGCACCATTCAGCTCAACCATTTTGAAGGGAGCTAAATTATCTAACAGATCGCCACCATCAGCGAGACATCCGAGTGAGCATGACATACTCCCAGCCGCCAGGGCACATTCAAGTCAATGAAAGACGTATCCAGTAAATGGCAGCTTTATAGTGCATAGTACTCACATAACAATGTGCTGTCTGCAATATCTCGCCACACCTTAAGTCTTGCTTGAAACCACTCTCCAGTCAATGACTGGACACACGTCTCATAAAATTGCTATACGATTATTCTGTTTACTAAATTATATAATAATGCAAATGCTCCAACGACTACCATTGGAAAGGCAAACATCATGTAAACTCGTTCCAAGATTTATGTTCTATCAAAAAGTCTAAGTACATATTTTACATAACATCTTACACAATTAATATTTCTATTGTTACAGGTAACAATCGTACTACGCGACACATCGAGACCGCTCATTACATTTGTGTGTCGTTTGCGTAACGCAGTAATTTCTTACATGTATGGGAAATTTTATATGCAACCTTTTTGTAAATTAAGTACCTAGTACATGGAGTTTTTTGCAACTTTGGACATTCTACATGTCCAAGATTTTGCAGTTAGCTGTCATGCGGCGAAGGCTGCCGGTGCATTATAGTGGAGAGAAGCAAAGAAGCACAAACATTAAACTGAAGACATCTACTAAATTCATGTTTAAATACTAAATACATGTTTTCTTAGCTCTATAGTTCTCCACTCTACCCAGCTTCGGTGGACAGGTCACCAAAAGCTTGCAAGATCTTATTGAAACACTATATTTATTTACATAACCAAATTACAAGATGGTTATTAACATTAACTAAATTAAATTAAAACTAAGTTAAGCTTAAAAAAGGCCCTCGGGGCATTGTACAGAGGATGCTGGCGGCATTTCCTCGCTGAATTGCAATGCTGATGCGTTGCGCGAGAAAGCCGCCAGCTTTTCGGTCACCAGTTACATCAACTAGACGTTTCGCGATTTCCGCAAATAACTTATGCGCACTGGGACCCCACGGACCGAGGGTCTCGACGCCAAAGGGTACAAAGTTGTACTCTCTGCCAAGGCCTCCATATTTAGTAATTTTAGAAACACTTAGATTAGTCACCATACTACATGCAGATATTTGGAACTAAAATTGTTGTATCGAAGGAGAGAAAGAATGGCAAATGTCTAGAAGTAGACAGCAGGATGACGAAGTATCGACATTCAGGTAATACGCCTATAAGCTAATTCAATTTAGTGGTGGATGAGATCCCATATTCAGCAGCTGATAATAATTTGGCGGCAATTCAATTGCCGCCAAATTATTGCCAAGGCGGCAGTGAATGAATAATTTTACTTTAGGTACACCTAAAGTAAAATTATTCATTCACTGAGTAATCTGACAAGCGCTAGCTGTCACTTTGTATAATAAAATTGACATATTTATTGTAATGGCGATTGTTTAGTTTAATCGATGTATCTACATAAGTGTAAAACATACCATCACAAACATACAATAACACATAACATACCATCACAAACATACAATAACACATAACATACCATCACAAACATACAATAACACATAACATACCATCACAAACATACAATAACACATAACATACCATCACAAACATACAATAACACATAACATACCATCACAAACATACAATAACACATAACATACCATCACAAACATACAATAACACATAACATACCATCACAAACATACAATAACACATAAAATACCATCACAAACATACGATAACACATAACATACCATCACGCCTGTATTCCCCGAAGGGTTAGGCAGAGGTGTACTTATAGTACACCCACATTTCGCCAGTTATGTTTAAGTAGCATGTAAAAGGGGGCGAGCCTATTGCCATCAACCGGACACAAATCCAGACTCCGAGCTGCTAGAGAAATTCCAGATAGAAAAATCCAATAACACTTTTGCCCGACCCGGGAATTGAACCCAGGACCTCAAGCTCAGCAGTAGTGCTTGCGGCCACTAGACCAATATGGCAGTCAAATGTATAACAATAAGTGTAAAAGTCTGGAATACAATAAATACAATAAAAGACAATGTCCAAATTGGCCCTGTGCAATAAAGAGTATCAGATTAAACGATAATTAATCGCCTATTTTATTATTTAAGTTGCAAATACTTCTGTATCACGGACTAGCTGTATTCCAAAATGTACTTTTAATAGAATTTAACGCGACTAATAACATTAGATCGCCATCTTCGCATAATGTCATGTCGTGTCAGAAGTGAAATAGGGATGTCCAATCAATTATAATCGATTGATTGAATTATTAATCGATCGATTGTGTTTTCTTTTCTAAAGTGTATTTTTAAAAACCTAATAAGAATACTTTATGTATGCAGTCATACTCCAATTTTTAAATAGGTAGTAAGAATAATATTATACAGTAATCAAAACTTTTTATTTTGATTATCTAATTCATTTTTTACGACAATTAATACAAAAATAACATTTCTTTTTCGGCGTAAAATAAACTAATAATAGTTTAAATGCATTTTAATTTTGCACTTGCATCCACTTTTTAGAAAAACAACTGCATAGGTACCTAATTATATAGGTAGGTATTATGATATTACCTACCTTTCAGTTTCTTAAAAATCACTCAGAGCTATGAAAAATCGTAGGTACCTACATTTAATATTCGTTGTTATGGTTAGATTATAACCTCAAAATCTGATACTTGTTTTGAAATATACCTTTTTTGCAGCTAGTCCGCTACAAATTCAAGATCTTTTAAGAATCATACATACATTCAATACATAATTATCCGATGCTCTTGGCTCCAGGGCCAACAATGTATGGACGCAGAGCAATGTCCTTTGACCATTTTATTACACAAAGTGTCAGCTGCCACATGCCAGATTACTCTGAGTATCGAATGCTGTCGAGGGACCGCTGGTGGCATAAAGCAGAATACAAAACAAAATCCCAACACCAGCAGCAGTACACAAATCTAAACGAAACACAGATTTATATCCTCATACTTTCGAAGACAATAGAAATCCTAACCTGGCTCCGTTCTATCGTACGGTGTACAAAACAACACCTAACAACTAACTCCTCTATACGTAGGACGCAGCACTCCTAACAAAACCCTGGGAGTCTGCTCAAAGCGCGCGAAAGTAGAGCCCTCTTTATCTAAGAGCCGTCTAGGGGAGGGAGGTGGGGGGAGGACAAGTGCATCTCAAAGAAATGCAGATTTTACACGTCGCTACTCTTCGGGTGTGTCGGATGTATCGCGTAGACTGTTGCGTAGGGTTAGCAAAAATGTGGCGCGGATGGAAATTGTTTTTGAATTTATACTCCGGGAGCCAAAGGTTAAAAAAAATCGTAGACTTTAATGATACTTCCAGATCTTGGAAACCACTAATGAAATAAAATGTGACGACTACAGTTGACAACTGGGTGAGAATATGGAGGAATAAAAGTTGCGACTTGTATAAGGACCAATCAATTTCCTATTGATTTTTTTACGATATCTTTATAGACACTTTGTCACCAATCAAAATGTGAGCTGAAGCTCGCAATTTGCTCATTACTTAAGACGCTGACAACACCTAAACCGCGGTCACTGTCAGATTGCAAAGAAAAGAAAGAGAAGCGCGACGACAAAACGCTTGTAATTTATTGCAAAATATGAAGTAATTATCTATTTACTCAGAATTGAGTTGAGTAATCGAAAATAAAAAACAACCAAGTTCTGCATTAGAATAAGACGTACTTGTTATTAATTAAATACGTAATGTATGTTGATATTTAATACAGATATTTTGGATTAGAACTCAAGGTAAGAGGTTAGTTTAACGTTAGTTTGTGTCGAGATTTTTTTTTCAAAACGTGTTTTGGTGACAACCAAGTTCTGGGAAATATGTTCAAAATTAACATATATTTTTTCCGCTACCACAAACTATACAGATTTGGCAATTTTCTTTCTTAAGAGAAGCCTATTTTGGTCAATTGGCTCTTGTCAGCGCCTTAAGCAATTTTCATTTATTCAAAAATATTGGTTATTTCCCTGTATAAGCTCTACAATTATATCCATATTTAACTTCTTGTCTATTATATGACAAAACATTGCAACATGTAATTCAGGTAGCCATTGCGTGACGGATACGTATCTAAGCACATTTTTATACAATACACAGCATTGCGTTGGATTTATGAGACATAACATTAACAGGAACGGTATTATAAAAACTAGATATTAGATTATTATAAAGTCGAGTTGGTAGTCTTGTTGGTGGACACGCGAAGCCGGCTTCTGACTTTTTATCAAAGGCAAATTATGTATCGACAAGACGTGTTGTTTTAAATGCTGAAAGTTGTGATTTAATTACGAATTAACTAACTCAATCATTTATTCTTCTCGTGTATCGGCTAAACTGCATAATTCTCAAACTCAAACTCAAAGCATTTATTTCAAATAACCAATTACAGGCACTTTTGAATTGTCAAGGGGTCGGTTGGTCACTAAGAAAGATGAAGCTAGTTGCCCATTCCAAAGCGTAGTAGGTACCTATGGAGAAGAACGGGCAAGAAACTCCACGGACACTCTTTTAAATCAACGTATTATCGTTACAAAATATTGTTTACATCATTCATTTTGAGACTATACATGTGAGAACGATGCAAAACGTAAAAGCGTCCGTAATAAAAAGATTAACAAAAAAAAACCAATTCAAAAATTAAAATAAGCCGTGGCAGCTAAGAGATGACCAGTATCTACTGACGGCGCCCGTTCACGAACATGACGTATGGATTAGCACCATTCAGCTCAACCATTTTGAAGGGAGCTAATGATCCAACACACGTGCCACCATCAGCGAGACATTAGAGTCGGCACGAGATACTCCCAGCCGCCAGGGCACATTCAAGTCAATGAAAGACGTATCCAGTAAATGGCAGCTTTATAGTACATAGTACTCACATAACAATGTGCTGTGCAACTATACAATGCTAAGTGATTGAATTTATACAACGCAAAGATAGTTTTTGAAATCTTCAGCAGCTCCAACACTATTTTCAAATCCTAATCAATTAGTTTTTGCGCTGGCTCGGGTTGACGGCGCGTTGTGTTCCACGCGCGCCTCAAACCACAAAAGATGTCAGCACAAGTGTAGGAGTCCACTAAGGCCGATGACTGCCGGGGTCCGCGTGGTGAGGTTCCACACAATTAATTGAATAAATTATCTACCCTTATTTTTATCCCAAGATTTTTAGCCCAAGAAGAAACTTAACATTTTAGTTGAAAAAGTCAGTAGTTGCGGATAAGGGGGAATGGTAAATTTTCAAAATAACTTTAAATTTATTTATTTTCAAATTATAAGGATTATATATTTGACACCCTCACAACAAGCCCTTTCATTTCATTGATATTTCACACTGTACAATACAGCAAAACTTTTATTTTACACACACATAACTTCACGCCTTGTTTCCCCGAAGGGTCGGGCAGAGGTGTACCTGTAGTACACCCACATTTCGCACGTTATGTTTAAGTCCCATGTAATAGGGGGGCGAGCCTATTGCCATCAACCGGGCACAAATCCAGACTCGGGGCTGCTACTGAGAAATTCCAGATAGAAAAACCCAATAACCCTTCGCCCGACCCGGGAATCGAACCCAGGACCTCATACTCAGCAGTAGCGCTTGCGACCACTACACCAACGAGGCAGTCAACTTTTATTTTTAATTTTGTAATTTGCCGCTCAAAGTGAAAATGTTAGATGTGTTCTGTGTTTAGAAATTCACATGTGTACCAAATTTCAACTTAATTGATTCGGAGCAAATCGGCTGTGACACACAGACAGACAGACACACGAGTGATCCTACAAGGTTCCGTTTATTGCTTTTGAGGTAAGGAACCCTAGAAATATTGAAATGGCAGCATATCAAATGGTTTCTGTAGGAACGTATCAATCCATTTCACTCAGGTAATGATTAATTTACACATTCATACATAAACTCATGCCTTCTTCCCATGGGGGTAGGCAGAAACTATAGAACGCCACCTGCTACGCTCCTTACATACTCCTTCTGCTTTGTTTACTTTCATACACATAATCAGCCTATAATGTTCCCACTGCTGGGACACAGGCCTCCCCTTTGTGAGAGGGAGTGGGCCGTAATCCACCACGCGGGCCCAGTGCGGGTTGGTAGATGTCACATGTCTTCGAATTTTTGGTTCTAGGACACGCCGGTTTCCTCACGATGTTTTCCTTCACCGTTTTGAGAGCAGTGGTGATGAAATAATTTACACAAAGTAAAGCGCCTGTCCGGGTTCGAACCTACGACCTAACTTACTTTCATACATCTGGGCTCGTGGCTAAGTAGTAACAGCTGCACGGGTCAATAGATGAGGTTAAGTTACGCTTGCCGCGGTCGGTACGTGGATGGGAGACCATCTTTACCTACCCCCGTGCCTCGGAAAGAACTTTAAACCGTTGGTCACGGCTGTTATTCTTGGATATTTGACAGTCGTTACGGGTCGTCAAAAGTCCGAAAGTATGACAAGCAGTCTTACCAAAGGGTATCGTTACCCAGTAACTGGGTTGTGGAGGTCAGATAGGCAGTCGCTCCGTGTAAAATACTGGTATTCAGCTGCACCTTGCAGCCGGGTAGGCTTCCAGACTAACAAGACTGGAAGCCTACCCCAACATATTTGGGACAACGCTAGGCAGATGACTATAATTTATAAGTAAATGTTTCTTCCTATTCTGCAGACCGTACACCGAATATGACACTCATTATAGCGTACCGGTAGGATTTCTGTAAAATATGTCAAACGTAAGTAGGCGAGAGAATGTTTCGCCGATGTTAGCTCTAATGCTCTTTGTCTAATTGTCACAAGATTTAAATTTTGTTTAAAAAAAAAAGTTTTTTTACGCTGAAAAATAGACCACCAGTAACCCACCCCCATAAAAGACTGATCCATTTATTGATTCAAGAAGAGAGCGTCCTCCTGTCTGTTACTTATATTATCATCAATTTTTTATATGTATCTACTTATACTCTTATATTTTTAAATTACCCGACTACGGCAAAGCCAAGGTGGGTTTCACAGGCAACGGAAGGAACACGGGTTGGTTTTAGTCAGTAAGAGTCTGACACACCCTCCCGCTCCACCCAGAGCAGGAGTAGTTATTTGATAATTTTACAACCAAAAAAAAAAATAAGGTGGGTTATGATTTAATTTATATTTTTGTATGCCACTGTGTAATGTTTGTTTGCCACAAAGATAAATCCCTTATAATTTGTATATACAAATAAATTGACTTATCGAAAAGATGCAATAATCAATTCAGCAACCTAGCACGGTGAACGATAATTAATATTGTTTATCGTTAATTTTAGCAATCATTGTAAGACTCATTAACGAGTTGATTGTACCAAATAAAAATCATAAACTCTACGCAATAAAACACAATTTCAAACATGATGTTTCTTACAATTCACACAAGAAAACAGCTTCAGAGTACTTCAAAACAAAATACATTAATAATCACAATTAGCTGTAATATTAGTTCAAGATTCTTAAAGGGGTGAGCTCAATAATCTTTAGCGTAAGTCCAATATCCGGCTGCGTTCGATCTGGTCCAGTCCGGGGCGAAAACTTAGCACATTACGATTGTAACGCGCGGCGATTAAGAGGAAAGTTTTTACAAAAGGGTGTGGCTTGGGGACGGGGAGGAATTATATAGAGCTGTTGTCAAACATATCTATATTTTTTCTGATTTCTAGTAGAAATCAGAAAAAATATAGATATGTTTGTAACTAAAAAAGAAGAAAAAAACATTTTTTTTACGTTAATAATTGTCATAAGTAGTGAGATAGAGGCACGAGTTCCATCGACAAAACTCTCGAAAACGACTTCGTCAACCATTAGGTAACCAGAGAAAAAGCGAGACTGTATGCTAAAAGATCTTGTTTTTATCACCCATTTCCGTTAGAGGTATAAAAATCCTTAAATAACACTGGTCAACACTGGTTTTGCCACACGAACTTTGATAGCTAATTTTGTTTTATCAATCTACCCTCATTATTAAATCACAGTTGTCAAAGGTCAATTAGCCTCATATTTGTTGTGATACGGTAATACTCATAACTAGTACTACGGCAGTAACAGAAACGTTTACAAGTAAAACGTTATAAAAATATTTATCGTTGAATTTGAACACTTTTTTGTGATTTATTAACCTTGTGAACATGTCGAGGAAGTGTAATAATGATCCTAACTCTTTTTGTTATGTCTGCGGAGAACTTACATTCAAAAAACAACGACGAAATTTTACGAATCTTGTGTTGGAGTGTATCACCAATATTTTGGTTTTTCTGTCGCCCATCAAGACAAATCTGTTGCATAACGTGTGTGAAAAATTTAACTGACTGGAAGAAAGGTGCACGACCTATGCCGTTTGCTGTACCCATGATATGGACTGAACATCGAGATCACGTTTCAGATTGCTATTTTTGTCTCACTGACATAAAAGGTATAAATTCCAAGAAAAAAAACGTAAAGTATGCCTAGTAGTAGTAAGTATGCTTCTACCACCATTGCATATCAAATTAGGATTATTAAAATAAAATTGTGAAGGCAATGGATCGCAATGGGTGTGGACAAATGTATTAAAAAAAAATCCCTAAAATAAGTGATGCAAAGATAAAAGAGGGTATTTTTGTTGGCCCTCAAATTAGGGAGTTAATAAGAGATTTGAAGAAAAATTAAGCGATTTAGAAAAATCTGCATGGAAGGCTTTTAAAAATGTTGTTTGCTAATTTTTTGGGTAACCACAAGAGTGACAGCTACAGAGAGTTGGTTAGCGAGCTATTATTGTCATATCAAGCATTGGGTTGCAACATGTCACTTAAGATCCATTTTTTAGACTCGCACCTGGATTTTTTCCCTGACAATTTAGGGGCTGTCAGCGACGACCACGGTGAGAGGTCCCGTCAGGGCATTTCTAATATGGAAAAGCGGTACCAGGGCAAATGGAGCCCAAATATGTTAGCAGATTACTGCTGGACAATTAAAAGAGACAAACCAGAAGCTAAATATTCAAGAAAATCTTAGATTTATTAAGTCATTTATAAAAAAAATAACTTTTATTCACGAGATGTGTTTTTTATTAATATTTTAAATTACTCAATAGAATAAAATCCTTGTCTAGCAATTTTTTTTAACTGTTTATTTTTTCTTACAATCACCAATTAAAGTTAAAAATATCAAAAAGTCCATTTGGCATGACAAAGTTAAAATTTTGTTGACCAGTGAATCTAAGCAAGACTGATTTAGGCAAAATAGGTAGGTATAATAAATAATCCTCATAATTAGATTATGAAATTCGTGTAGAAACAGATTAAAGATTTCATCTAGCATCATTAATTTTCGCCCGATTTCATCACATAGCGCAAGAAGTTACAAATACAGTGACACCTTTACTTGTTTTCAAATCCATGTCTTGCATCGTTGCACAGAAAAACTGTTCGGTCACACCAAAACCTACAAAAACCATAGGCGACCAACTCTATACAGATCAACAATTAGACAATCGGCGCATCGGTGGCCCATGAGCCATTAGGACTTTAATTGAAAATAGCGTAAAAGCTGTAAATCGTACAGTGCAGCCCGGTGTCCCTGCCCCTTCCGATGTAACAGAGCTTTAATATAGGAACAATGCTTTTGAGTGCAGTTTTTTTTTTTTTTTAATGATCATTTGTTAATGGAATTATGTATTTCGAAAAATAATCATGGACGTACTAAATATTACACGAAGGCCCAATTACACCACAAATCACTAAATGCGATTAGCGTTGAAAATATTTAAAACATTGTTATGTCTCTGTCATCTTCAAATGATAGACAGAAACAGAGCAATGTTTTAAATACGATTTTGCTGTAAACGCACTTAACGATTTGTAGTGCAAGCGGACCTTAATAACACAAGGTTCGAAGAGTGAATGATCCTTTGTCCCTCTAATAAACTCTAAGTCCTAAACATGTTTGGCTCATTGTTGTTTTTCCACACGTGCAAAAAAAAAACAATATTAGATATATTTTGAATAATTAATTTCCAATTTATATTCAAAATGTAATTACTTAACTTTAATAAAATACACAACGGCAAAGGTACGAGAATAATTGTCCAACCGTTAACTGTTCCACACCGAACACCCTAAATTATGGGCATAGTGAAATCAACTTACAATCAAACCACATTATTCTTAGATAATCACGTTTATTAATCCACATTAGAATTAACGACATAATTAATATTCAAAAACTTTGCTCAAAATCTATGAATAGTATACAAAATTTCGCTTACGTTGTTCTTCTAAACTATGCAACGGATAATGATGAGGTTTTCAATATAATTTAGAGAATTCATTCCGGAAGGTGTACATGTATTACACATTCATATTAAACTAACATTTAATAAACAAATCTCGATGTTGTGTTTAGTCTAAAAAAACTGTGAAAAGCAGCGCTGGCAGGCGCTAGTGTTAAATAAATCATAACTAAAATTACCAAGTTAACCGCAGTTTGAACTCCTAACCTTTCAATAATTGTCCCCAGCCCCCTCACTTCATTTAAAAAAAAAACCAACTGTATCAATCGATGTCCACAGTAAAATGTGGTGAACGTAGAAATAGTGACCATACGTTAAAAGAAATTATGTATATTAAATTCTCAACTGACTTTCTTATCGACATCAAAATGTATCGGCTGAGGGGAGATAGCAGTCTTGATACTTGGAAATAAGTCATTACCTTTTTTTTTGTATTTGCCTTTGGGTATAAAACTAGGTGATATTTAGCTTGTAATGAGCCTTTTTGGAGGGTAAATGTGAACACCAATTAATTAAAAACTGACTGGTATCGATGGTCAGCCTAATCGACAGTAGGCTCACAATAGACAAACATGTCAAATACAAACATGGCTAGTACAAACATGTTAATCGTTGACAAGGTTTACAGTAAAAAATATCTGTTATTTAAGAAAAGCGCGAACTTAGTAAAGTTTTATGGGACAACTCAAAGTTGTGGAATAATTCTGAAATGAAGGAAATACTAAAACTTTGCAAAACAGAAATGGCTGAATCAGTCGCTATTTGAAGTCATATAATTTATTCCTTTTAAGTCGCAGATGTGAGTGGAAACGCTGGGAGGGAACGCCCTAGGAGGACATATAGTTAATTGGTTATGTTCTTTAGAAAGGTCAGGTGTGTAGTACTCGCGAATGGCATGCGTGTATGACCAGAAATATGAACGTAAACGAAGCAAAAGGAGTATGTAAGGAGCGCAGGAGAGGCGTTCTATAGTTTCTGCCTAACCCCATGGGAAGAACAAGTCAGACACAATCATAACACTCACGGGCCCTATCCGAATACCAGCGCTGTGGTATTTATTTTTTAAATATCGCAGCGTTATGCTGAGATAGGAGCCTTTTTGGCGTCGCACAAGTCGTTTTTATTGATTTTCTTGTTGTTTTTTGTTTATTCGAATAAATACGTAAATCTTTTAAGTTTTAAATGCTCATTTTTTCTTTTTTTCTTTCTTTAACAGGAGCAGAAGCCCGACATTCTGACAACCAGGCTCACCAAGGTCTATCGTGTTAGGTACTCAGTAACTGGGCTGTGGCCCAATCGCTCCATTATAATTCTGCTGCATCCGGTTACTCTGAAAGCTGAACCCAACTTGGTTAGGCTAAGCAGATGATAAGGACCAAGATGACTTGAAATTACGGAGCCGAGCAACACAATAATATCAAACTTGGTGGGTCCAAGTACCAAAACTCCTCACCTAACAACATAACACGTTAATATCGCATGTGACTAACAATCTAATTACAACCCGCGGGAATCGAACCGCGATCGACTGCCCGATAGGAACCGATTACACTCCCACCGGCCGATACACAGCGTTAGTTAAATGAGTGTAAAAGGGTCTCTTTTCAACGATAATTATGCCTTTTTTCTAGTGAATTTTGTTGTCAACTTTTGTTTGAAACTAGTTTAGAAGCTTATTGGTTTAGTGGCGATACTACTGCTTACGGTGAAGAAGTCTACCATAAGGAATCCTGGACCTAATGGTCTAACATCGCCAACACACTGTCAATATAGTTCGTCTGTATAAGAAAAGGGGTAGAAACAGTATAGAGTAATTAAGAACAGGGTGTTAAGTCCACTCATCCTCTATAGAAAAGGGAGAATCCTCCGACCAGACAGGTGTCGTGTCTTGTGGGCTACTACCCGACGATTGATGTAGGGACTTTGTATACATGCTGGTCGCGCGGTAAACTCTGCTTGCGCGATGCAGGATTTCACGTGACGTCAGTGTGATCCGTAGCCGAGGTCGCGGGAAGGTACGAAAGGGTTACCGAGGCCCCTGGCAATACAGGCAACGGAAGAAACACGGGTGGGTTTTAGTCAGTAAGAGTCTGACACAAATCTGCGACTCGCTCGCCACGCCCGTCGCCACGATTTCATATTGTCGATGTCAATTTTCGAGGACGCATGAACGAGTGAGGTGTAGTGAGGTGGTTCAATGAGGAAATTCGAGTAACTCTTTCAATTTGCGATCACGAGTACCTCAAACGAGGGACCTCATGCCTGAGGGACTCATCACTATGACACACCCTCCCGCTCCGCCCAGAGCGGGAGAAGTTATTTGATAATTTCCCTACGAAAAAGAAAAAGAAAAGTGTAATGCGTAGTTTGCATGTGACGATGTAGATGCCACCACAACAGAACAGACTTAAACTTATTATACCTAGATATAGAATACTCAATATTTCTACCTTCAGGTTACTCACCTATTTAAAATTCGTGGTTGTTCACAAGTACATCACTAACACTCTATTATCATCTATATCTAACAAAATTATGGTTGGCTGAAACAATGTAAGACCTAATCCATAACCAATGTATTCGTATAAAAGCTCAAATGAGTCACATTTCCCACCCCATAGCTAATCAGTATACAACACACCCTCAGACACTACATTACTCGTATCTATCAATACACAGGCTATAAGACAGCCACAATATCGAGAACCTCCCCAAAAAGACTCATTACAATCAGATTGAAATAAATTACGTCTTTGTTAATTGATTCAACGCTTCTTAGGGTCGTGCTATCGATTCTGTTTGTAATGAAGCAGATGAAGATAATACTGGTCTTGTTTGAAGACAATTGCGGCCAAATATCGAAGGCTTTGAGGACATAGGTTAAAGAATAAGTTACATAGAACATAATAGAGAAAATAACAGCATAATAAATACAATGTCCATTTAAGCTGAGGGTGGAATAAATGGAAAATTGCGTTCTTATCACTTTGGACAGAAAGTACGTCGCAAAATAAAATGGAGCTCATCCTTAATTCGTTGGGAACAGTATAACCATAGAAGCTTAACAGCAACGCAGATTATTACCAAAAACTTTTGACTACGTTATAGAAACAGGAAGTTACAAAAAAAAAGAAGTTATAAATAATCCTCACTTTTTTTTTCAACGGAATTTAATAGTGATACAAACAATCGTATGTGACTCATTCATAATTTTAGAAAAGTCTAATAATAAATACAATAGTATTTTTTTAAATTGCTTCCAAAAAACATTTTCATTAAACAACATCTGATTCTCAATCATTTGATTGAACGAAACAACAAAAGACCAGTTATTTTACCCATTCAATTCTTAGGCCAAGGTTCCGCATCGTTACAAAGGGACTTCCTTAACGCAACCACACACTTTTACATGTGTGGTGCCCCTAATTACATTCATATTGGTGACCGTCTTGCAGGTGCACAGCCAGCCGTAACGGGCATCAGTCAAGCGGAGAAACAAGCTAAAGATAACCATAAAGCAAAAGACACAGAGGTCAAAGTGGTTTGGAGAAACTTCAAGGATAAAGACACGATTGAAGATCAATGTATGATTCCTATTAAGAAAGTAATAGAGGTTATTATTGAATGTTGGAATAAATTCGGTAACAATGATACTGGCTTTGCGTAAGGTCAATAGCATGGTCGAATTCGGCATCGTTAATTACTGACCGATGGCCGAATGATTTTTTTATTAGTAAAAGGTGGTTGTCGATCGTAATTTGAATTTGATGGACGGGGAAGTGGTCGATGGCTCTGATAGCGCATCCGAGTGGAACCTGGTGTACCCATAATTTACAATTTTTGGATTAGATGGTACTATCATAAATTTTGTAATATCGGCTAGAAGATTACCGTTGTCCAGCTACTTATTCCATTCTATTTAGCTGATTTATATATTCATTTTTGCTGCTGCTTACCAGCTAGTGTATGTGTTAGAGAGTTGAACTGCCATAGCAAATATCTTTGATCAACTTTAAATTAGCTTTTTAGCCCTTTCTCTGATATGAATTTGTTCATATGTCATCATTTGATTATTAACAGTGTAAATTTTGTTTGAAACGTTTTTACATGACTTCACCACAACAGTTTTCATCACAGTAAATCATGTTATTCAAGGTCCATTTGTGTTCGTGTCAAACGTCATACATGTAGAAAATTATTGCAAGATTGAAAGAACTGTTATATTGTAAAACAAGAACTTTGTAGTATTCAATTACAAGAAGCAGAATAAAAAATTTTTCATTTGACTTGAACTGCTCGCACGAGATGCCAACTAGCTTATAAACATGTCCTATTTTTTCTTCCCTTTTTAGATCAGCATGAATCATTTCAAAAAAGTCTAATATGTTACACTTCAACTACTCAACAAGCCCACTACATTCTATCGAAGTCTTATAGACCAGGAAAAAGAATTTCACTTAGTTATATATACATCTTACGCAAAAAATTAACTTTTACTCCCAATCCATCTATCATTGTTTTTTGTTTTTGCTACCCACAATTATGTAAAAAGAATGAATATAGAATACTACCAACGGTTATGGCGGCCATAAAAACGTCACTTCTTAGTATAAATGACTGCTTTCTAATAAGAATGCTATTGGTCCTAAGAATGCGCCTTGCTGAACTTCGCGTGTCAAAGTTGAATTTAACATAATCTGTCATTGTATCTATACTTACAATGGCGTTATTTATAACTGTTCGCTGTAGGCCGTTAGGTCTTATAAGGGATAAAGAAAAGAAAGTAACAGCTATTGTAAAATATTGTAAAACTGTAGTCGTTTTTGCAAGTTGTTCGATTGTACAAGGTTAAGCTAATCCTCAGTCTAATGGATTAAAACCGTCTATGACATAGGTTACAAAGTAGAATGGAGTTTTATATTTCAAGCGTATAATTCGTTTTATGTTGTTCTGGTTCAATAAATATATAAATATTAGAACACATTCTAGAAACGTGGATTCTGACAATCGGACTGGTCCACAAATTCAAGGTCGTTCAGCGCGCTATGAAGCGGGCTATGCTCGGAGTTTCTTTGAAGTATCCGAAATGAAGAATAAGATCAGAAATGAAGTTATCCGTAAGAGAACCGGAGTTACTGACATAGCCTACAGAGTAAGCAAGCTGAAGTGGCAGTGGGATGGCCATGTTTGTCGAAGGGCCGATGGTCGGTGGAGCAGACGAGTCCTGAAGTGGGGACCGCGTATCGGCAAGCGTAGTGTAGGACGCGTCCCGCGCCAGATGGACCGACGATCTTAATAAGGTGGCTGGGACAAACTGGATGCGGAAGGCGGAGGACAGGGTGTTGTAGCGCAGCCTGGGAGAGGCCTATGTCCAGCAGTAGACTGCTATAGGCTGAGTTGATTAATTGATTGATTCTAGAATCACTTCTTATACATTAATAATGATACTAGCGTATTACTGTCCCACAGCAGGGCAGGGGCCTCGACTCATACAGAGAAAGTTAAGCATTGATCAATGCGCTTGCTTAAGACGGATGTGTTATCTCAAACTGGCTTCTGCCCGGGACTTCGTCTACATGAAATTTCTTGTTTTAATATAAAATATAGCATTGCATTGCATTGCCCGCCCGTTCTATTAGTTCGTTTTCGCTTAGCGTTCGCTAAGGGTCGTAGCTTGATGTTTAATAACCTATAACCTTCCTAAAAAATGGGGCTACCAAATTTAAAAAAATCATACTCTTACTGGTAGTCCCAGAGATTAGCACGTTCAAACAAAAAAACAAACTCTTATAGTAAAGTATAGACAAGTCCAGGTTTTCTCTCGTGTAGTTAATTATAAATTATAAGTCATAAACATATTTAATATAGTCATATACTCATCATGCCCTTATTCCATGCATATATAATAGATACTATCCGAAAAAATACTTTGACTACTTGAATGGATATAGAATATGAGAAACATTCCAAATGATCTAGCACGTATTCAAAATAACTCACTAAAAGCTGCAACTATAATTTTCATAGTGGATACAGTATAAAATAGCCATACATTGTACAATGACATTTTAAACGCGAATAGAGAAACCGTTAAAACTAACAAATCTATGTCAGACACTACCATTAATACTTACACTATTTCACTTTCTACGATATTCCAAACACCATTAATTAATATAGTCAGTACAAGGGATGTGCTCATTACGATTGCGATACATCGATACAGTATCGATACCATCGAATCGTTAAAAAACTGCCCATAATTAACTGTTGGTAACAGACGCCACATGTCATTCTAAACAAAAGGTCTATACATGAGAAACTAATTACTAAAGCGGGGGTGAACGAGACGGAGCTTTATATAGCTTGTATGTGGGAGTGAAAGGTCAGAAAGGCCAAGATCGGAAGCAGATTGGAACGCACCACTGCGCACTGACCGAATATGTTTTTTACTAATTAAAAATGCAGGCGGCAGTTTGATAAATGGTATCCCGGTCGATTTATTTAGCTTTTGTGTTTTTGAGGTTATGTGCGTGAGCGCTGATCGTAATAAAATTGTTCAGTGGCCAGCAATCGGACCACCATTGTTAGTTTTTTGTGGAATGTAGTGAATTGAATTAAAAAGGTAAATATAACTGTGTGTGGAATTGTTTTTGTTGTTTTTCTATTAATAGAGCACGCTTTGTATGTATACAGAAATATGAGTGTTGTAGTTACTTTGGTTGTTATAGTAAAGGGAATACAACTGGAATTGATGGCCTCGTCTAGTATTCGCAAGCGCTACTGCTGAGCATGAGGTCCTATTCGATATTATGAGATATTTCCATCTGGAATTTCTAAGTAGCCGCCCAGAGTCTGGATTTTTGCCAGGTTGATGGCAATAGGCTCGCCCCCTATCACATGGGGCTTAAACATAAATGGCGAAATGTGGGCGTACTATATGCACACATCTGCCTAACCCTTCGAGGAATACAAGCGTGATGTGTGTGCTGATTCTCGTATGTTGGTAGAACTTTAGATATTTCCAGATATTGCCATGATTTTCTATGTCTGGTCTTTCTAGTCAATTTGTAAGGTCTAGTTAACCTATCTACGAATATAGTTGTCTCATTTACCCATGACCAAGTTGCTCCAATGACCATGGGTTGTTGCCTCTGCAGTTTTACAGTTCTGCGAGCTATATCAGTAACTCTAGTTCTTTTCTACGTTTTTTCTGTCATCATTCAATCACTCGTTAATTTATAGGCGTTAGTCTCGATAATAACAAAAAGTTTACTAAGCATTAGACTGATACTGAATTACTGATAGACCTATCATGATCGTAAACTTTGACATGCATCACGGTTTCTGAAGACCCTTAAAATGTATACTTTTATTGGTATGATAAGTTTAACTTACAATACTATTTTACTGACTACCTCAACAGTAGCATCTTCTATGTGTGTAAGTATACATTTTAACGCACCATCATCAAAGACACTAAACAAAATACCATTTAGAATTAGTACTACAAACAAAATGGGTTTTAAGTAGACACGTCACGGGCATTTAGCATTATCATCGCCAATTTCCATACCATTTTAACCTCTCACCACATTATGCGAACCGAAACGGCCCATTCATAGATTAAGTGCATTTGAACGTAAACCATAAATCCACATCATATCTCACACAAAAATAAACACTAAATCACAATCATGCAAATCAGGTTCAAAAATTCAAATGATGCCCATAAAATCGGTTGCGACACAATATGCAGAAGAGATCCATGGATCTCGAACAATATCGGCTTTGCCCGATGCCACTTACGGACCGATAGCTACACACTAATGAGCTATTGAAAAATGATAGCAAAAATAATTCAAGGAAAAATTATCATAAGCCATTTGAGGGTTGAGTATTCCCATGGACTGGATGTACAAACGAAAATGTACCTTACCAAGGGGGAACAGAAATCAAAATGTATTAGCATATGAAAGAAAAATCTTTCAAAAGAGCATTCGAATCTTACGAATCACCCTTTCAAATAATTTCAACTTTATGTTCATCGAAACACAGAACAAAATCAAACGACATGGAATGTCAAAGTAATCATATGATAATTTTTTCTAACCCTTAAATGGTGTATGCAAATTTCCGCATTGTCAATCGGATGCGTATGCAAGGATTGAGGAGCGTTCGGGGGTTGACTCAATATGCGATGACAGATGCAAAGTCGGGACACAAACATCGTATCGAGTTACTCCATTTTTGAGGAGCAGAGCGAATCTGGGATTGTGTTTTCGATGGTCCTTTTCTAATGTTATTAAGGTAATGGTGAATAAAGGCTTGAATTTCTCACGCCTAAATACCAATAATCCTAATTGATTGTGGTATATTTTATTAGACACATTTTTGAGCCACTTATTTCCATAGCAACAGTGTCCTCTTGGATTTTACTATTTTCCTCCAAAGTCATGGACGTACTGTGTCCAGCCAACCGAAGTATACCCATTAACGTTTATAATCCTCAATTTCCATAGACACCTAGTTCTGGTCTATGACTATCTTCAATATCACATTTATGCTCTATCACGATTTTTAAATCCAAACCATTTTGATATCATTCGTCATCTTCATGCATCGTTTGAGCTGTTCCTATTTCATCAGACTTGAAACCGTTGGTAGATTTTTTATTAGATTAGTTAAGATCATCGATAAATCTTGATTCTACTTAAAACTCTTCAGAAAAACTGAAAATATTTTCAGTAAGATAAAATGTATCAAATTCTTTAACAAACTAGCGTTCAATTTCTCAGAACACACAAATTGATATAAAAACGTCATTGCACACTTCCCCATCGGATTCGCTTGAACGCAAAAAAGTTGCGGTTACTACAGACGGACGGAAAATCGATAAGTAATAATATCGATTGTGGTGATCTAAACGAGCCCCCGAGTAATCGAGTTATTACACTGTAATTATTAACCGACGTTTTACTTTCTTCGTTTTGTTGGGTGGGAATAGTGTGGAGGAGGCTTTTTTGTTATTTTTTTGCAAATCAACATAAAATTGAATTTGGTTTTATTCTGATATTAATAATTATATTATTTATTTAAAAGTTTAAAGTTCGACGTAATTTTTCACAATAGATACTACTGAATAAGATGTTACGAAAACACTTACTTTATTTACATTTTTTAAATTAGCTCACCGCCGTGCTTTAGCTCATTCTTGTTTTAACCGTCATTGTGAGCAATTTATTTTTAAATTTGCCATGTTTATGCCAATGTTGTTATTTTTCGGATCTTACATTTCGGAGAGGATCAGCATATTTCGCTTGAATACTTCCAGTTTAAAGACCAGCTCAACTGAGAATAAATAACACTAAAACACAACGTTTAGAAATTGATTCCTTAGAAATTTAGTGACCTGATACACAAAGTCTCAAACAGAAGCCGTTTCCGCGCACCCAGGTATCCCGAGATGTTCGCAGGTGTCGCCGCGCTTCATCGCCCACCACGCACGACGAAGCAAGATAAAAGCCTCTCTGTCTATCGCCGACAGCATTTTATACCCTATTTGCTGTTTTAATTGACAAAAACTCGCTTGCCACCGTTTTGCCTTCAAAATACTAAGTTTTTTCTCATTAGTATCGATTTTGATTGAATACATTATTGATGAGTCGACTATTTCTTTTTACATTGCTTCCTTGTCAATATTGTCGGTTTTTGTTATTAATTTTATGTGTGGATCTCAATTATGCTCGGGAGATTTATCAGTATTATTATATTTATTCGGTGTACCATAACAAGCAGTAGGAATCGAACACGCGACTCTGGGTTTAGAATGCGGATGAGTTTGTGCGTTGAATGAGTCGTCTGATGCACTTAAATTATCAGGGCAACTTTCTTTACTATAGAAAACTATATGAATATTAAAGTATAGGTATGAATTGAAAGTAGACGATCAACAATGCAACAGTGGAGAATAAGAACTGGATAGCTCTTATGTCAAGTACTAATGACACCTCCCTTAACTTGAACATGTTCACAATATCATAATAACAAATATACAATCATCTTTAGTACGGATCGTAAAACACCGATTATTTTTGCATCAATTATTTGCAACTGTCGTTGTCACATTTATAAGAACGGGTTCCAAAAAATATAGATTAATGATCGTGCGCACATTAGGTTTGACAAGCAAATCGATACATTTGTGAATCGATTCGATCATCAATATGAATTATACGGTACGATTGCTGAGATACGCGGTCATGGAAGTAATTTATACCGTACTAAAGATGTGTAACATCTGCAGAAGAGTTAACAAATTCTGCATTTTTTTCCTCAAGGAAAACAAGTAGACATAGCCAAAACTGCGACTGGTTCTGACGCAAAACCGAAATATTGTCTCATAATAAAAGTCTACACGTTTTTCCTTGTCACAAGTAATAACGAAATGTAAATTATTTTGACCATTCAATGCCAACTTATAAATTCCTTTTTTTAGCTCTAGTCCGTGGTTTCAACTGCATAAGTCTCAACCCCGTGGGAATATCGGGATAAAAATTATCATATATCCTGGGCATGGTCTACCCATTTTTTTTTTTTTTTTTGAGGGTGGGAAATCATCAAATAGCTTCTCCCGCTCTGGGCGGAGCGGGAGGGTATGTCAGACTCTTACTGACTAAAACCCACCCGTATTCCTTCTTGTTGCCTGTGTTGCGGGGGCCTCGGTGACCCCTAAGTACCTTCCCGCGACCCCGGCAGGCATCGGCCCTAGTGGACTCCTACTATATGTGCTGACGACATCTCTTTGAGGCGCGCGTGGAATACAACGCGCCGTCGACCCGGGCCTGGTCCTTACCGGACGGTGAGCTACCCATTGCTCACCGTCCGCAAGCCCGCGCCTACGGTGGCCGGAAATCCGCCCGGGATTCCCGACGCCCTGGGTGTCTCCTGCGGCGGCTAGGGGCGAGAGGGCGCGAAACTTGCCTTTCCCTCAACCGTCCCGCCTCCTCCTTCGCGAGCATTACTGCTTCGCAGAAGGAGGTGACGGCTGCCCATGCCCTCTCGCTCCGTACCATGGCCTGAACCAGGGCCGGACGCGAGAGGTCTCTGCCGCAAACAAACTCACTTTCGCATGTTTAATATTAGTTAGGATAGTTATAAAGTATTACCACTAATAATTAAATTAATGAAATTAGTATACCACTAATATAATTAAGTACTATTTACTGATAAAACAAACTCCACCTGGCCCACCAGCGCGGCAGCGGCAGAATGACAGCCCCTAACCAAAATCCGGAAGCCCAAACAATAATATCGAACGTATTACATTAAAAAAAAGAACTTCACAACGAACTTTCATATTCAAATTTGAAATTCGAAAGAACCGAACCGAACCGAACCAAAAAAAAACGAACGGAGAGCACCGATCAATTAGAGTAACTCAATACTCTGTCACATTAAAATGACGAGTCGCACTAATGGATTTCCAAATTTGAATTTCAAATACAAATGGGATCGGAAGGATCAGTCGGGCGTCCTCGGGTGATTCCGTATCGGCCCGGACGAACTATTGGTTGTGTGTTCGAAATATGAATCAATCATACTTTTGAACATTGCACAAAATATTGGCAGATTGCACAAAGGTTAAATGGCTAATAAGAATGGAATAGAAATGTTGTCCAAATCATACATGTAAAGCAACAAGGGTCGAACTTACCGTGTTGCTAATATCGCTATATGATACTAAGAGGGCAATACTATTAAGCATGACTTTAGTTTAAATGTTCTACTATAAAAATATTCTAGTCAAAATATGAGCAACAGTCAGATTACGTTTAATAATATGAGTAATTCATTTCTCTTTTTTATGTGTCATTTCCATCGTCAGAATCCATCAAAGACAACAACGCCTGAGGATATGCATCATTAAAAAAAAACAACGTTCCTAATTCAAAAATTATACCATCGATACTCATCATACACCGACACTCTGTCAGTCTTACTTTGAGCAGTCTCCGTGACGGCCGCTCTTTTTGCGTCGCCTATAATGTCTACTTACGTCCATGGACGTAATTGGAGATATTACACCAAGGCTATTAATTAATGAGGATGTTATGACGAAGGCTTAATGCTTGACGCCTGCAATGAGTGGTGGTTTCAGATCGGTTATTGCCTGTGAGACTTTTTGTGTTTGTATTGAATATGCTACCTGTCTTGGAACACCTGTGTTGGCACTGAGAAAACAGACCTGAATGTAGTAGTTCCAACTAAAGCTTTTAAAGTTTACCCTACGAATTTTACAATTGAAAGGCTAATTAATCAAATAGCGTGCTTATACGCTATTTAATTAGAGCCTCCAAAAAGAGCGAGCTTTGTCAACTCACACATCACTGAGCGTTGTATGGATTAATCAGGTCTCAATGAAATAAGAACTAATATTACTTATATACACAGATTAACAATACTCCAATTTCCTATAAGATCAAACCTTAGCGCTCTGACTTCAAACCATTCGAGGAATCCCCATCCCTGAAACTTCTGCCTCTGAGTTTGATTTCCACCATTAATAACTCCGGTAACTATGAAATACTTAACAACTATATCCTCACCGCTTGGTTGCGTTACGTTAACCAAATCTCTGCAACCAGATATATCTGTGTATTCGCCACGCGTCTACGAACCATTTGTCACTCACTAATGATTTGGTACTATTTTGAGATGCGTATAACACCCCTTTGAAATGTTTAGGGGAAGGTAGACCAAGGTGGTCGTGTGTGATTTCGGAGAATAGAGTGCTTTAGAGCTTTTCGTGGATGTTTTAAAAGTGATATCAGACGAATGGGGTAAAATGAAATGAAACTTTCTGTCAATGCCATATTACGATACGTAGGTAACGTAGTGACTACCGAGATAATGACTAACGGAGAAGTATGGACGAGAAAGACACGTTGCGCCGACCACAAATAAATTGGGATGAGGGCTAGACAATGATGGATAAGATAATGGAGAAGGATAAGGTAACGTAGGTCAAGACATATCAGAATGAAAAGCTAGTTTTTTGGTAGTGGTTCTTGGCAAGCCTTAACAGTTTTGGTTGTATCAGAGCCATACAGAGAAATTACTAGACACTTAACTCAATCTTTCGAAAACCAGGCTTTCATAGTATATAGTTCGTTTCTTAGAGTGGTGAAAAGGTTTAATAATTTTCTGCCAACTTTTTATATACTACGACAATAATCATTTGCGTAATCTATGGAAAAAAGCTGTAGACAAAAGTTTAGAAGAAATATACAAGATTTCTGATTTCAACCTCAATTTATTCTCTACACAGACACTTTACGTTTACAAAATCCAGGTACAAAATATCAAATCTAAATTTAAACGCACCGAGAACCGTAGAATTTCATATCAAAAAATAATTTAATTCACGTACACTATTTAAAGAACGCGTGCGCAAGTCCGCCCACGGACGAACAGACACACAAACCGATCTCGTTACTAACAATGCACCATATATTACGCCGTTTCCGGTGAGATATCACATGTTGCGTCTCTTTCGGGCTTGGGATGTTTGTATTTTCTTTCTCTCTCTACAATCATCGCGAGACATCAAGATCATTAACAGGCGATACTGTGATTTGTATTGTGTGTTTTTTATAACGTATTCCCCTTTGTGCGTAATTTTTCGATTTGGCGAGTTAATTCAGAATTTACTTGAGTACGTGTGCCTTTGGATATCTTGTCATCTGGTGAGGAGTAAATGGTTTTGTGGTTGGCGTTTGGTTTGCGAGTTGACGTTTGGGGTCTACATTCGGGTTCCTCAATTTGTTACAAAGTTTTGAGGGTTATTATGAAAAGTGATCTTAAAATAAGTTCGTAGTTTCAGCTACAGATTTTAAGGAGGTAAGTACTCTTTTTAAAGTATTGCCTGTAGCTTGTAGCCTCCTCTACGATAATAATGTACGAATTCAGGCCAGATAGTAAGAATGTACATTGATAAATTTAAAATCCTATACCGATAGCATTACCTAATAAACAGTTTCAATGTTTAAACAAATGTAAAGAATTCTTATGAAATCCACATTTTATATCAAACTAGCAGCCAGCTATTTCTTTACTTCCACAATAATAATAACTGGACCTTTACCAAACAGTTCGATGATACCAACACCAAAGATATCTCTTTGTCTATTATTTCAATAGTCCTCTATTATAACACGATCCATCTTTTATGGATATGTCAAAAATGTAAACCCTGTTTTGCATATCAACAGAATTTTTGCCCTGCATTGTTGGTTTGGTTTTTAAGATTTTAGGGTCCCGTGGAGATTTCTTTAAAACTCTTTCACTTGTATTTTTTAACACTGGTTAATCTTTCAAGCTATTTAGAGGATTATCCACTGGTTGTTTGTAATTTATGAATATTTGTTCAGATTTATATTCATAGATATTTGCGAAACCTTTTTGCACTATTCTGGCATTTAGGTAGGTATGGTACGGTTAGTACGGATCAGCAATTTGCACTTGCAGTGTGTACCTTTGAGGTTTATTGTAATCAATATTTTAGTGTAACAAGCAACAGGCAACCAGGCTCATCGTACTTACGTGATCCTATGTATATATAAATATTATGGTCAGAGGAAGATCTGTTTGGAGACAAAAAATAAAGAACTTACTAGTTAAAGTTAATACTACTTACTGCCATGGTGCCATCCTGAAACGAAAATAAAATCTGATTCTACTACAGAACCCAGTACACAAACCAAACCCAAACATGATTTTCTGTCATTATTACAAGGAATCGAAACAGACAGCGGTACAGACAAACTGTCACTAAATGTTTTACGCCTGTCTTGTAAAGATTTCAAAAGCAGAAGTTTTGTTCAATAGTGACATATTTATGAACCTTATAGCCATATAATACATATGACCTTGTGGAGTCTTTAAGCTTTTTAAAGATTTTATGGCATCAATAATAATATTCATTTATAATATTATCAGCCTATAATTTTCTCACTGCCACATAGGCCCTTTCAGTGAAAGGGAGTGGGCCGTAATCCACCACGTGGGCCCAGTGCGGGTTGGTAGATGTCACATGTCTTCGTGTACATTTTTGGTTCTAGACAAGTGAGGTTTTCTCACAATGTTTTCCTTCACCGTTTTGAGAGCAGAGGTGATGAAATATTTTACAAAAAGTAAAGCGCCTGTCAGGGTTCGAACCTACGACCTACAACTTGGAAGTCGCGACCATTATCACTGGGCCACCACTGTTCTATAATCTATAATATTCGTTTATTTGCAACAAATTAAGAACAGAAAACAAGTACAATAAAAAACAATATATCTTCCTAGGGAGGTCGGTAGAAACTACAGAACGCAGAATCCTTTCAGACTCTTTTTGTCGTCATACACGCACGCCGGTTGCGAGTACTACGCACCTGACCTTTCTGAAGAACATCACCAATAAGGTCATTACAAACAAAAACAATGTTAAACGATGAGAGCTGCAAAAATTAAAATTGTGGTGCAGCCACCAACGCCCAACTCCTGGTGCGAGGGTAGGTTGTAGGTTGTGCAATGTAATATGTAACTAAGGCAATAGGGTCTTACACCCATTTTCGAACAGTGTCTTAATTAAATTCTATAGTGCTAATATGGCCCAAAAAAAATCACAAAATTTTTATTCAATCGGTAAGTGCCATAAAAATACATTTAAATAACTCATTTTCAAATTTCGCGCGTAGTTTGACGAAAACGCTGGATGCAGTGGACGCCATGGTGCTCTGTGGTCATGACGTCCCTTGGTTTTGTAAACAAATGCGCTGAACTATTATCTAACTATAAGTTGACAGTTGACACGTTTTAGTTTACACAGCGGTATGACGTAATAACATGGCGGCTACTATTTCATGGTGTTTTTTAACAGATTAGAAAAACTGAAAACGTTGAATTGAATTTTAAAATGTATTTTGTTATTTTATGAACTAAAAGTTAAATTTTCTGACTCCTTTTTGCCTAAACTATCTCAATAATCTATTTATAGATTTTTTCTCGTATATAGTAAAATACCCTATTGTAGATACTGGATTTCAAAAAAATCGCACTAATATATATTTTTTAAACATGTATGTAGTAAGCTCTCTTAATAAATACACCGTGAATATCTGAAGTCTAAACACTAGATTGGACTTACGTACATAATGATGTGTACAGGTGACAGGTTTGGATAGCGATAACTGCCCCGTCTCCTGTGCACTTGAGGATCTTGACTCCGCCAGCTAACGGAGAACGTGTATATTTGAATTTTCACAACTTTCTTATTTGCTATCGAAGAAAAAAGAATGTACCTATATCTATTTAATTACTTATTTTAAGAAAGCTGTGTACAATACATGCCCAAATAGAGAATCGATATGAAATACAAATTCTTGAACAACAAAAGAGAAAAACAAACAGACTATATTTCACAAAGGCTCATACCAAATCTATTATCTGTGCTCTATTTTTTTTTAATAATGGCAAAGGTATCCGATCAAACATCATCTAACAAAAGCCCCAGTCATTACTAGATTTGAATAATAAAAAAAAGTTTTGAACTAAAGGGGAGAAACTCAGCCTTGCATAAGTAATTAGAACAATTATTTTTTGATAGATAATAAATTATTTTTGACATCGACTTGTCTGTTGGGGTGTTATGATGTTCGAAAATGAATCGCCATTTTGTATTTGCATTTTTCTGAATACTTATGTGCCCAATGTTAATTTAATAGATGTTACCAACGACGACTTGTACTATTTACGACTGACGAGTCGTTATTGTAACAGAAGCTGATGTTTGCTGTGTGGGTTCAAATAAAATTGAGTGAGTGAGTCTACATCTACGCATCCGTCCTCTAAAGAGTGGAACTCACTACCAGTGTGTATCCTGGAAGCTATAACCTGGAAGTCTTCAAGTCTTACGTATATGGGTTTTTGTTAGTAAGTTAGTTATTAAATTCTAGGCAAGACTGCAAGCGTGCACCATCGTCAATCGCATCATCGCTTACCATCGGTGAGATAGTGATCAAGTGCGAGCTTATCAGGACATTGTCAACAGATTTGGAGCTTTCAATGAAAAAGTCAACTTTTTGATGTGCCCTACAGGGTCCGTAATCGCACATTAGCTTTAAGCCATTGTAAGATATGTAAACATTATGGTAATGCAAATAAACATATCACAGCGCAGGATAGTGTATACCAGAAGTGATCATCGTGTTACTGATTCAGCAGCTTTAATATCATCAGGTTTGTGCCGAAATATAGCAGTTCGTCGTAAATGTAGTACGACAGCGCCCTCCCTAACATCTCTGTCATCACAGGACTGCCGCCTCGCAACTGCCGATGCGACGCTCTGCTAGAGTGACTGTAATCAGCCAGTGTCACTCTTATCCGACCTTTCCGGTGATTTCAGTAACCTCGTAACAAAACTAGACAGCGCCACTTCCTGCGTCGTCAGATGAACAAAACATTAAAATTATCAGTATTTTTCTTCCATCAGACTCCTCAACGGAGACTTTCGGATGAACGAGGCTGTCTACTAGATAAAAGCTGTTAATATAATTATATATTCCTTGTTTTTATCATATAATTAAACTTTCGTTTTTATCCCATAGAAAGTGAGTTGTCACAAAAACGCCACACCTTGACATGACGGCAGGAAATATTTGAATATGTCATCCGATCTACGGTATCGATAAATATCGGATGCGCCGGAATTATATGAGGGGGACACTTTTTGTAAGTTTGTACTTTCTTTACGTTATTACATGGATATTATATTCTTGAGGGATGCTTGACTTCTTTCGGAATCGAAAGTGAAGCTTTTTCATGAACAGTGAAGACATGAGCTAACATCAACTAAGCACATTTTAATTTAATTCTATCAATATATTTTTTTTTAATTTTAAGGTGTTGGCCATATTGTTTAATTTATATGACGAAGCACTATAGAAAAAAGTAAAATTATTTTTAAATTGTTGATGTAATTTATGAAATTCAAATGTAATTTATTTGAGTGTTAAGTTACTTGTTTATGAATAAATGACTATGACTTTGACTATGCACATTCGTGCTGTTTTTCAATGCAGACCGAATTCTGGTCTTTTGGTGAAAATGATAAGCATGTACTATTACCAGACATTGACCTTATTAAATATTATTTGTTCATGAATGCAGACCAACCGCCAAGCATCGATGATGCTGTCCCATGTTTGACTAGCCAACAACAAAATATCTGACACGTTCAATTTTGGAAAACAAAATCGTCCAACGCTTGCGAACGAGTTTGTCTCCCGAGGAGTTTATTCATGTCTACAATATCCCCTCTTAGATTTCACATCAATACATTTAACATCATTAAAACTATAATGAAAAATACTCAAACCTCCTAATACACATTAATTAACATCGGAATGATAAATCAAACACCCTCGCTTAACGTTTTTTGTTAAACTTCGTCACTTCCTCTGCGACAGATGTCATCCATTCATATACAAATCTTTGTATTATTATATTTAGATCAACCCTTTTTTTAATATTACAATGAAGAAGAAACTGTATCGTATGCCACTGTCTTGTGGTGTTGTATAATAAAAGTTTGTATAACTGGATGAAATGATAGTTTGAACACCATCATACGAGTAAGTGTAACAATTGTTTTTTTTTTTCTTAGTGTTGATGACTGCAAACTTTTATGATTTTTCCACTGCCATTATCTCAACTTTGATCCTTTCTCTTGAAGGCTATCAGGTAGCAGCACGTGAAAGATCAGTGCTAAATAGAAGCCATTTTGTGGGAGATTTTTTAGAAACAAGGTGTAAAAAAACCCAGTGTGCCATCACATTGCAAAAAATTACTTAGCAATACGATTGTGTTATTTAATTCGCCAGTTTCGTTGATTAGTCAGTTTACCTGATTGGTCAGTTTTACCGATTAGACAGTTGCGTTAACTCGACAGTTACCAGTGTTTGTCAGTTTTCGTCTATTCGTCAGTTTGGTACACTTAAGGCAAAAGTTTCTACGTGTTGAATAAACACATGTGGCTAATATAATCTGTTGTAAGGAATACCTAACCTTATTAATATCAAAGTCCAGTTTATATTTTTAACATAATATACAAGGTGTCGTTTTGCATCCTCGTCAAATTTCAGGAGGCTGCTATGAAAGACATAATATAACGTAATATAATTACGATACCTGCTCAATAATTATTACTTACTTGTTTTTTTAGAAATTTCAGTTTGGCAGTATTTTAGAATACACCACTTTCACAGAACAGAATCACGCAACAGGCGTATGCGATAGTGTGTGTGTAAAAGGGCAGTTACAGTGTGGTATCACACGGGCCGCGTTTTAACATGCATACCGATTTCCGAAAACTAGAAAAAAAAATAGTTTCTTATTTTATTATTGACTCGTATCGAGAATCATTAGCATAGTTACCTCCTTGAATTTGACGAGGACGCAAAACGACACCTTGTATAATAAACCAATATTTAATTTAAAAAATGTACTTACCTTCTAAAGTTACTTAACGGAAATCTGAATATATGTATACGTCACGATATGTCAATAATTCAAATAAAATAAAATAAAATCAAGCCAGATTGGAACCAAAAAACCAACACCCGTGCCAAAATTTTACCAGCTCCAAATAAGTACCTCAAGCCCTTTAAAAAGTGAAAGTAATACAAGTGGCAACAGGTCAGTATACGTACAAATGCAGGCGACATCGCGGGGCGGGTGCAGTTCATATTGGAGAGAACAGAGCGCCCGCATCATCAAATTTTAATTGTTACAATGACGCCATTACTTATGTAGAGTCAGGAGTTAATAGACGAGGCCTGTGACGATAATATGATGATTTGACATATATATATATATATATATATCTCATATCACCATATTTTAATACGATAATATTAACAAATTAATAAAAGCAGGTCAATATTGCCAACTTTTAGAATGCAGGCTCTTACATTTCTTGAAGTAGAATAGCTTTTACCAGACTGCAGCGTAGGAGCAGTTGTGGCCCAGTGGTAACGGCCACGACTTACCAGTTGTAGGTAGGACAGGCGCTTTACTTTATGTAGGTAAATAATTTCATCACCACTGCTCTCAAAACGGTGAAGGAAAACATCGTGAGGAAACCGGCATGTCCTAGAACCACTAATTCGAAGACATGTGACATCTACCAACCCGCACTGGGCCCGCGTGGTGGATTAAGGCCCACTCTCTCTCACAGAGAGGAGGCCTGTGTCCCAGCAGTGGGAACATTTATAGGCTGATTATGTAGACTGCAGCGAAGCCCAGAAAGAGGCTAGTGTTTATTATAGTATAGCAGCTACAAAATAACATTCGATATCATATAAGCTGACTATTGCTCGTTTTCACCAATACTAGGAAAAATGAATGCCTAAATGAAAGCGCACTGTTGTATTTCCAGCGCTCGGCTCAACGCCGAGACTTGAAAATCCAACAGTGCAATAATATTTAGTCGTTCATTCGGGTGTTTTCTAATGATATTGAAAACGGGCATGTATTTACTGTGTCGCTGTCTAAGACAACCACAGATAAAACAACCTAAATACTTTTTTATGGCACCTCTATACAATACCTAACTCTTTGCCAGACTCATTTCAAATGTATCCGTCAATTCGAGGGCAATTTTTTGAAGAATATAATAATGTTGATTAATTAATTATGGTGATTGTGGTAAAACAATGCGTCAGCGGTGAACGACTCCTCATAAAGCATGGGGGCCGAGCAGGGGACTTGTAATGTGCTGTTTTAATACCATTGATGATTATTGACTATGTTTATTGGTACGATCAGTGGTATCTACAGCTACCATTTCGTTACAGTATAAGAATAAGAATCTATTTCACTAAACAGTGAATGATTTTTTAATAGTAATGATTAAGTAAATTAGTCTTCGTGAAAAAATCGTCGAAGAAAATTTTGCGTTTCACGAAACAAATGAATCACCAAACAAATGTAAAAACCTTAAGGTTAAAACCTTGTCTATCTACATTTGTTTGGTGTTTTGCTTTACTCTTTACATTCAATTATCGACTGATTGATTTAAATTATATTTATTCCCGTAAGTAGATTTGCACAAACAATTATATAGGACATTTTTAGGGTTCCGTAGTAAACAAGGAACCCTTATAGTTTCGCCATGTCCATCTGTCTGTCTTTTTTTTTTTTTTTTTTTTTTTTTTTTTTTTTTTTTTTTTTTTTTTTTTTTTTTTTTTTTTTGAGGGTGGGAAATCATCAAATAACTTCTCCCGCTCTGGGCGGAGCGGGAGGGTGTGTCAGACTCTTACTGACTAAAACCCACCCGTATTCCTTCCTGTTGCCTGTGTTGCGGGGGCCTCGGTGACCCATAAGTACCTTCCCGCGACCCCGGCAGGCATCGGCCCTAGTGGACCCCTACTTTGTGCTGACGACATCTCTTTGAGGCGCGCGTGGAATACGACGCGCCGTCGACCCGGGCCTGGTCCTTACCGGACGGTAAGCTACCCATTGCTCACCGTCCGCAAGCCCCTCACCGTCCGCAAGCCCATCACCGTCCGCAAGCCCATCACCGTCCGCAAGCCCATCACCGTCCGCAAGCCCATCACCGTCCGCAAGCCCCTCACCGTCCGCAAGCCCATCTGTCTGTCTGTCTGTCCCAGCTATAGCTCAGAGACGCTTAGTACTAGAAAGCTGTAATTTGGCATAGGTATACAAATTAATGACGCCGACAAAGTGCTAAAATAAAATCATGAAAAACATTTTTGTTAGGGTACCTCCCTTGCACGTAATGTGGGATGATATTTTTATTTCTCGACAATCCTATGACGTGGGGTATAGTTGGATAGGCCGTGCAAAAATATTGCGGGTCTGTGAACCTCATTTTTCAATTCAATGATCCGTTTGCGTAATATTAAGCTTTAAAGTACTAATTTTTCTTAGACCCACTGCCAGCCAAATGGTTGTTTATGAAGATGTGAAAAAAATAATTTCATTAGTACATACCTATAATGATATTAAAAGGAAAACTATCACAGCTAAGTAGGCTTTACAAGTTAACGAGTAATAGTCGACCAACTTAAATTTGCAGTTGGAAAATTGAGCGTGACGTATATCGATGTATGGGAGAACATGTTTTTCAACTACAATGTTAAGTTTGTTTTGGGAATAAATTCATCCCAAGTAATTCCAACTACGGAACTATTCATTGTGCTTCGTCCGACACGCAGTTGGCCGGTTTTTTTTAAACTATATTAGGTCGGTGTTTCATATTATCTGATTTATAGATAATGATAACACAAAAAAACCTGTGATTGAATTGCAAAACTTTTGTTAAAGTTTGACCTTCTATCATCGTTCACCTTAACATGTTACCATTGACTCTGGATCATTTGCTATTCTTCGCTTTTATTCTTACACACCCATTTTCTTTATTTTTTACAGAAGCTTATACTTTGCTAACGTTTTTCAAAGCTTACTTACTATCAGTCGTGCAGCCTGTGGGTCAACTTCACTCAGCGGGCATACAGCGACCTACGCGTTCAATATAATAAGAATAACGCACTGAGAATACTGCTGCGGATGCCGTGCCGTGTAGTGCGACAGGGATAGTTGCGGATAACGACGTTGATGGTGTTTCCGCCATTATTAGAAAAATATGTGCATCTCTGACGTTGCATGTTCGCAGCAGCACCAACAGTATTCTCAGCGTATTCGCAGATCGGTGGGACTCCCTGATGTTAGGGAAATAGATGCAGCTCCACGCTGAATTGAAATTTTAATAGCTTGTTATTCTGTGTCTGTATTAACACTAGATGTAAAGTAAAACTAAAAGTATTCTATAAATAACCGTTTATTTACATAACCAAATACATGTAAGATGATTATTAATATTATTAAATAATTAAATTAAAACTGAGTTAAACCTAAAAAAGCCCTCGAGGCATTGTACCGAGGATGCTGGCGACATTTCCTCGCTGAATTGCAATGCTGATGCGTTGCGCGAGAAAGCCGCCAGCTTTTCGGTCACCAGTTACATCAACAAGACGTTTCGCAATTTCCGCAAATAACTTATGCGCACTGGGACCCCACGGACCGAGGGTTTTGAAGCCAAAGGGCACAAAGTTATACTCTCTGCCAAGGTCTCTATATTTAATAAGTTTTAGATTTTCGGCATTTTCTGCCGCTGCACTATGGGACCAACCGGTATTTTCCATCTCAAAAATCGATAACTCTGTTGTTTTGTGATTTATCTCCTTGATTTTATTTTCACGTATTTGTGAATATCTAGGCAATAAAAGAAATCAAACATCATCATTCTAAAAAAAATATTTTTTTTCCGAAAAAAAATGACAAAGATAAAGTTATACGAAATTTCATACAAAAAATCATACAGTTATATTAAAATAGCAATAAAAGTTACACTTATGCTTAAAATAAGTTTAAAACTAAATTATTATTATTAAACAAACAGTTACATGACAAAAAAAAATTATTACTTAAACTTATCCTACTCATCACTTTCTATTTCCAACAATTCTGTAGCTTCGTCAAATAATTCTTTGGATATTAGAAAACTTGGTTTATTTAAGCTAGATATATAAGGATCAGATGTATATAACAAAATATGCAGAACGTCTTCGTTTGTTGCTGATCTGGAACACTTCCTAGCGTGATGTAACCTATATTTCTTATAATCTTTATTTCGAGCTTCCTGGGCATCTTCGGATAATTGTCCTATAGGCAAAACTGCATAATGCTCTATTATTTTAGCACCATGTATAAGTACTTTATGGACCGAAGATGGCATGTAGTACCAGTTATATTTGCTTACATATAATTGCGCGGTTACCAATGTATACTGACCAAATTTTTCTGCGTTTATAGGAAATCCCGATGACATAGTTTGAAGAATTACATATAGTCTCTTGATTAATTCTTCATCAATTCCGGTTATCTCTGCAGAACATTGGTAATTTTTGAAAAATCTCCTTGCCGTATTACCGTCATTGCTATTACCGGAACCTTGACGTGGTTTATCAATATGCAAGCCAAGCACTTCTCGGAAACGTTTTTGGACAAATTTTTTCTTGTCTTCTTTAAGTTGCTTGTTTTCTGGAGTTGTTGCAGACCACTTCTCAAAACCTAAATTGTAAGAAATATGGAGGATCATTTCCATAAATCTTATCCATGCGTGTAGCGTCGACAATCCGTATTTAAACGCATTTTCATTTTCAACTCTCGTTGTAACTTTTAAAAGATCATTCATTTGTCTGGGAGTTGCTCCACAAACAGTGCAGGTAGCACTGGATGATGTGTTTGTCAACACTTGAGCAACTTTCCCATCAATCATTGTCATAAACAGTTGATGTTTAACTTCGATGACTTTGTCTTCTATTGACACAAGAGTTGGAATCAATTGATTAATTTTGGCTTCAATTTCACTGACAACCGCTGTAGTTTTTTCGGGAGTTTCTTTTGCAAATTCTAATGAAATTGGTCTGCAATATCTAACAGATGAGCAAGTAGGGTTTTTCCATATGACCGTAGAAGTTTCTTCGTCTACTAGTCGCAGTGGTACAAGGGACACTATAAACAAATTAGCGTCCGATATTTGTTCGTTTTCTTCCGGTAGAGTTTGTTTATACTCACTTTGCCCGGAGGATCCATCACATCCCCATTTAGTGAAAAGCTTGAGACGATTGTAAGTCGATCCTGACTTTATCCTTATAATACGGCAGACTGTATGGTCTAAGAGATCTTGCAGGTTGATTTTTGCGCTTATATTTGTCACCGTAATGCTGGATGCAGGCGGATAGCAAGCCTTTTTTGCTTCACTTAGTGTTTAATACGAAGGCAATACAGAACTTAAATTCTTATCAACGAGCCTTTTTCTTAGGTACGCATATTGTGCTTTGGTTAAATCAGTTTCAATGCATATACCCAATGCTTCCTCTTTTGTAAAGGAAAGTGCGTTATCTGGATTGAGTATGTTTTGTAGAATAACTTTTTTCTCTTCTTTTTCCTTATTTCTGATAATAGTCACAATCGACGCTTCGTCATTTTCCCCCATGGATCTTAAACCTTGCACATAAGCGTTACGGACATGTCCCATTCCATACTCCTGGACCAGCTCCATATTTTTTCGTTTCTTTGTGTTTTCCGAGCACTCGTCATATTGTTTTGTTGGTCTTCCACGTTCACCAGAAGTATTCAAACCAGAATTTACAGTGGTTGAGGTACTGCAAGAATTCAATGATACTTTAAACTCACCATTTAACCAATTTGAGTATAGGCTCTCGAACCGGTCCGGCTTTCTTTGAGCTTTGGTCCATTTCTGGTTGCAACTCGATGTTAGATTTTTTTGAATACTCTCTATTACAGTATTAACGTCAGTTTCCGATAGTTGAAAATTTTCCAATAAATATTTTTTGAGGTCTGAAGTACTTTTCCCTTTTATTATTTGATCACAAAGATCGCGTCGAACACAAACGAATTCACTCATTGTTAGATAATAATGTTTTTTATGCGTTAATTGTTATTGAAAAGAAGTATCTGAACACTTGATGAATCGTATGCTGAACATACACGGGTATTTAAAGGACTAATATTTTAGTGCCTTGTGCAAAAACCATGGGACAATTGATTATAACAGTTCTCATCGAAATAGTGTAATCAGTACTGATTGTAATTATTTACCACAACAGATAAATAGAACTTCCGCAGCAATATAGTTTATCATACTTGTGGTTAAGGTGACCACCCCAAACAAAATTGCCATGGGAAGATTCTTTCAAATATAATAGCAGTTTTTTAATTTGCAAATGTATGTTTTTTATCATAGAAATAGAAAAAAACAATATAGACATCAAAGGATAATAACTAAATATAATATTTCATAATAAAAAAGAAGAACCGTAATTTTCGAGGATTTTTCCCCGATTGACATTATTGCTTCAAAATCACCTCTGGCGCAAAAAACGCGCAAGTTTTTTTTAAATCCTCATATTACTGAGTAGATAAGGTCTCTAATAGAGTAATTAACTTGACACCGGCTGCTTTCGGCAACAACGAAAACTCCAATTGAAATTAACAAAAACTAAATTTTCTTTACTTCACTAAAAAAATATTAAAAAATTAAATAAAAATATTTTTTTTACAAAAACTGACGTGGTGGCGTGGTTGCAAAGTGTATATTCTAAGCTATCTAATGATGTATAACACTAATATGTTTCCTTGGAAAACTTCCGAATAATTATGTGTTGAACTCCCTTAACGGTAATTTAATTGGCATGAAAATATTTATGCCCAATGTTTGAGGTTCATTTTATAAACGTAAAACTTTATATTTTTTTATATTTTGTAATTTATTCGTAAGTTCCATCTTTTGAGAGTATAAAACCATAAAACAATCTATGGATTTACGACTTTCGACAAAACCATTTTTGAGATGGAAAATACTGTTTGGTCCCATAGTGCGCTGCACCCGCTTTAGAAGTAGTCCGGTGGAGAGGGGTGGTGCCAGTGTGTCTACACCGGTAGCGTCCCACACAAACATCCGTCCCAAACTCCACGGAACCAAAGACACACCATCAGGTCTTTTGCCATCATCTCTGATAATAACTGTCGGCTCAAGAAGAGCAGGAACATTGATGCAGGCAAGAGACCGGCGGATTATGTCATTAAGTGTCGCATGTCTTGAAAAGCGGCCTGCAATTTTTTGACAACAAAGTCCGTGGTGACCCAGTCGGTCCACGTCCCTGCCATAAGGGCATGTGTGTGGAGTGTATACCGTGAGCCCAAGCCGCAGACCAGTCGCCAGACGAAGCGAGGTCGGATCCAGGAAGGTACCGGTATATGGAGAAGGATGGGCATGTAGCCAATGACCGGCCTCTCTGGCTCCGACCGCCAAAAGTCTTGCGCGATCCGGACCTGAACTGCGGCTCAGGATCGATTTGTATGTTAAATCGCAATAAATATCGGCCCAACTCCTTTGAGATTTTGGGTTGTCTGGAAATTCTTTACCCGGGCAAGCAATTTTAAAAGCATTTTTGGCATCCTCCAAGCCCACAGTCTCATAGTTTATGGGCAAAGCCCTTAGGACATTACCTATGAGACGTGACGTGCTATGGGTGGACGACAAAAAGGCTGGGGAAGTACCACTCGAATTTTTTCGGATTCCTAAGCCGCCAAACCGAATAGGGAGGGATGCTTGGAACCAAGATGGTTCATTGAGCTGAATATTTAAAATAATTTCTAAACTAGTTTTGACTAAATCGTCTATTGGTGAAAGCAAATTTGGATGTTTCCAAAAAGGGCTACAGCGAAGCCCATTTTAGGGACAAAAAGGCAAAACTTTAGAATTACAAGAGCATAATGAGGACTGATGAAAGTCACGTAAATTGTTTACTCGAAGTAAACAATTTACGTGACTTTGGAATTTAGAAATAGTGTTAGTAATATAATCAGGAAAAGATTCTTCAAAGATGGGAGGAACCAGGAGGTAAAGTGACTTTCTGTCTACTATTTTTATATTGGGTGCCAGATAATTTAATTTGAAAGGGAATTGCTCAGTTTGTTAGGGCAATTTGGCTTAACGTGAACATTAAGTATAATATTTAATGACTAGGGTTTTTAATAGTGTATGCCTCAAAGAAATGAATTATAGTAATAAGGTTGCAGGAGAGTGTAAACATGGTTCATATTTAGCATGTCTAATGCTAAAACTTGTCGCTGAAGCAGTTACAATTATGAGTATTTATTTTCCAAAATAAACCATTTGGCTTTTTAATAATGATATTCTCTTACTTTGAATCGCATTGGTTCCTCATTCCCACTAGAGGCAACCAGATCGTGCGCGGGAGCGTCAGTGTTCATGCCAAGGTTGTCATTTAAAGCCGGTTCCACGTTTAACAAAATAGCGGGTCATCGTCATGAGCCGATTCAGTGTTCAAGGGTAAAGCCGGGTCTTCAATTGAAGCGGTATCGGAGTCCATTATAAAAAAAAACCAAAATCTTCGCAAAAGTCACAAAAGTAAACAACGCTCACAATACACGGAGGCAAAGCGAATGTTTTTAATTTGATTTCGTTGTCTAGATTTGTCATTATTGACAGTTAGGTAGTGTTGCCAGGTAATAAAAAAAATATCGATTTGACAACAACCGAACTAATAGGTATTATAATCGGATGTAAAATGATTTTGATGGCCAAAAACGATGAGTGTTTTGTTTGTTTTTAATGTAATTAAAGCAAAATAAATATAAAATCATTTGAAAAATCACTTGATTACATATTTTCAAGAAAATACATACTTTTACTCAGATTTAGAAATCGATTAGGTATTATCTTTACTATAAGACTGAAATCACAATTATTATTAATATGGCAACACAGAATCAGCCTCCTTTTTGAACTCAATCGGCTTAAATACTTATTAAACGACATGTTTTTACATTTACTTTCCTGCAACGAGAATCAATCAAATATTAATTTTAGTTTTAATTATATTTTTTCGTAAAAATACTTTTTACAGAACAACTTGTCCACGTTAAGCCAATAATGAACAATTCCCTTTAAATCATTCGTAAGAAGTTTTTGAATTACTTTGTTTAGTGGATTTGTATGAATTTATAAAATTAGTACTGGATGTAGTTGAATATAATAGAATACTTTGATTCTAAACCATACAAATTCATACAAATCCACTAAACAAAGTCAACATCCATAAGACGATATGAGGAAGCTCAAGCTAAAAACTCATAAAAACAGATGTCGTAAGAGCACTCAATATATACATACTCCAAAGATATCGAGCTATTGTAAAAGACTACAATTTCGGTAAGTACTTTGTCTGAGAGTAAATATTGAACAACAAACTTAAACACACGTTGCGACAAACAAATATGACCTTTACATCGTTTAAAATAAGGTGCAAGTCATGTGAAGGGTTAGGATTGTAAGTGTGGTACAGAAATATTCAACCCTTACGAAACCGCGATGTGCATTTCGATAATAGGTAACAGGGCAGTGTCGATACAGAGGCGACAGATTTTTTTATGAAATAGGTACAACTAATGCCCGACATGTTTTGTCTTTTTATTTTTTATTTTTTTTGTAACGAACCTTCTCCGGCGCACACATAACAACTTATCAAAGTTTCATCACAATCGGTCGAGCCATTTAAGAGTTTCTGCGAGACTAACGCGCGGCAATTGATTTTTATATGTATAGATAGACAGCTTCATTAATTGATTCCAATATTTCTGCTTTCGTATAACTTGGTGATAGCATGAATAAAATAAGATTATATTTTAAAAATTAGATATCCCAAAAAAAAAACTTATTTTCATTTAACCTATTTTAGTCTAAGACACCAGAAAATAGGGGTACGCACCTCATCCCAGTCAATCATTCCATTTAAAAAAATATGTTTTGACGTGTAAAAGTGTTTGTAAAAACCTACTTACAGAAATAAAATCATCTATCATTTATCATTTATATAAATCATAACTGAAACATCATGCCTGTTTTCTCCGAAGACTGGCGGAGGTGTCGGTACCCATTTTTTGTTTTGTCAACTTTCTCATGAAGCCAGTGTCGAACAATGTATACAATGGTAGGTACATCACTTGCCATGTTTAAACTCCAATGTAATATCTGTACCAAACTCAAATCTGAACACCTGTTTAGAAACCACTTAATTCCAGCAATTATCATCACATCACAAGTAACGCCCATCAGATATAAGTAAACATTTGAAACAAAATTTGTAAACATTTGACCACCTGTGTGGTCTGACCACAGTACACAATGGTCCGACCACAGTACACAAAACATTACATGTAGCCTCTACATCTGGCACTACTCTGTGATAAAGATGGCGGCTATCAAAGATTCAGAGGCATGGATTATTGAATTGCATTTCTTAGATTTTGTTGTTACATTGATATTGTTTTTAAAGTTATGGGTAACATAAGATGTTAGGATTAGATTCAATTAATTAAAGTTTCAGGAACCGATAAAGAAAGGTAAGTAACGCTATGTAGTTTGTAGACAAAAAATCCAAATCAGTAAGGAAAACAACAGATTAAAATAAAAAAGGTAAATTAAACATTTTGCTCTTTGAATCTGTAGTTAAATACATAATCGTATTTCGTGCCAGCACGAGATACTTATGTGATGCTGTGCTCATGATGTGGTGGAATGTTTAGCCAATCTGCAGGTTTCATAGAGGGGTTAACTGCCCAAGGTACGCTGATCCTCAATTATGTTGGCTATTTTAATGAACTTGTACCCATTCATCTAAGATGAATGGGTACAAGTTCATCCATGAATAACTTTTCAGAAAGGAATAATAGACTAAAGTCAATTATTTTAGTTAACTTCATTTCCATTTACAACGATCTTTAATCATTTTACTTTTGATAAGGCCATGGCCACGACACCTTTTCACAATCAACAAACACATCTTTAATACATGGCCAAATAAATGTACCTATCCAAAAATATATTTGGCTAGAAATAACTAACATAGACCAGAAGATAGACACAGAAGCACAATAATTTTGATCTAACACCGAGTATTAGCATACGACGATAGACATCTGTAATAAAGACTTCACGACTCATAAATAATTAATGTAAGAACTGAATTCTTATAACAGAAGACGGTAGCTGCTTTGATGTTGGGCTGTGGAGTCAATGATAAGCAGAAGCGATTTTGTAAACCCATCTTGACACCTCACACTGACTTGTAGCGTCGAAGGACGCATTTGTTGAAACAGTAGTAACTGTTAGGGGATAAAATACATGGTACATCCAATTAGACTGGAAGCCGACCCTAACATAAATAGTTGATGTGTGATACGGAAAGCCTAGGGAGATGATGATGAGCAAAAGACGAGACATATTTCTGGACAATCCTAAGTCTCATAAAGGACATGGAGCCATTAAGACTGAAAATTATTATGATTATGATGTACAGGATGGCCAATTCGAAGGTATACAACTTTAAATTAAGATATTTTTTTATTAAAAACATAAATAATTACATATTTTCCCATAATTATATAATACCAGGCTTGGCTATTTTGTATGCAAAATAACATCGGCCAAATCTTCACCTTTTTGCTGGTTTAAATGCGATTGCTTTTCATCGTGTTTTCCAAGTAATTTGCGCATACTTTATTATGTCCACTATCAGAGTCAGAGATGTTCTGCTTTTGGTGTTAAAAATTGACCATGACACATCCCTTTACTTAGGGGTTCTCCCCTACAGGAAAAAGTCAGGACCTGACGAATCTGGTGAATTTGGCGGTCAATGAATGTCAACATTCCTTGGAATTTAGTGTTTCTGCAAGATGATCCTCTCGAAGTTTCGATTATGTTTCATTCTGCATGGTTTCTGGCTTCAACTTATTGGAACCACATTTCTGTCTGATTGATTCGATGAAATAAAAAACTTATCACTATTGCGATTGCCAGTCGCAATAATAGTAGCACCAGCCTTGTAGCCTCTTCAAGTAAGAATGGTGCAATTACTCCACTTAACCAGTCAGACAAAAATAATCAAGAGGTCCTGCCGGGTTCAGCAAAGGTTTTTCTTCTCCACAATAGTGAAAAAAAATATATTTACGAATTCTCTGTGATTAAAATGGAATTAGTTACTCGTACAGATTTACTGAAAAAAATAGGGTCGTTTTTCAATCCATTTAGGAACTTTAGGATAAAATTACTGCAATTAATGCAGTAGTCATGGTCTTGTACCTAAATGATACATAACGAATTTACCCATTTTAAATAAAAACCGGATGTCAAAGTACTGTAAAATTTGGCCAAATGAATTTCGCCAAATGAAAATGGGGCCACCAAAAAAAGTTGTATAGTACATTCGAATTGGCCATCTTATATTAGAACGATTACCTACACTATGCTTCATTTCTTTAACGTGTCTATTCTTTGTCAAAAATTAATTAAGGAAAGTATTTTTTTTTTTACGTAAAGCGAAAATTAACTAATTACTAACATAAAGATGGAATACGAAGTTCGCATCTTGCCAAAAACGAATACTTCCATCACTTGACTGATTAAATGCAGAATGCACAAAGCAGTAACTTAAAAACCGATGTACATATTTCTCTTTGGCTTTGGCGATCGCACATTGATATCCATGTCACCTTCACTTCCCCGAATAAATAGACGCATGTAGCTCAGCAATGACGGTAATCTAATCCATGGCTGCTTTCCAAATATAGGTTATAAACTGGGAATATCAATTGAAGGAGAAACCCGATTAGTTGTTATTACACATCGAGCTGATTTAATCTAAACCGAGGTAATATAAATACACGGTGTAAGAGACATCGACGAAGAAACTTACTATATTTTTTTAATGTCTAATAAATCATTTTAGTTTTCGGCCGAAAACAAGACTAAATCCGAAGCTTCTTTTTCGTTTTCGGCTGAAAATCCATTTTCGATCGGAAACTAGTTTTCATGCTACGTCACAGTTATACTCTTCAATTTAGCAACGTTATAATTCGTAAACTTTTAGAGAACCTGTCTTTTTGGCTCTTTACAATAAACAGATTACAAAAATGTATAGTATTATTATAAATCTAACTAAAAAAATGTGCTCAACTAGCTACATCTACGAAGAGTAGTTTAAGAAGTTTAACATACCTACAAAATAAAAGAGGAAACTAACATAAAAAAAATTGCTTATAAGTTACAGCGTATTTTTAAACAAGAAAGTGTCATCTATAAAAACCCTTTTTACGATTTGTTTACCTTAATTTAATAACTTAAACCAATGGAGTATCTAATAGAATCATGCGCTGAATTCATGGTCACAGTTTGTACGTCAATTTCCGTGCCATCACCCTGTATAGACCTAAATATCTCAATGCAGGAAAACGTTGTTTCCTCGCATAGAGAAATACCAAGCATTGATCACCACTTAGTACTTACTTTATTTATTTACCTATTTATTTAAACTTCTCACACACAATTAGGTACAAAGGCCTTAGGCATACTCTACCAGTCAACCAAGGGTGGTGAAGAGATAAGATAGCAGGTGCTGTGAGAAGAAATAAAAATAAGGAAAAATATTAAAATATAACAAAATAGATTATAAATAGAATAGGTACAGAAATACATAAATAGGTTACTTTCGTCTTACTTTCGTCGTAAGCCCATGTTCAACTATAGGATTCCTCACCTCACTGCGCCATACACTTATGGCCACAGCTACTACTGATTTAGGTACATAAATATGTTCACACACAACACTAGATTCAGTTAATTACTGTAATCTATTGCACATACCTACATAGTTTTTACAGCTAAAAGAAAAGCGTTTTCCACTAAAAAAAACGGATAGTTTCATCAGGAATGAAAGAAATCGAGAAGGCCTTTGCCTTTGCCCAGTTGTGGGAAAACACAAGAACTACGTGGGCTCTTATCCGCTAATATCTCATCCCCCATCCCACACTGTCCACCTATGCGCAGCCAGTAGTGGGTGACTATTGTCACCCAACACGTGGCCGACATTGTCTGGGGAACAAGGGTGACGATGTATCAGAACTGGTTATGAACTGAGCTGGTTTGGGAAGATTGAATGATCCTTGTATTGTGTGGAAGTGCTTTGTTTAATATTGAGGGAAAAGTTTTTTATAAATATACATTTGATACTATTAAAATCTCGGAAGAGTTGTCTAAAATATGGATGGATAAATCTAAGTATAGACTGATTTGCTAACGAAACTAAAAGATTGACAAAAAATATTTCAGTTACCATCAGTAAATGCTACCTATTCATTAATTTCATTCATTCATTCATTCATGAATGTACTAAATGTGAATTTTAAACTACTTTCCGGAAGTATATCAGTTAGGTAAATGGTAATTATGTAAGAAAAGATGGTATTTAAGGAATAAAGTGCTCTAAAAATCAAAATCGAATCAAATGTAATCAATTTATTTTGTGAACACAAGCCCAGTACCCTGTTGTATGTATTAAGAGAATAGCCGTGAAATATTAAAGTTTAAAAAATAACAAAAACTATGCGTAATTAATTAGCTTTTAGCTCCGGTCATCGGACAATTAAATTTCGATAATAATAACCTCATCAATAACACAAAAGTAAAAATTCAGAAATCCTTCTATCAACTCCAAACGAACCCAATCCTAAATTCTGATTACAGAAATATAAAAACAAAAGGACAATTTACACTTCAAAAAACCTCGATTTTCTTTCGCGTTAATTAATTCTATTGAACGAGAAAGTCGAGAAACATTCGTAACCCTTTGATAGGCGCGTCAGAAAAAATAGGTGCCATTCGGAATTCGGAATTTTTTGGGTTCTGTACCCAATGGGTGCCAACGGGACCCTATTACTTGGCTCCACTGTCCATCTGTCCATCCGTCCGTCTGTCACAGGGCTGTAGGTATCTTTTGAACTGTAATAGGTAGACACTCTAAATCTTCAGTGTGTACTACTATAGCCGCTATAATAAAAAATAAAATAAAGTTAAAAATTAAAGAGGTCCAAGACTCTACAAGAAATGTGTTTTTTGTACAGTTGGACGGATCCCTTCATGCGCGAGTCCGACTCGCACTTGGTCACTTTTTCATAAATCGTTTCGAACAAAAAATGCTAATAAATCACTTGGAAATTAATAATTAATAAAGCAACACTCGGACGCGACGGGCCGCTAAAATCAAACGTAAATTGTAAGGAGTTATTTGCATAAGAAGGGATTTTTTCCGTTACCGTTTTTTCTGCTTTTTAGCGTTCACTTTCCGATTCCCGGAGTACGATTAGGGGGGATATGGTTGAGGTAAATTTAAAAAGTTTTACCAAAGAAACTTAGTACGTATTTATTAACGATTTGTTTGGCTTAAAACAGGTTATATTGTTATACCTTAGTCTGTATGTGTATGTGACCAGTGGATGTGACGTTCGTCAATCGTCACACCTTAAAACAGTCAAAAACAAAATCAAAAGTCATTTATTCAAATTCGGCTGAGAATCAGCACTTTTCGAACGTCAAAGTTACATAAGACAGTCCCCCAAAAATGCCCTTCACCAGTTCCTAGTGCTTTAGTCTATTTTAGTCTTTTGTCTATTACACTACCGAATTTACTGACCGACTAAACTTTTCAGTAGGTAATGAAGACATGATACGAATTTGTAACACCTATCATGGCTGGGTAAAAATGAATACCATCAGCTTTTATTTTACAATTAAAACAATACCAATACTCCGCAAAAAAATCCTCAATATTTTAAAAAGCCAAAAAGAACGTCCACAACAATTCGCTTTAACCCTTCCTTGTCGGAGGGTATCGGAGGGATCGGAACAGATGTTTTTAATATCGGAGAGACACCCCCTTAGCCACTGTTTACATTCAGCCATTGTAACTCCGTCTTAACTCCGATATTCAAAGGTTTTGATTGTATAAGCAATGCGTTTGTTTAAGAAATGTTTGTGCAAGTCAGGTAGATCCAGGTGAATTGAGAGAATCATTCTGTGGTAGCAAATAAGCCCCAGTTATAAGGATGAATGTATAAAGTATATGCCTACAGCAGGATCTTCAAAAAGTTCACCTACAGCTTACATTTTATAAAAATCACAACTATAAGCAAAATTAACTTATGAAGCCCGTACCTCATGTGGTGCCAAACAATGGCAAATCAATTGTGTCTCATTAGCTGCTGTCCTTGACCGATTAAGCTAACTTGGCTACAGATTTTTGAACTAAGGAAGAGCGTAGATTCTTCGATCAACCCGTTAAATCTACATTACCTTCCATTTAAGGCACATTTTAAGACACCTACGTTCAACGGCGGAGAACATAACATCACATTACGCCAATATTCTACACAGAGGTAGGCAGACGTGTTTAGAACACTCAAATATAGTGGACACGAACATAAATTATATTAAAGTTCCATGTCAGTAATAAGGGGACAGCCAATAGCTTAGACGAATCCAGACTCCAGGTTGCTACTGAGAAAATTATAACAGAAAAACCCAATAACACTTTCCATGGTATAGGAGTTCGCGGACTTGGGGACGGTGAGCAATAGGTAGCTCACCGTCCGGTAAGGACCAGGCCCGGGTCGACGGCGCGTTGTGTTCCACGCGCGCCTCTAAGAGATGTCGTCAGCACAAGTGTAGGGGTCCACTAGAGCCGATGCCTGCCGGGGTCGCGTGAAAGTTCTAAAGGGTTACCGAGGCCCCTGGCAACACAGGCAACGGAAGGAACACGGGTGGGTTTTAGTCAGTAAGAGTCTGACACACCCTCACGCTCCGCCCAGAGCAGGAGAAGTTATTTGATAATTTCTCACCCAAAAAAAAAAGTTATAGGAGTCAAGACAATAACCTTATGTTCAGATAACCTTATATCCAGCAGAATACAGCAATGAGCTAAATATCAGCCAAAAGCCAGCAATAACTAGCTACATTGAGGAAGATCTCAAAATTAGCAAAGCAAAGATCCAGTTATTACCAAAAGTAAGTTACAATTACGGTTCTGAACGAAATTAAGAAAACTCCATTAATCTAGACTTGCCCAATGACAATAACAATGATGTTCAAATAATACAATTTGCTAACCGACCTGCAATTATATGCAGTGGTTTAAATGATAAAAGGAAGCGGTAGCGATTATGGAAAACCATAAATATTATGGGTAACAGAAACAACTCACATACAATCTTGTTAATGAAAATCTAAAGGCAATTGCTTCAACGTTCAGAGATTAATTCCAATACGATTCAACCTCCGGCTGTAGTCTAAACTTCACATAATTATGCTCTGTTCCAAAAGTATCACATGAAAATGTAAACAAATTGATCAGAAAACGTACCTGTGGATGCCAATTTGTACTCGTACTTCCACTTACAAATTGAGTTCTTTGATTTGATTATTTGAATACTTAAACCTGAAATTCAAATTTTAGATCATCTTAGAGAAGTTTCTCATTTTTGAAAGTTGAGGTTTTTTTTAATTACCTACCTCAATTTTCGTCGATGTTTTTTAGGGTTTTGTACTCAAAACGACGGGACCAAACTACTAAGGCTCCACTGTCCGTCCGTCCGTCTGTATGGCACAGGTCTGTATCTTTTGAATCGTAATAAGTAAGACACTTGAATTTTTTCACAATGTGTATGTACCTACTACTGTCGCCGCTTTATCAGCAAATAATATAAAACAGAATAAAGAAAAAACATTAAGAGTCCCCATACAAGAAACGTGTTAAAAAATATATGTATAGTGTTGAATATTGTACGTTGGTGCGAAACCCTTCGTGTGCGAGTCCGACTCACACTTGGCCACTTTTTTATTACAATTTAATAATTTTATTCAAACAATAATTGTTGGAAAAAAGATGTGAAATGTAATAATTCTTGAAAAATTTATTATTCTTGGTCAGAAACAACAGCTTAATCATCACCAATTCAACTTACATTAAAAGTTAAAAACACGTTACGACTAGTTACGAGATGACCGTGCCTACATAGGTAGGTACGTCAAATGCAGATAGTGTTGTCAATCTTGCTACCAACCTTCATGGCTAGTTTATCATTTCATTGCATACATAGGGAAAGAAAGAAAGAAGAAATAAAGAAAGAAATACGTTTATTTGCGGTAAAAATGACGCAAAGAAGGAACACAAATACAAAAAAGAAACAATTAAGGCGAGAATATACGTCACATCCACGCAAAACGACCAACGCTCAGTATATTGCTGCGACCCTATGCTAGACATAGCCCCAACGCTGATTTTCAGCGATAGCCGGCGTTGACCTGATGACGTCGACCGATGCAACACACAGTGAGATTGTAATATGAAAAATAAGAATAAAATAAATACAAATATTTAAAATGGCAACATTCCGTACCGACGGGAACGACCTAAAGTCTCTTCTCTTTAAGAAGAAAGTTTCGCTCTTTAAGAGAAGCTATGGATCTTCGGTGGAGTCTACACGCATATAGGTAAACACTCTGTGCACTTCCATCAAAATCTTCTTTTTCTCTACGAAGAAAATAAAGTTTTCTCCCAAACCCTGCTGTCCAATATTGTCCCAATTCGATAATCATCACATTGAAAAAAAAAGAATGTTCCACATTCTCAATATAGTTAGACAGAACTCACTCAACATACTTCACTCTTTCCTCCAAATATTTTTTAAGTCTTCAAAGATTTCGAAACTTCATTTTTCACACTATTCCCGCTATCCGCTCTATCCACACTATTCGGATGTCGCCACATTGCTTTCGTGAGCGTCGAGCTATAATAATTGCGTTCGCACGATCGACTCAGGCGCAATTATTTTGTCACAATTTTCATGAATCTTAATTTCTTCTTTTGTTTTCGATGTAATTTTGAATAGATTGAGATGAAAAGATTTGTTTATGTAAGTAAGATAACTTTCGAAACGATACTTACTTACATGGAAGCTGTTCTAGACAAATTAGGATACCACTATAGCTATATTATGCAGTAAACCAAGGTTATTATGCAGTAAACCAAGGTTCTCGTGCTAAGCCTACAGATTCTGCAGGCTTAGCACGAGAACCTTAGAAGGTACAAAAGGGTTCCCGAGGCCCCTGGCAACACAGGCAACGGAAGGAACACGGGTGGGTTTTAGTCAGTAAGAGTCTGACACACATTTTTGTCTACTCTTCCGTCGACTATAAATAACTTAAGACTAAATAAGTTATTTGATGATTTCTAACCAAAAAAAAAAAAGACAATCGTTTTGTCGACGGAAGAGTAGACAAAAATGACGTTTCCGTGTAGACAGTTGACAGTTTTCTACCGAGAAATATAGACAAGCGATTTCTATTCTACAGTAGAGTAGAAATAGAAAGCGTCATGCTAGCCTGCGGTAGATAGGTGCCTACTAGTAAGCAAAGTTGCACCACTTAATGTCCAGTCCAAATATACTTGATAAATTTGTACCTAAACAAACCCTGTCCTACGGGGTAATAGCGTAGCACACCATCAGTAGCAATGGGTTTCATTTCGACAGTTCAACAACAATCATTGCCTTATTTACGTTGCTGAGCTGACAAATTTTTCGAACATGAAGCAAGGATTAGCAATATCCTTCAAAATCATTCAGAATTTGATTGATGGTGTTAAATCAGGGTGCTGGTAAATTCTTAGGTACGTAATGACTCACTTAAGGGAATTAGTAACTCATTTATCAGTATTTAGACGGTTTTAACTTTATATCTTGCCACTTTTTGCAACTAGGTATCACTGTAAAAAGATAATTTATTTGTATAATATTATTTAGGTAATTATAATTGAAAAATCACTCAAGAAAATTAAGGTTTTAATTAACCTGAATTGTCAAATGAAAAACATCTTTATGGTGATTTAGGGCTCCCACACAAAACTGCGATGCGATGCGATACGACGCCGCATCGAATAAAATAACATAATAAAATGACATCGAGCTCGCAGATTTTTGCAATGCGATGCAAATTCGCAGTTTTGTGTGGGAGCCCTAAAAATTAGAATTTCTGGTTTAAGTATTCAAAAACATTATTTAACTGTAGGTAGGTACTAATTGAAAAATCATCGACGAAAATTGAGGTTCTATCTAACCTGAATTGCCGAATGGTGAAAAACATCTTCTTATAAGGTAACTTTTTGTGATCCATTAGTTCACATTTTCATCAGATAAGTAGGTACTTTTGAAACTGACTAAGTATAGCTCCAGTAACCTGAATCAGAACTCGACACTATTTTAGATAAAAACAGTTGATCGAATAACTACAGAAAGACAAGATTACCTAGGTGCATCCCTTTAATCATCATCATCACCATCATCATTTCAGCCGAAAGAGGTCCACTGCTGGACTGCCACTGCGTCCCCCAAGCACCGCCACTTCAACCAGTTCTGTGCTTCCCGCATCCAACTGCTGCCTGTGGCCCTCGCAAAGCCATCGGTCCACATTATGGGAGGCCTTCCAAAGGGCAATAGAGAGAGCTATGCTTGGTAGGGTAAACTTGCCAAATTCGTAGGTAAGAGAAAACCATGATATTTAGAAAATTAGGAAAGATAAATTAGTTTTAATTAAAAGTATTTTTTGTTTGCTAAATGCTTTATTGGTTCTATAATCAAATTTAACATAAACCTTATAAACTTCTCAAAAATAAACAACTTAAAAAAAAACTAAAAAAGTACGATTTAAGACCATTCATCCCAAATCGTACTGCTATATCCTTAATTCGTACTTTGAGATCTATTCATTGGTATACAGTATTGAGAATCAGCATCATAATCAACAATGTGTTATTAAAACAAGTAGTAATTCTTAACAAATTCGACGGATGGTCTTCGCCAATTCTCGGCAATCATCGCAGTTATAAATCTTAAATCGTACCAGTACGTGTAAGAATTTAACTCGAGTACGAAATAGGAGCAAGAGCCAAACAAATTTTAAATTTATCGCCAACATAATTGACAACAGTTACGAGTATGATAACACGTCAGATGAAATCGCAAAGATACACATTAATACGTGTCAAATCGTAAAATAGGTTATACACGACCTTATTTGAATAAAACTCTTACGAAATGTGTAAAAATATTACAACAATAGTTGAAAAAAACTTAATTTTTCAATATTTTTGTCCAGAGCAGCTTCACAGGTGTTATCTGTCAGGTGGTGAAATGGCCGACTGTTATTTCTATTTTTTGACACTAGAGGCGCTGATAGCTGTTACCAAAGCCGAGTTTTAAGTGGAGTACGAATTTGGCGTAAGTACGAATTAGGCAAGTTTACCCTACCTAAATCCCTACGCGCAATTTCTTACAGTAAAAGCTAACCAGGTAAAGGTAGATACTTATGTGAAAAAACTGGCACTCATTTTCAACTTCCTCATGACGCAGGCAATGCATCGTCAACCCCTTGATGCTACAGCTTAATATAAATTATTTTGCATACTATTTTATAGAATCAAGTTTTTCTAACTGCACAGACAGCTGTGCTGCTGGGGAATTTGTTGCGCCAGTTCTTTTTCCCAGCTAAAGCACTAGGAAGTGGTGAAGGGAGGGTGGTTTGGGCGACTGTCTTATAATTTTGACGTTCGAAAAGTGCTGATTTCAGCCTATTTTAAGTAAATGACTTTTGATTTGAATTGATTGGCGGCGGTGACCACTCTCCAAAAGGCGGGCCGTCGGGCCTGTCTAAACTAATAGTTATGTTTCATTGGCATAGCTACACAAATCGTAAAAAATACCTATTAATTACCTACTGAAACTACATAACTACATAAGAATTAGATCATACTCCATTCGGACAAAAGTTCTTCACCATTCAAAAAAAAGTTATGTAAACGCTACCAACCTTATTTTCACATATCAGAAAATATAAATGAATCGTTTAATTGACGCCTGTAACGCATTTTCATTCACAAAACCAATTTCCTTTTAAAACACATAGGTACTCGGAACATAATCTAAAAAACACAGTCTTTTCAAAATATATCCAACCAAAATGAAACACCTATAACATATTTTTTTAAGTAGGTACCTACCTGACAACTCACATCTAACTTTCAAAACTAAGTAAATTCAGCATCTTTAAGAACCATACAACTTCTACTAAAGGTTTCATCCCTCTCCTCGGTCGCAATGTTTGGAAAATCTAGGGAAAATGAGGAAAAGCGCCGCTCAACGCCATCTAGCGGCGAGGGGAACGCAACTGACTTATTTCAATTTTCTTCGCACGGGACTGAGGTAAGGATGTTTTTTGTTTGAATTAAAAAGTAAGGTCTTTGAAGAAAGGCTTCGATTCTAAGTACCTTTATAAAATAAAATAGTTTTTATTTTTCTTTTGATCAAAAAACCTTTTTTGTGTCAAGTAGCATTACGAAAATTAAGAATCTTATATTTTTTTAAATGTTGGTAATTAAAGTTAGAAGCAAAATAAAAGAAGGTATAAATTAATTATATAATTAACTTCAACTTTAATTGCTTATGCAGTTATTCTTTATTTACTTAAATGACAAATTAACATTTTTCTGTCATCGCCAAAAAGTGAGGTAAAAGCACCAATTATCGGTCCTGTTAAAGATTAATACCCAAACGAAACACGAATGAACCTAGTAACCGAATTTCGGGTGGCGCGAAACAAAAACTGACCTACATCGGCGCCCTACGGAGTTCACCCACCCCTGCCGACGATGAGACGATCACCCTACGCGTCTTGCCCTCACAGTTGTGCTCATGCACTTTCGATTATTTCAAGGTGATGCCTGACACCGGATCCCCCTTTCTTATTCTTTTCAACCGCCAATATTGACAATGCAATAAAAATCAAGCGTCATGTTATTTTAATCGTCAGAGATTAACAAAAAGTGCAGAAAAATATTGATGAGTACGGTAGAGAGCATGTATGTTTATATAGCAGCACTCAAGGCGTGGAGCTTTGATCAATACATTTTTAACAGACAGAAAAAATCAGGTAGGCGTGTTTGTTGTGGTCACAAGTGGAAGCAGTAGAGTAAACGTAAACAAATGAATGGCAACACAAACAGCCGCTGAGCGGTCCAAGAAGCGGGCAGGCGATCGCGCCGCAAAAAAGCGCATCCTATTATCGACTACAACAAAAGGACTTGTGCAGTGATACCTAAGTACACATCTCGATTCATCGTCTCGACTCGATCCGCCGAACCGATCCTATTGGCGCGCCCCACTGTCGCCGCGGGGGAAAGGGACGAGAAGCGTGGAACAGAGCGCGAGTGATAAAGAGGGAGACGGTCATCTTAGCTACCGAGTGGCGTCCCACTGGGCGGGGCCGCGCCAAGGAGTGAGCCTCAGATGCGCGTAGAGTTGGTGGGGCTTCGTCCGAAGGATCGCACTGCAGTCGTGTGTCGCGCCAACGACGCGCGCCCGCCGCCACGCCGCGCTCCGCGATCAGGATCACCTTACGTAATAATAACTAATCGGATCGAAACCGTTTGTCCGATAATCGATTGTGATTGTAAACTGTCGATAATCTCACACTGATTTCTTATTAATTTAATTATTTTTTACTTCCGTACCGGCTGTTTGTGAACTTGAGTTTTGTGTACACTGTGTCATGTTTTTGTTTTGTTTTCGCTCGGACTTAAGATTATTTTTGGGCGTAGCTGACTGTGTTTCACTTTTATAATTTAGTAACAACATTGTTACTAGTGCGTGTGATGCTGAGCAACAATTTTGAAAAACAGTTCTTGTGAAGTATTTTGACTTAGAAGTGTTATGTGGACGTACATTGAAAATAATTGTGATTTTACAAGTCTCGTCTGAGAACACACGCAAGTAAGTGTTAGTAAATTAAGTGTTTTTGCTTGTTTTAAATAAAGGAAGTGTGATTTTTTATAGAGACTTGAAACGTTATTCAGAAAAAATCCCAAGTGTCAATATGATAAAAATCTTATAAGACTGGCAAAGTTGTCTCACTGTCACAACATTATTTCTAAGTTCCAACAAGATTTAGGCCAACTGGACACCACAATAATTTATGACAAATCGTACAAAACATTAAGTAGCCGGTCAAATCAAACCAGCGGAAAGAAAAAAACATTTTTACCCAGACCTGGCAAAACTTTATGATCATGCAGCCACACATTAAATTAAAACTAAAACTCTGAACAATAAATTAGCTAAAACGAATAATAAAAATTGCTCAACACATCGTCGAAGAATGCATTTCTCATTAAAAAATAAAAAGTTGGAAATAGAGCACAGAGGAGTCCATCGGTAAATCAAATGATCAATTGCAATCGAAAGTTTAATTATCTGTGGCGCGTCGCGACGGTATCTTGCCGGCGAGCGACGATTCGGATGATTCTGTGATTGATTAGACGATTGTTGGTGCTCTCACCTTACAATCTTCTTTCGTAGATTTAGTGGGTTCAAATTGAAGAGGCTTAAGGACTTAAATTATACCTACTCCTATGTTGTGTAAAGTTGGTTTTAATTGAGTGGTCAAGCTAAGAAATGGTTTGAAAAAGGTTATTGAAGTATTGTGTTGGGTAGGTTTTGTGGTTGACTATCTACTAAAATGAAGTTAAAAAATATTCTTACTTCATATATGTATTTTTGTAAAAGTATTTTATATCATATACCTAGGTAGCCAAAAAAAAGAAATTTCGAGAAACCTTTCCCATAGCATATCTAAACGAAAATGAATGCGCTATAGCTAAATTTAAAATGTCATAGCCAGAAATAACAAATTCTATGATAAACTTATACCTACTTAGATAAAAGGAATTATTTTTGTTTTTGTCTATTTTGTTTAACTGTGTCCAGTTGGTTTAAATAATATTAATATATACCTAAGTACGCTAATGACTCATAAATAAGAAATCAAAACTAAGAAAAGAAATAACTATCAAGTTATCTACTTACGTTTTTTTTTTACAACCTCAAGACTATGAATTATTATTGTACTCACACAATTACAGTGATGATTTTTTAAAAATCACCAAAAACACCCTATTGTATTTTAATAAAAAAAAATAGAGAATTTACAAAAGTAAGTAGGTAGGTGAAGTTAAATGATTCTGGCACAGATGGCGTCCGCGGTCGTTGACCCCAGGAGTTTTGCCTACTGTCGAGTTAAACAGAACTGTTTCCGGCTTTTAATTAATACATTATTATAATGTCGATGCCATAATTATTATCATTTTAGGACAATACTATTTTGTGACAAGTTATGAGGTGACCACTTTTATAATACAGAGTACAAAAAATATTTTAAAGAAATTATATTACTTGGCTTGAATTGAAAGATAAAAATACATCAGGAAACCTTGTGCATAGTGCTAAAATGCAAAAAAAACGCAATATTCAAACAGCCCTTCGTATAATAAACGAATAATGAATACTGAATAAAGTCTCATACAAGTGTTTTTCCAACTAGATCCATTACTGTTAATACTAATTAGAATGCCGACAAAAACCTAATCGATTCTAAACAGTATCGATTAACAGTGAATCGAATAACGCGAATACGTGATAATGTGAGATTTTTCCATTGTTGTCGTGAAATGTCTTGTTTTTTTCCCTGTGAGAGAATAATTTTTATTGCATACGTTTCAATGTATTGCGAACAGACAACTTTTTACGACTATTTTAATTTTAATTAGAATAAACAATGCATCTTTAATTAACGTAATTATTAAATTCAACTTCTATGATTTTTAATTTTCTACTGTTAACTGTTCATTTTGATTTCTGTATTTTTATGTGAAAACGCTGAATTGATACTAAATTTTATATTGCTATAGTTAATTAAATAGGTGTTAATTTAATCAAATTAATTTTATGATAAAATGTCAAGCGGTTATTTATTATTGAACTTTTTTTATATTTTTACAATAATACTATCTATGCAATATAAATAAATTGGATCTGGACCTGTTTGTAATGTCAAAATACTTTTTACTAAATGCATATGAAAGTATATACGGTATCTACTTATAACAAAAAAAAACAAATTTAAATTTTTTTGTCTGCCTTTCTGTTTGTTCCAACTAATCTCCGAAACGGCTGGACCGATTTTGACGGGACTTTCACTGGCAGATAGCTGATGTTATAAGGAGTAACTTAGCCATGCGGCGTGGTCTCGGACAGCAGCTAGTTGATAATTAAAATTATTGTAATTTAATTTGTAAAAGCCGCTGTGGGATAAGTTATTAGTTTCTTTTAGCTACTTAATAAATAAATTAATAGAATACTCATTATTATGTACCTACACCATAGACCAATAATATATTTGTAAATAAGGGGCAACAACTTAATACCTACTGAAAGGTAAGCCTAGTTACCTACTTAGAGATAACAGAACAGTTAACTGCAGAAGGGAAATGAAAGGAATGTTTTACGCTTTTAATGAAATCCGGTAATTTTGTTGAGATTTAGAAAGCTATAATATTATCTTAAATTTTTTGTTAAAAAAATAACTGTAGATTCGGTTTTTTTTATAAATAAAACTGCCGGTCCCGTTTAAAAAATAGTTTTAAGTAACAACTAAATACTAATAGAAAAAAATAGAAAAAAAAATAACAAACACAAGCATATCTGTTAATTATTATGGCTGAAAACAATCGCACTTCCCCTACACTAGATAATAAGACCGTCATAGTTTGGATTAAGTATTCTAATAATGTTCTTTAGGTGTCTCTGATTGTTCTAAGGGGTCCCTGAAACGATCACTTGCAATTGATCTATGGCTATCAATTTGTATTGTACCAATATTGTCAATCGCACAATTGCATTTGGTAGACGATCAATTTGCGCACCCATGTGTATCTATTAATAACGTAAAAATTGGCAATTGCAATTGATCGTTTCGGGGACCCTTAAGATTTTGACCACCATCTTCTTTCCAATAATCGTCATTCTAAGGTGTAACAATATTAAAATCACCGATTTGTCTGAGGCCTATTAGATGTTCAACAGCACACCTATGTTTACAGTCTAATAAGTTTAGGTACAGGCTAAAATAATTATGTATTATTTATACTGTGTTCTTCTAAACTTAAAATAATTGCATGCGGCGCCACACGGAAAAAAAGGATGTCTTAAATTAAGACAATATCCTTTTGGTCAAGACAAATATTGATTCATTTATGGGGAAAACAATATATTCTTGAATGAAGTAAAATTTTGTCTTAGTTTTATTGTCTTCTTCGAAGACATTATACTTAAATGAAGAATTATTATCTAAGTTTAATTTTAAGAATATTATTTCTAAAACTAGATAAAAACTAGAAATTTTCTTCAATTAAAATTATTATAGTCTTGAATCAAAGATATTTGCTTAAGTCAAGAATAAAAACCAAGTAGGTATTTATTATTCTTTCTATCTTCGTAAACTGGTTTTCTTGGACTGAGTACATTTACTTACGTTAAGAAAATATTTACTTGGATTGAACCAATTTTTCTGAGAATATTGATATTCTTCGCTGAATAGATCCTTTTTTTCCGTGCATGCAGATTTAAAATAGTGACCAAATACGTTTCTTGTGTCGGAGAAGATCTTAAGAAATAAACTTAATGAAATTTCATGTAACTTAGTTGCATTTACCTGTAACTTAGCCTAACAAAGTAAACAACGGCAAAGTTAACTAACCTACAAATAATTTGTGCCGATTTCATTCCTTTTTCAATTTATCGACATCATTTTTTTTTAAATAGGTAACTATCACAATTTGTGAACAGAACTTATTTAATATAACTGCAAAATATATCGAAAAAGAACAACTAAGATCTTTTCACCACCTTTTTTGTAACCGTCCATGTAATTTTTATGTCAATAAGAGGTCAATATGCAATCACAACATTTAAGTTATAACTATATATACCTAGTTATTAACGTCAAAGAATTCAGCCATTGTATTAAGGTGAATACTCATAGTAGCGTCTGTCCTTTGAAATTATTACCAAAGCAAGGAAATATCAATAACATAGCTTGTTAATACAGAATACTTTGTAACACAATGTAGCATAAACTTTGATCTAAATAACGATGATACTCGAACCATGTGTGGTAATCGTTTAAACACTGTTCCAAACGTTGTGAAGAAATTTATTGATGTAGGGGACATACATACAGACATATTTACTATATGAAGTAATAGTAATTGACCGCGATTTTGTCAGTAAAGAACCTTTGATCCCGTTTGACCCGCCATTAAGGGGTTGAGTTTCGAAAAATCCTTTCTTAGTGAAAGTACCTACATGCAAACCAATATTTTTCATCTTCAATGATTTACGCTGTGCATCGTCTGTCGGTATGTCCATCACGGAACTTAGATAGAAAGTTCAATATATCTGGATTTATACAATGTTATGATAGCGTATTATATGAAGTTAGATATATGAAGCGTTCGATACGAAAGAAAATGGGCAACATCCTCTTGTCTAGGCGTCATAATCAGCCTAGTGTTCCCACTGCTGGGACACAGGCCTCCTCTCGGTGAGGGGGAGTGGGCCGTAATCCACCACGCGGGCCCAGTGCGGGCAGGTAGGTGTCACGTCTTTGATTTTTTGGTACTAGGCCATGCCATGGTTTCCTCGCGATGTTTTCCTTCACCGTTTTGAGAGTAGCGGTGATGAAATAATTTACACAAAGTAAAGCGCCTGTGTGGGTTCGAACCTACGACTACATCTCGTAAGTCGCGGCCGTTACCACTGCTCTCCCTGCTCTCTCTGTCTAGGTATTCATAACAAACTACTATCGCAAATCTCATGTAACTCCTGGCTCTTGTCCTCAGTGGTTGTTCACATGATAATAGTAAGTAATTAATAGTTACATACATATGTACCTACTATCCATACTCTAAATTAAATCAGTATTATGATAACGAGTAACTCTTCTGTCTGTCTGTTACCGTTTCCCGTCTTAACGGCTGAACGGATTAAGATGAAATTTGCTACACGGAAAGTTTGAAATATGATGATGCCATGCCGTGACCCACACACCACAAATCATCATATCTTTCATAACTTTTTTTTTTTATTCTCTTTTATTCGTTGCAGTTTTTTGAACTAAAGAAACCAAGTCAGTTTCATACGTTGTGCCAAATAACCAATCATCACTGAGTTCCTATTGCTTGATTCTTATAAACTTATTTTTTTAATTTTCTCATTTCTATGAACTTAGTTACAGAGCCACATCAATTTATTTTCAAATGCCAATCAAATGAGTTCCTAGTACTACTTATTTGCTGATGATAGGTACTGATAGCGAATAGCGGGTGCTGCCACACGGCGTGGGACGCGCTCTGCCGAGGTGCTCCCATATTGTTCGATTTCTGACGTCATTATTAGTGTTACTTATACAGGGTGTGACTGATACGTTAGTTTGTGAATAAGTATTTATAGACAAGGAATTATGTGGACCCGGTGGTGGTTATTGCTAGATAGAACAATAAATTTTTTGATTGAAAAGAAATAAATTGTTTTGATTTTAAAACAGAAGAAAAAAGCGCCGCGAAGCCATAATACCGCCTATTATACCTATATTTTGTAGTGTTTGATTTATTTTTTGTTATGTATTTTTGTGGTGTACAATAAAATATATGTATATTATATACATAAATAAATAAATAAAAACCATTGGTATAAAATAAAAATAGAGTCATGTCATTTAGTTATGTGTAATGATAGTTATATTCAATGCGTTAGAGTGGAAATTATAATGAATAATGAGTATAGATTATAAGTAATGAGACAAGGGGTGTAACTAGTCATTTATTATGGGAAGAAAATATATTAGTACTTCGCTATTAATTTATATAACTATAATTAGGACACTCAATCAACTTTAGATTGAAGAATTGATAATCATAATTTATAAACACTAAGGGGTTTATTTATAAACGACGCTTAAAGTTAAGTAATGATTAGCGACTGTTTAACCATAATTTTTTGACGTTTAAAAATCTTTTAACTTAAACCCACGTTTATAAATAGGTAAAGGGCCTAAACACTGCACAATGTTAGTAGTAGCGCTGTTTAAAATAGCCTAATGTCAACAATACTTCAAAAATTATTACATTAATTATAATTAGTTCCACGTGCCAACATATAATGGAGACTCTTATACCAACTACTCTTAACTACATCACAACTTAAATAAAAACGGTATGTATTTAATAGAATCTCTAATTATTTCCATTTTGGGCTCCTAAAAATATTATTGGACACTAGTACAATGATTCTAGAGGAGTTCGTTAGTTAGGTTAAGCTACGCTTGCCCTGATGGATGCTATGGGTCTTTACACGCCGAGACTCGTCCGCGCCTCGGAAAACACGATAAACCGTTGGTCCCAGCTGTCATTCGTGGATCTTTGACAGTCTTTACAGGTCATCAGAAGCCCGAAAGTCTGACAAACAGTCTTGCCAAGTGGTATCGTATTACCCAGTTACTGGGTTGTGGAGGTCAGATAGGCCGTCGCTCCATGTAAAATACTGGTATTCAGCTGCATCCGGTTAGACTGGCAGCTGACCCCAGCATAGTTGGGAAAAGGCAGGCAGATGATGACTCTAATATAATGACTGGGAACCTCAAAAAGTTCCTATTTTGGTCCCAAAAATACTTAATAGCCAAGTAACTGCGACCAACTATGAGAAAACGCCAGAAAGTAAAAAAAAGATCCATTATTTTTAACAAGTGTGCATCATTAAAAGCAAAAAAAAATAGTGACGCACGCACTGTTAAGTGTTTCCCAATAAAAACGACTCATTTACACAGAATGAAATTTTCTAATGCCGGTTCCAGAATTAAAACGAATCTAGCCATCAAAATGGCCACGGAAAAAATATCCTCCATCAATTACTTAAAAACATACGTTTTACAGGAATTTCAAGTAATAAAACTATCAAAATTATCCGCAAGAAATACGTAAACGTTTAAATAAACAAATATTTGAACGTTTCAGTCAGATTTTGAACGTAAATGCGCAATCAAATACGTACCTATATGAAGTAGTAGTAGAATGTAGATACGGATATACGCAATAATTACGGATTCCGATACCTAAGCATTTAAGTAAATATTTGTAAATACCCGGTACAACATCATTTCTTTTTAATTTTAACCCAGCAACTGATCAGTGCGGAGATCAAAATAGATAAATTCTAATAGTTTGCTATGCAGTTCAAGCAAAACTCAAGTAAAAACTATTTTCATTAGGTAAATAAAACAGATAAATTAATAAAATCATTTTCATTATAAAAAATTACCAACACCCTGTATACACCCAGAGTCCAATATTGTTTACTTTATCTGCAGGACGGTAAACCGAGCCGTCACTCGACTCCTGCGCAGATCGATAAATACAAGAGATCTATAGATCTAACACAGGATGTCTGTGGGAAGAAAGAAGAGATCGACATTTTTATTGGCACATATAATCGGCTATTGTTGTGAAGTTATTTAGTTAATAAAATATGTCAAGAACAATGTTGAGAGAAATAAGATGTTTTCTGTGATAGTTTTGTTCTAGATTACAATCTAATATTAGATGAAAGTTTAAGGTTTCAGTCAGTAAGAGTCTGACACACGCTCCCGCTCCGCCCAGAGCGGGAGAAGTTATTTGAAAATATCCCACCCAAAAAAAAACGGTACTGTCTCGTTGGTGGCAAGCGATACTGCTGAGCATGAGGTCCTGGGTCGACTCCCGGGTCCAGCAAAGTGTTACTTATTGGGTTTATCCATCAGGATTTTTTAAATAACAGCCCGGAGTCTTTTTGCCCGGTTGATAGCAATAGACTCGCTCCCTTTTATCTACATGGGACTTAAACATAACTGGCGAAATGTGGGTGTACTGTAGGTACACCTCTGCCCAACTTTTACGGGAATACTGGCGTGATGTAATGTTACATGTTCTAAAAAGATTCTTGTAATTAGTTTAAAAATGAACTTGAATACTTGCGTTCAAACGGTTGAACTGATTATCTTCATCATCTGGTACTGATCCATGCGTCATGCTCGTGAACGGGCGCCGTCAGTTGGGACTGGTCACCTCTTAGCTGCCTCGGCTTATTTTTAATTATTTTATTTTGATATTGGTGCCGATTCCCTTGTTCACAAACTAAACTAAATTTAAGTTCAGTGCATCTTTTTCTTTCTATTTCATTAAGAAAAGGACAGAAGATAAATTTTAGTTTAGTCCTGTCAAATTAATAGTTTATTTTGTGAACAAGGGAATCGGCACCATTGTTTATTTTGCTACTATGGATGCGGTTTTTTTTACATCGTTCTCACATTTAGTTATAAATTCAACATTATTTATACTTATCTTTATGATACAATATAATTTAAAAGAGTGTCCGTGGAGTTTCTTGCTCGTTCTTCTCCATAGGTAACTACTACGCTTTGGAATGGGCAACTAGCTCATATTTCTCACTGACCGACTCCTTGACAATGCAAAAGTGCGTGTAAATGGTTTAATTGAATTAAATGCTTTGAGTTTTGAGTTTGATCGTCATTCTCCTGCCCTTATCCCAATTTATTTGTGGTCGGCGCAACATGTCGCTTTCTTCCATACTTCTCTATTGGTTGTCATCTCGGTAGTCACCCCCTTTATAGCCATATCAGATAACACAGTCCATCCATCGTGTCTTATGTCTTCCTCCACTCGTATCTTCTTAACACCTGGAAAACGAAAAAACAAATCATATTCTTACAAGGCACAACTGTTAAAATATAATTCAATAGATTTTATTAATAAACTGGCCTGTCGAAATTATGGTGATTATCAATCCTTCTGTATGAGACGATGGATTGATTCATGGCAGGTGCTGGACCCTTAAAACTGTACTTAATAACGTGTTTTATTATATGGGAACAATAAATATTTGAATTTCTATTTGCATGGCAAGTTTTGCAATAACACACCTACAAGGTGATGTTTTCCGAAAGGGATACCGAGGCCCCTGGCAACACAGGCAACGGAAGAAACACGGGTGGGTTTTAGTCAGTAAGAGTCCGACACACCCTCCCACTCTGCCCAGAGCGAGTGAAGTTATTTTATAATTTCCCTACCCAAAAAAAAAGGTTTTAAAAAAATATTAATTTTTCCAATAATTAGATTAAACGTAACAGGCAAGTAAACAAACAATAAATTGTTATTGCAAGCTCTCAATTATTGGAATTGTTCTAGTAAAAACAAAGTATCAATAACAGTTATATAAAAATAACAAGCTAGTATTAAGGAAATTAAAATGTTTACGAATTAAAAACTCCTTAGTATCACATTTCGCTAATCATCACCTTCTTATCGTCTTGATGTATTGACATATTTTCTCACGGTTGTGATAGGGGAATTTGAGCTTTATTGTTTAGAAGTAAGGCGGGGTATCGATTGGGTGTTTTGTTTGAGGAAGTAAGTTTGGTGTAAGGTGAAAGAGGAAGCGATTTAAAAATGAATCGGTAAGTAAAAGATAAGAGCGGCAGCGGTTTTGTAAGAAGTATAATATTGGATTGTTTATTAGATATTTTTTATTTTGAATTTTAGGTACTATTGGCAAAACTTAAGCATGCTCACTTTAGAAAATATTTCTGCGGCAAGCGCAGCTAGTGACAAACCACACCCCTTCCTGGTTTCGTCCAATTAGAGACAATATGAATTTGTGTGAGTATAGGGCGTGTAACAAAAAATATAAATATGTGTGGTATGTTGGTTACTCACTGCACGAGCCGGTATTATTCGCGCGAGCCGAGGGCGAGCGAGCGCGATAAGGGAGTTGAGTGTGTGCGCGTTTCATACGACGGTTTTCAACTTGAGAGGAAAAAAAGAGACTGGTATTGTTATTAGTTTCGTACGCCGCTAGGTATTTCTCTCTAGATTTTGCAGGCAACAGGCTGTCACTAGCGTTTCGTGCCTAGATTAGTATTTCCGGGGGGTTAAATCTACGCGTTGCTCTTCGCTCTTCTTTCCTAATTGAAGTCAACATTTTTGATAATAATTAACCACACAATGAAAACGTTAACAAGTATTTCTGGAAAATACCGCGCTTGTTTTGTTTATCCCGCGCGCCGCAGGTGTAAATAAAGGCGCTGGAAAAACCGCTAAACAGCCTATATAAAAAATATAATAAACAAAATAATGTTTTGAATAAGCAAATTAAGGTTAATATGTAGTGAAAAATATATAATTTTATGAAATGATGATAATTTTGATGATTGATTTATCTGATGTAACGAATTTTTTTTTCTCAAAAATATTCATTGTTTTTGGACAAAAACTGCGTATATTGAAAAAAGAAATATAAAGTAAAAATACTTCTATATAATAAGCTGAATTTCTGAGTCACTTTACAAGCAAGTGTGTTGAAGAAATATTTCGTAATTTTTTGTGACCGTATTTTATGGCCGTTCTATAAAGCCGATCTATTGTTTAACCAGATGTTCTGACGTTCCCACTGAATAACAATGGTGCTTAGATAATGAACTTATTTTTATTGCAGTTGCAAAAGTTGCGACAGCAATAATAAAAAAATCTGATAACATTGTATAAACTGCGCCAAGTAATGGTTCAAATACTACTGTAAGTAATTTTGCTATTTTAATCAAAACAGCAATAAAAGAAAGAGATAGCAAATGACAATTTCTAACAAAACTACGTAACTTGCTTCGTTTTAGGGTTCCGTAGTCAACAAGGAACTCTTATAGTTTCGCCATGACCGTCTGTCTGTCTGTCTGTCCCCGGCTTAGCTCACAGACTCTTACTAGAAAGCTGTAATTTGGCAAAGTGGTAAACAAAAATGCTAAATAAAGTTTTTTTAGGGTACGCGTATAGCAATACCAATAATACATTTTCTAAACCAAACGGAAGATATTAGTACGAAATTACTTCTTGTCAACAATAACAATTCATAAAGCGCTCTCGCTGGCCGTGCCCATTAAAAAAATGTCTTACAAACAAGTGAGCATAGCACGCGCCTAGTGTGACTGTCACACACACTATACATAATTACATTAATACAAACACGGCTAAAATACGCTTCATGCATCCCATTGGCCAAAACGCTTGCATCGGGCGATCGAGTCGTGAGCCGTGCTATACGATTATCGCCTTAGAGGTGAGCATGCGGAAGATTGGCCGATAGTACTTTCTTTGCAGAATACTGAAAAATTTTACTATATTTTATTTTAAAAGCCTTTGAAAACTGTCATTTATTTCCAACTAAGTGGGTTCTTTCCTGCGATTAATTAAAAGAGTCATTCCAGAACACAAATAACATAAAGTATAACCACTTAAAACAGCTGATATTCATGACCGAATCACAGACAATTAAATAATTTCGCTCCTGCCTCCTGGGGGTCAACCATCACCTCTTATAGCAGTATTATTTCAGTATTACTTCAGCGTGAGAAAGAGATGGAGCTATAAGGCCTGTACAGTTCCGTCAATTTCCCACTGTGAAGTAATATTATAATACTACTGATGAGATGATTTTAAGAGGTGATAGTTGGCTCCCTGAACGTTTGATTAAATATCGACTTTACATAGCCTAGTAGCGTTTTACCGCTACTATTCAACCCGCTCCCACTCCCGCCTGTGCCTCACACCACGCGGTATAACATATCACTAACAAACGCAGTCACGGGGCGTATGGATCAATTAATGGTGTATTATTACTGTAACCGTCCCATGAATGACTATCGGCCGTCTCGGAACATACGATACGATACGAATCAACGGTTTTTGTTAATGGGATGAGGTGATGAGAGGATGCAAGGAGAAGTAGCACGATAGTAGATTGTTACACAAGGGTCGAAAGGTATCAATTCCCATACGAGGTATTAAGGCTATAGTCCGAGTAGGAATTGGTGACTTTCACCCATGTTAAACACTCTACTTTTCATTTCGAATATAAGGAAAGTAAAACATAGTAGTTAGATCGACATTTCAAAATCGCTTGAACTCATTTTTAATCAAATATTAGTCCATAGAACCGAGGTTTTGAATTTCGGTACAGCTTAGAGACTGAGTATCAGGCCAAATTATATAGTTTTTTTTTATTTTAAATATGGAACACACCGCGTCATCGTCGCGCTTAATAGGTATTTTTTTAATTCACACTGGCTGTTTAAATTAAGACCGCAGCATTTTTTTTATTTAAATCGATATTTTTCTTAATTACCTATGTCAAAATTTTCGTAGCCGACTCCCTAACCGAATTTAGTTCAATTTTTTTAATTCATTCCCGCCCTAGAGAGGGAAGCAATTACTATTAGTCTTTCCCGCCCAAAGGTCGGAGCAGCGTTTTCCACCCGCTACTCGGATCAACCAAACACTATTTTCCGAGTATGATAAATGAGAAAGATATGGGTACCTTCCGTATAACACAAAAAAAAGAAATAAAAAAAGACAATAAACAAATAAAATACTGTATACAGTATTTTATTTGTTTATTGTCTTTTTTTATTTATTTCCAGCTAGCTCAAGCTATAGCTTGAGCTAGCTGGCAGGCGGAGAACCGGGTGTTGCACACAGGCCTCTCCCAGTTGCGCCAACTTAGGAGAGGCCCATGTCCACCAGTGACCTGCTATAGGCTGAGTTGATTGATTGAAGGACAAAAGGTCTACCTATTCTAGACGATAGCATGATGTTAGTTGCTTGTTCTGCATGATACTGCTTAGACTTATTCATAAGCCTGTGAGCCTTCATTGTCGTATTCACTTGGTAGCCACACAGCGTTTTATTGGTCAGTCTTTCATATTTTTAAAGAGCGACTAAGAATTATGTTGAAGAACTAGTGTCACAGATCTTTTGCAGCTGATGAAAAGTATCATTTCATGAAATCAAAATCAAAGTCATTTATTCAAACTAGGCTGAAAATCAGCACTTTTCGAACGTCAAAGTTACATAAGACAGTCCCCCAAAAATGCCCGCCCTTCACCTTCACCTTGAAGGACTTTAAACGTATTCTTGAAATGAATCTGATTCGTCTTAAATCTTCGTCTCTCAAATCTACACAACAATATGAAACAAACTCAAGACAAACAAATAATCACACCAATAACGTCTTAGTATCAACCCGTTAATAAAACTATTCGAAAAAAGGGACAATATCCATTGATCCCAGACTGGTAACACATGTGGAGTCAGCGAGGGACAACGCTATACGCCAAAGAGGGACACAGAACAATTTTTCTTTTTTTTAAGCCATCGGAGGCACCGATTTCGCCATATGTTCGAAGCTTCGATGGTAATAAAATTGGTTAGTTGGGCTTTGTACAAATAAAGGATTGGAGTAACATCGGTTTTAGATGGACTCTGTAACGACCGTGATGAAGTTTGGGCGACAATTTTTACACCAACATTTTTGTAACGTTCAGTGCGCAATCAATAGTGGATATGTGTAAGTTTTTGGGCAAGAATTTCTGCTTTTTTAGACCTTTTTGAAGTTCCGATTCCGATTGAGGGACTAATCTTTCATTTACTTGTCACATTTCTTCACTCCCCGATGTATAAGACGGATTAGTTTTTAAAGATGTCAGATTGAAGAACTCTGCCAAAAATCCTCTTAATGTCTTGACGGTTCCGACTATCGTTTTTACGACATCCACGATTGGCCGTCCATTTCGCAGTTGTAAGTGTCATTAATAATTCAATCTTCGCTAATGTAACCCTCCCATGGTAGATAAAATCATAGGATCTAAATCAATATCTTCAGACACTACTAATAACTCAGCGTCAAAAATAACCTAATTATTTAACCACGCCTTAGGACAACTACAATGTAACCACGGTTAAAATAACTTGCCATTCTAATCTAACTGTACAAGTTAGTCATAATAACAGTTGTGCAATTCTCAGTGACCTGCCAATATTCAATAGTTTTGATCCTTTGCCAGATGACAAAATGTCAGACTGAAATATTAAATATGGTTATGATAGACATAAAAGTTATTGATGGGAAGGTAAAGAGAGAAACACAATATAATAATGACAAAGATCTGTATGTGTGTCTGTTTCTAATTATATTTGATCTGGTTAAAACTACTCAGTGGATTACGGTAAGTATGGGCGTTCCTCTGAAACCAGGATTTTATAGGAAGACTTGACAACATACCTAATACGTATTGATTAATGCGTATTAGCTAATAGATAGCTAATCAACCAAACCTTTAATGATTATGCTGCGAGATGGCGAAATATAGAAATGCTATAACCAAGAACGGTCATTAAAATATATTGTAAATCTGACCAATGAAATAAAACAAACAAATTGGCGACGACACAGTTGGCGTAATGGCTGAGCGATCGACTGCTGCGCAGCGTGTCGCGGGTTCGATCCCCGCACGGAACAAATATTTGTATGATCTGCAAGTAATTGTTCCGGGTCTGGGTGTTTGTGTTCGTGAGTTTCTATGTTTGTAAACGCACCAACGATACAGGAAGAAATTCCTAGTGTGGGGCAACGTTTTTTAAAGAAAAAAAAAATAAAAAAATAAAATTAGGCTTTGTTTTATTTCATTGGTCAGATCCAATCAAATAGCAGAAGAATCCCTTTGAACTACTTCGCTAACAACAGCATCCAATCATAAATTGATTCAGTAACAATCTCATCCATTAAAGCGTACATCCCTAAATCAGGCCTAAATATATCCCCTTCAGTCACCTGTTCTTCATTACATCATGTACTATCATCTTGTGTGTCTGTAAGTATGTATGTATGGTACGCAGTCAGTTTGTCATTGTCGCGCGACTAGCCAGCATTGTCGATATTAATGTCATTGGAGTTATGAAGACTATCTGCGTATATTATGTGAGTTGGATTTGTTTGGTTGATTCTGTGATTAGAAGAAGCTTGGTGATTTGGAATGTAAGGACCGTTAAGACTATGCTGATTCGTCGGGAATCCCGGGCGGATTTCCGGCCACCGTAGGCGCGGGCTTGCGGACGGTGAGCAATGGGTAGCTCGCCGTCCGATAAGGACCAGGCCCGGGTCGACGGCGCGTTGTGTTCCACGCACGCCTCAAAGAGATGTCAGCACAAGTGTAGGGGTCTACTAGGGCCGATGCCTGCCGGGGTCGCGGGAAGGTACGAAAGGGTTACCGAGGCCCCTGCTACTACTATGCTGAGTAAGATTGGTGCCAGTTCATCTTTGGTGGTCAGTATCTTTTCTAAGTTACCTTGATTGTTACTTAATTTTCTGTTTTATCCGAAACCAGGACCGGGTATCCGACCCGGCAACACAGGCAACAGGAAGGAATACGGGTGGGTTTTAGTCAATAAGAGTCTGACACACCCTCCCGCTCCGCCCAGAGCGGGAGAAGTTATTTGACGATTACCCACCCAAAAAAAAAAAAGGTGTTTTCAGGCCAAAACCATCTTTCGGTAGACTTTAACGAAACTGCCATTGTTATATCTTCTGCATTGTTAAGTTTTAGTATTATTCCCATTACCACTACATTTAACAGAAAGACTTGCGATTATCCATATTAAAGGAACGTAGAATTCCATAATTTTTCCTCGTCCTTTTCATTTTGAGAAAGAAATCATCCTCTCTTCCTTGAGCATCAATAACTATTTAAGTAACGTTTAAAAGACCTATTTGAATGTTGTTTAAAATACTTTTACCATCAATGTTTCTCCCACAGTCCCATCTTATTGATGTAGCCCGTAATACACAGAAATCGACAGCTCTCCCAAAATATCCCGCCCCACGCGAGGGTGTAATGACATAGTGCCTCAAATCTATGGGGTGGACACATCATGGGAGACAGTGAGACAGTTCCTTTAAAAAAAAATGTACTTTTCTGAGTGTGTTCGATGTTTTCTTAAGGTACATTTTTACTGCTATGCAAGGATCTTAATGAATATGAGTTTCTTTAAGAGAGATTCTTAAAGAAACTCATATTCATTAAGATCATTTCCAATCAAGCACTAAACTTTGTATCCTGCGATGGGCCGAGTCGACATAATTTATGAATTTGTTCTGCAGCTCATTTTCCAGTATAAATTGTAATGTGGCCTCTTTCTAGAAATACCTATACTTACATAAATGCCCTTATGACCTTTAACAGGTTAATATGCAAATAACCAATTAGTGCCTAAGTAAATACTTTGAAATAAATAACAATTTGCATAAGAACGATATTAACCATTAATATTGGTGAGTGAAAGTTGATTGGGCTGGATCAAGTTCTACTTATCAGAAGGCTATCATGCAATGCAAAACAAGGGGCTGCCAGTGACCAAAACAATGAAAGTTCATAGATGATCATTGTATCTTTGGGCAAAAATGATCGCATTTTGTCTATGGCAGAGAAGACCTACATTTAGCGTTAGGTAGAGAGGAAAAACGTCGAGTCGTCTCAATTATGTATCTCTTTTCCTTGAATTTGTATGTATATATATATATGTATAATGTAGGTATATATTGTAGTAAATAAGTATGTATTTGTATTTTATGCTTGTAACCTATTTATGTATTTCTGTACTTATTCTTTTTATAATCTATTATGTTATCTTTAATATTTTTCGTTATTTTTATTTCCTCTCAAAGCACCTGCCATCTTATCTCTTCACCACCCTTGGTTGACTGGTAGAGAATGCCTAAGGCATTAAGTCCGCCTTTGAACTTAATTGTGTGCGAGAAGTTTAAATAAATAAATAAAAACAGCAAGTTTGTGACTCTTTGTCATCGATAAACAAAACAACCCCCAAGGGTGTAGAAACTGCAGTATTCATGTCCCTTTCTACAAAGAACTAGTTCATGCTTCAGAGTTCACATTACCATCATCATCTGCCTAGCCTTTTCCCAACTATATTGGGGTCGGCATCCAATCTTACCAGATGCAGCTGAATACCAGTAGTTTTACCTGACCTCCACAACCCAGTTACTGGGTAACACGATACCCCTTGTTAAGACTGGTGCTACAGAGTTCACAGTCACCCTACAAAACAGGGAGACAAAAAGCAATAGTACAATATTACATATTCGAATGTCATTTTTTGCCTCCTCATCTATAGAAGATAGCGTGAAGTTATGTGAGGTGCGTGTATAGATAATTGAACATACTATTAGATCTCAGTCAATCGTGTGTTGCGACCATCTATTGGGAGGACATCGATCTGGTCTACCATGGTCTTAAGACGTGTATTACCGTATCTCACACAGAAATTGAGAATAATTTTGACACTTGCAAATATTTACGTGATGAGCCTCCATTTTAGCGTCATCGCTTAATTTTCTGGATTAACTAACTGCAATGGGACTTTGCTATAACCTATGTCGGATCTTTATGAGTATGCACTTAAAATGAGACCGAGGGCCTTTCTTTAGCGTTGTGTGGAGTCTAGGATTGAGAATGGTGTCCGATACGGACCATGGAGGGGCAGTGATCGTTGAGACGTGGTCGCGACACATACTGACCTGTGCTGCTCAGTGTTTCCTTTTAAGTTCAGAGTATTAATTGGTACAGTAGTGTTAGTAATTGACTCTGTAACAATAAACTGTGTAGAAGTCAAAGGTGCTATTTCTCTCGTTTACCCGTATCTCAATTCTGCGCCCACGACTGTACCTATAATTGACACTATGCACGTCACTAAGTTTGTCTAATCACAATCGTATGTACCTGGATTCGACACCTATAAGGTCCCTACGCTGGGTATAGAATCTGCCCATATTCTTCCACTTCGTGTATTTGTATTGCTACCTTATCTCCATAGTCTTTAGTTACTTACAACATCTTAGTTGTTATTCTCATGTGTTCAAAGACTTTTGTTCGTCAAGCCATCAAAAATATGCTAGAGTTGATATTGAGTCAGGTAGATCTCATCCTTAGCCATTAAATTAGTTTATTAATAGCAACAGATACAACAGTTAAATCATCTATTTTTCACTCTTCGTCAATCACACGCTAAATCATACTAAGTATTAGTAAAAACCCCCCTTCTCCATTTTTTCTCATCCTCATGTCATTGAAGTTCATTAACACATGAACATATTTTGTTTTAGTCATAAACTCATTTTTTATAGTCATCTCCCCTTCGATTGAGTTTTTAAGCACACTATTATGTCAACTCACACCACGTTAAATCCCAAATGAATTTTAAATTAACCAATAACTGTGCCCAAGTGTATATTTGGTATTATAATTATTTTACTTTTTTGTTAATTTAGGGAAGTGTAATTTATTTTGTGGGGCAACATTATGACACTTAAAATGGGCAGTGTTAGTACAAATGTAAAAAATAAGTGGCATTGAAAAAAATATTAGTTTTTATGGAAACTTGGTACCTTGTTTAAACAAAATATTTCAACCTGTATAAAGCTTAATAAGGGGAAAAGTTTTGAACTGAAAAACCTTCCAGTCATTTCTGTATTTTCAAATGCAGCTCTAACAAAAAAGACAGCTAAAAATTATACAATAAGTCTTGATCAAAAAGCTAGTCCAAAACTGTCTCGACTTCTAAAGCCCTAATTCTGTAGGTCATAGTTTCCATCGCTTAGATAACGCGCAATCGATCATAATGAATGTTTGAGCGACGGCCATAAGTAATGCGATAGTCGCTCGCGAGTCGCGTGTGAAGCGTATTGGTGCAGTCGAGAAGACAAGTGGCATTATAAAAAAAAAAAAATATAGAAAAACCTTTTTTTATTAAAGATATTTTTTTTGTCTAACTGATAGTGTGACGTGTTGTAAGGTGGTGTAAAAGCATTAAAAAAAAAGTCTAGTGGCAGCTGCTTTTTTCTTCAAAATTATTATTTAATTTCTATCCGCTATAATAGATCTCCTGAATGAATTATGTTAAGCAGTACACTGCAATGTTTCAACCACAGTTTGACATGCTTCAATGTCGACTTGAAGGATTTATTACACAAAATAGATTTGCAAAGCAGAAGTTTGCAAACCAATAAATTGTAGCCACTATGCAGATTTTAGCATTGTCTACTAGGTTTTAACTTGGAACTACAGCTTTTTAGATATAGAACTTGAAGGGCGAATTTCACCACAGACACTGAATGCGTTCAGCGCATCTAAAGCGCGTTAAAGATCTGTCAGTGTCAACAACTTTGACACTGACAGATCTTGAAACCGGTGTGGATGTGGTGAAATTCGCCCTAAGTTACTGAAAGTAAAAACATCAATATTTGCGATTAAACTGCGGCCATATTAAAATTTAACACTCTCGCCTACCAGTAGTCGTTTTGCATACAAATGTGTTCATAAACAGCCATTGGAAATGCAATAATGCACTGAACATTACTCATATTTAATTAATTACCTGTTCAAATACGCGATACTTTTTGTAATTAATGTTACTTAATGACAGCTTCTTGCTACACAGACATGTAACATTATAGATTTTTTATATTTATGGTTTTATAATTAGTACTTAACAATATTTTGCATTGCATACGGTTCCAATAATTTCTTGTGAGCTACTACGGAATTAAGCTTAACTATTTTGTATGAAAAAAATGTTTGCAGAGTAGTGTTTATTTACATAGTTTTTTTGTTAATGGTTCAACACTCGACAGTATCAAATATACGTTTGCAAACGAATTATTTTTTTAATTTGAGCTTTAAAGAATTCAGCTCATTAGGGTGAAATTCTAAAACTTTTCTGTACGTAAAATAAACGGAAAATATTTTAAAAGGTACCCAGTCATAAATAATATACACACAATGCTTAAGTAAAGATGAAGAGTTTGTTTATTTGCTTGAACGCGCTAATCTCTGGAACTACCAGTCGGATTTGAAAAAATCTTGTTTGCATCTGATAGCCCAATTTTAGAGGAAGGTTATAGGCTATTTAACATCACGCTACGACCCTTAGGAGCCGAGCAAAAAGAAAAAAAATCTGAAAGAACGCTACACGAAAACCAAGTAGGTAATAGCGCGGGCGGGCGATGCGACTCAGTGAGGTGGCGTCAAGAAATTTCACGCGGACGAAGTAGCGGCCAGAAGCTAGTTTTCAATATTTTTAATCAGCCACTTGTTCACAGAACGATACATTTTTTTGTACTTGACTCATTCATGACAGTGCTATTTTTTCTCGTCCATTCAACAAGCCCCAGTAATTGTTGCTAATTATGAATTCCGATAGATTACACCTATTAGTGCATGTCGTCCGTTTTGTCTGCAACGTTCTCTATACGACCTTGATTTTTCGAATTTTAGGTTATTAAAATCAAATTAGTTTTAGAAGAGTAGCTAACTCTTTAATATTATCATCTCAAAACTTACAGTGTTATATTCTCTAAGTCTCAAAATGCTGGATAAAATTTTTTTCAAAGATTTTACAGTCGATGGTTTGGGCTACTACAAGTTTTGCTATCATTTATGGTCGTTCAAAATATCAAAGTTCGACTTTATATCGTTGAAGCAAATAAAGAAGTCCTTTATGTTGTTAGAACACACCTTGACATCACAAACAGCTCCTTTTGACCTATAAAAAACTATCGTAACATCAAAACGTTCGACATATTGCGATCACACACAAGACCTTTCTGAAGTGACACACAATATTTATACTATTATACAATTTTAATAAAGAAAGCTATGACAATAACATAATGGAGGTCAAAAAATTCACTGCCGCACCTGCCAGTGATAAACACACACGCGACTCGATACAACTGTATCGATAATCGACCATTTAATAATCGAATGGCGCGTCACTATCGTGATAGTGGGACGTTAAAAAGTGATGTACCTTATCGCAAGTGAAATTGAAATTGATCATTTCGTATAATTTATGTTTATTGAAGTGATAACCGTTATTTGTCGTACGGTCAAGTAATTGGTTTAAAATATATTTTTTTAGTCGATGATGTTCACGTTTCAGTGTTAGGGCACCGTTTTATGTCTATTTATAATAGACGTAAATTAATATTTTTAATGAGCGTATTGATTAACATTATGAGGTTAAGAGAGGTTTGACTAGCTATAAACACGAAGATATCATTAAATGTGTCTAACATGAGACTTTGATACTACAGTTATTAACTAATTACAGATAGTTAGTTCTACTTTTCACTTCACTAAAAACTATCAGACACAAACAGCTCACTGCACCGAATCGAACAGAAAATCCTAAAAAACGTAACTCCATTCAATAAAAGAACACTCGTTTTAAACCAATACGACAAAAGGGCACTTAGCACACGTTCGAAAACCGCTCCGCTCTAAAAAGAGAAAACAAAACGCATCAATCAAAGAACAGAAATGAAATAATCGAATTTCAGAACGTCGAGCGTAGTTCAAAGAGCACAAGCGAAGACCGCAACAGATTAAAAAAAAAGAAAATAAAAAAGTAAAATGGCCGAACATGACTAATATCTGGTACAAAGTTCGGTGTCGATATGAACAAAAGGAAACGGAAGGGGAAGGTATTTAGAAATGGAACGTTCAGAGAGCACTGGGAATTGTTTCTTTTTGAAATTCGAAGTCATTTTGCTGAATTTGATTGTTTGGTCTAGCTTTTATAAGGAATACAACCGTTTTTATTAAATTATCATTTCGATTGCGTTTTAGCGACTTTTGAAAAAGTTTTTAATTTGATTGATCTCTTTGATCTATGGTAGTATCTTTAAGTTTTGACAGAATCTCCCACTCATCATCTGCCTAGCCTTTTCCCAACTATAATGGGGTCGGCTTCCAGTCTAACTGGATGCAGCTGAATACAAGTATTTTACATGGAGCGACTGCCTATCTAATCTACACAACCCATTTAGTGGGCAAGATGATACCCCTTGGTAAGACTTCTGGCTTCTGTTTTCGGGCTTCTGACGACCTGTAACGACTGCCTAGCATCACTCCAAATAAAAGATACAACAAGCCACTGGAACTTAACCCTCGCTTTTTTTCTTCTAAACCGTTGCATGTGAATAAATAATTAGGTTAGAAAGTTAGTGAAAAAACGCCGAACTAAAAGGCATCGATTGAATGGTACTAGCGAACTTTTCCGTCACGAACCCAACGATTTCGATGCACGATAGATTTTACTACAGCCAGGTTCACTATCGACTGTTCGCGCGCCAAAATTAAATTTACATCCGAAAAACTGAAAAAGCACGCGAAAATATACCTTATTCACTGAAAATAGAGAACGCTAAGGTATTTAAAGGAATGATTTGTGTGTATTGTATTAGATTTCTTCGATGTATTTTAGAATTTGAGGGTATTTTTTTATTTACAACAGTGATAAAAATGTTTGCGGCCGTGTATTCGTTCGTTTTTGTTGAGTAGTCTTTGAATAGTCGTAAAATAGTTTTTAATGGTTTACTAAATCATTATAATGATGCGCCTAAGGTTTCGTATGAAGGAAGAAAGTAGTATAGGAGCGATTTCTTTAATAGATATTAAAATCTTTTATGTTAGTGGTTTATCATTGAGACAGTTCACTTGCCGTGTTTCCTGGCTATCAAAAATTTAAAAAAAAAACCTTCTGGAAATATCTTTTCAAAAACACTTAATTGTCTATTAAACAAGTAAGTTGGAAGATACTACCAATTTGAAAGAATTTTTATTTTTAAAGAACGCTTATTTCCTGTGATCATTTCTAGAGCAGACCCCTTTTCGTTTAGCCCCAATTTATTACAAAAACAACAGCACTAGTAAACGATTCCTTCAACAGTTTTCAATTACCCGCCAATTTTGAACGAACAAGTACACGACACAAACCACTTAGCGACACGACAAATTTACAATTCTAATTCACAGTTAATTTATATTATATTCCAACGTAGACATATTTTATTTTAAGATTTAGTCGAAAAATAAAGTTGTTAGAAGCCATTGTGGGGGTCGCAGCGAACGGGCGACCAGCACGCGACCAAAGATTATTATCGATGACAAACTAAACCAAGTTACCAATATCTATTGAATAACTGAAAATTCTTACAAAGTAATCCTTATATCTTTGCTTTAAGGTTCGAGGAAAAATAGTTCAACTGTCAAAAGGCAAACACCGAATGTTGACGTTCGATTTTTTAAATTGAGGTTTCAATTTTTTTTGTTGGCCTTGTTAATTAATTCAAAGGGCCAAAAAGAAGTATTTTATTAAGATGGCAGTCGAATTCGAGGCTTGCTTCCGTTTTTATGATAGTTTCTTGGAAAAATTATAGACTCGTCGACTAACATTTTTTTACTGCCAATTAAAAATAACATAATCCATCTTAACATTTAGTGTAAAGTGGCAGTGCCGTTTATAGTGACATTTGACGGTCAAAATCATGTCGATTACACTAGCTGTCAAAACTATTTTTACAAAAATATAAAGGCAGCTTTTCTACACTTTTGTTGTCGTAAGTCAGTTTATACTTAATTTGTTTTGTGTAATATGTAACACAAATTTAACAATATGTGGGGTAAAGCGTTACTAATAACGACTGCAGCTTATCTGTAACATCTGACCTCCCTCGCTAATGAATATTAACTAATACGAACTGCTGCAAAGTGGATGGTTACAGCTATATATTTTGTGAGACTCAGTGACTCACTTTAAAATAGGGAAATCAGTTTAATATTATATTTTGTTTAGATTCCTGCAGTCTTAAACCTCTTTTTTAAAAGGGGCAAAAATTGAACGTTTCAAAAAGTTTATGGACATGATTTAAAATTCTAAAAACTTTTTTTTGACAGCCGATAGGAACCGACATTATACTTTACTTTGAAAGGCCATACTCCGTGGCCATGCGATTTGACATCAACCAGCAAACTAACTCCATAATCAACTGGCATCAGTGATATCATTGTCTTTGCTTTACTTAACAGAGGCACAGACATCTAATCACAGAGCCTATAGTGTTGTTGCATTTAGTTTCAACTAATTAACATCAGCAATCGATTCGTACAATCGCCTAATCGATTCAACGCGTGTAGAGTTCGTGCGGGCGTGTAATCCTGTTTGCATATCGGGTAGCACGAAAGTCCCGCACTTATCATGTTTATTGATTGACACGGCAGTAATTCAACGTACCAACCCCACCGGCCAACTTACGAGTAGCCGTGCAATTTAGGAGTTAGCGGCGGGAAAAACCAAAAAAAGCGGGAAGCAAAAGTCCAAATACGTTTTCACAATTTATTTGAAACTGAAATACTATTTTTTACATTAAATTATTATAATAACATTAATCTACAAGATCAGAACCACAGAACATAATTATATACCCTGACCGATCAGAACTACCTTCTTCTTAAAGAAGTTAACGGTATAGGTATATCTCTTATTTAGATGTTACGTGGGTAGGTAGTTCCACAAGTTCTTTTTACTTATTTTGACATTATTCCAATCCAAAACCAATCATAAAAATTCAAAAACCTCCTAAAGAAATTCGCAGTAACCAGAAAAAAAACAGCAACATGTCGCCTCAGTCTATGCCATGGGGCCGGCCCCACAAATTCACAGGTAGCAGTTTACGGCTCTTTGTTTGGGTGGCGATAAGTTTTTACATGTTTTATTATACTATTTAGTATTTACTATAACATTAACTAAATAAAGAAACAAACGACTTCTTGTAAGGAGGCAAAAATCGTTTTCCCGGTAAAATAACGAATTCTTTGTTTCAATATGGTATGCGTTTCCAATATGGCTTTTTTTTTTTTTTTTGGGTGGGAAATCATCAAATAACTTCTCCCGCTCTGGGCGGAGCGGGAGGGTGTGTCAGACTCTTACTGACTAAAACCCACCCGTATTCCTTCTTGTTGCCTGTGTTGCGGGGGCCTCGGTGACCCATAAGTACCTTCCCGCGACCCCGGCAGGCATCGGCCCTAGTGGACCCCTACTATGTGCTGACGACATCTCTTTGAGGCGCGCGTGGAATACAACGCGCCGTCGACCCGGGCCTGGTCCTTACCGGACGGTGAGCTACCCATTGCTCACCGTCCGCAAGCCCGCGCCTACGGTGGCCGGAAATCCGCCCGGGATTCCCGACGCCCTGGGCGTCTCCTGCGGCGGCTAGGGGCGAGAGTTCCAATATGGCTTGCCATTGGTTTTCAATATTCGAATGTCGTGTTCCATTTTCAAACATTCATAGATTTTATGTTATTTTTTTCTTGTTATTTGATGGCCAGATTTTTGGCAGTGTCATTAAGGTATCAATAGGTCATTCAGTACTGGGGTCGTAGAAGTAACACGTTTAGCTTAGACTAAGTTTCACAATGGTGGCGACAAGTTGCTAGACGTTCGCCTACGCACCATAACCCATATATCTGATCTGACAATTATAACCTAAGTAGAATAGGAAACAGATAATAAAGACCATAATTATCGTCATAACTAGACCGCTGCAGGAGTAATCTTTGTTTTTTGACCAATATTAACGACTTACGTCATTGACAAACCCACTCCCATTTTTCATACTTTTCCTTTGTATTTCACAATCGTCTACCTCCCGATTGTTCTTTTCGATCCACGAACCTGTCAATTTACTTTTTCGTAAGCTATCGCTTTGATCAAACTTCGCAACCAAATTAGTTTCGACACGAAAACCGAGTGGCCGATTGTCTACAGACAATAGAATCGATGTAAAACCTTCCCCTTTCAATCGCCTTTTTCTGTTTCAGGCTGAACAGCGCAACAATAAGAAAGTAGAAGAAAAAACATTTGACACGCGAGGCAAAGGAAAGAACAATCGATTTGTTTGAGTCAAGAATCGATGGTGAAGCACTAATTTTTGAAAATAGAATGTGTGGTGGTGCACTAGTGATGTTCAATTTTCTCGCGCGATGTTGAGGTGGTCAGTATGAGCCGTGCGTGAGACTTGGACGGATGCACCCCACGGGCGCGGCAAGCCTGCCCGCCGCACCAGAGGCGGAGGTGCAAGCTATGCACTCGATGGACTGGCTCTTCAAGAAAGAAAGAATATATCTACTCGCGCAGTTCTGGCAACAGGTAAGATTATAAACGCTAAGAAGCTTCCCTAAACAGAAAAAAAAACCGTGCATACTCCATACTACCAAGCTTTAATAAAACTGTCGTTTCTAGAAAAACAAGCAGTAATTACTTAACTAAGTACCAATCAAAACACACACACACACACACAACTACGAACAATACAACACCTTTTCAAATTACGAATATAATTACCTACCTAACCCTACAAATGCGATACGGGGTCTTCATACCCCAACCCCGGACTATTTGAAACAATTGAATACCGATAGTTATTAGACAATGTAGCAAGAAAATCAATTAATAGTTGAACATTAGAGGCACAATTAACCTGCAGAACCCACAGGTCGGGCCGACCATCGCGACGTGATTATTGTATTGTCTCGTATGGTAATTGTGATTGGTGTATTAGCAATTTCTGTGTAGACGTTGAGGTTAGTGTACCTTGTGGATAGAGGGTTATTCTAAAAGGATTGTCGTGAATGTTGAATAACTTAGATACATAGGTGCTGTAGGTAAAGGAAACAGGAATATCTTTAAAAAAAGTTGTACATATTGGAGCAGACGTGGCTTAAAATTTGTTAGTTTCCTAGAAATGCATAAATAGTCTGTCAAATAATTAGGTTTACTACTTTCTAAAATAACTATTTTTACTTCACTAAATAAATAAAGCCGCATCAAATATACAATTAAAACAAAACAATACAATAGTTCTAAGTATTGTGATCCAATCTACTGCGATATTTAGATCTATATCGTCAATAGTAAGGTCGCAGGATGTTACGCCACAAAGGAAACACGTTGATGAGTCCAAATCATTACGTAGGTACCTATTCCTATAAAAAGTATTATATTAAAAGATTAATAGTCTGTAATGGCCAGTAATTATGGGTTATGTAAATGTGCTGTTTAGTTATGATTTTTAAAGATGTTATGCTCATGGGAATCGTTTATTAAGTTCAGCAATCTGTTGATTCTTATAAACAAACTTAGATTAATTAAAAAAGTTAAAAAAGGATAAAACCTAAACACCTGCGTCATCTTCTGAGGGTTAACTCAAAACTCAACACTATTTCTCTACATTATTTTTTCAAACCAACAATTCGAATTCGAAATCCAAACAGAAATATCCTATAGATCTTCAACTGAATATCATAGATAATGAGTTCTGATCTGTGACACGGCATTGGCTATGTCAAACGCCATTCAATTATTACACGTCGCATTATCGTCTAATGTGTGTAATATTGAATAATGACATCGATCCTGAATGGGAGACACGTATAAATTAACATGTAAAATGGCGGCGATGGAGGGTCAATATGGCTTCTTAAAGATGTTTAATGATTAGCTGGATCGGTATCTTGCGATTTGTATTTGGTTGAGTTTGTAGGCAGATTTAATTTAAGACCTTTTAGTAACTTGAAATTAGGTACCTACCCCAAAACTTCAAGTGAAACTGTTCTAAAATACATACCTATCCATCTTCGTATTTTTCTAACAATAGACAGTGATTAGAATTAGTTTTTGAATTGACAACTAAACGAAAACTATTTGAAGTCAACTTAAATTCCAAATTCAAACGTGAGACGTGACCGAAACTTCACCACACAATCAACACAATCTTTTTTCAAACCTTTTAAAATTAAAACCAACCAACACTTGCTTTTTAAATCCAAACCAATAAAAACAATTGCAAGTTTAATTCCGAATCCCTATTCTAGATTCCGATACGACATTAAACGACAAATTACGAACAATAGTATCATATAAACTGCTATGCGAAATAAATATTCATTCGCGTTCAAGGAACGGCTACCGATTCGTCCCAGTGATACTGAACACATTTGAATGCTGCTTTCCGATAGTATTGTTAGTATACTAAGCCTTAACATTGATTAAAAAGCATATTTACATACAAAATTTGCATACTCCGTGCCTCGAATTGCACTTATCGATTAGAACTCTGCAAGGACGTTTTGTTTTAATTTCATAGTTAATTTTATGATGTTTCTCTACTATTTTGCATATAAATATGCATTTTAAAGCTGTGTTCGCGTGTTTGTGTAATATGTCACTATATATTGCGGGACTTCATTAATATGGATTTCTGTGGACTTGGACGAATTACAAGCTGCGTTCGGAAGTGAAGGACGAAATTGTCAGCTGACCTCCTATAGAATTTAAAAGTACCTACTGTAGTGTGGTTTTAAAATGAAACGCGCTGTACGAGGCAAAAAAGGAATATATTTTCAAAAATTTTAAATGTAACGACAATTTGATAAATCACAAAAAAAAGTAAAAATCTGATTCAGGTGTGCGAACTATGGGTTGGGCGTATTAGTAACGACCTAAACAATCCACCCCTCTAGGTGCATTGAGGACACCCAACGATTGCAAAATAAAAAAAAATGATAATGAAAAATGTTACTGGATAATCCTGGGATTTTAACGGGGAACACCATCAGCCAGCTGATCGGCTTGACCGGCCGAGTCGGGTCACGCCACCAAGACGCTGACCACGCTGAGTTGCTCCGCGGCGAAGCGAAGATGGAGGCCGCCGCGTAGAGGCAAGCAACGCGTTGATGGACTGCTGCGTAACAGCGAGTGACACGACGCTGCACCGGCGCCGATTGATGAGTTATATGATGCTGGTGCTGCGTGGTGGCAAGTGTTGTAGTGGTGTTCAGCCTGGGCGCGTTTTGAGAATCGCCCAAAGCTGAATCCTGGGTGATTTCCCTATATAAAAGGTCGTGGTTAAAAAAAGTATGGAATTATAAAGCCGGGACTTTAAAAAAAATAAAATTACATACCACTGGTACGTGGGCCTCAACTTATATGACTCATAATGAGTGTGTGACTGCAAACAGGACGAATAGCTATAACAAGAGAATTGGTAAATATCCAATATTATAATAACCGAAATAAAGAAAAAATATGGGAATACATACCTACCAAATAAAATTTAATTTAAAACGACAGATAATATGGACATCCAACACAAAATTTTGGTGCAGTTAAATTCCAGAAAGCATATGATAAGAAATCTTTGAGATAGCACGACCTGATCTCCAAAAGAAAATATTTAAAATTGAAACCTAAATATCTTGTCACAAAAATCTGAATTTTTCATAGTAAAATTCGAATGTTTGACACATGTGTCATGTGTCAATGGGTGCAGGGTTCCGCAAATGAGGTGGTATATGTAGAGTAAAAAATGCAGGTCAAATACCAAAAAAAAAATTTGTAGTATTAATAATTCTACATTACGTATTATTAAACATCACATTATATTGAATGTAATTGCATAAAAAAAACTTACATTTAACTATAATAAAAAATGCCAATTTATGGTAGTCACTTGCATAAGCAAAGCTGCTAATGTTTCCGTATAGTTACATTAAAGAAATCGTAAAATAGCGAAAGTAAATAGATTTCTAATTAAAACAGTAATTAATGATCATAAAACTGCACTTCTTTTAATCGTTTTTATTACTTGTAGGGTAGTGTTGGTAAATAAAGTTCATACCTTTTTTTCTAAAACATGTTACAACTAAAAAAATCACTCTATTCACTTAAAATAGAGCATATTTTCGTATAATAAAAGCATTTTCTTCTGGAGCTAATTATAATAACTGAGATGCGGTATTCAGATTGACTTTACAATTAAACTAGTCTTGTTTTCTACATCACTAATCAAATATAATACCACAAGTAATCAAGTGCACGAGTCAATTAAATTTTCAATTAAAGTTTCTATCACATCACTATTCAATCGCAAAGACATCATTTGCAGACATAAAACTCCTATAATCGCTATCAAAACCAATAGTAATAAATGGAAGATTAGCCACCCATCTTGATTGAACGAAAGACCGAACGAAGGGTCCGACCACAGATTCAGTCATGTCAGACTGGCTTGTCAACTGTCATTTTTCGCGGCAACTACAACCTTTTTTTATAATTTGTCTTTTTAAACTTTCACGAAGCGCGACGACCAGGTACTCAAAGGAGGTTGTTAATAAAACTAACAATTAACATCAATAAAATCCTGGCGTCCTACAGCTTCGCATCATTTTATTGTCACTATAATTGAATAAGGTTGAGCGAGCTTCGATTCAATCGTTTTTATATCGTTTAGCGGCGTGAGTGGCAAAAAATAAGGATGTTGGTTGAGGAAAGCGAGTTCTTGTAAAAAGCCTTCTGTAGTCTAGACTGTATTGTCTGATAATGCTTTAGGTTGCAAAAAGTTGCATTGACAGTCAGAATTCGTTGATCTACGCATTAGGACCATAGTTATTCATGCTTCGTTGAGTTGTGGCACGAACGGTCATTAGTTTAATTCATCAAAATTCTTCATCATTATAATTTTTTGCATTGCTGTCTTTATTTGATTTATTTTTTGTTTCATTCGCTAATAAATGTTCGGCAACTCATTAGTAAAAATAATAAATTTTGCATGCAAAAACTATTTATTCACGGTAGCAAAACGTTCAGTTTCCAAAATAAATTTAAAAATTAAACTTCGAACGCCGCGTCCCGAACGTTAATTAGTGTTGGCCGAGGAACGTCACCGCAAACATTCGAATTTCGACGCCGTAATTAATCGACTCGATTCATCGGCCGATCGTATCGGTTTGGATCGTAAAAAGAGCATTTCCCTACGAGTCGCAAGCGGAATGCAATCGGTTCCCACAGCCTTGATGCCCCGAAGAATTTGTCCCGTGTCCCGTATAGAGCAAAAAATCGCGTGCTTTCCCATGCCTACGTCAATTCTGGGTCGAATAGTGATGCCAACAAGGACGTAGACAGTGTAGACACCATAAAAGTAAACGGAACGCTGATGTCTCTTTTTATTTTAAGCAAATGAGCACTAAGCGCCCGAAGTTTATTTTTAGAAACTTTTTACTCCAATTATCTTATTATCGTGCAAAAACCGAAAGCTTCAAGTCTCCAATAACGTGGAATCTTGTGGCGCGAATGCAGCCCGAACAAAAACTGTAACCTGTATTTAAAAATCGATTGCAACCAAAAAATTGTCACTGACAAATGATTCGAACGCCTTGCGGTTGAAATTACGAATTCAAATCTTCGAATTTCGAACAAAAACCGCCATTAACCGACGGTTGTTACCTTTTTTCGGCTGTCAATGATTTTCGGGGCTAATCGTGTTTTTTGCCGATACGTTCGAGGCTAATCGATGCATAGGACTCACTAATTCGATTTGTGCCCCTCCCCCTGCATCTATAAGTGGGCGTGACCTATCGATCCTCTAGCTCGATCATTACCATAGACTCATCAACTTCTTCTAACTGCAATCCCACGATCTAAGTCTCGATATTTTTTTGTGATTTACACATAAAAGTTTATTTCTCGTTAATGTTAAATACAATTTTCGGTAGCGCAAAATTGAACGTTAAAAACCGCGAATTATAAACGAGCGCTCCTCACGACGACGTAGCTCAATAATTTAATAAAAATACTAAGAAAAAAAAATAAAGAATCGATTGTGGTTGATGGCCGGCCGCACGAATCATCTGTGGAACGTTCAAATCATCAAGCGCTGATGGTTTTTTAATGATATTTTTCACAATCGGCCCGATCATTGATGGTTATTAGGTATAGGCGAGTGCCCCGAGACATGAATGTTAAGACTTCGACACAGTTAACACCGCCTTACGAATGTTACTTACGCTAATCTAATCTTTAATGCCACTAGATAAAGGGCAAAATCCTGTATAAATCATCAGCTATTAGTGATATTTCCATGTGGTCGTATAGTTCAGCCGTGGTGGGAACGTCTCCAAAGGCATGATGCGTCATACAAAAATTATAAGAATTGTGAATGTCATATAAAATAGAAAACTTATAGCGTCGCCAGTTATTTATCTTTCGTTTTTACATTAGAGGGAGCACCCCTCTCACAGAGAGGAGGCCTGTGTCCCAGCAGTGGGAACATTAAAGGCTGATTATGTTGTTGTACTGTATGTTGTTTTACATTAGAATGAAATAAAATTTCAAACTTTAGTGCAGCTAGACAACTGTGTTATTTATAGAGAATCTAATCAATATCTTCTAGCAATTTGTTTTTTTTTATATGCGCTCTGAATGCCCAATTATTATGGTCGATACAACGTCCGATTTAATTTGACATTCATTCGTGACATCATTTTCAAAGCAACTCATTTCTCACTATTCGTTATATCGAACACAAAATCGATATACCATTTAAAATCGACTAATGTAACGAACAATCGCGAACACGGGTAGCATCCCAACGGGCGGCGGGAGTCGAGTGCTCATTATCATAATCTTAACCGCTTTCAACTGGTTTCGACTAATATCGCTCGCCGCTCGCGTGTTTAGCCTGAGTCGCTAATGCACCACACTAAATGTTTGTAAACATACCTTTTATGAATGAATGTATCGATGTTTGATTGGATGCACGTCACTATTGATGAAGTGAGTGAATGATTAGATTGAACATTTGATGAATGGGTAGATTCTTACGAAAGGATTTAACAGTGGAGAAATAAATTGAATTTGAAGCTTGTAGAATATGGACATGAATGATAATGGGTAAAACATAGGTAAATGTTAGTTGAAGTAAATCTTCTGAGGCGGCGATTTGGATGAGAATTGAAAGTAAAATTTCAAGGACGTTACATGAAAGAAAACAAACATATAACTATCTCTGTCTCTCACACTAAACCTCTCTTATTCTTTATTATTTAAGAATTCTCACTTCTATCACGTGTTGGTGCCGCACGCGCAAATGTTTTGTCAGTAGAGTAAGCTTTGAAAGTCTGCATTAATTAGATACAACTTCCCTACAAGTACCTACAATGTTGTCTATTTTTGAATATCCATAAATTATAACAAAAATAAAATTAATAACACCTATTTCTGGTGAAATGTTGTGAAACTTACCTACTTAGTAGTATTAAATATTTTAATATTCAATTATATGGCTAATATTACTTATCACTTACATAGCATTAAACTTAAAAACAGCTTTCTTTCTAAAGTCGTTAATAGAACAGATGTTATGTTTAGAACATAATTCAATGAGACCATGACTCCATGACACCTCAACGAATATAAAACAAGAATCATTATGATTTAATCGCTGCAGTGTTATAGGCGAATACACAATTATCTTTGAATATTAGTCAGGAGTATATTGAACGGTTATTTTGCAAGTATCAGTACCTATCGGCTCCTAACCTAACACTAATACCTTTATATAAATCCAAGCAAGCAAAAGGTATTGAAACTGGTTAAAAAGCTAAATCTATTTATAACACTATCAATCCAAATCATTCTAAATTCACAGACGATTGTAGCAAATGGTTGATAAAAATCCAAAATATCCTCCACAAAGGTTGCGTTCGTCAAAGGGCAGAGACTACAAATTGATGATGGAGAGTCTTAAACGTTGAAAACATAATTGATTAACAAACAAACTTAAGTTTTAAACAGCTCATAAAGCAGTTAGTACTGTTAGCAGTCGATAATTGCTATAATACGTAGGTACCTATATCCGTTTATGGCAGTGTCAGTACTAACACAGCTGGTAATGATCTCGGCCTATTGAACGAAGTAATAAGTAGGCCGGTAACCTTGAACCATAGCCAGCTCTTTTGTGATGCTTTGAAAGAAAATATTATAAATTTTCCTAATAGTATTAGCAAATAAACAAAGATTTAAATGAAGAATATTATGAAGGTTCATAACCATAAAACGACGACATTTCCTTAATAGATTATTGTCATTTAGAATTTAAATTAATAACGTCTCAACAATTAACAATAAATACAAAGAATAATGAACAGTCAATGACAACAAACTTTAATACATCATTACCACATTCAAACGTGGAACACAAAAATTTGAATATAGAATGCGTCTGCATTCCAAATATAAAACAAACATGACACGAATCAAAGATTAATTTTGACGAACACATTTGAATTCAGAGTTCTTAACCGTGCGACTGTTGTATCGGCACTTAATTAATAGATTACGTTAAATCGATGGTTTAACCGATTAATTATGTATCGATAACGCATCGAGTTACAGATACAAATAGTGTGTGTTAGTGATTTACGATACCATTACAGTAAGCGACAGCTAAGCGATGTCGCACAAACTTAAAAGGTTAATTGGGTACTCCTTACACCCAAAATAACCAATCGTAAAGTTTTATGTATAGTGCTCAGATATCGAGCGGTGATAAATATGAAGCTAATGCATTATAATTTAGAGAATTTCATTAGACATAGTATTAATGTCGGAACGTATATCACAGACAGGAAATGATGACTATGGATCGAGATTTGGGAGCGATCGATAATAAAATTGGAACAACGAAGACGACGAGATGAAGAAAGAGTTTTACATAAAACACGTACCTACCTAAACCTTTCCATTAGAAATCCTAGCATTTAGCAAATACCTCCTAGTTACCTAAGCGAGAACAATTTATACGCTGTTAGGTAAAACGTGCAATCTTTAAAACGCAGTCCCCAAACAGCTTGCCAAATGATTTTAGACTTTAGTTCATAAACACAAGACGTAAAAATATGTTAAGTGTGTGAAAAATAAAAATTTGTAAAAGTCCAACTGAAATGTCATTCATGTTTGACTGATTGCTATCGAACTGCAAAATGTTGCCGTGTACGGATAGCAAAAAAATCGCATGACTGCAACAAAGGTTTATTGTTTGAAAAGAGATCCAACTAGGAGATAGTAAACGTTTCTTGTAATACAGTTTATTGCACAATAACGTCAATAAATAGAGGCAAGCACTGCCTCGTGCACTGTCGGTACATAAAATTTGAAACAGTGAGTTAACAAAATTAAAGTAAAGATTTGAATGTTTGCCAGATTTTCTAAGCACGCTTTGGGAGATAGATGTTTTAATTGTGACTACTAGTGTGATATCGAGATTGACTGTTCAATGGTTAGAGCTATTCCGTGCAATCTTGAGAAACCGTGTTTATGAATCCCTTTGCCTCTACCATCTGCGTCTCGAGTGCTGCAGATGTTGCTATTTTTTCCTTTCTTACTTCACTCAACTATACTGATTGATTCGGAAGTATGCTCGCTGTCATATGATTGAGATATCTCGCGGCCGACCCTCTATCCGCTATACCAAACTTAAAATTCGTCCCACGTCCAATCAAAGAGGTAACTTATATGTAACATTCTTGCGTAAGCCAAATCGATACCCGTCAGCAGCGCCTCAATAAAACCACAAACGAGCTGTTTTTGTCAAACTTTCCTCAACTGCTGACGGTACATGCAAAGCTGCCCATTGTTTGCGGCGATACGCATCGCAGTTAGAATTGCTCACGCGCTGCCTGTGAGAAATGACTTCATAAAGCTGGACCTGATGCTTGAAATATATCTTTAAGAGTAGACCTTTAGGTAAGTACAGGTTAGGAATAATACGCTACAAAGACGGTAGAATGTATAGCTAAATCATTCAATCAAATCTTGAATTTTCTCGAAAAAGGAAGAAAAATCATACAATATGATCACCTATGATAAAAACATCGTCTATAAAGACCAACCAAATGAAAATAGAAGCAGTTAAGAGATTTTTAGTTGTCCTGATGGAAAATAACGCAAAAATTTAAGATATCTATACCAGAGGCAAGAAAAGTAGGTACACAAGCCGATTAACTTACGAATGGAATCATCGAAGAAATGCGTACCTTTTAGTAAAGTGAAACTTGGCAAAAGCCCGGGTACAGATCAAGCACGGGTGATACAATTTACATAGAATCATGAATGTTCAAAAATCAAAAGATAAGCAGATAGTCATATTATTAGACGTATGTCGTCATAAGTTTTCCCGTACAATTACCTAAATAGCTAATAACTTGTATTCAAGACACGTAACGAACAATTGTTTTATTTGCAATATGGAGTTTGTGTCGTTGGGGGTTTTCCCATATACCATCATTTGGCGGGCTTTGATGATCAATGCGATGACAAAAAAGATATTGTTTAAAGAAATATTTAGGTAAAATGATTGTGGAATATTTAGTGTTTGTTTTTGTAATCTTGTGGAAACGATTCGCAGTTTCTCAGATTTAGTATAAGAATTCTGAGAGTATTTTTCATTATTTAATTCCCCTCTTAATCAAGCAATGTTACGCAAGCTTGGGATTCTTACACGACGTGCCCTATTTCATTGTAGCAGAAACATGCATCCCAAACGAAAACCGAGGAAAATCGACCAACACGTCTCCGCAAACAATAAAAATAAGAAACAAACGCATTTCATAACTCCTGCGCAATTTTTCACGGCACCGCCATTGACGCGTCTCGGCAGCCGTTCGAAAATCGAAAACATTTCAAATTTAGAACACCCCCGCCCGTGTTCGAACTCTTTCAAAATACGCGCGGGAATCGAAAACAGCGATTAGTTTTAAATGTCGCCGTTCGAACTTTAAAAATATGTCGTATTCTTAATTTTAAATATAAACCGACGAACGCGTTCTATTTCGTCGCCACTTTACGATGTTTGTCAGTTTAATGATTTTCGTTACGAAACATTTCGAGATTGGTAATATTAAATTTATTTGCGCTTTTAACAATTTTCTTTTTGTTTTTATGCCCGTGGGCGGGGATTATTTTAATACATTCTACGTTAGTAATGGGCGATTATCGTAACTAAGATGTTATGTCATGAATTCATAATAGTAAAGGTTTTAATGATCAAGCTGAGCTCACTCCATTTCATATGTTCCATAATAAACTTGAGATGAATATTGACGTGAAGTTGACAACAGCTTTTAAGCCTTAAACTGAACCTAACAATTCACATTACTTTTAAATCAATTGCAATTTTTACATTCCAGGCTGACATCTTTTTCAACACAACAATGTCTCTTCCCCAGTATTTCAAGATCCGTCAAAAAAGTACGTCACTCGTACAAATCATTACATTCCATCTCCAATTTACCAAAACACAGCCTAATCAATAAGTCCTTCATAAATCCGAGTTGTCTTCCTCCGTCTGTCATCTGTAACGGACGTAGACGTCATTTTGACATCTCGGACCCTAGGATTTGTACCGTCTGTGATCGCAGCCGGGCCCAAGGGACGATTGGACTGAAGATTGAGGATATTAGAATAGGGAAATTAATTATTATATGTATTAGATGTTTGTTTAAGGCATTGGTATTTGGTAGATAAATAAGTATTGGAGTAGGTATGCATTGGTTTAGCATGTTTAAAGTATAGGCTACTATTTCATTAGGTGAAATGTTTTCAGCTAATCTCCTCAATGGGTTAGTATTTCAGCAAGTTTACTAGAATTTCAATTTGGCTAAAGATTGTTTATCTATCTCTTTTAATAATCTCTATTATGAAGACATTGAAACATTTTCCGGATTTTCCCGATGACGTGATTACAAAATGATGTGCCAATATATTTCTAAGAATTGGCTCAATTTATAAACTCAAACTCTTAGCATTTGTTTCAAATAATCCAATTACAGGCACTTTTGAATTGTCAAGGGGTCGGTCAGTCAGAAAGATGAAGCTAGTTGCTTTTAAATCAAAATATGGTTACAAAATATTGGTTGGTTTAAAACCATTTTTCTTGATAAGTAAAACTAACCAAACAGAAACCTGGCCCTTCCTACAATGAACAAGACATCATGATCATTATCATGACTAGTCATGTAGATTGCGTTCAAAAATGCCAATGAAATTTTATCGTTACTAAAAGGTACCTTCACTACTTAACTCAGCCCTCCATCCTCAATTTATTGATAAGTATATTCAACAAGTATCGGAAAATATCTCATTATTTTTTTATTGTAAATATTCCTAATATAAAATAAGCCATTATAATACGTTTAATTATCGTATATCTAATTTGTAAGTTCATAAAAATCGACAAAAATATATTTTATTAATCAGGTTTTATTACTGATTAAGTAGGTAAGTACATAATATGTTAGAATCATATTTTATAGCTTTATTATTAATTATTCAAAATATGTTATTTATTGTTGATGCGTAAGACTAGTATCTTACGAAATTATCGGATACCTACCCATTGGTTTAAAAAACAATTAAAAAATTAAAGACTGTAGTGACAGGAGTGTTTAAAAAGTAAGTTATTGTATTATTATTAAAACCACAATTAAATCTATATAAATAAATCTGAAATACTGATCGCTGGTAAAAATAGTCAAATCGGTCCAGCTTTTCTGAAGTGATGCACTCGAGAACGGCTGGACTGATTTGACAATTTTTTATTATAAAATGTTTGTAATAGTCCGAATTAAGTTTTGATGGAAAGAAAAATTGGAAAAGTTGCCCGGAAAATTGTGAAATTTGGGAAAAACTGAAAGGGTTTTTTACTATGGAATTTTTGGATGAACTCAAGACCATATTGAAATGTTGACAGGGCAACGTCCACTGGGTCAGCTAGTTAGGAATAAATTCAATCAAATTCCGGACAGCGATTTGAATTCTTTGCGTCGGCTGACTCATCGTCTATCACAAGAATTTCAAACAGAACACTCCGTTTCACTCATCTTTGATCGCGACAACAATGTCTCCGCGATAGTGTGAACACGTGTAACGCTATAAAAAAATAATCTCCAACATTCCGTAAAATGGAGCGGTGTTGTAACCAATTTTGTAACGGTCACAAAAATAAATTCGGTTTTATGACATTAATTTCTTTAACAAAGTAATATTTAAATGAAAATAGTCTAAAAATACGGCACATTGTGTTTTGTTTCATTGACACTCACCCACTTGGCACGTGTTTTTGGGATAATGATGCTTTTACTTACGAAAACATCGGATATTTTCATATTTTCGGTGATGTATTTATTTACTGATCGTGTATAACTGTTAACGTAGCGCGATGTTTAAATGCAAGATGCAGTTTTTCTTATTGCAATGAATAATTCGTCGTCAATCTGAAAATGTATTCAAATCTGGCTTCAGATTAGCATATGCAGAGCAGATGGTAAGTATTGTAAAACAACTGTAAACAGTACAAATTATTTTTTATTTGTATAGGTATATATAAAAAATACATAAAACAAATTAACAACCTAACCTTTTGGTAATAGAGGCATTATTAACTTAACACGAATAATAACTTGTGTATCAATTTAGCTTAGTCAATAATTAATAAACATATTTTAACGCACTTTGTTAATTACTAATAACAACTCTCGGAGCAATTCCAATTAATTGCCATATTTACTCAACTAATAAACATTAAAAATAATACGTTCTTAATAATCTTAATTAAAAATGAGAATGATCCATCCAATACCGAAGCAAACACTGATGTCTCGCGCAATATCGGTCTTTGCACTTTATTGCTTTTCCGAATGTGAAAAGCATGTCAAATGGCGTCACAGAGACACTTCGCTCAATACGAACAGGACATAAGCAATAACACGAAATGAAAACGTTAAAATAAATAAAAGAACGTTCTAATTTTAAAATCGTAACGATATCCCCCTCGTGGTTCGATGGAGTTCGATTTTTGAATGCCGTTTCGTTCGGAAATAGCGCGCGACAGCTGAGAGACGACATCGGACTGTTTTTTATTACCTCCTTCGTGTTTATGAGCACTTTATGAGTTTTTATAGATTTTATTTTTCTAATCCAATGAAAGTCACACCGGGTTCGTGATCGGATACATTCTGAACGTTAGGAAATTTACGACGGAGACCTGTTCGCACGTTATTTATCGAAGAGTTTAACGAATGACAATTTTTCTGAGTATTGAAACTCGAAAGTAATGCTCGATAACTACTAACAAGAAATGGTCGTTATTATTTAGATAAGAACAAACAGCCAATTAAATTAACTAACGTTATTGCCAGTACATGCGGTGTTAACATCCTAAACCCCCCTGACCACATGTTTCGCAATAAATACGCGAAGATATCGACAGATCTAAGATAATTAAACAGTGATATGCAAATCCGACGAACCGTGGTTATTATGTTATAAAATTTACCAAGACTCCGGTTTCAAATTAGTTTAATTTAAATAAAAAGTCCCTTTGATTAGATCATTCAATAGCCGGATCGATAAAATAAGCAATATCCTTAAACGAGGTCACTTATCGAATGAATCTATAATCGAAATTCGAATCTCATTCGGTATTCAAATTACCGATTGAGTTCCGCACTCTATGCTCATTCAGAATTCGAAAAGAAATAAAAACCTATTTAAAAGAAGCTTCTGTTTGAATTAAGAACGGAAATCAACCGTCGCGGCCGCTTGTTCCAAGTGTGAAAGGATCGATTCGAAATTTAAAAAGGGGTTATTTTTTCCAGCCAGCTCTTATTGACATGTTGCGTGTTGTTTTTTTTTTTTTTTAAAGTCATTGTCTTGAGGTCTGACATTTGCGTTTCGAAAACGCGCATAAATTACTCGGGTTTCGACGAGTTTTGTTTTAAATTGCATTAGTAGTTTTCACATAGGTATTTACTTACGCACAAAAATGCCGTGCATCGGAAAGCACGTTAAACCGATGGTCCCGGCTGTCATTCGTAGATCTTCGACGACGAGTAAGTAGTCGGAAGCCTAAAACCCTGACAACCAGCCCTACCTAGGAGTATCGTGTTACCCAGTACTTTTTTTTTGGGTGAGAAATTATCAAATAACTTCTCCCGCTCTGGGCGGAGCGGGAGGGTGTGTCAGACTCTTACTGACTAAAAACCAACCGTGTTCCTTTCGTTGCCTGTGTTGCCAGGGGCCTCGGTAACCCTTTCGAACTTTCCCGCGACCCCGGCAGGCATCGGCCCTAGTGGACCCCTACACTTGTGCTGATGACATCTCTTTGAGGCGCGCGTGGAACACAAAGCGCCGTTGACCGGTGAGCAATGGGTATCTCACCGTCCACAAGCCCATGCCTACAGTGGTCGGAAATCCAGTACTTAACTGGGTTGTGAAGATTGGTAGTCGCTCCATCTAAAATACTGGTATTTAGGTGCATCTGTTTAGACTTGAAGCCGACCCCAACGTAGTTGGGAAAAGGCTAGGCTGATTGATTGACTTAAGGCGCTGACAAGACCTAATTGACCAAAATAGGCTTCTCTTAAGAAAAAAAATTGCCAAATCTGTATAGTTTGTGGTAGCGCAAAAAAAATATGTTAATTTTGAGCATATTTCCCGGAACTTGGTTGTTACCAAAACACGTTTTGAAAAAAAATCTCGATACAAACTAACGTTAAACTAACCTCTTACCTTGAGTTCTAATCCAAAATATCTGTATCAAATATCAACATACGTTACGTATTTAATTAGTAACAAGAATGTCTTATTTGAATGCAGAACTTGGTTGTTTTTTATTTTCGATTACTCAACTCAATTTTAAGTAAATAGATAATTGCTTCACATTTTGCAATAAATTACAAGCGTTGTGTCATCGCGCTTCTCTTTCTTTTCTATGCAATCTGACAGTGACCGCGGTTCAGGTGTTGTCAGCGTCTTAAGGCAGGAGCCTTATTTCGCCGGATATGGCCTCAGTATGCTGAAGCATATCGCGGGCGCGACAGGCAGCAATATGCCGGTCGCCCGCGATATCGCCCCAGTCGGTAAGAGCCTTTACGCACAAAAATAAGATTTCGAAGAATGCAATACCTAAAGTCAACAAGACGCTTCATTTAATTCACACATCGGTAGGTATTTATAACAATTGTAGCTTTATTAGTAAACACCGATCCGTAGACACTAGCAGTATAACATTAAACAGAAAATAAGCTTTTAATATGTAAATATATCGATTCGTTACACAGATTATATCCAGGGTGGATATTTTTCAACCTGTTAAATATAATTTTATTGTTTTTGGAGCACTTAATGAAGTCAAATTAGGCATTTTCGGCTTCCCATCGTCTCATAAAAATGGTAGTAAAATGGTTGGTATTGATCGCGACCGAGTAAACTATTTTATGTTGTTTTTATTGTTATTTATAGTGGTATAAAATCGTTTTATGAATGTCATCGGTTCCTGAGGACGGTGGAACTATTAATGTATCGATAATTAAAGGTTTATTTGGTCGCGATCAGGTAGGTCCTTTCAGAGACGGACATAAGGGTCCGACGGATTGGATGTTAAAAATGTTGTTTTGATCTTCGGAAAACGTTTCTGAGATTCAAAGTATTGTTTGCGCCCCACGGTTTCACCCGCATAAGTCTCGATTCCGTGGGAATATCGGGATATAACATATTCGATGTCCTAACCAAGGTCATGGTCTACCCATGTGCCAAATTTCATTTAAATTCTTTCAGCCGTTTTAGCATGAAAGCGTAACAAATAAACATACAAAAAATCTAATCATTTCTTCTTAGGTATAATATTAGTTTAGACTTACGAATCTATTATTTTGTTCAATCGTTATTCGTCGTTTAAAAGCTAGCTCCATCATAAGCCTACGAATTCAGATTTTTCAAACAAGACTTTTATATTCCATGACCATAACAGTTACTTATCTGCAAAAGAAACGCAAATGGATAATCTAAACATAAAATCTGAAATGAAAATAAAACTTTTAAATCTATGTTTCCAATTCTGCAAATAAAACGACATTTCCACGGTCAGGGACAAGCCGCAGTCTCTACTTATCTATGGTCAGCAATCGCGATAGACATTTAGCTATCTCTACATCGAGTTTACATGTTTTTATGTGACTGGTTCTTATATTAATATTATGTATTAACTATACACGATCTACGATAAAACCTTAAGAATAAACTAAAAGAAAACGTATATCTACCTATTTACTTTTTAAACAGACAGGGATTTTCTTTAACTGAAACAGATATTCATTATCATTATCATCATCGGCAACCTTATTCCAACCACAACTGAGTATAATTAAGCCTCCTCCTTTTTATGCCATGCTTCCCAGGTCTGTGTTAGTCTCGACCAGGTCTTCCCCGCGGTCTTCTGTAGAGCATCCAGTCATCCACCCACCTGGCAATTGGTCTGCCAACGTTCCTTCTTCTTCGAGAAATTAGTTTCGGAAAATATTTTACATTTTATCTCGATTCGACAATACCATTCTCAATGGATATAATTTATATATTTTAGTGCCGAAAAATCAAAAGAAGATAATGCTCCTATTATTATAATTCAATATAAGTTTTAATGTTCGCTGTAAAAATGACTATGCTCGTAAAAAAATATAGTATAATGTGTTTGTGTGTAATTTTATGACGACGCCCGCATGATCTACTTGATGCTAATAATCCTTTATTTAAAATAATACATTAATCCCACCCTTTGATGAAGCAAGATGATACTATGATCCAATTTTCATTCAAACTCATTCGACAAAATTTGTTTTATGTATGGTTTTACCGAAATAATTATTTCTTCTAATGAGACCGTTTATCTTTTCAGGTAATTTAAGTTCCCGTATGAAAAGCTACAGTGAGTACCTACAAATTATTTTATGATTTCCATTACTCAACATGGTTTTGATAAAATTTAATAAAAAAAAACATATAAGTAATCGAGATGACAAAAATGACAGCCAAAATTCGGCATTCGAAAACAATTCCAACATCGATCGATCTCAAAGCTCACAAAACAATTGACTTCAAAAAAAGGAACACGTTTTCCAAATTTAGAACACCAATGAATTTTGTATTTGGAACAAAAAGAGCGCCCCCTACTGCAAATTAATTATTAATTTGTTACCATTGGCCACTGTTACATCGTGTGCATTTTAGGGTTCCGTAAATCATTGTTTGTTTGTATGGCACAATTTTGACGTACACTGATAGATTACTAACTACTTTGACGAACATTGCGCGTATAAATGCAGCGATGGACAGTGATATGTGGATAACATGTGTCATTGTGAACAAGAGCCTTAATAGGTATTATGTGTTGTGTCTGGCTTGAAACACTGTTTGTACACTGTTATGATTAGTCCGAGATCTATGTCTAAACGTGTTGTGATTCATAGGGTAGAACTTGGTAATACGCCCTAAGTGACAAAACGCCCCACCACTCAAACACTCACACTAACAAAGCCACGCCGCTCGTAACTAGACGCGCGGGGAGCCACTAGTAGCCGCACAACATGGCCGACGTGTGCACGTAGTTTGCGATGTCCGTTTAAAAAATATTGCAAAATCTGGTTTTATTGGCGTGAAACAATTTGTGGTGAGTCTCCAAGAAATTCATATATATTGATACTTTTATATTTTGTGTTAAAATGACCCACACTATCGTAAAATAGATAAAATTACCTTTCTCTTTTTATTTTTTCGAACGTTATAACCTTGAATCTTGTGTTTTGATCTCAGTGGGGCATATTAAAAATCGAATTTGACAATAAGCCCCTAAGCTAGTTGTTTAAAACGCCCTAATATTTGAACTCTGTTAAAGTACCTTGTTGCGTGATATTATTACAGATAATGTCTCGGAAGTATGAAAGAAGGACACTACGAGCATCATGGAGTGCGGACGACTTAGACAAAGCCATGCATAGTGTCCTAAGCAAAGTAATGGGTGTTAATGAGGCATCCAGAAACTTTGGCATACCGTCTCGGACTTTAAGAAGACACATTTTATCAGGAAAATCAAAGAGCCCTCTAGGACGAAAACCAGTATTTTCGGTAGAGCATGAAAAAAAACTGGTTGCCCATATAAAGAAATTGGAAAAAGTTGGATTTGCCCCTGACAGAAAAGATGTAAAAGAAATGGCATTTCAATTAGCTAAGAAACTTACAATTAAAAACCCATTTTCAGCAAGTTCTGAATCAGCTGGAAATGTATGGTTTTCGGGGTTCATGGCTCGTAACTCAGAATTAAGTCAAAGAAAATCAGAAGGCTTGTCACTTGCTCGAGCTTATGGAGTTAATAGAAAAGATGTACAGGATTTTTTTGATTTACTAGCTAAAATCTACGAAGAAAATGATTTTGCAAATCACCCCGAAGATATTTTCAACATGGACGAGTCCGGCATACAGGTGAACAACAAGCCAGGAAAAGTAATTGCCACAAAGGGAGCCAAAGACGTCTACACGCTCACTAGCTCTGAAAAGGGTGAAAACGTAACGGTGATTGCTTGTTGTAATGCTCAAGGTAACTTTCTTCCCCCTGTTTTAATCTATAAGGGTACTTACAGCAAACCACAATTTTCCGAAGGTCTTCCTCCAGGATCACAGGTTTTCATGAACAAAAAATCTTCTTACATAAATACAGATCTCTTCATGCAATGGTTTGAAGAAGTGTTTCTGCGTCACAAGAGTCCTCGAAAAACATTGTTAATATTAGATGGTCACAGCTCGCACAGTAACAATATTCGCCTACTGGAAGTGGCTAAAGAAAATGGTGTTATTCTTTTGTGTCTACCAAGTCACACTACGCATGCTCTGCAGCCTCTTGATAGAGCCTTTTTTAGGCCATTGAAGGTGTACTTTGCCCAGGAAGCTAAGACTTGGATGGTTAGGAACAAGGAGAAGAAGTTGACACGCTATGACGTGTCTAAGTTAATCGGACGAGCTTGGGGCAAAGCTGCTACTGTTTCCAATGGTGTGTCAGCTTTAAAATCATGTGGAATTTATCCTTTTGATCCGAGTGCCATTCCTGATCACTATTTTTCACTATCTGATTCGCTGCGAGACCAAAATTTAGTTATTGAAGATGAGGATGGGACGTCAAGAGAGTCTCTGTCATTACTTCATGAATATGACGGTAGTGAGCTAATTGCCTTTGATACAATTCATTCATCACCGCAGCAGGTCATAAATGATTTAGAGCCCAGGACATTAGGATCACCACCTGTCGTTGTGAATGAGTTCCAATCTGAGCCAGGTCCTTCAGGACTACATCTAATTAATCCAAATTACGAAGATAGTTTGATGGAAGTAGTAACTGAACATTCATTGCCTGTGCAAGATGCACCTGTGGCAGAAGAGTTTGACCAAATGAATATCATATTGCCAAAAACACCACAAAAGTATCCGATACAATGTCGTATCGAGAGTGAGGCGTGTCTGACTATTGCGAAGTCTAATCTTATTGACTTGATTGAACAAACCCCTGAAAAACAAATAGGATCTACTGAGTCTGAAGCAACACCATCCAAAGTTTTGAATGAAATCCATCCAGTGCCTAAACTTCCTGTAGTATTGTCTAAGAGAAAACAAACAGCTGTTATTTTAACTTCTGATGAAAATATACAGAAACGGAAAGTAATTGCTGATAAGAAGAAACCAGCAGCTGAAAAATTAAAGCAGGCTAAGATCACAAAAAGAATTAAAGCAGTGAAAGAAAAATATGGTGTAAAAAAGAAACAAAATGGACAAAAACAAAATAGAAAGAAGGCAAAGAAAGGTCCTGTCAGAAATAAGAAAAAAGTAAGCTGGTCATCGTCTTCTGAAAGCAATGATGAAAACGAGGTTAGGGTAGATACTTCTGAAGAAGAAATCTCAGACGAACATGATGACGTTAACAGATGCGTTGAATGCACGGAAAATTATTATGACACACAATCCACTGAAGATTGGATTCAATGCCCGTCTTGTTTAACATGGTTGCATGAGTTTTGCACTATGTATAACCCAATGTGTAATCGTTGTGGACGCAAAGCCAAAAAGGAAGCTGTTAAAAAAAATAGAGTGTAAGTTTTTATTGTTTAATTTTAAGATGATTGCCAAATGAAAACTTATAAGACTGATTGAATCTCAAACTGAAGCCGAATGTTATGTTATGTTATTGTGTTGATTACCGATGGTAGTTTACCTATTATTTTGTTTTTCTTTTAATAATCTATTAAGTTGATATAAGTACAAATTAAGTTTTATTCAAATGTTTATGTAAAAAGTCTGATTTGATAAAGAGACTGACTAAGTGCGTCATATTATTTTAATTTCGATTTAAGAGTTAGTTTGTGCCAAAATGATTGTTAATATATTTAAAAATATAAAAAAATATATGATTAATACACTGGGGCATTTTATAATAAGAATGAGTCGTATTAGCCACCAGCCACATTACAAAACGCCCCACCTTAGATTTAAAAAAAATATTAATATTATTTTATCCTTAGTTCCTATTAAGATTACCACTTGTGCCATTATTGTCAAAAGACTAAATATTGTTCCAAAATAAAAAGTTTGATTATATCTTGTAAGATTTTTTTTAAATTACGATTTAAAAAAAAGTAGGGCGTAATACCAAGTCTTACCCTATTAGCACACAGAATACTGAATAGGCACAACTGGTGTAATAGTCATATCATATGATTTTGTTTGTGCCAGTTTAAAAAAAAAAACATTTTAGAATACTGTTCTTAAAGGCTCCTACATACTGGCGCGACATGTCGCGCGACGCAACGCGACACGAAGACACCGCGTGTAGCGCTACAAGCGATGCCTTTGTGTCGCGACGCGTCGCGCGACAAGTCGCGCCAGTATGTAGGAGCCTTAAATCTTCATCATAAGCGAAATGAATAATACCGTTGCTAAGTTTTTTTATTCTAAAAGTCTTACATACCGAACCCAATCTCTCTTTGCGTTCTGCATCCGCATTTTCTTCTTATTTTTTTATTTGTTTAGCGCCTCAATGATGGCAAAAGTAATTTGAATCAAATGCAATACCCCTTTTTGTAACCAAATGCAGGAGGGATACTCTTTCGATAAAAAAAACAATGGTGTATGTGTAAATACTAGTCTGGGACAGTAAAAGAAAACAGTCAAGTCTTTTTTAGAATTATATAAATACTATAATTATAAACTAAATTAATCCTAAATGCTTGGAAACAGAAATAGGAAATAAAAGACAATGTAAAAGCTATGAAGACAACAAATGTACGTTCATAGACTGGATACCTGGGTACATTCCATAAAGTAAGTAGTAGCAGAATATATTGCAAATAAATGCATCGATACGTAATGTTGAAATGTAGCCAAGACTATAAAAATAACTATGAAGAGACAGAACAAAGGAAGAAAATCTTGATGGAGACTGCATACTTTACAATCAAACAAAAAACAAAATAAAAACGAGACTCGAAGAAAAGAAACGCCATTACATTTGAAAACACGCCAATAAAAGGGTGAATGTTACAATGTGACAAATATCATAGCAAATTGACAGTGCGTTGTGTTCGAAGTGCAAAGTTCATTCGACTACGTACGACGCATTATAGAGATTTGAAATCGGTCAAATAGGAAAAGTTGTGAGAGAGTGATCCTCAAAAGCGGTCGACATTGTGTTTTGAAGTCGAGTGACATCAAGTCGAGTGTCATCACCATCACTCGACATGGTTGAAAGTGTAATTAGGAATCGGTTTTAGACATTACAGGTTCTATATGTCTCAAGATAAACTTTTTGGACCAACTTTTTTTAAACACAACATACGAGTATTATCAATTCTAAACTAAATTGGTCACAAGAACTAGTCTTACACACTACACCAGCAATCCTATTCTGCACCAAAAATCAAAAACACTTGAAAATGCATAAACAAATATTGTAAAATCAATTTTCTATCAATGCCATCAATCCATCAGTCAACCCCAGTCCTACAGGGTGGATGGAGCTATAAAATTGATTAGCATCGACAGTTGAAGCACGTAGGTAACACCCTCGTGTCGTAAACTGATGCACCATAGTAGCACTTTACAAGAAATTTGAGGGTAGACGAAAAAAATGTGGTAGAAGCAAATCGGTTTGTTTTTATTGACGATTCTTAAAAAAAGTTAACTTTTCGGATTTTTATAAACAGTCGTGGAAAAGTTTTTTTAATGATAAATGTTTTATCGAAAATATTTAAGTGGTTTTCGAAAACTGTTCATTCCTCATTAATTATTGCATAGCTGTTTGATAATATTAAAAAAAAAAAAAAAAATCTGTAATTTTCCATAACCTCGATCTTATCAAGTACGTATCTTGTACGTACACCGCAAGAAACCTCATAAATAACATATTAGAACAGCCGCACTAATTAAGAACTTTCAAGTACAAAAGTAACAATATAAAAATTCATAGAAAATGTTAAACTCGCTTTTAATTCGCACTACAATTATTTATTACACATAAATTGTATACCTATTATGACAGGTTTTTTCAAAATATATTATCCCTTTCGCGGCGAAATTTTTAACATTTGCGCATGAGCCGCAGCGAATTATAATTCAAAATGGCGGATAAAATTCTGCACATAACGCGACTTTTATTTTTCCGTGACAAAATTCAGTAAATGCATTATACATTTACGATAATTTCAACCATGTATTGTTTAAAATAAGAGCTAAAAACGCGTAATTTTAAAGTTTCGTGTAAATGCAACGAAACGTAGTTTTGAAAATGATCCGCAAAAACTTAAACAATGATCTTGCTATGTCTCAGCGTATTATGAAATTAACGAATTACTTTTGGACCATAAACGACGCGGTGCTTTCGCGAATTTATGTTTTTTGACACTTGAGCTGTTTGCGAGACAAATCTTGAAGCACATTTTGAACTTTGATGGTTTTGGAGAAAAATAATACTTTTGACCTGCACAATGTACTTTCAGTGTCTTAAAACTTTAGTATCAAGCCTTTTTGCTTACGTTTACTCATTTGAATTGCTGCTGATATTTAAAAAAAAAATCTTAATCCGAATTCTAATTTTTACGTACAGCTCTGGCCACCATGGCAACATCGCAAACCTAAAGCTTAAAAAATAAACAAAGCGCGTTCGATATCTTACAAACACCAAAAGTAACAAAGTGAAACAAATAAAGGCAATCGAAGTTTAACCGCAAAGATTTCCCGACATCTTTCAGCCGATGTTTACAAGTTCAAAAGAAAACTCCCGACGTTCCCCTCGAAGGGTCCGGGACACAGGTAAAGAGGTGCTTAAAGGTATTTTTTTGCAAACAGATCACGTTCGATGTCCTTAAGTGAGACATCTTTGTTTCCCCTCCGAAACGATTTGAACGTGCAGCTCTAAATCGAACGCGCTTTATTGATTCTCGCGCGGAAAGTTCCAAATTTAAAAGTTTGTTTGATTTTTTAATTTGGATAAAGGATTTTGGTATTGGGGGCTTATTAACATGTAATTTTATATTCTATATAGAAAGTTAGTGTGATTTTTAGTTTTGAGACTTTTTTTGAAAACTGACATTTTAGAGGCAAAGTTAACTGAAATATTGCTCATAGATCTTACTTGTTACTTAATAAAGTATGAATTATAACAACATCAGTCTCACCATTCGACATAAAGTTAAAAATATCCCTAAGCCACGTTTAGTTTCTGCGCACGTTGCTCCATCGTGACCGTTCCGACTGCACTGGTCGGCAATTGTCCGCCTATTATCCGATAATGCCGATCAATCTGTTTTGATTGAATAATCAATCGTTAGTCAATTGAACTCGATTTAGTTCGTTCGAGATGTTCTGTTGTGAGCGTGGCATAGATTCGCTGAGAATTAGGAGTGAGAAATCTTTGGATGCCAATGATAGAAAACTGCGTTTTGGTAGCAAGATGGTGGAACATAAGGAGCGTTGAATTGCGTAGGTAAATTTTATTGTCAATTAAACATTATTTGCTAAAAGTTTTGCCTATTGATAATGACGGGTAGGTTAAGTTAGATATGTTTGATACTAAACCTGCTGTTGTATCGTATAGGCTACACAAATGTCGTGGGAAAACAATATTCATATTATATTTCCAATAGAACGCACAGTTCGACGAAATCACAAATCACATATTTATTATAGAGCCGAAATGAGTTTTTTGACAAATATTTATAGTGTCTCGCTTACTCAATTTACGATTTAAGAAGATTATAATCTTTTAATTAAAAACATTTTTTGGTCCATTATCGTCCAATATTCGATTCGTAAAATCGATTTGAAGAATAGAGTCACCTACCAGAGGTCCTAAATTTTTACGACCAATAAAAACTTGACTTATTCGAGACCTCACTCGCCACGTAGGTACCACAAAAAAAATCTACACATTAAAATTCGATATTACGACCGAAAGTTCTAATTTACGATGGTTTAAAACTAAACGATAGGGCTTTTTCTAACTAATATATAGGTAGATACACAACAAATTGATGATTTTTATTACGTATATACGATTTGATGAAAACAGAGTCGTTAAATTTTACAGTATCGTTGGGCACGTTGATTGCGGCACGTAATTCAGAATCAGATGATCGTAAAATGACATTTTGTAATGTGAAATATTAACCGAAACGTGTTTTATCCGAATTAAAGACAGAGATGAGGAGGTTCAGTGTTACACGTCCCATTTGTGTGGAAATTAAAAGAAATAAAAGGTTGTAAGTGCGTACAAATGAGACCGGTTCCGTCGGTTCCCTATTCTGTAAAAAAGTGGGTTTTGCGTCGTGGATTCTTGGCAAGGACACGCGACTGGTAAGCGGGCTATGCGCACGATGCTCAGCGCTTTAATCGTCAAAATTGCGCTCGCGTCGCTTTTGATGTCGCCGACAAGCCCCCGCTGTGAAACTTACGGATTCCAAACCATACGAGCAATTTATCGAACATTCATATTTGCTAACGAAGTGCAGATGTGCTTCTGTGCTGCTTTGTTTAAATATTGATGGAGATAAAAGAAAAGTAATTTTGCTCTTTTAAAAGTTTTGTATGGTAAAAAACCCTTCGCTCATCTGTGTCCTTATTGCGTAACACAATTGTTTTAATTTTGACCTTTCAATCAAATGCATAATTTCTCCAGCTAACATAACATCTCTAAATAAAAAAAGTATTATTGTGGAACTTAACAAAATAAAAAAATAATAAATAAATAAATAAAAATAAAAATATAAAATAAAAAAAAATAAAAATAAAAAAATATTAAATAACTTATTAACTTACTTAAATTATTATTACTTAAATATTATTCTGATGCAAATAACCTAAGTAATTCTACAGCCTAACCTAAACCTTGTAACTCTAAATGTCTCTTAAGATGAGAAAACTTAAAGTTACAGTTAAACGTAGACACCAAAATCACACAAATCCGACGTCAAAACAAGCTCAGAACTCAACGCTGCGCACGCGGCGCTTGGCCCTGACCCCAGCGCATCGCCGACGGGAACGCGTCAGCGAAGGGGATACGATGCGCATACGCACTTGTGCAGCGAAAACTGTGTTAATACTGATGAACAGTTAGCTTTCAACATCCTAGGCTATCAAAACTGCTCGGCATTGAATTAAGTGATTAAAGTAAAAAGATTTAGATTCCATGTTTTGCCTCTGTCAAAACAGCAGCAGTGTATTGTCTTTAAAACTACTTATGTGTACGAAAAACTGTTTAATTGCATTACACCTATTTCCAAAGGTAAAAAAATAAAGCTTTGTTCCTACTGATTATGAGCAGCTTTTGATCAGGGGTGTTATTATGTAAAATCTTATTCATCATATTAAAATAAGAGTCAGTACGGATTCAATACTAAATTTATTTGAAGCTTGTTCTGTTAAATGAATAAAGTGTGCACTATACAGCGATAGCTATACATAATATTATGATATTATATATAGCTATCGCAGTATAGCGATGACGTAAACAAACTGTAAAATTCATTATTAATAACTTCAGGATCCGTGACCCATTTACACAGGACAGACAATGAATTGCATTTCAAGTAGCCGGGTACTGAATTTCACTTGAAACATAAAATAAATACTACGGTCCTAATATGTTTAACGTAAAAGGATTCTTGTACATACCCATTACGAATTTTCATCTGAAATTCAGTGCAATAATGACGTTCAATCACAGGAAAACCACACTCAAAATGTTGCGATTTTAATTGCACTATTATTATTATTGGAAGGGTTTAAATGTGACGCTTCTCGCAAAGGAAGAAAGCTCAAAATTAACTGTCAATCAATTTAGACGTCCGCAATTATAAAAAGGTTGATCTCAAAACATCCACTGGCCTGTTTTTGCGCGGATACCGATTATTCGACGTGACGTTCCCACAGCGCTCCCGAGCGATCGCCGGAATAGGCCCCGCGGTGGAATTAAGACGAATTCTTTTTACGAATTAGCGAATCACCTGTCTAATTACGCGCAAATCCAACTTTGAATTTGGGATCTCGAATTCTTTCTCTCTCAACGACCACCGTTCAAAATTTGAATTTTCAATCCGATAACGAAAGTGGTGCAAACGCGAAAAAATAAAAACGGTGTAAGAAAACAATGATTAACATAACAAAAGTGACGAAGAGGAGCGTTTGTTGTGAATTGACAATCTGACAAATTTACAACCGATCGCTGAGCAAAACACACAAAAGTGCCCTTTTCGAATGCAAATTTGTCAGAGGGATTCTTTTCCGAATTTTTTCTCCCCGGCGCGAAACTTCCGCCTATTTTCCCGCTCAACGCACATCCGGCAGGGGGCGCCGCTTCCGCTATCGGTTCTCGTTCGGAAATCGGATGAGTTTCACCGACAAGATACGTCTATTCTCAACCCTCGCCCCATTGATTCTGTGTAAAGTGGTCATATTTTCTATTTCATATTTTTTATTGACTTTCAATGATTCTTTTGTAAGGGAATTCGCAACTTACAAAATTGGAAACACTTTTATGGGGTAAACACAATTTCTATTCTATTTTCCTATTGAATTTTCACTGCTGATAGTTTAGAAACAAACTAAACCCTCTCTTCATTAGTTAAAACCCTCAATTAAGCTTAACAGTCGCCGCCAATTGGCTTCCTATCGGCTATAAAGTGAAACGGCCGATGGTGTTCAGTTCAGACCACATAACTGGTGATCCTTATCGTGGTCCTGTGGGTCGGGTATCGGCGACCGCAAATCGGCCGACGATTTTCAACCGCCATCGATGGCAGAGCAAACGATACCGCATCGAAGATACAGTTATAGAATTTAATGGGGGACCTATCCTGTACTTCGAGTTTCTAATAGAGGTTCTGTGATATTAATAAATCTATCTACTTGATATCTAAGAGGTATTGTTCTATTTACTCGTATATGTGTGGTAAACAATCCATATCCATACTTGGAAACTATGTCTTGTTTGCAGGTATACAGATACCTATCATTTATCAGGTCATTAAAATACTGCAGTATGATTAAACTCAATAGGTATTATAAACGGAAAAATACGTCGTAACCACATAAGTTGATGATAACGACACTATCTAAAATACTAAATAGATAGCTAAGGCTTGGACAAATACAAGTTACCAAGATTTTTAATAAGCTATTGGCACAGAAATATTGACAGGTTGTTTGAGACAACAGGCATGATATCTTCTGTCCATCTTTAATAATCAGAAAATTTCATGATTGTTGTCTTCAGTACTATAGCCATACGATTTCCATTGCTTTTTTAGAATAAAAAATGTCGTCATAGGCAGTTGATAACCCGTCAATGTACTCCGAAGTTCTGTAATTAGCCTTTGCGTTCTAGCTATTCGAATTTGAGTTACTACTGTCTCAACCACTTACTCCATGCCAACGACCTTACCAAACTATTCAGAGTACAGAACATAAAACCCAATAGTATTAAATATCGAGCCAGTCTCCGCTAATGGGTCGTAATCGAAGAGTTTGAAAACAACAGGTGCCGGGAGTCAAACCGACTGACAGTTACGACAAGCATCTGCTCAACTATCGGGATAACTCCAGCGGGATTTGGCTAAATTTAATTTTCTAATTTCTTTTTTAATATACTTCGGGGAAAAATGTTTTACATTTGCTTTATTTACTGATCGTACATCTCACTTATCTGGCGACCTATTTTAGTGACAGAAAAAAAATAATGAAGACGAGGTTGTATAAACATTAAATAATATTTTTATTAAGCAGATTTTTCATATAACTTACCTACGTGATTTAAAGAGCTTAAAAAGTTCCCAAAATACTCAGTTTTTTCTGGCAAAATACTCTTTTGCCAGACTTACAGATTCTTCATTTCTAGTGTTGTACGCTGCAGCAGGTGAATATCCCCTCGACCCCTCCAGTCATAAACTAATCACCATAAGAAAATTTAAATAAACACAAACTTCAACAACAATACGACGAATTAACACAAACTAACAAACGAAAACATTTCAAAGTCCAATTAATACAAATATAACACCTTGCAACTGACGCTTTGACCCTTACTAACAAAATTTAAATTATACTCTGACTTCATAAAGACAGAGTTGAAAATTGCATGCGAGCAAACCAAGACACAAAGGGTGCTGGGCAAATGGGTATATCTCAACAATAAAATACTTTTGGTGAGCCGCAACTCAATAAATACTTCATAGTATCGGTTTGAGGGCGACTTGACCGGATGTCCGGCCTTCGATCTTTTGCCCTCCGGGAGGGTAAGAGGGTAAGGGGTTTACACGCTTTGAATGTATTTTAGTTATTTGTAGTGGGAAATTTTATGGCAACGGCATTTAATGCGGCTTTTAGTTTATAAATGTTAGTTAATTTGGGTGTCTCGGCTGAAATAGCTATTTGGCTGTTTGTTTATTTTGTTCAGTTTGATAAACATTGTTTTTGAAATATTGCGCTTCGAGTACAAACTAATTATGAAAACATAATTATAATATTTTCCAATAATAATTATTATAATTATAGAGCATACAGTGAGACTACACATAGACCATTGCACTTTTTTTTATTACATTGTTTTATCTTAAAAACTCTATTTATTCAAGACTACCCCAAAATCCATTTGTTTAACAAAAGCTTATTACAAAATTAATTTAAATTAACTTACGAAATCCAAAGTTAAAATATCACCATGTAACATCACATAATTCAGGACTAGAGGGCAAAGGTCGCTTTAAATAATAGAAGAGAAGGGGTTCCGTCGGCGAGAAAAGTCCGGTCCGAACCGACGCGAAGCAGTTTGATCCAGTTATTTACCAATATAACTTGAGCTCTGTTAACTATATTCCGTTAATTTTCTTGGGAAATTTATTGGTATTTTTCGGGTATTTATGGCTAAATTTTATAAAAGCAATGACATTTTAATGTAAAGTATTTTTGTTTTGTTGTTTTCTACAAATTTGAGGTTGTTTTTTCAAGTTATTGCAAAATTGACAGAGGTCATCCTAAAGAAGTTAACAGCAAAGATGTTAGTAGACTCGGTCAAGAGGTGTTTTATTGGGATAATCCCGGATTACCATTGTATCCTGTCACGGGCCATCGCCTTAATTAGGGTCAATAGTTCCGAGTTCAGTGTAAACTGTCAGTTACTTTAACTAACACCCCTATTGGTTTATTTGTTATCGAATAGTTTAATTATAGAGTTAGGATCAGACATAAACAACCCATTGATTGAACCACGATTTAAAGTTTTGACTTTACTGTTACAGTAAATTATATTAACTGGTGTTTCGTTAGCTACTGTAAAGATGTAGGAGTGAAACAACAATCAGATTTACTTTTTAGCTGTTAAGAACTACTTAGTATAATCCCCTCAATAAATAAGACATTGAAATTGAAGTGTGCTGTACTCTTCCATAGACTAATGCAATAACTAATAAATAAGATTATGTCATTACGAATTTGATCACCTTGACATCACCTGCTTAAGTCAAGACAAGACGAACAAAAACCTAATCCCTGTGACGAATTCCAACCATTGATCTCTTTCATCTATTGATCGATCGAGATACAAAGAACCACCAATTCTAAAACGATAAAAAACGCTATGATCTAATCACCAAAAAAGGACTCTATTGTAGAAGTGGTAGCGTTCAGATTTGAGTATGTTTTTCCCAACACGTGCAATCTGTTTACGAAAGGTTAGCGGATATTGCTTATTAATGTTATGACTGAATCAGACTATTGGCAATAAAGATGATTGAGTCGGCTAAAGGTACGGTTGCGTAGGAATTGTTATTGTTATGATACTCACATGTTACTATGCTATGAAGTCGTTTAACACTCTTTTGATAAACAACGTTACATAAACTGTACTCAAGAATTTGTACAGTCGCCTCTGTAGAAATGATTCAAGATCACTGAAGTAGTAATTTCAGCAAGCAATTATTAGAATCTGTTTAGGTTTTTCGCAGCTTTGAACATCGGACATCAAAATAAATATTATGATTAGATATACATACAGTTAGTTCATTGTTCTGACTCACACATAACCAAATACGCGCCATTTGATGTGATTGAACTCAGATTTTCAATGCCACACAAAAAAAAACTATATTTGAATTTAAAACCATCATAAAATATGACAGAAAACTTAAAAAAAACTATTGTTTTTAATGACACCCAGACACAAAATATAGTTTTTATTTAAATAAACAAAGCCCCATTAATATCTTTCTGACTAATTACCGACATGAGAAAACACCAGAATTATAGATATACATAAATAATCATAACATAAATACATCTCTATGAACAAAATCAAACAAAACTCCACACGATTGAGACGCCACATGTATCATATTTATGTTTTGAAAAGTTATTTCTAGTTGAATCTAAATAACGAGTTAACTGGCTTATACAAATATCCTTACTAAACTAAGACAACATAATAAAAATTATTCTAAACATTTGACGGTAGGTATTATTTATGTTTTATTTTTCTGTGATTTTTGACTTAGGTGCAGTTTGGTAGTCAGATGGCAGAGTTGACAGTTCTGTGATTTAAATTTCGAATAATTTAAAATGTCATGTTTGGAGACATTGGCTTTTGAGGGTTTTATAAATAATTGTTTTGTTTTAATTAAAAAAATCTATGAAATGTCAAGATCTTGAGTCTTAAAGCCTTTGCAAATGTTTTTCAAGGAATGAATGATGTTATCAACCAAGCGGTGATTGCTGTCTATCTGCCTGATACTGATTGATAGACATTTATTTGCAGCCATTTTGTTTACTCTTGCCTATTGTTAATATCGCTAACGCCGTAAGGTAAGGGACTTTTAAAAAGACTAAAGGTAATTTTGACATGTATACTTTTCTCAAGTATAGAAACGTCTCTTTGTAGAACTAGTAGTCCTCTTCGATATTGGCAGACACATGAGATCGTTAGTTTTAACCAAAAGGCATCATATAGGAATCTCCTGTATAATAATGAGGACGACAAACTCCACTCATACCTCCAGTACGAGTAACTACTCTACCAGCGGCAGTTGACTCCAAAAAAAAAAAAAAACGTCTAAACTTTTTCATTTTTTTTAGCGTTTTGATATCGACACCCATAATGTCTGCGGAGATTCCCTACTTAATTTAGTTTGATCTTGTATACTGATGGAGTGCGTCCGGAACGAGGCCGAAAGAATCACTTTATTTATTTATTCATTTGCGTAATGTACACTCAGTTACAGGCTAGGCTAAAACATAAGAGTACATGACCCTGTTAGGGCGCAGCAAGTATTACATTTAACTTATACCTAGGTTAAATATTAGTAGTTAACATTACATTGCATACCTACTAGATAGTAATAACACAACATTAATTATTATTACTAATATTATAATCGCTTATTCTCTTATTTATTTATATTAATTAAAGTAATTTTATTATGCAAGTTATTTGATGTTGGTAGATGTAATGGCATTCTTGCATCCCCATTATCCAAGGATGCAAGTTAGCAAAAATGGGATTTAGAGCAAAAGGAATAATAATTGTTTGTATTAAGACGCTGACAACACCTAAACCGCGGTCACTGTCAGATTGCATAGAAAAGAAAGAGAAGCGCGACGACAAAACGCTTGTAATTTATTGCAAAATATGAAGTAATTATCTATTTACTCAGAATTGAGTTGAGTAATCGAAAATAAAAAACAACCAAGTTCTGCATTAGAATAAGACGTACTTGTTATTAATTAATACGTAATTTATGTTGATATTTAATACAGATATTTTGGATTAGAACTCAAGGTAAGAGGTTAGTTTAACGTTAGTTTGTATCGAGATTTTTTTTTCAAAACGTGTTTTGTGACAACCAAGTTCTGGGAAATATGTTCAAAATTAACATATATTTTTTCCGCTACCACAAACTATACAGATTTGGCAATTTTATTTCTTAAGAGAAGCCTATATTGGTCAATTGGGTCTTGTCAGCGCCTTAATGAAGGTGGCCGAATCATTGCGATTGTGATTAAACTATCTATAAAAACCGGATAAGTGCGAGTTGAACTCGCGTGGTGAGGGTTCCGTACAAAGAAAATGTTATCTACCATGTTTTTTATCCCAAGAACAAACTTAACATTCCTATATATTGTAACTGCAAATGTAAGTTTGTACGCACAATATTGAGAGATTTACCAAGCTATTTTAACACCATAGACTTCTTATTGGTTTTTCTGTAATCTACCTATGTAAATAAATATTTTATTGTATTTTTTTTTTTTCAAAATTGTAGGAAAAGTAGTTTCGGAGATAAAGTAGGTACCTAATTCTCATCTATTTTCTTAAATACCTTTTAAAAGCAATCATTTTAATATAAGAAAAAAAATGAAACTCAAAAAACCCTTTCATTTGATATGTCACACGGTAAAGTTTGCAAATTTTTTTTTTTTCTAATTTGCGCCCCTCTTATTCAAAATTCATTTATTTACTTTACGCGTCCGTGTTTGGGTCACAGAAATTCATATGTGTACCAAATATCAACTTAATTCATCCAGTAGATTAGGAGCAATTCGGATGTAACAGACGAGACGGACAGACAAACACACACACATGAGTGATCCTATAATCTTTTTTTCCTTTCGAGGTAGGTACGGATCCCTAATAAAATGGATGAAAATAAAAAAAAAGATACAGGAATCGCAGTGATATTCATAAGTGAGATAAAAGGCACGTCTTATTCCAGACTGAAGTCATCCATGTACAGTCACGACCACTAATATGTATACACTTAACAACTTTAAAAAGTTATTTTCTCCTACTGTGTTGATTGTAATTGTGTGTCGTTACGAACATAGTATTTTAGAACCCATGCTATTATGAAATAGGTCTTACCTCAATGTTGCAGTCGTTATTCCATGAAAAAATCGCTTTTGTATTCTGCTAAGTGTATACATATTAGTGCTCGTGACTGTACTTACCTTATACCTACCTATGAATATAATCTACCCTCAAATTGTTTTGAAATACACTTTTACCTAATAATAAAACCAGCAGGTTCAACAATAAACGTACCTTTTTATCCCACCCGCAGTATTTATAGAGTCCAGCGAGCATATTGTGTCATAGATAGGGACAAAAGCCTTCGAAATTGTCAACGACGGATATTACAGACATTATGACAGCACTAAGACACTTCGACATCACTAAAACTTGTCAAATGTCTTGGAGACATTCAGGTTGAGTTTTTCATAAAACATAATTTAGTAAATACTATTTTGTAGAACTTAATTCTCACAGAACCGTTTCAACCTCTAAACCCCAAACAACACTTAATTTACATAAAATGTAAAACAAACAAGAATATTTCAATTAAACAAAGTACCAGGCATTCATAAACGGTTAGCATTTTAATACATTTTATTTGCCCATTATTGCTTGCTTGATAAGAAAGAATGCGCAGAGAAAGAGCCGGTCCTCATCTCAGGACGACCTGCGCCGCTGAAAAGGACGCATATATGGAAAAAACTCGGGAGCGAAAGAGACACCACCACCTCCGATAACACGTCAATACATTCCTTACAGCACCCACACACGAGAAGCGTCCCTAGCTCCAAGGAATAGAGTCGAATATCGCTTATTTGAGTTAATGGAAAACCGATACGACATCAATATGTTTTACTGCGCCATTCTACAATCGAATCCATATTTTAGTTAGGTACAAATAAGGTTGAGTTTGAACTTTTCATGTTTTTCTTGGAAGGCGTACTCGATATCTTGTAAGATAGTCTGGGCGTTCGGAACCGATCGAACGCCGATATAACGTTATTGGAAAAACACCTCTATAGAGCAAGCGTAAAGGTTTTAGTCGACGAGGCGTTCCCGTATTGGGACACGCCCAAGTCTTATATGGAAAAATGAGGAGTTGCTTTTTTTATTTCCCTCGATCGTACCCGCAATATATCGAGATAAGACGTATATTATTTTATTTCATTGTTGATAATGTGTTCTTTATCTTATTCTGCTTTGATTTTTCCAGGTACGTTAAGATGCTGTGTCTCTATCAGGTAAATATAGATAACCTAAATGTACTAACACTGTCAATAAGGAAAGAGTAATCCCGTTGTTTAAATGGCGTCGAGATTTTTTATTGGCTTTTAAAAGAATACATGAAGATTGTGACAATTAGTGAGAAGATAATTCAAATTGGAAAGATAACGGACATAATTAGAACATACAAAGAGTATAAGCAAATTTATGCATGGAACTCAATTCTAATTGTAGTCACAAATCACGCGTACCGTTAATTCGTATTGAGTTTCACTCTAGTGTTCTAGAACAATCCCAATTTGAACAACAATTAGAGCTCCTGTAGGTGAACAAATCGAATAAGGCTGAACGCGATACTCACAATGCGATTAAAAAGCGATCGAAACAAATGGAGTGAAAGAGCTCGATTAACGATTTTAAAAAACGAATGCGTTCATTATGCGTTAGGATTTTAAAACAATACGCCATTCAGCCATTGGCTCGTTTGAATATGGAACGTGATGGACAGATCCACGGGTTCCTTTTAACTGTTTATTTCGGGTGCGTTCAATTTCGCTACCTGTGTCAAGGATTTCATTATTTTTTACGAATTGATTGACACGGATCGCCGGTAAAATGTCTATCAGTATGACGTTTTAAGTGATGCCGCTGCATACTGACGGATTCTGCTTAATTCCAATTTTGGATTTGATTCTGTTTCGGTTGTATTTGCTTTTTTGACAGCAAAATTGGCTGGAATAGTTATGACGTGTCGAGGTCTTATTTCTTCTAAAGTTAAGTCTAAAGTTCCAGTTCCAATTCAAAATGCTTATCAAAGTTTCTGTCCATCCATTAGAAGGTAAAAAACAATATCAAAAAGCGATTGGGCAATCCACATTGTTCTAAATAATCCAAGCTATTTGTACACAACAGACATCTGTTCCACCGACATCAGAGCAAACAAAAAGCCATAATCAAAGGTGGCCGGTTTCTTGTCGGGCGCGCTATCGGCCCATTTGTCCGCCGCGCCTACGATCCGATAGCCGACTCGCCACAAACAACAATTTAGCCCCAACAGTGATTGATACAACCGATACATCACTAAACGCGTTTTTCTATGAAAAATTGCTATAATCGACTTAAAAACTCATTAGGCCGAAGACAAAGAAATCTTCCGACCGCCATTCGTCTTATTTGAGTTTCTCGATCGAGACGAATTTCAGTCGTGATTACTGTTCCCCTTTTTTGTGTTATTAAATGCCATCAAAGAATTTTAATACCATCATCCGTAATATTTGATGTTTCGGTATCATTGGTTGATAATGCCCTTGTGTTAGTTGTGTGATGTGACGTATACAGACGTACCGTTTGCATGTGCGTCTGCACATGTCCTACGTCACCGGCGTCACATTCATTAGTGTTGACAGCACAGGAAATAGTAATAAAGCGTGTACGCCGCACAAAAATCATAAACAAGAATAAATAATTTAAATAAAGCATCCATATTTGAATACGACTCGACAGACTCCGTACAGGGGGACTCTTTCATAGTTCCGAAAAAAAATCGATCACAATGCATACGATATTTAAAAAAGTGTGTCACCGTCACCATTCAAATTAAACGACAAGATAATTTTTGAATATGTATCGTGGTATATTTGAATAAGTGTTACATTAATATTCTTTTGTGATAATTTCGAATTCGGAACGCCCACGCCGTCCCATTGTCTTGCAAGTTATTGGCTCATTAGGCAACGTGTCGCTTTGTTTCGAACGATTTGAATTTTTGATTTTCGAATCGAACGTAATTGATTTGTGGGTCTTGTTCGAATTACAAATTCTGGAGAATAACCCTTGGATACAATTTTGTTAATTGTAAAAAGATTCATTTGAAAATAATTCAAATTAAATCGCTCATTGTTGGTATAACAGCTCATTATTTCAATTCCAACGACAAAACGTTATCTAAATAAAAAATCTCAAAATGTAAAATTGACAGTTACAACTTCCGTATTACTCGCGCGCGTTATCTCAAATCAAAATGCGATTCGAACGTATACAAAGGAGCGAAATGATATATTTGAACAATAAGAAAGCGAGAGTCGCCCACGTGTGAGCTTGGGACAGATGTGCTCACAAATTACGTATGCTAATGTATCTTGTAATCCTTCCGTCGGACCTCCCTGCGCCGCGTCACCTTGTCTCGCGGTATAATCGATCGATTATGAATGCGGGCAATGATTCTCGATTATAGTTTTGAAATGTCGCGTCACTCAGGATCTTGACGCGCCTACAGTTTCAAACCCTGAACACAAAACGACTGTAACGGGTGTATCTTACCTTCGTATAATTGAATTTCGAAGTCATCGTAAACAAAGTTTTTCTGTCAACAAATCAAGGGGTATGTTCTTTTTATTAGGCGCCGATTCGAATGGCATTTGGCGGTAACGGAGCCCCCAAATATGAAAAGGAATAACGTCAGAAATGAACGAATCCTCGCGACATTACCGGTAATCATGTTTTATGAGTTTCCCCCGACGAAATAGACGCACAATATGCCGCCCCCATCGGTGACACGTATACTTGTAAAAAGTTAAAATTGCGTAATATTACAATGACGTACTTATTATTGGCATTCATCGCAATAAACGCTCAAATTATCGGCGTACCGAGGCGAAATAACATGTTGCTCTAACTGGAAACTGTACGTACAGAGCGCGGTACATCCACCTACCGCATTTGCATAGAACGGCCTATTATAAGTCATTATCGTAAATTTCCGTTCAATATAATAACATGCGTTGTGTCGCGCAACAAAATTTTATCAATAGAAACGTTGCGATATTTCGTTTGAAATTAGAATCAGTACCGTTTCCGCTTCCGTTCGATATTTGAACTCGCGCATATGAATTAAGAACGCCGTTCTAAATAAATGATAACTGTCGATATAATTAAAATGTAGAATGCGACTGTTTGAATCGGAGGAATTTAATTTTTTTGAGACACCTGAACCTTTTGGAGTATCTCGTTCGTTCGGTAATAGATAGCAAGGGAAGAGGCAATAACCATTAAAAGCTTGCGGAGGGCCGTTCCGAAAGTTTTCTTTTCAATAACGCGTCTAATATTCAAATTAGAGGCACTAAGGCGAGGAATTCTCAGCGATATATCATCGAAGCTAATCAGATTTTTTCGTTGCTCCGTACATTTGGTAAAATGTTTCGGGGATTAAATAGGGTACGTTGAGACGAGGATAATTTAGTAGTTTCGTTGCAAGATTTCATTTTTATGCGAATACTTATTGTGTTTTTGTTGGATCCTTCATTTATCTTTTTGCTTACCCCAGTGAGTTCGTATGTATTGGAAGTCTTTTAAAAATATGTCTTCAGTATTCTAATACGTTTTCCGAAAACACTTATCCAAAGATAGAATTATAAAAAAAAATCAAATAAGGTCAACCCTAACAGAAATCCATATTCGCATCCATAACTTTTTTTTTATTCCGACCATAATCTCGTACACACGCATTAAATCTATCACACATACAATTTAAATTTGGAACGCATCTCTATACCCACGAGTGGAGACAAAATCTATTCAAATATGGCGTCTTTCATATCAAATGTGTCGGTTCATATAAAATTTACGAAGAACGGAGGCAATTCCTCGATGCCGTCAGTTGGCGAACTCTCAATACACTCGGGCGCTATAAAAAATAATTTAAATTGCTCTTACAGTGACTCGCTATCGCTTCGAACATTTGCATACTAAAATAATGCAAAAATCTATGCGCGGAACGCACTTGGAGCGCGTTCGCCTTAGCTCACGATAATGATATGTCGTGTCGTCTATTAAGAGGACAGTCTTAACCGAAGCACAATGTGAATTTTTGAAAATCTTGCCATTCTTATTGGAAATCTTAGAATTTTCTTTTCAGTTATAGGTACTTGTAAAAAAACTTGTGACTATTGTTTGCTAAATCATTGTAGTTTCTAGGATTCACATTCTACCATAACCGGAAACTTCACAGACTAAGTATCCAATAGTAGTAGGAAAAATTAAATCAGATCAACGAACTTAATAAGATTCTAACTGTTTCTCTTTGACTTCTTAGTGCCAACGCTGTATCAGGGAGCTTACTCTCTAAATATTTTGTATGCCTCAATGGCGGGACAAACTTACCTGTAACTAACACAACATCTTATGAACCTATGATCCACAATAAATTATTTAAATTTGAATTTGAAATCCGTCAACGAAGATACGGGTCTATCCAAAAGTAGTTCGATACTTCGGAGTGAACCCTACACCAGATTAATTAACTTTTTCTAACGGGCGAAAATACATCGGAAGTAGCGGTAACTGTCAAATCGTGGTGTCGTTCATTCTTGGTTCGGGCGCTGAACTAATCTTATATCCATAGGTGATACAAAGTAGGAGTAGTATCTCCCGTAACTTCAGTTGAAACTACGGTATTCGTGACGTGATGAGTAGACCTGTACCAGATCATCCGTCACGAGAATGTCCTGGGACAATGCAAACGCGCACAAACATTAGACGCGTGGGGCAAAGAAATTTTTATGTGTTATTTTTTTTCTTGTTTTGAAATATGTACGCCGTTAGGTTATTTATGGGCTCCATAGAGGTTATATTTCGGGAAGTAATGAGGTTTCGTTCGGAAAGGGCAATTTAAATGTGCGTAGATTGAGTCGTTAGGGGGCGCATCGGTCGCTTACCCTACGTAAGTAACTTGCGAGCGATCACGCGTGGCCCCGATCAAATTGTGGCTTTGAAAGAAATGTGTAAAACGCGTAAATTATCCGCGTTAAATTGAGAAAATTGGCGGGAAAGATTAAGTGCAGGAAATAAATTTGCGAGAACTGAGAGTAATTTCGATGCAAAATAAATTTGTCGGAAAAACCTGGACAAAATTGGCCGAAACCAAGAAATATGGCATTATATACCCTGTAAGTAAAAGGTAGACTGGAAAAAGCTGTGGTTGATAATAATTAATTACAATACAAGAAATAAATTAATTCGAAATAACTGCGCCAAAGTCTGAAGTAATTAACTCTTAATATCATCAAATCTCCAAAAAAACTCGATTAATTGATTAACGAATAAAACCAAAAAGCACAATTCAAATGCTAACGTTCGCCAAACGGAGCGTAATACAACATTTACGTGTTCAAATACACGGATACGGTAGATAAATTTAAAAATTCAGCAACCACACCGCTACGTTTCAAATCTGATAATGAGAGCGGTTCATAAAAACTGTTTTATTCATAATTTTTATTTATATTAATTAAACATACGCCAAGTGTACCGTGACGGGGTTAACGCACGTTTTCGTCGGCTACCGGCCGATATTGGAATAGTACCTAATGGTTATAAGTAGGAAGTAATTGCCATACTTAATTGACCATTCATGTCTTTTATTTTTTTTTTGTGATAGGTAAAAAGGTTGATATAACAATTTTTTTTTAATATTTAATGGCTCTATTATCTCCTAGGGATGTCGGAAACTACCACGTTATTCGAATTTCGAAACTCGAGTAATCGTATTCGATTATTCCAGATTACGAATTTCAAAACTATAATTTCATTTTAACCATAGGTAACTTCAATTCCGTATATATTTACAATCAAATGTTTTGTTTTCTGAACATACAATCCTCACTATTCTATAGGTACTGCTATCCTCAATTTAATTACTAAGTCAAGTTTAACAACCTTACTTCAAAATAAAATGTGCGTAGGTAACTAAGTTATTCTTAATTAAAGTTCATTATTTCCAAACTTATCATAACCGGTAAACTATCTAAACTCCACCAACTAGCAAAGAGGTCAATTGCGGTACCGAAAATAATAATTCGAACGAATTAATATGAATTATTGTTTACGGCGCACAATTACTAAATAAATTCAAATTGCACTAATCCAACGTTCATTCATTGGACAAAACAATAATATTTTCTCATACAAATTAGATCATAACGTCAAAACTTTTAGACCTTACTGCTTTTGAGATAAAGGTAATTTTCCTTTGGCAGGTTATGTTTTTAATAGTGATAATTAATTAAAAAGATTATATATCTACTAAAACATTTCCAAATTCTTTCGGAGTCAACGGATCGTTGGACGTGAGACCGGCACTTACAGCTATTGTTTAATTTTTATTATTCGGACCGTTACCACGATATACTTTTACAATTAGCTTTTATTGATGACCGTTAAAGCTACTTAGGTTTCGGTATTCAAATTTTGTTTTTTTAATTTGGATTATTATAATTTTGTTTCCATTCGAATAATTATTCGAAAATTTTGTTACTTTTTATAATTATTTTAGAACCATCAGCAAACATAGCTTTTTTAACTAGTCTCGATCTTATCACTAGACGTCTGCTTTAATTAAGTAGATTTAGAAAACAAAGAGATTTGCAAAGCATTTTGTACCTACTTAGATTTTGAATAATCAAACGAGTCATGGCAAAACTATTCAGACATCTCATCATCTGCCCAGCCTTTTCCCAAATATGTTGGGGTCGGCTTCCAGTCATACCAGATGCAGCTGAATACCAGTGTTTTACATGGAGCGGCTGCCTATGTGACATCTACAAAACATAATATTCGCCAATAATATCTCGCTAACTAGGACGAACGGTTTAATTGCAATGTCCTCCATTGAAACGTGTCAAAAGTTATTACAATTAGAGCGACTGAATCATCGACTAATTTGTTTTTAATTTTACTCTTTTTTTCGCAGCGGAAATCGCTAAATGTGCTCTTCCTGTATGTATGTAGGTACGTTTATTAAAAATTGCGGAAATAGGGATCGTGGATAATTAAAAAGTACTACTATTAAAGGAGTATACAAAATGAACTAGCTTTAAGAGTGTAGTCTGTTTAAGTGTATTCTCTGAAAAGTGATAAAAATGATGTAGGGCTTATAAAATAAATTCTTTTTACTAAATATATTTTAATTGAACTTATTAAGTTCAATTGAAAAAAAAATCTCATAAAGCATTAATTTAAAAAGAAAACTATAAAATCCGTTGCAAAATCCTACATTCGTCAATAATAAAAATAAAATCACAACCAACAAATTCAAATTAAGAATTTATTATAAAATACATCAAGAAATTCGATCATCCGTAAAAATAATAAATCAAGATCGAACCCACGGTGTGAGTCAAAGATTCTCACAAAAAAGAAACCAGTTGAAGACATTCGGGGATTCTTAATATGCAAATAATTAACCAGAGTATCCCTCAACCTTTAACCCGACACATGTAGGTAGGTCAATAAATTAAAAAAATTAAATAAAAATAATTCAGTAAACCGGTTCTTACTGATCGTAACCCCCTCAATTGTTCTATGATTTATACCGATCGATCTGCATATGGTAATTCGAATAATTATTACGGAGGTTGAAACTACTTAATATGCGAATAACAATTAGTGTTTCCTTATTTTTCTTGAGTCACTTTCTCACGAATGGGGTTGATTGATCGGATACTCGTATTTTGTAATCGGGGTGGCCGTTTTATTTAAATCTGTCCTGTTTTTGGAATAATTAATGTGGCTACTTGAAATTTTCGAATAATCCAACTGTGACTTGAAGAAAATATAAAATATACTTAGTATCAATTTTATATTTTTTCTATAAAAACTAGGATGCCTGATATATATAACTGTATTAAAATTTACAAAAAAAACTACTATAGGAAAAGTTAATTGCCAAAAAAATCCATACCCAAGCTTCTTCGCGCACCTATCTCACGACTTACAGATCAAAAAAAGAAAGTTTGTATTCAAAACATCATTTTTCTCCACACTGATTATTGTCAACGACATAAATCGTCAATGCTGAATACTGAGACATTAATGCACACAAGCGATCGAATCGCATTATAAAAAACCCATTTCCGAATTTCTTGGGCTGAACAATGAACTAAATATCAATACTTCGAATGCGACACTGACATCTGGGCCGAAGGGTTAAAAAGTCCTAACCCTAATCCTATCTCAGGACGAACAATGGCCCATCACATATATTTAAACCTGTTTTACCGATTGATAGCTCGATTTCGATATAAAATGTCGAACAACAATAGCTTAAGATGCATGCTCGCATCGATTTGCATACATCTTCTTTGTATATGCAAATGATTTGATACGATTTTTACAAGGAGTCGATAGTATGGGAAACTGTGATGTTCGGGTGCGTATGTAAATGAGGCGATAACGCCGCGAGATGGGGCTTTATCTAACTTACTCAGTTAGTTGGTCGCGCGCTTCGGATCTGGAAACGTCACGCGCGGAATATCGCAGGGCTTATAATTCAAGTGTAATCGAAGCGTTCGATGTTTGAAAGATTTTTACTTATAATTATTGTTCGATTCGGAAAAATCTATTCGAAATTTTAAATAATTTTCTTTTTGGTATTCAAAGTTATTTTTAATTGAATAGATTTTTCTTTTAATTGAATTAATCGAACAATAATTATAAGTTTTTTTCAAACGGAACGTCTACTTTTGAATTTATTTTCAGGAAGTTTAAGTGTACTTAAATTAATGATTAAATATAACTTTTTCAAGAATTATCATAAAATAAAACAGTGCACATGAATGAATTTTACTGTGAGAGACTCAAGATAACATTTTTCGAAATTATGAAAATTCGGAATTATTATCATGAGGTAAGAGAGTTCTTTTTTCAATTAATTTATGAATGTGAAAGTGATTTTTGTGACATTTTTTTTAATAATTTTATTTGGCTGTGATTATTATTTAATTTATTGATTAATTATAAATAGGCACTATAGGTGCAGGTACTTTATGTCCAGGCAAATCACTGTCTATTCCATGGTTGCCTGGAAGAAATCGCAGAAAGCGATAAGGCCGCCCATTGTATATTTTGTAGTGTTTGATTTATTTTTTGTTATGTATTTTTGTGGTGTCCAATAAAGTATTTATAAAAAAATAATAAATTATAAGTCTGGGTCTTAACAAAAACTAGAGTTCTGTAATAATATAATATACAATAATTTAAAATAATACATACAATAACCAAAAACAGCAAATTAACTTTCAGTAAAAACAACGACTAACCGAACAGTAATTGATAATTAGCACTTTATCCCTAACACGACAATTAGAGCAAAGTAGCGACCGATCAGTAGTTAGTGCTTTAGTATCCCGGCTCAAACTTGTGCAGAAGCAAATGAAAAGAGAATCTATAATTGAGGAGGTCAACCTCAATCATGGACCTGGGAGTTGAAGGATGCGGCATATAATTAGGAATTCAATTGTTTTAATTAGGTCTGTAATTATGCCGCTTTAGGGCAAAGAATCGCTATACGCAGTAGGTAAGCAGGTTACTGCTTACCTTGCTTACCTGAAAGGCGTTGAGTTATTAACGCCTTTCTAGATTTTATTTTCTTCACCTTATGTATGTAGATTTAAATTTTTCATTACAATGATTGTTTTTTTTTAATGATAATGAATTAAATTGTTGTCGTAATTGTAGTCGTTACGGATCGTCAGAAGCCCGAAAGTTTGACAACCAGTCTTATCAAGGGGTATTTTATTACCCAGTTACTGGGTTGTGGAGGCCAGAAGACAGTAGCTCCATGTAAAATAATGGTATTCTACTGCATCTGGTTAGACTCGAAACCGAACCCGAGTTGGTAAAAAGCTACGCAGATTGATTGATAATTAATTCTCAATTTTTTTTCTGTTTCAAGGACAATATCTAAATATGAATTTAATCACTTGCCTGTAGATAACGGTCTATAATTTGGTTCCTTCATCAAATGACGCAGACTTCCTCTGTAAAACTTATCACATTGTTTTCCATTATGATGTCATGCTGATCTAGAATCCCAGCATATAATTGATATCGGTTGTCACGAGATAAAATTGAGTCATTATTTCAAGATGTTATTATCATTCCTTGGAGATATCATGATGTGTGTTATCAATTAAAATGTAATAAAGGATAATTAATAGTTTATTAGAACTACAACACCTAATGATTTAAATTATTTTACTAAATTAAATAAACAATAATCTTAAAAACAAACATAACATAACTAATAGACAACCAAAAAAACCATTTCTGTTTTTCGAATAATCACAATTTATGTTAACAAAAATCTCAACTATTTATTCGAACTCCTCAATCTACGAAAAAGAAAAACACGAATAACGAACAAGAAAGCCCCTATGTTCGAAAGAAAAAAAAATACAAATTCAAATGTGTAATACCGCATCAAACGGTACGTTCCTAGCGCCACGCGTCCCGTCTCTGGTAATTAAGAGGTGAAAATTAGCAACGCGAGCGAAAGACGAGTGTTTTTCTTTTATCCGCCCGTATGCGGCCATCCTACGTGCCCTGAGGTTTCACAGCTTCACACGACGCGTTTGTAGCCTGCCTAACATTTGTTTGTCTCTTTTCCAAAGGTTTGGTGGAATACGATTCTAATTATAACCTTTTTTTGGTCGTTTTGATTAAGTTGCTCCTTTTACTGCGTTACTTTAATTGGATTTGTTGTTAAAAGTCGCGGTTTCCTGTGAATCATTGATAGCGTCATGTGTTATTGTTAGTTTATTATAATAATGTTTAGTTTGGGTAAACTTTCGCACATTGTACAAATAAATAGTGGCTCGGAGCAGACGGAGCGTTGCTCGAGTGCTCGTAAGTGAATGCGTTTCGAAGTGTTGCATGTTTTCATTCAATTCTGTGATTAAATCTAAACATGATATAATTTATATTAATTGTATTCTATAAATGTTTTTTTTTTATATTATGCTATACCTACTGACTCAATTGTTAAACCTGTCGAAAATTGTTATTGGTAATGTGTTACACAATTACCCCGCTGTATAAAATCTAAACTTTTACTAATACTTCCTCTCACAGAGAGGAAGCCTGTGTCCCAGCGGTGGGAACATTATAGGCTGATTGTGTGTGTTATGTGTAACTAATACTACCTGCCCCCGCTTATAAGTAGTTTCAGGCATCTCGCAAATTTACATTTGTATAATATTTTACAAGTATCAAGCCATGCAATTAGATGCTCTTGCCTTATAAGTAACGTAAGCAAATATCTTGAGTGACACATACTGATGTATATTTTTTTTTGCAAAAAAAAAAAACATCCATCTCGTTCATCTTTGCCCACGCTGACGCTACACATTAAAATTGATCAACACATAACGACGTTATCCATATAATACGACCCGACTCAGCGGTCACTTCGACAGCGGCCAACCTTGCCCCAACACCCCCTTTCACCCCTTTTTCCCCTTTTCAACCCACTTTTTACGTCAATGTTTTTCTATAGAAACACGGAGGGACGGTATAAGTATACGAATAAGTGAATGATGGGGGCTATCAAAACATCTCCCTTATCAGAGGACCAAGGGTACAGTTTTTAGGGAAAAGGATTAGGTAATACATGACGAGAAGGTTTTAATCGTGATGGCGGGATCAATTTTGCGTGACTTGACGTTTTTTGGTGATTGTGTTGAAACATGTCGTTAAAAGTTTAAAGATTTAAAAGATACCTATATGTAGGCTATTAAGAATAATAAAGTAGAAAATGGATTGTGCCTAGAGAATGATGATCATCCTTACATATTATAAAACAAAGTCTCCGCCGCGTCTGTCTGTCCGTCTGTATGAACGCGATTAACTCAAAAACTACTAAACAGATTTTCAAACGGTTTTCATCAATGGGCGTACTGATTCATGAGGAAGGTTTATGTGTGTAATTTAATAAGGTTTTGTGTAAATTATTTGAAAGATGACGATTATTGTTGAAGATGTCGGAAAACAATCATGCCGACTGGGAGCTTTATTGGCGTAGGCCGCGTAAACCGTAGGTATGAGATACATAAAATTTATTTTCTACAGGTTTGTACATCTTAAAAAGTTCAACAAAAAATTCCGCAATAGCATATGTCTATCTTCTAAGGATGACCCGCAGTAACCATTTTGTCTTACAGAATTTGTTAAAAAAAAATATTGTTATTTCCGAAGCTATTTTAACCGGTATTATATTAATAAAGATATCACAGATTCAAAATTACGCTTAACAAAATTTATGGTTGACGCGGCGGTCGCAGCGCTCGGGTATGAGGTATGCGATCGCTTTCGTTACCTTTTAATCCCGATAGTACGTTTCCGTGGGATATTTTCCGACATCCACGCGGGCGAAGCCGCGAGCAAAAGCTAGTTCATTCATAATTCGAACAGATACTTAAATGGAGAAAAGTTACCAAAACTCTTAATCAAGTTTTCGGTTTTAAAGCCACACACAACTTACACATTCTAATTTCCACATCAATAATGCACATCATTGATCAGTACAACCCTTTGGTAATAAGCAACCCAAAACACCCCACACATCAAAATACATAGACATTTTTTGAACACGAACGACCCGACCATCACCTTCTAAGCTAAAATTATTACGTCCTTACTCATCGGACACTCAGGGCTTTATAATTTTTCCACTCATATTAATTCCTTAATATCGACGGGGAGGGTAGGCAGGGAGGCAAGGGTAGATAACAGGAGACATAAAGCGTAGGAGATCGCTAATTCATCATAAGTTAAAGGGTTTTTATGTACGGAACCTTTCCTCTTTGTACGGTCCGCAAAAAGCCCGATGTCTGGCGATACAGTTTAAAAAATTACCATCAAAGGCTGTGATATTAATCAACTTTTTAAAAGGTGATTTTGTTAATAGGTTCTTGTTGGAAAGATGTTAGATAACTTATACGTGGAAGTCGGTGTGGACGGTTTTATTGGGAAACGATTTTTCTGGAAAAAGTTGAAGCTTATGCCTTTGGGCAGTCTTCTTATTAGTATCGTATGGTTTTCCGATTCCAGTTGGATTTACTGTGAAAGAAAATTTGATGGAATGAGAGGGAAGGTAATTTCACGATGCAAGTGTCTAGCTAGCCTATGTTATACAATAAAATTGAAGCAAGAAATGACTTCTATCGTCTAAATACTGTTTTACCGTGCAACATTTGTTTTTATTTCAACCATGGTGCGATTTTATTGCACCGTGCAAATCAGGATTTACTTATTAAAAGGAATGTAAGTGTTGTAGGTAGATGGATTACATAATTTACACTACTATTGATAGGTACTATCGGCAAAACTTAAGCATGCTCAGTTTAGGAAATATTTCTGCAGCAAGTGTAGCTAGTGACAGACCACACCCCTTCCTGGTGTCGCCCAATTAGAGCCAATATGCATTTGTGATATAAGTACAGGACGTGTAACAAAAAATAACAACAAACCTAAAAATATTTTGTCATTTTTCGCGAACGTATTTTATGGCCCTTCTATTTAAGCTGTATGCTGTAGCTGTGTGCTGTGTTTTTTCAGAGGCTTGCACTAAATAACAATGGTACGTAGAACTTTTGCAACTGCAATAAACAAAAAGCTGTGATAACATTGTATGAACTGCGCCAAGTATTGGTTCAAATACTACTGTAATTGTGCTAATTCAATCAAAACATAGAGCAATCAAAGAAAAGGATACCTAATGTTGTCAGTTTGTAACAAAATTACGTAACTTGCTTCTTTTTTTACCTATATTTTAAACACATCGAAATGTAGTTATTTACTTTCCAATAGCACTGCACAAGTAAGAAGGCGTGTCATGTCAATTGACATTTTATACCTTTATGTAGTATCGGTCAACGCGCCTAGCGCGTTCGCTGCTTCTTGTCTGGCGACATCGCATAGGATATCAGGAAAATTGGGGAGGCAGTGGAAGTGTTAATAAATAACCAAATTTATAGATCCGAAAGAGCATAACTATGTGTTGGAGAGAGGAAAATACTATAGAATAAACATAATAAATAATAAAAAAGTGGATAGAATAAACATAAATTGTTTGACATTCCATGAATATATATTAATTTGGAATACCAATATAATATATTTTTGTGGAAAGATGATGATATTAATTTAATATAGCATTATCAATAATACATTTTCAAAACCAAGCAGAAAATATGAGTACGAAATTACTTCTTGACAACAATAATAATTCATAAAGAGCTCACGCTGGCCGTGACCATTAAAAAAATATCTCACAAACAAGTGAGCATAAAGCAGCAAAATACGATTCGTGCGTCCTATTGGTAATAACGCATGCATCGGTCGATTGAGTCGTGTTCCGTGCTATGCGATTATCGCCTTAAAGGTGAGCATGCGGAAGTTTGGCTGGTAGTACATAATATGGTAACAAAGAACGGAGCACTTAGAATCTGCGTCTCCTCATAAAATTAAATTAAAAGCAAACAATATCTAAGTAACATTAGCACCATACACACGTCGCATCTTTAACATAATTACAGTATCTATTTACAAAATACATTTAAACTTTTAAACCATTTAAAAGTTGGACAAAGTTGGAATATCGACAGACGTCGGACGCTGAAATCCGTTCGGATATTAATTGTATTCTATTAAAAGTTCACTTTTAATCCTATCGATCCCTTTGAGTTCGTCTGGGGGTGTAAACAAATGATGATTCAGTTACAGAAGCTATTGATCTGGTTAGGAAGGATTTCGGTTCTAAATAATTATTGACGGTAAATAGGGTTTGCTGGGTCGGTTTGGGTAGTTGGGGACAAATGTTCAGGACAAAAAAGTTTTTAGGGTTCCGTACCTCAAAAGGACAAAATGGAACCCTTACAGGATCACTCGTGTGTCTGTCTGTCTGTCCGTTAGTCACAGCCATTTTAATTTTGAATATCGAGTTCATTTCTGGGGAAAAAATGAGAAAATTTAAAATTGACCATTCCCTAATCTCCGAAACTACTGAGCCTAAAATTAAAAAAAAAATACAGAGAATAGTTCTATACTTATAGATTACAGGAAAACCTATTAGAAGTATATGGTCTTAAAATAGCATGGTAAATCTCTCAATATTGTGCGCACAAACTTAGATTTGCAGTTGGAATGTATGAGGGGGGAACATGTTTTCGAATTACAAGGTTATGTTTGTTCTTGGGATAAATTCATCCCAACTACAACCTTCACTGTGCGCGGTCCGACACGCACTTGGCTGCTTTTTTTTTAACTGTCATAGATTTAGTTTCTTGTCTTTTTAGTATCTGGATTTTAGACGGGTTGTTACTTTAGGGCCGATTCACACCGGGAAAGCAGCGGCCGCCAGCGGCGCGGTAGCTCACCGCGCCGCTGCACTATGGGACCAAACAGTATTTTCCATCTCAAAAATGGTTTTGTCGAAAGTCGTAAATCCATAGATTGTTTTATGGTTTTATACTCTCAAAAGATGGAACTTACGAATAAATTACAAAATATAAAAAAATATAAAGTTTTACGTTTATAAAATGAACCTCAAACATTGGGCATAAATATGTTCATGCCAATTAAATTACCGTTAAGGAAGTTCAACACATAATTATTCGGAAGTTTTCCAAGGAAACATATTAATGTTATACATCATTAGATAGCTTAGAATATACACTTTGCAACCACGTTCAGTTTTTGTAAAAAAAATATTTTTATTTAATTTTTTAATATTTTTTTAGTGAAGTAAAGAAAATTTAGTTTTTGTTAATTTCAATTGGAGTTTTCGTTGTTGCCGAAAGCAGCCGGTGTCAAGTTAATTACTCTATTAGAGACCTTATCTACTCAGTAATATGAGGATTTAAAAAAAACTTGCGCGTTTTTTGCGCCAGAGGTGATTTTGAAGCAATAATGTCAATCGGGGAAAAATCCTCGAAAATTACGGTTCTTCTTTTTTATTATGAAATATTATATTTAGTTATTATCCTTTGATGTCTATATTGTTTTTTTCTATTTCTATGATAAAAACATACATTTGCAAATTAAAAAACTGCTATTATATTTGAAAGAATCTTCCTATGGCAATTTTGTTTGGGGTGGTCACCTTAACCACAAGTATGATAAACTATATTGCTGCGGAAGTTCTATTTATCTGTTGTGGTAAATAATTACAATCAGTACTGATTACACTATTTCGATGAGAACTGTTATAATCAATTGTCCCATGGTTTTTGCACAAGGCACTAAAATATTAGTCCTTTAAATACCCGTGTATGTTCAGCATACGATTCATCAGTGTTCAGATACTTCTTTTCAATAACAATTAACGCATAAAAAACATTATTATCTAACAATGAGTGAATTCGTTTGTGTTCGACGCGATCTTTGTGATCAAATAATAAAAGGGAAAAGTACTTCAGACCTCAAAAATATTTATTGGAAAATTTTAACTATCGGAAACTGACGTTAATACTGTAATAGAGAGTATTCAAAAAAATCTAACATCGAGTTGCAACCAGAAATGGACCAAAGCTCAAAGAAAGCCGGACCGGTTCGAGAGCCTATACTCAAATTGGTTAAATGGTGAGTTTAAAGTATCATTGAATTCTTGCAGTACCTCAACCACTGTAAATTCTGGTTTGAATACTTCTGGTGAACGTGGAAGACCAACAAAACAATATGACGAGTGCTCGGAAAACACAAAGAAACGAAAAAATATGGAGCTGGTCCGGGAGTATGGAATGGGACATGTCCGTAACGCTTATGTGCAAGGTTTAAGATCCATGGGGGAAAATGACGAAGCGTCGATTGTGACTATTATCAGAAATAAGGAAAAAGAAGAGAAAAAAGTTATTCTACAAAACATACTCAATCCAGATAACGCACTTTCCTTTACAAAAGAGGAAGCATTGAGTATATGCATTGAAACTGATTTAACCAAAGCACAATATGCGTACCTAAGAAAAAGGCTCGTTGATAAGAATTTAAGTTCTGTATTGCCTTCGTATCAAACACTAAGTGAAGCAAAAAAGGCTTGCTATCCGCCTGCATCCAGCATTACGGTGACAAATATAAGCGCAAAAATCAACCTGCAAGATCTCTTAGACCATACAGTCTGCCGTATTATAAGGATAAAGTCAGGATCGACTTACAATCGTCTCAAGCTTTTCACTAAATGGGGATGTGATGGATCCTCCGGGCAAAGTGAGTATAAACAAACTCTACCGGAAGTAGTTATAGTGTCCCTTGTACCACTGCGACTAGTAGATGAAGAAACTTCTACGGTCATATGGAAAAACCCTACTTGCTCATCTGTTAGATATTGCAGACCAATTTCATTAGAATTTGCAAAAGAAACTCCCGAAAAAACTACAGCGGTTGTCAGTGAAATTGAAGCCAAAATTAATCAATTGATTCCAACTCTTGTGTCAATAGAAGACAAAGTCATCGAAGTTAAACATCAACTGTTTATGACAATGATTGATGGGAAAGTTGCTCAAGTGTTGACAAACACATCATCCAGTGCTACCTGCACTGTTTGTGGAGCAACTCCCAGACAAATGAATGATCTTTTAAAAGTTACAACGAGAGTTGAAAATAAAAATGCGTTTAAATACGGATTGTCGACGCTACACGCATGGATAAGATTTATGGAAATGATCCTCCATATTTCTTACAATTTAGGTTTTGAGAAGTGGTCTGCAACAATTCCAGAAAACAAGCAACTTAAAGAAGACAAGAAAAAAATTGTCCAAAAACGTTTCCGAGAAGTGCTTGGCTTGCATATTGATAAACCACGTCAAGGTTCCGGTAATAGCAATGACGGTAATACGGCAAGGAGATTTTTCCAAAATTACCAATGTTCTGCAGAGATAACCGGAATTGATGAAGAATTAATCAAGAGACTATATGTAATTCTTCAAACTATGTCATCGGGATTTCCTATAAACACAGAAAAATTTGGTCAGTATACATTGGTAACCGCGCAATTATATGTAAGCAAATATAACTGGTACTACATGCCATCTTCGGTCCATAAAGTACTTATACATGGTGCTAAAATAATAGAGCATTATGCAGTTTTGCCTATAGGACAATTATCCGAAGATGCCCAGGAAGCTCGAAATAAAGATTATAAGAAATATAGGTTACATCACGCTAGGAATTGTTCCAGATCAGCAACAAACGAAGACGTTCTGCATATTTTGTTATATACATCTAAAATCAAAATCAAAATCAAAATATTTTTATTTCACATAAACCTACATGGGCACTTATGAAACGTCAGAAGCTAGGTGCACGGTTCCAATTGGTCGTTTCCTATGGAGAAGAGCCGGCAAGAAACTCCACGGTTACTCTTTTAAAAATAATTGGCTTTTACAATGTTTTCAAATTACACAAATTAGGTATGGGAGAACAGTGTAGGCCTGTCGAAAAGTACTTAACAAAAAAAAAAAAAAAAAAAGAGAAAAGGAAACGGTCTAAAGAAAAAAAGATCTAGTCTATTAAGACTACAACGTTCTCACATTCACAACGTACACAAGAATCCATGTAAAATAATATTAATAATATTAAGTCTGAAATATAAATTGTAGGTATATAATGTCAAAAATGTATGTCTAAAAAATAATAATAATAAACATCGTTTATTATTATTATTTTTTAGACTCTCTCTGATCCTTATATATCTAGCTTAAATAAACCAAGTTTTCTAATATCCAAAGAATTATTTGACGAAGCTAAAGAATTGTTGGAAATAGAAAGTGATGAGTAGGATAAGTTTAAGTAATAATTTTTTTTTGTCATGTAACTGTTTGTTTAATAATAATAATTTAGTTTTAAACTTATTTTAAGCATAAGTGTAACTTTTATTGCTATTTTAATATAACTGTATGATTTTTTGTATGAAATTTCGTATAACTTTATCTTTGTCATTTTTTTTCGGAAAAAATATTTTTTTTAGAATGATGATGTTTGATTTCTTTTATTGCCTAGATATTCACAAATACGTGAAAAAAAAAATCAAGGAGATAAATCACAAAACAACAGAGTTATCGATTTTTGAGATGGAAAATACCGGTTGGTCCCATAGTGCGCTGCCGGCCGCTGCTTTCTGCTATCAGTGTGAAATAATTTTAAACTTGAATCGTAACCGCATTCTTATAAGATTAGCAATTCTAGGTGATCACGATCAGTGTAGAAAAATATATACGTCAAAACTACCAATATTTAAAGAGACGCAATTGAATTTCCATTCCGAGAGCCTCAGAAACATCATGTAATGCAACTTTTTTGCCAAAAAAACTCAAGTGTTGCTCGAAAATTTCCCATTTTCGGCAACCATCGCCAAAGTAAAAGTTACACACTCCAACATCCCTTCGAGTTAAATCAATTAAGGGCTGTTTTAAAATCGTGTGAGGGCCAGAGGGGCTTAGAAAAACTTCTAACGAATGCCTCCCGAACCCTTTTTAATCAATTAATTACTCAATACGAGCACATTGTACTGATTCGATGTTTTAGTTACTTCAATGAAAATTATTGGACAGAAAGCATTGGTTTTATATCTAAAAGTAAACGTAGTCGGCCATTTTGAGATTCCTATGATAGTTTTCAAGTTAAAGCTGACGCCATAAAAATATTAATGTGTTGTTTTTGGTCCCTGAAGCTCTAAAAAAACCCTAGCTCAGATATATTTTTCATTCAAGTTTAACGTTATATTTAACACGTAACATCGCGCCTGTTTTCCTCGAACGGTAAGCAGAGTGATCAATAAGCCCACATTGTATTTTGTATTGTATCTTAGATCTGCCTTGAAAAATCAAAAACTCTGTAAACCGGACACACACTAAAAATATTTAACGCTTGGTGTACATAACATAACATAATCAGCCTAGTGTTCCCACTGCTGGGACACAGGCCTCCTCTCTGTGAGAGGGAGTGGGCCGTAATCCACCACGCAGGCCCAGTGCGGGTTGGTAGATGTCTTCGAATTTTTGGTTCTAGAACATGCGGGTTTCCTCACGATGTTCATTCACCGTTTTGAGAGCAGTGGTGATAAAATAATTTACATAAAGTAAAGCGCCTGCGTGGGTTCGAATCTACGATCTACAACTAGTAAGTCGCGGCCGCTACCACTGGGCTACCACTCATTGCACACTTGGTGTACATTAAACCAATATACGAGTAGACACCACTCACTCCCCCGTCACGACTCACAGCATTCGATACATATTGCCATCGATTTGAATACCTAGATTATAAATGAAGTGCGAATCGATTGTTAGTGTTGCAACGTCCGAGTTAAACAATGCGACTAATTCGTTCTGATCGAATGATAGATGAAGCAATCAGTCCAATAGGAATCAATTCGAAGATTCGTTTCTGATTGATTGAGAGTTTAATGTTACAATGAAGTCATTCAATTAGAACTGTGATGGACTGAGGAAGTTTGACTATTAAGTCTGCATTGATTAATTAAGACATTTGTCTAGTGGTCGCAAGTGCTAGTGCTGTGCATGAGGTCCTGTGTTCGAATCCCAGGTCGGGACACTATTGGGTTTTTTCTATCAGGAATATCTTAGTAGAAGCCCGGTGTCTGAATTTGTGCCCGGTTGATAGGAATACGCTCGCCCCCATTTCATGGTACTTAGACTTGACTGGCGAAATGTGGGTGTGCTAGAGATACACCTCTGCCTAACACTTCGAGGAAATAAGGCGTGATGTTGTCAAGATTTTCTAGTGTAGTTTTCAGCCAAAGATAAGCTAGCTACTTTCATTTCTCCCCTGGGTGTCTTAAGGATTGCAGTTTAACGCCTTTTTCCAGTAATTTGGACTGCTAAACTTAAGGTATTCACGTAAGACACTACGTCTGGCTAGTTTTTATTGGTAGTTTATCACTAAACATCTGCCTAAAAAACATATGTTTGAACGCACAAAATAACCAATTAACAGTAATTATAAATGAACGTAACGAGGACCATAAAAGTCTTGGATTGCAAATATTACCGAAGCGACAGACGGGCCGGGGCGTCGCAAACTTGGCGCAACTTGGGACAACTTGGGCCAACTTGGGCCAACTTGGCAGAGTTGAAGAACTTGGTCCGAACTCGATGAGCTACAAATAGGCATCGGAATTAAGTTTCTGTCTGTTTTCTGTACGCCTTTTAATTATTTCTTCGTAACCCTCCAGGTACTTTGATCGGCCCCTTTCAGCCTCTTGATTTTCTCCCGAATTGACTGATAGGCACTTATAAATTGTAATTACGTTTGTACTGAGACTTTCATCAAATTTGTTTTAAAAATGACGTTTTTAAATAAAGTTAAACCTCAGAAAAAGGGTTGGAGTTTTTAACTTTTTGGGGTAAGGGTGTCTGATTGTTTTGTAAATGGGTTCAAAGTGTCAATGTTGACAGAAAGGTTTAGAAAAAAAAAATATATTTATAAGAACACAATAAGTACCAGACAATTTAAACCAGTCGCATCGGTAACATTTCTTAATTAAACTAATTATAATACTTATCAATCCAATCAAAAATCCTACCTTCCAAAAAGTGGCATGGTTCCAAAAGATGCGCCTGAGTCGATTCAATGGACCCCCCCTCCCTCCCATTCACTCGTCAGCGATCAATCAGCGCGCATGGATCATTACGGGGATCTCTCGCCGATCTATAGATCTACGCCATCTTACCCCACTGCGCATAAATCAAGATAGTATGATGTTTTATTTTTATGTCTGCACTTAATTTAGTCGTTTGATCACGGAAGCGAGAGGTTTTTGACGTTTTTTTCTGTGATTAATGTGAGGTCTTAAGAAAATATGTAGATAAGACATAAGTCAAGTTTATTGACTTAAAAAGGATGCAGGGTGCAGTTCTTATTTCATTAGAGAGGATTGCTTAAGTAGCTAGATCCTGAAAGCATTGCTACCTAAATGTGTTAACTCTGACTTACCAGAACATGATTTTCCTTACTTTAATAAAGTACAGCATAGTCCACTGTGCACACAGTACCTCGCCGCGTCGTGGGCATTGTCCTTTACTAAGTTGCATCCCGAAATTCAGTGTTACCCAGACCATCTTCCACATAATGATCTAAGGAACTATGCAAAACTAACTCCATAAGAATCTTTTCCCGTCTTCCCGGGATAAAAATCAATATTTCACCAAATTATTGAGGAAAAACGACACGAGATTTCCCCGATAACTTTTCGCCTTGCAAACTTTTCAAAAGATTTCCCCATAACGTGATGTTTATTATATGTGAGGTGTAATATTGTGCGTCAGTTTGTTTCGCGCCTCGCGAGCATCGGTAGTCACCAATAAACGTCTCCCTTTTTAGGTACCCACTTGTTGCAAAGATTAAGTTCTAATATAAGAGTAGACGGGACTCTAGATACTCGTAGATTTGATTTTTAAATGTGGTTAAGTCGGAATTAATATTAGAACCTATTCATCATATAATAATTTGCATTTTAAATAGTTCTGAAGTTTCTTTAAAGTTATTATAGACTGAGTAAATTACCCATGTCCACCACATTGTTGATCTTGGAATTGTTATCAAAATATATTTTATATTAAATTGTGTACAAAAAAGGTCCTTGTATCATTATAACTAAGTGGTATTCTATTTTGAGTCTCAGAATACACGCAATTACCATTGAATTCAAATATGTATTAGCAATTTTATCTTCATATCATGGCCATAGCTTCAATTGCTACATTATTATAGAAACCGCGTTAGGCTATTTTAGCTACTTCCACAGCATTATTTCGTATGGCATTTTACGTGCTGCTGATATTGTATACATCTTTATTTTGCAAAAGTCAGTGCCATTTATAAATATAATTCGCCGGAAATCTCTTAGGGAACCATTTAAAAATATTAATATTATGACGATACCTTGCCAATTAATTTATGACAATATTATGGATGTATGAAAAAATCAACATATTTTTAATAAAATAAGTGATATACATAATTGTAATACTAGAAATAAAGATAAAGTAAAGTAGGTACACACATGTTTTGTGGCTGTGTTAAATGTTACATCAAAACACGTTGTGATATATTATGCGATTAAAAGAAAGACAATTTGAAATTCATATTAAAAGTACACTTTATAAACAAGCATATTACAAATAAGATGATTATATTCAAGGTTAGAATGCTTAGAAACATACTGGTCCAGCTCCATAGGACAATGTAGAGTGTAGACAAAATCAAACTGTTTATTAATTTAATTGTATAATTTATTATTTTTATGACATTGATTTTACATTCTGTTACTATTTTACCTCTTGCACTGTCACGTTACGATAGGTCGGAGCGCCAGTCCTAAGTCGCGTATAATATATCAAATCAAATCAAATCAAATCAAATCAAACTTTATTTGTGAACATAGTACATAAAAGGTCTTAAAATATACATTTTCGCGAGATCTCTATGTTCTACCAATGCAATTGGTATACAAATAATTTGTTATATCATTTTAATATGTAGGTCTAATGATTTGGAACATGCAATAATAATAATTAGATTGAAGAAGATTAATTTAAATGATTTCAAAAGTCTTAAGTCAGTTATTAATATTAAAAAATAAAAAAATGTCAATTTCATAAATTATCATTTAAAATGAAATCTTCTATGGAGTAATAGGCCTTCTCTACTAGAAATAAGAATAATTTACTTTTAAATTGGTCAACATTTTCTACACTTCTTATGCATTTTGGTAATTTATTATACACTTTTGGAGCCATTACAAAAATGCTTTTCTTAAATAATGCGGTTCTAGATCCAACTAAATTTAACTGGTCACATCGACGCTGACTTGATACTCGAGAAAATCTATTCATATTATTTTTAACAAACATAGCTGTTTCGTATATGTATAATGAGGGCATAGTAAGGATTTTCATGTTTTTGAAATAAGGCTTGCAACTGTCGGTGGTTTGCAGATTACAAATGGCTCTTATACATCTTTTTTGGCACTTAAACACGATATCTTTGCCTGTGGCATTGCCCCAAAATATAATGCCGTACCTCAATGTTGAGGCAACTAGACCATGATATGCTGTTAAGACTGTTGCTCTATTTGCCGTTTTGCTTAACATATGCAAGGCATAGGAATATTGGTTAAGTTTACTACATACTTTATCGATCTGCGTATGCCATTTTAAAGTGTTTTCTATATTTAATCCGAGAAATTTTGTCACATTGGTCTCATTAATAATTTTGTCATTATATCTAATATTTAATACTAAGTTATGATTTGGTCTTTGTTGGAATTTCATGATTACTGTCTTGTCTAAGTTTATTATTAAATTATTGTTTTGCAGCCAATCGACTACCGATTTTATGCTAGAATTAATTTCCGTCTCTAGGGTGCTTAATTCGTCACTATTAAAGAGTAAAGTGCTATCATCTGCAAACATTGTCATTGGGTAAGTTGATGCCGTTGGAAAGTCATTAATATAGATAATGAATAGGGGAGGCCCAAGTACACTGCCCTGCGGAACTCCATATGATACAGTTCTCTGGCTAGATTTATAGGTTATTTCGGTTTTTTTACATATTCTATTAATTTCTGTTATTTGCTGCCTATTACGAAGATAAGATTCGATTAAATTAGATATGTTGCCTCTTATTCCGTATGCATTAAGTTTATGCATAAGTATGTCATGGTCAACACGGTCAAAAGCTTTTGACATGTCCATGTAAAGCGCTAGAGCTGGTAGCTTCTTATCCACTCTGCGGCTAACTGTTTGTAAGAAATCGTAAATGGCCATGTCAATAGATTTGTTCTTTCTAAAGCCTTTCTGGTTATCAACGAATAGCTTATTATGTTCAAAGTATGTGTTTAGTTTATTATATATTGCTTTTTCAAATATTTTTGAAAAAATCGGTACTAAAGCTATAGGTCTGTAGCACGACATGTTCACTTTGTTGTCTTTTTTGAAAAGCGGTTTCACAATTGTTACTTTCAATTCTTCCGGAAAAATACCATTAACTATGCACATATTGATCAGATGACTTAACACAGGCGCAACAATTGTTGAAACACTTTTCAAAATTTTTGTGCTTATATCATCATACCCAGTACTAGATGTATTCTTTAGTGACATAGTAATTAGATGAATATCCTGTGGTATTGTAGGTGACATAAACATAGATGCATTTGTTAGATTTTTAGTGTAACTATAGATGTGTATATGTATTTAGTCTGTAAACACTGGAAATAAAAGAATATTTGTATATAGGACTATGTAAAAGAAAAGCCATAACTTATTACAATATACCATATATTCTTTTAATATAGCAATTAATTAAGTATCAAATGCCAAAATTATGTATATAGTCTTATTTAAACCCTAAAATAGAGTATGTAGGAAATAGGAACTATAGAAAACAATACATGTTTATCAATCCGAAATTCATATTTTACTTATCTAACATAACATTTATATTTCATAACATTTACCTATTTACTTATCATTTAATAGATTAAATAATCATATTTATGTATCAAGTTTATCTAAACACAATAATTATAGTTACTTAGCTTTGTGGCAAGTAGTCCTTCACCGTCCGCGTCTCGAGCAAAAGTGCCGCTGTGACGGGTCGGACCGCTTTTATAAGGCGAATCCCCACTCCGTTTCAAACAAACAAACAACACGTGACGCCATTTGTGAGTCAAAAACTATGTGGGTATTTCTAATTATTTACTTAACGTATTTATAACAATATTTGCTTTATTATTTTCACAATATAATCAGAAATACATATTAATACAATACAATTAATCTAACACGGCCATTCTGATATGTACTTCGTTCCCTGAAGTACCTAGATTGATATTTATACCAGTACATTTATATTAATCATACAAACGTTAATTCTTAACAATAAGTAAATTACTTCATTAAACATTAGAACTTTTATCCGGCATCACAGTCTCACTTCTAACATTAAGCAGACATTGTGAGCACCCATACATAGTCTTATTTCTTCACAGTGAACATTGATCCTAATAACATTCGCTTAATCAAAGTATGTCTCACTTCTCACATTAAGTAGACATTTATTTCAAATATTCCAATAACATTTCTTTAGTATGTCTCACTTCTCACATTCAGTAGACATTTATTTCAAATATTCCAATAACATTTCTTTAATCTAATAATAGAATATACAATGGACCACTTTTCACATTAAGTGTATACAATACATAGATCTAAGCAAAGACTTACATAAAAAGTTAAACATTATTTGAAATAATATCTTAATTAATTCATTGACCCATTGTTAGCAAGTTCATCTGTCCATACACCTGGCCATAGTCTTAATTTATCTTTAGATACTACTATATTTCTGAAATTACCTCTTCTGAAATTACCTCTTCCTCTGAGAGCGTATCTATCGTGTGGAAGTACACAACTTATTTCATATGGACCCTTAAATCGGGGACTCAGCTTATCATGACGCCTATGTTCCTGATTTACGTAAACTACATTGCCTACTTCAAAAGATTTAGTATCCCGTCTTACCGAATCAAATCTGATTTTAAATTTAGTCGATTCATGTAGTAGTCGTTGATATGCTAATTCTCGATCTGCCCTTAAATCGATATTTGGTTCAGAGATATTAATTTCATCTAAATGGGCTTGGATGCTTGGTATGTTAGCATTACAACCGATGAGTAAATGAATCGGAGAGAAACCAGTCGATCTTTGGATAGTGGTATTGATAGACTGCTGAACCTTCCACAAACCGCTTGGCCAATCTGACGAACCATTACAAGTGGTGTTAAGCATATCAATGACGGTGGCTACATAACGTTCTACCTGGCCGTTTCCCCTTGGTGTGCCCGTAGCAATCATGTGATGCTCAATTTCCATTTCCCTTAATAGGGATATTACTTGATGTGAACTAAAGTTAGTACCTCTGTCAGTGATTATTTTTCGAGGTGTACCAAATAAAGTGACAGTGTCCCGGATTATGGGTACCAATTCTCGAGCTGTTTGACTTTTTAAGGGTTTTAATAGAGTGAACTTGGTAAAACCGTCTACTACAAGTAATATATATTTATATCCCTCGGACGTTTGAGAAAAAGGACCGGTGCAATCTAAGTGAATTGTATGGAATGGTACTGGAACCTTTTCAATAGGGTGTAGGAAACCTTGTTTCGGACCTGAATGCCCCTTTCTCTCTATACAGATTAGACAATGTTTGAGATATTTCCGAACGTAAGCTGCTATACGAGGAAACCAAAAGTGTTCCTGAAGTTTAGACAGTGTTTTATCGAATCCTGTATGACAGTTCTGATCATGAAAGAGCTGCAGTAAACCAAATCTACATCCCTTAGGTACATAAAGGTTGGGCTTGTCGGGTTGAGTTTTGTAATACAATAAATTATTTTGCAAAGTATATCGGTTTTCATCTAAATTCCCAGCTACTAGTTGACTTATTAAGTTTTGAGTTTCGGTATCATTTTGTTGAGCTACCTCCAGCCATGATTGAGGATTATCAATTAAATTAACCACATTAAGAGGATTTTCGTGTGAAAAGTTAATATTGCTTGAAGTTGATGGAATTGCGAGAGAGGAGGAATAGAGTCTGTTCTCAATATCGTTAGAAACTGATGCATTGACAGGATTTCGGCTAAGAAAATCAACGTGCCCAATGTATTTCCCCTTTTTATAGATAATTTCAAAGTCAAAGTCCTGCATAAATGCCCACCAACGGGCAACTCGTGGGGACAGATCTTTTTTACTCATGGTGGATTTGATGGAATTACAGTCTGTAAAGATTTTAAACCGAATCCCCAAAAGATACACTCTAAAATGCTTTAAGGCATTATATATCGCTAATGTTTCTAAATCATAGGAACAGTATTTTGATTCCACCGGAGTAGTTCTTTTACTATAATAAGCAACAACCCTCTTATTACCGTCAACTATCTGTATTAATATGGCACCATAGCCCAAGGAGCTGGCATCTGTATATAGTTCCGTAGGTAGTTTATGATCAAAAACAGATAATAAAGGTTTGCTTGATAATTGTTTTATAACATAATTTCTAGCTTCGATTTGTTCAAGACCCCATTCCCATCTCTGCCCGTTTTTTGTTAATTTACTGATAGATGCTGTTCTAGAAGAAAAATTTGGGATGAACTTTCGAAAATAGCTAGCAAGACCCATGAATTGTCGAACTTGTTTGACGTTACATGGGGCGGGAGAGTTAACTAATGCAGCTATCTTTGTTTCACTTGGCCTCACACCTTCCGGCGATATGTGCCTACCCAAATACTCAATAGTATTAACAAAAAATTTACCTTTTTTTAGGTTAATAACAAATCCGGACGAATACAGTGCCTGAACAGTTTTATCAAGATAATCTAATCCTTCATCTATTGTTGAAAAAGGAATAAGTATATCATCTATGTATACTAACACAAACTTTAAATGTTGTACGGCTTTTGTAATGGCTCTTTGAAAAACTGCGGGCCCATTACATATGCCAAATGGCATTTTTAAAAATTCATAGTGCCCGTTAGGTGTCACGAATCCGGTATACTTTATTGAGTCGGGTGAAACTGGAATTTGGTAGAATCCATTTTTCATATCTAATGAGATGAAATATTTAGCCTTACCGAGCCTATCAATCTGGTCTTCAATGAGAGGGAGTGGATATCTGTCTTTTTCTAGAATTTTGTTTAACGATCTAAAATCAATACACATTCTATCACTTCCGTCTTTTTTTCTTACCAATATGACAGGACTTGCAAAAGGCGAGTCACTCTCACGAATAATTCCTTTGTCTAATAGTTCATGTATTATTTTATCTACTTTTTCCTTTTCAACCGGAGCCAGTCGATAGGGTCGATAAGACACAATCTTATTTTCTTTAGAACGCAAAATTAATTCACCAGTTCGCACCGTGCCCACCTCACTAAGAACTGATGGATATCTATCGAAAATTTCTTCTATTCTCTTTTGTAACTCAAATGGCAAGTGTTCTATTTTCGAAGTTAACCCACATAATTCAGGTGACGAGGTTACCAAGTTTACTTCGGTTGCTACTTCACACGACTTTCGTGATAACCGACAACCGGATGAATCGGTAACGATTTCTATATCTGGATAATTTACAGCGTTTCTACCTATAAGAAGATCGTAACGGATTGCGTTGTCCCTGACCACATTAAAATCAAGATCTAAACTTATATCCTCAAATTGAACGATTACAGAAATTAAAGCAAACACATGTATTTTGTTTTGTCCCAAACCACCTACATACATAGATATTGGTGAAAGATGGCAGCCTATTTTTTTAGCAATTGATTCTTTGATTAAACTGCAATTTGCTCCTGTGTCAATTAAAGAACTTATCACCACTCCATTGACACAAACTGGGGTGAGATTTAGTTCGGTTTTTCTAAAAAATTTACTTCTTTAGTAGGAACTGTAATTAAAGAGGAAGATTCTTTTCTTAGTTTATGAAAACACACAGATTCTGTATGGCCCAGTTTTTTACAGTATGTACAAATTTTTATTTGTGGCATATTTTGCTTAGGAGCCGGTGGGGTTTGATTAGTTATTGGTGATTGCTGGGACTGAGATTGTTTAATTTTAGAACATTGTGCTTGCACATGCCCAACCTGATCGCAAAGATAACATTTCTTTTCGGTACTAAATCTGGCTCGTTTAACCCCACCGAATCCTGAACCATTATTCTTATCACTATTTTCTAATAAACGTTTCTTAGACTTCGTGTAAGTAGACAGCAGTGTGATTAGAGCAGAAGTTGTTTTGACTTCGCTATTTAAGGACGCCATTTTTACACCAATATCGTCAACGCCTCCACAGACTAATTCTATAAGCTGAGTCTCGGTGAAAGAGATTTTAGTGTTGCGTAATAATCTTAATTTTTCTCTGACATATTCACCATATGATTCGGATGTATCAGATGTGTACAATACGGCCTTTGTAAGTTTTTCAGAGAGGTTTTTCTTTTCAGGGTACGTGTCAATTATATCCCTTCGAAAATTTTCCCAAGATCTACCTTCGAATGGTTCCCACGATTCAAACCAAGATATTGCAGAACCCTTCAGGGCTTTACCTGCTTTTGCTGCAGTTTTAATGCTGCTCCACTGGAGGTCCTTGGCGAGAGTCTCAATGCTGTCACACCAGCTCGCTGCTCCGCAGTCATTTTTGTCAGGGTCGAATACTGGTAGCGCGATGTCGTCATCGTTTGAGTGAGGCTTGGAGACGGCATCCCGTATTGCTGTGAGAAGAGTTGCGACAACTTCAGCGTCCATCCTAAAACATAAGAAATATAAATAATTGTGAACTAGAGAAATCCCACTTCTGATGTTAGATTTTTAGTGTAACTATAGATGTGTATATGTATTTAGTCTGTAAACACTGGAAATAAAAGAATATTTGTATATAGGACTATGTAAAAGAAAAGCCATAACTTATTACAATATACCATATATTCTTTTAATATAGCAATTAATTAAGTATCAAATGCCAAAATTATGTATATAGTCTTATTTAAACCCTAAAATAGAGTATGTAGGAAATAGGAACTATAGAAAACAATACATGTTTATCAATCCGAAATTCATATTTTACTTATCTAACATAACATTTATATTTCATAACATTTACCTATTTACTTATCATTTAATAGATTAAATAATCATATTTATGTATCAAGTTTATCTAAACACAATAATTATAGTTACTTAGCTTTGTGGCAAGTAGTCCTTCACCGTCCGCGTCTCGAGCAAAAGTGCCGCTGTGACGGGTCGGACCGCTTTTATAAGGCGAATCCCCACTCCGTTTCAAACAAACAAACAACACGTGACGCCATTTGTGAGTCAAAAACTATGTGGGTATTTCTAATTATTTACTTAACGTATTTATAACAATATTTGCTTTATTATTTTCACAATATAATCAGAAATACATATTAATACAATACAATTAATCTAACACATTCATACTATTTATTGGTGTAATATTATTAAAATGTTTACTATTAATTGGCTTCACTTGATCTACAAAAAAATTGTTAAAAGCATGTGCTATTTCTACAGGATTTGTCAATATTTTGTCATTTGATTTTTTTCACTATGGTGTCATTTGGTAAGTTATGTTTATTTTTATTTATTAATTTCCATGTCGCTTTGCACAGATTTTTCGCTGATTTAATGTAACTACAATTATGGGCTTTCTGCGTGAGATTAATAACTTTTTTTAACCGGTTAGAGAGCTGTTTAAGGTTTGCTTTATTTTGCTCACTGGGCATTAACCTGTATTTCCACAACAATTTTCTTTTTCTTTTACTGCATATCTTGATGCCACGGCTAATCCACTTTGGTTTTGCTTTTGTTGATATACGTATTTTAATATTTGGAAAGCATAAATCATATAACAATTTAAACAAGTCAAAGAATAATTTAAATGCTTTAGTGGGATCAGTTTCATTAAATACATCAGCAAAAGTGATATTTTTTATGCAATCCTTGAACTTTTTAATATTTTCTTCTGAGTATTCCCGTCTGGCGGAGAACCAGTAATCTAATATGCAAGTTTGTCTAACTGGGCATCTTAAAAATTGCGCTGTATGATCAGATACTGCTAAAAGTTAAATAACATAAAATAAAAAGGTAAGTAACATGGGAAGGAGTTCCAGATCGGCTTCAATTTCTCGCAGCTCGGGACTCTCGGATGCCAGGAAACAGGCACGGCAGGCAGTAGTGCAGCAGGACGAGAACGAGGCTGCAGTATCTTGCGTCGTACTGAATCAGGAGGACGAAGAGGCTGTCGACATCCCTGTCCAAAGGAGGAAAAACTTTTAAGGGTTTTCAAAAACTTTTAAACAAAAGATTATGTTATAGAGCTACGTGATGTTTCACACTAGCAGGAGGGCCGTGTTGGTGTCAGGCAAAAAGTGAGTATAATGCCCTAGGGCATTATACTCTTTGTGCCTGACGTCAGAAGGGTTCTGAAAGGTTTTGTCCAGGAGTGGGCAGAGAAGAGGGCGGCGTTGTCTTGAGCCACGCCGATATAGACGACGGCAGAGGCACTTTGTAGCACCTCACGCTCAGCAGGTGGAGGGTCTTGGCCTCTTGCGGCATGCAGGAGAGGTTGGCTGCGGCGTTTTATAGATTCTTGCAAACGTTCTAGAAGTATCTGTTAAATATTCCAAACCAAATTCAATATACATACTTTATGTTTAATTGTCGGCCACAATCCATAAAAACTGCTTACAATGAGAACATAGCCTTATCACACTAATTTTACAGTGTAGACCTGGTCTTATCATGTTAGCTTTATAATAAAGAAAAAGAAAACTGACAGATGACAATGTCAAAAGGACGAAAATGTTCTAAAGTTTATACCACAAGAGAAAATTAATAATATAAAATACAGTTTTGGATCCAAAAACAGTTAAAGGTTACTAAAGATTTGCTTATCAACGGTGTGTTCAAAAATATGCAAAATGTGAGTTAAGTGACAGTCTTATGATTTCATACTTGAAAACAAGAAAACAAGTTATAAAGATATAGCAAGAATTGTTGGGCACAGCAGCCTTTTAAATGGAAAATATATCAATAGAATAAAAGATGGTAGTTTTGTGTAGCAAAATACGACAACACTGACTTAGTACTTGTTAATTTTTTATGAAAATCATCTACTTTTACAATGTTTGTAAATATTTGAGCACCATGTACCTATCATATAATTCATTTATCTGTCATTTCTTCATTTTTATTTCATTTTACCTATTTTTGTGTAGTAATTTTAAAATAAATTATTTGACTTGGACTTTGACTTTATCCATAGGCAAAACCTGCTCAAATGTGTCTCATCTGACATCATCATTGAGTATGCAGCATCCCTTACAAGGTACCTCATTGTGAACACGATTGAAGATAAAAGCCTAGCTAATAACGCGCCAATAAAGCCTTTATTGAGCCGAACAGAATTAAGAGGCGACGGAAATTACCGATGTTAGCCGAACGTCGCCGAATTTAATAACGCACGTTCAGTTTTTAATGTACTTTCGTGGGGGGAGCCCGTGTAGGGAGTAATTAATTTAAACATTTATTAGACGTTATTTACTTACTGATTTATTGGATGTTTTTGATGAACGTGCAAATATGCATACTAGCAATTAACCACTTCTAAAAAAGATTATTTGCTCTATAGTAAAACTAGACAAAACTACAGAATTTTTCGATTCACCAATTTGAACCAAATCAAACCTTAACCACACATTTAACAAGCACCAACCTGTTACAGTTAATTCCGCCATTAACACCATTCCCAGTTGACCGGACCAATAACAAGACAATGTAAATCATTGCAGCGTACGATCTCGCCCGAATGCTTCCGAACGGCTCCGAACAATGCCGACGATACAGATCTAAATGAGTCGAGTTAAATATTGTTTAAATGCGCTCTTTTGGCTTAATCATAGGCTCGAGTGGGTACCAGGTGATCATAGATAGGTGAGAACGTTGACTTTGTGTAGACCGGGATTTCCTTGATGATTCTAACTGCCTGGTTACGTACGCAGGTACGAATGAAAGCGTGACAGATGTTTGCGATATGTTTCAATATTTTTTTGTGCAAGACTTTCCTACTTTGACTGTTTATAATTTTTAAAGATTTGTAAAACTAAACATTTTTAAATATTTGATCTGATAAAAGGATAAAGCCACACAATCATAAGGCGCCTTACACTATGTTGATGCTAGTTTTAAGCTTTCCTGACTATTCTGCATGGAATATAAAAAGTAGTTACATAGTTCCAAAAACCAACTTCGAAAGCACCCTTATAATAACTAACGATTCACATTAGAATTCGCGTGTAAAGTGCGCTAAACAAACAGTCAATAAGCGTACAATGCGCCCCACAAGTGCGTCCACACGTAAAGTTCGCGCACAACAAGCGAATAAACGTCCCGCTACGGCACAACTTGTATGCACCGCTGTACACCCATACCTATTTGATTTGTAAACTTCGAACATTGAACATAGAATAGGGGACAGAAGAGGGAAGGTTTTAAGCCTACATTGAGAGAAAACAACTTAAAGAAGAAATTCCAGGATAACTCCAATCCTAGCATAAATCAACAGGAAATGAAACTTTCCACAATGACATACTAAGACTATAGAAAATAATAATATAACAACGGTAACAGCAAAACAAGGCAATGATAGCATGGTTGATTTTAAAGTGAATTAATACAAAACTTAAGAAATTACAATCACACTCGACAGTTGTACGATATTACACAAAACAATGACATTAGATTAACCCACACTATCGTCACTGATCTAATGAACGCCACTGACACCCCTATTAACGTGGCCACCTTCTGGGCCGAACTTATCTAAAAAGTACGATCGACTCGAAAAGAAGAAGTCTCACAGAGGAACAACAAAGATAGGATTGTAAATGCTGTTCCACAAACGATGGGAAACTTAGTATCATGTCCTGCGTGACCTGTCGTCTGCGCGTTACAGGAGCTGATGGACGCTAGTGATGGCGCCAAACACATAGCCGAATTCTGTGCTAAAGTCTATTTAGATTGCTATTGACACGCTAAGAAGAACAAAAACAGGCACAATATACTCCTAAATGTGTCGCCTCTATCCCCAATAATTGTTCACTATCAAAGTTTGAGGTGCGAATATTGAGTTTTATTGGCGCCCCCGACCGGGTAGGTGAGCACAAGTTTTTGATTTAGTTTGCCAACAACTATATCAAAAATAGACCTTTTGTAAGGATGATTGCACGTGTATTTTAGATAAGGTTTTGTTGATTCGTGGGTATTTAGAGCACTAGACTGATAGCCCCAAATAAATTGGGATAATAGCAAGAGAATGGTGATGAAGACGATTACGATGAAATGGTTAGCAGACAGTGGTGGTGGAAGGTGGATGAGATGGACCGACTGACTAATGAGTATGACCGAAAATATATGGTCTTAGATAGCTTAAGGTACTAGGCTCTTTTCGATGTGTTTAACACAATTCTGTAAAATAGGCCAAATCTAAAAACGATTTTTTTTACAAAAAATAAAAACAACCTACTTCACCAAAAACACTAGGTAGTGAAAATTTACTTTAATTTCGGAAGTCGGTGGCAAAAAACAGAAATACAAAACCGAAACCGACTTCCGAAATTAAAGTAATTTTTCACTTTGAGGTGTTTTTTTTTTTTTTAAGTTTTATAATACGTATTACTAAGCTAACTCAAAAATTACCCAAGTAAAACTAGTGAAATTTACATGCGCAAGCCTCTACCAACAGAAAAAATATTTCCAAAATCGGTACACAATTGACGAAAATATCGATGAACATACATAAAAAAACATACATATGAACATAGAACCTCCTCCTTCTTTGTAGCTGGTTAAAAATAGAGAAAGAAAGACTTCAATTAGAATATCATCTCAATCTACTGTTGATGACATTTTCGCTGATGATGATGATAAACCTTAGACAGTGCCAAATGTTCTGCAGATTGATGTAACTCCCACAATCAGTCTAGCATTCCTTACACCAAGCATTACGACATTCTAAATAAAAAAGTAATCAGTTCTTGAAAAAATAGGTTAATTGAAGATATTTCATACTCAGTCTTAGTGCCAAGTTGTCACTTCCAATCTACTAAAATGATTGTCCGAACATTGTGGATATGTGTCTGACATCTTGGAATTATGTATTTTGAGGTTTTCTTACTGAAAATATCTGATACTGCATTCTAGAGTCAATTGGCTACTCAATTCACTTTGTACCTACCACCTATAGGTACCAACTGAATAAAGTCCAGTCAAATAATTTATTCCAAATAGTCACATAAAGGCACTTTTGAACGACACACAACGACAAGAAAATAGAATTGAATCTAGTTGTCAAAATAAACCTTAAACTTTTCTCGACTCTATAAGAATTTCTATGAATACTTCATGCAAAATTGTTTTAACAGAATCATGTCGCACCGTCACATCGCACCTGTCTGTGGGAGCCTTAAAGCCACTGTACATATAGTCGCTAACATCAATAGCTTTATCGTAAGAGAGTGTCCTTCATCAATGGACGATGTACGTAAAGAAGTAATCACAAAAGGCACTTATTACCAAAACAACAAGATACTACACAAATTCTAATCGCGTTCTTGAATTAACGGGAACACACGAAAATTCAAATGTGGAACGCCGGAATCACCAATCGGATTATCGTTCTACATGTATAAAAGACGAAAATTCCCGTTCTTACCCCTTTGCCCGACACCCCACGAGGACGCGAGGAGAAGGGGGGATGGGAGGGGGGCCAGGGTGTAGCTAATGGCAGTACCACTCGGATTCATTAGTAAATTAGAAAGCGGATGAGTCCAAAGTTACGAAAATTCAATATCTAATAATGATCAACTCTTACCTGCCTGTAGTCGATAGAAGGGTGTTTTGAACGGAAATTTCGCCTTTCGAACGTTTCTATTTGAATTTGTCAATCCGACTTTGTTGAGAATTGAATTATTTAGTTTTCGATTCGACTCTGTTTGGGTTTTGTGTTTGTCTATCTGAGGTGTTCATGCTCTGAGGGTTTTGTTTCATCGAGCGGTTTCATCAATCGACCTTTTTGGATGTGGAAAAATAAGTCGGTCACGTGGATTTTGTTCCTCCCGAACAAAATCCTCACTCAAATTAATTAAATACTTAAACATTGACCTGAAATTCATGATTCATTTCTAGAAAATCTAGCGCCAAACAGTTCTTTTTCTCTATGGTAATCAAGTTTGACGTCTAAATTCAATAAACCCTCCACTGCAGTAGCTATTACCAACTACCAAATTACCGTAGCAGGTATATACGACCCTCCAAAAATCAGCAAAACAAAATTGGAAATCTAAGAGCCTAATCAAATTACTATGTAGACGTTATTAAAAACACGGCATTTTTCCCTTTAAATCTATTGAACAGCGCTTAATATCTCAATGTCGGTTTTAATTTGGAAGCATCCTGTTACCTCCCAACAGTTTTATTTTCAGAAGTAAGACAAGGAAACGTGTTTCGACAGCCTACGTGGAAAATAAATCGTAATATATTATGTATATTTCGCGATGAAATGAAAAATCGAACTCAGTTCTTATGACGAATTTTTGTTTTTTCAAATTTGTCTCGGTGTAAATAAATCGATTATTGATAAATGTCGGGTTGAGTTCTTTTTACAAATCTAAGAAAAAAAACATAAGATTTTCCTTCTTTGTTTGTAATACATTCACAAAATATATCTAAGTATCAGAAAAGCCTCAATACATCGGTTGACATGTACAAGTTAATAGGCAAATTATCTGACAATGGCCAGGCGGGCGAAGACGGAGGGTTGTGAGGGACGACCGCGTGTTAATAAAGTCCAAAAAATATAGAACACATACATTCGTAGAACTGGCGCATATTTTACTTGAGTTATTTGTAGAATAATCATAAGTTTTCATTAGTTTGACTTGTTAGACGATGTGGCTAGAAAACATAGTCAAAATAAAAATATAGGAAAAATATTCTATTATTTATCTAAAATGGTTAAAAATGATGGTTTCTTCTTTTAACACCAGCTACCAGAGCTAGTCAAAATAACTGAATGAAACTAAAATTACAACAAGCTTAACCTTCCACAGAGCCTTATCAGGGAGGTACTCTAGGCCGCGCACTCGATTTTTCTGCTCAACCTTAAATACTCTAAACCACAATCATTTTTAAGAGACAGAAGTAAAAATCCTGTAACCCGCATATAATTGACGTCAATATAATAACTGCCATTTTTACTTCCATATCTTACATACATAAGTATCAATTTTTATTACTTTTCTACTCGATCTATTTTTCTACAATTATAGATTATTGTTTGTAATCAATTTTCATGTGAGATCGTAATTTTTTGTCTACATAACATAGGCAGTAATATAATCCATCATACAATTTTTCTTGTAATTGAGTTCTCTTAGCAAGTAAAAATTTATCGATATGAGCCAAAACAAACAATTGTCTGCGTCGTATTGACGTCCTAATCCTTCAGCTACAGGGTACCAAAAAAAAAAAAAAACCCCGAAGCCCTTCGACCGAGGCAAGAAGGGCGGGCGTCCTTTATCATATTTATTTTATTTCAATTCGGGCCGAATTTAATCCTTTTCCATTAATTAGTGACCGCTCCCCGTATAATGCGGGGTCTGACCGACCCCTCGCGAGGATGCGTTAATTTTTCTTGGCGGCTGCCGCAGGGTTAGGGAGTGGGGTAAGTCATAAGCGATCGACATATTTTGTTTTATTGTATCAACTTTTCAGAGCCATAATGTAAGATGAAATATCTGCGATACCTTCATTGGTAACCTCTCCGTGCACATTCTACGTAGCAGCTAGTGGACGGACGGTCGTTTTTACGCCAAAGAAATGAAGTGTTTAGATTCTAAGCAGAACAACACAACCAAAAGCTATAACATTCCTAAACTCTAATTAAACAATAAGATATTCCCTACTTAGTACTAAAGGGTAACGCCTGTCAAAACATTAAAAAATTCATAAGAATTTTAATATAACCGCTGGACCGTAACAGCTCTCACCGAAACACATATATGTTTTCCTTCATTATCTTCGCATTTTATATAATGCTCTAGAAAACGGATGCGTTACTCATTGAGATTCACCTTTCTGTTATCAGATCTAACGTACCGTGTATCATATTAATTGGTCGTTTCATGTTCATTGTAATTAAATCTTAATTTTTCGGCTCCATGTTTTTTGTTAATACGTTTTTACTGTTAGGTTTTATAATTTTATTGTTTTGCTGGGTTGGTTACACGTGGATCTGATTGGTGCCAACGCTCTTTGTTATCTCATGTTCCGTTCGCTCTTTATCGGAAAACTGTATGTAGAAAGCTTGAACTGATTTAGTTTCGTAGCAAAGACTAACATATTTATTTGAATTTTCTTGTGTTTCTTCATATATTTTAATATCAGTCTTAACAACTTGTACTGATTCCAAAATATCATTCTTATTATTCTAAGTCAGTGTCTCTTTAACAACCTTACACCAAAGCTCGTCTTATGTATTCCAACCTTTGTAAAGAATATTAACTGTAGACATATCTATACGACAAACAGTCATAAAAGTCAGTTTAGCAATTCAGCCATCGTAAACATACGAATTGTCATAGTTTTAGTCATTATTTCTTTTCTTTTGTAGTCATTATCAGTCATTAGGAAACACGAAATGCCGATGTAGTTACAAACGTACGGACGTGTATACTTTGAGTCATAGAGATACAAGACTGTGCCAATATACAACGGAGTCTAGTCGTGTTTTAATAATATTGCACAAATTCTTGTTCTAAATTATAGATATGACACTGACAATCTTGTTGAAATTTAAGTGATGTATTTTAAAATAGTTTTCTATACTTTTGGGTTTTTGTTCATTGGTTTGAATTTTACGTTTTTTTTTTTGAATTTTTGGTAGTGAAAATATAAGATGTTTTATGATCTCGGAAGGTAGCTGAAGAATCAAATGCAATCCAACTGGGATTGTCATCAGCAAAATATATAGAAGACCTGCCGTCTTTCGTAAAGATTCGATTTGATTTAAAGTGCAGACCATTCTAAAGACTATTTTTGCAAAACATTCTATACTAACGAATATTTAAAGATCTACTAATATTTTTCGCCTTCCGGTACTCGTTGAAATAACTGCATCTGCGCAAATAATTGCGATACTTTTTGCTACAGTTTCAGACGTCGGTACTCTTAATATAAATTCTTTAAACGTGTCAAGTCTACCTGCTACCCTTTAATGGTGTAGGCGGCTAAATTCAAGCTTCGAAAACATTGCGAAACTATTCTAAAGGAGAGAAAAACTCGCAGCCCTTAAAACTCACAACAATAACAACGACCGAAACCTCTTTACAAATCAAATTCCAAAACAAATCATTAGATTGAAAACAAAAGAGTTTCAGGACAATGAGCTTTCAATACAATATCTGGCCTCTCGATTTTATCGATTGGTCACGGTTACGACACCGCTAAAATGAATAAGTTTGATTGATTTTACTCTTATGGAAGAAAACAATATTAAAGTATTAACAAAAGACGTGAGAGCTTTTGTTATTAATTTGGAGAAAAAATGGTTGATTAACAGTTAAACAGTGGAAAGATTTGAAGATAAACAGATGTGTAATAAAAATAGTGGAAACTACAGTTCTGAAACAAACAGTTAAAGCAATGATGACTAAACATTAACAGTGACTAATCCATCGCCAGAATTTCCAGCAATTAACCACATTGATCAACAAGATCTGATTGAACCACGTTATTTTCCAAATCCAACAGCGCAATAACTCATTGAATCATTAAGCTTACAACCGTTACTGTAATTGTTAGCCGTGAGAGTTCAATTACTAAAATTACACCGACTTAATCTATTGCACAAACATACAAAAATTTAGAATCAGATGACTTGAATAGATAACTATTCTTTGTTGGTTAGTCGCCATAGCTTTAATTGTTGGTTTAGAACCGTGCACTTCGGCTAGGTTCTTTTTGAATAACGGATCGTCATTGATTGCTATCTCTGGTAATGTAAGTTCGGGTAGACAGCTTTACGCTAGGATTTAATCTTCAGAATTATTACCTTTTGTTCAGAACCAATATGCTAATTTACAGCTACAGTATTTTCTTGAATATCAATTTTAAGATCAATGTCAAAATAATAAATTTACAAATAGATGATTTGGCCGACATTCGAAAGATATCATCAACTTGTTTTACGTTTTCGCGTTTTTTTTTAGAACAATGATATCTATAATTTGTCGCGTCAATTCGTCCCAGTTTCGCAGTCATCAAAATTCCTATCTCTTATGATCAAAGCTATAATTCATCAATGTCGAGTCCCACTCATCTTTCTTATACACACAATAAAAAAAAAACTACTTTCTCACATTATACGCATCTAAAATGTCTTCTGAGCTATTATAAAAACATTTTTGACGACATCGACTGTTTTTAATTATTCAGAATTATTACATTCTCATTACACTTCACACAATGCTGATAATTCTTCTTCTACTTTAATTGAATGTGCTACTTCCTCTTTAATGACTACTTTCATACTTTCGTGTTTCTACTTTCTAGTTATAAACATACAATTATTCGGTCGAAGTACATCGTTTCTGTTTAAAGTTTAATTTGAATTACGCACTTTATGATGGCGGTTTTCTATAGTCTGAATAGATAACTAGTAATGGTCGGCTTCGTGGCTGGCTGCACAGAGATGACACGATAAATGTACATATTATGCCTGCAACTATGTTTCGGGTCCGATATATTGTTGGAAAATAGATACGAAGGATATTAAAGTAGATGATTTATTTATTAGAATGTATGTTTTCCAAACTTTAATGATTCTTATTAAACATTTTTGGCCAGTTATCTTCTGAAACATCTATACATTCTGCTTTTTCTACCCTCAAATACCGTTACACCTGCATCGATCGCTACTTCTGCTTTTCTATCTGCTAGACCTTCATCCTTCACCTCCTGCGCACAATGTCATCACACTAAGGTCTCGATGACGAGTCTCCAAGGGCGTATATTCTTAAAACACTGCACTGAGTCAGCCAACGAGGCTGAGTGATCAATCTTGTTCAATTGAGCAACGTTACGTAATCGAGACACCGTCAATTTGGTACTAGGTGATAGGAATTATCGGATATTTGGTTACAAGTAAATCTGGGGCTGTATTTAAGACTTTGATGAAGACCGGTTAAGAATGGAAAATTAATCTGATATATTCACACTTAAGAAATTCTAGATAAAATGACACATCTTTTTCTATGGGACCAAACATGAAATAGCGAAAAAAAATACTGCTGTTTCCTACATTTTGACGAGTTATCCGAACATAAATGTAGGGAACAGCTGAATTTTACCGCGATTTCAGGTTTGGTCCCATTAAAAATTGTTCATAATGATGAGTAAAATGACCCCTTAAGAGGTTGTACGTTATTACACCTTGTACTCGTATATGTAACTAACGGTGTTGAATTTAGTTTCGGAAATCGCTATGAGTGATGTATCTATACTTTATCTCTTAAAACATCAGCGTGATCCCAAGAATCCTACACGAATTACTATAATATCAGTAGGATTTAACATAATATTTAAAGCAATAACTAATTCTGTAGCAAAACATTAAGACACAGCGGCACACACAAATATTTACCTATCGCTATATTGGAATTGGAAGACTTTCCTGGAACCCTGATCGTTATGAGATGTCGTGGCATATTCCAGTTACTACGCCATTAGTATCTCCTGTTTATGTTTCATATAGCATATATATAGATATGTTCTTAGCCTAACAGCTGCTGGATAAAAGGGTCTCCTGAAATCGGAGGTTACTCATTTTGTATTGATGCGTTATGTCTACGAGAGATAACACTGTGGCTGTTAACTTACCATGATTTTATTAGCAAATATGGATAAATATACACTATAACATTTTAAGTGTAGATTCTGCATTACTAATTACCAAACTTAAAATTAAATTAATTAAAGAATACCACGAGAGTGTACAGTGACTTTCAAATACAAGTTAAGACTAAGCTGATACAAAAGAAAGTAGACTGGTTAACATAATTAGACAAGTATGGCGTATAATCCAGTGATCTTCAGTTTCATCAGTAAGATGCGTCTAGTGCGTAAACTGTGCGTTATTGTAAGATGATTCAGATGAGATATATACGCTACGTTAACGCTGTATCTACTGAACGAAACTTGTGATTACTAACCATTTTTATCATGCAAAAACTGCTTATGAAAAATGTTACTTTCGGAACTATCGAAAACTTTGCAAGCTTTGCTGCTTGTGCCACGTTATCGCAAAAATATATGTCTGTTGTTTATGCCATCACTGCCAAAATATTCATAAAAAAATGCGTGAACAACAGTTTGTGTGCGCAGTAGTAGTCATCATCTTCGAAAGGTGTCTGAATAACCGAAAACCGCAGTGAAACCGCCGTTGGTCTGGCACCACCCTTCTAATCGGAGTCCATATCATCACGCTGATAGCATCTGTGCAGGGGCCGTGTAGTCACGCGTGTGTTCACTCAGTTTTATACTTTAGCTTTCTTTAACTGATGACTCATTATTTTAGTTTTAGTCATTTCGAAAATATATATTTTCGGTGGAACCGTTTTGATTTTAATTGGAACAATTTTTTATTTTAGATATTATTTCTACATTTTTATTACGCTATTATATAGACGTTACATGTGATATTTGAAAAGCTGCTCCAAGTGTTGATCAATTCATATAAATCTTTATTTTTGACATCGATTATAAAGTTCCATTTCTGCTATAGCACCTAAATTCTTTATCTAAATTAAACCGAAAAACAAAACACATTCATCAAATGATTTATAACACATTCCACAATATAGACGGCCTTTTATAAACAATACATTCAAGCAAACAACACCTTTTCATTATTTCACCGATCCAACCGCCAATAGCTACGTACTTCCGGCGATCGCTGATAGCCCCAATGATGATGTTACCGGAAGTACGTCACTATGGGAACTGGTAATTAGATTACATTAATTCATTTGCGCTCGCGCTTGTGAAAAATTTACTTCCTCTAGAATGTAATTGTTGTAGTTTTAATTGAGGATATTGATGGACTTCAAATTAGTTGGTATACCTACATTTTTCAACTCTATTGTGGATAATCCTTATCTCTCTCGAGATCAGCCTTGACTAGCATAGTCTTTCAACGAAGGCTGATCTCAAGAGAGATAAAGGATTATCCACAATAGAGTTGAAAAATGTAGATATACCATTATAGTTACTTATCAATAAGGTTCTAAATATTAAAATGCTTTTGAAACGCATCTTTATTTTGCTTTAAAACGACGTCGGTGTGAACAAATCACAAATCATACAGTACATTACAATAATAATAGTCTTTTTACTGAATTTCTAGGTACCTACATTAAAAACATAATGACAAATCCGACTCCCAAGTTGGCCCATTAAAAATTTAAATACTAAAAACCATTTCTCTCTTGTTACAGCGAGCCACACTGGCCGAAAAAGAAGTGACCACGTTGAAAGAACAACTGGCCACCACCAGCCCAACCCCTCTCCAGGCCACAGTCCCTAAGACCAATGGCTCCCACATAGAACCCACGAGGGACCAAGCCACGGAAACGAGGATCGACAGGTTCAGTCCTGACATCAAGGCAGAGAAGCACGACGTTGATGACGACGTAGACCAGAAGATGGAGATGGCAGCCACCGGGAGAAGTAATAGCAACTCTTCAAGGAGTAGTCCCGTGGTACATCAACCCCATCTGGAGGGAGAGCTTGCTGCTAAAGAGAAAGAGGTAGGTTGGCTTTTGGATGATTTATGACAAGTAGGTGTAAGTGTATTTGTGGAGACCAATATTAATGAATAGTTAGAATCTATGTTAGTCGTTAATGGATCTAGACTCCATACAAGTTAATCAGATATATCTATCATTCGTCCTATAAATTCTAATCAAATCATGTCATATACCTATGTACTACGGGCACATTACATGTCCTATTAATGTACATGAATCTCTCCATATATCACTGCCATTATCCACGACCACAGGAGCATGTGGGCGGCCATCTACCAGTTATGACAACACAACCGATTGACTCAAACGCTGCATCACCGCTCTATTGCTCTCAATTAGAGTTGCGCCCAGCCGAGTTGCGTTAATTGACTGTATCGATAATATTGATTGATCGATTGGTGGGCGGCCAACATTTGTTATCGACGCTTAAATGAATAGGTGATTGTGTAAATTTTTGGGAATTAAGTGACTCAGGAATATTGGAAAAATACGGGTCCGTACAGTTACAATAAGTAACTATATTTCATTTAATAATAATAATCATCACTGTCAACGTGGGAATTGACCGAAGAAACGTGATGCCAGCGAAACTAGGTGGTAGGTACGTAACTTTTTCATTCAACTTTCTCAACAAAAGCTTTTAAAAGAGCTTGTTTATAGTTACACAACAATATAACAGTAAAGAAACGCAACTGGGTCAGTTTAATGTCTAAGAAAAATCGATTTCACTAAAATTTGCGAACACATTCACGTGTTGGACATGGAAACTCAATTTAGAAGTAGGTTCACGTGACACGAGCACTCTTAAGAGGTGCGGAAAAAACTTATCATGTCTGGTCGACATTTCGACATCGGTGTTGGCACAACACTAATTGAAATTAGCAACGTGCTCTGATCGCTTGCCAATGCCAATTAAGACAGAAAAGATAATGTCGTATAAGATAACTATAGCTTCTCGTGGCATATGTTCAATGGTGATTTAGATCTGATTCTGGGATTTCCGGCGTGTGAAAAGAAATTCATATCAGTTGATAATCTCGTTGCGAAATAGGTTAATGAGTACAGAGTAGTATTCGTATAATTGAACGAAAATATCGTACGACAAAAGATTTCTTAAATTGCCCAATCATAATCTTATCACTGCATCCTTTACGTATTGTAAGGGATTGTAGTTACTTGGTAAGATATATAGGAATCAAAATAATAAATGACCTAATGATTCTGGTAGTCCACAGGTAGATAAAAATTTAATGATGCTGGTACCAAATGCTAGTGAGAACAAAGAAGAAGTCAATGAAGTTCTTTTAACCAAATCGAGAATTGCACAGGAGACCAAAAAGATAAAACATACCATCTCCAAAGGGTTGGGCTGAGGTAAACCTATACGCATAGAACGAAAACAATACCAGAAGATTAAGATGTTCACCTACATTTCGCCAGTTATGTTTCCTAAGTATCAGTGGGCGATCTTATTGCTATAAACCGGGCACAAATTCAGATTCCGGACTGCTGACTGCTACTAAGCAATTCCATATAGAAAAACCCAAAAAATCTTTGCAAGACCTAGGCATCAAATCCAGGTCCTCATGCTCAGTAGCGCTTGCGACCACTAACCTCCAACCAACGAGGCAGTCAAACCAAAAAGAGAGAGACATGAGAGCTTCTACAAAAAATATCTCAAATACCAAACGTATCAATGCAGTCCCAATTAGGCAGCATCCTATAAATAACGGTCGAGTCGCGTGTCTTAGAGCGTGGTTCATAAACGGTGATATTTATTTAGTGCAAGGATTACGTTCGTTCGGTGCCGATCAATCATCCCATTGAACGTATCCTGTTTCCTTTGCCTAGGGATGTGCAAGCCGATTGGGTATCGAAAGTTCGGTAAATTGATATCGATAAAAAAAAATGTTTATTTGAATTTTCATTTTACTTTGAATGAATGAAATATTTTCCTTTCATAAAACCTTCATGAACTTTTTTATTTCATTATAACCTCTACGTTTATAACCATGAATGGTCGACGACGATCCTAATGGCTTGTTACGAGCTTCCTGTCTTAGTTAATAAAATAACTTCCTCATTATTATTGTGCTAAGTAACCTCAGTGGTTACTTCTATACTATTCAACCTTAGTCTTTAGTGGCTTCTGCTGTATTTAACTAGTTACTGTTCTTATTAATTGAACCCTATCATCAAGCTTATTCATTAACAATTTACAACAATTCTTAGGCTTGAATTTGTTGACTGTTCTATACACATTTTATCGATAAAATCCCACCCACAGATCGCCAAACACATCCCTAGATCTAACCGACTGTCAAACCCAATTCAGCATTGCCCCCGCGCACGTAATTGATTTATTGATCGTACGTTACATTCGATACAAGATGAGCTGCGCTCGCGCTGCATCCTTTACTCACAATTTCTAACCAGTTGACCGGCTGACCTCGATCGCATAAGTCTTGTGGATGCTAGGGGACGGACGCGATTGACTATTGGGTTTTAAGGCCATTGGGAGTATGGAATACTGTCATATGTAGCCACATATGAAACCATTAAGGATGATTCTCAGGTGTTTACCTATGATGCAACATCTTCAGTTAATCTTTCAATAACTGGGTCACACCTCAAATTCTTAAATACTAAAATTTGGTCTTAATTAAGGTGAAAAAAAGGTTTCCTGACTATGATTGACATTTTATTATAATCATACATCATCTTTTCAAAATCTTTAATCATAGCTAAAGTTATAAAGTAAGTATATGTAGACGTGTGTGAACTTTCAGAAGTATTAATTATTGATATAAATATAGAAGTATGTGTAATAGTAAATGTGTTGAAGGTTGCAGTCATAACAGTCACGCATCTTCGCATGCTGAGAAACAAATTACAATGTCTGCTGATGCCGAGATAGCTAGCTGTCTACTATGTGTGTAGAAAGTATTATATCTTAGATATTATTGATGGCTGTTCTTTCATTACAGTTGTAAAAAGCATTTAAATTGAAGTCTTGATTCCGATTGACATAGAGATAGCAAAAGATGAGACTGGATGTTTTGTTCAGAAAATCATTTTAGATGTATATATGCATAGCGAGATCGATAAATGAATGAGTAGAAAAAAATTGGCAGTACATAACGATGTATAAAACGCTATACAAGCGAAGCCTACTGAAGATTCTATACACACAGTATCAACACAAACAACATTTACATGAAAGAAACTACACAAACAATTCATGAGTCAAAAACAGACCCCATCCATTTGAAGTGGTGCTCATCGCCAATGCGGCCGAATTTCAAAGAAGCCTAGTTGCAAGCGAGGCCTTTCAGAATGCACCTATTCATGCTTCAGAATCATTAGTCCATTGAATCACCGAATTTAAAGCAAGCGAAAACGCGGATTTGAAACGAATTTTCATCTCTTTGTTGGGGATTCAATAGCTCTATATAATTACAAGTATGTTTGAGTTTATTGGTGAAAATGTACGCTGTAAAGTCTAAAGCTAATGGGGATGAGATTTTAGATATTGGATATATGAAAAGAATATTTTTGTTAAAATATTCAAACAAGTTAAAAACTAAAATAGATAACAATATAACTACAGCAGCAATTAAAGCAACAAAAAGACACACGAATGAAGAACACGAAAACATCAATAGTGTTGAACGCAGCCCTCCAGAATACTTGCACAGTGTCGAAACTCAATGAGTTCGCGATATAAAAGCTGTTATTTGCCGTAACGAACGCCTTTGTGCAGAGGAATGCCTTTACAAGCACTATCTTAAAGACGAATTACCGTACAACGCTGCGCGAGCTCCGGCCGCTGCAGGCACAAAATACTATGACGCGGCAATGCAAACAATCCTCTACAATAGTTTCGCGCACAAACTAGCCATAAACAATCCGATAAAGGTACCGAACGAACAACTTTTGATAGTATGCCGCTTTTTATGTAAATTCGTATGGCGTTGCGAAATATCGATGTGTTCAGCGAGCTTCAGTGTTGTCTTTCGGATTTATTTGTGTTATTCAGCTTTCAATTTCTTCTATTGTAGTTTTAAGTTAAGGTTAGGAGGGGAATTTGTTTTCTCAGTTAACTGTGTTCTCATACATTTTACTAGCACAAAAAGCACCCTGAATTCTTAGAATGAAATAATTGCTTAAAACCAAGCCACAGACCAATCAATAACGTCTTAAAAACTTTCTTAAATCAAAAACTCGTGCAATCAAATTCAAAAGAAAGTTATCAAACGAAAAAGAAGACCTATTATCGGAATGTCATCAAAAAGGAATAACATAGCGTCACCCTTTCGGCAACTTAATTAAAATCTTTGCAAAAAATCCCGAAGAAAAACTTTGACCCTTCGATAAGGTTAATAAGTTCCAAACTGTGGTTCTGTAGACTGAAAAATTGTTTCATTACTTCGAAATTTGTCGAACAATCGAAGGGTACCAAAGAACACATGCCCAAAGGTACATTGTCACGATTTCTTAACGTATAAACCTTTTGTAGCAATTTTTTGTCCCAAAAATGCTTTATGATGAACTGTTTTTGTTTGTGTAAAGAAAATATTTAACAAACGAATAAATATTTCATTGTTTTGATAGGTAGAAAAACTTTTAATAAAATAGTCGGGTAAGGAGTGAAGTGCGTCAGTTGCTTAACAATATAGTCGTCGTTGACACATATCTGCCCAAAGGAAAATTACATTTTCATTGTGTAATGTTTTTGCTGTACAGAAATTATGTTCTGTGGCTTCTTTCCTGAGTTTGCCGCAGCCATGCTGGGTTTCTGCCTTCAACTCTTTAATATTACCATCGAAATCCTCACTAATATTATAAATGCGAAGGTGAGTTTGTTTATTTGTTACTCTTTCACGCTAAAACGACAGAACGGATTTTCATAAAATTTGCCACATGGGTACAACATGACCTCGATTAGGACTTAGGATACTTTTATTCCGATAAAACCAACATACACGCGGGAGAAGCCGCGGGCAAAATCTAGAAAACAATGTTTCTCAGTTGTGGTTCTACACTACTTAAAACCATTCCTATCAATTGGCTTTTTAAAATTAACGAAATAAGATGTAACGTGCTTCACCACAATATTAAGTTAAATGATATGCGATGATATATTTTTTTTTATAAATAGCCTTTTGATTACAATAACACATGTTTCCGTCAAGTCAGTCAGAAAACAGTTTTTGAAATATGAAAAAAAAATACTATTGTGCTTAGCATAACTAATGCTTAAAGGCTCAGACAGGCGCGACGCGACACTAGTAGCACAATTTCTATGAAAAGTGTCGCGCTGCCTGTCGCGACCGCGATATCGCGCCGGTCTGTACGAGCTTTTATTTAACATTGTTCTTTCTAATCACGTAGATACTTAGTATCGCGAGAGCTGTTGACGATGGCTGATAACCAGATAATGTAAAAAGAATAGCTAAGTACTTATTGTATTTAATGTAAAGAATTATTAACTTTGTCCACCGCAATGGATTACTCATCGGCAACATAAGTATCAAGGCTTTACACTGTTGACTTACACATTGCGACAAAAGATAACGCGATCCCGACTTGTTTTTCTTCCACAATCAAATCAACAGACAACTTGCTTTATTCTTTAATATAAACTTATTGAATCATAAACAACCAGTTAGTAACATAATAACGCCGACAGATAGCGCCCTTTTGTAATAAAACCTTATTTTAGAAAGACCTTTTTAAATCTCATGCGTAGGTACAGCACCTGTCATTAAATGTATACAGCCAGGACACCTGACATCAAAACTAGGTAAACATCACAATACATACACATTACGATGCTACTATTTAATTTCAGAAAGCAATAATAGTCCTACATAAATCATAAACACCTTTCTTTTTAGGCAGTAAAAACGTTACTTTCATCTCGGAGCTCATAGATGGCGCTGTACTAAAATCCAACTGTAAATTATAGTTTAATGTCACTTCACGGCGAGACATGAAAGAGTGACGATGCTATTTTTGTACACACCAAAACGAAAACACTCGAAATTAGTTTATGACGTTTGTCTGTAGTTCGATTTATTTTAATTTTGTTATTTTCGGGGGCCGTGCTCTTATTATGTGTCGGTCGTCGTAAACTGCTGTAGTTCGACACTGAATTATCTCCCGCCTGACATGACTAATGATAGCGGCAGTATTTCTAATTTAGACTTTATTGACATTTATCGATGATCGGCCACTCTTGCGCCGGAAACCAGACTACAAGTTAGATATAACACATGCCGTCGTACTTTTTTATTTTTTTTATTTCAAATTCTATTTGCGCATAACGTTGGTAATTTTTCGTTTCCTATAATTTAAGACTAATTTAATTTTGACAAATGTCCTGCTTTCCTTCATTTCTGTCGACAACATTAGAGATGCTTTAGGGCATCTCTAATGTTGATGGAATGAAATATCAAATAATTAGTTATTTGATATTTCATTCTAATCCGCTTCATCACGATCTTATTCATCAAAGTTTTTAACACTCACTAGCCCACTAAATAATTCAATCTCTCTCAATACGTCCATTTTTGCCTGTACAGTAACAGTGTTGTCATTCCCGTCTTGCTCAGTTATTTATTGTTATCCATCGCAGTATAAAGCTAATGATAAATTTTGTTAACAACTGGAGCGATCTATCGACATTAATTTGCAGTGGTCTATTCACTGATAATTTATGTAACAAAGACGATGCCAAAACGCGACCGTCTGACACCGTGAGGAACGGCAATATATCGACCAATAGATTAGTATCGATAGATATACGACGCCCGATAAACATGACTAACCTGAAGCTTGTTAAAATAACATATTTGAAATAGAAATTACACACGCAATAGGTACACTTTCAAAATATAATCAACATAAACAAGCCTTCGCTTGACATTCAGCATTGAGCTCTCAATTGCAATTGAATCGACTCTAACAACACTAAGGATAATAAATAATAATGTTTTCGTAAATGTAAATCCATGTCTGATTATAGATATGCGAGCACATACAAACACATGTGACCTTTACGTTCTGATTTCCAAGCAAATCAAAGAGAAAGCATCGAGGGATGTCGACAAGAGAAGCAATCAGATGCCCCATCAAACGCAACCTATCATCTTGTCAGAAATCGGCACGCACGTTAATTTAATAACAAAAAAAGCCTAGAGTTACATTAGAAAAAAGGACAAAAATAAATGGTAAGTAGTGTGCGCGTGGGTTCTCTCGCTCGCTGGTCGGCGACGACGCCAGTAATTACGCTCGCTCCAAACACGCGAGCGCAACTTGAAAGCAAATGTCAAACTCACATATTTATTTCTTAGTATTGAATGCTGCGCTCGCTTCTCGGAAGATCCGATGTAAACATCATCGTGTCGATGATGAAAGCGATCTGCTTCTTTGTACTCGATGCTGATTAGTCTAATTTTATCTGACAAAAAAACATCACAAATATGTAATTTGTGTGTACCGTGACAACGCCTGGCGTGACTCGGGGCTCAATAATGACCGGAAAGTGTTCGGAACATCTCAACCGAGTGGAAACTTTGTTAGTCAGTCAGCAATGTTACTTTAATAACCTCGTAATTAACTAAAACGAAGGCGGCTCGTCGAATTCGTCCCGGTTTATTTATACACGGTCCCGCGTCGATATTCAGAAGCCAACTTGATAGATTCATAGCAGCGAACATCAAAGAGCGTACATTAATCATAACTCACATCAATCGCCGGTGAAACATTTCTGTTTTTATTGTAAATCAGTATTAAAAAGCGACAACGTAAGCATATGAATCAAACGTGCGCCTCGAGACGTCGACTATGTGCAATAAATTCGTGAAAACGTAAATAAAAAAGTGTACCGGGCCGATCGGACCACCCTGCGGTACACCTGTTGAATCTATTAACGTGTGCGCGGCCCGCACCAGATACTATCGAACTCGTCGCCGGCCCAGAGCTGATGTGTCGTACTGTCGTACATCATAATACGCCATGCGTTGAGAAAAATCAGCGTCGGTCACATCTGTGGAGCGTCGGCGTCGATGGAGCCGCGCGGTTGCTCTCCGAGCAAATCGTCCGTTTCGTTTCGTTTTTTAAATTACAGCCGGTGTAAGTGCGCCTCAACTGCAAAAACTAATAAAAGTTATACTTCCTACGAAGTGATATTTATGTATGTACTACGTCTGGCTTCCATCTTTTACGATCGTCAACAGTTACATATTTAATGTTCGATGTTTATCAACATTTCTTTCTTATGCAGGTTTTAGTGGAGCGATAAATTATTTATCATCAAAGACTTGCTTATTTTGAAACTTTTGTTTCTGTTGCGCGGTAATTCCTGGCTTTACAACAGACGTCACTGGCATTATTAAGTAAACGGCAGCTTCTTTTATCATAGATTTGATGTAATTAAGAACAGATCATAAATTCAAAGATAGCGTATAGTATGGTAACAGTTTGGCAGGACTCGAAGAGGATGGGTCGTGATGTCACTGTGTACATAGATGCGGACACGTATTAGTCAGTAGTTTAATAATTGACTCATTCTGAAAATCTGTGAAACAATGACGCACCCTTATAAATATAAGTACATAAATTCTTTACAATGATTTTGAATTAAAATATGACTATAGTCACATTATGGCCTAGTTCAACAGGGATGATTCAAAGAACAACGGCTTTAATTCAATCTTCACGGATAGCAGATATTGTCACATAAAAATCGTCACCTCCAATTGGATTTTGCTTCTCAGTTCTTCCAATTTCGTAACCAAGTCAAATGGTACTACCATCAGTACCTTTGTTCAGCATCTCATGTTATGATTCAGCCCTCGATGTTACAACAAGGCCGTGGAATCTGTTTGCTATACCACTCTGCGTTGACTTTTTATACTTAAAAGCAGTCTTTGTCTCAGACTGCCTCACGTTTAATAAGATACATCTGTTACTACTATATTTTGGGGACATCGTCTTCAAACGTCATATAGTGAACAGCGTAGATATTGAGTTACAGGAGCTTTTTGTCACCAATTTTAAACCTTACACCCTCCTAATAAGGATTGTGGTTTTGTGAATTATTTACAGTTTGCACCTTTGATGTATTTCGATTTCTTTTTGTGGGAGCTGGGAATTTTCGATGGCTCATCTATACGCGACAAGATGAGTAAATCAACGGGAAGAGATATCAATATTTTAACGACTTATTCATAACGTGTCTCACGAATTTGTTTTGTGGATCTATATTTGTTTTGTCACTGAAAACAAAGTGTATGTATCGTAGAGATTTAAATCAGGTGGAACTCTATTTCTGAAAAAGCCTTGTGAACCTCACAATTATTTATGACAAAAACCTAAATCAATTGCCAGTTTTTGGATCAGCTTGGCTGAAAAAAGACCCAACAAGACACAGTTATCTCCCGTATCATGCTGATTTCAAATGTATTTATTAATAATCAAAACACCATACACACTTGCAGATTAGACGGATATTTCACTATATGTATGTAGCACGTTACTCAGTACCAGATTGCCAAGAGATCTCAACTATTCCTCAACACTACACATCACTTCACTATTCGTTTGATCACCTAATGTTTTATGTATGTCGTCGTAATTAGTTCGATCTCCTGATCATCAATATTAATTTGCAATTACAATACCACGCCTCCGTACTTGATTAGGTTCATTCCAGTTCCATTAAACTTTAATATGTTTTGTTTATTTATGATTTACTAGCTATGTTTTTGTTCAATATTGAACGTTTGATCATTCAAGTTTTTATAAAGAAGCCATTTTTATAGGGGATTATTTTTTTTGCTCTTGTTAATAAATTATAGTTTATGGGGCGTCTAGTGATAATTAATCTTAATTATTTGATTAAGCTTCGGATATGGCAGTCATTTCTGGTCTAGTGAAGTTAAATTATTATAGTTTGATGGCATGTTAGACACTAATACATCTACACTTGAATGGACAAGAAACAGTAACAAGGAAGACCATATTGATGACCACGCCACACACGATATGATCGAACGTGAAAGAAACAAAGAAAAAGATAATCACGCGTTACATTAATCCACAGTCCCAATAAAAAACCAATCTTCTAAACTCAATTCCGTTTAATAAAAAGCAGTAATTATAAATGAAAATAGCTCCAATACTAATACATAGGCAATTATCGTCGCAACTAACCATCAAGCAGTATTACACTTATCGGAACTACCGCCATATTACCTTAACTAAAACCTTATTGGGTTTCAATAAGAACCAATTTGTTCCGCGGCTATCGTCATCCACCGAAAATCTAAATTGGACCTAAGATAGAACCTTGTAGAGTTTAATATTGTTTGTTTGGCATATGCCTCCATATGTAGGGACGTGTTAGTTGGAAGTGAACACGTGTGCGGAATATGTCAATTCATTATAAACTTTGTGTCGTATAGAAGATGATTTGTGACATATTATAGAATAATGCGGTATCTGTTAGTACATGCATCCATTAAGGACTTATTGTTTCGTGTGTAGATACCGCCGAATTCTGAGTAATTGACGAAATTTGTCGGTGTGTGCCTGTCATTATGTGTTTAATTAGTTTCTGTCTGTTTATTGTTCGTATTATCGATTCTAGTTACGTTATCGTCGAGAAAGTTTCGGTTTGGGATGAATGGGAAGATTTGTGTGATTCCGTCAATGTTTAGAAGTTTAGTGAGTTAAAAGGGTCATTTGTTGTCTGTACTACTGTATGTCTATTGTATTTTTCAGTTACACAATATTGTCTTATATTCATCGTTCTAATCGAAAATTAATTCAAGAAACGAATAACAGCTTCCTTATTCCATTCATTTCAGGCTCATCAAAATTTATAAAACTTTTTCGTCCTCCCTACCTGCAACTTCGTCCAAATGCAATTACAGGCCGTCGAAAACATTCTACTATTGTTTTTATTAAAATTAATTCTGAAAATCAATCAATTCAGAACTTTCTTGTCGTCCCCTGTTTGAACCATTTTTCTCGTCCCCCCTCTCACAGACAATAGAAAATGGTTATTAATATTCCTTGTAAAAAAACATTGGTGCTAAACAATAGGTGTTGTTAATTTACTCATTAAGGATTCATGGGGTGTGCCGCCTTGTGGGAGAAGGGTGGCAGATTCACAATGATATTGGCTTCCTTTGGTTTTGGTTATGGTACAAATTGAAATTAAATTTTATATCAGTTGGGATGTCTCGAATTGTGGGTACTGAAAAATTGTGAGCTATAATATATTGCAAGCGTGGCTATGAAGTTATTGGCCGCTAGATTGGGATGATAAACCAATAGCATCAACTGAATAGAAAAACTAAGTTCTCCAGGTCCAACTAGTCGCGAAGGTATTAATAAAAACATAAAATTTTGGCTATAAATCACAGATCTTAATAGAACACAATGGAATACAAAACGATCGATAATTTTAATAATACTTTGAATGACAAAACGCCATGACCACGTGGCGGGGGTCAAAACCGGTTGCAACCGGTTCTTAATAAAACACCATTCAATCGAATTTCGTACAATCCACCACTAATGTAAAGAAACTCCACAATAACAGATCACGCTATTCTGACCTTTATTCATGCAAAATAAGGGCGATAATATTGTAAAAAAAAATTGTTGGATCAGGGTAGTGATTGTTACATTTTGATCGCCCATACATTCGCCAGATTTGAATCTACGCAGATGTCCAGCTGGTCACATTTAATCGAACGAGATCTATTGATACGGTTTTTTATTGTTGTATTAATGGTCAAGTCTGAATAGAGCATCGCGTGACGATTTCAATGTGATTCGGAGCCCGGAGCCCTCGGCGTTTGCCATGGAGGATTCTATTACTGTGTTTATTTCAAACACTTTGGTGCAAACCTTCGAAATCTATCGTCACGACATCGTGATTTCTAAAATGTCAGGTTAAGTGCTTGGTATATTTAAACATTGCAAACGATATTCCGAACTGTTACTAGTATGCAAATTCATTCAGATTTTGGTTTATTTAAGGATATCTTCAAAAAGTTCACTCTATATTTAGACCTCATCAAGCACTGTTTTCCGTTTGTGATTGTTTACGATTTTACTCACATTGGCATGTTTCGATATTTCCTAACTATAACATTTCCATATAATCAACTGATCACGTGGTGAGGTCACGAACCTAACTCGATAAATTCGAATATTTCTCGGAAATTCCCGAAATGTGCTCATAAAATCCTAAAATATGATAAGCATGAAGGTCTCACGAAGTATCTAGATATAAAACACAGTATTCCCGCTCAACAAAACACTAAAATGATTAGCATGTCATCCCTATCTTCCAGGGGACACTTTAATTGAACGTTTTCTGCTGCCATCGAAACAAAGGCGTCAAAAGGAATATTTCGCATAAATTATTTTTTCTCTTTTTTCCAACACTTCATTGTGAAGATATCGTTAATATTAATTTTTTGACACGGAAACACCAGGCTTTAATATTCGTGATACAGCCCTTTGTTATTTTAATGGCTGCCGATATTCCCTTTGCTATCTATAGCTTCGTCAAAGAAGTTTTCTATTTGATTCATTGCAATTCATCGGACGATTTGGGGTTGGGATTCTGTCTTAACAAATAATTAAAACAAATGACTGGAGTGGTGTTTGAAATAGATTCTTCTGTGAAAAATTCAATAGACAATAGTTTAGAGATTGATGACATGAAAGAGCAAGGCAAGGTTAAAAGCAAAGATAAGGCTACCTTGGATACTGACTACCTATACTGCAGTGGAGTTTGTATAATAATAAAAGCTTGCGATAAATAAAGAGTAACAGAGACAGCTTCCGATGGATAAGAGGTATAATGACGCAATACGAAGCACGTGTAAGCAGAAATTGATCGTAAAACAATCGATAGTGGCTACGATTTAGACGGTAAGTCAATGGCCTGCTTATCGCGGGTCAATAATTCAGTATAGTTTAGTTGAGCGAACTCACGATTATCTGAACTCTTGCGCAGAGATACGGATGTCAAAGTTTTCGAATTTAAAACGTCGTAGATAATTATGTTCTATTTTAGAGGGTTTGGTTCCCGCACTTAGTCCTTCAGGTGAACCATTGTGCGTGGGCCATGGCGGCAGTCGCACTATGTGGAGATGCCTAAGAGAGGCTGGTCATAAATACATTTAGTAAAAATCGGCGCAGGTACTTGTATTATACCCCAAAGTGTAGCTAAGAAGTTAATCTATATTATACATAAATGATGTATGTGGCTGGTACTGGATTATAACAAAGAGCATCTAAATAAGATGATTCAAAAATTATCACAAAAACATCTTAATTTGTATTTTTTTTCAAGATTATTTTCTGGTGAGCTAGCAATGAAAATATACAAGGATTATACCATTCCTGAAAGCTTATAATATATACTTTGGTCTGGTATGCATAAATATGCCATATATTTGTTAATATATTTACTAGAAATATTTATCTCATGACATATCATTTTTGCGTATGTGAAACTTTTAATTAGAGTTTTGACAGTTGCAGAAATTTTCTGAAAGTCTGTAAATGATGTGATTTGATATAAAATTTAATATTACAGGAAGACAAAAAAAGTTACAACTTCATTGCAGAACATATGTTAATCTATTATAACATGAAGTAGTAAAAAAATCTTATAAATGCTATTTGATTTATTAGTTGATATATGTTATACTTGTGATATTTTATTAATTGCGGTTTATGTTTAGATATATAATGTATTGAGTATTACTTATCATATTTTAGTTCACATACACAATATATTATCAAGCAAACTTATCGGAAACCACATAACCACATAATGATAATTAGTTCTTTCTATCACATTTTGCACACGTTTCCAATCAATTATTTTATATAAAATAGGGCATCTGCAATAATTACATACTGTTTTTCGTATGTCATCGTCGTTACTAAAAGTGTACCTAACCACCTACCTTCTCGCAATGAGTGAATTCAACTGTACCTGACGCGACCTTTGTCTTGTTTTAATTGAAAGTGACGGGAATTATGTTATTGCTTTAACACGTTATATACGGGATAATTTTATCAACTTTTCCGAGGCAAATATCGCTAAGATTGTCGCAAGTGTACAAAAAAATCGTATTACCAACTTTCTTCAACGCTACACTAAATCTGGCAGAAATATGGAAAAAAATCATAATAGCGTGTGGTTGAACGTTATATTCACTGAAATCTGGTAGATCCTACTTGTGAAGCTGAACCTTCGACATCGACGGGGAAGCGAGGACGCCTTTCTAAAACCTACGAAGACAATTCCAATAGAACACACTGACGAAAAAACAAGAAGTTATTAGAAACATGTGGCCTTGGTTTTATACTGAATTCATATCTTCAGGGATTGAGATCTCAAGAGCAAACAGAAGAAGCATTCATTGTCGAAATTTTACGAGTACACCAGCTTATTTATATCTTCATTAGTGCCTCTGAAACTTGTAAATATTAATACAAATGAAACTGTGTGGGAAAACCCTGCTCCATCATCAGTAAGATTTTGTAGGCGCATTTTAATAGAATTTTCAAAAGAGTCGCCTAAAAAGACTACAAGTGTTGATAATGAACGTAAAGCTCAAAAAGACGCTCCTACAGAGATAAACAATTTTGAAAAAGGACAAAATGAACCGGTTGGTGACAATTCTTATCAATATGGGCTTTTGACTTTGCATTGCTAGATTAAATTTATGGAACTATTTTTACATATACCTTATAATCAAGGCTTTGAAACATGGTCTGCTACAAGAACACAAAATAAAGATTTGAAAAAACAAAAGAAGATGTACAGTGTACATGTACAAAGAAGGTTCATTGAAGAACTTGGTTTAGATATAGATAAACCTAAGCAAGGTTCTGGTAACAGCAATGACAGGTATACAGCTAGACGATTTTTTTTCAAAATGATCAGTGTAGTGCAGAAATTACTGGGGTGGATGAGGAATTGATAAAACGAAACGACATTTTGTTTTACTTGAAGTTATGTCAAGCGGAAAAGTAATTAATGCTACGAAATTCGGACAGTATGCTTTCGGTACAGCACAATGATATGTTAATAAATATATGTGGTATTATATGCTATCATCTGTCCATAAAGTCCTAATTCACGGGGAAAGCGTCAATCGGCATTGTTCAGTGATACCTCTTGGACAGTTCTCCGAAGATACCTAGGAATCAAGGAACAAATACTATAAACGATTCAGACTTCATCATTCTAGAAAATGCTCTAGAGTAGCTACAAATGTAGATGTTCTACATACACTTTTGTACACTTCGGATCCTTACATAACGAGTTTAAAAAAAACCTTCCAATAAAAAGCCTATGTAACTTATAGAAGAATCTTTGGTGCTTTGGTACTCTACTCTATACTCTTAAATGTTTGACGTTCGAAAAGTGCTGATTCTTAGCCTAGTTTGAATAAATGACTTTTGATTTTATTTTATTTTTTCTTATTTTATTTAATTAATTAGAATAATTAGATCGAGAAATCAGAGTTTATTTTGTATTAATTACATCATTGTAGGTCACATTATGTAGAGGTAGTCGTAAATTCCTGATAATTTTTCAATATTTCATATTTTGTATTCTTTATATCCATAAATTGTATATTTTTTTTAAGTATATTTTAGATATACTATTCTAGATATACTATGAATGTTGTGATTATCAAATTGGATTTTGTAACATTTATTTATTTACAATTTTCGCCATAAATGGAATTTATATTTTGAAAATATTTACATCATATAAAAACTAACAATCTTAAAATAGTACGTATTTTTCTGTATCTTTCTTCTTGTCTGTTTATATGTGTGTACATAAACTGTTAAATATATAAATAAATAAATAAATAAATAAATAAATAATTATATGTGCAATTAGGTATATAAAAAGGGAGGGCAAAGAATCTCTCAGTAATGTCGTTGAAGGTTTTGATTTTTTCGTCGATGAAAGAAGAAACATTGTCTTCTAGAAAGGGAACCTAGGAGGTACAGTGAACTTTTTCTAAAATTTTGATTTGTGGGGTTAAATCTTTAAATTTAATAATTGAATCGTAACGTATGTTGATATTTAATGCAGATATTTTGGATTAGAACTCAAGGTAAGAGGTTAGTTTAACGTTAGTTTGTATCGAGATTTTTTTTCAAAACGTGTTTTGGTAACAACCAAGTTTTGGGAAATATGTTCAAAATTAACATATATTTTTTCCGCTACCACAAACTATACAGATTTTGTAGTTATTTTTTTTTTCTTAAGAGAAGCCTATTTTGGTCAATTGGATCTTGTCAGCGCCTTAATAACAAGAACATCTTATTTGAATGCACAACTTGGTTGTTTTTTATTTTCGATTACTCAACTTAATTTTGAGTAAATAGATAATTGCTTCATATTTTGCAATAAATTACAAGCGTTGCGTCATCGTGCTTCTCTTTCTTTTCTATGCAATCTGACAGTGACCACGGTTTAGGTGTTGTCAGCGTCTTAAGGTCCAGGCCAATAGAATTTTAAGTCTTTCAAAATAAAATTGGATTGATTTCTATATTTTAATGTGATTAGTATCTATATATAGAGTCACTGAGACATCAAATGATAAAAATAGGGTAGTTTGAAGTTCCAAGTTCAGCCATTTTTATTCAAAAGCCTCAAACAACAAAAGCTAGAAGGAACCATTCCATCTTAGAAAGCTACACGAGACCAACTATCAAAGGAAGCTCCTAAATCTACTGACGATTTTCTAAAACTTTGACAACCACTATCAACAGATCGATACACGCATTTTGACAAAAACAATGTCCCCGATACGAGTATTGATAAAGCTGTGTTTATATAATATAATTTTGTTTAACACATATCAGTATAATATATGTTAGCCGACGGTGGTCGCAGAGTTTTGCATCCGCCCGCGAGTGATAGTGGCCCAGCTGATACTTCTGATGTCTATCGGGAATATTTGGTGATGAGGTCGGTTTAATATAGATATTATTTGTTTATTGATATTTTATCACTTACTAGAGCTTTGATATATTTGGTAGTAAAAGATGAAGTGCTATTTAGATATAAATGTGGTTGTATTGTTTGTGGTTCCTTTTACTAATTAATAGGTTGTGTTAAATTTACATGATCTTAGAAAAACTGTGTATGGGTTGACTCAAAAATATAAAATAATATTTTTATATATACACGAAATTAACCAACAAAACGAAATCAAATGTAGGTACGAAACAAATTAGAGGCCTACAATTTTTTTTTTAAGTCGGGGCCAGCAAAGGCTTCGATGGGTATTAACAAAATTCCCTTATATTTTAGCTTCTTCGTACGCGTGGAAGTCGTAAGACACAGTATATTGTGATGTCTTACGACTTCCACGCGTACGAAGAAGCAATGTACTAAAACTAAAAGCCACATTTTTATAAACGTTCCCTGTATACTACATTTGTAGTTGTGGTCTCAGCAGCCAAAATATAAAGAGATACTGATCACGGGGAGCAAGGGACGCTCAGTTGTCCGTGTGAGAAGCAGCTCATATTTGTAATCAAGCTGAAAGCTCTAATTCTAGCAAGATAGTTTGAATTTCAGAAGGTATCAACATAAATGCAAAACCTTACAAAATACTAAGAATCATTAGTTGTAAATGGGTAAATATCCAAGAAACCTAGATATACGTAGACAGTTTCCATCACTGCTTCAATAGACGGTTTAATAATATACAAACACAAGCAACAACAAACACGGCAATAGTTACAGAGAAACAAAACGTTTCCACCATCCGTTTAGAACACATTAAGCGATTTACTTAATGTCTTATCACCGGCAATCAATAACAAACTTAAAGCACCAATCAATAAGATTGACATTCGATTGGGGATCCAACCGTCCTTGAAAACATCCGATCTAAACGCGCTACGCGAAGGATACTATTCTCAAAGTACAATCAACTCTATATCGACACGCCTCGGTCGACTGTAAGTCGATTCCGTCTTACAAGTTACGTCACTCCGAAGAGGATTGTTACCAATCTATCGGAATAGTTCTCTTAGGATGGAGGTCTAATGCATTGTCGTTAAATTAATGCCACGATTTATGACAGTCGGAATTAGCCCCAAACGAGGGCCAGCAATGGATCACTGTTTAGTTTTATTGATGAATGTATTTGAATACAAATAACTGTGACATTATCCGCGGCGGGTGATGTACGAGCGATTCTGGTGTTTACTGATTTGAGAATAGTGTGCGTTTTGGCTGTTATACAAAATTGTTTGAAAGTAATTTATAATGTTGATATACTTGCGAATAATTTTGTAATCTATCAGAATAAAGAAGTAAATGATATTGGATGTGAAATCCCACATTATAATAACGTCTAAGACTACAATTGACATCGAAAACGATTGCTTTATAAATCCAAAAACAAAAATAAGTCTCGTCCAGGTGAACATGTTATTATAATTAGCCACAAGTAGGCTCCCATGACCAATGCCCATTGCTTGTCACCACACCGATCCATCACAGGCTAATATAAAAATGTCAACGATTCGAGTTACTCAATTTGCAATAATTTTCAGAAACGCGGCATGGTTGAGCAAATCCACCATGCAGTAACAGCCTGCCGTGGATAATGAGGTTCGATTCCGCGGGAAGCAATTTTCTTCTATAATACGCCGATTTTTATTTTATGATCGTCTCGGAACAATGACTTATGTGACTGCCTGACTGCTGTTGACAATTCCCTTGCGAAGCGATATTTGACATAAAAGGTGTATGTCAAATGTTTGATCAAATTCTTCAAATTTCGCAAATATTTGATTCTAGCTAACTGTTTCGGAAAATAAAATATCCTTTTGTCATCATAAACATGTTGTTTGAATAAGTTATTGGCAAGTTCATACAAATGTTTGGTCAGGTTAGTACTAAATTTCGCAGTTGATTGTTAATTTGTATTTGAAGCGCGTTCGTCTCCTACGCGAATATCATAGTATTTATCTATTGTCGTAAGTTTGTATTTCTCTTCTAAACCTTACACCTAGGTTTTATTGATATCTACACTGAGAATAGTTTATTTATCATCAAACAAAACATTCTTGAAAATAATGCACGCTTTTTCCTTTTACGAAGTTCAGTCAGGAAAAACCCTTGACAAAAGTCAATTTAAGTCTTAAACACTCCAAAAGTTTGACCATAGCGATCGACAAATTGTTCAGCACCAGCCACTGTTTATTTATTTTACAAAAGAGGGTATTTGTCTCCAAAGACAATAGCTGTTGGTGCGCAAGGGGGCTCTCGATAATTGAGAGGGGCTCTTTAATAACCTTCGATTATTTATTTAAGAGTTTCGCCACCTGAGGCTTTGGTGACTGACAAAAAAACTCCTTCTAATTATTTTTAATTTCCTTCAATTTAAAATTCAATTTCACCTTTATTATGGTCTTGGTTAGGTTCAGAATTGTTTGTCCAAGGTATTTAGAGTAAAGGAATCGCGGAGTAAGCTGTGGCTTACATTATTTTTCTCTGCAACTTCGTTTGTGTCTGTAATTAAAGATTTTTTAGACAAACCCTTTGAATCACTTTGTGTAACATTTAACATGTCTACTGTTTAAGTTCTTGAAATATAATTCTATATACTTAATTTATTATGCTATGCCATAAATACTTCTCAAAGACGTACTAAGTACCAACAAGTACTTACGTGTTTGTAATCCAAATCACAACTCAAAAGACATACATAAGTATATCAATAAATACGTCACGTTATATAGGCGGTCGGGACAAACCGATACACAATTAAAGAGGAAAACAAGAATACTTGTAAATACTAATGCTAAGACGAATGTTGCGTAAAATCGACGCGTCTCCCCTTCCCCCAGCCTCCCTAAGGCCGTAGGGACGCTTGATTTACGATATCTAGAGGAGAATGGGGTTTTGTTTTTATAATTTTTTTTACAAATATTCAAAATTGTTATGATGTTCGGTTTAATGACTAAACACATGGGAAATCTTAACCTTTTAGATTTTTTTTTGTGAATTTTATTTTATTGTTTATGTTGAAATATAATTATAATAATATATTTTATTACCTCAGATTGTTTGCAAACTAATAATAAGTAAAAAAACGTAACTAATAGGCATATTAATTAGTTAATTCTTAACAATCTAATAGTTATATACCTACTAGGTTCTAGTCAAAATATTAACATTTCAAACCCGATTTTCTACTCATAAGTATCTTCTTTGCATCTGACACATAAGAAATTGTTTTTCGTCTAAAGCACAGCCCTACGGCCCCCGAATTCGGCATTTTCTTTCTCTAATTGATAATTCTTGCGCGATCCCTCATCGGAGCTCCTACAATAATACAATTAATTCCCTTATGCCGAGACCTACTTATAAATTTCTTACGCACAACCCTTATTGGGGACCGTTCACATTGGTTACTTGGATGATCTTCTATTTTGTGATGTGGTTGTTGTATCGTACTATGAAAGTATTTAATGAGTATTAATAGTTATGAATGTATAAACAAGTGAAAAGCATTACGGAAGGTTTTAAACACACACACACAGTATGTAATTTATATGATTGACAGCTTTTCTTTTAGTTACTTCACCAAGAAAGTCATCTCTCAATTTTTGTTGACGCTTCCACATTTTTTTTACTGTCAAGTCGTCTCAACATTCCACAGCTTTCCTTGCTTCTACATCCGAAGTATTCATTCAAAATTAGCAATTTGCCAAAGTTGCCTCTTAAAATTAACTTTCACAACATTTTCTAAGCCGACTGTCTTCTCTGCTGTCTCTATCTTGCTCGCTGATGTGTACGTCCCCGTCTAGTGTACCATCTCCTTAACCCAGTCCTGTATGTGTCGTGTTCACCCTTCAGTTCAGACACCGGAGACTCGGCAGTAATTGCTTCCCCGATCCGAAGAGCGCATCTTTTGTGATCCGCTACACAAGACAATACAACACAAAAACATATTTATAATACCGCGATGTATTCGTGACGCGACTTATTGAGTTACTAGCTGCTCCCCACGACTTTGTCCGCGTGAAATTTCTTTTTTTAACATATATAATATACGATCGCATCGCAACCCGCACTCATACTTTTTTTCGCTTAACGTTCTTTCAGACCTTTTTCTTTTTGCTCAGTTCCTAAGGCTCATAGCGTAATGTTAAATAACATGTAACCTCCCTCAAGAAATGGGCTATCAAATGCAAAATGATTTTTTCAAATCCAACTTGTAGTTCCAGAGAGCGCGGTCAAACAAACAAACTGTTCAGCTTAATTATTTGTATATAGATTTGAGGCGTTTCTGTGCGTGTATAGTTTTTATCCCTTTCTGAAGTGATTTTGACATAAGTACCTTCAGTAAGAGGATCTTCTGTTTTCTTATAATTTGGATGTGCTTTATGAGTCTTAAGATAAAGTATATTTTGTAACCGACGAAAACAAGGAGTAGCTTCTCAAGTCGAGCAGTACTTTTTTTCCAATTTTCAATCACTTCTATTTTCAAACTACGTTCTTTTTTCAACTTTTAACGTTTTGCTAATTTTAACGGTCAATAAAATTGAAACGTGCGGCCTATATCCTGACCCAATGACCTTACCAATCACAAATATTATCTAACTGAACAAGTAACTGTGAGTCACGCTGATAAAGCTAATAATAATGCAATTGATTTGAAAAACGGATTTTATATTGTCGTTACTGATATAACCACAGTATTTGAATTTCGCAATATTTTCATCATAACAAGTATTCACGAGGTTTTTAAAAGGGAAATATTTAACTACGCGTCAATCAAATTTTATTGAACTTCAATCAATGAGAACCTTTTTGAATTATTGTATTATTTTTTAAAATTTTTGGTCTTTTCATAAACTATTTGAACTTTTATATTTGGTAAGAAAATTGATTTTGGTATTTTTTGACATTCACAAAAATCATTATATTAGTATAGAGTGCGCGCTGTTGTTGCTCAATAATATTTTTAATAGCGCAAAATCTGAATTATGAGAGTTTCGATTAAATACATGTCTTTTTTAAAACTTCAGTAAAAGCAATCGACAAAACGTCGTAAGTCCACAAAAAGATTTTAAATTCTCCAAAAACATGACTCATTTTGAAACCTTTCAACTTCTATCGATGATTTAGTAACAAATTGTGCGATTCTCCCCACCCTCCTCCCCATTTCCAGATGGTTTGCCGATTTGCCCGGCGCGACTCTGTACATTTAAATATGGCGGCTTAATGTTCAAATACAGATATAGATGATATTTTATTACTTTGTTTTGTAGATAATGAGAGAAACAGAAAGTGTTCGAACTTTTAGAATAGGTATTAATAATACATTAGTTTTTTTTTACAAAGTTATCATGGAAACTGATTGATTGCTTAATTAATGTGTTGCCAGCGGTTTTTGAACTTGTAAACTAATGATCTCTTTTTTTGTTTCAGGTAAGAACAACACGACTTAACACGACCTGTCTAGACACAAGATCAAATCTAGACAAATCCTGATTATTTCCAAGTGAACTGGGTAAGGCGAAACAGAACTACCAACATTAATAACACAAGTAAATTACAGAAAACAAACGTTAAATTTTGTTATTTGGCTATTGAAAATTAAAAAATACGAATGTCATCCATTGGCGCCAACTGTCAGTTACAGATCAAAGTGAAACAATTCAACAGATATCAAAACAATCGCCATTAAACCCACTCGATTGCCCGTAGAAATTTGTCAATATTCGAACCGAGCGGCCATTAATAGCGTTAATCTTTGAACGTCAAACGATTAAAAGTCGCGTGACTATAAAAAGGCACCATTTTTAAACGCGACTTATCGACTGTCACTTGTTAACGATAACAAGTTTGAGTAGCCGTTACTAAAGAGCTTTCCACACCGAACAGAGGTAGAGCGAGCCGTATCGCGTCGCGTTTAGTCTACTACAGATATATAAAACCTAATCGCGTGGTCGTATTACTGTAGATAGACAGTCTTTACTGGCTGTATATATAATTGTCTTCAAACGTTATCATTTTATTCGAAATACGAAAACGAATTCTATTGTGACATGAACGGTCACGAAAGTTTTGGAATAAAAATCAAGGTACCCACTTATTATTACTTTTACAAAATAACTTATTCAAATGTGAAGTGTGTGTAACACAATTAATAAGTCCGTTCTTGGTAAACTATTTGATGTGAAAATATGTATATGTCCATCAAATGCCAAGCTAGATTAAAGTAGCAATAATAAAAGGGCTAAACAAACACTTAGAAAGTGTAGGTGTGTATAACACCAATTTACGATCCGATAGAATTATATGAAAAAAACGTTTGCCCTTTTTAAAGTAATTGCGTAATAAAACTACAGGCGAGTAATAAAGTCACAAAATAACGTAAAATCGATAATCTCAAGTGGAACAAACGGAACAAATATAAATAGCTTTGAACGGGTTATTAATTTTTCTTTCGTATTTAATTTTTTTTAACTGCGCAAATATTCAAATGGGGCTTTTAACGATTATTTTTATTGACACTTTATGGTTCGGAAACTGAAAATGACTTAGATATGATCCGATGCTCGGACGTTTAACGACTGCACGCGAAACGCCATTTTGGAAAATGGAGCGACTGAGAATGAGTTACAACCTCCTTGCGAATTGAATAATGATTTTTTTTCTTTATTGTGTTTCAGTACCAGCTACTCATAATAGCTCTGCAAATAATTCATTATTCAAACCTTATATTCGTACGTGCAAGTTTAACCCTTCACCGGCTAGAAATATACAAAGTCATCAAAAATCAATGAGGCGTCTTCCCGCCAAAAGATGAGCGCATTAATCATCTCACACGATGTTACGACAATGGACAGAATCTATAAACACACCCCCTTACGAGCCACCCTCCACCCACACACACGTAATTAATTAAAATTATTAATGACAGCGCATAATAATGGATAATCAATATTCTCGAGTTACAATTATGAGGGAATTAAGTACGCGGTGAACGGGTTAAGCTCCCGCCAAATTGTTTGAAAAACGAATAATATGAAAGAAAAGCTGCTTGTCATTCAACTGTAATTTTTTTTTAAGTGGTTTAGGTTGCCAGTTGTAGGTCAACTTGAGAAAATAGGTTTTTTTACGTAGTCTGGCTCTGAAAAAGGTTTTAATTACGAGAAGCGACTGCTATGTCAGTTTTCTTAGTATTTCGCTGTCGATTTTATGGTTTGGGATCGGTCTATGTTTATCAGAAACGTCCACTCACATTTATGGAAAAATAACTTTCCTAAAAATAACATGTTTAATTACTATTACTACTTCTAATTTTCTATTCACAGTTTTTACAACACACACCAACCCATATTTATATGATTAATTATACACATTTATTAGCAAAACTGAGGGTAGTAGTACGTCCTACGTAGTGAGGGGTGTAAGAAAGGGTTGTGTGCTATTAATATTTATTTTGTATGCATAAGTTATACCAAGGATTGATTGCTAAGCGCCGAGAATTCGCCATTTTGATTGATTCCGTTAGTAAAATGATTCATACTTTTTATTCGTGTATTTTTTTTTATTATTAATGACTGTACTGTAATAATAATTATTGTCGCTTAGGTAGATTTCAAAGTAACATTAGCTAGGTAGTTTTATTCAGACACGAATGGACTTATAGTTTTATAAAAAAAAAACGCAAATTCTTTACCAAAAATCGAACAGCACCAACACTTGAGATAGACACCTAAATCGCTTACCTACTTACAAAGCCAGAATTACCACAGCAATATATTTAAAAATTGCCACTTAAAACCTCGGTGCCTAGTTACGAACAAAAGTAACAATACAAAACAAGATAACAATCACTAATTGCACACCAAAAAGCAAGCCTTTAAACGCGAAAATTTGAGTGTGAAAAGTACGGACGATGCCGTGTCAAATACTATGGGGGTAGTCACGCGACGATCGCTAACCGTATTCCAACAACCAAACACTGTGTCTAAAACCCTAACTTTAATTCTACCATTTGGAGCACAGTGTCACTGCTGTGTGTAAGTGGGGTGAGCTCAAAATGTTATCATAGTTCGCCTGGATCCTGAGGATCGCATGTCGCCGCACAATAAAAGTGCATTTGGCAAAACATTATATAAAAGTTTTTGCACAAATACGCCTAACTACGTAACAATGTGAAATCAGCAGTCACTCATTATGGGCGTAGATAGAGCTTCGTTTTACCTATAAAGCTTATTGATAGAGCCCCATAGACAACATACATACAATCCCGACTCCTAAATAGAGCCTCCATTTAAAATATTACATTACTTTAATTATTATGAATGTGAGTACTGTGTATTTTTTTCTCTTTCTCAGTTAGTTTTAATGATGGTCTGGCAGTTTGTGTACTTTATGCGGCCTACCCAAATGTCCTTTCTTTGGTTTTGTTCGTCTAGTCGTTAAGATCCTTAACTTCTGATTTGAGCGACATGATTGCTGACAAATGCTTGCACTGTCCGAACAGATCCACTCAAATCTGTGTGATTGTTTCCTCAAAAGACCATTTCAGACACTAAAAACTGACCTGACCTGACCAAGATTATGTCTGAACTTTAAAAAACACTTTGACCCCTGAGTTTGTTTCGCCACATCTTCTCAAAGGTAGTGAGGTAGGAAATTTCGATTCCATCTTACTATTTTTTTTAATATGACGTGTGAAACTGATTCCGATATGATGTTTACAGAATAAACAATTTCCTTCCATTTCATTTCATGCATTTCCATGTTAGGTATACAGGCACAGGCCATCAAAATAGTGATGAGTTAAAGAAAAAGTTTTGTTGCAGTTTTGAAGCGGACCCACTGGCCATCATTTGAGTGTCATCATTGTTCCAAATTTAAATTCACAACCATTTAAAAAGTTATAAAACTTATTTAAAAAAAAAGCAGGGTGGTTCGATTTAAGAGTCTAGGAGTGTAGTTAATCTAATGACTCAGTCTTCTAGGCAAGCTTGTATGATCCTCAAAAAATATCAGGTCATACGCAAGATGTCTGTCCCATCGTTATTTAGTTTTCCAATCTGATAATAATTACCTTCACTTATCCTAAATGGCTCAAAATAAAGAGCTTCGACTCAACATAGCTCATTCGCTATCGTAATCTCAAACACCAACAACAACAACATTAGGTACCATCAACAAAACTTACCTAAACTGCAACGAAAACAAATACGAATTTTTAATTTCGTTCTATAAGTACAAATCTCTACAAAAATAAGGACAGACAAACAGACACACACACACACACAGTATCGGTCGACCCCCAGCAATATTTTAAACTAACCCTTCGTTTCACCCTTTGATTGCGACTTTGCGATCAATCGATTGGGTCCTGACCACCCCTTATTATTTACCGATAGCTTTAATATATAAAATCACACTAGGTATATATCTGATTATAATTAGATATAGACAGTTTGAAGTCAGGTACGTATATAGTACTCGCTCTACTGGCGTGCGTGTGTATGACCAGATGTATGATCGTAAACGAAGCAAAAGGAGTATGTAAGGATCGTAGCAGGTGGTGTTCTGTAGTTTCAGCCTACCCCCATGGATAGAAGGCGTGAGTTGTATGTATAGACAGTTTGACAAAGGAAACCCTTTAGATACGCCATATATAAAAATTGCAAAAATTTAATACGCTTGTGTAAGATAATCTCAGAAATTGCTGTACCAATTTGGATAATACTGCTTATAAGTATATTTCTTTGGTAAATAATTTGTGTTGGTACATATATCGTCACGCTATGCCAATAAGAAGTCAAATGGAAGCTGTATTTATATTTTTTAAGTTCATTGTTTAGTTTTTTTTTTCTTAAGACATGGCTCTTGTATATTGAAGACTCTTGTAAGGTTATTCACACACATAATTAGCATGACATGTACGGAAATTATGTGATATTACACATACAAAGCTATTAATTATATGGGTAAACAACCATTTTGACGATTAATAAGAAAAAAGTCTTCCTTAAATCTTAACACTTGTGTTCATCGTTAAGGATACATACATACATAAACTCACGCCTTCTTCCAATGAGGGTAGGCAGTAACTTCAGAACGCCACCTACTACGATTCTTTGATACTCCATTAGCTTCGTAAAGGATACGTCTCCCAAAATAAGCGAAGTGAAGATAGAGCTTAGGATTGATTCATAATAATTACCAAAAGTACTCCACACGATAACCTATCAAAATCCAATACCATCACAACGAGGTCCAAAAAATCACCCCCTAATCTGTCACCCCTGACACACTCACACAAACTCATACACACCAAGACACGTAAGTTTTCGATAGGGTTCAATCGCGATTTTTGATCCCCATCTCAAATTTGGTCCCGAGAGAACCCACCCTTTTCGATCCCACTATATACAAGAATTATACATTATAGTTGCATATATACAAATTAAAACTGCGCCCTTGGGTGTTACTTTTGGGGCAGTCCCATTTGACTATAAGTCGCAAACTCGCAATACGGTTGAAAGACATTATAGTGGTAATTTTTGGCGCGTAATTTTGAAAATGGCGCCGGTATTACTGCCGACTTTAAGAAAACTGTGCTTATAAAAACAAAACCTAAAATATACCTATATAAGTTACTCTTGCTACAAAATACGACGAATATACCCAAGTTAGATACTCATTATAAAAAACTCTAACAGCCAGAAACCCTTTCGCACAGCTCCAAAAACCATTTTTCTCCAACTTCACTACCCCACTTACCACAAAAACCCGAAACGATCAACAGAATATCCCAAAATGATTCATAATATTGCAAATAAAAACAAAAGCAAACGACAGTAGCATCCAACCCTCAAAAAACAATAAAAACATATAGTACGCACCTCAGACGGACATGCGGAACCCTCTCGCATAGAATTAACCCTTTCGATACAGAAAGGTGAACAACCCAGTTAAAAACGGGACTTTCTTGTGCCGTGTTGAGTGATGGGCGATGGCGATTTTTGGTGACAGGAGTCGAATTTGTTTTTTTTTTGCACATATAGAACAATGTTATGGTATGCTATGGCAATGGATCTATCTTGTTTCAAAAAGTGTAATGATAATATGTGTTTCTATGGCTTGAGTTCACACCGACGAGGTGTAAACTTGTTAATTCTTTAGAAATTAAACATGCTTTTTATTGATAATGATTTCAATTGGTCACAAGAGATTTCCTTTCTAAAGGAATCGTAAATAGAAATCATCTCTTCCAATTAAAATAATGTGAATCATCCACGTCAATCATTCATGTATCAGTCAAACCCGCTTGCTCTCCTAACTTGTTTAATGTACTCGTATTTTATCCGCAGGGCGACACGCATGCAAACGAATATTCATATCGAACTTAAAAAAAGGATCGTTCATTTAGAAATAATCTGGAACGCGTCCAAAATGTCCGCTTCGTTATTAATTTCTAGATCAAAAGCTTTTATTTTAATTGTTGTAATATTGATATGTGTATGTTTTATTCAAACCTTTTTCATATGAGTAATAAAAGAATGGGCTTATTCTGTTATATTATACTCTATTAAAGAGCTAGCATATAATTAAATGGATTCAAATGAGCCCCTCCTAATGAGTCTTTAAGAGTGAAAGAGATTGAGCGCCGAAAATCTCAAACAAATCATCTTAAGATAGAACAAAACTTAAAATACCGCACCCCAAGTCGATGCATCACCAAGAATTAATATAATTCTTGTCATTAGACGTCCGATCGCCGCGACGTCTACGCTTTAACTGACAGTTGACATTGACAGCTCCTTAATGATGGCTGACAAGAGGCGCCCTCTGACGGCCATCTTGCCAATTTTGTTGTGCGTTCTTGAACACGTCTCGATGTCAACTTGGTATATTAAAATATGTTTAATTATCTGTACATCAGTTGTCAGGGAAGCAAATATGCTAAGTTGGAATTCAAAGAATCATAATTAAGGATGTTAATAATCCATGAAATGCGAGATAATGATAAAAATTATATTTGATATCCTATCACGTTTTCGCAGAAGTAATAATAATCATTATGATAACATCACCATCCGATCAGTGTTAAAATGTCAAAACCGTGGCCCAAAACCTTACAAACTTGGTGTAATCAAAACAAAACGTACATCATTAAATATCTGCGTACGATCGCTGGCAACTGAAAAGTAAATTAATTCTGGAAGTGGAACAAAAAACTGCAAAACAATAAGACTTCGGAGGAAACCGCACAATTCGACCGCCATTAATTATTCAGTGTCATCATCCAACGACGGATATCAACGCTCATAATAAACTCGTATTTTGTGTTATACATAATATATGTAAGGAATACTTGAGAATATTCGAGAATTGAGAAGCATTTTCTTTAGCAGTGTTCAATTTTCTTAACTGTCTTAATCGATTTGAGGTGACCACCCAAAAAAGAAAACATTATTTTAAAATAGAATTCAATTTTCTTCAAAACCGAATTCAAAAATAGAACACTCCTAAATTTACTATATTCAATCCTCTAATTCTATATTCAAACTAAAAACTTCGTGCCAAGCTTAGCAATCATACAATGAGCACAATTTATTACAATCAATACACACACACAGACAATTATAAATTCGGCGCACACTCACAAGTTTTAACGAAACTCATGCATATTTATAAACTTAATGTGTATATTATTTTATATCTGCGCCTGTGTGGGTAGGGAGGGTCTTAATAACAGATATTCAATCAAAATCAACCCCTTTTCCTGTCCGATATCTTTGCACTGTGCATCTCCCCTTGTCGGTTTTGTTTTGGTAGATCCTACTATGTATGCTTATGTTGACAATATTGGGAATGTTGTTCATCATAATATATTAGTAACAGACGAAATAAACCACCAAAAGATGTTCAAAACATTCATTTTTCAAAGAGAGAAACTATAATTGAAATTCACTCATTTTAATTCAAAAAGAAATCAATAAAACAATTCCACATCCCATAACGATTCTTTTGCCAGGCTGTAGTGGGCAAAGAATAGTGTTGCTTAGTGTCACAGTGACTAAAGAAACACAATACGGTAACCCATTAAAGTTATAACTACGCACCGTGTAATTTAAAAACTTCCCTGCTATTAATATTTGTAAAGATGCCTGTCGATCTAACGTCGGGTTACTTGCATATTTCTATAACATTTGCATATGAATACCTCCACCTTTTGTCACACAACTATAACGAAGAAAAAACAGCGATATCTAATCAAGGTTCACAAACGAAGTCCCCTAATTTCTAATCTCGGAGAAATAACAATAACATGGCGTCTTCAAATCGAAGTTTTTTTACCTACCTAGATGATTTACTCATTTTTCTCAAACACCTTCATGTTTTCACGCAAAAAGTCCCCCCTGCATAAAAGTAATGACCATTTCAATGAAACAGGAGCAAAACTCCATTGCTTCACGCAAGAAAAACTCTCCATCCCAATAAGATATTAGAAACACCAATTGCGTATCAGAAATAATACAATTAATAACGAGTCGTCCAAAACAAAAGCGTGGGTAGACGCCAAAAAAACGGGGAAACATATAATGCATCAGTGAATCGTAGAATTTGAACAGTATCGTGGAACGGGGTGTATAAAATGTATAAATCTTTCGGGGTGGCCGTCTGGCAGGACTAGCCATGCCTGTGTGTAGATATTTAAAATTATTCCCTTTGATACGGAAGATAATTTCATTCGCAGACTTGCAGGGTCAACAGAAACAAGTATTAAAATGTTGCTAATTTAAACTTTTTGAATTGATTTGTAATTGACAATGCTTAACCGAAAGAAAACTTAGAAAATATAAACTCGGCTGGTAAAGTTTTGAGGTGGCTTCAGCTATCGTTCTCAGATGAGACTTCAAAAATCAAGCTTAGTACAGTAAAGCAGGAGGCTCTACAAGGTTTTTGTTTTGATTATATAAATTACACTTCGACTAGTTAGTAAGTTTGTTATTCGGTAACGTTTTATTTCTAAACCCAAGGAAACGAATACTTGCAACAAAAAAAAATCCGAAGAATTGGAAGACTCGAGGTTTTAAATCCAGGAACTTGCGTATACAAAAGTTTCTGAACTTAAACCTCGAGTATCAACAGCAAAAGTAACCATCATTAGAGATTTGAATTTGGAAACAAACATTCTAAAATCAAATGGTTCGATGGTACGGCCAGCACGTGACACACGGCGGCGTAGTCGGCAAACTTTTTCCCGACGCAACGAGTTTGCTCTGAAAGTTGTTCGGTCCTTTGTTTCGCGCAATCATACGCTACGTTGTAAGGATGCGTTGCGTACAGCGATCTCCACTCATCCTTTTGCCAACAGTACTTTGATTTCCGAACCGCTTTGATTCAAACTTTTAAGCATCCCGTGTTTTGACGTCGAATATTGCATTTCCGTGTGTGTTTAATTTGATATTTGTTTGGAACTACACCGCCCGTATATCATCTATATTTGAAATTCAACTTCAAACGGCGATTCCGATGAACGTTATTTAAAATGTTCCGACGCGCTGTGATCAGGCCAATAACACTCAGTTTCTAGTTATTCTCATTGTATACAATCTCACCCCACGTAGACCGCGACCCTCCGAGAAAAAATAATAAATTATTTTAGTTAGAATGCAAATAAGCGCGGACCGATATTTTAACCTACATCCCATTGAAATAACGCATTTTTGTAAATATCTGTTCTTTATGGTACGGAAGAATGTACTTGTTTTTAACATTTGAAATTGGAATCATAAATAGTTCTAGTGCGAGTACCCGCTTGTTAAGTTTAGAATTGCAAAGTGATTCTGAACTTGGAATAGTGATTCTAAATGCGAATCCAACTATGGTTTTAAATGATGGCGCTTCACAAGCCCCTTCAACATTAATCTAGATCTTATTGCGTGTGTGTGTGTGTATTGTGTGTGTGAGACAGGGCAATGATATTTAATTCGAAGGGTAGAATTTCTCATCGATTTTAATTTTATGCGCGCATCCCGTCTCGGTGTGTATTATTTGTTTTTTATGTAAATATTCTCGATCTCTTATTCAGACGAGTGGCGTCCATTTTGCGGATTTTTTCCCTTTTCACATATTTAGACGTTGGAATATTTTAATATGATGGGTTTTGAGTTTGCATATTGGCATAACTTATTTGGAAAATTCTAATTCGTTCTACCTATTATTGTGTTGTCATGAACTTTGTCTCTGTCGTTGCTGAATGAGAGGTGCAGAGAAAGCAGATTGTTAAATTCTTTCAGTACTGTATACTTTTCAAATATTTCAGGAGTGATTGATAAGTACCTGTCTGCGTGGTTAGGTAAGTTCATAAATGCACGCTAAGGGAGACCACTGGAGGGGTGTCACTTCGGTGACACTATTATTTTAGACAAGCTAACTCAAAATAAAGTGATTAAAAATGGACCTATTCCTATACAGATACGGGATAGACACAGTATCTTATATTCTAATGAAGAGGTCAATCACGTAATTAAGGCGCCCCCACACACACACACATACACAAATACCTGTCGATATATCAGACCCACCCCTGTAAACCCACAAAATTAATATAGCCGAGAGCTACGTCAAAAATCATTACATTTTATGGGCGGCCAAAATAAATGACGCTTATACGGTACTGGTGGAAAGTTTATATTCAAATTTCACTCAGTCCGTCGGTCCGGCATCTCCAAGGATCAATTTACATATTTTCACAGGTTTCCACGATTACATTTAATGTTAGATATGTATGCGGAACCGTGCACGTTAAAGATACTTTCCTGTTTTCGAGCTCACATGCTGTTAGATTGCCTGGCAGTTGGAATAGTTTCCTTCGCGTACTTTATATGATGGCGGATATTAAAATTATATTTGACAGTTCTTATATTTTCCAAATTTTAAAAATGTTCAACTTACGAAATTCAAATATAGACCGCTCTTACTTCCATGGCACAAAGAAACCATAAACACAAAAAAAAAACATTGGCACGTGCTTCATGATGAATTTTCTTTGTCAAACGTGTTTTCTAATTACACGTGTATTTTATACAATGTAAATTCAAATTAATGCTTGCGAATACTAAATAATGAAAACAAAGGTTTAGACGTATAGCGTCTGTGCGGAGGACCATAGAACACGCAAATTAATTCCGAAGAAGGAGAATGTCAAAAATAAGTTAACGTCAAAGCAATTCAATTAAAATAATGATAGAGATGTGTTTGTTACGTAAATAATGATGTCGGTTTGTGGGTTGGTTTGCTTATTTTTGGGGGAAAAGGTAAAGTCTTCTGTAAGAGAAACACCTTCCACCATACCAACCACACCTAAGTATTTTATTTGCGTGTTATTCTTCGCCTAAACGATGTTTGAGGAAGCCCGAACTTTAGCGAACTTACACGAGAATTCTGAACTAACTACAACGAATATAAGATTGATATGCATAAATGTTTAGTCTGCATGAAAATTAAGTTTGTTTGGGGTTCTGCACTGTTGAAAATGAATTTGGTCCAAAAAACTTCAAGTGTGCCAATTTAAAACTCTCAAAACTGAAGTAGACACTTGATTCGATACATCTATGAACCAAACGAAAAATCATAACAAGTATTGCATTAAAAATGAAACAGGAGCAGCCACAGAAACTAAACGCCACAGAATCAATTCCCGTCTGCGAATTAAAAGCATTAATAATACAAAATTTGATTATCCCATAAAAGATTCGGGCCATAAAACTCATAGTTGCTATAGTGTGCACGCCGAATTAGGAACCCTTTTGATCGTATCCCACCCTCCACCCCTACGCCCGTCGCCCGCTCTCGCCTGCCATTCATTTTCATAATAAAATCGTAACAAACGGCGCAGGTAACAAAATATGGAGAGAGATCCAAAATTTATGTGAACGCAATGTGATTATTTATGTCGAAACTTGAGATTTTGCTAGAGATATTGTCGGCAAGTTGGATGTATGGCCGCTTGGATGACGGACGCGAGATTTCGATGATGTACTGGTTTCACGTTGCTCTACTTCGTGTTATCTCTGTATTGGACAGTAACAATAATTTTTCTCCAATACTATGTAGACCGAATAGGTAAGTGCTGTCCCACCCCTTCTAAAAACATAGTTCGAGACACCACTAAACGTCTCGCGCCAGACAATAACAACGAATCTTCTCAAACCTAAGTATTTTATATATCATAAAACAATGTAACCACATCCTTACCTCCGCATCTGTAGGTAGGGCCCAATCAATCTGTCTGTACGAGATACAGCCTCCAAATCTAACTATTGTTCACGAATAGGGAAATTTCCATTTGGATTTATTCATTTGTCTAACTATTGTCGGGCTTTCCTATTTTGTATATTAAAATAATTGTTTTGCCGCCAACATTTCGATGTTCTAAATTCAAACTAGTGAAATACGTATGTGTTTCGTGCCAGTGTTGGATTAACCATAAAGTACAAGTATCTAGTTTTTAATTTTAGTCTGACAATTAATTATATTTACACGGCCTAAGTCTGTCACTTTTCAATTAAATATTACTTGTAATTAATTTCTCAGGCGTAAAATCGACGTCTTATTAATACTTAAATCCGAAGCCTCAATAAACGTTCCATTTCACATCGAAAACCGAAAAGCCGTTGTATAATAAATTTAACGACAAATTCCGATAAGAATCGGCGACGCACAGACGCAATTTTCATAGATATAGCTCAATTAACAATTGGTTTCAATCGCGAAGACATTTCGTATAATAAAGTGTCCCCCCACACGGGGGTGCGGGGGTGCCTTCAGGCAATCTTATTTCTGTTTGTAATATTGCGGTGTCAATTTCGCATATTGAAGTGTGAGCACGAATATGGAACGCCATTGTTTAAATCTATATTGTCTATGAACTTGCTTGTCTCTGATCTGGTAAATTGGATCCTGAGGCTTCGTTGAAATTGGAACGGCTTGAAGAGTATTTTAAAATGCAAGACACTTTCTTTGTTGAAGAGTGAAGTGGATAGTAACAGCAGTTCTCAAAGGGGTAGACTCACAAAGGAGATGTTATTTTTGAAGTCAAACACAACCTGACCCAATTAGATCACTCGCCGCACAAATCTGTACAAACACAATATCCGCCCGTTACCAACGTGTGTAAACAAACAATCAATGAAAAAAAACCGCAAACAAAATAAAAACGCCAATAATCAACCGACACAAAACGATAAAAAAATAAAACCATTGTGTGCAAAAGAATTACACACAATATCCAATTGTGGCTCCGTCAACGAGGTCTGTAATAAAAACACGCCACCCCACGGAACCCAGGCATTAATATCAATCTATCAATAGCTCTCAATACAGAGGCGTGAGTGATCAATAAACGATAATAAAAAAATACCCTATTTTTTCGTCCCCTCTCTATTACTATTTTATCGATGATTCGTATCGTCTGTTGTGATTGGACCCTCTACAGCGTTGTCTATTGAATTATCGAGTATCGCATTTTAATTCCTCAATGTGATTTATTCCGATTCAGTTTAATTTATTCCGATTGAATAATTCGATTTCGGTAATTGTTTACGGTTATGGCTTAATTTTTGATAATCGAATGTGTCTGGGTGTCTCTACAATTGTCAATGGCTTGTCACTTCAGTTTTAATCAATTGAATTTGATGTAGCGAATTGATTAAATGTCTAATTGTCTATGGTTCTATTGAATTATATCGTTTTTAACTTTGTTGATACCGAATTTTCTCTAAGTTCTAACAATTCTGATATCGAATCAATCAAAGGCTGAACTTTTACAAAACAATATTAAAATGACTTCAATACTCACGCGACTTCTCTTTAATCTTGTTTCATCTTCAAACGTTCATCCACACAGACGTTTCTAAAGCTCTGAAACAGTCGTAACTTGACAATGTTCAATAAATACACATCTTGGCAAAACTTGGTACATTTTAAACTCCATTACTTATCACTCTCTCAATCCACATGTACTTAATTACACTTGGCAAATACAATGACGTCACATCGATAAATAGACAGATAGGTACCGAAGACGGGGGGACTGGGGAAGATAGAAATCGTATGTTTTCGGATTAATTCGTTCGTGAAATCGTCTCGTCCCGATAAGAATGGTAACTGCTCTGTACTAATTGAATCTACAATTGCGTTGGCATGTCTGATTTCATTAGACGGTTGTGTGTGTGAGGGGGGAAGGGGGGAATAAGTATCCGAACTGATGGATGCTCTTGAAAGTTTTGCAACGAAATTTTTGGCGATATTGGTTTCGTGGGTCGGTATGTTTTGATTTTTTCTGTTGTGGGCCGTTTGACTCTTGTTGAAGGGTTAAATGTGAAGATACTTTTGATATCGTTGCAGCTGGATTTGGAAATAGTAATCTATGATGGAAATTATTCATACATAATAATGATACAGAAATATGTGAAGGATTTTGCACACATGAACCACATACATAATACCAAAAATCGAAACCCCTTCAACTTTCTGAATACATCACGCAAACTTAGTTTCACTTCAAAATATACGAAATCTCAAAAGTTGTCTGTTCGTACACAAACGTCTTATTGAATACCCTCATTCAATCCAAAACAACAAAACGGGTCCAAAGCGTGAATTGTTTCAGAATAATGGTATTTATATGCTACATTGGTTTCAAGGGAAATCACTCTTTGGAATAGTCCAGAACGTCTGTTGGCGTACAGCCGCGAAGAATGGCGTAACACAAGGATCCCTTTACTGCGTTCTACGTGAAAATGCGATGGCAGAATTCGATATTACTTAAACTCGTATTGAAACCGGCGCGGCGGGGGGAAGATTCGGAATATTAAACATTCACGTTTATTAGTTTGTCCTCAACGTATTTGGTAGTCTAAACGGGGGTAGTTTTCGATGGGAAACTTGGAAAGTGTGTTAACGAGTTCACCCCAGCGAGTGTAGTCGATTTTCCTAATGGGTATAACATTTTAGTCGATTGTGTCAGTTTTGAACTAACTTTTGATGTAAGTTAAGTAAGCAGTGGTGACGGCTCACTGCACTAATGGGCTTGATTCGGGTATCGAAAGGAAACTGCGAGCATTTGTCGTTACAGATCGGTTACATTCACTGATATGTTATGAAGCATAACTTCGCCTATTCGTGTCGCATCGATTAAGTGTAAACAGCAAATGACAGTTCCGGGGACACGCCTAAATAGTAAGTACCTATACATTGTTCCAACGAATTAGTCACCTTGAGACGGCACGTCAAGAAAGGACACAATAACTTTTAACTCAAAATAATGTCGGCCCTTGAGTGAAGCCAAAGTACTCATAAAGCGTCCACCCATCTCAACAACCAACCACCGCTGCCTATCCATTAAAATAAATCAAAAATTCGATATCACAAAGTCTTCACGAAAAAAGTCCGCTCATAATCGATGGCTCTCGAAAAAAATCGTCAAAAGAAAATTGGTATCGCATGATCTCGACTGCACAGATAGCTGAAGGGGCCCACAAAGGCAGCTATCGGAAGGAAAACGAAAGGGTAATGCGGGCATAAGATGCGCATCGACACACACGGCCTAATCACGACACTCCCCACCACCCACCGCCCAACTTTTGCATATTGCCCAAATTGCCCCTACCTCCCTTAGCTTCGCCGCTAAGCGTACATTTTTGCTGGCCGGATAACTCTTTAGTTTGCCGTTTTTTTAGCATCGATCACTCAATTTTCGACCTTATTTTCCTTTAAGAAGTATGTATCGTTATTTTTGCACGTGTGCCAATGTTTTGTTTGTAGTGTAAGGGTGTCATGACGTTTGAGGGATGTTTCGACTCAGAGGACTTCTTAATTGTGAGCGTGCAGTTTTGCTATTGATTTTTTAATGTATCTCTATATGATGGGGGTCTCCTAAGTACGTTTTTGTACGTTCATTTAGTTATAAAGTATGGATGTATTGTTTGGAAGACTCCCTCTAGCCTCCATGTTTGAGTGTTTGATCTTTGTTACGTTTCTCAATGAGAAGTAACATTCGTGCATTAAAAGTAGCATTTATAATTCATAAGGCGTAAATTGCCTCTAAGTTATTACGCTAATTGGTTAAACTACACCTTAGACTTCAGCAATTATCACAAAAAAAGTGTAATTCATATAAACAAAGATTAAACAAAACACGCTCATTGGTAGTTCGTTAAAACGCTCGAAGTATATAATTATGGCACAAAATAGTACCAAAGACGCCGCTCTTTAGCAAACCTGTCTTTATAGACGTACTACCATACCATAGAGTAAGATGTAGATTGACATTAAAGGCTCCTACATACTGGCGCGACTTGTCGCGCGACGCGACGCGACACAAAGACACCGCGTGTAGCGCTACAAGCGGTGCCTTTGTGTCGCGACGCGTCGCGCGACAAGTCGCGCCAGTATGTAGGAGCCTTTAAACTTGGAACTAAAAATAAAGCGCGAGAAACAAATTAAATTAATGACGTTTCATCGTTTGTGATTTATGTTTTTGTTGTAAATGTATCGGAACGCTCGCATTACATGGATTTTATCCGTACATAATAAGGTATTTCCTCAAATTAAAGATAAGATTTATAACATAACGTAATAGGATTTTCCCAAGTAGATACTATTAAAAATTACTATTAAAAAAACCAGTTACATGATGAATCGTCAATATTTGTTCCAAATTTATAAAACCCTAAAGTGTTCCTTAACGTCATTAATTCGTGTCGAAATGCTTCAAGTGTCTGCACTGCCATAGCTCGCTACTCTCCGACATTAGTCTCTATCTTGTTAAATTATAATAATTGCATCAACATTTAATAACTGCGTTTCATTACACGCATTTACCTCTTCTCGTATTAAAAGGAATTATTTTCTAGAAATTGCTAACCCACTTTGAAAAAACATGGAGACTCGTAATTAATGTCAATTTTATTTATAATTACGCGTCCAGCGCCGCCAGATGGCGGTATTTGCGTAAAAACGAGACCGGCCCATGAGCTATGCGATAATATAAATATTTCTTACAATATTAGACTTTAGTATCTGTGCTAAATTTGTATTATTTTAATCTATGACCGCATTCTTTATTCTACGTACTTTGTGCTAATATGGCATAATTTTGCTTGCGCGTCCTTAATTATTTAATAGAACAATCATAAAAAATTATACTTATTTGCGACATTTTTCTGCGGTCTTGGACTAAAAACATCATATCTCTGCCATCCATAAGGTCATATCTGCCCCCGCTGTAAACAATCAATACGTCCTCTTACGACCGTAATTTCTTGCCATCAGTGTCTAACTGTCGTGTGGAGTGAAATGAGCAACAATTCAGCACAATTAGCTGCATTATTACAACAATGGTAACGATTCTGTGCATTGTGGGCCGTCCTTGCGCGCACAATGGTGCAGGTGACGATCTTACGATATGAATAGGTTAAGTTAACTTCCTTGATTACTGTAATGGCCACAGGTTGACTGGCAAGGTTTATATTGTCTTGTATCAGTTGTAAGCCTTAATTATATGTAATGGTTTGGTCTTCCTTTCAATAATATGGTCGTTACTGGTTTGAAATTAATAGCAATGAGAAATATGTTGCTTACGTTGAAATACTAAAATGAATCAAAGAGTTGGTAAAAATCTCTATTGAAGCCCAACAAGAATATTCTTCGACAAAATATAATGCTGCACTACGTAATCCAAATAAATCTGTCAAAAATCGGGCTTAGAGACATTTTCACTTCTAATTTATTTTTATGAATTCAGTATAGGTATAGTCCGCCCCTGATAGACAAGAGAATTAACGATATTTGTCGAGTACCTAACAAAATATCGTTTTCCATTCTCTTTATCTTGTCATATTATTTGCTTACGAAGCCTTCATACGGGCGGACAGTGAAGTATATAGCACTGGATGTTCGGTGCCCATTGTACGCGCTTTTGAAAATAGAGAGGGAGCGCAGTTTGAATTTGGAATCGCATTGTTCGAGGTTTAAAAGTTTTGATTTTTGTGGCAAATAGTGTGGTGAAGGAATTTCTTAATCGGTCAAGGACAGCTAATGAGACACCATTGATTTTCTATTGTTTTACACCGAATCGGTGTCGCCCGGGGCTACGGTTTTCAATTAGTATTAAATGCCGTTTGATATTTAAAAATGGATTCAACTACCAAAGTTCAAAGTTATTTTTAACAAAATCGTTAACATATTTAGTTATTCTAATAAAAAACTTACAAATCTAAAAGCTAAAGGAAAAACTTAAAGCCTCTATGAGCAAAGCTTCACATTAAGTTTTATAATCATACAGTGCCCGTTTCCAGTAACATTACATCTGCACTCATTCCCCCTTCTTCCATTCTATTTGCACAACTCCTTAATGCTTTATTTCGTTTGTGTGCTTAGTCTAATTAGAAAACTCCGAATCTACTAATGGCTAATATCGAATTTTAGCTCCTTTTTGTTTTTCTATGTCTTCGTATTATCAAATTATGTTCTTTAGACAGTCCATATGAGTTCATACTGTAAAGTCAATTAAAAAAGGAGCTTCAGGTAATTTACGTCGATTTTAAGTTTTGACCTTTTTACTTGATCGTATTTAGTCGATGGTATCACTTTGACAGTTCAAAGTAAGAACTGCCAACACTAAGAAAAATATCTGTCAAACTAATTCCCGCCTTCGGTTTTTCGGAAGCCCAGTTCTAAAAGTTTGACGTATCGAAGTATCATAGGATCATTGTGACAGGCACAATTTCGTCAATCTCCGGCCCGTTCCGGCGAATCGGAACGTGTTCCGATTAAGTAAGACGTGATTCAGAGACTGAACACTTTAGGAAGACATCCGAACATGCTTGAATTGAACAAGCTTCCGACTTTGTTCGATTAAGACTAGAATAGATTTGCAAATAAGGTCTTGTTGAGAAAATTGTTTATTTTGAGATTTTTATAGTTTATAACCAGCTCATTTTATTGTAAAATTATTTGTGGATTGATTTCCATTAGTCATTTTAAAGCTAGAAATAGAAAAGAACCTTAAATAAATTAAATAAGTGCTGATCTGTCGGTAAAGTATTCATCCAGTATCAGCTTCTAATAATCTTGCAATTCAAAAGTCAACACACAGAAGGGGGTTGAAAATGTATCCGCGATGAGTTAGCATTTCTCTTTATTTCTATTTCTGCCCTCAATTTAAACCCAACACCTTATCGCATGAAAAGGTGGGAATTCTTGAAAAATAAATGTGATAAAAGCGAGCGATACGTAACTATAAATTAAAATAATTATCGCCTCTTTTCGGGGGTAGAATGCAAAGCCTTCGCGATCAGCTGTTCACCGCATACAGCACGAAGGCGCTACGTTCTGTTTTGTACTGATTGTAGTGATTTGTTTCATTTTTTTTTATACAACCTACTTTTTCAGACACAGACATAAGATTTGTGTCTGTTTCTGGAAATTATTGCATGCTCGGAATAATTTCTGGAAAAGAAATAAAATCTGTTGATTTTATTTTCTATGGAAAACTCACTGGATGTTTTTCCAGATTATATTTATCTTTATTTATAATATATTTTTATTTCTTAAATAACTCTTGATTTTCTCACGACATCTGTAATCTAAAAATGTAATAGAAATAAAATTATTTTATAATACCTACTTAAACAAACAAAAATAGTTTCAATGCAGACATATAAAAAGAAAACACTCCCTTACCAACGTTCTTGAAACAAACAATTTTAATTGCAACACGAAGCGATATTTTATCCATGGTATGCATTTTTTCCGACCACCCCGACGGCGGGCCGTTACTCAAAATAATCTAGGCTAGATATCGCACACCCCACGTGATCTACTGCCTCTGCCACGGAAGAAACACGTTTCACTTGATATTTTTCTTTTAATCCCGAATGACGTCTGTATGTAATTGGCGGGTTATTTTCAAGTCGCGTGAGGTTGGTAGCTTGCGATGGTATGTTGGCGAAAAGGTGTCTGACAGAATTGTTAGTGTATTTTTACTGCTCAGAAACTTTCGTAGAGGAGCCTAATCTCAAGATAATTTTCATTTTCAAATAATTTGACATAATCTATCAAAAACGTAAAGTTCCAAACTACACAACTGACACTAAACTCCAATCAAAAGTCCCGCTTCGGTAAACCCTCACGTGCTATACCCAAACCCAATCAACCTTCAACAATCGGTATCCAATACCTTCCCCACGTACAGAGCGAACTTATCATCGAAATCAAAACGGCGACACCCCAATAACACGGAGTCGAGACCACAACAGGCAAAACTTAGTTTTCCATTCGGTTTTATAACGCGAACGATAGACAGGCAATAAATGAGCTCCCACAACTTATAATTGCTTCATTTCGTTGTCGACTCAAACCGAGAACTATGCAGTTTGCATTCGGCTTGTCTGTGTCGTGTTTCGAAACGATAATTGGATTTGTCAATAAAAAGTATCGCTGAAATCGCATGTCAGGTTTTATTTCAATTAAGTATGATTTGGTTGAAAGCTTAAAATTTTCAGATAGGTGTACCTACGTCGTAATATCAAAGTCTTTCTCATGGACATTGTCATGGACTTAATGAATTGGAGACCTAGTTAGTCGCTTATCACTTTTAACTTGAAAAGAAAAAGCTTTTCATTAATCCTAGTCCTGTGATGAAAAGAGAACAAAAAACTGATATCGCCCCGTCAATCCCGAGTCTTTAATTCGCCCGGCGTTCCACAAATATCCTTCATTCAACGTTAATCACGTCTGTTACACGGTTCATTAAAAACTATCTACTATTTAATACTGACAGAATCTCCGCGCGTAAAGTTCCCAAACACGAACTGACAGCATCGAAAAAGTAATAATCGAAATGATCACGATTCATCGCTATGTTTATCCGAACGCCACCGACGTATCATGTCAAAAGTGCATGGACAAGTTCCATGTCAGTGTTTGCTGTTAAAATATACTCCAAAAACAAATTACCATGCCAAACTCAACCCTAACACCGACACAATAATGGAAATAATAATGTTGTACAATCCGCGCTTGTCCGTGCTTATAAATTTTTACCATTTTCACGCCGCGCGTTCGATATGACACGTGATTGATGATCGCGACGTTCATTGTCAATCAAACTGTTACTGTAAAAGCATTTGCTGAAATGTGAATATTTATGAATCACAAATGTTTGTCCCGTGCAATACGTTAAAATAATAATTTTCATCTGGCCGTTTTAATTCCGATAGATGCGATGACAGCTGAAGAGCACGTAATAAACGGATAGTAGGAATCTTTTTGAAACTCGCGTCCAACTGTTCAATCATTCGCGTCGTTTATCATCTTTTTTCGAAACGAAACTCGTCGCGTCAAACTAGACAGACTATAGATGACGTAAAAAGAAAAACCGCCGTCCCGCCCGCCGTAGAAGCTTTCCGAACGTCTTTTTGTTCGTCCAGTTGGTATTGCTCGCGCGTTCGAATACAAAATTTGAATTTTCCCGCTTAAACGTCAGCCTAATAAATGTTTCCCGACGATTCGCGATTTTCGTAGGGTCACCACCTACAACTGAAGACTTAGGACATGATTTAAACGTTTAATTAATGAATTAATAGGTTTAATTTATAGTTTTAGCCGTATTGCGGAAATTCAGTGCGGTATACTTAACAAAATGACTGACATTGAGGGGCACTGCGGGTAAATAAACCAGAAAAACGGATGTTTTAATGACCTGATAGGCATAAACCTTTTCTTTAAATAGACGTGGTCGAAACGCAACTATAGTTCAAGTTAGGCTAATAGGTTTTTAAGCAAAATAAAAATACATTGCATCATAAATGTCTGAGCTGCTATTCATAAAATATATGAGATCTTTCAAAATCGTCCTCTCCCTGAAACCGGGACGTATCCCACGAAACTCTGACAGATATTTACCTTAAACTGTTTGACCACTTTGACAGATCGCCAACATGAACTCTTTCTGACGTCAAAATGGCGTATTAGGTTTTTTTACTCAGTTGTCTGTCATCACTTCCTTTGTGATTGAGGACTGCATTGACGCATTGTACTCCAAATTGATTCCATTTTGTTACTTTATTGAGCTTTAGACAATCGACGTGGTCTTCGTCTTTGTTGCTTTTTCATCGATCTTGGACATATAAAAGAGGTTATGGTTTTGAGAAATAGAATAAAAAGCGATCGTCCTTTGTAGCTCAATTTTGAGGATTGGCTTTTGGCTTGCTATTCTCATTTCATCCTTCTTCGGTTCGTTTCGTTTGTATCGAAGCGGGGATTGGGTTTTATGATGGTTGCTTTTTATGATGAATGCTTACTTTTAAGGACTAATTCCTTAAAAGTAAGCAGTCATGAAAAATGTTATAAATAGTTTTCCTTAACGAAGTCCACTATGCATGCCTCTTTATTCTAACCTTCTCAAAGGATCATCAGCGCCATAAATAAGTGTAAGCATATTATCACCATATAAAAGTAGGTGTAAGGTAGAATCGAGCACGTCTGATAAACCGCCGGGGACGGTGGCGGATTTATGGCCCAAGACTCGACCATTTGCATCGGAAGGAACACGGCCAAGAATGCGAGGCGACGCACGCAGGCCGTGTGTGTGGCTCGACAACTCTAGCTTGAAAAATGAATTGCCTTGACGGTGTTTTTCTTTAAAGTGCAAACGCTCGAAAGAGATGATGCTCCTAAGTTTAAAGTTAAAGCTTTTTAACAGCGAACCTCAGCACTAAAATAAATTGTCTCATTTCCCTGTCATCAAAGAAAATACAGTCAGCCAAATTAACAACTGACTACTAACATCACCGAATAAACTACCAACTACTGCAAATGAAGTCCCAAAAAATCCCATCTGGAACTCAAAACAAAGTTGCTAACACATGTAAATCTCACCAAATTGTGCAAAAGGTCTTTTTTAAACGATCCGCACGAGAGAGGTATTTGAGTTAATCGGCGTCACAGTGGGGTGATCACAGACCCAGGCGGCCACGCTGTAATTATACTAAAAATGTGGTAGACTTCAATAAAAAGCTGAAACTGTGACGGGCGGCGGTCGAAAACATAATTGTCCATAGTAATGATTGTAGGTAATTGTGCGAGGGTTACCCTTAACCCTTCGGCGAAGGAACAACCCTTGGATGCTGGGTAAGAAGTGGGCGGGCAGCGTTCGTTCAAAGGATTAAAAAAAATGTTTACTAAAAATAAAACGGATTTGACAACACAATAGTGTTTTTCATAAATTTTCATGACTTTTAATAAAATATTCCAAATCATTGATTTTCAATCCCAAAACAACCCATAATTGTGAGGACAAATGCGAAAAAGGCTGCTAATTTTCGACAAAAACAGACTTAAACGTCGTACATCTTCCTCTTTATCCCGCTATCGCTTATAACTTAAAACTAAGTTAATAGCGGTCAGTGCAGGTCCGAATTAAGACAATAATTACTCGCGGTACCGTACGCCCAAATTTTCGTTTCGGCTAATACTTTTTATGGTGACTGTACTATTCTGAACGGCATGATGTGTGTTTACATAGCCACTATGGGAATGGGATCACTAGAAATAAACATTGACAACCCTTGAAAACTTAAATAAAAATTGGAGAAAGAAAATTGCAACAGTTCTTATAATTTTGTTTATTAGAAAGAAATAGTTACATAAACACTTACAGCAATAAAAAAGATTACCTAATTGTTAAATAAAAACACCAATGTCAATAAAGTAGCGAAAAAATGCTGCGAAAAATCGAGTTGACGTATACTGGCATCCATTTTTTAATAGCACGTTCTCTATGTCAAAATATTTAATTTGTTCTCCTTAGTTATTGTATATTATTATAAGTATTATTATCATAACGATGTCTGAAGGTTGTTTTTCAGTGTTTTACAACATTCTATAAAGAGGCCGAGTTGTAATGAAAGATTATTTACGACAGTTCTTCAAGGCTGCATCAAACAAAACTGACAATATTTACTGAAGTATTATTATACTGATATGTATTAAGATATCGATGTCAAGGTGTGGTATTAATTAAAGTGATTTTTACCCGAATTTTGGAGGCGATAAGATAGGAGGCAACTCTTGAAATTACTCATTTAAGAGTTTTTTTTCCATATTTTCGTATAACCGTGCATTGTATCATCAATTCATCACCATCATTAATGATAATTATTTTATAAAAATGCCAGTTTTTGTTTAAATCCATTAAGGAAAACGAATATTACGTAATGTATTATATATTACCATTGTAGTCTAGACAAAAAAAAAGGATTGGAACTTTTTTCATCCCGTAATTATTTAGTTCTACCTACTTATTTGTTTACGTAAGTACCCACCTAAGAGTTTTATTTTAAAATATCATTATTGTCTGCCTGCTTATCTGCAATTATCACGACGTCATTAAATAACTATCATAAAACACTAAAATAAATAAACAAAAAAAGGAAATGTCTATCAAAATTTATTTAATTACTATACCTACAGAAATAGACGCTGTTGGATTCAAAATTAAACTAATTGTGTACTTAAAGAAAAACTAAATAAAAAAGGGCAGACTAATCTACAAACCGAAGTTTCACAAAATGCAGCAGGATTGACTAAGCTTTATGTTTCGAAATGAGATGGCTTATGGATTTTGGCAAATTTTTCAACTACGAACATAACTACGACCGAGAGGTTTCGATACTGCTGTAATGATCTAATCAACGAGAGCAAGCAAAACACCGATCATCTACAATAATAATCAGAAAATGGCTTCCTAAAACTTGAATTAGAAAAACGGCCGTCTCAAGACGTATCCAGGGTCATGTGCCGTCCGTGATTTCCGTCGCATCTATCTAGACGATACGCATCTTCACGCTCGAGCGCCGGTGACACCCCACCTGACGGCTGCGCCAACAATTGATATCTTCCGAAGGTCGGGTAATAACATGCTGAGAGTTATCCGACCAACACACTCCAACGCCCATTCAATACTCACGTAGCTTTTATTACAAAGCGATAAAGTCGACATTTGCAAAAATATGGCGTTGGGTGTGACAAATATAGCCTTGTCTGGTCGGGTGCTGATTTTATGAATAGATCGTCAATTGTCGAACGGAAACACGAACTAAAATTAGTTTTTAGAGTTCTGTTTCTATATAATACGATTGGTACTTCTTTGATTTACTCCTATGCTACAGTTTAATTGTTAATTTATTTTGTACCTAAGCTATAATTAACGTCGATAACTACGGAAAAACCCGAAATAATTGTAGCAATAAAATAACATACGTAATAAATGTTTGTGTTGCTAATCAATTGTTACGTCAAATTTAAAAGCCAGAACAAATAGATTTACACATGTTTTGTTTCATCTCTCAGAAAAATAATAAGTAATGATGCAATTTTTTACATCTCAACAATGATGGAGCTAATTTATATGAGAAACTAACAATTGTTACTATATAAAACTATCGTATTCATAACAAGCAAGGCCCTCCCTTAACCAGATCACAATAACATGGCACAATTTTAAATATTTATTTTATTATTAAAATGTCTGATAGCGTCACCCATCTTTATCGTTAAAGATTGATCTACATAATTACAGAGTTAGATGCTTTTATTGTGCACACAGATAACATAAGATAATTATATAGCAATTAAATTCTTCAGAAAATATTTTACTGGCGACATAATTAATGTCGTAATGTTATTATTTTTATGTTGGTAGTTCCGTCTCAGGAATTTTTGAACGCATCTTGGAAAATTATGTGAATGATTATGCACATTCAGAAATAATAGGCTTTCAGAAACCGGCTACTGCGTTGAACATGAATATTCTATCAACATTTATACCATTTTAAATAAAAACATCCTTAATAACCCAACCATTTCTTTCCTCAGATCGCCCAACTAGTGGAAGACGTGCGTCGTCTCCAAGCATCGCTTACAGCGCTGCAGGAAGCACACGCGCAGCAGCTACAGCGCCTAGAAGAGAGGCTAGACGAGAAGAAGCAGCATATTGCCAGGCTTGAAGCGAGGCTCGACACGCAGAGAGACTATGATGATATCAAAAGAGAAATCAGGTGAGTATCCGTCGTTCTAATGAACAATTGGGACGACTATAATGGGTTAATTTTATGTTTTACAATGCTTTTAAGAGACTTACAGGGATAACAGAAGATAATTATATGGTCTGAAAATGAAATAGGGACTAAATGACGGTTGAAAGAAAGATACTAAAGAAATACCTAGCAATCAAATCTCAGTAAATAGAAACCTGAAAAATCTATCAACAAAAATCGAAACTAAAATCGACTAGATTTTGAAACCACCGTGTCTACATGCATCCCTACAAGTACAGGCTGCATAAAAATTTAAAAGTCTACATTACAGCACGTGTTAGTAAACTTGATAAGATTCGTATCTCGGTTATTCACCTGCGCACAGATTATATGTTGTTTGTAGAACAAGCCTTGACTATGGTCGAGGTACTTGCGCGAATGATCTTGGCGCGACACTCCTAAGTAACTTGGCTGCATTTCCCTGTTTGATTTGGTTTAGAAGAAATAAAACAGGCTTATATTGCAGTTGTAATCAAATACGAGTAAGGAATGATAATGGTATGGTATTGATAAAGCTGTTGCAAGTGATAAGTGGCAAAATGTTACATTATGAAACTTTATTTGACATATGAAACGTCAAAAGTGACACAATTTTTGTTCTGTTTTCCGCTTTGTCGTCGTTTTTCATCTATTACATTTCCAGGAAAACAATGACACATTGACATATGAACACACCCTAACTTCAATAATATCTTTGAAGTCTTCTTGACAATCAAACAATCCAAATGGTCATTGAATGGCAATTGTTTATCCCAATTAAGTCGAAATGACTACTAAAATGCCACAGGTGAATCAATTGCTTCATAAAATAATGTCGTCACACTTATAGGCTAAACATTTTATAAGCCCAAAGGTATAAAATGAAAGTTCGTTGTCTTATCAAGACAGCAGGGATTAACTCTTTCGCCATAGAACAAACATTAAAGCTAGAAACAGTATGATAATCCAAGTTAACTTAATGTCACTTGAGTACATACGTTCAATGTATCATTGTGTGTTTTGAGCGCATTTGTTTGTTGAACGTACCTTTGACTGATAAGCAGGCGCCTTCTAGCACACCCTGTCTTTGTTTGATTAGTTAGTTAGTCGATTATGATGTCGAAACATATAGCTTTTGGAAGTTGTAGGTATTTAAGTAGGAAATGAAACAACTTATGCCGTTACATTCATTATACTTAAGTTATGACTTTTAGAACACTTTTCAATGCCGAGGTTCATAGGACAGTAAAGCTGAAAAGTTGGAAAACGTTGATAAAATTACAAGAACGATATTTGTTTTTCATTAAACTTATATCATCCATCTTGCAAAAAAAATAAATATAAACTTTCTGCTCAATGCAAAAACTGCATCAATCTTGACCTTAGAGTTCCCAAATCTTCTTCTAATAAAATCTTGCCACACAGCACGACGAACCCTTCAACTGGTGTCACCCTGTTGTTTAGACAGCCTGCTCCAACAAGTACCAGTTAATTACCACCAACCATCTTAAAGGATCTTTTATGGAGTTCCGAGTATTTAATGTTGTTTTTCAAACAAGGATTGAGTCTTCACTTTGAGATCAGACGCCCGTGGTTTTGGTGCCGTTTGTGATATTTGAGATACTTCCTCCTTCGGTACTTATTTTGTAAGTTTACGTAAACATGTACCACTTATGTCATTGTCATGTCTCTTAAAATTTACATTTTCGAAAAAATCCCTAGCACTTAGCTAAGTTTTTTACATCCCTAAAGTATTTGAGCACTTCTCAACACATAAAGTAGGTACTACTAACAAACATAACCATAAAGCGAACTAACTTCCAAATACAAAAAAGTACGCACTGGTAAACGAAACATTCGACAGTAAACAGAATACACCCATCGGCTCCCAGAAAGTCACCGAGGAGGTCCAAACAGTTTTTTTTTTCTACCACAAATCGAAAACCACTTGTACGTCGAAGTTGTGTCTCACCTCGCACTCCTACGCTAAACGTTCCAGATAAGGAATTTAGCGGCCTCCCCTAAGTTTACACTATATATTGATACAAAAATCGCTCCCTGAGAACTTTAAAAGGTGCCTTTTTTATTTTTCCTGTCGCATCAGTGGGAAATATAAATAGAATTATCGAGGGACGTTAATATTTTGACGCGATAGTGGGATGAATGGGAAATTATTTCGGTTTGGAAACAATAATCGCGGGCGTAAGTTCTTATGATGTTATATTGGGGTGTTCATTCCAGCAATTCGTTTGATTTTCATATTAATATTGTAATTTTGCATGGGTTTCGAACTCCTCCATTGTTGCATTCATTTTTCTTATTGCATATGAATGCAATCTAGTATCCACTTGTGCATTGCTGACATCACTGTAATCTGCCTGCTTAGTTATGACATCTTCTTGAAATTATATTATCCCGCTGCTGGGTCAAGCCTTAGTCGTTTCTCAGAATTACGTCATGACGTCATCTTATGTACCTACTCATCTTACAGCGTGTTAGTTTTAGTGACGTCGCCAGCCATTATTATCTCTCCTACAACATACACAGCATCCTTCCTAATTCCTCTATCTTTTTTCAATCCATAATCCTCACATCGATGGCCTCTGTTCCCACGTACTGAAGTAATCAGGCGATCAGTCAACATCCTTGAGAACAATCTATCACCTGCGCTGCTGATAACTGATAACATTAATTAGCAGTACCTACCTATCTACAAAGTTTCACACCAGGTGCTTTCGTCATCTTAGTTACAGGATGTGGGAAGATTGACGTTAGCACTTAGTGCTAAGTGTTGGATTTAGTTTAGCATCAATTGTTATTGGTAGATGATAAGGATTAGCTAAAAGTGATAATGACGTCTTGACGGACTCTCTCGACGGAAAGTAGTCGCGTAATAGTAGTCTATTTTAACTATATGAAAGAAAATATTATAGTTTTATTTTTCCTGTCATTAATATTCCACTGGCTTGGTTTTTTATTCAAATGCTCTATGATTCGCGAAAGAAACTGACTTTAGAGAATTCCCCGATGATTCCTTTCACACAGTTCCTTAAACAAACTCTAACATGATAATATAGATGCATCTCCAATACAATGGCAGGCCACATCACAAAGGCCCACTCAGTCTATTAATACATCGCAACAACATCCCAAAACTGATGTTTTGAGCAGTTTAATGTGTTGCCCCACCAATACGGTGTCATACGGTCGGCGCCTTTGATCCACCGTCAAAGATCAGAACACAGGCGCCGACATCGCGACATAAAATCAAGACTGTGCAAACACGATAAAAAGCATTTTTAACTTTAATAAAATGTCGATCGATTACGGTTTACGACAGGAAATCGGAAATTGGAACGAGTTAAATATACATTTTACATCAGCTGAGTTGCACGTGATAATTTGTTGTTTTTTTTGTAATGTGGCAGGTATTTACAGATGTTTTATTGTAAGATCTAAAGGTCATAGATGAACTTACAACTAAACTTAGAAAATATCTGAAAATGAAGCTAGTTTGAACGAGATAATAAACTAAATTTAAGAAATTGCGTCACAGTCTTAAACTCGTCCATTTTTATATAAAGAACAGTAAGTAAGCTACAATAATATAGAAAAGATACTTGAAACACAATCGAACCCCAACAATACCAAGGAACAAAAATCTGTCCACATCCCAATAATAAAGCACATACATAACTGACACATTATCTGTCCACACGACACAATATGATAGAAAAATAAACGGAAAACACCCATTTCAATTATTGCTACCAGCACGCGAACGGCCAACATTTGGTGTCTTTCCCATGATCGCTTTCCTTCGCGTACAAAAGATAAGTTCTAATCCTATAAGATCTATAATTCCCGATATAAACATAGAAGGCACCTGCACTGGTTTATTGCTTATTTATTCTGGTTCTCAAGTAAGGATTAAGTTATAGCCAGCCCCCGAAGATTAAAGCTTAATGGAGGGAGCAATGGATTGATTTCTGAACGCGGTTCCCGCCATCGCCAAATCTCCGCTTAACTTGGCATTACGTTCGATTTATTTGTTGTCTGTGCTTCTTTGAGGATTTTGGTTAAGCTGTGGTTGATTTTAAATTAAATTCTTGGCTATTCGAAAATGGAATGAATATTAAAAAACAATATTTGGGAATGCTAGACGAAATTTTACGACACGCTGAAGCAATAAGCTCAAAAAACTTATAAATTCTAATCAAGATCACACAAGATCGTGAGCTTTTTGGGGTTTCGTTATAATTCAAATTCACTCAAGCCCAAATACAACGGGCACAATGTTGACACGTCAAAGATGAAATTTAAAGAAAGTCAAATAAAGAGTGTAGCTGCTTATCTCATGTTTAATTAACATCTAAGCACACAAGATTTACATAATTTCAAAGAAACATTCTCTTATATTATGTGTCGTGTGTTTGTCCCTATATATCAATATGAGAGCCTATCGTAGACACCTGTTCTCATTTGCTTAGGCGATGTTTGTCTTACATTTAACGCAAGTTTAGCCTAACACTGTCGCACACAAATTATCAACTAATTTACGTAGACCGACGATTTTTGATGGCATAAAGAATGCCCGACGGGTCCTAAGCTTTTTACTGTGTTTGACTAACATACGTTTGTAACTTAGTCTAAATATCTGAGAGCGGGAAAGCTTGTGTCAATAATGGTTTGTTTAGACATAGCCAATGGACGTTTCTGAGATTTTCAAGTATTTGGTCGGTGTGTATAGGCGTTAGTGACCGATCGATCAGTGATTGGTCAGCGTCGCGGGGGCGGGGCGATGTTATCGGCGATCGAGTTGATACTATGCAGTGACGTCACGTTTATTGTCAGCGACATTGATGGCAGCAAAGTGCGAGTTCGATATTTGAATACAATAAATTTTTTTACACGTGGAGACTGAGAGGTTGTGAATCAGCGAGATTTCAATGTCGCCAATTTTACAATAGATTTTTTTTTATGACAAGTTGGACACAAACATTGGAAAATAGCTGAGAGCTGAGAGCTGTCTAATATAATAATAATAATACTATATTATATTATAATAACATAATAGTCTTGTTAACTACAAGATGATCTCCTAAAGTCTATTGGTAATCAAACCGCTGAGCTCCCCAATGACACAGTACAATAAAACAAGGTAAAGAACTTGACAGGAATTCCTAATTCGCTAATCAATATTGAAACATCCCTTTACTGAACAACCCCTTTGGAAATATGTCTTTGAAATATTCCCTGTAAAGGGTTGCACGGTGTAGGGGCGATCAATCGACATTTTGTCACAGATTTTGAATTATGATAGTCATTCGCGGGTTATTTGTCTATGGAAAAGCGGACAATTTTCTTGAGAATCTGTGTGTTTAGGTTTAAGAAATCTTTAATTACCGTTCCAGTCTATGGCTGTTCGTCTTCAGCTACCATAACACACTCTAATAAAAGAGATATGCAAAGGGAGAACCACAGTTGCATAAAATTGTACTAAACTGTCTCTTCTTCAGCATTATCGACTATTATCCGGAAACATAGTTCGGTAAAACTTTTCTTATCAATAAATAAACAAAGCACATAGTTCAAAAATCAAAGTTAACCCTAACGACGAATGTGTAAAGCCCGAACACACAATGTTTTTAAAAGTTAACCCACTAATTAATTCAAAGTCAGGTAAGCGCACATCGGTTTCATTCGGCGCATCAAATATTCAGTGTGTACACGCCTTATACTGAGGGCTTTTGGCCGAAGACAAAGATGCTTTTAAGCTTTCGTATAAGACAGGAGAAAGGTGTTGAGTAACTTACTTACTAGAAGTTTTTTAGCCCATCAAATGTTTTAATGCAATGTCTAGTCCAAGTCTGTTTTAGAGCAAGACTTGCGTATTAGAAATGATCACCAGTAGATAATGTATAACTAGCCATATCTAAAGTTAACAAATAGTGCAAAAATAATTACTTATTCAAAAAATTCGAATTACAAAATATGGCCGACGCTATATCTTCCTTATTCAAACTAGAGCTGCATCATCAAACCATAGACATAAAAAGATAAAAACCTTCACACCCGTCGCCACTCCACGCCACTAAACTAAGCTAGGATGTCGTCACTTCCCAACTGTGTCATCGCTGTTTATAATGTATCAGTTTTAAAACCGTCGTAAACATTAGCTGACGGTCTTCCTTGTGGAGGTAGTTACATTTTGTGGGAGTTTCAGAACTTTTCACGTATATTCTGCTCACTTAGCTCTGCGAGCATTTTATAGGTACCTTTTGCTATCCGATTAAGAGTAAAAAAGTGTTAGTAAAGGTACATAACCATAAAGTCTATATTGGCGCCGATTCCCTTGTTCACAAACTAAATTAAATTTAAGTTCAGTGCATCTTTTTCTTTCTATTTCATTAAGAAAAGGACAGAAGATAAATTTTAGTTCAGTCCTGTCAAATTAATCATCGCTTGACGTAAATTGACGTAATTTTAGTAGGCAAGTTTTTAAACACGTCTAAACTTGTATGGAGTAGTGACAGGCGCTGATTAATTTGACAGGACTAAACTAAAATTTATCTTCTGTCCTTTTCTTAATGAAATAGAAGGAAAAAGATGCACTGAACTTAAATTTAGTTTAGTTTGTGAACAAGGGAATCGGCACCATTGGCGTCGATTCCCTTGTTCACAAACTAAAGTAAATTTAAGTTCAGTGCATCTTTTTCTTTCTATTTCATTAAGAAAAGGACAGAAGATACATTTTAGTTTAGTCCTGTCAAATTAGTCAGCGCTTGACGTAAATTGACGTAATTTTAGTAGGCAAGTTTTTAATCACGTCTAAACTTGTATAGAGTAGTGACAGGCGCTGATTAATTTGACAGGACTAAACTAAAATTTATCTTCTGTCCTTTTCTTAATGAAATAGAAAGAAAAAGATGCACTGAACTTAAATTTAGTATAGTTTGTGAACAAGGGAATCGGCGCCAATGTCAAACTAGCGCATCAAATACAATTCCAACTTAGAATCACGAATTGCATTCTCATTTCATAATTTCGATATGCTTTAAGATGATCCCAAAAACCGGCCAAGGAATGGTTCCGTAGTTGGGATGAGTTTATCCCAAGAAAAAACTTAACATTTTAGTTGAAAAACATGTCCCCCGTACATTCTAACTGCAAATGTAAATTTGTACGCACCATATTAGGCGGTTTATTTACTATGTTCTTTAAGACCATAGACTTCTTATATGTTTTACTGTAGCTTATATAAATGTAAAGAACTATTTTCTTTTTTTTTTTATTCTAGGGTCAGTAGTTTCGGATATAACGGGTGGTCAATTTTCATCTATTTGATATATAGGAGGGGTTCCGTTTTTGTCATTCGGACATACGGAACCTTAAAAATTACGCTTAAAACAAATAGATTCCTGTTTTTGGTACGGAATATGGCAAAAGTTTAGTATTGTTTCATTTCAAATAGCAATATCCAGTATTAAATCGTTTAAACACAGCTGAACGGCGAAGGGAGTCAACACTAGTTATCTGTATTCCCTGTGAGACGGTCGCTTCAACGAACGCGACTAAGCTTCGAACAATGCCAGCAGATGCGATTAGGTATATGAACCATTTTGATACTAGCATTTAAATTGTTTTTAGTATGATGGATTATGGAGTCCATTCAGATAAAACACAGATTATTTTGCCACAGATATGTAGGTAGGTAAGCATGGTTTCGCGAAAAAGCCAGACTGGATAAGCCAATAATAATTAAAAAACTTCATATCGAGCGAACACTCATATAATATTAGAACGACGTCTGCAAATATCCGAAAGGTAAGTCGTCATCTGCCTGCCTTTTCCCAACTACGTTACATGGAGTGACTGCCTATCTGACCTCCACAACCCAGTTACTGGGTAATACGATACCCCTTGGTAAGATTAGTTTACGGACTTTCGGGCTTCTGACAACCCGTAACGACTGTCAAAGATTTACGAATGACAGCCGGGACCAACGGCTTAGCGTGCTTTCCGAGGCATGGAGGGGTCTTGGTATGTAAAGATGGTCACCCATCTACGGACCAACCGCGGTAGCTTAACCTGATCTATTGACCCGTGCGGCTGTTATTATTTAGCTTCAAGCCTCTCCCAGCACACACACAAGCCTCTCCAAGTCCGAAAGTTAACCTTTCGGACTTGGAGAGACTTGGAGGGTGTGTGTAATTGAAAACTGAACTTAATCATCACAATCGTGACGTATTTGTTGAAAGTCTGTTAAAATTAAAAAAAAAATAACTAATTGGATTTGGATCCGAATAACAATAATCATAGAGGGATGAAAAAACAAATAGCTGTCAGGTTATTTCCCTTCAAAAATAGTAAAAACTACAAGGAAAGAAATATACCAATAATAACAGTAATGGCCCCCTTTCGCTTATTACCTATGCATGTTAGGATCCCTTAAATTCAGTGTTTATTGCTGCAAAAACTGTATCATTATAGGTTATGACGCCATGTTTGAAAAAACTTCAAAGCTTCGATTACTTGCAGGTGTATCGCAGTCACGCTTTGAAACACATCCTTTAACTTCATGTTAGTAAACTTTCGTTGATTACGGACCTCCTTACAGACTAATATCGCCTGTGGAGTGATACTGGTTGGTTTCAACACCAAGACTAACAAAGGACACAATATTGGTCGTCGCAGTGTGATTTATCCATCATTTTACTAAAATTGTATGGTTGTAAGTTGTCATATCATAATGAGACTTGCAAAACGAAAGAAAGTATCTAGCCTGTTATTTTTCACACCATCAAAAACATCACAGTAAACTCAGACATTACCAAAATAACTTCTAAACAAAGTCGTATAATACACCTTCCAATTAGAGAATGAAGTCGGTAACACCTCCGAGATTCGGCACTACCGATCAACGATTTAATTGGCGATATATTAAATTGTAATTAAGGTGCAACCCTATTGTGCCGGAGGTAATACCGATGTGTCGCACCACTAGTCTACCAACCGATCAAAAAAGCGAAATCTTAAGGCGAAGTCGGTCGATCAGTCGGGAGTTTCTGACCAAAAGTTTACAGTAGTCGAACGATTTGTCGACAGTTAGATCGTACGTCGTAAGTTACCTTAACAATATGTTGTTGATAGTTTTATTGGTACCTCAGCTTCGGTCCCTTGTGGACGTAAGAAAAGAAGTCTGCTTCGATTTTGGTCTTGTAATTTTCAAACTACCTATTTTCTCATTTTTATGATTTGTCGAATCGTGGGTATGAGGAAATGTCAATTTGTGAATTTTGCGAATAAACTTTTAAGCAAGGTCAAAAATAGTTTAAAATTAGCATTCCCAATCCACATTGTTACATATATTTATTTCCGTCTTCCTAGTTAATAATCCTTCGAAAGTAATTACAGCACATGTATGTTAAAATTAGATAATTATAAAAGATAATTTAATATGTACCGTCAATTAATGTATCATTACGATCATAATTAATTTTATTGTTATATTTTTGTATAATAAATAATTAAGAAATTAGGAATAGACGTCATACATTAACATGTATGACGTCTATTCCTAATTGCTTAGCTATTTACTTAGATTTATAATCCAAAAATAGTTATTTTAGTACCTACGTATCGTAACCGATAGGTAAATACTAAAATAACTATTTTTGGATTATAAATCTGCACGTGACGTCAAACTAAAAAAATGTAAAACATTTTTTTTAAAGATACTATACGTTTGGGAAAACAATAACATTATAACTAGAAACAATGCTGTATAAAAATAAATATTTCTTAATGATGTCACTAATCCTTCTCCTATTGGTTGTAACAGCGATATCTCATCTTCCGCCAAATTATTAATAAATTCTAATCCTAGCGACCCATTAACTACGCCTTAAGGAACCAACCGTCAGCTACGTAAAATACACATAAAATAATACCAATAAATGAGCGGGCGCAGGTACGGAGGGTCTTATCTCTCTAATAGCCATAAGATACCGTTCAAAGCGGCCCAATCTCAATAAATTTATTAAAGGAATATTGCCAATAGAGACCCAGCACATTCTATTAATTAAAATACTTAATTAATTCACCTGGAAATTGTTTAATCAATTCACTTTTGACCCAATTTATTGGGGTAAATCGAACTGTGAGTCTGTGACCCGACGTCTTGTGATAATTAAAAGCTTTATATTACAATCAGGTAATCTATAGGATTGTGTTTTAATTATGATTACGGTGGAAGGGAATTTGGGTGAGGTGGAAGAGGGGCACTCATGTAGACTTCCTTATCTAAACGTTTACCGATTTCTGCTTTGCAAATTTGTTTGAACCAACTGTTACGTCCATGGTATCTCTAGTATCTGGCTTTTCTCGTACCATCACTCTCTCTCATATTTTTTAGACTAACTGTGCCACCCAATGTTTTAGCTGTGTCCTACATTTTCGTTTCCAGTCATAATCAATGTTCGTCAACTGCTTCCAGCGTGGTTAGCACTACCTCATTATGTCCACTTTCAACCATCTTTACTAACACCTTATTTTCTTTGTTCCAGCATGCTCCGAGCACTCGACTTGGGCGGTGGGGAGCGATCTTTAGAACGCAAGCCAGAGATCCGCTCGCCGAGCACCGCACCTTCGCTCCGAGACCATTCGGCCGAGCGAGAGCGAAGCGCTGAGCGCCGGGATACAGGTACGTCACTAGTGTTGAACCACGAGTATTTTGAGTGGTCGGTCAACTTGAACTTACAAGTTAGGGTCGGGTTCCACTCAGATTAGTCGTATTGGTAGTAGAATTCCTCGCATTCGGCCCGAATGATGACGTCATGTTCCAAAAGGTGATTGTTTTCCTGATAGTGACGTGTCTTCGCGCCGAATGCTCGGTATTAACATCGTTAAGTGTACATTGGAAATCGATCGCGGCAATCAGCTACGCACGTTCGATGTTTCAAACCTTGTGTATGTCCGTAGCTAGTTCGTGTTCGCTTCACTTTTCTGTCCGCAAAAAACAACAATTCGCAAAAAAACGCGCGGAGTACGAGGAATATCCAGTTCCCACCACCTCAGCCATGCCGCTCACGGACGCGCGTAATCGTTTCAAACTTAGGCTTTAGAATTCGGAGCATGCCATGATGCCGACATGAGAGACGCCGCGCGCGCATTAAAGATTCGTACGCCGTTGCCGAATGATTGCGACGCTTACGAGCGTGCGTGCTAGCCCTCCCTCTCCCCCCGTCCCACGACCCCCGCCTTCGGCCCCCGCCATCCCCTCCTCGTGTTCCCGCGTAACTGTGTTGTCACCGCAGGCGTGGAGGAGTGGCCCAGCACGCCGCCGCCGCTCAACAACAACACCACCCACCACAACAACAACGGCCCCACGCCGCTGCTGCCGCTGCCGCCGCCGAGCCCCTTCCGCTTCGAGGAGCACCGCACCTACAGGTTCGCGGAGGACATGGGGCCCCTGCCGCCCGGCGCGCTGGTCGGACGCCTCGGCGACTCCCTCATCCCCAAAGGTGACCCAATGGAAGCGCGACTGCAGGAGATGCTAAGATACAACATCGACAAATACGCGAATACGAACCTGGACACGTTGCATATCAGCCGGAGAGTGCGAGAGCTGCTGTCGGTCCACAACATTGGACAGAGACTGTTCGCCAAGTACGTGCTGGGGTTGTCTCAAGGCACGGTGTCGGAGCTGCTGTCGAAGCCGAAGCCCTGGGACAAGCTGACGGAGAAGGGGCGTGACTCGTACCGGAAGATGCACGCGTGGGCCTGTGACGAGGCCGCCATCATGCTGCTCAAGTCACTGATCCCTAAAAAAGGTACTTTTTAAATACATTCACGTCTGATAAGATTTGATTGCGGGATTTGCGTCCTACGTTGCGTGATATTTTTGAGTAAATCTCGTTGTGCGAATTTCCCTGGTCTGGCTTGATGTGAATACCGTTGTATCGATGAATGAGCTTTTTTATCTTTTTGGGCAATGAAAAGATTCTATTTCACTTGTTTTCTCAAAATGATCCACTGGTATTCGCAGTTTCGCATGTTCTAGCTCTGAACGTACCAAAAGTGATATGAACCGTTCAAACTATACTTATACAGTTGCGACAAAATTACCACATCATGTTTGGTACGTCGAGCCGTGATCATCAATTCCTTTTACACAAATCATCTGAACCGTTTGACGCGTCGGTTATCTTAACTTGTCAAGTTTACCTGACAATACAGCTCATCAATCACGGCAGCACTACGAATACAAAAGATGTTTACATTTTCCGCGTCAATTACTTGATACACGCGAATATTGATCAATCATTACGTTTGTGGTCAATCAACGCAAAGTTTGAAATTTGAATTTAACGGTTTAGAACGCACTCGAAGCTTCTTCATATAGTTCCGCACTTTTTTTGTTTTTTTAACACTATTATTTTATTTTTTGTTTTGTTCCTTTTAGACCTCTCCCTCAATCCTTTTCCTTTGTCCCTGTACCCAATCGCGTGCGGAAATATCAGGAACTGCCTTGTTGGAGAAAGCGAGGGGCAAGTAAACATCCCCAACAGTTTTTATTGCAAAATTATTATTTTTTATACGTTTTCTTACTGACAATCTTTTTTGTTCTGTCTCTACCATTTTCCAAATATTAGTGTATTTTTTTAATAATATCATATAGGTTTTATAGAAGCTCGCGATCGTCGATACCAGTGAGGCATTTTTCTAAATTTTTAATTGAAATTCCATAAAGATTTTAGCTTTTCAAAGATTCTATATTTGCCAAATAATTCGAAGCAACTTATCTGAAAATAGAGTCCATTTGTTACATAAACGTATGTGGAAATGGAAAAGCGGAGCGGACACGCACTCGGCGCTAACTACGAACTTGCCGCAAAGCGAAAGCGTTCACGTTCAGTTACATAGCATAGCCACTGCAACTGTCACTCGCCCTGCCTTGTATAGTGCATGGCACAACTTTAACAAGTATATGTACACTAAAGCTAAAGTTTAAGATATACGGTCTATCATTGCTTAAATACGTATTATCATAATGAGGCATTCAATATATTTTACGTATTCAAACCTATTTCTATATTCATAGGGATTAATTTTCGACCGATATTTATTTAACAATCATTGAACTTTACCTTTCCATTGACAATCGCTATTTCTATCAATTGCTTTCAATAAAAACTTGGAAAACTTAAAACCAACACGTAATGCGACCGCAATAGGAACAGAAATTCGGTGGAATTAAAAAGAACGTACTCGTTGTAAGGCTGTGTACACATTAACGACAATGCACGACAAAGTATAAATCTGCGAATACAATGGACTCTTGTGTATTAGCCTTTGTCCCCATCGATAGGGATGAGCTCAAATAGATTGAATTTCAGATAATTCCCGGAAGGGTTACGGTTTTCTTATTTCGCTGCTATGATATGCGGTTTTCGTTTTTTCTATTCTGGTTATTGCTGATTGGTGTTTTGACCACGTTTATGGGGTTATTATGCAAGGAAGATGGATGCATTTTCCCTTTTTAGCGGATTTCGTTTGTCTGCGAAAATGTTAATCGCTGTAATTCGATGAAATAAAAACAATAGCTTTGAGCATTCTCTCATTTATTTCTGTGTCATGGGTGTTTCATCGATGGATAAGATTTTATGAGCCATTGGGTACATCCGAGGCTAGTAATAGGTAGTAATGACTGCTCATCCGTCACGCTACATACGTAATCAATCTAGCCAGCAATCGTGGGAAGCAATTTGTTCCGATTGCGGATACTTTTCCAAGTTTCAATCAGTACAGCCACACATAGACCTGATTAGCTTGTTCGTCTTCTGGGATATTTCTGTGGAAGAAAAGCTTTATCATTCATTTCTTTATGATTGCTGTCAAATACTTTTCTGTCATACTGACTTATACATTCCCGGACTCGATGCCACCGTAATCATGCCACCGTGGATTTCCATGTGAGGTATAACGGCCTAAAACATCACAACTTTTTCTTTGACTCATCATTGAGTCAAAGAAAAAGTTTTCATGTATTTTTGAAGCCGAAATATTGGCCATTATTTTGGTGTCATCATTGTTCCGAATTTGAATTCACAACCATTAAAAATGTTTAGTTAAATATAATAAAAATGCAGGGTGACGACTTAGGAGTCCGGGAGTATATTTTTAACATGGTTTTAAGAAAGTCGATAGGATCGACCAGTGTCTAGAAGGGAGACAATGGAAAATTGCTTTTGATACGATCAGCAGTATGTAACTACTTCAATATAATAAAGTGGTCCAATGGTTTATCCAGACTGTATTACCTATTTCAAATGTAAATAAGTGTTCGATGACTGCAACTGATCTCCTGAAAATCGTACTAAAAGCAGGTAGCTGTTTAGAGTCCTTTTCAAACCTAGCTGTTGCGTTTGGTCCTAGAAAGCGAACTTCAAATAACGTACAATAACGTCAATACTGTTACATAACTACTAAGCAGCAACGTATCATTTCGCTGCTACGTTATGGGTGTCGGCTATTTCCCAGTTCCCACGATACACATGCATAATGTCCGTTCGTCCGTCCGTTGCGAAACGATTGTTGTTCGACGTTCACACGCGACAGCGTTGTAGCAATGGTAGGCCGTTCAAAATAAGAATAGAACCTTACCGCCATTTTGTGACGTTTGGCTGTCAAACTTCAATTGACTCGCGTTGGACAAGATTTGCAGTGTGATCGTTAAGCTGGAGTTAGCACGACTCTAGTCAATGACAGTTATGTTCTATTAGTTGGAAATACTAAGTAAATAGTAGAAAGTAAGAAACGTAAGAAAAAAGAAGACGTAAAACATACCTACTTGCGTTTTCTTATAACGCCCGCGCCGTTCTAAACACCATATCTATTAGTTAGTTATCTAATGTTTATCTAGCTAGTAAACGTTGCTTTACATCCACGTACTCCCAAGTCGACACAACATAAAAATAATTGGATAAACGTCGCACGCGCCGTAACAATGGCGGTTCAATTAAAACTAGCTACACTAACTTCCCGCCCTTCGACATACAGCGCGCAAAAACTGTAGAGTATTTATTATGACCGTACTCTATGTTCTATCATCGATAGTTTTTTTTTTTTTTGTATTTGTCTATGGTTTATAACGCAATAATATTATTAAAGCGAGTTCGAATAATTTATATTTATTGTTAGTTTACATATACGTTTGTTTACGTTTACATATATAGTCGAACCATAATTAACTATTAATTTTTTACTTTCTATTTTATATAAAAGTCTATAATATATTCTGTATAAATGCATATTTTACGACTTAACGTAAATCCAACATCCATAGGTATTTATAGTTTGATATCTGATAATTACTTGCAAGTCTAACAACGATTATCTTAATCAATTAATAGTGAAAAACAAACTAGTTTACAGCAAATCTATTGATATTGTATGTTCCAAGCTCACGATTACACGGTGTAATTACAGGTAAATAGTGATGTACAAATTTTACGGTATTAAACCGATACCTGTAGGCCCTGTAGCTGTCGTGACTGAATTCAATTTTCAAACGTGCACACAGCAAATAAATTGGTAAACTATCGCCGTACATCGAGTGTAGGAAGACAATAATATTATATTATTTTTCACGGGCACTAAACTTCGATGTAAGTTGGCTACGTTCTTTATTCATATAATCCTTCATTCCAATTAAGTTTAATAATGGTGGTCGTAATTATTGCTCTTATTACTTGTACGGTTCAGTGACGAAATGCTATAACGTAGACGTCTTGTAGTTTATGATCACTAAAATCGATTTAAAAGCTTATTGGTTGAGATAATTATCGTGTTTCATATGTGCTGCCGTAAATCTTCAGCATGCTCTTTTTCACGTGATTAAATCAAAGCAAGGTTTTTATTTTTTGTTTAAATTAAAAATCTAATAACTTATCTCAAAAACATTTAATTTAAACACTTCTAAAATGAATGCTCTTAAATAATTCAAAAGTTTAAGATATGCAAAGTTTTCCAAGTAATCTCGTCTAATCTATCTTAGGCGTTAAATAAAAACTGAAATTAAAAAAAAACGATATCGTTATCATAATTAAAGCCACTCTAAATCGAAATGTCAAAATCAATGGCACCAACATTCCAAAAAGTCTTTTGTAAATAGAGCGCGACCGTTCGGATACACGCAGAAAATTTGCCGATCCCAATATTTGGACGAAGTTCGGCTCTCAAAAGCATTTCAAGCGTAGCGTGAAAATCTATTTTCAATGGGCCACTATCGGCCGGCACAGGACACCCGGCAAAGGCTTTATGCCCGAAGTTAAGCGTCCTCGATGCTCCTACACTGTAAACTCCCCTTGTAGAGCTCTTAGTTTAACGCTAAGCAAATTTTAATATTCAATTGTGCTTTTGCATGTTTGGGATTTGTTTCACAATAGGTGCTTCATATTTGAAGTTTTGAACTGTAGGTAGTAGTTAACTAAATATTTGTCCGATACTTGATTATGATCTGAGAATGAAGCGTAGTTAATTTATTGTTTCCCATAACATCATAAGCAATTAAGCATTATTATCTTTAAAGAGCCAATTATTATCTCTCGACAATATTCTTGTCTAGGCCGTCGCTATTCGTTTTAAAGCCTATTCACAAGTAAAGTCGCCACACATCTCCAATAACCATTAAAGTTCAAATGTAAACTTTCCTTTCACATAAAGGCATCGCTAATAAGTTATCGATGCGGCGGTCACGTAAGGCAGCCCGCACGGGGGACTGTCAAAGGCGTTTAAAACTGAAGGGAGTTGGGGAACTCCGCAAGTGTATTAGCCGGCCGGCTAATGCGCGCGGACAGCGCATCGAGCGCAAACGGACACAACTCGCCGTCTTCACTCACTAACTTGTAAAGTCTTTAAACCGAACAGTATGCACGATTCATTTGAATGCGTTCTATTTTCAATTCAATTTAGGTAGGTACCTACTGATATTTTATTTGTTTTAAAAGTTTGGATTGCAGGCTTTTTGGTTGGACTTTTTAAGATTATAATAACGTGAAAACGATGTTTTTATAAAGAAATTTAAAATTTAATGCTTCTTATCGTTGTTTGTCATCATGCCAAGTTTTGTTTGGAAAATCTTTAATATATTTAAAGTTTGATACGATGGTAATTCTTAAATATATCCACAAATAACAAAATACATTAGTCAAAATGCCACAATAATAAGTGTTTTCCTGTAGGTAAGAAATAATAATCTATAAAATTAATGAGACTGGAATTGCTATAAAACACTTAATATATCTTCAGACATTGCCCGGGACAATTATTTGACAATTAGACAGATTACCTAATGATTAAATTGGTGGGTAGGTGGAGGTAGGTACCTATGCTTTTGCGAACTGAAACTGAAATTGTAAATCATGTTAATCCACTTTACAAAACTATCAGGGAGGGTAAATCGATTCCTCTATAATATAAATACCCAAACGAGGGGCGTATCAGCTAAAAGTAGCTACCAAACGAGACCATAACACATAAATCATAAACTTTGAAACACGAAAATTCGTGTTGATAATCACATAATAATTACCGACCCGATAATACCCGCCGGGATCGAAGGGATCGAAAGGGATTAGCTCGTAATGAGAATAAAATTGGCAACATATTTGTTCATTAATACCAATTGTAATTTAAACGTATAAAGTTTTTGATAAATAGGTTCATTGACGTGTATCCGAACAAAGAACAATTTGAGTTACGTTGCAACCTAGCGCCATCTTGTGGCACGCGGCAAAACATTTAAAAAAATGTTTACTAGAAAACGATAGGCTTTAGCAGTAAGTGACATAAACTGGATGCATCTTACAAACACTTATGAAATTACGATGACTGAGACAAACGTTTAATTTACGACGCAATTATCGCTAAAGTATTATTACAAAGGACATTTCCAGCAAAAAGTTTCGCGACGGCCACTTAGAAAGCACCTTTGAAAAACTAAATGCTCGTTTAAGAACGTTTAAGCAGAAATAACTTGAAAAAAAGTGTGGTATGCACGCAACAATGTGTACGTAACGCCATCTGTCGTCGAGTAGCGTAAGCTAGTGTAGAGGTCAAGAAATTATTTTGCAAGGAATGTTCGTCGTCCCGCGGCCGCTTTGATGGCTTCCGACGAAGCAATCAGACCCCTTTACGGGCATATTTATGATTATAATACCGTGTCTCATTATATACTTTATGATTTTATACCTAAACGACTGTCCAAGATAATAATACCTAAGTAATTGTTACGGCTGAACGCGTAAACGACTTGACAAGCGAGACAACTGACTTCTGTCTTTGTCTAACTAATAGTAATCCAAGCCAATAAAATTGTAGAGAATTTTCTTAATAGAGTGGACTGTTCTGAGTAACTAATAGTTTAGTTGTGATGTTCTTTTATCGTAATTAATAACATTATAATAGAACCACAATTGTTTTTGTCCAAGCGAGCAAATAATATTTCGTTAGTTAATTGTTTAATTATGCCTTCGTAATTGTGTTAATAAGAAATTTTAATTACCAAATAAACATTCTTGAAATCTTAATAGGAGAACGATCTTTTATTCCGACTTAAGTATGTACATAATTCAATTGTTTTTTCTATGTTTTTCCAAATAGGGTAAGACTTGGTATTACGCCCTACTTTTTTTTAAATCGTAATTTAAAAAAAATCTTACAAGATATAATCAAACTTTTTATTTTGGAACAATATTTAGTCTTTTGACAATAATGGCACAAGTGGTAATCTTAATAGGAACTAAGGATAAAATAATATTAATATTTTTTTTAAATCTAAGGTGGGGCGTTTTGTAATGTGGCTGGTGGCTAATACGACTCATTCTTATTATAAAATGCCCCAGTGTATTAATCATATATTTTTTTATATTTTTAAATATATTAACAATCATTTTGGCACAAACTAACTCTTAAATCGAAATTAAAATAATATGACGCACTTAGTCAGTCTCTTTATCAAATCAGACTTTTTACATAAACATTTGAATAAAACTTAATTTGTACTTATATCAACTTAATAGATTATTAAAAGAAAAACAAAATAATAGGTAAACTACCATCGGTAATCAACACAATAACATAACATAACATTCGGCTTCAGTTTGAGATTCAATCAGTCTTATAAGTTTTCATTTGGCAATCATCTTAAAATTAAACAATAAAAACTTACACTCTATTTTTTTTAACAGCTTCCTTTTTGGCTTTGCGTCCACAACGATTACACATTGGGTTATACATAGTGCAAAACTCATGCAACCATGTTAAACAAGACGGGCATTGAATCCAATCTTCAGTGGATTGTGTGTCATAATAATTTTCCGTGCATTCAACGCATCTGTTAACGTCATCATGTTCGTCTGAGATTTCTTCTTCAGAAGTATCTACCCTAACCTCGTTTTCATCATTGCTTTCAGAAGACGATGACCAGCTTACTTTTTTCTTATTTCTGACAGGACCTTTCTTTGCCTTCTTTCTATTTTGTTTTTGTCCATTTTGTTTCTTTTTTACACCATATTTTTCTTTCACTGCTTTAATTCTTTTTGTGATCTTAGCCTGCTTTAATTTTTCAGCTGCTGGTTTCTTCTTATCAGCAATTACTTTCCGTTTCTGTATATTTTCATCAGAAGTTAAAATAACAGCTGTTTGTTTTCTCTTAGACAATACTACAGGAAGTTTAGGCACTGGATGGATTTCATTCAAAACTTTGGATGGTGTTGCTTCAGACTCAGTAGATCCTATTTGTTTTTCAGGGGTTTGTTCAATCAAGTCAATAAGATTAGACTTCGCAATAGTCAGACACGCCTCACTCTCGATACGACATTGTATCGGATACTTTTGTGGTGTTTTTGGCAATATGATATTCATTTGGTCAAACTCTTCTGCCACAGGTGCATCTTGCACAGGCAATGAATGTTCAGTTACTACTTCCATCAAACTATCTTCGTAATTTGGATTAATTAGATGTAGTCCTGAAGGACCTGGCTCAGATTGGAACTCATTCACAACGACAGGTGGTGATCCTAATGTCCTGGGCTCTAAATCATTTATGACCTGCTGCGGTGATGAATGAATTGTATCAAAGGCAATTAGCTCACTACCGTCATATTCATGAAGTAATGACAGAGACTCTCTTGACGTCCCATCCTCATCTTCAATAACTAAATTTTGGTCTCGCAGCGAATCAGATAGTGAAAAATAGTGATCAGGAATGGCACTCGGATCAAAAGGATAAATTCCACATGATTTTAAAGCTGACACACCATTGGAAACAGTAGCAGCTTTGCCCCAAGCTCGTCCGATTAACTTAGACACGTCATAGCGTGTCAACTTCTTCTCCTTGTTCCTAACCATCCAAGTCTTAGCTTCCTGGGCAAAGTACACCTTCAATGGCCTAAAAAAGGCTCTATCAAGAGGCTGCAGAGCATGCGTAGTGTGACTTGGTAGACACAAAAGAATAACACCATTTTCTTTAGCCACTTCCAGTAGGCGAATATTGTTACTGTGCGAGCTGTGACCATCTAATATTAACAATGTTTTTCGAGGACTCTTGTGACGCAGAAACACTTCTTCAAACCATTGCATGAAGAGATCTGTATTTATGTAAGAAGATTTTTTGTTCATGAAAACCTGTGATCCTGGAGGAAGACCTTCGGAAAATTGTGGTTTGCTGTAAGTACCCTTATAGATTAAAACAGGGGGAAGAAAGTTACCTTGAGCATTACAACAAGCAATCACCGTTACGTTTTCACCCTTTTCAGAGCTAGTGAGCGTGTAGACGTCTTTGGCTCCCTTTGTGGCAATTACTTTTCCTGGCTTGTTGTTCACCTGTATGCCGGACTCGTCCATGTTGAAAATATCTTCGGGGTGATTTGCAAAATCATTTTCTTCGTAGATTTTAGCTAGTAAATCAAAAAAATCCTGTACATCTTTTCTATTAACTCCATAAGCTCGAGCAAGTGACAAGCCTTCTGATTTTCTTTGACTTAATTCTGAGTTACGAGCCATGAACCCCGAAAACCATACATTTCCAGCTGATTCAGAACTTGCTGAAAATGGGTTTTTAATTGTAAGTTTCTTAGCTAATTGAAATGCCATTTCTTTTACATCTTTTCTGTCAGGGGCAAATCCAACTTTTTCCAATTTCTTTATATGGGCAACCAGTTTTTTTTCATGCTCTACCGAAAATACTGGTTTTCGTCCTAGAGGGCTCTTTGATTTTCCTGATAAAATGTGTCTTCTTAAAGTCCGAGACGGTATGCCAAAGTTTCTGGATGCCTCATTAACACCCATTACTTTGCTTAGGACACTATGCATGGCTTTGTCTAAGTCGTCCGCACTCCATGATGCTCGTAGTGTCCTTCTTTCATACTTCCGAGACATTATCTGTAATAATATCACGCAACAAGGTACTTTAACAGAGTTCAAATATTAGGGCGTTTTAAACAACTAGCTTAGGGGCTTATTGTCAAATTCGATTTTTAATATGCCCCACTGAGATCAAAACACAAGATTCAAGGTTATAACGTTCGAAAAAATAAAAAGAGAAAGGTAATTTTATCTATTTTACGATAGTGTGGGTCATTTTAACACAAAATATAAAAGTATCAATATATATGAATTTCTTGGAGACTCACCACAAATTGTTTCACGCCAATAAAACCAGATTTTGCAATATTTTTTAAACGGACATCGCAAACTACGTGCACACGTCGGCCATGTTGTGCGGCTACTAGTGGCTCCCCGCGCGTCTAGTTACGAGCGGCGTGGCTTTGTTAGTGTGAGTGTTTGAGTGGTGGGGCGTTTTGTCACTTAGGGCGTATTACCAAGTTCTACCCTAGTCTATGAATATGTTTTTGGTTAGTAACAGATAGATTAAAAATCTGGCTATGGACAAATATTATACCTTCAGCCAGTAATGTCAAATGGCTGTAATTCTAAGCTGCGTATCGGAGAAAGTGTCAAAACTATTAAACTTCACCGCGATGACGTTACATTCAAACTGCACTTAATTTATTCATATAATGTAGACTCACTCATAGTCCTTAACACAATTAGCTTTTAATAGCCAAACTAAAATAAGATGGCGCTAAATTATTGCAATCAAGAAGCTCTTGTTGTATAGCGTTCCGTTGTAATAATTTTGTTGCGTCTTACATTTGAACAGACGAATATATTTTAATGTATATCAGTTGACACACGTGAATTAACTTCAGAGAAATATCGGGGTTAACTATTTTCATCTACGATGTTACAAATACATTTTACGAGCATGCTTATTATATTGCTCGCCATTTTGTCTTGAGGAAATTAATTGATAGGGTTCATTCAAACGTGTGGCTTTATTAATGTTGGCATGTTTACCTAGTGTTAGTTTACGATAGACTTCGAACCTCATTGAACAGATTTTAAACAGACTCCACATACCTAGGGAAGATCTAGATTTTCTAATTAAAACTCTTAAGTAACATGCACTCAATCATGTAGGTAGGTAGTAAATGTTAAAAACGAAATCAATCGCGTTCAAAATCTGCACAGATTATCCAAAAAAGGTCTTAACTCTTCAACAATACGTAGAAAAAAAATAAAAGAAGGGCATTCTCGTTCGTCAAGCAAGCGACCGAAGCGCGGGTAATTATTTTAATAAAGCCGCGGTTGCACCGACGGTCGTAAACACGTCGCGCGACCGTCGCGTCGCTACGTCAACGCCCACCGTTCACTTTCAAACGTTTCGATTTTCGCGCAAATGTGATCGAGAATGCACCCAGACTGTCACTGTACCGGCCAGAATAATGATGTGGTTTGTCTGGATTGATGATGAAGCGCGAGGCGAGGCGTTCAGCGCCTGGGTCTTTGTTGAATGTTTGATTGATCTGGTGAATATTGGGCGCTATTAATTGCGCGTTGCGATCCTTAATTGGCATCTATGTTTAGAATAGTGTTTAGCACTTAGCTGTTAGTGATCGCTGAGTTTTAGTGGCGCCTTGCTCATGCTCTTCCGCATGACAATTTAGACTTCCCTAACTAAAAGCTATATCTTGCAGCTGAACTCTTTGCTATAAAAATAGTCTTGACCAAACTTCAACAGAAACTACATATGCATTTCAGAGAAAAGATCAAAATTGTCTCGCGCCAAATCGCGGGCGCCATTTTGCGAACCGTTTTCACAACAGTTTAATAGGAAATTAAGTGCATCCTGACGTATTATTCGTCGTAATTAATTACACACGTTTCCTTAGCAAAACCCGAGTTATATATCAGGGATCTGTCTCACAAGATGGGTTGTTTAAACTGTCAGTTCGGACGCGATTTGTGACCGACCATTTTACATCTTTGCTCCCCGTCTTGCATAATTAGTAAGGATTAATGTGTAGCTATGAATGACTCGTCATTGTGCCGGCTAAATAGTTTTAATCCAACACACTCTCAAATTAAATCAAGCTCTAGATTTATCTATAAAAGTCACAGAATTTATGACTGCCAATTGTGCAGTATGTTGAAAATTTCCAGCTATAAAAAAATGCGACCGCATTTTCAAAATGGCATTTTGACAGATACTCCACGTCAAAGCAACGCGCTCTAGTAGCGTAACAATGTTTGTAATGACTGCCAAGATCACATTTTGACCTTTTCCCACTTACCTATTTTTAATGCACCACGTTTCCGCACTTACGATGCCAAAAGAACCTACACAGCAAAAACTGCGATGTTCTTTTACTTATTCCTGGAAAATTTTACGACTAAGGTCGTTCATGTCAAATGTTGATACATCTCAATTTTATTTCGTAAACGTGCTTTATTTTTTCAACACGATATCAATGAAGCGATCAATTCCGTCTAATTCTTTGATCTTGGGAATGTTTGACAATGATTTTGACATGAATATTCTGTTTCATCATCAATTATTCTTAGCCACACCAAGAAAGTGTTGTAACTCATCGCTTCACTGTAGACGCACCTACTAATTGTAGAGTCCATATAGTTATGGCCTTATGGGGGACTTGCCCATCGATGGTTTATTTTTTCAGTTTTCACGCAACAAAAGCCCTCTCGCATTAGCGCGTGCTCGCGTGCCGCGCCGCACAATCAATAAAGCAACTGTGCGAAATCAATGCATTAATACCTGCTATTAATGCGGTACACGTGAAAAATCGCTACATTGTCACGGCAACTTTAATATATTTTATCCGTGGAAAAAAACTGTTTTACAGTTCGAAGATGGCGGCAAAATATTATTCGACGCCATTGTTTCGTCATAAATTGCACGTTTGGCGGTTAAACGAAAACTAAGTGAATTCAACAGCTAAACTATCGTGAACAACATTTACGTGGAACTTTAAACTATGGAGACAAAATCCGCTGAAATTAGAGGTTGTTTGTAAGTAATAACTGTAAACAAAGACATAGCACACCCCTTAAATCAATTAAAAATAGCACATGAAGCGGCAGACGCGATCAGCACTAACCGCGTTACTCCGCCTGTAGTTAACGGGAATTCGGTTATTTCGTTAAAAAACTTCGCTACGCTATCGTTAAAAGTTATACAGATAAGCTCCGGGGAGACGCCAGCGTGTAGTCTGCAGTTTTTGTGCTATCATCTCACTGTACCTATACAGCAAATACCTACGATGAAGCAAGTACGAACGTCTGTCTAGCTTGGGCTGAAAACTCCTGAACTTTAATGGAATTTCGAAGAGAAATTCTTTTCAGGTATAGATCAGACAGCTTTTTTCTGCTGTAATTCAAAGAAGTTTTGAAATACTTAATGTGTTTAACACCAATTACGATATGAGCCAACTAATGAAGGCAGAACCATGACCCATTAACTGACAAAATCCAAGTTTCTAGTCTGTAGTTGATGAATTTCATCTATATTCCACAACGTAGTGATAGCACTCACTCAGTTTAATCTACATGGACGAGTCCCTGAGCGGGGCTGGCAAAATTGATGATTGAATCTAGTTACCAACTAGCAGGTGCAGAGATTTTAACTCTCGAGAGAGTTTAAGCAAAGACTTTTTATTTTATCCCTCGTATATTGTAAATATTCCGCAGTTTCACGACGAACGGAGCTAATATTCGACGTCTAGTCTAAACACAGAATGTGATACAAATATGTAATAAATAAACTGTGGAATTTATATTGTGACACGAAGATTGTTTCATAGATTAATCATATCGAAGACAAAGAAAATTGCCAAAACTAAGCTTTATACACACAAGCTCAAAATCATGTAGTTAATGTTAATAATCATCTTGTAATTTGGTTATGTAAATAAATGAAATCATGTAGGTAGATATTAAGTCATCGGAAATTATTACAGTCTGTTGACAAAACACAGGGATCATTTAAATAAATTGATCTATAAAAAAGATTTAAATACCAAACTCAAGCTACGATGTAATCTCTTCCTAAACTAATAATAATTTAAACTTTACTACTGTGCCGTAAATCTTTAAAATTATTTCACTATTATAACGCGACACATTTTAATTCGGTTTTACTACTGAATAATAAAAACCTCACCCTCAATATTATAATTCTAACGAAATTGTGTGTTTTTCGCGCTCGTGGCGTCTACACAGTTTAGCCATCAGCCAATCAAATGCACGCAATTTGGAATTCGGTAATTTTCGGCTCAATCAACGAACGTGATTGTCCATTACGTGTAACTGCGTGATCACCGCAATATAAGCGGATCGCATGTTTACATAACATAGATTCGGCGAAGGTACCTAACAGAGCCACTTAAATATCCACTGTTAGATTTCTCCGGTGTGCGGATTGCACAAACAAATCATTCCTAGAATTGTCTTACTCGTCCTTATCTTAATTTCATGAGCTCGCTTCCTCCGGCGCACGTAGCTCGAGTAGATGTATGTGGCTCTCGTCACATGCACAGGACCATTCTGTTTCTCTCTCGTGTAGAATCAATTGTGGTCGGTGCCCCCGTCGCGGCAGATTGCCATCTAGCACGCGATCCCGATCACCCGACCCTACGCACGCGACGTCGAACAAAAGAAACTTACCAATCGAAAATTATATCATTCCAGACTTTACCTCTTCATTTTCGACGTTATCGTGTTTAACGTAACGAAAGATTTATGTTGTGTCGTTCGATATCGAACAACATTTGGTAGTTTTAGGGGCTCCTCATTGAAATACTTCTGACACATGCAATACTATTTGTACTATTTCATTTTTGCACCGCTTAGCACCTAATTTTAACTCAGATGCCCGTTTATGCAACTATTTCTTTTGCACATAATTAACAATTCAAATGCGATATTTTTTCCGTACTCTGCACACTTTCGAGCGGCCCTGACGTCCGCTGCCGACGACGACTCGAATGCAAATGAGCATCGATCGCCTGTGTGACGTATAGAGCGCGCACTTCTCACCCCTTTCTTGCGACTACCCGCCAACTTGATTTACAATCCCGGATACGAGTTCCCCGTTCGAATCCAACCTATACGGTTAAATTACGAACGTTACTTTTTTCACTATGTCACAGTGACACTATAATTTAGGGCACCGCCCCTTTACTTTCCAAAGCCTTTGAATATTCATACGACTATAGCAATCAATAACGGCCACAAAGAAAATAGTTTTCGCGTGCACGCACGCGATATAATGTCGCATAAACAAATAATTTCTTCGTTTTTATTGTTATCCTTGAATTATGTTATTGCCACTCGAATTTACACGGCCCCTTTTCCGCCATCGGTCAGAAGCGATCAAACGGCGTCCGATAAATTTTAAACTTCCGTGACTGGACGACGTTAATTGAGCGCGTTTTTTCAAAATATCCATCAAAAATGCACATCTTAATGACCAACAATAAAAACTGATATCGTTACATACTTCATAGTCTACCAGATAAGAAATGCGAATGAAACTAGATCAATAAAAATTTAATATTTAGAGTAGACGCGTCCCGTGGGCCGGCCATGTTGACGAGTTTGACGTGTGTACAAGATGGCGCGACCTGCGTTGCGTCACACGCCCGTGGAAATAACCTCAGTTTTTTGACAATATTTCGAAGCACGTCGCAGTAATTGCCCGCGTGCCGTTTACAGAATAACAAAATGTCTGCAACAAGATCAAAGGCATTAATAGACGTGTGTTGAAATTTATCGACGGCCCGTATGTCGAAGGATGAATATATACATACAAATCGCGTCGAGCCGTTTGTCTGTGATTTCAAAATTATCTACTATATTTGCGAGAAGTTTATTCATAGAGTACTTTAATAGTTTTGTATTTACGTCCGTCCGTTTACACTGAACATTAAATTACTCGTTTCATAAGAGATAACTGCGTGCTTCACATTTTGATTCGCTACGATATGTCAAGCGGTTTTGAAGTTATAAAAGAAAAACCGCGAAGACCGCCCCGAGGCGAGCTGCGACTTTGAAATAAACAAAATAATCAGCTAGTCGACGGCGGACGAGACACGGGTGACATTCTAATTATGTTTCGATCGGTACTTATTGACATAACGAGTGTCTTTTTGATACTAAAATTGAATTTTGAAGTAGGCCTATTCCATCAGTGTCGTATAAATACAGAAATTACCTCATTCGCATTTATATACGGTCCTCGCGAGAACTACAGATGACTAAATACATTTATATCGCTGTTTGAAAAGTTGTCGCTGCTGATTTGTTCAAAATAAAAATGTAACAGATCATGCGTTTCGATTTTAAATTGGAACGTCACCGTGATTCAATATTATTCCTTTTCACCACATAAGTAGTACCTAAACACTCAGATTTGGTCTTTGCAAACCATACATTTTTAATAGCAATTTACTCAAACATTAGAAATGTAATTAATTTATAAATGACTCACGTATATAGAGTTATTGTCTAAAATTATGGTCACACAAGATCATAATCTGGAATATGTTTTAAAATATTTGTATCACGTTCGCTCAGTCATAAGTCGTTAAGTTCGTGAATGGTTGGTTTCACAAAAAATATTGTCTATAGAAGGACATAACAGCGTTTATTGTATGATTTGGAACGTGAGAATCACCAGTAAGTGACAACATTGCCAATGAAATTTTCGAAAGTGAAAACAATAAAGTTTCTTTTACTTGAGATACGAAAAAAGCCACATAAATCTGGTAAAAGTTGAAAAAAGAATTTAGACTGTCAAAACACTGACACTCTATTATATTTAGACATGTAGTATTTTGTAATTTGACACTGGGAACCCTTTCTAATCGAGGTAGTCTCATGGTATGTAACTGTGAAGCTAATTTTAAACTTAGGTAAACATAAGTTAATGAGTTTTAACAAAACGTATAAACAATGTCACTTCGCTTTATCTTAATTCATTTTTAGCTCTCAATAAATAAAATACACTTTACGTTCCAATAAAAGCCCGTTGTGAGTTTTCGAAGAAAAACAATTGCAACGCACACCATTATGCTTTTTATTGTCAAATAATTAGAGACCAACTCGGCGCAACAACAGACAAATCTAAAATAAACCAAGTGGAAATACTTGTGAGGAAATTAGCGTACATATTGTCGGTTTTAAAATAAAATTTAAGGACGCAATTAAGTCTTTGTGATCCTTGAAAATTAATACGTCAACTCACAAACGATCCGTTTTCGGAGTCGTTAAAATACCGCAAAGCAAATAACATTATCGTTTTTCTTTAAACACTTGACGGATGTGGCCGATTTTTAACGTACATTGGCATACAATATGTACCTACGTACAGACATAATAATATGTAGTTATCTAAAGAAATGGCGTCCAATTATTATCATGTTCATAAGATAAAATGAATGAGGGCGCCGAGCTAACACCGCTCGGATTTAACACCAAAAATTCTTTGAACTCGAAATATACTGTAACAAATATTACCCGCAAGAGATCCGAGTATCCGAACATTATGCGCGCACTTTAATTCTATAATCATCTCGGCGAACGTCTAAAACTAATTACGCGACTTAATTAAACTAATTCTGTGCGTACATCACCATCTAAATAGTGTCGTTTCATTGTGAGAGCGCAGACAATATGTTGACAGGATGAATGACCACAGTATGGCGGGCGGGATTCACGCGTAACTTCACTTGTTTATGTGTGCGCGGGCGCAGTTTTAGGATTACTGGGCTTAGGCGATGAGTGCACGTTCCCATTCAACGATTATCTCAAAAGCGCTATGCATCGCTGTAGAGTTTAAATGAAGCGCCTAATTTCAATTGCACCAAATATAACTCGCGTATTTATTACTTGGCAACAGTTAAAGCTACTAACACGGATGTGCGCAGCCCTACGTGTGTGCGGGAACAATTTAGCGGTAATTAATATTGTTCGTGTGCGGATTCAAATGCAAAACGATTGCAATATATTTTGTAGAAACATAGCTGTTTACAACTTTTGTACCATATGTGCCACGCAGCACGCCATTGTTTTTGCTCAGATTTCAAGGTTCACCAACAAGCTATCATAATGAAAAAACCCATAAATCTAATTTTGTAATTCGCAAAGTCATAAAAAGTTCGTGGAAATCTCGCACGACTGACGAGCAATCATGAATATTTACTCAACCTAATTTTAGATTAGATAGTTAGGCTGAACCCTAATTGATTTGAGTGTAACATATTTTTGTTTTTTATTTCTAGTTGGGACAAAGGATGGCACCGGCGCAGTATTTGGTCGGCCGGAGGGTGAGGGTGACGACAGGCTCACGCACGCGATCCTGAGTGAAGCGCATCTGATGAAGACGCCCAGCGGACCTCCCCACAACGATGACTCCAGAAGCAATGAGGACTCTAGCTCCCCGAGGACTCAGTGTCCCTCACCTTTCTCCAATAAGGTAGGACATTAGTAAAGACCAACACCTATTACTAAAATGACGAACATACATTTACTACCCGAAAATAAGCAAACCGCAAAAAATCAACGTCTAATTGCTATTTTTGTCACCTCTTCAGGACGGTAGTCAAAACAGAAGACTCAAGAAGTACGAAAACGACGACATTCCTCAAGAGAAGGTGGCACGCATATACCAGGAGGAGCTTGCCAAAATTATGACCAGGAGAGTAGAGGATATTCGCCGCGAAGGTTTCCCTGGGTATGTCTTCATTTCATTCCAATAAAATAAGTCTTAAATGATCTAAAACCTTATAGTTGCTAAAAATTGTAACGAGAACAGCATATCTAAAACTAACGAATAGCATGTTTCCTCCTTTTTTCAGCGGCGGCATGCCACCACATATGGAGAGGCCACCGGAAGACATCCGCATGGCCCTGGAAGCGTACCACAGAGAACTTGCCAAGATCCAGCCGGCTGGCAACATTCCCAACCTCCACAACTTGCCGGCCATGCCGCCCTTTCCGAACCTCCTCGCGTTGCAGCAGCAAGCGATGCAACAAGCACAGAACCAACAGATGAACGGCTCAGGTGCGGTCCAAGATCTCTCTTTGCCTAAAGATAAAAACGCCAAAATGAATGGAATGACTGATAGTGATAAGGATAGGTCAATGGATGCCGAAGACGCTATTAGGCACGCGGGGAGCGCGTTCTCGTTAGTAAGGCCAAAACTAGAGCCAGGACAGCAATCAACGGGATCGTCCGCGTCCAGTCCACTGGGGAACGCGATATTACCACCCGCAATTACTCCAAATGAGGACTTCAGTAACTCAGCGGCGGCAAGCCCACTACAGAGGATGGCTTCGATCACGAACAGTCTCATCTCCCAGCCGTCAAATCCTCCTCATCATCCACCTGTACAGAGGTCGATGAAAGCAGTTCTTCCACCAATCACACAGCAACAATTTGATCTCTTTAACAACTTGAATACAGAAGATATCGTGAGGAGAGTGAAAGAGGCTCTGAGCCAGTACTCCATTAGCCAAAGACTATTCGGAGAATCCGTCCTTGGTCTATCGCAAGGATCCGTGAGTGACTTGCTAGCGAGGCCGAAGCCCTGGCACATGCTCACGCAGAAGGGACGCGAGCCTTTCATCCGCATGAAGATGTTCTTGGAGGATGACAATGCCGTCCACAAGTTGGTGGCATCACAGTACAAAATCGCGCCGGAAAAACTAATGAGGACTGGAAACTACAGCGGAGCACCTCGTAAGTATCATCTCTATATGAAAACACATGTGCTTTTAATATTTAATGAGAATAGTAGATTAATTGTATTTTTCTCCTTCTGTTCTTACAGCATGTCCGCCAAATATGAACAAACCCATGCCGCCAACACAAAAGATGATTTCCGACGCGACCTCCCTGCTGAGCAAGATGCAGCAGGAGCAGCTCCTGAGCGCGGGTCACCTGGGTCACCTGGGGCAGCCCACGCCGCTGCTCCTGACGCCGCCCGGCTTCCCGCCGCACCACGCCGTGACGCTGCCGCCGCAGCACCACGACAACAACAACAAGGAGCGCAAGCCGCCGCCGCCGCACCACCACCAGCCACCCGTCATGCGCAGCCTGCACCAACACATATCGCCGAGTGTCTACGAGATGGCCGCGCTCACCCAAGACCTAGACACGCAAACCATTACGACCAAAATAAAGGAAGCGCTACTGGCAAATAACATTGGCCAGAAAATCTTCGGCGAAGCTGTTCTAGGTCTATCACAGGGTTCTGTCAGTGAATTGCTATCAAAACCGAAACCCTGGCATATGCTCAGCATTAAAGGTAGGGAACCATTTATTCGCATGCAGCTGTGGTTAAGCGATGCCCACAATATTGACCGCCTACAGGCTTTGAAGAATGAGCGACGAGAAGCGAGTAAACGACGACGGTCTAGTGGCCCCGGGCAAGATAACTCTTCTGACACTTCATCGAATGATACGTCAGAGTTTTATCACTCGAGCTCACCGGGCCCCACCGCGGGAGCGCCGTGTGCCAAGAAACAACGAGTGCTATTCTCCGAAGAGCAAAAGGAGGCACTCAGATTAGCATTCGCACTCGACCCCTACCCAAACATGCCAACGATCGAATTCCTCGCCGCAGAATTGGGTCTGTCATCGCGAACCATCACCAACTGGTTCCACAATCACCGCATGCGGCTAAAACAACAAGCGCCTCATGGCTTGCCGGCCGAACCTCCCGCGCGGGATCAATCCTCAGCGCCTTTCGACCCAGTCCAATTCCGTCTTCTCCTCAATCAGAGACTACTGGAACTTCAGAAGGAGAGGATGGGTCTCGCTGGCGTACCCCTACCGTACCCGCCTTACTTCGCGGCCAACTCCAACTTAGCGGCGCTAATTGGCCGCGGGCTAATACCCCCCGAAGACCAGGTGAAGGACCAGTCTGGCGGCCTCGACCTCTCGATGCCGTTGAAACGAGAACCCGATGGTGATGACTTTGAGGACGATGACGTCGAGAGCAACCTCGGTTCCGAGGACTCGTTGGACGACGAATCTAAGACTGAGCCGAAGGCGGCGTCCACGCCGCACGCTACAGGTCGATCCAGCAGACGAAAGCCTGCAGCGCCGCAATGGGTCAACCCTGACTGGCAGGATGAGAAGCCGCGTAACCCTGACGAAGTAATAATTAATGGAGTATGTGTGATGCGAAGTGATGACTTCCGGAGAGAGGCGGAGGAGACGGTGCGTGTGGAGCCGTCGCCGGTGGCTCGCGAGGGCTCGCCGGCCGCGTCGCCCGCGCCGCGCACGCTGCTCACGCCGCTCACGCCGCACACGCCGCACACGCCGCACACGCCGCACACGCCGCGCCCGCCACACACGCCTGACGATGTCATCCCCGAAGACAAAATCAAATCCGAGACCGACGATGGCTGGGAGTACTAAGACTTTACTTGCTCGTACTCTTGCCGAGTGTGATAAAACGGGTCCCGAACTGTGAGGTGTTGACTGTACCATATCACGTTCGAACGATTATTTATTGTGTGACAAGTGTCCGTCGGGGCGTCGTTGGTCCGGTGGCGACGTTCAGTGCAAATGTTACTGTGTAGCTAGTGTTTGTTGTAATTCGATTGTAAGGCCAAAGACTCTGTAAATAATACCTTCGTAGCTGCTCGTGATACGCCAGGCGCGTCCCGACCCGGACGAGGTAAACTTGCGATACAAAAAGATGCATTTTTGCTTTAATTTTTTAATGTAACGTACCCTGATTAGGTACAAATATCTGAGTATTTTTAAGTTACGGCTTTTTAATTCGATTGTAAATAAATATACCAAATATGTGTCGAATATTGCCCGTGAACCATACCCTGTATATAAGTAGGATAGAAACTATTCGTGTAAGATAACTCAGTTGCTGATAAATTTAGGGATAGGGAAGGTTCATTTAATTGTTAATGAAAAATTATAAAGTGCAATCAGATGTAAATTTAAGCTATGGTTTAACGAAACCCAGTTGAAAAGTATTATTATGTTTATTAGAACCGGCGAGGTTTAAAATATTATAATCGGGTTATATAAGTTTTACATTTAAATTATTCATGTTTATTTTATACTATTGTATGTTTTTTCTATTGCTGTATTTTATAAAACGCCGCGGGACCGCTCAACTTTGTGATTTTAGCTGTCATTTTATAACGTTTAGTTATCATAAACTGTCAATTCTAATTCCGTACAATAGCTATATTGTTTGTTTCTCATTTTTATATATTTTTTAGAAAATGTACAAATCAAGACAAAATAATACGAGTAAGCAAGTATTGTACTGCTTATGATTTATAGTTTTATTTTATTTTAGCAATAAATTTGCTTTTTATCTTATTTTCTTTATTTTATTTTACCTCCTTATTTTTTATCCTTTTTTTCTTAGGATATAAGTGAAAGAAAATGTAAATTTTAAAGGAACCATACTCCTTGCATCACGTTGTACATAGTTATATTCAGTTAAAGTGTAAATATCTAATTGAAATGCCACGTTAGAGTAAAATAGTTAAGTAGGAAAATAGTTTAACCCAAAAAATTTAAACTTCGTAAAAGGGTAAATCATAAATAATCGAAATTATTGTCATTCTAAAAGTGTATCGAAATTGTAACGAAATTATGTCAGAATAGATTTAGGCCTCCAGGTTTAAAAAATGAACAGTTTGGAATATTTCAATTTTACATGGAGAATATAAATTCTTTATTAAAAAAATACATCCATTTTTAGAAATACCAACATACATATCGATGTTATATATAAACAGTAAGTTAGTTAAGAAATAGCGTGTAATAGTCAATATAAAAAAAAACTTAGGCTGTTTAACAGTTACAAAAACAGTTATTTTAACTCTCCAACTCCGTTGTAAGAAGTGAAGGATTTTTTTAACTTATTAAAAGGTGGATTTTTAGAATCATTTCATAGCTTTTTGCTTTTAAAAGAATAATATATACGTATATTATGAATATTATTGTTATTCGATATAGATGCTTCGAATATTTTTGATATGACAGGCACTTACCTAATGCCTCCACGCATTTTTAACCTTTTTGATGTTGGTCAGACTGTTTACTATTAGTGAAGTGCCGTAAAAGATTGCCACATCTGAAAAATAAAAAAAACGTTTATTATATTAAATAACTAATTCGATTATTATAATAATTTTGATACACTTTGGTTAAATAATACAAACTAAGGATAAACTCAGTTCACTATATTTTTATAATTTCATAACATTACATAGATGTTAAGTAAAAACGGAAATTCTATTTGTTTAGTTTTATCGATGACTAGTTTAGTCATGTCTTTCCCTTGGGGGTAGGCCGATACCACAGCTCAATGAATTAACGTAAAACAGCCATTTTTTTTTTTTTATAATACTTAACGAAGAAACACATTACCAGACTTTTTACATGGGTAATTATGTTAAATAGAATTACAGAAATTAAATAAAGTGCAAAATGTTTTATATGGATGGTCTGTACACCTATCAACTGTTTTATTATGGATAGCTAACATGCAAATCAAGTTGAGAAGGCCTACACTCTACTCCAGCTGGACATGGGCCGCTCCCAATAAAGCTTGCCTATGTCTTTCTACACAGCTGTGAATAATAGAGGCTGTTTATAATAGTAGGTACTGTTAGGATCAAAATATTAGAAGCACCTATCAATTAAGATACGCCATCTTGTATTTTATATTGTTACGTTGAGTGTTGCCAGGTTAGAATGTAAATAGTAATCCGGTAGTGAATAGATTATTATTATGCGTTATATCCATTATAATAATGAATAGTATTAAAAATTATAGCGATAATTATTATTGTTCATATCATAATATTAATTAATAATGATGCTGAAAACCATTGTCTTCTTTCCGAACAATTTCTAAAGTTATTAAAATTAAAAATAAAGAAATTGCTAATCAGTTTTTGTTTTAATTTGATTCTCATCGAGGCCACTGACAACATAATTTGGCAAAATGGAGGAATTAAGATCCCTCCCACTCAGTAAGAATGCGTTGCTCCTGACTCCACGGCCCACATGCTGGAGTGTCCAAAGTGTCCCCCCACACCTGCACTTTCGAGGAAATAAAAACGCCACATGATGCCGCGATTAACGGCATCTACTGAACCAAATAATTTGACAAGCCGTAGTACCATCGATACGAAAGAAGAAGGACAAAACTGAGATATCAGTCTATCAATACCTATACCTAAGTAGATACTTCGTGGAACACAACACAACATGGCGAACAACGCCTCTGCACAGATTCGCAACACAGCTCGGTCGTAACCCAACATTTTGGGGGTAGGTCACCATTGGCGTCAGTAGGATTATTTTCAGGGAGTTACATGTTCAGCTCTACGTTTTTTCAGGGTCGTAGCTATAGCTTTTACATGGGGGAGGATACTCGTACAAAGTTAAACTGCTTGGTATGAAAAGCCAGAGCTTTGAATACCAGTAAAATCAATTTGTAGATTTCCAATAGCCAAATGTAAATAGGTGCAGTAATCAAAATCAAAATATTTTTATTTCTCATAAACCTATATGGGCACTTACTCGTATGAAACGTCAGAAGCACGGTTCCAATTGGTCGTTTCCTATGGAGAAGAGCTGGCAAGAAACTCCACGGTTATTGTTTTAAAAATAATTGGCTTTCACAATGTTTTCAAATTAGTGTTAATAGGTATGGGAGGATAATGTAGGCCTGTCAAGAAGTAAAAGGTACTTAAAAAAAATGGTCTACAAATCTAGTCTATTAAGCCTACAACGTTCTCACATTCACAAAATACACAAATATATAGGTATGTAAAATAATAATAAAATAATAAAAATAAAATAATAAACCAAACGACATGTTTGCCAGTAGGATGGACGAATGTGTGTAGGTACCTAGGAAGTCTAGACGATAATATGAAGTAATATTCGACTTACGGTTAGGTAATATTGTATAGATAAAAATGTATCCAGTCCAGAATCAAAGCAAGAACATACAATCTTGTGGAAGGTGCACACAATGTTAGTAAACTCATTCAAGCAAGCACAGTGATTTAAATATTCGAAGCAATATTCGCAGTGTATTTGTAACGTTTTTTGCAAATTGCAGGTATCAGGGTTGTATCTTGATCAAAATATGATTCGCGACCATAACAAATATGTATTTACAGAATTATAATCATTAACATCACTCTTAGTTAGATTTGTTCCCTATGAACAAATCTCATATGGAACAAATCTAACTTAGAGAGATATATTAATTATTATTTTTAATTCTGTAAATACATATTTGTAATCTATAAGTAAAGAACTATTTTCTGTTTAATTTATTTCAAAATTTTAGGCCCAGTAGGTTAGAAGATAAAGAAAATGTATGAATAATTAACTTTCTCAAATACCTTTAAAACTAATTATTTAATAATAATTTTTCGCCCATTCATTCGGTACAGTTTGCAAAACTTTTCTTCTACTAAATTGCCCCCAAAAATAACAAAAAAAAAAATAAACTAAGCTATATTCAAAATTCATTCATTTACGTTACACGTACGTGTTTGGGTCACACAAAAAAAAAACACGATTATTATACTTATGATGTGTACCTACCAAATTTCAATTTAATAGTTCCAGTAGATTCGGAGCTAATTGGCTGTCACAGACGGACGAGGTACGGAACCCTAAAAACCACAAAAATAGATAGCTACATTAGGAATATTAGGTTCTATATCATACGAATAGTTGACACAAGTAATGATGCGCGCTATTTGGTCGCCGGCACTGGTTGATAATTAGAAGTAGATGATCTAATGAGATAGGATCGACCGCAGGACCATATATAGATGTGGTTGCGGTTGAGATCTCTCAACTAACCTATGAACTACTGAGACTTTCTTGACTGAAAAACTCAATTACTCTTTTTGGCCCGATCCGGGATTCATGATCTGACGAATCAAGAGCCGTAAAATCTGGTGGCAAAATTGGTAAGGTTAAAAAAGCAAAAAAATGCGAGAGTTTATGTATGTATGAATAAAATGACAGTTTTTTATTAGCATTCAATGTTACGATTATAAATTAGATTCTAACAAAATAACGCCTGTATTCCCCGAGCGGTATAGCAGAGGTGGAGGGAAACACTCCCACATTTTGCCAGTTATAATAGGGGGCGACCATAGGCATAGTGCCACCAGCAACCGGGATCAAATCCAGATACCGGACCTATCTACCTTAGAAACCTTTAAAAACAACATCAAAGTAAAACCGTTTAATAACAACAAACAAATCTTTAACATTGTTTCTCAAAAGATCTACCTATTCAACTTCTTCAATGACTGGCCCGTCGCTGCCACCTTGTCCACTCTTGGAGCCAGTAGCATGAATTTTCTTCATAAGAGGGGCAAACTCTTTGCTCAGCTGCTTAAATTTGCTGTCGTACTCATCTTTTTCGGCCAAAGAGTTACTCTCCAACCAGCGCAAAGTATCGTCGCATTTTCTACGAATCTTAGCACATTCCACCTCTCCCAGTTTGCCTCCTGCTTCCTCAGACGCCTGCTTCACACTAAACACGTAAGATTCTAACTTATTTCTGGATGCTACACGGTTCCTCTGCCTTTCATCATCACCCTTATATTTATCAGCATCAGATAGCATTCTGTCAATCTCTGATTGAGATAAGCGGCCTTTATCATTCTTTATGACTATGTTTTTGCTCTTCCCAGTACTGTTTTCTTTAGCAGAAACGTTAAGAATGCCATTAGCATCTAAATCAAACGCCACGTCTATTTGTGGCACCCCACGTGGTGCTGGAGGAATGCCAGTCAGATCGAATGTTCCCAACAGGTTGTTGTCCTTTGTCATTGCTCTTTCACCTTCGTAAACTTGAATAGTTACCGCTTGCTGATTATCTGAATAAGTGGTAAACGTTTGAGAATGTTTGCAAGGTATCTTTGCGTTGCGTTCAACTATAGCCGTCATAACACCACCGGCTGTTTCGATACCTAACGATAACGGAGCCACGTCAACTAATAAAACATCTTGGATCTTAGAATGACGATCTCCACTCAGTATAGCAGCCTGCACTGCTGCTCCGTAAGCCACTGCTTCATCAGGATTAATAGATAAATTCAACTTCTTTCCGTTAAAGAAATTCTGCAGTAAGCTTTGTATTTTAGGAATACGAGTAGAACCTCCGACTAAGACGATGTCGTGTATTGAGCCCTTATCTAGCTTAGCATCGGTCAAAGCTTTCTCAACAGGCTCTAAAGTAGTTCGGAACAAATCAGAGTTCAATTCTTCGAATCGTGCTCTAGAAACTCGTGAGAAGAAATCTATGCCTTCATAAAGAGCATCAATCTCAATGCTCGCTTCTGAACTAGAGGATAACGTTCGTTTTGCTCTCTCGGCCGCTGTTCGAAGACGTCGAAGTGACTTTGGATTGGAATTCAAATCTTTCTTATGCTTCCTCTTGAATTCATCAGCAAGGAAATTGACAAGCCTGCTGTCAAAATCTTCGCCACCGAGATGTGTGTCGCCGGCAGTTGCTTTGACTTCAAAGAGAGAACCTTCATCAATCGTAAGTATTGATACATCGAATGTTCCTCCGCCAAGATCAAAAATTAACACGTTCCGCTCGCCCTTGAGATCTTTATCCAATCCATAAGCTAACGCAGCAGCCGTTGGTTCATTTATAATCCGAAGGACGTTCAGGCCAGCAATGGCTCCAGCGTCTTTAGTGGCCTGTCTTTGAGAATCATTGAAGTAGGCTGGCACAGTTATAACCGCTTTCCTTACTGGCTTACCCAAATAGGCTTCAGCTATATCCTTCATCTTGATAAGTACCATGCTACTGATTTCTTCGGGCGCAAAACGTTTATTCTTGCCTTTATATTCAACCTGTATTTTTGGTTTTCCACCATCATTGACAACTTTAAATGGCCAATGTTTGAGGTCTTGTTGTATCTTAGGATCGTCATATTTTCGCCCAATGAGACGTTTGGCGTCAAAAATAGTATTACTTGGATTCAGAGCCACTTGATTTTTTGCGCCGTCTCCTATGAGTCGCTCGGTGTCTGTAAAAGCGACATATGAGGGAGTTGTACGATTTCCTTGGTCATTAGCTATGATATCCACATTACCGTGCTGCCAGACGCCAACGCATGAATATGTTGTTCCCAAATCAATTCCAACTGCAGCCATTGTAAAACGCTATTTATTTTAGATGATTCCGTTGCTTTTTATGGTTTCTTCCGTTCCGTTGCTATTATGATGTCAGTTTACAAAATTCGAATTGATTGTTGTCAATACTTTTTATTGTTTCAGTCAAGTTTCAGTCAGTATTTTAATTAGAAAGGTTTCACTTCACTTCACGGTTATGAACGCAACGCACCAAGAAGTGTCAATGTCAAAGGTGGCAACTCTTCTAAAATAGTGTCAGTGTCAAAAAAATTGTCAATTGAAAAAACAAAACATTCTCGAGGCGCATTTTGGCGCATTATTATTTTAAACTTACCTCTATTTTCAATTGCAGATGAGTATGCTTTAAGACTTTCCCATGTCATGTTAATTAACCTAAATTTATAGCTAGAATTAATTGCCTGTAACCTCAATACTACATATTTAAATTAAATATTGCGTGTTATTGTCAGTTAACCTATAAGCGTACTTGTTTAAAGTTTATTTTAATAAAACACAATGCGTTACGCGCAATTAGTCGTGGGTCCTGCTGGGAGTGGAAAGGTAAGGATTTAATAAAATGCTTGGCTCCGTAAAAAACATATTTTTTATCGTATCGTAAATATATTACTTAGCAGGTTGTTGAGTATTCGAGAGCTGCGGTTTATATTTTTATATCGCTGCTTTTGTGGTCTTGTTTATTTAAGCGAGTTCCTTTCAGTGATGAAATAATTATTGGGAAACCAAATGGATTGCTCTTTCTAATTGCAATCTTTTTCATGGCGTCATTTTACTTAAAAATAACAACAATTGCTTTTATTTCAGTCAACATACTGCTCCACGATTGTAAAACATGCCAGTGACGCAAAGCGTATAGTTGAGGTAGTAAACCTGGACCCCGCAGCCGAACACTTCGACTATGAGCCACTCGTTGACATCCGAGAGCTGATACATCTGGATGATGCCATGGAAGACGAGGAGTTGCAGTTTGGACCCAATGGAGGACTTGTGTTTTGTATAGAGTATGTTTTTCCTTATCAATGTCTGATACCAAGAATCTTATTGAAAAAAAAACCTTTATTATTCTGATTTTCTAAAATAGTTTTTTGGTAAAATAACCATCTCTAAGCATAAAGTTACCATTTGAAACCAAAATGTACCAGTGCTGTCTTAACACCCTCAGCCATTTGGTCACAGTGCTTCTACTTAGTCACCAGTTTTCATTAGAAATTGGATAGCGAAAACAGATACTGAACTTAAATTATTTCAATTCTGGTCCAATATAAACTCATCTGTACTAAAGCTGGACTAATTCCACAACTAATATTTTTCTGACCTCATCTAGCTTTTAAAATGAGTTACATGTTCTATGTTAGATGGTTTGGTTTCCGCACTTAGTCCTTCAGGTGGACTATTGTGCCTAGGCCATGGCGGCCGTTTGGTGGTTAATCCAACCAGCCCACCTCCCTCCAGAAGTTGATCACATCTTCCGGTCTGTTTACAATCTCTGTGTAGGTTCTGGGTGCCCCAAGGGTTCCTGTTCTAACATGGGTGACGCCTGTGCAATCGAAGAGCACAGGTGTCGTCAGCGCAGCGGTTTCAGCTGCTTCCATGCAAGCCCTGCAGAGGGGGGGAGTGTTTGTTTAGCGAGCAGTGGCCTGTGATGGTCCCCGTCAATAGGCGCAGGCCGGTCCTGTCCAGGCGTAATAAGCGCCTGGTCAACTTACTATCCAAGGATGGCATAGCCTCCTTGGACTGTCTGCACCCAGGTGCCGAGGACCACCAGTTCTCCGCTTGTGTGTGGGTGAGCTCCTGTAGCCACATGCATAGTTGAAGGGGATAGATACGATTGGTTAATCGGTCTGCAGACTGACGTGCTGGATGCTCTCCTGGCTAGTTCGTCAGCTGTATCATTACCCAGCATCCGTTGTGTCCTTTTATCCATTGCAGTGTCCTGTATTGCGGTTGAAAACTGTTATACGTTCTAGCACATTGTAACATTCTTGTGTTAGTCTCGAAGTACTGTGTTTTCTCCCTAAGGATTGAAGAACTGACGCGCTGTCGGAGAGTATACGTAATGAAATAAAATGAAATGATGATGAAATGATTTTATTTTCTGTAAGTAGGCTTGTACAAACACTGAAGCTGGCACGGAAGCCGACCCAAACATAGTTGGGAAAAGGCTAGGCAGATGATGAGGTTTGTACAAACACTTTTACACGTCAATCATATTTAGAAAAAAAAACTAGATGAGCTCGGCGTTTCCTATCTGGTTACTCTGAGAAGAAAGGCCAAAACAAACTCAGAGGTCACAGTCTCTTTTAAAGTCCAGACATAATCTTGGTCAGATCATGTGAAGACCATGTTGATTGGTGTCTGAAATAGTCTTTTGAGGAAAGAACCACACAGAATGAGTGGACCTATCCAGTCAGAGCACGCATTTGTCAGTAATCGTGCAGCTCAACTCAGAACTTAAGGAGCTCAACGATTCGACGAACAATACCAAAGAAAGGACATTTGGGTAGGCCGCTTAAATGACTCAAACTGCCAGACCAAGATTAAAACTAAATGAGAGAAAAAAAAACAATGACCTACGAGGGTCATTCAATAAATACTTAGCCTACAAAAAGTAAACGAAAATTTTGGAAAAGTGGCAATTTATTTTTCAACAAAGTCTCCTTTTAGTTCGATACACTTAGCCCAGCGATGCTCCAACTTTTTTAACCCGTCCGAAAAATAGTTTTTGTCAAACTCTGCAAAATAGGCCTCCGTGGCGGCGATGACCTCCTCATTCGATCCATATCTATTCCCGGCGAGAGATTTTTTCAGATTAGGAAACAGAAAGAAGTCACAAGGGGCCAAATCTGGAGAATACGGTGGATGGGGCAACAATTCGTAGCGTAATTCGACCAATTTGGCCATGGCAACGGCAGACGTGTGAACCGGTGCGTTGTCGTGGTGAAACAGCACTTTTTTCTTCGCCAGATGGGGTCGTTTTTTCTTTAATTCGGCGTCGAATCGGCCCAATAAATCGGCAAAGTAAAGCCCTGTAATTGTTTTACCCTTCTCGAGGTAATCGATGTAGATCACACCTTGTGAATCCCAGAAAACGGTGGCCATAACTTTTCCGGCCGATTTTACAGTTTTCGCCTTCTTTGGAGCACGTTCCCCGGTCTGGATCCATTGTTTTGATTGCTCCTTGGTCTCTGGTGTGTACCAGTGGATCCAGGTTTCATCGACGGTCACAAAACGACGCAAAAACTCCGCTGGATTCCGCTTAAACAGCGCCAAACACGTCTCCGATGTGGTCTCACGGTTGCGCTTGTTTTCTGGTGTGAGTAAACGCGGCACCCATCGCGCCGACAGCTTTCTCATGCCGAGTTCCTCGTGAAGAATATGATGCACTGTTCCTTCTGAAATGCCTACAGTCTCAGCTAGCTCCCGAACCTTCAATCGGCGATCTGCCAATACGAAATCATGGATTTTTTTAATGTTTTCCTCCGTAGCAGCTGTTTTCGGTGCACCTGGACGTGGTCCATCAAAAACCGACGTACGGCCACGTGCAAACTCGTTGAACCAATTCTTGAGGGTGGCCATCGATGGAGAAGAGTCACCGTACACAGCATCCAAGCGCTCTTTGATTTCGATGCGCGTTTTCCCTTCCAAAAATAGGAATCGAATCACCGAACGATATTGCTCTTTTTCCATTTTTGTAAAACCGTTCGCTTCCATAAGTTGTCAAATTAAAACAAATGAAGGGATTGGAATGAAAATTTGAAAAAAGAATTAAAAAAGAATGTGCTACACTGTGGTAAAACTCTTTTGAAACTACAGCGCCCTCTGGCGATGAGGCTAGGTACTTATTGAATGCACCTCGTACATAGTCTTCACATTCACAATAATTGAAAAACAATATAATACTTTACAAGTAAATATTAATTCCACACAATATATTAAGTTCCACAAAGTAAATATGTCATTGTGTTTTGAATAATCATTAAATGTCAAAAGTGTATATAAATAAAATAAAAGTTTTAGTATGCAATAATTGTCCTCAATATAATCTTTAACGGTATAAAAGGCTTTCTGGCACAACACTATTAATAAATGATTTGAATTTATTAAGGCTTAGATCTTGAATGTCGCTTGGAAGTTTATTATAAAAACGTATACATTGACATCTGAATGAGCCACCTATTATCTTGAGCCTTGTTGTAGGTACAACAAATTTGTGGTTGTTCCTAGTATTTATACTAAGGATATCACTGTATTTTTTAAACAATTTTATATTTTTATGGGCATATAAAGATTTTAAAAAATATACTGAGAGGGCACAGTCATTACATTAATCTCCTTAAATTTCTCTCTGAGAGTGTCTCGGACTTAATTTATAAATTGATCGAACAGCTCTTTTCTGCAAAACAAAGATAGTCTGAATGTCCGCGGCATTTCCCCACAACAGAATACCGTACGAAATTACACTATGAAAATAGCTAAAGTACACTAAACGGGCTGTCTCTATATCAGTTAAATTACGAATTTTTCTAACAGCGTATGCTGCGGAGCTTAGCTTTTTCGACAATTTATCTATATGTGGACCCCACTGAAGCTTAGCATCCAAAGTTAAGCCCAAGAATACTGTGCTATCTTCAGGATTCAATTCTTCGCCCTTTATCAACACATTAGTTTTCACCTGCCTAACGTGAGGAAGCGTAAACTTAATGCAACACTATTTACATCGTCAGTAACCAGCTGCTGCCGTTTAAGTTTAAACAAAAGTGAAGTGTCATCCGCAAACAACACTATATCATGATTATCCTTTATGAGGTACGGCAAATCATTAATATAAATAAGAAACAAGAAAGGACCAAGAATTGAGCCATGTGGGACTCCCATTGTTACTATAGATCCAGGAGATCTTTTCCCATTAACGTAAACGCTCTGAATCCTATTACTCAAGTATGAAGTAAGAAGATCCAGAGCGGTGTTCCGTATCCCGTAGTGGCGGAGTTTCCTGATTAACGTTTCATGGAGAACGCAATCGAATGCCTTGGACAAATTACAAAAGATGTCGAAGGCACCGCGTTTATCTTCCCATGCATTATAAATATGTCCTAAAAGTTCAACAGTATCAGTAGTCGAACGACCCCTTGTAAAACCGAACTGTTTATTGTGCAATAATTTATGTTTATTAAAAAATCTTTGTAATTGGTCTAAAATTATTTATTTTTTAAATTTTACTACAGGTAGGTAGTACTGAAATAGGTATATAATTGGTGGGGTCTGATGGAGTACCTGATTTAAACAAAGGTATTATTTTACTACGTATATGAGTATCCGTGACTCTCCTGGCTTCTATGGCATACGCCGCTTGTATAATGCCCACACTCTGCCTGGTAGACGGTGTTGAACATTCCCAGCGGGCTGTTTGGAAGCAGTATAGTTTAGGGGCTCTGTCGCAGGGTGATGCCATCATTGGTCGTCGTTTGATCACATCCTCCCTTAATCATATGTGCTTGACTCTAGAGTCTTTGCTCAGGGTTCCTGTTATGCTAAGCCTAAAAGCGGCCGCCTCCTCTCGCACAATGAGATGCAGAGGCGGCAGTCCAAGCATTGCCTGTAGGGAGGGAGTGGGCGTGGTTCTCGTACAGCTCGTGATTGCTACACAAGCAAACCGTTGTGGCCACCAGACTAGTGAGCCGTATGTGATAACTGGCCGGATAACCGTGGTGAATAGCCAGTAGGTAATCTTGGTGTTAATTCCTGCCGAGCAGTCTTGCACTGCCACAGAGATGTGCTGGTTTTTTGATGATGTACTTGGTGTGTTTTGTCCAATTCAACTGTTTGTCCAAGAAGATGCCCAGGTATTCGGTTTCAGTTGGTGGTCCCAAAGAATCGTGGTAGCTGTAATAATGGCAATTTCCTCTTCTTTGTGAAAAGAACCAATTCTGTTTTTGTAGGGTTTACTGATAGTTGGTGCTTATTGCACCAGACCTCTACTATTTTTAAGGCTTGGCGCATAAGGTTGCACAGGGTATTCTCGTGGGTGCCGTTTATTATTATGGTTATGCCATCCGCGTAGCCTACGGTAAAGTAACCTTTATCGTTGAGTGTTTTGATAAGATTGTCGACAACCAGGTTCCATAAAAGTGGCAAGAGGACGCCACCTTATGGGCAGCCCTCCGCCACTATGGCTCTGGTAGTGTCGTTCACTGTGACTTGTACCGCTCTCAGTTTAAGCATGTTTGAGATCCAGCCACTTATGGTCGGGTCTATGTTGTGTCTGTCGAGGGCCGTGTTGATGCTATTGAACATTGGTTTGTCAAAGGCGCCCTCGATTTCAATGAAGGGGGCCAGTGCTGAGCATTTGTGGTCCACTGCGCATTCAATTTTGGAAACCACGCTGTGCAGCGCGGATTCTGTTGATCTGCCTGTGGTGTACGCATGCTGTTGTTTGTGAAGGGGTTTGGCTCGAAGTGGTCCGTCTCGAATGTGTCTATCGCAAAGTCTCTCGAGGGTCTTCACTAGAAAGGATGTGTGGCTTATAGGCCTATAAGCTTTGGGTTGTGTATAGTCGGTTTTGCCAGGTTTGGGTATGAAAATGACTTTCACCTCGCGCCATGCGAGGGGTATGTACCTGAGTGCCATGCAGGCTCGATAAATCTCCGTCAGCAATGGCACCAGATGATTTACCCCCACTGCAGCAGGGCTGGGAAAATGCCATCCAGCCCCGCGGACTTGTACGCCTGAAAGGTGTAAATAGCCCACCTTAACCGATCTTCTGTTACTATGTTGCGGGCTCTGGACCAGTCCTGATCCGTTGGGGTCCATTCTGGTTCAGCCTCCCACCTCCCATCCTCCAGGAGTCTACAGTCTGGGAAGTGGGTTTCGAGAAGGACCTTATTGGTTTCCTGGTCGGTTAGTGTGTATGAATTATCAGGCTTTTTCAGCGCGCCGAGAGTTCGGTCCTGATCTACTGCCAGAATCTTCTTTACCCTAGCGACTTCGTTGTTTGTCTCGATGGATTCACAGAATTTCCGCCATGCTGATCTCCTGGCGGTTCTAATCTGCTTTTTGTATGCATATTGGGTTTCTTTGTATAGCCCAGTCGTCCGGGATTCTAGTGTTTTTGGCTCTGTCCAATTGTTTACGCAATGCATCTCTGAGTTTACTAAGTTCTGCGTTCCACCAGGGGTTCCTCTAGCCCTTGGTTTTTGGCGCTCTTAGTTTATGATATGCTTCGGTTATATATGAGTTACATGTAAAATATAATATTGCTGCTGGAGAGTTTGGTGCTGCTGGGGAGTTTGTTGTGCCACTTCTTCCCAGCTAAAGGAAGTGGGGAAAAACGGGCGTTTTGGGGGACTGTCTTATGTAATTTTGACGTTCAAAAACTGCTGATTCTCAGCATAGTTTGAATAAATGACTTGATTTTGATTTTATTTATACAAATCTACTGACACAAATAAAATCACTTACTATTTCAGAACCCTCCTAGAAAACTGTGACTGGTTAGAGGAGCAGCTGGGCGACGTGGATGATGACTACCTTCTGTTCGACTGCCCCGGCCAGATAGAGCTATATACCCACTTGCCGGTCATGAGGAAGCTGGTGGATCAGCTGCAGAAGTGGAACTTCAGGATATGTGTGGTCTTCATGGTGGATTCTCAATTTATGATAGATGGAGCCAAGTTTTTATCAGGTAAGGGGCAAAAAAAAGCAAAAGGGGAAAATAAATAATTTATATTTAATTAATTATTTCTTTAGTTTCTGCCTACCCTCATAGGAAAAAGACATCATTCATGCATTGCTTACTGACAAAAAATGGGCAGCTGAACCCTCATGACGTGTGTTCCTATGTATAAAATTTGTTAACTCTTGACGCAAGTAAACTGGTTAGCAATATTCATTTACATCGTATATAGGTACTAATGCAAAGTTATAATCTTTCGAGTCTTGAATTGAATGAATTAAGTACATTCAAGACTGCAATTTATCTTTCCAGGCACAATGGCAGCACTCAGTGTCATGGTAAATTTGGAACTCCCGCATGTAAATATTCTCACTAAAATGGATCTGCTCAGTAAAAGTGCAAGAAGACAGATAGATGAGTAAGTTAACAGTACTATTTCACATAAAAACAATCATATTTAAGTAATAACTGCACTGGGCGATGGGGCCAGGTTCTGGGATGGCGACCGTGTACCGGAAGACGTAGCGTTGGCAGGCCTACTACAAGATGGACCGATGACCTTGTGAAGGCCGCAAGAATCCGCTGGATGCGGGAAGCACAGAACCGGTCGAAGTGGCGGTGCTTGGGGGAGGCCTATGTCCAGCAGTGGACGTCGTACGGCTGAAATGATGATGATGAATTACTGCACTTCATTTGATGATATTACAAAAGTAGCTCTGTATGCAACAGAGTTACTTTCGTATCTTACTTTTTATCTCAGTAGTACGCTCCCGTGGGATAGCTTCCGACCTTCACGCGGCCGAAGCCGCGGGCAAAAGCTAGAAAAGTATAAACTGCAGTAAAAACAAAAAAAAAGTTAAATGCTTTACTTGTAGGCAATCTGGCCATTTTATTTCATAATTTAAACACAAATTTTACTATTTTCCAGTTACCTTGATCCAGACCCGCACGTCTTACTAGCAGACATGCGAAACGCGAAATCAAAATGGCATGAAAAGTACGCAAAATTAACAGAGGCTATTGGAGAAGTCATAGAGAACTTTAGTCTAGTTCGGTTTTATCCGCTCAATATAAAAGACGAGGAAAGTGTGGAGAATATCCTTATAACCATAGACAATATTATTCAGTATGGAGAAGATGCTGATGTGAAGATCAAAGACTTTGATGAAGAGGAGCCTGGTGATGAAGAGAACTGTGATTAAATGGTTTTGTTTTTACTATGTGGTTCTATTTTGATCATGTTCTGCCAACATCAACCTTGTCTATATTAAAACAAAGTCGAATATGACAATGTGCGTCGTTCAGCTTTGTAGCTCTAGAGGACGTTAATTATAGACTTTATTTCAACTATGATAAGGTTGATTTTTTACTATAGTTAAAAATCGAACTACGCGCTTTATAGCTTCCTTGTCTTTCGCGATAATTCTAAGATTTACTTTAAATAAAAAATACAACTTTTCTTAATTAACCTTTATTTGACAAACATAAACATCGTTACCCTAGATTACGCTACATTATTGTTACACGCATAATACTACAGTATGTAATATGCATTATTAGTCTATATTCATTAACTAAACGCCTCTATAAGAGGACTGAGAACGAACGAGCATTACTTTTCCTAAGATTTATTATAACATATTAAAATTGAAACTACTACCAGGAGTATTTAAGGGGCGTAGCAGGTGGCATTCTATAATATCTGCCCCCATGGGAGGAAAGCTTGAGATTATGTATATACATAAACTCACGCTACACACATACATTGTACTACCAGTAGGTAAACGAGGAATGGAACTGCATGCAAAATGGAAATTATCCTAAATAGTAGGTATATAATAATATTAAGGGCCTCGTGGCTAAGTTTGAAGGATCATCAATCAGCAATCTTATTTGAACTGTGGCTAAATGATAGGTTTTGTAAAATCGAAAATGGACCAAGGCATATTCCTGTACTGAACTATTGCAAATCTGTATGATGCACATTTACATTTGAACTTGAGTATCAATAAATAATTGTCTATTTACATGATTACAGTCTAGGCTCACAAAAGTGAAGGAAACCATCATAAGGAAACGGGATGTCTTATAAACAAAAATTCGACCTATGTGGTGGATTATGGCCCACTCCCTCCCAGAGAAGGCGTGTGTCTCGGCCAGCACGGATTCACCTCGGCGGCCGCTGTTACAGGCGGTATTGTCAACACTTTCAGTGCAAACCAAGCGTGTTTACTCGCAATACGGCATAAATAACGTATAGACAGACTTTAAATGGCTGTCCTTGATAGAAGTAAGCGCTTAACGCACATTCGGCACCACGAATTTTATGAATACTGACTTTAAACGCTGGCGACACGGCGTTTATGTGCTCTATGGTCCAAGCACTGGGAACATTATACGCCGATTGCTCTTACTATTTAGTGGTATACTAACAAGTGTATCTGGTTAAAAGTTGCAATAAAAACAAATGGTAGATAAACATAAAAATACAGTATGCTCGTTCATTCTGTGGCAGTGAAACACTCCTGCGTTCTGGTTTTTTATTACCATCAGGAGAATATTAAAGCTAATGTATGTTGATGAATCAATCTGCAATTCACACTTCTTTAACTGAACAGAATTTCTTCGTAGTGAGCCTGATCGTACAATACGGCCGACGTATCACGGCCGGTCTGAACATAGACTCTCCGAACTTTCGCGCATGTCCTCTCACTCACACTCGCCTCATGTCTCCATTTTGTTTCTAAAAAATGTCATTGCGCAGCCTCCAGCGCAATGTTCGGGCCGGCCATGAAAAATCGACCGAATTATACGTTCAGGGGAGGCTTTGAAGCCGCGTATACGTTCAACAAACAGCTACGTTTGATCAACGCCAATCCCAAATTGCAAAGGCAGACTTAATTGGTCAAGGACAGCTAATGAGACACAATTGATTTTCTATTGTTTGACTCCGAATCGGTGTCGCGCGGGGCTTAACAGGTTAAACCAACAACAGAGTACCGACATTTTGTATTTTTATACAATTACCATGATTTGTTTGCAAGTAATATTTAATTGGGATTTTTATATTTGTAAACCAGAACACAAAAGTTAGTGACATATTATGGCTGATTTACAATAAAATACCATCACCAAAATAGACACTAACTTAATATTTTGCGTTAGTACAGGGGCTCTTATGCAGCAAAATGACCACAACTAAAATAATAAGATTAATTAGGGCAGTATATCTGCACACCTTCCTGTCTATTGCCGTAATTAGGTATCATTATACTTGTTAAATGTCTTATTTTCTTACTGAAAATCAACCATAAGCCAGCATACCTTTACAATAGGTTTCATAATACACATAATATTCTACAATAATATGTGGTTATAAAAATCGGCCAAAATCTGTATGTGGTCCGTTTTGGCCTAATATTCATAATGATTCACACAATGTTACATAAATAAATGAAACAAGTCATCTCTAATATCGAACCAGCCGTGGTTAATTCCAAAAATATTTTATTTTCATATTATCTGGGCAATCTTAGTTAAAAATATGTTATTGTACGGGTACATTTTTAAGCCATAAAAGTATATAATATAATTACCCGCTAAAAAAGCTGCTATAAAATAGGTAATTGGATTAAAATTTGAAATCACAACCAATTGCCAGAAGACGTTAACTAAACAACTGTTTATTTAGTGAGCGTAAGTCGTGTAACTAGCACGCGCTTTAGTAAATCGCGATGTCGTTTACACGGGTCAAGTCATTGGAAGATGAAGCTAGCTAACGCCTCTTTTAAAGAAGACTAAGATTTTGCTAATGTATTAATAAAAAACAATCCCTGAACTGAAATTTTTAAAGTAATGTTTTCATCATACATAGAATCCATAATGAAAAGCGCCCATTTATTATTTGATTATCTAAATATTTACAATCACCGCACACATCCGTTACCGACATGCAAATCGTTTATTAGAACAACATTTATGATAGAACACAATAATAACAGAATTACCTATGATGATATACTTGTGTGTAGCTACAGGTATTGTTGCGACGGTAGTACGTAAGACTGGGTGTATCGTTCAAAATAAATAACTGGTGAACACATAATTATAATATGTAAATCTGGGAACAAGGTAACAAAGAAAATACTCATTACTTCTGCCCAAATCGCGATTAATTTAAACAATATTTGGTGCCGAAATATCGATTAGTATATAACAAAACACCTGCAAGCTTTCTAGTTTAATATTGACATTGAGTACATAAAGCGTACAGTGCGCAAACCGCGCAAGTGGTGTCAGAACAAACAAAACATGCGACGCTTGCGCTGATCAGGTCCATGTGATTTCACTACCTCTTGGCAGAGGAATTATATTCGGTATACCTAAGTCAGTTCCCGAGTTAGTCAATAAGTCCTGTTATATGGGGCAAAATTCTTAACTGAAAAACAAGTTTCATCATCATGAACACACTTGGCCACTAAAAAGGTCTCAAGACAACCGCTTTATGAAAACTGACATAAGAGAGGCTCCCGGTTTTAAAGTTCGCATTGTAATCTCAGTGTCAATCTAGCGAAATGGGGGATATTTTTGACCCAACCGGCACCCATCGCGAATGCAGTGCTGCTGACCCAACCATACTATATGTTGGCGTGTCCAGTGTCCTTGACACCTGCACTTCTGAGAACCTAAACAACTCCACTGATTCCGCGATTGGCGTGGCCACCAACTGGGACCAACCCATTTAACATAATATCTACAATATTTTCCTCTGTCATCGTCTCGAATAAAGTGTTTTCGTGTAAAAGTTCACTCGAAAGTAACAATTTTTATATTTCTGGGGTACGATGGGGATCGAGGATTAAGAATAAGTCTCAATCTGTCTAAAACCTCTATAAGCATAATCAGCTTATAATGTTCCCTTTGGGACACAGACTTCCTCTCTGTGAGAGAAAACCTCTAATTTACCTACATTTTTTTTTTTATTGTTGCTGATACGAGATTGTGAGTTGAATTTGAACTTTTATTACGTACGAGATTGACCTTCAGATTCACTAATCAGAGACTTGATCAGTGATCAGGCATTCAGAAATCGATGATCAATCATAAATGATTCAGCTTCCCTCGAGAACTGACCTTTAATGAGTTGTAAAATAAATAAAACTGTGAAACTAGTGTATAATTAAATCATTAAAAGCTCAACTGAATGAACGTGTCAAATATACAACATAATAACATAAATATTGTGTTTATATTTAAAACATTCCGTTTTAATCATAGTACAATTATTATACTAAGGAGTACACATAATAATATGCTAGAGTTAACATAATGCATTGATATAATCAATGTATAGGTGCTAAGGTGAGTGTAGGCCTTACAATCCACTGCCGATGCTAATTCGATACTATTTTATCAGTATTTAGGAGCAACAACTCATAAAACTTAAGCTGTTATCCCCAATGTTGACTTTATAATAATTTTTTTTTGGCGTTTTTAAGTGTCGTCTACAAGTTATTTATTGGGAAAATTACTTCGCCACAGCTTGCAAATGGCGACATTGGCCGATTTGGTGACCTTCTTTTATAATTCATTGTTGAAAAACTGGGTTTTAGTCAAATGAAATTGTTCATATTTGAGACAGTATTTAGTTATTGCCGTATCAAAAAAGATTAGCCAGTCATCAAGATAGGTAGACTTGAACACTGAAGTCTATTACTATTGTTTATTACTAGAACTATCGTTTTGAATAAAATCAAATTATATTCACATCTCACAACATAGGTATCCAGGTATCATATCTTTAAGTTCAGAAATACCTGCCAGTAGAAGCTACACTTAAACCCGAACTCAAATTAACAAACGAACTCCATCACCCCCGGTTTCTCTGGGCTATAGCGTGTGGTCGGTGCCACAGGGCGCGGCCAGCGCGTCCGTGATGCTGAACACGTAGGCCAGGCAGCCGAACTGCAGCAGCGCGCCGTGCGCCACCAGCGCCGAGCCCTCCCACGCGCCCGCGCCCCCCGCGCCCGCGCCCCCCGCGCCCGCGCCCCCCGCGCCCGCGCCCCCCGCGCCCGCGCCCCCCGCGCCCGCGCCCCCCGCGCCCGCGCCCCCCGCGCAGCGGCACGCCGGCTCGCGGCCCAGCGGGGCTGTTAGGTTGCCGTTTATTCTGTGGGTAGAGAAACACGTTTTAGCTTGCATTATTTATATTAAGATTCATCATCATCATCATCATTTCAGCCGAAAGACGTCCACTGCTAGACATAGGCCTCCCCCAAGCACCGCCACTTCGACCGGTTTTGTGTTTCCCGGATCCAGCGGATTCCTGCGGCCTTCACAAGGTCAGTCATCGGTCCACCTTGTAGGAGGCCTTCCAACGCTACGTCTTCCAGTACGCGGTCGCCACTCCAGAACCTTTCGGCCTCATCGGCCATCTGTTCTGCGAGCAATGTGCCCTGCCCACTGCCACTTAAGTTTAGCAATTCTTCGGGCTATGTCGGTAACCTTGGTTCGCCTGCGGATCTCTTCATTTCTGATTCGATCACGTAAGGAAACTCCAAGCATAGCCCTCTCCATTGCCCTTTTAATAAGACCTATTGTAAGCTACCACGTTTCAGTGCCATAGGTCATCACTGGCAACACGCCCTGGCCAAAGACTCGTCTTGAGACACTGCGGTATGTGGGACGAAAAGATATTGCGTAGCTTCCCGAACACTGCCCAACCGAGTCGGATTCGACGATCGACCTCTTTCTCGAAGTTGGACCTACCTAACTGGACAATTTGTCCTAGGTAAACATACTCGTCCACAACTTCGAGCGTAGCGTTTCCGATCTTCATGAGGGTGGGTGTAAAATGGGCATTTGACATGACCTTTGTCTTGTCCATGTTAATTTTAAGACCCACTCTTTCAGAAGCTCTACTGAGGTCATCGAGCATTGTACTGAGCCACCATAGTCTCAGACATGACAATTATATCGTCGGCAAACCGAAGGTAAGTGATGTACTCGCCATTGATGTTGATGCCTGGCCCTTTCCAGTCCAGAACCTTGAAGACATCCTCCAGTGCAGCGGTGAACAGTTTCGGAGAGATAACGTCTCCCTGCCTCACACCTCGCTGAAGAAGGATAGGTTTCGAGGTCTGGTTATGGAGTCGGACTGACATAGTGGCGTTTTCATACAGAAACTTAAGCACCTCGATGTACCGATAGTCGATCAGGCACCGTTGAAGAGACTGCAGTACAGCCCATGTCTCGATCGAATCGAAGGCTTTTTCGTAGTCCACAAACGCTAAGCAGAGAGGCAGGTTATACTCTTCGGTCTTCTGTATAACCTGTCGCAGCGTATGTATGTGGTCTACGGTGCTAAAGCCTTTACGGAATCCGGCTTGTTCGGGAGGCTGGAAGTCGTTAAACCTGCGCGCGAGACGATTCGTGATGAGCTTGTAAACAGCTTGTAGACATGGCTCATATGCATGCATGGGCCTATAATTCTTAAGGACGGTATTGTCGCCCTTCTTAAAGAACAGTATTACCACACCTCTGTTCCATGCCTGTGTCGTTTTGCCCTCGAGTATGACGGAATCAAACAGCTTCTGGAGGGCCTTGAGAACGGGTTTTCCACCTGCCCTCAGAAGGTCGGCCGTAATTTCGTCATCACTCGTTGCCTTGTTGTTTTTAAGCTGCTTCAGAGCCATCCTAATCTCGCACGAGCTGTCGTCCGGGATGTCTTCGGTGTAGAGTCGTTTGCCAGATTCATACCAAGGTTACCTGTTGACGTGTATAACTTTCCATAGAAACTCGATCTCTCTCAACAGCTAAAGTTTGGCGGATACGATCCTGCCATCATTGGTCTTCAGTTTCACCAGCTGGCTCTGTCCAATAGACAGATCTCTTGTAAAAACCTTGGAGACCTTATTCCGCTCTATCGTGTCCTTGATGCGGTCTGTATTAAAGCGGCGAAGGTCACTTTTTAAGGACTTAGAGATCCGTCTATTGAGCTGGCGGCACTTGAGCGCATCGACTGAAGACTGCAGGATCATCTCGCGCCTCTCCTCCATGAGCTGTATAGTAGGATCAGAGAGCTCCTTTTTGCTATTTGTACGACGGGTCTTGAAGATCTTAAACCCGACCGATAAAACTGGCTAGTAGGTGACCTCGATGGTTCCAATGTCCAACTCCAAATTGCCCCACTCGCAGCTCATCATCGTTTCCTTTGCCCAGTTTCGCGTTGAAGTCCCCCATGACAACGGTGAATTGAGTTTTAGAGCCATGCATGGCTATGGAAATGTTTTTATACAAGGTCTCCACTTCATCGTCGGGGTGTGACGAGGTCGGGGTGTAAACTTGTACGACCTTCAGCGAATATCTTTTGGATATTCTGAGTATAAGGTACGCCACCCTTGTCGACATACTCTCCATCCTCACCACGTTGCTCACAAGGGACTTATGTACGATAAACCCGCCACCGCCTTGGGACTGTTGATCGCCCTCCTGGAAATAGAGCAAGTTCCCTGATTTGAGGGTTATCGAATCCTCCCCCTCTCTTCGGACTTCAGATAAACCTACTATACCCCATCGTAACCTGCTCAATTCTTCCTCGAGTTCGACGATCTTCTCGTCGGTCCGGAGTGCCCGCGTGTTGTATGTTGCCAGGTCCAGTTTTCGGTGGTTGTGGTAGCCAGATCTCTTCCGGGGATTCTTAGCACCCCTTGCCTCATCGTAGCCTTGACCGCTACCGTAGCCAAGGTTAGGCGGGCCGCCGGGTACCAGGGGCCGTATTTTTTAATGCTTGTCATTTCGGGGCTGCCATAATCGCCACGCTTGGCAGGCGGGTTGGCCTTCGCAATACGGTGTTAAAATGCATAGAGAATGCAGCTGCCCATTCTCTAGTAAGTCCCTTAGTCGCCTTTTACGTTACCCACGGGAAGAAATAGGATGGTGCTATTCTTTACGTCCGGCACCACACGGAATCAGAATATTAAGCTTGGTATTCAACTATTCATCTACTTAATATAAAGCTTAAATTAATTAATTCACTGACAGATAATGCACAACCTAATCCGCTGGGTCTAGGGATGGTGAGCACTAATGAAGTATTTTTTTTTTTATTCATTCTCTAAAGAGGTTAAATAGGGGATGCAAGTTTGTATTGTTTGCCGGTGAGAAACCTCTTCAGGCGCGCAACTTGTTAATACAATAAATTCAGCCTGTCACAGTCCACTTTTGGACATAGTCCACTCCGGAGTTGCACTTCACCACCAGGCTCCCTGCCTTCCGCATCCACTCTGTCGAAGTCGCGTTTTTAGGTCGTACTCCTAAGGATTACTCCGTAATCCGACTACCTAGAGCACATTCCACTCTACGATACACTCTGGGAGTTGCTGCACCCATTGCTGCTTTCCCATGCCTGTATCCATACTAATACTAAATGCGAAAGTAACTGTCTCTCTGTTTTCCTTTTCACGCCTTAACGGCAGAACGGATTTCAATGAAATTTTGCACACAGGTAGACCACAGATCACCACCATAACCTGGGTTAGGACATACTTTTATCCCGATAGAACGATCTTGGGATAGTTTCTGACCTCCACACGGGCAAATCCGCAAGTAAAAGCTAGCCTTACAGAAATTATTCCTCACCTGAGCGGTTCCCTCATTCGATGCCTCACAATATCTCTGAGCGCGGCGGCCCTGACGTCAGCAGTGGGCGGGGCCTCATCTGTGGGCGTGGCTCGGTGCTGCACGTCGCAGGCGTACAGTACGCCGTTCACGCAGCTGCCCCATTCCGAGTAGTTGATCAGCTCGAAGTGGCGGCTCACCTGGGGGAAGGGAAAGATAATCTATATTTATAAAAGGCATCCTAACTGATATTATAAATGCGAAAATGTCTTTGTTTTGGATGAAATTTGGCACATGAGTAAACCATTTCCTGGATTACCTGGAACTGGAACCATGTCCAGCAATATAACGCCATTTGAAGTAGTCGCTCCAACGACTCTTTGATAATTAAGAAACATTAAAACTCATATTTACATAATCAGCCACCATGTTCCAACAGCTGGGATTCTGTAAGTAGTGGGTACTGACACATGCATGCACTGACTGGATAGGTCCACTCAAATCTGGTGGTTAAAGTCCATCTCAGACAAAAAATTGCATGGTTTACCAGCACTGTATCTGCCTCACCTCGTCCATGAATATAACGGCGTGGTTGCGCGACACGTGCGCGCACGCGGCGCCGTCCAGGCGCACGTCGCAGCCGCTGTCCGTGCCCACCGTCAGCGACGACAGGCGCATGGGGATCGGTCTGCCTAACCCGTCGCCCACGCCGTTCCTGACAAATTAAAGCATTTGTGGTGAGCCTTGCACATCACGGACATTGGTGAAGGAAACTTGAGACTTATAAATCAATAATCATCATCTGCCTAACCTTTTCCCAACTACGTTGGGATCGGCGTCCAGTCTTACCGGATGCAGCTGAATACCTGTATTTTACATGGAGCGACTGCCTATCTGACTTCCACAACCCAGTTACTAGGTAACACGATACCCCTTGGTAAGACTGGTTGTCAGACTTTCGGGCTTCTGACGACCCGCAAAAACTGTCAAAGATCCACGAATGACAGCCGGGACCAACGGATTAACGTGCTTTCCGAGGCACGGAGGGGTCTTGGTATGTAAAGATGGTCACCCATCTACGGACCAACCGCGGCAAGCGTAGCTTAACCTGAGCGCTTGACCCGTGCGGCTGTTATTATTTAGCCACAAGCCCCTCTAAACTGACTTATAAATCAATATAAGTCTGAAATTGCCAATCCGCCTTGAGCCATCGTGATGATCAATGCTCATGCCTTCTTTGTATGAATAGAGTTGTGTGCTCTGCAGTGACCAAATAGGCTGGTATTATGTATTATTATGTGAGGGTTAGCTTTCGAGGGTAGTATATATTTAATATAATATGCACACAATCACAATATACTACCCTCGAAAACTAACCCTTGATTGTGTGCATATTAAGAGTAATAAGGATCTGGTCCAGCATGCTTTCCATCCAGGTTTATTTGAGACTATACGAAAAAGTTTCACCAGTCAGTCGTATCACTTAACTCGATAAGGGATACTAACATTGAAATGGGTATGCATAACGAGGTACACGCCGAGGGTGGAGTTACTGGAGTCGCGCCGCAACGTCAACTTTAAGGCGTTCGTGGTACGCGTATTGAATTGTTATCTGCCCCTCATCATGGATGGCGGAACGTGGTGTTCCGTCGCTTCCGCGGACAAGTACCACCGGACAGCACACAGTTAAGCTAGTGCAAAGTGAAGTGCTGCTAGTATTATAGTCTTAAGACTTTTTTATTAACACAAGTTTTGTTTTTGTTTTAGTTTAGAATAAAAAAATAGGTTTTAGGTTAAGGTATTTATCTATGGGCCTGTGCTGCCTGAAAATAAATGGATTTATTATTATTATTATCTTTTATTTCACTATTTACACATTATAATTTTATTTTTTAATATTAGGATATAAAAAATATATTATTATTATTTTTATTTACATATTTCGGAACCATGGGGTCCCGGACCTTTGGAAGGCATACGAGGGGCTGAGGCCAACTCGCAGAGGCCCTTTGGACAATTGTAATGGAATGAGGCACCAACCGACGATTATCCCTGTTTGCTCTATGATGGTGCACAAGGACAACCCCCGGTTGATGCAGGACTATTGCAGAACATGGGAACAAAACATATCGGGCTATGGGTTTGGGAGGCTATAGTGGATCGGTTTCCTAAGGCTATAGAAAGGCTATGGCCCTTACCTGACCAATGCTTTATATAAAATACACCGATAAAATGGCAGGGGGTGACTTGCACACTCAATAATGGGCCCCCGAAAACGGCCGCTAGCACATAGGAACGTAGTGACAAGGGGGCAACACTTCCTGAGGTACTTGAGGAGTGGAGAGGTATTCCACGGCTATCAGGACAATCCCGGAATAACGGTCAAGATCCCTACCAGCATCTTACTGGAATACTTCCTTCCTCCGGGCACGTTTGCTCATGCGAATCTCCACTCAAGCCAGCCAATAAAGGCAAGAATGAGGTGAGAGCTCTGTTCCTCGTCAGTGTTCACTCCAGCCGGCCAATAAAAGCAAGCTAGAGATGAGGAACAAGACTTCTCCCAGGGGATATTATTATTATTATGAAATGAAAAATAATACGGACAACAATGATGCCAATCCAACTACCTGGCAGAGAGCACCAGTCCTAAAAAATGCCAAAAGGAAGAATGTATCTTCACAATCTCCCGAGAGAACAATCGTTACCAACACATTCAGTGGACTCCCAGTAGACCAGGAAGAAGACACAACAATAGCACACCGAGACAGTTAATAAAGTTGTAAAACCACCACCCATAATCCTGTATGGCATCGAAGACGTTACCAAGCTAACCGAACTCCTAGACAGTGTGTAAACAAAGCGGACTTCACCTATAAATTCATCATTAACCAGAACTAACTACGCCAATGTCCTCTACATTGGCGCAAAACCACAATCGATATCGTTAAACAAAAAGGACTAATTGATACTTCCCAGATATATGGAAAGTATCACAAGTAATAATGATCCATAAACCTGGTAAACCGATACATGATGTCACCTCATACAGACCAATCAGTCTCTTACCGATTATGTCTGAACTTTAATAACGAAAATATTCTAATACATAATGATGTTACTTGTCTTCAATGAGACATATGGCATCCAACTTTGGGGATCAGCCAGTGCCTCCAACAAAGGTCACAAAACAATATAATTATTATAAAACAACTATCCAACGCACTAAGGTATATCAAGACAAAGATCGAGATCCATGAAATCCTCAATATTCCAATGGTCAACGAGGCGACAGGACACACGGCGACACCTACAAATCACAACTGCTAAAGCAACCGAATAAGCTTGCGAGGCAGCTTACTATCCCAGACAGCATCCGCCAATTAAAAAAGCGGTAGGACATTATCGACCAGCACCCTAATTGAAGTACATTGCTAACCGATTGCTTCATGTGTTCGAAAAGTTTGTCTGTTCAACAAAGTAAATATCGCAATGTTGTTGAGAACCCGAACCATAAGCTCATAGTCTACAAGACTGATCGCGCTGATAAAAACGAAATTAAAAAAAAAAAGTCGATTTTTTCACGTATGAGTTTGAAAAACTAAAAAAAAAAAATAACGTTTTTTAAAATTGGAGATGATTTGCACGAGAACCTTTGAGGGTACAAAATTAACAGCCGCAAGCAGGATACAGGTCTCTCTTATCTCACGCCGGATGTAAGTCAACCTATTGCTGGATCTACAGTGCCCGCCAAAAGTTAGTTAAAAATTTATTCACTTCAGCGGTAATGTAACATTTATACTAATAATAAAGCTGAAGAGCTTTTTTTTTTGAACGTTCTAATATCTGGAATTACCAGTCTGGACGGCTTGAAGAATTATTTTTGCATTTGATAGCCCAATTCTTGAGGAAGGTTATAGGCTATTTAACACCACGCTACAACACTTAGGAGCTGAGCAAAAAGAAACTGAAATAACGCTACGATGCAACGCAGTGGGGGCCGGTGATCAATAAATCTCACGCGGGCCAAGTCGCGGGCCCAAGCTAGTTATCATATAAAATCCCAGTTTCAAATATTTGTACTGTACACTATCACATTTTTTATCAACTAATCCAAATATCTATGATAAGGAATGACCTGTAATTTCATTTGTTTTATCTACACTCATATCGTAAAACGCAAATCGCGAACGCCAACTTTAAAACGAGTTTACTGCGCGTTTAGTATACGAGTAACTTGACGCGTGACGCGATTGGTAGCACTGAATTTTGCAGTCATGTGATTGGTAGTTATGTTCGTCAGTCGCCATTTTGAACTCTATTAAAACGAACAAAATTCGGTGCTACCAATCGCATCACGCGTCAATTTATAGTGAACGCATTGTATAATGACATACTTTATAAACACAATACCGAAATTTAAAAATAGAATAATTTTTATAACAGTTTATTTCTAACAAAAGAATGACATAAAACTTTTTTTTACCAATACGATACAGGGCCAATCTAAGAAGTTAATATCACCAAGGAGTTTCCATCAATTATTTTTTCTAATGGAACGCATATGCAGGGCGCGCCATTTTTATAGCATTATAAAAAAGCTTTGATTATAATTTTTACTTGTTTGTGGCAGTGCCCGCTTTAGCGCATGCGCGGTGATATGTTGGGGAATCATTATTATAAGCAATAAAGTACTTCTTACTCTTTAAACTTTGATTTAGTAGGCTCAAACCAAATATTTCCAATATACGAGAGTAGATAAATTAGTGTATGAAACTGCACATAACTAGGCTGGAATATCCTTCATTATACAGCAGTTTCATAAACTACTATTATTTTGATATGTTGTTTTTATTTGATAAATACTTGAATTATATTAATTATTATAGTAAATTTGCAGAAATTATAAATTTGATTTATTTTAGCGACTAGAATATTGTAGTATTTGATAGTACAACTCAGATATCAAATAGAACAAATTAAATTATAGATTAGCCAATAAAAACGTTGTAATGTCCAGTTTAATCTCTTGTGGCAAGGATTTAAACGATATTTTTTACAGCTAAAGTGAATAGTCTTTAGTTAACTTTTGGAGTGCACACTGTAGGTCTCTCCAATCGATTTAACTCTGCTCGAATCTCGATTTCTCATTCAGCTTTTACCTTGCTAAGATTGTCGCTTCACCTAGCTATTGAGGGTGTACATAATGATGTTTCAAACTCAAACTGAAAGCATTTATTTCAATTAATTAAATTACAGGCACTTGCTTATTTCAAAGCGTAGAGCTTTTTTAAAACATGTCTCGGTCACATACCTATCGGGCCTCGTGATGGCGCACAGCGTGGCGCGCACCGTGGCGTCGCTGAGCGAGTGGCCGGGCGAGCGCGGCGCGGGCGGGGCGCGCGGGGGCGGCGGCGCGCCCCACACGGCTGCGGCGATGCGCGCGCGGTCGGCGCGGGACAGCAGCTCGGAGGGCCGCGCGCGCCGCAGCAGGCCCAGGCGCGCCAGGCGCGCGCGGTCCACGGAGCGCGCCACGGCCGCGCGCGCGCCGCGGGACAGCGCGCCGCGCCACGGGGGCCGCGCCTGCTCGCCCGCCAGCACCTGCGGCCGCACCGAGCTACACTGCACCGGCCTTACGAACCGTACTTCCCCCGACGTGGAAGCACAAGAACAAATCGCCTATCCCTATTAACATTGTCGGATGTGAAAATCAGCAACATTACAAGAGAGCGTCTCAAAGTTTGAATTGCAATTTTTTTTTTCATATAGAAATTAAATTGTCAAAAATCAACAAAATTTTAATAAATGTTCTTGACTCCACTAAAGCAAGGGACTTTTTAAGAGTGATTAATGAAATAAAAAGAAAATGGCAAAAAAACATATACGACAATGTTAATAGGGATAAGCGAAATGTACGTGTACATAACAACTAGTTTCAAATCGATCCTAACGCACTTCGTAAATCATTTCTAGGTACGCGGAACTCTGTTAAAATGCTTGGCTGTGCTATGTTAAATCTTATAAAAAGCGTTCAAATACTTTACTGTATTTATAGCATAAATAACGGAATAACCTTCCATGTGTAAATATTTTTTTATAATATTTATTTTAGTCATTAAAATTCAAAATCCTAACCTCATAATACATTTTGATTTTTCATTCGATTCGACCATGATTTAACATGGCAGACGGCAGTTTTTCCTCAGATTGCTTTTGTGACATTACCTAGTCTCGCTACAGCTCATTTTTATACTCATAAATTTCAATAGTAAATTATATATGTCAAAAGGGACCAAAATAATGTATTGAGGGCGAGAGCAATTTTTTGAATCCAGAGCAAAGCGAAGGATTCTAGAGTAGAATCCCGAACATAGCGAGGTGCCACACGGTACCAAAATTATTTAACCTCGAGCGACGTACTTTGAATCCCTCGCTACACTTAGAATTCAACTCTAGAATCCTTCGCTTGACTGCTGAAACATTTCAAAGTTCCACTGAAATTTATTTATCGTACGACCCGAGGAATCGACTTTATTAGGCATGAGGATTGACCCTCATCCAGTCCAAACTTGAATCCCTTGAATTACAAAATATAACAGCACTTAGAGGAGAAGGTTTGCACTAAACCCCATCGCAACTTGGAATCACTAAAAGCATCCCTAATTAAAGCAGTCGCCGATATTGACATGAACGTCGTGCGTACTTCGATTGATGACTGGCCTTGCAGATTGAAGGCTTGTATATTTGAATGTGGTTTAAATCTGTATTTCATTGATATATAAATAGTTGTAGTGCGTATCTCATTGTGTCATTTATTTAACTTTCCATATGTGACAAAACTTATGACCAGACTACGTATAACATAGCCAATAACGATAAACTATCAAAGAAAATATCTTTTGGCTTGCCAACACGACAGATCATAATCAGCACGAACCCTAAACCAGTCTTACTTATGTTTAACAAAATCCAACGCCTTATTTATGAGCTCAATGATGAGAAAATTTCTCTTGAGTATTTTCTCGCACAAAAAATGCTTGTTTTGTACTTTGTGACCATTAAAATAAGATTGAAGAACCAAATTGCTGTCGTCACGACCCACAACCTCATAGCACTGACATAAATCATCAGTTCATCACCGACACTGGAACTACACTCAGTGCAAAAACCTTCCTGCACTATTGGAAGACCTACAGATAAACCAGAAAAGGTAATACGCTTCGGTAATCTTCGTGTTTCCGAATTAGCACGAACTTCGCACCACAGCGTGACCGACAGAAGCAATACTTATAAGTTTCGTACTGCCGCGTATTGTAGTAATGCACCCATTGCACGTATAAACGTGGACGTGGACTGGAGTAGGTAAACCGACAGAGAAACCTTCATATAAATGAAGGTCTCTCTCTGTCGGTTTACCTACTCCATCAGATCATCATTTGTTACTCAAAACTTTGGAAAAGGTTTTCGAAATTGCATAGAGTTGCTAAAATTTTGTCATCATGGTAATACAAAATAGGCAAGTACTTCCATGGTTGTAACAGCTCTATAATAGATCTAATCATCGCGTGTTCGTATTTCCGAAGATTTCCGAAGCGCATACGTTCCTTCGGTAAGCTGTATATTACAGCTTCTAGAGCTGTTCATCCACGACTGCTTACAACTCCTCCACTTTAATGATATTACCTGCTGCAGCCTCTGCCACGCCAGCAGCTTCACGAGCCTCTCGTCCAGCTTCTTGAGCTGTTCATCCACGACCGCTAACAACTCCTCGACGTTCCCCTCAGGTCTCAGCTCGAGGCGCTCGCTCTTGCCTCGTTTGTTGGGGCTCTTGTCTTCGGATTGGGAGACTTTGCGTTTTTTTACTGTGGCTGTGAGGTATTCGAAGTCTGAGTCTGAAAGTTCGCTGGAGGAGTCTGTGTGGTGTTCGGGCTGTGGAAAAAAATGTATTGGTGAAAAAGATGTTTGATGCGTGGAAGTACGGGTAGTTTTATTGTTGATAAGGGATAGTTTTGTTTACCAATGGTTTGAAATATAAGCCCCGTCATCATAGTTAACATTCATGGTTAACAAAATTTAGTAAAATTCGTGGTAGCAGCATGATTTTGCGTGTGAATAATTTAGATAGATAGATAGATAAAACATTTATTCAGTGCACACAACACACAATAGCACAATTAATGGATAACAAATTACAGGAATATATAAAAACAAGGTGCCAATATACAAAAAAAAAAAAAACATGCTTAAAGAAATAGTGATATTATTACTTCAATTAATTATCGAACAAGGTGCGGTGTGCGTCTCAAGGTAAATCAATGTATGGTAGTATTGCCAGCAACTCAAAAACAGGTTGTTGCAACGGTGTCGCCAGTCTGTTAACCATGAAGCGGCTTTACTGTTTTTCAAAATCGAATGATTAAAGCTACTTAAGTAGCTTTCAGAGGATGAATGGACGTCGCTGATAAGTGAAGCTTTTGACGAGATACTTCGAAAGTCAAGAAGTGTCAATAACCGGCCGTGTCGGACCACGCACAATGAAGAGTTTCGTAGTTGTGATGAATTTATCCCAAGAACAAACTTTACATTGCAGTTGAAAAAATGGTTTCCCATAAGTCGATATACGTCACGGTCAATTCTCCAACTGCAAAGTGCAAACTTTTTTTTTTTTTTTGTGGATGGGAAATCATCAAATAACTTCTCCCGCTCTGGACGGAGCGGGAGGGTGTGTCAGACTCTTACTGACTAAAACCCACCCGTATTCCTTCTGTTGCCTGTGTTGTGGGGGCCTCGGTGACCCATTAGTACTTTCCCGCGACCCCGGCAGGAAAGTGCAAACTTAAGTTTGTAATCGCATTTTTTTTTTTGTGATGAATCGACAAATTAACGATTTTCTGACTAATTCCTTTAATTGTGCTGTGAGACCTTGCTTCTTGCCAAAATGATTCTAGGTCAACGGGAACGGGTTTTGTTTGCGACTGTCAGAAAATGTCGTAAAAAAATGGCCGTATTTTTTTTATTGCTTTGAATTAGAAGTTTCGTTTTTAACTAAAAACGGTAGGTAAAACAAGGAATTCATAAGATAATTCGTTTCCACTGCTGTACTGAACAGCTGAACTACACACGTTACCTTAAGACCCGGCTCTGAGCTGATGGCGTGCAGGTCGTCGGCCGCGTCTGCCTCGGTCACGCCTCTCAGAGCCTCGTCACAGTTTCCACTGCTGTACTGGGGACAGGACAGGTTCATGCAGATCTTGTGCTTCGGAGACTGTTCATCATCGTCGCTGGCGTCGTAGCAGCCGCTGGCTTTCTGTTTGTTGACGACTGTGGAGACAATCACTATTAAATTAAGAGTTTTTTAATGTCTCCTGTATTTGTAGTTCGCTTAAAAACTTTTGCGTTTACTTATAAACGTTGCTCAAAGTTAAGAGACGTTTAAACGTCAAAAATGTATGGTTAAAATTCATAATATTTTTATTGTGGGCATATGTTAGTTACAGGTCTTGACAATAAATTTAAGTTCCAATATGTCCTGCCTAATAGGCATACAATAATTATGTATTGGTATTAAATTTAAAATTATTTTACATGTCAAATTTAGTTATTAAAAATGCCAAAATATCAAAATACAGTGAAATTAATACATGGTCAACAAATCAATCAATAATTCAAGAAATCTTGGATCGTGTAGTATGCTTCATCAATAGAGATCGGATATTCGGATGCATATTCACCTAAAGTTGAGATGTTGGCGAATGTGGAATGCGCTTTTGTATCGAAAAAATCCCGCGGTTCCGGGATCAACAAGATTTCTGATTATTGAATCAGATTAGTATTATAATCAGTACTACATATAACTTACAAATGTTGGCTTATATGGAATGCACTAAAAAAAAAACTCCGCGATTCCGGAATCGACAAATTTTGTGTTTTTTCTGACTATGTAAGCGGATGCATATCTACCTACCTAATATTGTAAAGTAGGTAGGTAAATGCCAAACTGCAATAGCAAATAACGTTAATATAAGATAACGGACTACATATATTTAGAATAATTGATGTAGCTACCTATTGAAACAAATAGTTAAAAATTATTGTGCTTAGTGAAATTCTGTTAAATTCCTTTCCTCTCCACATACTTAGCGAAAAAAACAGTATATGTTAGCACTATTATATTAATAGAAAACGACGATAGGCATTTTGCGAGTTTGTGAGTGGGACGGTAAATTATACCTGCTTATGCGCAAGTAGCTACCCCGACAAATAGTTCTCTAAGTTTATTTAATTACAATAATTGCATTCGTCGCTGTGCTTCCCATGCGTTCGGGTGTTTTTTTTTTGTTTTTACTAACACACACCACCCCTCCTCTTACACCCTACATATACATATTTTAGAAGTCGCTTCTTATTATACACCCGACTAGCTATGCATTCCCGGTGTTCCTGGCATCCCGTGATTTTTTTTTTTACAAATAAAAATATTTTAAGAAGCCGCTTCCATGCTTTCACAGCTAAAATTTAACTTTTGGTAAACATGCATCCGAATATCCGATCTCTGTTCATCAATTAAAAAGTTTCGTAATGTATTTTTAAATACTGGAAGTACCATAGTGCTCAGAGAGTCAATCGGTATTTTGTTATATATTTTGGATGCAATGCCAAAGAGGCTTTTGTTTGTGTGTTAAACAGTCGCTTATCTTTACTTAACTTAAAGCAACGTTTATAAAGAAAGGGGAAAGCGTCAGATTTAATTCTTTTACAGGACAATTGGAACGATGTTCAACTATTTATTTATTGACAACTTTCAGAGAGTAAATGAAAATCAATTTTGATGATAATCGAAAATGGAATTTCATTCATTTTTATTTGATTAAGTACTTGTTAATTTTATTGTGTCAACCAGTAACAATAACAAGGCAACAATAACAAAGATAATAAGAAATAAAAAAACAACAAACTAAAAACAATGTAAATGTGTAACACGTTTGGCATTGACAGCCTACCGTACTGTGCGAGCGGAACACAAGCAAGCATCGGACGTACACGAGTGACTGAGACAGAAAAACAACGCTGGTGCCCGCCCCTTGCTGCGTTAGTCGCGCATGCGCGCGGCTGTTTTATTCGTAAGATTGACTACTCCGCAGTTATCTGTAGCCTACTTCAGAGCGGCAAAGTTATTTGACGCGAACTATAAGGAAAGTTGAAAAATCCTTACTCCGAATTCTAGTACCCTATCCTCGGGCGCCGGCAAGTGCTGGATGTGAGCGCTGGTCGGCCGCACGCAGTTTTTCATAATTTTTGCCAAATCTGCGCGAATCATAGCCGACTAATCAGATACGAAATTGTCGGTGTTTTTCGGCGTCGCGTCGCGCTGATTTGACAAAAAGTATGAAAACTGCCTGCGCCGACCAGCGTTTTACATGAATTCACCCTTACTTCCTACTAATATTATAAATGTAAAAGTCTGTATCAATCACACCTCAAGAGCTAAGCAGGTGTGATGAAAGGCACACGGGTAGACCATGACCTACATTAGGACATAGGATACTTCTATCCCAGTAGTACATTCCCTTGGGATATGTCCGACCTCCACGCGGGCAAAGCTAGTATTGTATAATTCTCACCGTTTCTACAGCGCACATACTCTCTGCGACTCGGCATCAGTGGCGGCGGGTGTAGGTAGTGATGCCTCACCATGTCCGGCACTATCACACGTCCGCGGATAGCCACCGGTACCTTGATGCTGGAGCAAGTAATTATTTCGTTAGGTGGAAGATCCAGGTGGGATTTTATCCCAGGCGGATTTCCGGCCACCGTAGGCGCGGGCTTGCGGACGGTGAGCAATGGGTAGCTCACCGTCCGATAAGGACCAGGTCCGGGTCGACGGCGCGTTGTGTTCCAAACGCGCCTCATAGAGATGTCGTCAGCACAAGTGTAGGGGTCCACTAGGGCCGATGCCTGCCGGGGTCGTGGGAAAATCCGAAAGGGATACCGAGGCCCCTGGCAACACAGGCAACAGAAGGAACACGGGTGGGTATTAGTCAGTAAGTCTGACACACCCTCCCGCCCCGCCCAGAGCGGGAGAAGTTATTTAATACTTTGAACACCCAAAAAAAAAAGGTGGGATTTTAACGGAGTTTTGAAGCTTCTTGTTCTCTCGTATTGCCACGAATTATATTAGAACAATCCGTGTGCCCGATAGAATGGTGAAGGGTAACCACCCTTCACCATTCTATCGGGCACACGGCTGTTCTATGAGGGACTATCCTATGTAATTTTGACGTTCGAAAAGTGCTGATTCTCAGCCTAGTTTGAATAAATTACATTTTTATTTTGAATTTCCCATCGGCAAAAATTGCGAAGTTCCATACAAACTTTCATTTCATTTCTTTAAACCCTTTAAGGGGATGAATTTTCGAAAGTCCTTTCTTAGTGCTCGCCTTCATTATAAAATTCCTTTTAAATATGATAGGACACACATACTTATATAACATTTTGTACAAGAGTTCTCTCTTGTACAAAATGTTATACTTCTAGACCCCAGCGATTAAGCCCCGCGCGACACCGATTCGGAGTCAAACAATAGAAAATCAATTGTGTCTCATTAGCCGTCCTTGACCAATTTAACTGTGCATTGAGCTGTCAGCATAATCAGTCTATAATGTTCCCACTGCTGGGACACAGGCCTCATCTCTGTGAGAGGGAGTGGGCCGTAATCCACCACGCGGACCCAGTGCGGGTTGGTAGATGTCACATGTCTTCGAGTTTTTGGTTCTAAGATATGTCGGTTTCCTCACGATGTTTTCCTTCGCCGTTTTGGGAGCAGTGGTGATGAAATTATTACACAAAGTAAAGCGCCTACCTGGGTTCGAACCAACGGCTTACGACTCGTAAGTCAGGGCCGTTACCACTGGGCCACCACTGCCCACTGAGCTGTCAGTAAATGAACGAATTTAAGATTTTTGATAAGTAAATAGCCAATGACGTGGTACAAATATTCTCAGGCTACGCCGGACGTAAGTACGTACAGTCAGAGAAATGAATTGTTAAGCAAATTTTTTCTACGTGAATTTGCTGTGTATACAGAAGTATACACTTTTTTCTTCTTTAGATCAGTGTGAGATTAGATCTTTCATGTCGGCGGTCCTCAATAAACCTTACTAAATTATAAAAGAGGTTAAATTGTTTGTACTTAACAAGGGAAGCTCTGGAAATGTTGATCCCATTACAATTTTTTCTTATTTATCTAAAGCAACCCTATTCACGAGTGCCATAGAATACGTTTTATGCCAGAAAAATCCGTTTCCTATGAGAACGACCGACCACGGGAGCGAAACCGCTCTAAGACCTAGTAATAAATAAACTATTATTTAAATGTTTTTATTGCGAAATGGGCCAGCTCTTGACCTCGATTTCACCTGGTGGAAAACGATGGATGAGGTCTATGATGGAACGAACGTGCCCAGAAGATACCTGTTCACTCTTGCTCTGAAGGCAGACGGGTTATACGTGGAAGGGAACACAGACGCTGGCAGAGAGCTCCAAACTTTGGCCGTGCGCAAAATAAATGTGGAGGAGAAGTGCTGAGTACGACAGGTCGGTACATCGACCAAGTGCGGATGGTACCCTGCAGTACGTCTGGTGGGATCAGGTCGTGAAGCTCCTGCGCACACTCTACTCTGTCATTTTCTTTTTATTGTGAATGTGAGGACTATTTGAGTCATTTATTTATATTATGTTTTGTCTTTTCTTTGGTATTTATTATTCGTCGAGATGTTGAGCTCCTTTTTTTATAAGTTGAGTTACACAATTACTAACTGATGCATGGACAGACTGGACAGGGCTACTCAAATCTGTGTTAATCATTCCTCAAAAGATCATCTCAGACACTAACCTGCATGGTCTTCATATGGCCTGACCAAGGGTGTCTGGACTTTAAGAGAGGCTGTGCTCTCGAGTGTGTTTCAGTGTTACTTCTCAGCGTAGCCGTTTAAGAAACATTAATCTCATCTAGTTTCAAAATATTATTATTTCTTTTAACGTTTAAACGTTTTTTTACAACCAATTTACAGAAAACTACTTAATGAATTTAAATTCATTTAGTCACTGACTGACGACGCACAGTCTAACTCGCTGGGCCTAGGAGCATGAAATTTTGCACAAACGAATATGCAATAACGTAGGTGAGCACTAAGGACGGGTTTTTTGAAAATGTATCCCCTTTTTTATATATATTTTTACATAAAAATCTTTATCCCCTAAAGGGGTCAAATAAGGGAAGAAAGTATGGATGGAAGTCCGTCAGTTTTGAAGTTAGACTCAAATTCAAAGCAATTATTTAAATAAAACCATTTACAGGAACATTTACGAAACATGTAAGTTGGTACTTAGAGTTCAGTTTATAAGTATAAGTTAGTCTTATGATTGTTTTTTAGAAACTCATCCTCTATGGCTCCTGAGAAGTTTCCGATGAGAAATCCCATCGGGCGCACGACTTGTAAATTATAATTTATCAAACTCACCGGAACGCAGGCCGGGCCTTCCTCGCCCGTCTAATAAAGTCTACCTTCACGGCCTGCTGGTCCACAGGCCCCGAGAACTTCTCCCACAGAGCCACGCGCTCAGTCGCCGATACGGAGTTCACTAGTTTCCAGTCCTGACGAACATTACAATTGGTCAGTAAATACCATACATACATGAACTCACGCCTTTTACCCATGGCGGTTGGCTACTACAGAAAGCCACCTGCTACGATCCTTAAACCTCGAACAATTACCCTCTTCTTAAACGACGCTTTTACTAGTACTTCCTCGTGTTTTTTTCCTAATAAATGTGTTTTTCAGGGTTCCGTACCTCAAAAGGAAAAACGTGACCCTTATAGGATCACTTCGTTCTCCGTCTGTCTGTCAGTCTCTAAAGACCCTTTTTCCCAGGAACGCGTGGTAGTATAAAGTTGAAATTAATATCAAATACGTAGGTCTACCTACTCCTATACAAAATCAAAATGGTTGTTAATATACGAGGTGCATTCAATAAGTACCTAGCCTCATCGCCAGAGGGCGCTGTAGTTTCAAAAGAGTTTTACCACAGTGTAGCACATTCTTTTTTAATTCTTTTTTCAAATTTTCATTCCAATCCCTTCATTTGTTTTAATTTGACAACTTATGAAAGCGAACGTGTCGATCGGTTTTACAAAAATGGAAAAAGAGCAATATCGTTCGGTGATTCGATTCCTATTTTTGGAAGGGAAAACGCGCATCGAAATCAAAGAGCGCTTGGATGCTGTGTACGGTGACTCTTCTCCATCGATGGCCACCGTCAAGAATTGGTTCAACGAGTTTGCACGTGGCCGTACGTCGGTTTTTGATGAACCACGTCCAGGTGCACCGAAAACAGCTGCTACGGAGGAAAACATTAAAAAAATCCATGATTTCGTATTGGCAGATCGCCGATTGAAGGTCCGGGAGCTAGCTGAGACTGTAGGCATTTCAGAAGGAACAGTGCATCATATTCTTCACGAGGAACTCGGCATGAGAAAGCTGTCGGCGCGATGGGTGCCGCGTTTACTCACACCAGAAAACAAGCGCAACCGTGAGACCACATCGGAGACGTGTTTGGCGCTGTTTAAGCGGAATCCAGCGGAGTTTTTGCGTCGTTTTGTGACCGTCGATGAAACCTGGATCCACTGGTACACACCAGAGATCAAGGAGCAATCAAAACAATGGATCCAGACCGGGGAACGTGCTCCAAAGAAGGCGAAAACTGTAAAATCGGCCGGAAAAGTTATGGCCACCGTTTTCTGGGATTCACAAGGTGTGATCTACATCGATTACCTCGAGAAGGGTAAAACAATTACAGGGCTTTACTATGCCGATTTATTGGGCCGATTCGACGCCGAATTAAAGAAAAAACGACCCCATCTGGCGAAGAAAAAAGTGCTGTTTCACCACGACAACGCACCGGTTCACACGTCTGCCGTTGCCATGGCCAAATTGGTCGAATTACGCTACGAATTGTTGCCCCATCCACCGTATTCTCCAGATTTGGCCCCTTGTGACTTCTTTCTGTTTCCTAATCTGAAAAAATCACTCGCCGGGAATAGATATGGATCGAATGAGGAGGTCATCGCCGCCACGGAGGCCTATTTTGCAGAGTTTGACAAAAACTATTTTTCGGACGGGTTAAAAAAGTTGGAGCATCGCTGGGCTTAGTGTATCGAACTAAAAGGAGACTTTGTTGAAAAATAAATTGCCACTTTTCCAAAATTTTCGTTTACTTTTTGTAGGCTAAGTATTAATTGAATGACCCTCGTAATTGTATAATTTATTAATTTTACTTTTTATGACAGTTATTACTTGTTAAAATTTTATGAAAATCGTATACTTTATGTTTGTAAATATCTCATAGTTAATTTGTCATTGCTTCATTTTTAATTCTGTTTACCTATTGTAATGTAGTAATTTTATTCTAGATACATCTTATTGTATCGTCTTCACATAATCATATAATCAATGTATACACAATATTGTAAAACATTTTAAAAGAGTTACGGTGGAGTTTCTTGGCCATTCTTCTCCATACCTTTGGCAAAACTACCTTTGGAGGGGCAACTAAAATAAGTTCTATTTTTCCGTAAATGTTGACGAGCAAAGGTGCCTTTTATTTATGTGCCTATTTGAAATTGATTTGACTTTGACTTTGTCACATTTATTGCAAACTTACATTTGCAGTTGGAAAATTGACCGTGACGTATATCGATGTATGGGAGAACATGTTTTTCCAAATACAATACCTACGTACAAACCCTTAATTGTGCGTGGTCCGACACGCACTTTACCGTTATGATTTTGACGGTAAGGCCACGGTAATATTATCTATACAGTATTGTAACTCAGCCGTATCTTTGAAAAAAATGCTTACAGCAACGCGGTACGTAAACATGCCATAGGGCTGCCCGCCTCCAGCATTTTAATTACATTTGCCTACTTTGTGTTTCCATTTAGTTTTGTGATTGTAAATATACTATTTTTATATAAACAAATAAAATACTTTGTGAATTGAATAGGATGTGTTCAATAAAAATGCGTGTTGTTTTTTGATTGGTCTCTTTGTTTCTTTCCTCTACTCTATTCACTTTATTTATTAATTCAGACATCTTTTTTTTCGGAAGATAAAAGGAAATACTTATCCATTAAAAAGACACACATTATGTACCTACCTACTAGTAAGTAAAATGATTTTATACCTTTCAGAGTTTCCAGGTAATCTAAAAAAAGTTATCTCTGGATGCGTTATTGACGAATTCATGCAACCAAAAACAGCACAATATATCCTACTCGTCATATTAAATATGTACTTGAACTAATTTTTAGCGAAAAAATCGCGCGGTTATTGTTAAAAAAACAACGCACCGTCCGTTCGTCACTGCGGCATAGTCACGACTGTCTGCATGCCGAGCGCATGCCGAGATCGAGGCGCGTAGGCATAGCTCGCGCTTCGTTCGTTTATATGAAGTTTGAATACTGTATAGATAATATTACCGTGGTAAGGCTATTCACGTTAAAATGAACAGACATTTAAACAAGTGAAGACATGCAACATGCTAGTAGTTGAAAAATATAAAACTGTGGTGATATTACACTTACAATGTATTGTTCGACATGATTGGGGCACATCCAGCGTCCGGTCGGAAGAGCAGTCAGAGGCGGGTCGAGGCAGTCCTGCAACAAAAAGATATAACTACGTGTGGGTGTGTGAGTCAGACAATCTTAAATTGTTTCATTCACTGACAGACAACGCACAGCCAAAACAGCTGGGTCTAGAAGCATGAAATGTTGTGCAAGAATTCCTTTATAACCAATTATTTAATATTATTAAAAGTGATTATTTATAATTCACCCCCTGATGTAGTTAAATAGGGGATGAAAATTTGTATGGAAGGTCATCAATTTTGCCGATGGTAAATCTCATCAGGCACACGGCTTGTGCTAAGATGAAATCCCATGATAAACAAGATAGCTTGTATAAGATCTAATTCCATTGATAATAAATTATCTTCTTTTTTTTTGGGTGGGAAATCATCAAATAACTTCTCCCGCTCTGGGCGGAGCGGGAGGGTGTGTCAGACTCTTACTGACTAAAACCCGGGTGGGTTTTCGTCAGTAATTTCCATCCGTTGCCTGTGTTGCGGGGGCCTCGGTGACCCTTTAGTACCTTCCCGCGACCCCGGCAGGCTTCGGCCCTAGTGGACCCCTACACTTGTGCTGACGACATCTCTTTGAGGCGCGCGTGGAATACAACGCGCCGTCGACCCGGGCCTGGTCCTTACCGGACGGTGAGCTGCCCATTGCTCACTGTCCGCAAACCCGCGCCTACGGTGGCCGGAAATCCGCCTGGGATTCCCGACGCCCAGGGCGTCTCCTGCGGCGGATAGGGGCGAGAGAGCGCGAAATTTGCTTTGAAAGGCAAATTCACGATCTTTCGTGAGCAGTAATGCTCACGAAGGATCGTGAGCATTACTGCTTCGCAGAAGGAGGTGACGACTGCCCATGCCCTCTCGCTCCGTACCATGGCCTGAACCAGGGCCGGACGCGAGAGATCTCTGCCACCGATCGCCTCCACGAGGACACGGCGGTGCTCTGCCCAAGCCGGGCAGACCTCCACCGTATGCTCCAGGCGATCCACACAGTGGTGACACCCGGGCGTTTCCTCCCGCCTTATCCGACACAGGAACCTCCCGAAGCTGCCGTGTCCGGTGAGGACCTGCGTCAAGCGGAAGGTGAGGACGCCGTGGCGTCTCTCTAGCCACTCCTAAAAGAGGGGACTTATCGCCGCAATTGTGGCGTACCCAGCACTGGGTTGCGACAATCGTACTCTCCATGTGGCCATTAGATCCCGCCGGAGCTCCGTCTGTTGTGCCGCGATTTCTCGCGGCAGCGGAGTTACGCCCCGGCGTTTCGCCTCCTCGCGCCACTACCATTTGTGCGCGAGGACTTTTGCCTCCAGATCCCATGGCGGCAATCCAGCAAGGAGGCTCGCTGCCTCACAGGAGACCGTGCGGTATCCCCGGACCAGCCGGATGGCCATGACCCTATGGGCCGCGCTCAACCGGCGGGCTGGCCACAGCGCCAGGGAATGCGCCCACACAGGAGCCCCGTAAAGGGCCATGGACCGCACGACTCCCGCGTAGAGCCTCCGACACTCCTGTCGTTCGGTCGGTCCAAACGCCTCCGCGTTTGGACCCCCTAGATTGGGCAGCAGCCGCTTCAAGGCCGCCCCTGCCCCCTCCAGTTTGGGAGCCAAACGTCGGAAATGCTCCACGAAGTTTCACTGTGTCCCACCGAGTCCCAGGTACTTCATCGTCGACTCGACGCCGATGTAAACCCCTCCTACCGTTATTTGGGACTCCGACGGTGGCGCGTTCCGTGGACCATGAAAACACATGGCCTCGAACTTGTACAGAGCCACCTCGAGTCCCAATTGCCGGATCCTTTCAACGATTGTCGCAACCCCGCGTGCCGCTACTTCGGCCGCCGCCTGGTGCGACCTCCCCTGCGCCAGGACCAACGTGTCGTCAGCGTAGTACACTACGCTGACGCCACTAGGGAGGTCGGCGCGCAGGACCCAGTCGTATCCGATGTCCCACAGATGCGGCCCTAGGACCGATCCCTGTGGGACACCGCACGACATCTCTTGCCGGTTCCACACTCCCTGGTGACCGGGGTAGATGAAGGCCCTGTCCGTCAAATAGGCCTCGACCACACGACAGAGGTAGGTCGGCATCCGGTGATACCGGAGTGCCTCCCTGATGCAACTCCAGGGCAGGGTATTGAAGGCATTGGCGATGTCTAGAGACACCGCCAAGACGACCCCACCCTGGGCAACAGCATTCCCCGTCGTCAGGGCTCGCACACGCATGATGGCGTCCACCGTAGAGCGCCCTCTGCGGAAACCAAACTGGCTCTCCGCCAAATCCGGCCCCACCCGCACCAGCTGGCCAACGAGGCGGTCTGCAATGACTCTTTCAAAGAGCTTGCCCACCTCGTCGAGCAGCACGATGGGCCGATAAGCGGACGGAGAGTCCGCAGGGCGCCCTGCCTTCTTTATGAGGACCAGTTTTCCCGTCTTCCAACGAAGCGGGAACTGGCCACTCTCCAAGCATGCGCTTAGGAGCCCCCTTAGTCGAGCCCCGAGAGCCTCCAAGGCCAGGACCCAGGCTTTCCCAGGTAAGCCGTCGGGTCCTGGGGCGGTATTTTTGGCATTCAGCCTACGTACCGCCACTCTCATCTCTACCTCGGTCACCTCCGGAGCATCCTCGTGGTCGTCGTCGGCGGTGTGGTCCGCATCGGGTACCGCAGTAGGCGGAGCCATGGGCGGGGCGGTGTGTTCCCCTCGCGAGGGGAACAGAGCGCTCACCACGTCCTCCACAAGCTGGGGCCGGAGACTGCGTCAGCGGGGGAGCCCATGGGCGGAGTTTATCCCGTACTACTTTTTACGGGCGTCTCCACCGTCCCTGTTCAGAATTCAGAGTCCTCAGCGCTCCTCGCGGGCCGATTCCCTGGCCCGCAGGATCTCCGCTTGGAGGGCGGTCTTCGCCGCTCTGTACCCCTCGTACAGCTCCGCCTGAATGGCGTCCGTTTCCGGAGGTCGAATACGGAGCCTGCGGTACCTGGTGTATCGGCGTCGCGCAGCAACGCACGCAGTGCGCAGAGCCGTCAGCTCCTGCGACCAGCAGTACACTTGGCGCGAGGCACGTCCAGGCTGGACCCGGGGCATTGCCACGTCATATATTTCGGACATGGCCTCCCGGAACCACTCCGCCTCGTCGCTGATGTCAGCAGGCCTGTCCGGTGGTGACACCCAGACCTGCACGATCGAAGCTTCCAGGAGGAGCTCCCGTTCCAGCTGCTTCAGCGCCCACCGGGGCCCGTCGGACCGGCGCGTTCGAGGTCTGGGCGGAGACGTCAAACCGGATATACCGGTGATCGGAATAGGTCTCCATCGGAGGGGGTGGAGACGCGTCAGTCAACTACATGCTGCGACAGAGCGGGGCTAGCGAACGAGATGTCCACCACTGATTCACCCCGCATCCGCACACACGTGGAGACAGAACCCTCCGGTTTAAGACGAACAGGCCTGTCTCCAGAACCCAGTCCTCCACCATCCTGCCTCGTGTGTCCGTTAACCGGGAACCCCAAGGTAAATTCTTGACATTGAAGTCCCCGAGGACGAACACGGGGAGGGAACCGAACCAGAGACAGTAAATTATCTTACGAGTTGGTTTCGTTGGTATGGTGATCCTATTAATAAGTGCGTATTTTGTTTTGTCCTACCGCAAATAATACAGAAATTGTTTTTTTTTTCTGTTTTCTGTCTAGAGGACGTTGTTTTAAGTACCACTACAACTTCAGCCCGCGACTTCGAGCGTGTGAAATTTCGGTACAAACAAACAAAAAAATCTCTCCTATTTATAATATTAATAGTTTAGTATATACTAAACTACAACGTCTGCGATCCAGGAAGAAAAGAAGCCTATGTATGTAGGTCATGGTGGACACCATGACCTGGAGAACGGATTTGGATGAAATTTGGCACATGGGCAGCCATGTGCCGAATTTCATCTAAATCAGTTCACCCGTTTTAGCGTGAAAGCGTAACAAACAAACAAACTCACTTTCGCATGTATAATATCAGTTAGGATAACATAAAACGCCGTCCCCTAGGCTAGCAAGTATGAAAAGTTGGTTGCTTGCATCAACCATCTTATCATATTGGTATTCCATAATATGGACATGAATCAATTTAATCCATTTCCATATTATGGAATACTTTGATGATTATTTCAAAATATGGTAGTACCTGATGGAACAGTAGGGGACAGTAGTCGCACTGCAGCAGCGGGGCCTGCTTGCAGGTGCCCTGGCACACGAAGCAGCTCTTGGCAGGTAAGGGCACGCAGCCCCACGCGTCCACCGTCACTAAAGAACCATTGCCGTTCTTACCAGGATCTGATGAAGAAAACTGGGTTGAAGATGTCCATTTTTGATAGAATTTAACGCAATAGCGAGTTTCGGCTAGTACTGACAGAACTCAGAAGTAAGATGAATGAATTAATGAAATGGTTAAACCAGACTCGATAGCTCGAATGGACCCAAGGATTCACACTAGTCCCTGGAGCCTCATGTTTCATGGGACTACAGAGACCATTGCATATCAAAGAGTAGACCGGGGGGCGCGGTAATGGTCGGGAAGACGTGCCCTTAGGATAGGAAGTATTATTCTGGCCTACCAGATATGCATCCTAGATTAAGCAATGGGTGACAGAACTCAGAAGTAAGATGCATTTATGATATAATATTTTAGAGTATTTTGGCTGAAGTTTTTGGTCAGCACCGGAAATCATTACTAGAAGAATTACACAACTACTGGCTTTGTTCCTGGCTGGTGATTCAGAGGATCGTACTACCAGGATGAAAAGTATGTCCTAACCCAGGTCATGGGCTTGCTGTGCCAAATTGCATCGAAATCCATTCAGCCATTAAGGCGTGAAAGGGTAACCGAAAGACAGAGTTACTTTTCATTTATAATATTAAGTATGGATGGTCTACCTTTATCAGTCCCTGGGAAGATGCAAGGTATTCTCATCTCCCGGGGCAGCTCAAACTGCTTTGGGTTCATGATCTTAGCAGCCTTCACGAGGATCTCCATTGGAGTCAGCTCCTTCTCCACCTCTTGCTTGATCTCATCATCTTCTTCTTCTTCTTTGCTCCTCTTCTTGGCCGAGTTTGAGCGGTTGTTGCGTAGGCTGGGCAAATAAGTATTAATATTTAAAATAATACATTGCTTATTTTATTTTGTTTTGTAGAAACAGGCTCAAATTTTTTGTCAGTATTATTGAGATATTTTGTTAATATGATTATGTTAATACGTTTCTCTCTTTATGTTCGGTACAATATTTGCAACCGAACAGCTCAGCACTTTGCATGCATTTCCATAAATGCATGTATCGCAATTACTACTAATTAGTACGTGTTCGACTACCAACCGCGTAACTCAAACCAAACCAGATCAAACGAATATTTCCACTGTGCCTGTCATATTAAAATCTTTTTAATTGAAAACTCCTTAGTTTTAAAAATCGAATACCATTTATTTATTTAAAAAAAGATTCTCGGTCTTGTCACAAGGTTTTGTCAAACTTGTTTAGTCGTTGAGAAAATGGAAATGACTCGAGAAAATTCAAGAGCGATGATTTATTATGACTTTCGAAGTTGTTTAACACAAAAACAGTGTGTTGACCGGATGATTTCTGCATCCAAAACCACAATTTATCGCTGGTTTGCTGAATTTCAACGTGGACGTGTCAAGCTCAGAGATGATCCCCGTCAAGGTCGTCCAAAAACTGCAGTCACCCAAGAAAACGTTGATGCTGTGCGTAAGCTGATTGAGGAAGATCGACATGTGACATACCGCGAAATTCAGGCAACTTTAGACATTGGCATGAATCAAATACAAATAATCTTGCATGAACAATTAGGTGTAAAAAAGTTGTGTTCCCGATGGATACCGCATTCGCTCTGTGAAGAGCAAAAAGCGGCTCGCGTTACTTGGTGCGTCAGAACTCTCGAAAGATTCCACGCAGGATCCTCAAACGCTGTATACAACATCGTATCAGGTGACCTGGATATACGCGTACGAACCCGAAACAAAAAACCAGTCACGAGTTTGGGTTTTTCGAAAATAAGTTAAAGCCAACAAAAATTGTTCGTTCACGGAGTGTTGCAAAAAAAATGGTGGCCACGTTTGTCTCCAAAACCGGCCGTATTACGACTATTCCTCTTGAGGGACAAAGAACGGTTAATGCAGAATGGCGTGCTAGCATTTGTTTGCCACAGGTCGTTTCTGAACTCCGTAAAGAGAACTGCAACCGCTGCATCATCCTCCATCACGACAATGCGAGTTCTCATACCGCGCACAGAACAAAAAGAGTTTTTAGAGCAAGAAAACATAGAATTATTAGACCACCCGCCGTACTGCCCCAACCTAAGCCCTAGTGATTTCTATACGTTCCCTAAAATAAATAATAAATTGCGTGGACAGAGATTTTCATCACCTGAAGAAGCTGTGGACGCCTACAAAACGGCCATTTTGGAGACCCCAACTTTCGAATGGAATGGTTGCTTCAATGATTGGTTCCATCGTATGGAAAAATGTGTCTAATTTCGCGGAGAATACTTCGAAAACCAATAAATACATTTTTAAATAGTAATGTTGTGTCACTTCCTTGATTCCCGAAATTTTCAGTGCCGCCCTCGTAGCGTTCAATAATTTCCAAACCAATTAAATCGGTGATCGTAAACCAACAACCAAATCATAACCAAAGTCTGACATATGTACCAAATCAACCAAATATCAACCAACCTAGAAATTAATGCCACACCAAGCAGGGGCTAAATTAGTGCCACACCAAGCAGGCGCTAAATTCTACACTTTATTTATTCTGTTCGTAACATTATGACGTTGGAAGACGTCGCTTTGCTTTGCTTCGCTTTGCATGTGCGTTTAGCAATTTAGTAGTTTTTTCAGAAGCTCGATAAAGCGACTAAGCTCTTAACTCCACATAATTTTATCATCAGCAATCAGCTATGTAATCACTTTCGGAAGCCCGATATCACAGCGACAACGCTTTATCTCTCCACCAAATAATTCAGCGTCGTCAGAATACGCAATTTTTAAATCGTACTTAAACGAAATGAATCGGCAAAACACGATGCAGCGTCGAAGTGTGATTTTGCTAGCGCGACTGAACGCGCTAAAGTCGTTAAGATGCATCTGCTGTTCAAAATCAAAAATGTTGCCCTTAGAGCTGGTATCAATCTTCCGGAAAGCGAATAAATCCCTAGTCGCTAATAATAAAAGCAGCATGTCTGCAAGGAACGTAAATGGCTTCAAAAAAAAATGTTTACTTATAAACTATTTTTTGGGCCGATGCACACGATGCGTTGCGGCGGCGACGTGGCGCCGCCGGAACGGTGTCGTTGCGGCGTCAGGATCATACAAATATCCATAGTATGCCACACGGTGCGTCCCGACGTCGCACCGCACGCACCGCACGGACAACCCGCGAGACGAGGCGGGGGAACGCGTTGCGACGCCGCACCGGAGCGAGCGGCACCGCTCAGTTGATTTTGCGGCAGAAGTAAGGGCACACGCTTGTTTGTTTGAGTTTTTTTTAAAGTATATATTTTGACGGGTGATGACATATCGACGGCCGAGCGGTGCCGCTCCGGCGTCGTAACGCGTACAGGTACGCGACGAGGTCCTACACCTCGGCACCTCATCCAGGTCGGCACCTCGTCTCGCGGGTTGCAAGTCCGGTGTACGTGCGGTGCAACGCCGGAACGCACCGTGTGGGATACCAATGGATATTTGGATATGTAGGACGCCGCAGCGACACCCTTTCAGCACCGCGTCGCCGCCGCAACGCATCGTATGCATTGGCCCTGACCGCCAAAACAGCATAAACGTAGCGGTGCGGTGCGGCACCGCAACGCACCGTGTGAAGAGCCTGTCCACACGATGCAGTGCGGCTACGGCACGGCGCCTGAGCAGTGCCACACAGAGTTTTAATAAAATTTGTACTGTTATCTGCTAATATTCTTATTTTGTTTTAAACCAAATTGTGTTCCTATTTGCACATTTGGGCCTGCCACCAACACATAGGTAAAATCCTCTGTATATACAGAACACTGGAAAGAATTAAAAATGCTACCTGGACAAGAAACGGGCATGAACACCTTGAAAAAGGCAATATTTTGCCATTTTAATGCAAAAAAACTACATATTCATATAGGCAAATGGCCTTTATGAATATGTAGTACACTTAAGTTTATGTGGACGACTTTTTTCGAGTTTTTAAAGTTCCATATCTCTTAAATGGAGTAGTCCAGGGACATAATAATGGTACCTATTAGTTGATGGTAGGTCCAGTAATTAACTAGTAAAATTCTCAGTTCCTATTGGGACTACCAAGTTGAAACTACTATGTATATATAAATATTATAGAAGGTAAAAAAATACCTGATACATAAATATGAACTAAACTGATGTTGATTTTTCAAAAATCAAATGTCCACTGACGTCGATTTTGGCCTCATAGTGCGCCGCACACTACGTGTTTCGCCCATACGGCGAAATCGTTGCAGTACAGCGCTGCTCGCATAGTGTGGACCAGCCCTTAGTATCCTATTCATATTCTATCAAAACCGTCATCTAACGAATACCAGTCTCGGTCGGGCCGGGATGGTTCAGCCGCTTTCTCGTCGAAACCGAAACTGAGGCCAAAACCAGATTTTGAAACTGAAACTGTACCTAGGGCAAACCCTAGGTACAGTTTCAGTTTTGGCCGTGTTTTGGTAGAGTCAAAACTCTACTTACAATATTCAGTGTGTTAACAGAGCTTTCAAGACAAATATAACCTACCTGACTCTCTAGTGCAATCCAGGCAGTCAGTCATGCTACTAACATTGCGGCCTGGCAATTTGGACCTTAGCAGAATTATTCTGATATTATAGTTCATATCAACATGAGAGAAGCTCAATTACCTAGACTTCTCAGTATCTGACTTGCTGTCAACCGGTGACTGAGCTCGGCTGCTACGAGAACTGGCTGGCTTGTTCTCATCAGAGGCCCTGCATTCCTTGCACAGCCATAACCCAGCTGGGATGTCATTTTCATCCAGGGGTGGATCACTGTAAGGCAAAGACGTTCTTTTTGTACTCACAGACCAATTGTTTAGAAACTGGTAAAAAAATTATTTTGGACAATACAAAATTTTAACTGTACACAATCAGAAAATGTACCACATAAGCAATGTTAAGGCATAAGATGTCTTGTTTTTATTTTGTTCGATACAAATCATAGTTTACCCAGGACTTTCAATATATTATTTTTTTGTTGGGAAAAATTATTATTTTATGCCAATGCCAACTGAATAAAATCATTCTAACTCATTGACTTCTGACTGTTTGAAATATTCATATTACCAGAAAATTGTGCTTAAATAGTAAGTAATACAGATTTGTCTGATTTCTGGGCAAAATCTTGTTAAGGGTTCTTGTAGTTACCAAGAATTGCCTTTGGTTTTAGTAAATAATCAGCCACGTAGAATAACAGTGTTTTGTAACTTGTTATTCTAGGTGGTTCTTTGGTGTATATATATATATATATATATATATATATAACTTTACAGATATTATGGAATTCCCTTTTTTGTAAAAGCATACTTTGTTGTTCCCTGAGGATATATAAATAAGTTTTCAGTTTGACCGTCTTTTGACTACTACTCGCAAAACCCAAAACTAATAATTAGTTTTTATTCTTCAGTATTGAGATAATTGTAACTTGTATCGAAACAACATTGGCATGGTACCATTGTAGTGGGTACCGTAATATTTTCATTGCTCTTAATTTTTTTAATAATCCGTTTTTATACTTAAGTATGTTACCTTTCTTATGCTATATGTACACATTTTTTTTAATGTACATAGACATTTTCTTTCTATACTTAGTATTCATGCATCCACCAAGTTACTTACTAGCACCCGAGGTGGAAGCTAGCGGGGCAACGATCACAGCATATGAGATCGCCGCCTTCCCCACACGCGTCGCAAGAATCGTGGTTGTGACCTTTGCCAGGCCTCTTATAGTATGGATGCTGGGGTTTCTTCGGTTTCTGCACGTTCAAGTCCTCGTCGGGCGGCTTTATCAGCGCGCGTATGAGCTAAAAGACATCCCAAAACCTTCATAAGTAACCTTTTTTTCATACCAAGGCTGGCTCATACAAACTCAGCTAGCTTAAAATGGCGCCAGTTACCAAGATCGAGTAGCATTCAAACTGTTTAAGAAACAACTTTAAACAACAAACCGGCATAAGCCCGCCCGAAGTATCGAGGTCGTAGCCAACATTAGACATTGTTATACCTCACTGTAACTTCAATTGTTATTTATATTTAACAATAAAGACAAAATATGTATTTGCAAGAGTCCACTGAAATTGAGTAAATTCTCAGTTTAACCACACGAAATTGGGTTTTAGGGTTGCATTTTCATTAAAACTGTATTGGATGCAGAAAATATATGAATTTGGAGATTAGATAAAGAAAAGCAGAGTTATTTTCTAAAGAAATACGATAATCAGAAAGCAAAGAACACCGACGGCCGTCTACAAAAATGGCCGATAGATAATTTCTCATAATTGGTTAACTATACATCTTTAGCATGACACACCACCAGTTAGTCTAAATCTTATACACTTTCACAGTTGTGAGAAAGAAATAGCGTAAAATTTATGACAACAATACCGTTTCTAGTAATGGAACGCAACTAAAGCGTGCGTTTTGACAATTGACACTAGAGGTGAATTTGTATTTTGGAAAAGAACGTTTAATTTTGTTAGTAACTAAACGTAATATTACTAAATAAGTTGAAATATCTATTCATGGTAAACCAAGGCTGTGCAAGAGCGACTGTTACAGGTGCAGAAACTACAAATACTGCAAATATAACAAGCTTATTGGGAGTCATATTATCTTCGAATTATTTGGGGTAAAACACTAGGGCCATGGTTTTCATGATGATGAGCCCTTAAATGGTCTAAGCCTTTAATGGTCCGACTTCCGAGTGGTCAGACTGCTCGCTTACTTAATGCTCCTACCACACGTGCATGCTCGACCACAGCTTTGCTTGCGCAAGGTGGCTTGTGCACTAAATACTGTGCGTGTAGTTAGTAAAACGGTAGGATGCGCAAACCCCACACCGCGGATTGACGGTTTTGATAGAGAAACAGAAAATCGTAAACAACTATGCAGTACGTGTTGATAACGTCGTGGGTGGACTGGGTTATGATAATTTGAAGAGTTAAGGGAACCAAGGCTGCAAGAGCAAGATGGACAAAATTAGCACCACGCCTCGCAACAGTTACATTTTATTTTCACCATAATACTGAAACAGATAATTGTTGTTTGTGCAAAAAGAAAAAAACGTATCTATTATCTGCACATTAACGTCAGTTAAGTAGTAGGTATGTGTTGATAAATGTCGTGGATAGAGTGGGATGGGCAAATTGTCAATTTGAAGAATTAAGGAAACCAAGGCTGCACCCTGCTTCGTCAAAAGTAGTGATTATAAGATAGTATTGAATCAAAAGTATAATTGTTTTTCTGGGGATTACGCTCTACTCAAGGCTACAATGGGAACATTAAACATCTCTTGCGGAACTAAGTTCAGCAGCGTATGCTGTCAGATCAAAATCCGTCAATTTACTTATGTAGATACCGCGTGGCTAGTCTATTTTAATTACTTTCATAGTATCATGTCTTACGGTATTTTACTTTGGGGACGGGGAGCGTGGAACCTAAGATAGAAACACGCTTGTACGATATGACTACACACAGAAAGCAAAGCTAATAGAAATCTCTATTCTTAGACAGCACGTTTCACCGAAAACCCTGTTGATAGAAAACATTGTTCGTAGACATCTCGGTACATAGGAAGCACTGTTAACCGAGATTACTGTCCTTAAATAGCACTTTTTGCCGTAATCTTTATACATAGAAACCACTGTTTCCAGGTACCTCGGTTCACAGAACCTTTCATATGCGTCACTTTCGACGACAGTAATAGAGGGGATCTGGCGCTCGGTGGTCACTGCCGTGACACGCTCGCTTCGCTCGCTCACCTTCGCGCGTTAATGGTTACTGTTCTAACCTATACTAACCGGTTTAGTTCTGTTAGCCGAGGTATCTACTAAATTAATTTACTAAAAATTTTACTAAATGAAAAATAATTAATTGTATTTTTATTTTATATTATTATATTTAGGTGCACTTGACGAATCTTAAATACAATATTCAATATAACACTAAAAATATATATATTATTTACATACATACATACATACATACATACATACATAAACTCACGCCTTCTATCCATGGCGGTAGGCAGAAACTATAGAACGCCACCTGTTACGCTCCTTACATACTCCTTTTGCTTCGTTTACGTTTTACGTTCATACATCTGGTCATACACGCACGCTGGTTGCGAGTACTACGGACCTGACCTTTTGAAGAACATCACCAATGAGGTCACTATAATTATGTCTCCTGGGACTTCTCCTCCTGGACGGCGTGTCCACTCACATCTCATTCATCCTCTCAACATGACCAAACCATCTAAGCATACTCTTTTCAATTTTTGTCACTACATCTTCCTTTAAACCGCACCGTTGCCATAACACATAATTTTTTAGATATTATATATTATTTATATATTATGTACAAGTAAATAAAAGGGGAAAAAGTGCTCATTGGGCACTAACAAATCTAAGCGTGGCTGTGTCGTGGACACGGCCGTATGTTTTACGTGAATACGTGTACGTAACGGGTAATATTTTCTTTGTAACGAAGTCTTTGATCATTTAGCTATCGAGTGGTGTAATTAAATTTTGGATGTAGATGATAGATATGAGCCTGCAACACCAAACTGTATCCCCCGATTATCGTTATCATCAGTTTTTTGAGTTGCCTCCCACTATGGAAGCAATTCACGTCAAAAATTCAACCGCATCGCTGTCAGTGGGAAAAGGCCCAAAATGCTAGCAAAGTTGCGATGACTTAAAAATATACCTAAACAAAGAACAATAGTGTTCTGTGGACCTAAAAATGGCCCTCTGCTCACGTGAAGAGTCGTCCAACCGCTTGGCGATGTAAATCAAAATCAAATCAAATCATTTATTTGCTTGAATATGGGTAGGTACATGAGGTGATACATATATTATAAACAAGTTCTTAAAACCATATCCTACCTAAACAGGTGTGCAAATATCTACTATAATAAAAATATTTATTACATTCAATAATTTACAAATATTATTATTAAATTATTTATGAAATGTATTAATTATATAATTTTATTATTATTACTTAACTTAAAAATTTAATTACATTTATCATTTAAATAATCAGTAACTGTGTAATAGGCTTTATTGATCAGGTATGTCTTTAATTTATTTTTAAATGATGTAAAATTCTTTGCTTCTTTTATATTATTAGGTAATTTATTATATATTCTAGGTCCCATACAAAATGCACTCTTGTCAAACATAGCTGTTCTATGGCGTATTGCACAAAGTGTACTGGCAAGCCTAATACTCTTTAAAGTTTCATATTTTCTTATATTATTTCTAATGTCTAATGCTAGTTCATAGATATACAGTGATGGGAATGTCAATATTTTTAAATTGATAAAATGTGGTTTACATGTATCTGTAGGCTTTAATGCACATATTGCCCGGATACATTTCTTTTGTGCTTTGAAGACAGTTTCTTTCTCAGTGGCATTCCCCCAAAACATTATACCATATCTTAGTGTAGAACCAACGTAAGCGTGGTAAGCAGATAGAAGTGCACTTTGGTTTACCACTTTACGAAGCATATATATGGCATATGAATACCGACTTAATTTTGTACATATTTGTTCAATATGTGTCCTCCATGTCATGTCCGAATCTATGTGTAGTCCAAGAAATTTTGTGGTGTTTATTTTTTCTATATTCATTTGTCCATAGTTTATATTGAATGTGATTAATTTTGATTTTTTATTTTTGAAAGTCATTATAAATGTTTTAGTTAGGTTTATTTTAAGTTCATTTAAATTTAGCCAGTTAACTATAGATGATAGCGTATAGTTCATTTCATGCTCATGTGTCGCAGGGTCTTCAGATACAACTATTGCAGTGCTATCGTCAGCATACAGAACCATGGAGGCTTTGATGGATTTGGGGAGGTCGTTAACATAAATAATAAAGAGCAGAGGACCCACAATACTTCCTTGTGGTACACCCTTGCATATTTTTATTGGTGTTGACAAATGCTTCTTTTCGATTTTAGTGCTATGTGAAATGCTAGATATTTCAGTTTGTTGTTTTCTGTTACTTAAATATGATTTTATGAGATCTCTAGCATTTCCCCGTATTCCATATGCTTCTAATTTATTTAACAACAATTCATGATTGACGCAGTCGAATGCCTTCGTCATATCCATATAAAGTGCCGAGACATGTTTTTTACTATCCATGCCTGTTAGTACCTTTTTGAGGAATGTGTAAAATGCGTCGTTATTAGATTTATTTTTCCTGAAACCCATTTGTTCTTTCGTAAGGATATTATGTTTTTCCATATAGTTATATAAACTGTTATAGATAATTTTTTCAAACACTTTCGATAAGATGGGTATTAGAGATATTGGTCTATAACAATTCATATTTTCTCTATCCTGTTTTTTAAATATTGGAATGACAATGGATAATTTTAATTTTGATGGTACCACGGCCCTAGTGTTTTAATCCCAAAAGGCTCAAACCGAATGCAAATTAATTTTAGAAACTCTATCAGAAATATCGTTAAAATATTTAATTTTTTCGTCAGCGTCAAAAACAGTCTTATAAAATTGGGAAACCTGATGTCATGAACTTTTTCCAAAACTTTGATATTGAATTTGAACTGGCGGCGGCCGACGCTTTTTTTTTTTTTTTTCACGTTGGCAAATCATCAAATAACTTCTCCCGCTCTGGGCGGAGCGGGAGGGTGTGTCAGACTCTTACTGACTAAAACCCACCCGTATTCCTTCCTATTGCCTGTGTTGCGGGGGCCTCGGTGACCCATAAGTACCTTCCCGCGATCCCGACAGGCATCGGCCCTAGTGGACCCCTACCTATGTGCTGACGACATCTCTTTGAGGCGCGCGTGGAATACAACGCGCCGTCGACCCGGGCCTGGTCCTTACCGGACGGTGAGCTACCCATTGCTCACGATCCGCAAGACTGCACCTACGGTGGCCGGAAATCCGCCCGGGATTCTCGACGCCCTGGGCGTCTCCTGCGGCGGCTAGGGGCGAGAGGGTGCGAAACTTGCCTTTCCCTCAACCGTCCCGCCTCCTCCTTCGCGAGCATTACTGCTTCGCAGAAGGAGGTGACGGCTGCCCATGCCCTCTCGATCCGTACCATGGCCTGAACCAGGGCCGGATGCGAGAGATCTCTGCCACCGATCACCTCCACGAGGACACGGCGGTGCTCTGCCCTAGCCGGGCAGACCTCCACCGTATGCTCCACCGTGTCCTCCGGGCGATCCACACAGTGGTGACACCCAGGCGTTTCCTCCCGCCTTATCCGACACAGGAACCTCCCGAAGCTGCCGTGTCCGGTGTGGACCTGCGTCAGGCGGAAGGTGAGGACGCCGTGGCACCTCTCTAGCCACTCCTCAAAGAAGGGACTTATCGCCGCAATTGTGGCGTGCCCAGCACAGGGTTGCGACAACCGTATTCTCCATGACGCCATGAGATCCCGCCGGAGCTCCGTCCGCTGTGCCGTGATTTCTCGTGGCAGCGGACTTTGGCCCCGGCGTTTCGCCTCCTCGCGCCACTCCCATACGTGCGCGAGGACTTTTGCCTCCAGATCCTATGGCGGGGCGGCCGCCCCCTTGGGTCGAGATAGGAATTAACTCGAGCCCTGTTAAGGTGGGGCATGGCAATTCGAATCTCTTGATGTGAAGTCGGAATAGCCTTGGAATAGTACATCACCGTGAAAAAGTAAAAAAGAAAACCGTCTCATACCGTTTTTCTTTTTTTTTAACCATGATTTTGACATTTGACAAACGTGTCAAAAAACTTCTAAATTAGTACAATAGTAGTATTTTTCGATTACCAATTTTTTTTTTTAAAAAGAAGCTAGGCATTTATTTTTGATTCCAAAATATTATTCGACACGAGGATTTAAATAATAAAATATAGGTAAAATTATTTTATGATTATTGATATAATCGCTTTATATTGAAGTCCACGGTTTAACTGTAATGTTTTAAATGTAGGACTTTTAATCAAATAAGTGTTTTGTTTTGATTGAAGATACATTTAATTTGTTTTGAAATTATTATTTTTAAACGATAATCACTGAAATGGGAGTAAACCCCCTTACGTATATGGCAATAACCATCTAGCGGAAGTTGCCATTTCCATGACGTCATGGGCGGAGTTTAGTTGAAGATCGAATTCGGATTCGGTTGGCGGGCGCGGCCATCTTGGTGAATTAGTGACCTGGCGATTCGGTTTTAGTTAGTGAAAAATCATTTGTCATCCACAATGTCGGAAAGGGAAGATAATGTGTATAAAGCTAAGTTAGCCGAGCAGGCTGAGCGCTATGACGGTAAGTACATATTTTCGTTGTATCTTCTGTAATAGGATGAAAAATCTATCGTATTTTCGCCGACAGTTGAAAGACGATTTGGTGATAGTTGAAGAAATTTCTAGATCAAAGTAGCCGATAAGCCTTCGTTTCGTAGATTTTCGCGGGGAAAGTCGCACAATACATTCAATTATATTACTTTATTGGCGTACTAACAAATCAATGGCATTCGTGAGGCTTGGTCAGCGATCGATGCGTCATCCGCCGGTGGGATGTCCTTAGGTTTTTTACGCTGATAGATCCATGAAAAACTATGCAACCACAGTAGAAACCTACGTTATGGAGTAAAATCCTATTTTTCATTCGTGAAAACTGATGTCATTCGGAGTTACAATCGATACTTGTAGATCTGCGAAGAAAAAAAAATTGTCTCCTATTTTTCCCTTCCAGGGGAAGTAAAATGCGATCGATGTCATTGGATTCGGTCATGCATGTCGTACCTTGGGCAAATCTTATGATTAGACCTAGCGGAATGTTCTGGTTTTATTAGACGGCGTAATTTTATGTCGCCTCCGATTTCACCTATTGTTCACAATTTAGTTGCACGGGAATTTTACCTGAGAGCTCTTTACGTTACCTATTGCGTTCATCTTTTTTGAATCGACGCGGTCATTGTAAAGGTTATCACTGGTTTCTTAGAAGCCCTGCTAGTTATTTCACACCTTTTTCCCATTTTATCTAAGATGTGAAGTTCAATGACCTTTATTAGAATTATCATTCAAGTATACCAATTGTTATCTTATCATGCCTGCTACTCAATTCTGGAAGGTTATTTGACCCAATTATTCATTAAAATTTGAAAAAAAATATTTTGAATTATAATTAATTAACCTTTTTCTTTACCTTGTTAATACATCATTAGATGAGTGTCATTCATAAATTATCAATAAGTCAGAAAATGACACATGCTGTCATGATTAATAGAGTAAAATTGTACTCAATGCATTGCTTGACCTGCATTTTTGTCTGTTCCAGAGGCTTCTGTAGCTTAGATCTCTACTTTTCTGACATAAAATTGTAACATTATGATGTATAATTAACTTAAAGGTTAACAGACCACACCCTTCTCAGGTGGAATAAAAAATATTTTAAAATATCACCTAATGCAGCAAGTAAATGAATCAATAAGTCATCAGGCTAACAATTGATACATTTTAATTCTGAACATGAATAATGGAGCTATTATAATGTTAAATTAGTAATACTGAGCAAGCAGGCCACTTATGAAAAGGTTACTCATGCAATGTAGTCATGAGAAGCAAATATTGATTATCTGCCATGCACACGACAAGTCCTGAGTACACCATCGAACAGGTACTTCCTTTTTCTGTAAAATATTCGTTTTTAAAAAGAAGTTGAACTACTGGTTTGGTTTGGTTTAAAGGTAATTAAAAATTATAATTTTATGCTCTTGGAGAACTGTTATAATGAGTGGCTTCCATTCTCAGCACATTTTCATAATCTTGCTAAGCAAGCTTGGGTTCTAATTACCACTTTCTATTACTCATGATGGTGTGAATTGAGCTTGAATATTAAGAGAATTGAATAATAAGCCTCATGGTGGCCTATAAAACACAATTCTAAGTTATTCAAATGATAATGCCACACTAAAACAAACTCATAACTTTCATGGTTTTAAGTGAAATATTACAGCTATCTTCCCATAATTGCATAAAATGACTATAATTTTGCAAAATGCCTATCACACTTAAAATAATTGCTGTGTAGATAAGTGTGGTGATAAACTCATCCTGGCAGGTTGTGCACCTGTCTTTAATTGTATGCACACACATTTAGAGTAGGGGAAGTAGAAATACAAGGGCAGGCTGTTTTGCTAAATGTAACAAACCAGTTCCTTGAAGGTTGAGAGTCCCTATGTTGTATTTGACTACTGTCAAGTGAGTTTTTATCATTACTTCCTGTCTGATTCGCTGCAATCCGGATAGCCGTACAATCGCTCATGTAGAGCATTTACAGATAGTACCACGTGAAAGCCGTCAAAGCTTATGCAAGGTTTAGTCAATATGACCCAGGTCACCTCTTTTTTTATCGAAAACTCCATCTACAAAATATAAATGGTTTAGTTCAATTTACTCAGTGTCAACATTTTTAGCGCATGCATACGATTTACAATTTTCGCATAGAGTACGCCATTGAGCAAATTTCCGAAAAATCTAATGAATTGAAATAATACTGTCCTAAATAGGGGGTACCACATGGACGGGAGCGCGCAGCTGGCGTTGCCAGATTCTTAAGATGGCGTCTGCACGGCCGCAAACATACCCCTAAATAATTTCATAACTTGGGACTTCCCTTTTTGTTTTACGATCACTCAGTGCCGCCTGAATAATACAACAGTGACCCAACTCTCAAGGTTTTTTGTTTGAATAGGCCTCAACGAAATCTAGGGTGTTATTTTTTTTCAGTAACCCTGTTTTATAATTCAAATATATTCTGGGAGTGAAAGGAAAACGAGATGTATCAGCTGTGACGCCGACTTGAGGAAAACCGCATGGGCCGCGAGGCGACGCTTCAGCACCTGTTACATCGCAAGCCCTGCCGCGGTCGCTAAAATCGATTAAATTGAACTCTGCAACGTTGTACTAGCGTTAAAACAGAATAAGCTTCGGTTTTATTTAGGATTTGCTCCCTCCTGAATGAAAAATGAGCCCTATGCGTACGTTTCCGGGATTACGTACTGCATAGCATGTTCTAATGCGCCAGCGATATTGCAGGACGATCGTAAACGTCAAAATTAAAGCACATGGTGAAACATTAGCTTGGCTAGCTACTCCGTCTGTACGACGCCCATTCCCCTCCCCTACACTAAAGCGCAGACTAAGTTCCCATCGATAAAATAATAATTTTATCTAAGTCGTCCAACATTCCGAGATAGCGCAGAAGTTTTTAAAGAATCGACATTTAAGTATTTAGTCTCACTGTCGCCTCGCTATCAACTTATTTCTTCCCAATGGCTCAGCAGTTTGTAACTTCTAAATGAGGCGTACTTGCGTTAATACTTTATCGATCCCGCTATGACTAACCTTTCGTCGCAGATATTTTTGCAATCTTGCTGTTGTTTGGGGACCAGCTATTTATAGAAATACTTTTCACCTTTCAGTCTTTCACAAATCTGTCATAAACATGCTGCATATTGTAATGTACTTATAACCCAGATTATCAAACCATGATGACATGACATCATTATTATCCTTATTTGTTGGTCAAAAGATAACGGATTTATTAGAATAGTATCGTTCATGTCCGTTACAAAGAAGCTACCATTGTTAGAATCGCCAAGTACGTAATCGTTATTCACCTCTCAAAAATGTTAATGGCTTTCCGGTACCAATCCCTAATTGATTTTACTCAACAGTCATTCTATTTCAAAAGTTTCGTAAAGGGAACTGCTCTCTTAAGTACTTATATCTACATACGTGTGCATAGATATATTCAGCCGCACTAGAAACCTACTGAAAAACGTGACATTATGTTTCATAATCCAGAGAAAGTTTTTTTTTTTTTTTTTTTATTCTATTTTATTTATAGAGAGTTTAATCATGAATTGATTATGCCACCCTCATCGGTACAAACAATTATTCCTTATGATCTAAATCCTATTTTTGCTAACTTATATAAGAGTCTTGCATCCTTTGACAATGGGGACGCAAGAATGCTATTACACCTACCAACATCCAGTGACTTTGATAACAATATGACTCTTTCGGCCTCGTTCCTGACGCACTCCATCAGTATATGGTAAGTGTCTTCCACTATATTACATTCCGGACAATTTGGTGACGTAACTTTACCCATGAGAAATGCAAAACTGTTCATTGGAATGTGTCCCGATCGAAGTCGAAGAGCCATTACAATTTCCGGCCGACTCATATTTGCCTGGTCAAACCATGAACAACGAGAAAGTGCTGGCTGGATCGTCCGATACCAGATTCCCTTGCTCAGTGACCTCTGATCGAAGTGTTCGTGCCACATTTTAGCGCATTCTTCTTTAACTACACACAAAAAGTCACTGTGCACGGGAAAGAGCGTACAAACCAACCCATCATCACAAGCATCTTTTGCCAATCGATCCACTACTTCATTCTCTTCCAAGCCAATATGAGCCGGTATCCATTGCAGTACAATATTCGTGTTCTTAGAAATAAGTTTACAAATAGATTTGATCACGCTGTAAGCAATCGGAGTACCCCGAAAACTCGAGGTACACCGAGCCAAATGTTGAAGAGCGCTTCTCGAATCACTCAAAATAACATAATTGCCACTTTCAAGTGAGTCAATGTAAGATAATGCTTCACCTATTGCCACCAGTTCGGTATACATTATATTGCATTTTGAGTTTACCTTTAATTGCACTGAAATTTTTGTTTGTGGATCAAAAAATGCTGCTCCCGAACCTATTTTGTCTTTGGATCCATCTGTGTATATTTTGTAGAATCCCGAGTACGTGTTATTTAAAAATATGGTACATAACTCACTAAGTTTAGCAATTTGATAGTGCTTTTTAGCCGCAACCAAATCCAATCTAGGAAATATGACCTGAGACAGATCAATCCTGTGAACCCAAGTATCCAATGAGAACATTTCAAGCTTTGGGCTCGTGTACACAGGTAGCAAATCAAGAGACTCATGAATTCTGACTAATAACGGTATCTTTCTTTTCCAATGTGATTGTTGACAATGTGCTTGTAGTTCTTCTAGCACAGCAATAATATTATTATCAGCGTATGATTTTATTTTGAGCCAAAATTTACCCGCTAGATAGTATCTGCGAAACTTCAACGGTTGCAGGTATAGTTCATTTTCCATAACGTGAATTGCCGTGGTTTTAATAAAGCCACCGATAACCCTCATGCAAACGTTTTGGACCCTGTCTAATTTACTTAGGTGAGTTTCACAGCTACTATCATAAAGGAAACAAGCGTAATCGATTCTACTCCGAATTGTTGAGATGTATAACCGCCTCAGATGTTTGGGATGTACTCCCCATCCAGATCCAGCAAGAATTTTAAAAATATTAACTAATTTTAACACCTTTTCTCGAGTCTCATTAATATGCTTAGCCCACCTAAGTGATCGGTCAAGCCAAACCCCCAAATATTTTACATTGTGTACCACCGGCAGCGATACCTCATTAATTTGTATAGAAACTGTCTCTCTTGCCACCCCGTTCTTAAAAATACAGACACTGCTTTTTAGAGGGGATATCTCAAGACCCAAATTCAAAAGGAGATTAGTCATCTTATTTAGAGCGAGTTGTAAACGTTTTTGGGCCGTTGAGACATCACTGCAAGTGGCATACAACACAAAATCGTCCGCATACTGCGACAGAAACACGTCCCCACTGCTATGACACACGTCCATGGTTGCTATATTAAAAAGTAAGGGTGACAATGGATCGCCTTGTGCCAATCCCCGACCGGACGTACGACTAATGACGTTATTACCCACTGTAATTTTAAGGTTTCTCAGCTTGAGAAAGTTCCAGATGTAACTACAAATTCTGGACCCTACACCAATTTGTTGCATAACTTTCAATAGACCTTGTATGTCTACATAGTTATATGCGTTGTTAATATCTATGAAAACAGCCACCGTAATAAGTTTTTTAGAAAAGCCAATTTGAATGCGAGATACTAAAACGGATAAATTATCTATAGTAGATCGACATTTTCTAAAACCTGTAGTGTTATTTGATAAAAACATATGTTTTTCGATGAACCACTCTAATCTGTTCATTAAAATGTTATGAAAAACTTTACAAACGCATGAGATCATTGAAATTGGGCGCAAAGATGATAAACTTTGGTAGTCTCGTCCCGGTTTAGGAATGGGCACAATTACAATATCGCGCCATTGCTTAGGAACAAAGCCCGAAATTAAAATATTATTAAACAGTTGGATCAATATCTTTTTACCATTTTGAGGTAACCTCTTGATCATGGAGTAAGAAATATTGTCGCCTCCAGGTGCAGTATCTTTAGATCGAACACATTTATGAAATTCTGAGGGAGTAACAACGACATCAAGCTCAGAGTTATTCATGTCAAAAGCCAGGTCGCACGGGGATACAAAGTCCGGCGTTAAACTAAGAAGCAGATCAGTAGCTTTATGTTTATCTACGTACTGTGATGAATATTTGTGACCCTTCAGCCACTTCATTTTCCGCCATACGGTAGATTGAGATGTAGAATAATCTAATGAAGAACAAAAGTTCCAAAACCCTTTAGCTTTAGCTATGCGAATCATTTTCTGGGATTCGCAAATCTTATTTTGCAATGTTTGATAATTATGAGGGTTTGGATTACGTCTGAATTTAGATAACGCTAATCGACGCTCAGCCACACATTTAGACAAATTAGGTTCCCAATAAGGTTTCGGTAAAAAATTACTGTCTGGATTTAGGTTTATCTTGACTGAAGGGATACAAACATCGGCGGCCAAGTTCAAATAATCAATGAATGTGTTATAATCACCCTGTAAGTCTCCCGAGAATGTAAATTCTAAAAAAAGGGTGTCGAGTAGCTTACTGTATGAAGTCCAGTCAGCATTTTTGAAGTTCTTACGGACTATTGGTGAAGTACTAGACTGAATATTTGAAATGATTTTAATAGCCCTATGATCACTGCCTAATGTCTCGTTCATGACGGACCAGTCGAACATCAAGGCTATATCAGATGATATCAAAGAAATGTCGGGTGCGGACTTTTGACATTCCAAGTTAACCATTTTTATTCGGGTTGGGCTACCATTATTTAGAGCAATAAAATTATTGTCCATTAATGCGTCAAAAATTTGAACCCCCTTGGTATCCGTTTTATGTGACCAATTAGTATGGTGTCCATTAAAATCTCCGAGAATTATAGTATTTTTAGTAAAAATGGACAGTAAAGCATCCCAATCGTTTTGACAAGTTCTGATCGACGGGGGACAATAAACAGAAATAATATTTTTAATAACACCACAGTTGAATACTTTTACGCAAACTAATTCTATACCTTGATTACTGATTTGGACTTCATACATTTGAGATTTTATTGATTTGTGTGTAAGAATTGCAACCCCTCCGTAACCATCAAACCTGTCTTTACGATAGATTGTGTAGTTGCTCAGCCTCATGTAACTTTCTGTATCCAGCCATGTCTCACTTATCGCTGCAATGTGTATATGCTCTTGATTCAACAGTTGTTCCAATAAAACCATTTTAGGTTTTACGCTTTGAGCATTCCATTGTAGAATGTTTAGTTTGATACTAGTTTTTTTGTTATCCATTAAATAATTCAAACAATTTCTTCATCGTACGCCAATCCGACACGTTATCAACAACCACTAAAATCAACCATTCTACACAACACTGAATCGCCATTTTAATTCTTTCCCCTATAGTACGTCTCTTCAAAAATACGATCTCCTTTAGTCTACCTAAAAGCTCATCAAAATGCACCTCTCTCTTTTGAGACACCTCGGGGTCATCGCAATTGCTTGATTTCTTCAAATCCTCCATTTCCTCCTCCGTTGGTAACCAGTGAGTCCAATCATCATTAGCAACCCGTGTCTTTCCTTTCGTTTTTGTAGATTTTTGCTCTTTTGTAGTGGGTGGACTATGAAGAATCGCCTTAGTTTTGATAGCCTCAGCAAATGTAGGTGAGCTTGATCTCTCTGTGGGCTCGATGTTATTATGCAGTGGAGGAAATAAATTAGGCATGTTTGTAACGCTAATAGGTTCCGTCTGATCTCTGTGTGGAGAAGGTACTACATATAACGATAAGGCCTTCCTATAAGTACAATTAAACTCTGCCATGAGCTCTTTAAGTCTCTTTTCTTTTAAATATGCAGGGCAAATTTTAGACAACGCCATGTGTGGTCCGCTGCAGTTTAAGCATTTGAACCTTTGTGTGTCGCAATTTGGGTGATTATTACCACATTTTGGGCACAATGTATTCTTGGCAGGGCACACTCTTGCTGTATGTCCGAACTTCCAACAACGTGAGCATTGCGACACGGGGAATACAAATGGATCCACCTTAATCCTTAAACCATCTGCGTAAATATATGCTGGTAACAAATCTCCTTTGAAACACAACCGAACTGCTTCACTCATAATCCATAAGTCTTCTGGCGACTCATTCATATTACGCCTCTTTAGTCGTTGCACTGAAACCAACTCAAAGTTCTCAGAGCAAGTTATACATCTCTTAAGGTCATCTTCAGCTAGGTCGAGATCCACATCTTTTATGACTCCGTATGAATAGGTTTTGATATCTGGTCTACTAAATCTCCAGTCCATATCTATAAGATCTTTACACGTTTCTAGCTTAATAGCGCTCATCTCGTTTGTACAATCAATACGTACCTTGTAATTATTGATGTATTTTACCTTCGATATATCTTTGATACCTTTATCTTTAAACAATCTTGCAAGGGCAAATTGTCTAGGTAGCTTTTCTTTAGAGGAAATGTAAACCTCAATACTGCTTTCTTTGATCTTCTTCTCCTTATTTTGTACCAATATCCATTCTGTATCGTTCTCCTCTCTAGTTCGCCGTTTTACCGGTCTCTTCGGATTTTCATTTGTTGCCACGTCCATAGTACATTGCTCCACCACGTCTTGTTCCGCTATAGAACTGTTGCTGCTAGTCAAAACACTCCTTGAATCAACATTTTCGTTAAAAAGCTCACGATCATCCTCCATTGTAAACAATTATTCTAATACACATATTCTATTAGCTAACGATGCGCTAGTTCGCTTCAAGGTCAACGACGACAACCGAACAACAAGCTCATTAACTAATGAGGTACGAATATCGTTTACTGCACGCGTCCGTTCGAAACGAATGCCGCTGCGAAAGTCAGAGAAAGTTCCAGAGCGCTTCTATTACCCACGCCAACAAAATCAATACTGACATAATTTCGTTCTATATTCCAGAAATGGTTGAGGCGATGAAGAATGTAGCCTCACGAAACGTGTCCGACAATGAACTTACAGTGGAGGAGAGGAACTTGCTCTCCGTTGCCTACAAAAATGTGATAGGTGCCCGCCGCGCCTCGTGGCGGATCATATCCTCCATCGAACAGAAGGAGGAAACCAAGGTAAGACTACAAACTGGATATTATTAAAACCTTTTTACTATAGGGTGAAGATTAAAAGTTCCACTGCAAGAGAAACCACGCTGATGCGTTTAACGCAGCTTCACTACCAATCCCGCTGACGGGCCATTTTTTTTTCACCAAGCTATATTCAATAACTTCTGCGACACGAGCTCAGATACCTAAGTTTATTAAAAAGCAATTTTGTAGACCTCAGCCGTTTACGCAACCGTAAAGTAACGATCGTGTATTAAATTGTATTTACGCGTCAATGTGACCGTCCCTTTATAACGTCTGGAGTCTATCGATTGGTATGAGTGACGCGCGTGTATTACTAGCCTGTGGTCGGGACGGGACTATGGGACGCGAGTTAATTTTTCTAATGAATAGACACCCATTATTATGACAATGTCTTTTAAATTGGTCTCATTTCTGTTTTATAAAAAGAAAAGTGACTTATCTTTCATTCATCGTATCAATAGAAAAGATATTCTTCTCTTTGCTATGAAAGAATGGTATAGCACAATATTGCGACACAATTGCCCACAGCTCAGTAATAAAAGTACTACTAACTAAATCAATACCAACCCTCACAAGCTTTCATTAGGTGTTAGTAATTCAGCCTCTGTGCGAAGGTCCCGGGTGATTGATGACATTATAGCATCAAGGAGAGCTTTTACGTTCTGCAGCTATAAAATTGCTAACATTAAGTACTATAGGTACACTTATACAACTTATAGTAGTCTTTCACTGTGCAATCAATAATAGGGATACACGGTGCAGTTGGCTGGTTCCGCCTAGCCGCTAGCTTGATTCACCGGTTTTTTTTGTGAGGCACGATCTTCTATTGTCCCATACCTACATACTTAGGGGTTATAGCCTAGCCAGCGCCCAGCGGGCTACCCGCGACCCCATTTAGCGTAGTGGGCTGGGACACGTGTTTGAACAATATTTGAATAACCTTAAGTTATTGTTCAGTTTGTGACTTAACATTCTAAGCATGTTACAATAATTTTAAAGAAGTTGCGTTTTTATAGGAGTTCGTACTAAAGAATCTATAAGTAAAAAAAAATTGATGGCTGTTTACAGAGACTCTCCTTTTGGAACAAAAGAATGCTGGAAGAACGTTGATACTCGACGAAATTAATGTCGGTTTTTCCGAAAATACCATTTTATCCTATTGGATAAAATGGTATTTTCAGGAAATATTGGATGCGGTAACAGTGACCTGACCTTAGTTCATGTCACTACGATAGGTGATCAAGTATTTGATTGTGTCCCACGTGCCCAACTAGTCGTACGGCGCGACTCGCAATCTATGCCAACTATAATATAGAAATAGCAGATCGTAAAACTAATGGCGGCGTTTCTCTGTCATGGCCAACTTTATGGCCACTTTCCACCTACATTTTCTACCGAAACGGTGAGGACATGCGTGTACTTGCATAGATGACTGATTGCTATCGAAGTTGCTGCCTTAATGACCGATCGATACGTATGAATGTTTGTATCCAATAAAATTAGCAAACCGCCTTCCACATTGGAAAAATATTTATACAAATGATAGTTCTTTGTGCCCTTTCACGTGCGTCGACGCCATGTTCTGAGTGACGTCATTTACGATGTCTTACTCATGCAATTAATGGTTCAACGACCAATGATAACTTTCATAGTAACCTTGTTGGAGCTAGACCAAAATCGTCCAACTCTGCGATAATGAGATAATAGGATAACGGCCTGTCTGATCCACCCTCTTGTAGCGGAAAAACTTGGCATAAAATAGCCTATACTTCGTGTTCCAATTTTTTTCTTTATGCGGTCGTCGTGTATTGATTTCGAAACCTGAATTCAAGGCAACATACGAATAGTTAGCAAAAAGGTCACCGGCATGACGTGTTATCTAGGGAAAACGGCACTATAGTCAACCCTGTACGAGTGAGTAATTTTCCTCATTACACCGTATTTCAGCGTCATCTCAATTCCGTTTTTATATCGGTGTCGAAACTCTGATACGAGAACATAGCGACGGTTAAGTATCAATATACAATAAGTACGAAAACATGATTTTACAGGAGGCGAAAAACGTTTCATTTCTATAGTTTATGAACATTTGAATTAAAAAAAATACTTTTATAGTAAAATTTTAGGGAGCGCTCCTTGTGTGTGATCATTTCAAGTTAGGGATACAAATGTAGATCGACGTTATTGTTTCAAATATATCTGATGTGTGTGTAGTTATTATATATTGATACTTAACTGTCGATAGGTAAGTACTCATTTAGTTAAAGCGCGTTTAGGGACTTTCCCGTAACTAGTATTACAAATAGCAGTTTGTTTTAAAATGCAATGAATTTGTTATAAGGTTCCAAGAGTAAAATGCTTGCACGGTAAATTTTGTTTCGTGATTAGTTGAAGATCAGATTATCACTAAAAGAAATATAAAAGCTGAAATCGCCATTCTTGGTGATTTTCGATTCGTATAGTGACGACTGGTTTTGTGTCTAACTAAATAGTGCTAGAGACGTTTTCTCAGAATTTAACCAATTACAGGACTTGCTGGCACTAAAGTTAACTGTGAAAGAGTATTGGTCCATTTTCCTTGATGAGCAGAGGTCAATCAATTACAATGATTTAAACATATTTCAGTGTCGACAGAAGTCAGTCAAACAGCAATGACCTCCAAGCTAATTGTTGAAATACATTTGTCATTTTACACTGTCAATAGCGACCCAGAAGGTCAGTGTCTACAACGGCAGACTGTCGCGAACGTGAAAATGTATCAAGTGGCTATCTACTATACTTTTCAGTTCAAAATTGTTGATGAAAATTAATGCCATAAAAAGGTTGCCAATAAGGTCACGCCCCGTTCATTTACGTATCCATCGGGGGTTCTTAAAAAGTGTGTGGGAATCTTTATTGAATACTGTTTGTCATGGTAAATAGTTCATTAAACTTTTTATTGCATAGAAGCTGGCTGAAAGAAACCTAGCAGTTTTCTACAATAAAGTTTTTTTTTGGTTGACCGTCTTGAATGTAATGTGAAATCTGGACTGGCAAAAAGACATCAAAACCCGCTTCGTTAAGTTTATAGTCAGACAAAAAAAAAACTGGTTGCATTTCTTTGGCGAACTAGCAGCTATACCAAATACGACTGCAACTGTAAAATCGTATCAAAGTATAGCAAAATGTCATTTTGTATTTATATCTCTACTATAAACATTCCATTATTATACACTGACACGGAATCACGTAACCTGCATACAGCTGGGTACAAAGTGGCATACGTTTGAAAGTCAAACGTCATATTAAATCGATTTGTGCCCATTTGTTCAAGTTACGTCATTGAAATGCTAATAACCGCAATAACCATCCTTTGGCACAAAACTCAATAACTGTAATAACTTGTAATGTGTGACAAGGTTTGCGATCTCTTGCGCTATGCATTTTTGCTTTAATTGCATTAGTTGATAAACTCGAGTACTGTAAAGAAACCTACTTAAACTTTATAACTTAGAAGTTTCGATGCGTTCCTTGAGAGCACCTGGCTCCAAGCTCGATTCAATATGTTACATAAATAAGTTTCATAGACGCAGCGATTTTTCAAGCTTATTGATCAAATACGTCAATTGCATCGCAGCGGTCTTTGAGAAAGATGCATGCACGTCTTTAGAAAACTTTCTCTTTGACACTCTCTCAAGAACTGAAAAAGAAATGAAATAAAATGGAGTTGCAATTCTAAGCTATTTATTTATTAACGATCTTAAGTTATAGTACAGTTAGCTGCAACAAAGAGTGAAAATAATGGTGCCTACAGAATTGCACCTAAAATGTCTGTGATAAACTCGTTAGCTTTTACAGTTTAGTTAAACTACAGGCAGATTTACCGTAGCATGTCGTAGACTAAGCGTAGCTTTCAGTAACGGTATAGGATTCCGCAAGTGAAATTGGATCATTCGTCAAGGCTTTGTATTTTTTTTTGGTTTGTTTAAAATATACAAAGGTAGTTGCATCAGCGAGTGGTTTCCTTAAATCGTGTCTTGTCAGCGTTACTTGTGGGTGTAGGTTGGGTAAACTCCGATAAAAGGATATATTGTGTAACGAAAGGGCGTGGCACGACACATGCGTCTAAATAACCACATTGTTTTAACGATAAAAAAAACAACCGGTCTCGTTTGGATATGTAATAAGTAGATAATTAAAGATAATATTAATTTATTAATTTATTCATGAACATTACAAAACACGCGCCATGTCTGTTATCCCTGTAGACAATGTCGAGGCACATTCGTTGTACACCCACACTTCGCATAGCTGTGTTGGGTCCCAAGTGAGATCGGACAAACCTATCAATAAAAACTAATCCCATTATGTGAAGTACTGCCTAATGCGAAGTCTAAACTAAAGCATGAGTGGAGCAGGTACTAAACTATAACAGTGGGTCGAAAAACTAATCATGGTAATCGAAAACGATATCATTGGGTGTGACGTAAAACCGTCAAATGTAATCGATTCAGTTTTGCTCTTAGCGTTACTCTCGTTCGTGCACTCGTCAATTTAAATCTAAGGAGTCGAGACACAAAGGAATATCAGTGAGATATATATTCATGTTTCTTTTGGCGAATCCACTTGTAGGACATAAAAATTCACAAGCTTATCACTACAAGTCATTAGCTGGTTTCGAAAAATAATCGTAGGCTTCCTCCTATAATATTATGTTAAACCGGACTGAGTATTGAAATCACGTTCATCAAACGTGTTACAAATTAAAATGCATACTGCGTACGAAATCAGTATATTTGATAATTATGACGTAGACGTTTATCGTTCAAAATCCTATTGAATTTTTCGCGAAAATCACCAACTTATAGTCACGCTAATCCCATAGCGGGACATGCAGAGATAGACGTCCGCACGTTTTACATGTGAGGCTACGAAGCGACCGTGATTATTGATTAATTTGCAGGTTCCTCTCATTAGTCATCCTAAACGTAGGGATGATAATGATTGCGATATGGTGCTTCTGTTTCCAAATAGACAATTTATATTAGGAACGACGTTAAACCCTCTTGGTATTTTATAAGTTCAGTTATAAATAAGAATATTTTTAAAGAGGATTTATTACACAGTGCAATGGAAGTCCAAAACTGCAAGATCAGCAGCTCAAAAGAGGCTTTCTAATACTTTCTACAATTGATTCTTGTTGCTACAATGTGCTCATGTTTGTTCCAGGGGGCGGAAGATAAACTTAACATGATTAGGGCGTACCGCAGCCAGGTGGAGAAGGAGCTCCGTGACATCTGCTCAGACATCCTCAGCGTTCTGGACAAACACCTCATACCCAGCTCACAAACCGGAGAGTCCAAAGTCTTCTATTACAAAATGAAGGTAAGAACAACACTATGTGTCACCATGACAATAAGTGTGTAATTCTAACCTAAAACATATCTCATATGTGGACGTTACTTACACATCTCGGTTGCCGAACTACGAGTTAGAATACAAGCAAACTAAGACTTATTTGTCATAATCCCAGCCTTTTCATTTGTACATCATCTGTCCCTGTTTAGGCTTGTTTCCGGTACATAGTTCACAGTTATTATAAATTGCATTAATCTTTCACATGATACAGATAATTTTTAAATAACAACAACTTACACAAAAAGAAAGAAGAGAACTCGTATCTACTGTTCAATTAAGTCATTATAGCATGGAAACAAATCTCTTCCGACGATAATAACGGGATAGATGAATGAAGTGGATATAAATCATGAGAATTACTAATTAACCCCGAGGTATTTATAAGCCAGCTTTTAGGTAAGGTTGGATAGTTGTTGCTAATTTCTGATATTACTAAGGTCAATTCTACCCCGATGTTGACTTACTGAACACGTACCAACACTTTATTAAAGATTACGCCATATGATTACTTATTTGTGTACCGATGACGTAAATGCGACGATTTTCGCAATAACTTCAAACAATTTTAATAGGCTTAAGAATTCAGCAATGACGCACTTGAGTTAAAGAAAGGGTTTTTGCGTGGTTTCAGCTACGATTAAACGTGACAATTTTGTTTGTGTCGAAATGTGTAAAGTGTAACTATCGTCTATGATTGATTTGAAATGAAACGCTATGGACAGGAATTAATTCTTTATTGATAGCATCCACATCATCGATAGTCCTGCAAAACAACATCATTAAATAGGAGGATAAATGACATGGTACGATCACCAAGCGAGGTGACCACGGCAATTTGAGATTACGATAGGTCTGTGAAGAGGCCTATTACGATCATTGTGACGTGCAGTGCATCTATTAGGCACTGTCAACTATGGCGCGTCGAGGTTTAGAAAAAGTTTGGCTTTCTGTAAAGAGCCGCTCATAACTGTGGGCATATGCCAATATCAAAGCCCTGCCGATTTTATCTGGAATTTTGAAGTGAGCTGTCAACAGTGTCAATGCCATCAGGTGGAATGACATCTCACTTCATCTAAGTTTTCATGGTGAGGTTCTTACAGTATAGACCAGCTGGTATAACTGTTTATTTTGTGTGCTGATGTGTGTGTTGTGTACTCCAGGGCGACTACCACCGGTACCTCGCCGAGTTCGCGACCGGCAACGACCGCAAGGAGGCGGCCGAAAACTCGCTGGTCGCGTACAAGGCCGCCTCCGACATCGCCATGACGGAACTGCCCCCCACCCACCCCATACGTCTCGGCCTCGCGCTTAACTTCTCAGTGAGTACAATACTTGTTACATTTACTAGATTATAAGAACCAAGATGGCGGTTTTTGGGACCCCAAGGATGCGCGGATGCCCTTGGAGGGTTAACAGCCATCCGCGTGTTATAGATAATACGATTTCGCGACGAAGATGTATAAGTTGAAAACGTAACGGACTTATAGAAACTCGATCGCCGTAACTGGGTTTTTCTTAAGGCAATATAGCAGACTTGTGATGAAGTGCCTGGGAAAAAATAATGACAAGTATAGAATAAACAGAATCATGATATTCAATGCTTTGATTAATTACGAAAGACGTAAAAGGGTCGGAATTGGTATTACTATGTTAATAAGTAATGTTATTTGTAAATGTTATCAATATCTTATCATAATATCAGATTAATTAGAAGTATGAGCCCCTTTTCAATTTCTTACAAATCGACAAAACACTCGTGAGAAAATAGCTGTAACATTCCCGATCCTGACCAAGGCAATACATTGTACGACATTTGCAAGGAGTTACGACGCATAACTCTTGAGTGACGCGCTATTCGTGTGCATAAACATATTTACCGAGTTGATCACGGCGACACGTCATCGTGATGTCACGCTGTACAGAGTAACATGACAACAGACTGCTAAGTGGGCTATGTGGATACATTTACGAAGAAATTATGATTCACTTACAAATGACGCTGAACGTTCTAGGCTAAGAAGAAATAACTCATATTGTATAGTGTAGTGGATGAGATACGCAGCATCATCTAATTGTAGTCAATGTAGATTGTAGACTTTAGGAACTATAGAACTGGTTTTACTGGACTTACATTACGTGAGACACGGTTTTTATTTATCAAAAAACAAGCTGACCGTGCTCAGTGCTTCCAATTGAACCTATTTTTCTATTCAGGAAGACTAGACCTGAAATCTAAATCCGTGTGGCTGCTTGTGTACATATAATATTAAGTGTGTGCACATGTACACACTTAATATTGTATGTAATGTATTCATCATACATATGAATATATAATCATAAGAAATAATGAAATATAAATATAGAGGACATGCCGAGTTGTGCCATCTGTGTTTAATGTCCTGTAATTTATTCGCCATAACAACGTTAGTGCCGCCGTCTGACAAATTCATGCGTTAGTCAGATATTTGACAGTTAACGACTAATTGTTTGAGATTGGTCCAGCGTTATCCAAGCGCAGTAGTAGGAAACTGATACCGGTAGCGTTCAAAATGCTGCTCAATAACGGGCCGTGCAAGGACACAAAGGCGCACGCGCCAGTTACGTGCAGACATCTTGTATTGCCAAGTGTCATTATCAATTTCTGCTTGCCCGTCCTAAGAAATTCAATACAGTTTTCGCAAAGTCCTTCCCGGTTTAAGGCTGGGCAGGCGTGGACACTTAACATTAGTATACGGTATGCTTTATGTTAATGTAACACCCGGCTGAATTAATGAGCCACTGAATATATTGACGACCTTCAAATAATATATGTATTTATGTATCATACGCGGTTTTCTCCGAACTGTGAAACTAACCTATCAACTCGCCGCTTTGTAGGCTGACGTAATTGAATTGACATAATGCGAGATAAAGGATATTGTGACTATTTTAGGAGCTGATTATACAACATGTTTTCCTTTAAATTGAAGGCAGTAACGAAGTAAAAATTGTATAATTAAATATTTTTTATTTTTCCCTTTTTGTTGTGGTACCTACGACCCCCACACAAATTCGAAAACCACTACCTACTATTTAGATAACAGTGACAGGAAGTTATTATAACATCATCCACATATACTAAGTGGATCAAAAACGTATTTAGTGGGTGGTTTTGTTATTTATCTAAGTTACAATAGCTTGATGTCAACAGCTGCTCATCACCTTTTTACAAAATTTTGCTTTTCCCGATGCAGGGACGTTAATTGTTGACTTCTCCTTGGACTTTATCATCAGCTTCACTTCACCATTATGTATTGTGACGAGCATAAATTGCTTAGCAACCATATTACAGTAATCGATTCGCAACCCGTGAAATACTTATTATTGAGTAGTTCCTATGGCCATCTGTGGTCTTCATCATCAGTTCCACTACACTAAATAGTGCTTTTCGAGAGCAAATGCACGAGTTACTTTAAAAATACCCAAATCGCTGTATGTGCGCCTATAATATTTGAAGACTTCCCTAGATTTTTCCAGGATCCCTTCATCAGATCCTGACTTGATGATAATGGGTCCACCTAGGAAGTATGCCCTTTCTAACAAAAAGAACAACTTTCCAAATCAATCCAGCCGTCTCCGAGTAATCGAGGAATATACATAAAAAAAAGAGAACCTCCTCCTTATTTTTTGAAGCCGGTTAAAAAGAGCTTCTGTTTTAAGATTATCTATAACAGGACTAGCTGCGCCCCGCGGTTTCACCCACGTAAGTCTCGATCCCGTGGGAATATCGGGATAAAAAGGATATCCTGTGTCCTAATCCAGGTCATGGTCTACCCATGTGCCAAATTTCATCCAAATCCATTCAGCCGTTTTAGGGTGTAAGCGTAACAAACTCGCTTTCGGATTTATAATATTAGTTATGATAACAATGTGAGCTAAAAAGACAAAAAAAAAAACCTAAGACAAAAAAAAACTGATTAAAGGCTACACAAACCCATGAAGGGTTTGTGTAGCCTTTAATCAGTTTTATCGTACCCTAAGTACTATTTGCAGAAGTGCGTCATACAAGCGTGGTGCTCCAGTAAATTTATCGATTTAATTAAAACAGGACTCATCTAATATTATAACAGGATAACTAACTACTTCTTAATATAGAATTTTTAGTAAACTATTTGAGAGCGATTTATCTGGTGTGGCTGGTGATATCAATAATTCGTTGGCGCGTCATGCGATAACTTATCTCGTATTTATCTAGCTAACCGTTACGAGTTCAAGGTCGTCAAACATTCCGATTTTTTACGAATTGGTAATTAGTTTTTTATTTGATACATGGGGTACGATTCTGTCTAGAATCAATACGTGATTTTCCATAAAGTCACTTTGGGGCAAATCGAGAGTGGAATGTTTCAATAGTGTCGTATTAACATTTATTTATATTTAGATTTTGTCAGTTAGAATTATGATATTCATATTTAAATGAAACATTTACTATTTACTTAATATTGTGAAATAATATTCTTTTCCGATTCTAATGACTTAATGTGTTTGCCTTTTGACACTAAGATAAATTTAGTTTTAATTGATACCTAGCCGGTTATTATATATTATTTGTGATTTAATATTAATCGAGCGACGCTTGGCAACAGGCGTCAAATGATCATGCCCAAATATTTATCAATTAAATATTACTTTAGTATCTACAAAATAAATAAAAAGCCTTTATTATTCCTTAATAATAAAATTCTTTATTCTACTGAGTAACACTAATTATTTAATTAAGGACCCCGCGACGGGTATAGGCCTCCAGTAATTTCTAACCTTTTTGTGTTTTGCTTTTACTTGCCCCGATTTACCAACCAATAGCCGAGCTCGTCTAGTTTTTTTTTTCTAAATATGATTGACGTGTAAAAGTGTTTGTATAAACCTACTTACAGAAAATAAAATCATTTCATCATCATTTCATTTCAATATCTGGGCTTGCCAACGTTCAGCTGGTCTGCAATCCGCGGTCTAATAGCGTAACACACGGTGGCTTTCGTTTGAACAGTTCAACAACGATCATTGCGTTATTTAAGATGTTGAGCAGACTAATTTTTCGAGCAAATGAAGCAATGGATCAGCAATATTCTTCAAAAGTAATCAGATTGTGAATGAAAGTGTGCTAGGCAATAAGGGTGCTGTAAACACTAATATCAACTGTTTCTTTGTACAGGTATTCTATTACGAAATCCTGAACAGTCCGGACCGCGCGTGTCGGCTCGCCAAGGCTGCGTTTGACGACGCGATCGCCGAGCTGGACACGCTGTCGGAGGAGAGCTACAAGGACTCCACGCTCATCATGCAGCTGCTGCGGGACAACCTCACGCTGTGGACCTCCGACATGCAGGGCGACGGAGAGTCCGGTCAGTAGTACGGCAGCACGCCTTGCCTTGTCTATCCTGAATCCTTCCAAACTCTACCATCCTTTTTCCTCTTGCCCCCGACTATTCTCATAATACCTTCCCTGTAAAGTTTTACGTAGTATTATTTGGAAATACACACATCAAAAGTGTCTAGGGATCAAGCACGTTTTTGCTAGTTACTAAAAATCTGTTTTTTTTTATACTTTTGTAAATTTCGTCATTTGAAAAGAGAATAGTTTTTAATTATCAATAGGTGAAAATCTTCTGTCAAGTCATATTCCTATATAATCCTGCAATGGGTTTGAGGCGAAATTAGTAAAAAATCTACCATAATTCTCGAGTAGAATCAATACAAAAGAACGTTATTAAGAGGAGAAGACGTCATTTGACCTGAGAAGGAATTATCAGAGCCGTGGGAATGTTGCAAGCTGGTTCTTGGCAAAGTGCTATGGCAGTCGCTTTCGGCACTACGCAGTGTTATTAGTCGACTTTGGACACGTTACCGCATCACTGGCAGCGTGGCAGAGCGACATAGAGGACGAGTACGCAGCACCACACGCAGACAAGATCGTTACATACAAATTACTGTTCGACGAAATCGTACAATGACCGCGATCTTGTTGGTTACGAGACTTCATAGCTCTTCATGGATGTTAATAAGCGATCAAACTATAAGAAATCGCTTGCATGAAGTCAATCTCCGTTCCTGAAGGCCGCTACGTGTACTACCTATCGAGCCCCGCAATCTCAGAGCCCTTTACAATGTACTGTACTTTGGAAACTGGGCTGCATATGAGTCAGGTTTTGTGTGTTTTTCTGACGAATCTCGCTTTGGTATGAGGCCAGATATTAGACGTACACGGTATTCGAGGAACCCTGGACGCCAAGAACGTTTAAAATCATACCAGGAAGTGCATGCATACAGTGGTGGAACAGTCATGATATAAGCGGGTATTTGGATCGACGGAAGAACCAAACTGGATGAGAGGCAATCACAGATTTACGCTGTAACGACTATCAGATGTTGTCATTCATTCGCTACGCAGCTAATATCAGCGTCCTACCATGGCCTGTTCAATCGACAGACTAGAATCCCACAATCCCGGACGTGGGCGGCCATTCTGCAACACGATTTGTATGAACTCATATTGAGTATGCCAAATATGTTTAAAAAATACCTTGATCCCTAGACACTTTTGATGTGTGTAAAGTGTAGGTAGGTGCTGCTTGACTATGTTCTACTAATGGTAAATGTTAGGTCCACATATTATTCAGTTTCCCGTTAGAAGAAACAGGTCTGTTCAGGCACTACTCACCATGAAAACTTAGGTGAAGTGAGCGTGAAGTGAACTATCACTGATGCTAGGGATTGACAGTTCACTTCAAGCTCTCAGCTTACTTCACCTAAGATTTCAGTGTCAATTTTTGGATTCCGTACTACTTGGTATACATATTTTTTTGTTTTAGAACGGCCATAAGGTAATAGACCTATTTCATCGTCAATATGCTATTCATTCTTTACCGGACATTCTGTATACGAAGTTTCTAGTATGGATTGTTATGTAATTTATTTCGCTTGTCCACTAGATAGAGATCTTATCACACTTTAGTTAATAGTGTAACTATATCGGATCACAATCTGTGTTTGATAAGGCAACGCAAATTGCTATCTTATGTGAAAATGTTGTCGTCTAGTTATTATTCACGCCTAAATGGGAGGCCTATTGGTTCCAGCAACCGTGCAAGTCACTAGAATATGCAGTGTTGAATTGAATCCATCTAATTTCTATGTTTGTCGCATTTCAGGTGAAACGGAACAAAAAGAACAACCGCAGGACGTGGAAGATCAGGATGTGTCGTAATACTTTTTAACATTCTATTTAAATATAATAAAAAAAATAACTATAGTATCACGTAAGACCCAGCCCCCAATGACAACCGGTTGTATGGAACTCCTCCACACAGCTCGCCCCGACGTAACTTGTCAGTCCCAGCCCCGTTGTAACACACCACGTGTATACATGGTAACGTTTCGTTTATGTATCGTGTCAAATTATCTACGAGTTATATACATTCATATGTACTTCTTTTGATATATTTGTTTTCAATTACGAAAAAAAATAATGTTTAAGAAAAACGTACTTTGGTATTGCATTTTAACTGTATGTTGTATGATGTATTTTCATAACTGTACCAGTCGACGGCCCTCTCGCCGTCGCCTAGCGTGTCACTCACTCCGACTTCCGTGCGGCTACTTCTTAACGTGGGAATTGTAAATTTTCTAAGTATTTTATACCGTGTGTAAAATTAATGTATTTAAAAACTCTGTTGATACTTGAAACAAGCACCGTAGCGTCGAGGATGGTTAATGAGATATACAAACAAATGATAACGATATAATAGTTGATACATTAGCGAGTTGCGTATCGTCACGTACGTCGATATAGTGTTACTTGTACTCGCATCTCCGTGTCGATTCGGTCTGCACAAATAGTAGTTTTATACAATGGACGTTTAATCTCGTGGCTAGGTTGTTGTTCTGAGACTGTTGCTAGTTCGTGAGCCGCCCGGTTGCCGGCCGGTCTCTGCGAGCGAGTCTTCCGCGCCCTCGCTGCATTTGTATACATTTGAATCATTTATTGATATATTTTAAACGATAAACGTAACATTATTAGGGTGGTAATGATGTAGTACTTGCAATATTTAGCTAAGTGATAGCGGCGTCACTGTTGGTCTTTGTGTATCTATCTCCTATGTACCGTACATGTATGTATTTATTGCAAACGGATAAGTTGGTGTAACTTGTGACTACTGTGTAGTACACGCGCTCGCGAGTCGTCACAGCACCGCCCGCGCCTCGTCGGACCGTGGCTGAGCTTAAATAGAATTAAAGACATGTCGATGTACCCGCGCTTCGTTCGTATTACAACATTTGGAGTATTCACATTTGAATTGCTTTAATTACTTAGAGTATTGTGATAGAGATTTTGTATATTTTAATTTATTTTTTTTAATTTCGCAAGTTCTCGAAAATTGCTGTAGCGCTACATCTCTTACGATTTTACAGGACAAACAGTAGTTCTAAAAGTTGTGCTAGGTTAAGGTAATGCACTTGGGGAAATTATTTATTTGATGCGCGTCGCGGACGGCCGCGACCGCGACAGTAATGCCTACTCGAAGACATTCCATCTTCACGATACCTGTTAACTAAATATCTGGCCGATGTTCGCTGAACTCCAAATTGTAGTGTGGCATAGCGGCGTGGAGCAAGTGCGTGCCCGAGTAAGATATTAGCGTTATTTTTATTTGAATTTGTAATATTGCATATATTTTGTTAATTTATCCACAAAAATACTAATGCAATTAGCCTTAGTGTTATGCAATATTGATTTATGTCCTCCAACTACATGGAAATTTATTGTAAATGACAGTGTAAATCTAATAATAAAAATTCAAAAGTCCACATTTTGATTTATTTATTTTACTTCCCCTCCCCGAGTTATTATGGTCTCAGCAATGAGGCCGACCGATACAGGACTAGAAGAACAGTTGCCTTTGTGACTTCTGTCCAAGGATCCGATGCAGAGTGAATGAGCATGTCACTTGGGACGATTCTATGGAGTGTGACTAACTTGGAAATAAGTCCGGTGCATACCTGGGCAAAGCGCACCCGGAATTTTTGACCGCCACAGTCATGTATAGATGACAAACAAAAATGTGCCCAGCACGCCACGGTCACGACTACATGACAGATTTTAAGGAATAATTCGTAGCTTGGCGCCGAGAGCAGGTTTTTGCTTTGTTGACGTGGCGGTAATAGGTTAAGCCTACAATACTAATCTTGTTATTTAGGCGGATTTGTAAATAAATTAAAAATTAACTTAAATTTAAGAATCTTTACACAAAATAACAGGCCCTACCTATCAGAAATTCAAAATGTTTCTCTGATTAGTCGAAAATTAACCTTAAAATTACGGAAATCTATACTAAATTCTTTATTTAGTATAGATTTCCATTTCCATGAGAATTTGTCCATTACAAAGAAACAAAAAATCTCATCTCATTTTTTGTTTGTTTGTAATAGACAAATTCAAAATTTTAAGTTCTTTCACCTATGGAAAGCTACACTATCAGCGAGAAACAAGGCTGTACTTTATTTACAAAAAAAAATTGTATTCCCTACGAAAATCACAATAAGTAACCCAAGGTATCAAACATTTGCCTAATAGTCCAGTCATATTAGGGGTTTCACTTCGGAATTGGAGATATAGTCAGCTATAAACCTTTATTTTGACACCCAACTTGTCTCAAAACCTACTTATTGTGGCCGAGACTACAGATATCTAAGGTCAAAGGTAAAAAAATAGATTTATTGCAAATATCTCGTTTCCTATGGGTTTTATGTTATTTGTATTTAATATAAATATTGTAGAGGATTAAATTCTCGACAATTTTTTTTTTCTTGAACTATTTTCGAGATAGAGGGCAGAGCGCGCAGTGTTTAACTATTTATTATCTTAGAGAATCAGTCGAGTTCAACCGGTAGTCCCGATTAAAAACACGCCGTCTATAGTCTATAATTTATTGATAAATATCTAATTCTAAATAATTTGCATTTTTTATTTTCAGACAAGTTTTAGGGTGTCAAAATAAAGTTTTATACAAGTTAATAACTGACTATCTCCATCTCGAGATACTTGCGCTATTTTGACTAACTGGTTTCACAGCTGTCCGTACGTACGTGCCGCCCGTACACGGCCTAATAAAATAAGTCATTTGGCGTGCGCTGCGAAAACTTGATGATAAATAAAATAGTGGACTATAATTATGTTTATAGTACCTATTCATCTTTACCCACAAAAAAGTCCGTAAGGCCGAGCAGAATGAAAGCTTCCTAACAGAGTTCAAAATACTTACCTACCTTCATAGGGCTGTCACTCGATTATTGAAAATATAAAATCGGGGTACCTACATTTAATTGTTAAAAATGAAAAAAAAAAACGAAATGTTTTATTTTAATTAAAACTTACTGTGAAATAGTTACAAATACATAGATGCATACATTGCATACTTTTTTAACCAACTTCAAATTGGTTAATAAAACTACTGTGACTTACGGACGGACGGACACCGGACATGGCGAAACTATAATGTTTCCTTCTTTGTTTTTCTATTTCACGAACCTAAGTTAAGTACCTATCTAATAGAAAAGGCCAAATGGAATCTTACTAAGACGGCCTACAAATATACTTTGGTACTATCTACAAACCTACTAAAACAAATAATACGTCAATAGACCTACGCAACAAATAATAATTCATAATTTTGGGAAATCCTTATCGCCATCTTAGTTATTTTAGATATTGGTGCCGATTCTCTTGTTCACAACTAAACCAAATTTAAATTCAGTGCATCTTTTTCTTTCCATTTCATTAAGAAAAGGACAGAAGATATATTTTAGTTCAGTCCTGTCAAATTAATCAGCGGCTGTCACTACTCCATACAAGTTTAGACGTGATTAAAAACTTGCCTACTAAAATTACGTCAAGCGCTGATTAATTTGACAGGACTAAACTAAAATTTATCTTCGGTCCTTTTCTTAATGAAATAGAAAGAAAAAGATGCACTTAACTTAAATTTAGTGTAGTTTGTGAACAAGGGAATCGGCACCATTACCTACTCGTAACTAAATACTTCTGTATTAAAGGCTCCTACATACTGGCGCGACTTGTCGCGCGACGCGTCGCGACACAAAGGCACCGCTTGTAGCGCTACACGCGGTGTCTTTGTGACGCGTCGCGCCAGTATGTAGAAGCATTAAACATGTGTAGGTATAAGTAGATATAGATAATTACCTGACAAGATCCTTTGGATATACAATAAAAGAAGTCTCCTTGTTTTTCCTACCATTATTTGTACACACAGTACAACAGTTTGGCATCTTTAAAAACAATATAAAATAAAACGTCCGCGTCGTACCGCTGCACTGCCGCTGGCACACCATAAAGGCTTCTACATACTGGCGCGACTTGTCGCGCGACGCGTCGCGTGGCGATTCTGGCGCGACATCGCCACGCCATACCTTTCACACTAGCGCGACAGGCAGCTGGCGTCGCGGCGTTGTCGCGTCGCGGCCGCTACAGTCGCGTAGCGGGCGCGACGCGACAACGCCGCGACAAGACAAGATAGTATAAATAGCGGTCCAATCCAAACTGGCCTCAGTAGCAGGCGTTCTTCGTCAGTGGATGAAGGCAGGTCTGTGCGTGTTTGCCGAGTGAGGTTAGGTTCGATTTCCCGGTCGGTGGACATAACCCAACCTAACTTATGTACCTAGACTTGACCACACGAGCGCGAACGGCGAAACTGACGAATTCGGACGCGCTAAGTGACTTAGGTAGATGTAATGGTGGTGTGTGTGTAATTAAGTTTTAATTTAAGCGACTTTGTTCTATACTATGCATAATGAAGTAGATTAATTTACCTACCTATGTGTGTGTTCAAGTGTTGTGTGCCTATCTTATTATTTTTGTGATCTAATATTGGAAATATATTTTTATGTTAAACATTACATCCGTTAGTTTTATTCATTCTAATATATATTTACTACTTTTTGTATTAGATTCCAGTGGGTCTCATTGACTATTGCGTTTTCAAATTTGACATAAGCAAGTTTTACCAATTAAACTATTTCAGTGTATGCTCAGAAGCATTCTAAACCCTCTTGCAAAAGTTGAGTTTACTCGGTTTTATTCCAAAGTAAATTAAATCATAAGCAAAATTGTAAGTCTTCGCAATGTGAGTCTTATCCCATTGTGATAAGGTATAAATTAGGATGTATGACGAAATTAACTAATAAATGAATAATTTCTCAATTTCAATATATAAGTCCTCGCAAAAGTTAATTATCCTAAATTATACCTTATAACAATAACATAAGAGTTACATTGCAATGACTTACTCATGGTTTTTGGCAGCGCGCGGCATGCTCAAAGGAGTAGGTACCTTTTTGAATCTGCCGCAAGCCAGCTGCTCTACTGCGCCGCGCGTCGCACTTGCCACGGCTATAGTACTTACCGGTATTATTCGCGGATTTTGACTCAAAACACGAATGTCTTATAATTTTATTTCATTTTTAACCGACTTCAAAAAAGGAGGAGGTTTCTCAATTCGACCGTATATATATATTTTTATGTGTTTTTGTACGGATAGCCTATACAATGCGAGATCAGCTTATACTGGAAAGTTATAGCATGATGTGTAGCCAGCCGTGCGCACTATTTTACCTACTGCTACAAAATAGTAGTCAAGTGCGAGCCAACTTTGCGCTGAGGGTTCCGCCCATTGGTTTAGTAGTAAGTTTGTGTTTTATAGTTTTCGCCGTGTATGTAGGTATGTAATGTGACAGTCGTTTGCGTATGTAATTATGTTTTAGTAGGACTATGCAAGTACCTACACATACATACCTATAACTATGTTAGAAATTTTGCAAACCGATTCTAAACCACTGCATAAATTCTACTGCTACAAAAAACTAGTCAAGTGCGAGTCACCATTGCGCTGAGGGTTCTGTAGGTACTTTGGCTTGGTAGTAAGTTTACACTTTGCCATTTTACAATCGTATAATATAGTTTTCGCCTTGTATTACTACTTTCGTACTTATTATGCAACTACATACCTATATAAAAATGAATCGCCGAAAGGTATGCACACGCATAACTTCCGAAGGACTGAACCAAATTGGATAGTTATTTTTTTGTCGTGTTTGTGATTCTCAGGACAAGGTTTGTATAAATATAAGATAGGTAGGGTAGGTAGGCAGGTAGGTACGTACGTAGGTAGATATGTAGGATAGGGACCCTACCCTAGCTACCTAAGGTAGGTAGCTAGGGTAGGGTAGGTAGGTAGGTAGGTATGGTATAAACCATAAGTTTTTGGAAAGTAATTAAACATCGTCAAAATTATACAACATTTATTTTAATTCACTTAAATCTCTAATTAGTATATTTCGAACATGTCTGGGATCGCATAGCTCAGGCAACATGCATGTTATATAAAAATGTTCTAATTTTGGTTCCATTTCTTCCCAATAATGGTCATGTCTCTCTATAATTTCAACTTTGATGTCTATGTCGCATCCAGACCATACTCCGAAAATACATTTTTGCCTACCAGTGATATGTAATTGTCCCTGCACCTGTATATACTAAGGATGTTTTTTATTTATGACAAGTCCGTTTTTAGTTTTCTTCCAAAACTTCACTTTTTTCTTATCTATAGCTTCGTCCAAAGAGGTTTTAAATGCTGTAATTAGACACTTGGTTTCAATGATTGTGTCTTCTCCAACTATTCCGTCTGGAGTTGCACCTAGAAAAGGCAACTTCTTATCTATGAAAAGACCACAAGGCCTTTTCTCCTGTTTTTTCTGATACAAACTGAACGTTGCTCAATGTATATCCGAATGCCTTATTATGATTGCATATTTCTTGAAGTCTTCTATAAAAATATTCAGTGTCAATTATTCTTCGTCCTTCTATACAATAACAGCTTTCCCTTCTACAGGATTATTAAAACTCACTTCGTACCTGAAATGACCAGAATAAAAATATTTGATGAATTCTTGTAAACCTGCATACATACTTCATACAACCTTCTTATATAGAAATCTAGCAATTACCAATTACTATCATCATCTGATGTTTCGTACTGCGGAGGGTTGTGTGAATATCTGAAAAAAGGTAGTTTTGGTATATGAAGTAAGAAATTATAATCCTAACTTCTTAACTAATATTATAAATGAAAAAGTGTGTTTGTTTGTTTGTTACGCTTTCACACTAAAACGGCTGAACGGATTTGGATGAAATTTGCACAGGGGTAGACCTTGACGTGGAAAAGGACATAGGCTACTTTTCATCCTGGATCGCAGACGAAGTCACTGGCAACAGTAGTAGTAAACTAATTACTAATAAAATCAATAGTATTATTAATAAAAACATTACGCATCCAACATTCTTTCGATTAAAGAACACACTGGAAGCATAACTTTGACAACATGAATAAATAATACGGAACCCTAAAAAGTCTTATCGTGAACTTGCTAATTTCGTGATAGTACCGTTACGCGTTAGTATAAAGCGGTAGTGCCATGGGGGAACAGCTAATTTCGTGATGATCAAACACGTATGATACTTACAAATGTAATATAAGTAATTATGAAGATTTAATTCGTCCGAATTTATTTCTACATCTTTTGAATGTATTTGGGTCCTGTAACAATCACACGTGGCAAGTTAATAATACCTACCTAGACCTTACATATTTTTATTTATCATTTGGATATGGAACCCTAAAAATATATAAAAAAGAAGAAATCGTCCATAAACGCAGACTTGCCGCATGAATAACAATAAATAACTTACCTACGTTTATTATGGAAATACAAATTTGGTGCAGGTACGCGTGGCTACATATTAAGCTATACTTTTCCAGTCGCTCACCTGTCATTGTACGGAATGCCTATACAATGTGAGATCAGCTTATACTGAAAAATATAGCTTGATATTATGTAGCCGTGTGTAAATAACAGATCAGTTACATGGTTTAGGTAGGTAGAAGATACTCACAAATTTACTGGAATATTCTCTTTATCACCATCGTGTTCTGGGGGGTAAGCATCACCTCTTACAGCAGTATTATTATAATATAATATTACTTCACAGTGGGAAAGTGATGGAGCTATACAGGACTTATAGCTCCATCTTTTTCTCACGCTGAAGTAATATTGAAATAATACTGCTATAAAAGGAGATGGTTACCCCCCAGTACTGTGTAATCGACGTCTTCTGGAAGAACCATTATAATGATTTAGCTAAACTAGGGACCAAGGTACGTTAGTAGGTTCATAACTTTTGTCACCTACCTACATAAAGCATATGTAGGTAGCACTACAGTCGGATAAGTAAATTACAGTTTTGTATCTTGTAGTTTTATGTATAGGTAGGTACTTACCGAACATACTTATATTTTTTTATTACTTACTTTCTAAACGCTTAAATGATAAATGAAATGATAAACGATAAATGATTTATTTTCTGTAAGTAGGTTTGTACAAACACTTTTACACGTCAATCATATTTTTAAAATAAAGCTAGATGAGGTCGGCGTTTCCTATCTGACTACTCTGAGAAGAAAGGCCGAAACAAACTCAGAGGTCACAGTCTCTTTTAAAGTCCAGACATAATCTTGGTCAGATCATGTGCAGGCCATGTAGATTGGTGTCTGAAATGGTCCTTTTGAGGAAAGAACCACACAGATTGAGTGGACCTGTCCAGTCAGTGCATGCATTTGTCAGTAATCGTGCTGCTCAACTCAGAACTTAAGGAGCTCAACGATTAGACGAACAATACCAAAGAAAGAACATTTGGGTAGGCCGCATAAATTACTCAAACTTGGCTGCTACACTACGAATCGCGGGTTCGATTCCCGCACGGAACAAATATTTTTATGAACTACAGACAGTTGTGCTGGGTCTGGCCGTTTGTGAATGTGAAGATGTGTGTTTGTAATCGCATCGTCTCCGATTCAGGAGTGGGTAAACATTATTAAAAAAAAACAATTACGTACTACCTATAGTAAGTACCTATTTTTTGTATATTGTAAAAACAAACCTTTAGTTACTTAACTTTTATCTTTTATAAAAGTTGCCTGGATTTCTCTTGAATCGTGGACGGTGCGTTTACAAACACAAATCTTCATAATATGAAGATTTGTGTTTAAGCCGAAACATCTGCGACTCCTAACGCAGCAGCGAATCGCTTAGCCACTGCACCAAAACGTGTCGTATGCCATCTACGAGTACCTACATGTTTGTAATCACTAATACTGTAAGTAGATAGGTCGGTAGATACTTACTTCAATACGTTTATCATATGTTTGCCTGTTTCTTTAGGTAAATTCCCAAAGTAGTACTTACTAGTTTACCCTCATATTTTATCTTTTCTTCTCCATAATCAGACCCTGATCACCATCTAGCTATAACCTATTTATTGAGACCAGTACAATGAGCCCAAACACGATACCTGCGCTGTAAGTTTGTGAGTGAGGTAAATATCAACTAGAAAAGAGCTGATAATCTTCAAATGACTGAACTGATTTTCTTGAATCATAGCTAAGAACACTCTCGATTATGTCGCCTTTCAAACAAAAAAAAACAAAATCAAAATCGGTCCATGCATTCGGGAGCTACGATGCCACAGACAGACAGACACACACACACACACACACACACACACACACACACACACATACATACATACATACATACACACACACACACACATACACACACACACACACATACATACACATACACACACACACACATACATACACATACACACACACACACAGACAGACAGACAGACACGTCAAACTTATAACACCCCGTCGTTTTTGCGTAGGGGGTTTAAAATAAGAAAATCAACAAAAATAATAATTACTGAAAATTTATTTCAAACTCGAAAATCGATAAAAAGGTACATAAGTTAGGTTGGGTTATGTCGACCGACCTCGAATCGAACCTAACCTCGCTCGGCAAACACGCACAGACCTGCCTTCATCCACTGACGAAGAACGCCTACTACTGAGGCCAGCTTGGATTGCACCGGTATTTATACTATCTTGTCTTGTCGCGTCGCGCCCGCTACGCGACTGTAGCGGCCGCGACGCGACAACGCCGCGACGAACGCGTAGCTAGCGCGACGCCATTAAGGCTCCTACATACTGGCGCGACTTGTCGCGCGACGCGACGCGACACAAAGACACCGCGTGTAGCGCTACAAGCGGTGCCTTTGTGTCGCGTCGCGTCGCGCGACAAGTCGCGCCAGTATGTAGAAGCCTTTAAATAGGCATAAAGGCTTCTACATACTGGCGCGACTTGTCGCGCGACAAGTCGCGTGGCGATTCTGGCGCGACATCGCCACGCCATACCTTTCACACTAGCGCGACAGGCAGCTGGCGTCGCGGCGTTGTCGCGTCGCGGCCGCTACAGTCGCGTAGCGGGCGCGACGCGACAACGCCGCGACAAGACAAGATAGTATAAATAGCGGTCCAATCCAAACTGGCCTCAGTAGCAGGCGTTCTTCGTCAGTGGATGAAGGCAGGTCTGTGCGTGTTTGCCGAGTGAGGTTAGGTTCGATTTCCCGGTCGGCCGACATAACCCAACCTAACTTATGTACCTAGACTTGACCACACGAGCGGGAACGGCGAAACTGACGAATTCGGACGCGCTAAGTGACTTATGTAGATATTTGCGGTGGTGTGTGTGTAATTAAGTTTTAATTTAAGCGATTTTGTTCTATACTATGCATAGATTGAAGTAATGAAGTAGATTAATTTACCTACCTATGTGTGTGTTCAAGTGTTGTGTGCCTATCTTATTATTTTTGTGATCTAATATTGGAAATATATTTTTATGTTAAACATTACATCCGTTAGTTTTATTCATTCTAATATATATTTACTACTTTTTGTATTAGATTCCAGTGGGTCTCATTGACTATTGCGTTTTCAAATTTGACATAAGCAAGTTTTACCAATTAAACTATTTCAGTGTATGCTCAGAAGCATTCTAAACCCTCTTGCAAAAGTTGAGTTTACTCGGTTTTATTCCAAAGTAAATTAAATCATAAGCAAAATAAGTCTTCGCAATGTGAGTCTTATCCCATTGTGATAAGGTATAAATTAGGATGTATGACGAAATTAACTAATAAATGAATAATTTCTCAATTTCAATAAATAAGTCCTCGCAAAAGTCAATTATCCTAAATTATACCTTATAACAATAAGGTAAGAGTTACATTGCAATGACTTACTCATGGTTTTTGGCGGCGCGCGGCATGCTCAAAGGAGTAGGTACCTATTTGAATCTGCCGCAAGCCAGCTGCTCTACTGCGCCGCACGACGCACTTGCCACGGCTACAGTACTTACCTAGTATTATTCGTGGATTTTGACTCAAAAACTCAAAACACGAATGTCTTATAATTTTATTTCATTTTTAACCGACTTCAAAAAAGGAGGAGGTTTCTCAATTCGACCGTATATATATATATATTTTTATGTGTTTTTGTACGGATAGCCTATACAATGCGAGATCAGCTTATACTGGAAAGTTATAGCATGATGTGTAGTCAGCCGTGCGCACTATTTTACCTACTGCTACAAAATAGTAGTCAAGTGCGAGCCAACTTTGCGCTGAGGGTTCCGCCCATTGGTTTAGTAGTAAGTTTGTGTTTTATAGTTTTCGCCGTGTATGTAGGTATGTAATGTGACAGTCGTTTGCGTATGTAATTATGTTTTAGTAGGACTATGCAAGTACCTACATATACATAAATACCTATAATTATGTTAGAAATTTTGCAAACCGATTCTAAACCACTGCATAAATTCAACTGCTACAAAAAACTAGTCAAGTGCGAGTCACCATTGCGCTGAGGATTCTGTAGGTACTTTGGCTTGGTAGTAAGTTTACACTGCCATTTTACAATCGTATAATATAGTTTTCGCCTTGTATTACTACTTTCTTACTTATTATGCAACTACATACCTATATAAAAATGAATCGCCGAAAGGTATGCACACGCATAACTTCCGAAGGACTGGACCAAATTGGATAGTTATTTTTTTGTCGTGTTAGTGATTCTCAGGACAAGGTTTGTATAAATATAAGATAGGTAGGGTAAGTAGGCAGATAGGTACGTACATAGGTAGGTAGGTAGGTACGTAGGTAGATAGGTAGGATAGGGTAGGGTAGGTAGATAGGTAGCTAGGGTAGGGTGGGTAGGTAGGTAGGTAGGTAGGTATTGTATATACCATAAGTTTTTGGAAAGTAATTAAACATCGCCAAAATTATACAACATTTATTTTAATTCACTTAAATCTCTAATTAGCATATTATTTCGAACATGTCTGGGATCGCATAGCTCAGGCAACATGCATGTTATATAAAAATGTTCTAATTTTGGTTCCATTTCTTCCCAATAATGGTCAAGTCTCTCTATAATTTCAACTTTGATGTCTTTGTCGCATCCAGACCATACTCCGAAAATACATTTTTGCCTACCGGTGATATGTAATTGTCCCTGCACCTGTATAAACTAAGGATGTTTTTTATTTATAACAAGTCCGTTTTTAGTTTTCTTCCAAAACTTCACTTTTTTCTTATCTATAGCTTCGTCCAAAGAGGTTTTAAATGCTGTAATTGGACACTTGATTTCAATGATTGTGTCTTCTCCCACTATTCCGTCTGGAGTTGCACCTAGAAAAGGCAACTTCTTATCTATGAAAAGACCACAAGGCCTTTTCTCCTGTTTTTTCTGATACAAAGTGAACGTTTGCTCAATTTATATTCGAATGCCTTATTATGATTGCATATTTCTTGAAGTCTTCTATAAAAATATTCAGTGTCAATTATTCTTCCTCCTTCTATACAAAAACAGCTTTTCCCTTCTACAGGATTATTAAAACTCACTTCGTACCTGAAATGACCAGAATAAAAATATTTGATGAATTCTTGTAAAACTGCATACATACTTCATACAACCTTCTTATATAGAAATCTAGCAATTACCAATTACTATCATCATCTGATGTTTCGTACTGCGGAGGGTTGTGTGAATATCTGAAAAAAAGGTAGTTTCGGTATATGAAGTAAGAAATTATAATCCTAACTTCCTAACTAATATTATAAATGCGAAAGTGAGTTTGTTTGTTTGTTACGCTTTCACGCTAAAACGGCTGAACGGATTTGGATGAAATTTGCACAGTGGTAAACCTTGACCTGGAAAAGGACATAGGCTACTTTTCATCCTGGATCGCAGACGAAGTCGCTGGCAACAGTAGTAGTAAACTAATTACTAATAAAATCAATAGTATTATTAATAAAAACAAGCATAACTTTGACAACATGAATAAATAATACGGAACCCTAAAAAGTCTAACATTATGAAGTTTTATCGTGAACTCGCCAATTTCGTGATAGTACCGTTACGCATTAGTATAAAGCGAAATTAGCACGAAATTAGCTGTTCTCCCATGGCACTACTGCCATGGGGGAACAGCTAATTTCGTGATGATCAAACACGTATGATACTTACAAATGTTGTATTATAATTATGAAGATTTAATTTGTCCGAATTTATTTCTACATCTTTTGAATGTATTTGGGTCCTGTAACAATCACACGTGGCAAGTTAATAATACCTACCTAGACCTTACATATTTTTATTTATCATTTGGATATGGAACCCTAAAAATATATAAAAAAGAAGAAATCGTCCATAAACGCAGACTTGCCGCATGAATAACAATAAATAACTTACCTACGTTTATTATGGAAATACAAATTTGGTGCAGGTACGCGTGGCTACATATTAAGCTATACTTTTCCAGTCGCTCACCTGTCATTGTACGGAATGCCTATACAATGTGAGATCAGCTTATACTGAAAAATATAGCTTGATATTATGTAGCCGTGTGTAAATAACAGATCAGTTACATGGTTTAGGTAGGTAGAAGATACTCACAAATTTACTGGAATATTCTCTTTATCACCATCGTGTTCTGGGGGGTAAGCATCACCTCTTACAGCAGTATTATTATAATATAATATTACTTCACAGTGGGAAAGTGATGGAGCTATACAGGACTTATAGCTCCATCTTTTTCTCACGCTGAAGTAATATTGAAATAATACTGCTATAAAAGGAGATGGTTACCCCCCAGTACTGTGTAATCGACGTCTTCTGGAAGAACCATTATAATGATTTAGCTAAACTAGGGACCAAGGTACGTTAGTAGGTTCATAACTTTTGTCACCTACCTACATAAAGCATATGTAGGTAGCACTACAGTCGGATAAGTAAATTACAGTTTTGTATCTTGTAGTTTTATGTATAGGTAGGTACTTACCGAACATACTTATATTTTTTTATTACTTACTTTCTAAACGCTTAAATGATAAATGAAATGATAAACGATAAATGATTTATTTTCTGTAAGTAGGTTTGTACAAACACTTTTACACGTCAATCATATTTTTAAAATAAAGCTAGATGAGGTCGGCGTTTCCTATCTGACTACTCTGAGAAGAAAGGCCGAAACAAACTCAGAGGTCACAGTCTCTTTTAAAGTCCAGACATAATCTTGGTCAGATCATGTGCAGGCCATGTAGATTGGTGTCTGAAATGGTCCTTTTGAGGAAAGAACCACACAGATTGAGTGGACCTGTCCAGTCAGTGCATGCATTTGTCAGTAATCGTGCTGCTCAACTCAGAACTTAAGGAGCTCAACGATTAGACGAACAATACCAAAGAAAGAACATTTGGGTAGGCCGCATAAATTACTCAAACTTGGCTGCTACACTACGAATCGCGGGTTCGATTCCCGCACGGAACAAATATTTTTATGAACTACAGACAGTTGTGCTGGGTCTGGCCGTTTGTGAATGTGAAGATGTGTGTTTGTAATCGCATCGTCTCCGATTCAGGAGTGGGTAAACATTATTAAAAAAAAACAATTACGTACTACCTATAGTAAGTACCTATTTTTTGTATATTGTAAAAACAAACCTTTAGTTACTTAACTTTTATCTTTTATAAAAGTTGCCTGGATTTCTCTTGAATCGTGGACGGTGCGTTTACAAACACAAATCTTCATAATATGAAGATTTGTGTTTAAGCCGAAACATCTGCGACTCCTAACGCAGCAGCGAATCGCTTAGCCACTGCACCAAAACGTGTCGTATGCCATCTACGAGTACCTACATGTTTGTAATCACTAATACTGTAAGTAGATAGGTCGGTAGATACTTACTTCAATACGTTTATCATATGTTTGCCTGTTTCTTTAGGTAAATTCCCAAAGTAGTACTTACTAGTTTACCCTCATATTTTATCTTTTCTTCTCCATAATCAGACCCTGATCACCATCTAGCTATAACCTATTTATTGAGACCAGTACAATGAGCCCAAACACGATACCTGCGCTGTAAGTTTGTGAGTGAGGTAAATATCAACTAGAAAAGAGCTGATAATCTTCAAATGACTGAACTGATTTTCTTGAATCATAGCTAAGAACACTCTCGATTATGTCGCCTTTCAAACAAAAAAAAACAAAATCAAAATCGGTCCATGCATTCGGGAGCTACGATGCCACAGACAGACAGACACACACACACACACACACACACACACACACACACACATACATACATACATACATACACACACACACACACACACACATACACACACACACACACATACATACACATACACACACACACATACATACACATACACACACACACACACAGACAGACAGACAGACACGTCAAACTTATAACACCCCGTCGTTTTTGCGTAGGGGGTTTAAAATAAGAAAATCAACAAAAATAATAATTACTGAAAATTTATTTCAAACTCGAAAATCGATAAAAAGGTACATAAGTTAGGTTGGGTTATGTCGACCGACCTCGAATCGAACCTAACCTCGCTCGGCAAACACGCACAGACCTGCCTTCATCCACTGACGAAGAACGCCTACTACTGAGGCCAGCTTGGATTGCACCGGTATTTATACTATCTTGTCTTGTCGCGTCGCGCCCGCTACGCGACTGTAGCGGCCGCGACGCGACAACGCCGCGACGAACGCGTAGCTAGCGCGACGCCATTAAGGCTCCTACATACTGGCGCGACTTGTCGCGCGACGTGTCGCGACACAAAGGCACCGCTTGTAGCGCTACACGCGGTGTCTTTGTGTCGCGTCGCGTCGCGCGACAAGTCGCGCCAGTATGTAGAAGCCTTTAAATAGGCATAAAGGCTTCTACATACTGGCGCGACTTGTCGCGCGACAAGTCGCGTGGCGATTCTGGCGCGACATCGCCACGCCATACCTTTCACACTAGCGCGACAGGCAGCTGGCGTCGCGGCGTTGTCGCGTCGCGGCCGCTACAGTCGCGTAGCGGGCGCGACGCGACAACGCCGCGACAAGACAAGATAGTATAAATAGCGGTCCAATCCAAACTGGCCTCAGTAGCAGGCGTTCTTCGTCAGTGGATGAAGGCAGGTCTGTGCGTGTTTGCCGAGTGAGGTTAGGTTCGATTTCCCGGTCGGCCGACATAACCCAACCTAACTTATGTACCTAGACTTGACCACACGAGCGGGAACGGCGAAACTGACGAATTCGGACGCGCTAAGTGACTTATGTAGATATTTGCGGTGGTGTGTGTGTAATTAAGTTTTAATTTAAGCGATTTTGTTCTATACTATGCATAGATTGAAGTAATGAAGTAGATTAATTTACCTACCTATGTGTGTGTTCAAGTGTTGTGTGCCTATCTTATTATTTTTGTGATCTAATATTGGAAATATATTTTTATGTTAAACATTACATCCGTTAGTTTTATTCATTCTAATATATATTTACTACTTTTTGTATTAGATTCCAGTGGGTCTCATTGACTATTGCGTTTTCAAATTTGACATAAGCAAGTTTTACCAATTAAACTATTTCAGTGTATGCTCAGAAGCATTCTAAACCCTCTTGCAAAAGTTGAGTTTACTCGGTTTTATTCCAAAGTAAATTAAATCATAAGCAAAATAAGTCTTCGCAATGTGAGTCTTATCCCATTGTGATAAGGTATAAATTAGGATGTATGACGAAATTAACTAATAAATGAATAATTTCTCAATTTCAATAAATAAGTCCTCGCAAAAGTCAATTATCCTAAATTATACCTTATAACAATAAGGTAAGAGTTACATTGCAATGACTTACTCATGGTTTTTGGCGGCGCGCGGCATGCTCAAAGGAGTAGGTACCTATTTGAATCTGCCGCAAGCCAGCTGCTCTACTGCGCCGCACGACGCACTTGCCACGGCTACAGTACTTACCTAGTATTATTCGTGGATTTTGACTCAAAAACTCAAAACACGAATGTCTTATAATTTTATTTCATTTTTAACCGACTTCAAAAAAGGAGGAGGTTTCTCAATTCGACCGTATATATATATATATTTTTATGTGTTTTTGTACGGATAGCCTATACAATGCGAGATCAGCTTATACTGGAAAGTTATAGCATGATGTGTAGTCAGCCGTGCGCACTATTTTACCTACTGCTACAAAATAGTAGTCAAGTGCGAGCCAACTTTGCGCTGAGGGTTCCGCCCATTGGTTTAGTAGTAAGTTTGTGTTTTATAGTTTTCGCCGTGTATGTAGGTATGTAATGTGACAGTCGTTTGCGTATGTAATTATGTTTTAGTAGGACTATGCAAGTACCTACATATACATAAATACCTATAATTATGTTAGAAATTTTGCAAACCGATTCTAAACCACTGCATAAATTCAACTGCTACAAAAAACTAGTCAAGTGCGAGTCACCATTGCGCTGAGGATTCTGTAGGTACTTTGGCTTGGTAGTAAGTTTACACTGCCATTTTACAATCGTATAATATAGTTTTCGCCTTGTATTACTACTTTCTTACTTATTATGCAACTACATACCTATATAAAAATGAATCGCCGAAAGGTATGCACACGCATAACTTCCGAAGGACTGGACCAAATTGGATAGTTATTTTTTTGTCGTGTTAGTGATTCTCAGGACAAGGTTTGTATAAATATAAGATAGGTAGGGTAAGTAGGCAGATAGGTACGTACATAGGTAGGTAGGTAGGTACGTAGGTAGATAGGTAGGATAGGGTAGGGTAGGTAGATAGGTAGCTAGGGTAGGGTGGGTAGGTAGGTAGGTAGGTAGGTATTGTATATACCATAAGTTTTTGGAAAGTAATTAAACATCGCCAAAATTATACAACATTTATTTTAATTCACTTAAATCTCTAATTAGCATATTATTTCGAACATGTCTGGGATCGCATAGCTCAGGCAACATGCATGTTATATAAAAATGTTCTAATTTTGGTTCCATTTCTTCCCAATAATGGTCAAGTCTCTCTATAATTTCAACTTTGATGTCTTTGTCGCATCCAGACCATACTCCGAAAATACATTTTTGCCTACCGGTGATATGTAATTGTCCCTGCACCTGTATAAACTAAGGATGTTTTTTATTTATAACAAGTCCGTTTTTAGTTTTCTTCCAAAACTTCACTTTTTTCTTATCTATAGCTTCGTCCAAAGAGGTTTTAAATGCTGTAATTGGACACTTGATTTCAATGATTGTGTCTTCTCCCACTATTCCGTCTGGAGTTGCACCTAGAAAAGGCAACTTCTTATCTATGAAAAGACCACAAGGCCTTTTCTCCTGTTTTTTCTGATACAAAGTGAACGTTTGCTCAATTTATATTCGAATGCCTTATTATGATTGCATATTTCTTGAAGTCTTCTATAAAAATATTCAGTGTCAATTATTCTTCCTCCTTCTATACAAAAACAGCTTTTCCCTTCTACAGGATTATTAAAACTCACTTCGTACCTGAAATGACCAGAATAAAAATATTTGATGAATTCTTGTAAAACTGCATACATACTTCATACAACCTTCTTATATAGAAATCTAGCAATTACCAATTACTATCATCATCTGATGTTTCGTACTGCGGAGGGTTGTGTGAATATCTGAAAAAAAGGTAGTTTCGGTATATGAAGTAAGAAATTATAATCCTAACTTCCTAACTAATATTATAAATGCGAAAGTGAGTTTGTTTGTTTGTTACGCTTTCACGCTAAAACGGCTGAACGGATTTGGATGAAATTTGCACAGTGGTAAACCTTGACCTGGAAAAGGACATAGGCTACTTTTCATCCTGGATCGCAGACGAAGTCGCTGGCAACAGTAGTAGTAAACTAATTACTAATAAAATCAATAGTATTATTAATAAAAACAAGCATAACTTTGACAACATGAATAAATAATACGGAACCCTAAAAAGTCTAACATTATGAAGTTTTATCGTGAACTCGCCAATTTCGTGATAGTACCGTTACGCATTAGTATAAAGCGAAATTAGCACGAAATTAGCTGTTCTCCCATGGCACTACTGCCATGGGGGAACAGCTAATTTCGTGATGATCAAACACGTATGATACTTACAAATGTTGTATTATAATTATGAAGATTTAATTTGTCCGAATTTATTTCTACATCTTTTGAATGTATTTGGGTCCTGTAACAATCACACGTGGCAAGTTAATAATACCTACCTAGACCTTACATATTTTTATTTATCATTTGGATATGGAACCCTAAAAATATATAAAAAAGAAGAAATCGTCCATAAACGCAGACTTGCCGCATGAATAACAATAAATAACTTACCTACGTTTATTATGGAAATACAAATTTGGTGCAGGTACGCGTGGCTACATATCAAGCTATACTTTTCCAGTCGCTCACCTGTCATTGTACGGAATGCCTATACAATGTGAGATCAGCTTATACTGAAAACTATAGCTTGATATTATGTAGCCGTGTGTAAATAACAGATCAGTTACATGGTTTAGGTAGGTAGAAGATACTCACAAATTTACTGGAATATTCTCTTTATCACCATCGTGTTCTGGGGGGTAAGCATCACCTCTTACAGCAGTATTATTATAATATAATATTACTTCACAGTGGGAAAGTGATGGAGCTATACAGGACTTATAGCTCCATCTTTTTCTCACGCTGAAGTAATATTGAAATAATACTGCTATTATGAGGAGATGGTTACCCCCCAGTACTGTGTAATCGACGTCTTCTGGAAGAACCAATATAATGATTTAGCTAAACTAGGGACCAAGGTACGTTAGTAGGTTCATAACTTTTGTCACCTACCTACATAAGGCATATGTAGGTAGCACTCAGTCGGATAAGTAAATTACAGTTTTGTGTCTTGTAGTTAATATGTATAGGTAGGTACTTACCGAACATACTTATATTTTTTTATTACTTACTTTCTAAACGCTTGGCTGCTACACTACAAATCACGGGTTCGATTCCCGCACGGAACAAATATTTTTATGACCTACAGACAGTTGTGCTGGGTCTGGCCGTTTGTGAATGTGAAGATGTGTGTTTGTAATCGCATCGTCTCCGATTCAGGAGTAAAACATTATTAAAAAAAAACAATTACGTACTACATAGATAAGTACCTATTTTTTGTATATTGTAAAAACAAACCTTGTTAACTTTTTATCTTTTATAAAAGTTGGATTTCTCTTGAATCGTGGACGGTGCGTTTACAAACACAAATCTTCATAATATGAAGATTTGTGTTTAAGCCGAAACATCTGCGATTCCTAACGCAGCAGCGAATCGCTTAGCCACTGCACCAAAACGTGTCGTATGCCATCTACTCGTACCTACATGTTTGTAATCACTAATACTGTAAGTAGATAGGTCGGTAGATACTTACTTCAATACGTTTATCATATGTTTGCCTGTTTCTTTAGGTAAATTCCCAAAGTAGTACTTACTAGTTTACCCTCATATTTTATCTTTTCTTCTCCATCATCAGACCCTGGGTATTTCTTCAGTTTCGACATTATTTGCGCAATTTTGGTAAAAATATCTCAATTAATTTTTTTTTTAAATTTGATAGGTTTATGATATTTGGAATTATTTTACTTATTAAATAAGTGAAAGGCACGCGTATACATCAAACATTGAAAGAGTTATTGCCACTTAAAATACGTGACAAGCTACGGTAATGAACGCCACCCTTGGTAATGAAATTTTAGGTATACGGTGATGAAATATAGAAGCAAGGTAATGATACAAAATGATGTGATATTAAAAAAAAAACAAAGATGTTGTAGATTATAATTTATTTTAAAATCGACTTAACAAAATAGGTATCTAATTAATAGTTCTTCCATTATTGAAGTTTTGGTAACAATCAGCCTTTCAATGTCTTAGTAAACGAATCCGATTTTGATATTCGGACTGCAAAATACACAAGTAATATAAAAAGCAGTAACTAAATAACAAATAATAATTGAATTCTTCCTTAAAAATTAAAATTATGTATTTTGGTAATAATCAGCCTTCTTTAGAGTAAGAAAAGTTTTGTTTTTTTTTTTTGTATTTATTTTTTATATTTTGCGAATTTACAAAAGACAACTTTATAATTTATTCCTGCTACATTTTTTTGCCGGTTTTTTTTCCTACTCCTTTTCCTTTATATTTACTTTTGTCTTGATGTTGATTCTCAATAATGTTTTCTTTATTTTCTCTCTTTTCTATATCAGTGTCTGGGTAGTCCTCAAATTTACCGAAATCAGATATAAATTCCTCAAATTTATCACAATATGACTTATTTTCAGAACCAACAAAAGTTGAGTTCTGCCAATCGCCAAGTTTTCTAATGTTAGATAAAAGGTGCACCTTTTCTGGTGATTTAAATTCTTTTGATGTGGAAGGCATAGCAGGAAATATTATTATGTCACTAGCTAGTCCTTCCTGTCTTATTATGTTTGAATGCAACTTCTTACTGCGTTTACGCGGGTATGTGGTTTGTATGAGTTCTGGACTATAACTGCCTGATTGTACATCATAGATTTTAGGTTCATCAAAAGTTGGTGCTTCATAGGTTTCCGGAATAGGAACCGGTATGGATAAATTATCTTCAAGGGTTGGTTCTTTGCAAAATTGGGAAATCACTTTTTCGAGGCTGTGAATACCGAGACTGTAATGTTGACACATTTCTTCCTGACACCTGAAACAGCTTCGGCTACGCATCTCTAAATGATCTCTTGAGCCACACCTCCAAATGACCTGGTGAACGGCCATAGTTCCTTTAAAAGATGGAATGCTATTAGGCATCATGGCTTGCTTTTCTTCTATGTCTGCATTTGTGATCTCCACAATTTTGATATTTGGCAGGTTTGCTCTTGTAATTTCAACAAATTTGGAAAATGTCCCGACGTCTGTTCCTGTGTTGACAATTCTATCGGCGGTCCTTTTGACTACCGCTCCTAGGCCATCTGGAGCACCTTTTCCGTGACCCACTTCCATGTAATTCCAGGTTAACGTATGAAGTGCTAAAAACTGTTTTTCCAATTGAGTCAAAATATAAAACATGTTTCGGTTCCTGTATTGATTACTGGGGCTATCGCTATAAAAGTGTAGGGTATCAATAAAAGGTGATATTTCGGAAATTTGACTCAAAATCGGGCCCAAGTGTGCCCAAATTGCAACGGCTGTGTGTTTCAAATTGTCGGATACGGTGCAAACTGAGTGAGTTTTTAACTGGGACGTTTCGAAGTCTTTGATATATATTACTACAGTGTGAATAGACACTTCCTTTCTACTGCCGCCAAAATGAAAAGACTGAATCTCCGTGTGATGTTTAAGAGCGTAGTTTTCGCTAAAATCTAAATGTACCACAGCTTCGTTTATCTGAATACTATTTTTCAGTTCTTTTAGAGTTTTATTTTGCACAACAACAGTAGCGCAATGCGGCAAAAATGTATTAATATGATTTTCAAATTTATGAATAACATCTAAAGGTGGTGCATAATTTTCAGTTTTAGCCCAAAGAATGTTATGTTTTACTTTTCCATCCTGCTCATAGGTGTTAGAAGTGTTACGCCATTCAAAATATTTGATGTGTATATCGTTACTAAATCCTAAATATTCAACAACCTTTTGTTCACAATTAGAACATTTACGATCTAAGCATGCCTCGTTATATCTATCACAACAAAGGATGTTTAAAAGATCATGATTTGTTTTAATATTTATGATTTCTGCCTTATTTAGAGCCTTTATTAGTAACTCTGAATTGCAGTGATAAATACATTCGCATGTGTTTCTGTTTGGTTTGGGAAATAACACCCAAAATGGCCTTAATTTACAGAAGAAAGTGTAAGACACAGATGTATTTGGATTCTCAAGGCAGAACTTTTTGTACAAATTTATAAGAGTATCATTTAAGTACCTTTTTTGTTTTCTGTTTTTCTTTCTCGTGATGTATTTTTTTTTGCCTGGTGCTACTCTTGTGTTATCGTCTTCATTATAAAAGCACTCAACTTTTTTAACAACATCTTTTTCTTTTTTTTTGTTAAAATTATATTGGATCTTTTTTTTGCCTATTTTTCTAGTCGGTAGTTTTACATTATTCATTGTATTGTCTTTTATCTTCTCTTTATATATGTTTAAAAGTCTCTTCAATTTCTTGTTTTCTTTTTTTATGTTGCAAAGCTCATCTTTCATTTTTTTCATATCCCTATCTCTTTGATAACGTATATGTTTTATTTTTGATCTTAACTTAAAAGTTTTATCAGTTTCGTTGGTCCCAGTTTCTTTTACAGAATTTGATGGAATTGATTCTTCAAGCGGATTATTATCATCAAGACGCTCGTCTTGTGATGTTTCAATGTCCAGAAGTTCAACATTTTCAATTTCTTTTTCTTTTCTTTTTTTTTGTATATATTTCTTGCTGTTAACTCTCCATCTTCTACGTCTTTCTCTTTGAGCACGTGGTGTTAAATCTTTAATGTCAACAATTTTTTTTTCAGATTTTCTTTTTAAGTAAGTACCTTGCTTTTTCCTTTTCTTTTTCAATATTATATAATTCTTCATTATTTTTTAAAGCAGCGTAGCGTTTCCGCTTAGCTAGTCTTCTTCTCGCTAAAATTTCCTCTTTCGTCTTCTTAGGACGTGCCATTTTTTAGCTGAAATAGAAAGCATATATTAAGCAACAATGTTAATAGCCTAAGATATCTTGTAATTTATTAAAAAAAATTAAACAGAAGTTGATTCATTACCGTAATTTTCCATTCATTACCGTAACCTCTAAAAGGTTACGGTAAACGACTGTAATGAAGGACACGGTAATGAATAATATGCACTTTTAGGTTATTATATATTTTTCTATAAACTTTACTTAACATCTACACATTCAAAAATGAAATTGACACAGAACTTAATGAATTGATGTATCATTTAGATACCAAGTTTATTTACGTATCAAGATGTAAGTGGACTTGTAATGAAACACAAAATGGACTAAACACTGTAATACTCACATCGATCGCAATTTTTGGCGCGAAATCTTGCACACGTCCATCCCTTGTTACGTTTGCCGGTCGACTGAAGAACGGGGGGGGCTGCCGCTCGCTACATGGCGGCGTGATCAAAGGTTTTTGTCGCGTAATTTCGAAAACTCGTCATGGTTTTGGTAATGAATTTTTTGCTGTTACAAAACTTTAAAAGCACATTTGTTCCTTATTTAATCATAAAACTACGTTTTACTTTGTTATCAAGTAACAAATGACAATTAAGTTATTCGACACATTCGCCAAACTTACGATATTTGCGCTAAATTTACAAGTATACTAAAAAATATAATGAAGTCTAGCATTGGAACAGGCCCCTGTAATGAGTTTTGTTGTTATATACATTTTTTTTAAATATGTTCCACATAAAAAAATACAAAAAAAAAACAAGCATTCATTAAAAATCATAGGTATACATGACGTAGATATATTAAATAGGGTTTAAACCAAAATTTTAATTTATTACGCAGTGGAACTTGTGAATTTGGTTCATTTTGAATATTTACTCCCCTGATCACTATCTAGCTATAACCTATTTATTGAGACCAGTACAATGAGCCCAAACACGATACCTGCGCTGTAAGTTGGTGAGTGAGGTAAATATCAAATAGAAAAGAGCTGATAATCTTCAAATGACTGAACTGATTTTCTTGAATCATAGCTAAGAACACTCTCGATTATGTCGCCTTTCAAAAAAAAAAAAAACAAAATCAAAATCGGTCCATGCATTCGGGAGCTACGATGCCACAGACACACACACACACACACACACACACACACACACACAGACAGACACGTCAAACTTATAACACCCCGTCGTTTTTGCGTAGGGGGTTAAAAATAAGAAAATCAACAAAAATAATAATTACTGAAAATTTATTTCAAACTCGAAAATCGATAAAAGGTACATAAGTTAGGTTGGGTTATGTCGACCGACCGGGAAATCGAACCTAACCTCGCTCGGCAAACACGCACAGACCTGCCTTCATCCACTGACGAAGAACGCCTACTACTGAGGCCAGCTTGGATTGCACCGGTATTTATACTATCTTGTCTTGTCGCGTCGCGCCCGCTACGCGACTGTAGCGGCCGCGACGCGACAACGCCGCGACAAACGCGTAGCTAGCGCGACGCCATATAATAGGCATAATTTCTGTGTCGCGGCGCGACAGGTCGCCCCTGTGTGTAGTGGCGCGCGCGTTTTCATAGAGATTGTTCTACGGATATAATGTCGCAGAATCGCGTCGCGCGACAAGTCGCGCCAGTATGTAGAAGCCTTAATTTCTGTGTCGCGGCGCGACAGGTCGCCCCTGTGTGTAGTGGCGCGCGCGTTTTCATAGAGATTGTTCTACGGATATAATGTCGCAGAATCGCGTCGCGCGACAAGTCGCGCCAGTGTGTAGAAGCCTTAATAACTTTGTCCGCTTACTGAGCCGGCTCAAACCGGTTTGTACCCGAGCGGTCGCCGGCGCACTCCCCGCGCGCCGTGTCGGGGACAGGTCACGCACACATAGCTGTGCGTGTAGTAGTGTACCTACGCACGGCGTCTGTATGAAGCTTTCATTCTGCTCGGTTTATTATTCATGTGGCTATAATATGTCTTAACTATTATGGTTAACTCACAATATCCGTTTTTGTTCAAATTAGTCAATCAAAACACGGGTAGAATCGAAAGACGATGACATTCGTATCATGATATTAATCTTTATCAAACTAAATATTTTTGAAACTATTTAGTTGTTTATGTAGGTACACCTACACACGGTTTCATGTCAAGTAAATTCCTCTATAAATTATTCGAATCGGACCTTTCGTTTAGAAGTTACCATGAAGTTACGACGTGTCTAAAAATTATAGAACTAAGAAAAAGTCCGCGGTGTGAGCGAACAGTCCTACGCTTCGCAGTCTATTAGTTACCATACACATTTTATTTTTTTTATTTAATCCCGGTAGTACGTGCCCGTGGGATATTATCCGACATCGGCGACATCCACGCGGGCGAAACCAAGCAAAAGCTAGTATTATACACTATGAACCGTTATTCTAGACCTATACAGTGAGACAGCATCTTTCAGGTAGACATGGGTAGTTCGCGAACGATTGAAGGAAATGAAGTACTTCATTTCACAAAATAAACTTATCTTTCCTTCAGTAGTCATTCAAATGTGTCTCTACTTCATTTAGTTCAGTCTATCTTTTCGCTCGCACATGGCTCGCACTAACTCAGCATTCATTTCGATCGCATGCGATCGAAATGAATGCTGAGTTAGTGACACATTTGAATGACTACTGAAGGAAAGATAAGTTTATTTTGTGAAATGAAGTACTTCATTTCCTTCAATTGTTCGCGAACTACCCATTTCTAGATCGCATGCATGACTCGTACGTGTTCGTGTCACTTCGCCGGCTGGTCGGCTGACGTCGGGCTGACGAGCGACGACGGCGCCTTGCTGACTATGTGTGTGTCGCTCGTCTAGCTTACACCCAAATGGCAACACACATGACTATTCTTTTGCATGCTGGGTAAATTATAATTAGACGTTATTCTCTTAGTGAGAGAGTTTATTTTTTTATGTATGATAGAATGTTATCGTAAGTGGTAGTCGAAACACACTGATATGAACTTTCGTGCTATAAAATAAAGTCTAATTTAGTGTACAAAAATGGTTGTAAACTGTGACAAAAGTACGTATAGGAAAGATTATTATTGTTTACTATTTTAGTAAGTTCGTCGCAAGATCGGCATCTCTCTAAATCACAATCACAGCACAATCAAAACTAAGCTTTTTGCGGTGGAGATAAAGCGCATTAATGTTCGCTAAAATCTATTGTTTACGATTATCCTTGGCCTTGAATTTTAAATTTGAATTTCTTTTTCGCATAATTTCGGTGATAGTTTGTTTTGGTCATAACGGAATGCACTTGTGCGTTACGTTAATTGCAGCTAATAGTAAATGAATACTTATAATTGTGTTATAAAGATGTAAATATAAAATGTAAATATCCTATTTCAGTCTTATAAATAATAATTTTATTACGTACATACTTATAAAAACTAAAAGTGGCATAATTAGGTAGAAAGAGAAGTGCTGTGTGGTGGAACTTTTTTACGGAAAACGGACCTAAAAAGACGAATTCGTACTCTCACTGTTCTAGTACCTATGAGTTTTGTGTAAATTATATACTTACTTAGATTTAAAAAATGGAGACTGTAAATAGAAAGAGAAGTGCTGTATGGAATCATTTTATGAAAAACGGACCTAAAAAGGCAAAATGTTCTTATTGTTCTAGTGAATTATCTGTGTCTGGTGGTAATGTAGGAAACCTTAACAGGCACTTAAAAACAAAGCAACCCACTATAAAGTTGGTTGAAGAGAGGCAACAGCCTACTGGATCTGCAGACCCAGAGCCCCACATACGTTCACTTGACAGTGTTGAAACTCAAGATGTACCTCGGGCGACTACTTCTAGTCAGCCATCAATAAAAAATTATGCACAAAGCACGAAGCCGATACCACTACGGCGTGCCCAACAAAGCGACGAGCAGCTTATAAAAATGATTGCTAAAGGGCACTACCCCTTCCGTATGGTCGAAGATGTCGAATTTAAAAAAATAATTTCCCTGCTTAACCCACAGTACGCACTCCCAACACGGAAAACCATATCGGAAAGTATTTTGCCCAAACTTTACAATGTGTGCATAGAAAAGGTTAAAAGTGAGATCCAAGAGGGACAAGCTTTCTGTTTGACAACAGACGGTTGGACTTCTATTAACAATGATAGTTTTATAGCCCTGACTGTACATTATATTAGTGACACAACGGATGAAACTAAATTGAAGTCCAATTTAATCGGATGTGTTGAATATAATGAACGGCACACAAGCGAAAATTTAACAGCCTTTCTACGTGACAAAATGGCAGAATGGAATATAGCAGACTATACGACAGCTATTGCGAGTGACAATGCAGCCAACATTACTGCTGCAATAAGAGATACTGGTCGATGGCATATTCCATGCTTTGCACATTCAATTAACTTGTGTGTGCAAGCCGCTCTGACGCCTCTATCAGAAACGTTGGTGAAAATAAAAAGTATCGTCGAATTTTTTAAAAGAAGCTCTCACGCTCAACATAAGCTAAGAGATATGCAAAAACAGCTGAACATTGCCCAACTAAAGTTAAAGCAAGATGTTCCAACGCGGTGGAATTCTACTTATGACATGCTGCAGCGGCTGTTATCAGCCAAGGATGCCGTAATCGCTACGATCGCTATAATGCGTCATGAACTGGCGCTAAATAACGAGGATTGGGACGTTATAGAAAACGTGGTGCCCATTTTAAAACTATTTTACGACATCACAGTCGAAATTAGTGCCGAGAAAAACGTTTCGCTGGCTAAAGTCATCCCCCTGTGTGGCATCATGAAGAACCACGTCAAAACGCACATAAACAATAACACGCTTCCGACGCAAGTGCTGTTAGCATTAAATACGCTCGATAAACAGCTGGAAAAGCGTTTCTGCAATATTGAGAAACACATTCTCTACAGCGAAGCGACGATATTGGATCCTAGATTCAAAAATAAAGCATTCACTGAAATTAATAATTTTGACCAGGCTGTGTCTACCTTAAAGAGGAAAGTCGGCAAAGTGCAGCAAATTAAAACGGTGCCTTCAACTTTAACATCAGAGCCATCCACATCCACGTCAGTGTCTTCTACCAAGACGTCCATATGGGACCAATTTGATAAAGAAGTGGCAAAATTGACACCTACTAATATATATAATTACTTATATAGTTTTGCTTACTTCTGAAACTGTTAAGTCAGTTTCATATTTCATGGTTGACAGTCCTAAGTCTGTATAAAGTATGAAGGAAAATCGAGATACGTATAAAACTGAACTAAGTGAAGTGCATCATTCATCGTAACGTATCACACTACGCGAGTACGATAGCTCATTGATTCGTACTGATTTGCTGAACTAAATGAAGTACTGAACTAAATGAGTGGACTACTTCATTGAGCCAAAAGATATACTTCATTCATTTCTTTTCACTGACACATTTTGCGCATGTCTACTTTCAGGATCTGACGTCACGACCTCTCTTGTTCCCCCTCCCACCCGGCTCCGCCCCACTGTGGCCGGGGCGTGGAGCTTGCCCGAACAGTCAGGCGCTAGTGATGCGTAACTCATCAATTTTATTTGAGGTTGAGGGAGCACCTCATTTTGCCTCGTGAGGTCCTCACGAGGTACCCCTCATTTGAGGTGAGGATTTGCGTATCGCCGAACTCAGCCGAACGTGCGAGGGAGCGAGGCGGGCGAGCGCGACGACAACACACGAGTACTCACGACTCTCCGTCCGATTAAGCAAATCTCTCACACATATCATTTTCTTTCGCTCATAAATTTTAGACCGCCAAAATAAACGAATCAATGACACTTGATTATCAATCTAATGCTGATGCTTTTAGAGTTCATAATAATTAACCATAGCTAAAATAAAACTATTTTCTTTAAAATTCCTTTTGACTAAACATACTAACTATGTTATGTTAGATACTAATTTTAACAGTTTACGTAATGTTGACCTTGGAGGTGCACGTGATTTTGTTGTAACAATTACGACACGTAGACTTTTGTTTTGTTTGTGTTCGTACTTTAATCTAAATAATATCGTACCAAACATCAGTATCACACTCACCACACACACATGACACAACAAACATCATCACATACTTATATTATTTCATTAGGTACATACCAAAATCATAATGTTAATGTTTACTATGTTGTCAAAATTTCGAGACCAGACCTCACCTCACTCATTCTTTAATCTATACAATTTTTAAATCGGTTCATTCGCTCACTGAGCTCCCTCAACCACTCAATACTCACTCGTGAGTCACGACCTCGCTCGCCTCGCCCCTCGCCACAATTTCATATTGTCAATGTCAATTTTTGAGGACGCGTGAACGAATGAGGTGAGGTGAGGTAATGACTTGAGGTGGTTCATTGTTGAAAATCGAGTAACTCTTTCAATTTGCGATCACGAGGACCTCAAACGAGGGACCTCATGAGTGAGGGACTCATAACTATCAGGCGCGCTCTTCACATTGGCATCGTTTTTCGGTGCGATCACACCTCTTCTAGTGCGGGCAACAGCGCTGCTGTTTTGTATACGTAATGGAAAAATCCACGAAAGCGCCTGCTGAGGGTGACGGGAGTCGCCCGCCTCCCCTAGCATCACCGCAGGCATCTTCTTTTTCGTCGTCGTCGAGCAGCTCCGCCCCACGTCGGAGACACCGGCAGCTGCGCCAGGAAACCCGAGAAAACGAGCGCAGGTTAGACTTGCTGTCAAATCAAGTGAGTGAAATATTATCCTACTTAAAAAAATAACGATAGCTTTTCAAACAATGAAACCGAGCCCGAATCTGATTCTGATATTTCTTTACATCCATCTGAAGGCTTGAGGGTTTCTCTTGGGAATAATCACCTTCTCAGTAAACCACAGAACGCTAAAGTATTCGAATTTCCGGTATCCACTAACCTAAAAGAACCTACTGTTGAAAATGCATCGGAGGGTAGATTACATGTGCTAAATAAACTACATCATTTTGATACTAATGATTGGCAAAGGGTTAGATACCTAGAAACTGAGAAAAAGTATGTCGCTCAGCCAGGTTTTTACGAACTCGATGTTAACACTGAACTTAGACAATGGCGCCGATTCCCTTGTTCACAAACTAAATTAAATTTAAGTTCCGTGCATCTTTTTCTTTCTATTTCATTAAGAAAAGGACAGATGATAAAGTTTAGTTCAGTCCTGTCAAATTAATCAGCGCTTGACGTAAATTGACGTAATTTTAGTAGGCAAGTTTTCAATCACGTCTAAACTTGTATGGAGTAGTGACAGGCGCCGATTAATTTGACAGGACTAAACTAAAATGTATCTTCTGTCCTTTTCTTAATGAAATAGAAAGAAAAAGATACACTGAACTTAAATTTAGTTTAGTTTGTGAACAAGGGAATCGGCACCATTGTGATACAAATTCTTCTTGGCTTAGATTACTTGATAGATCGTTTGGAGCTTTTACTCATGGGCTTATACAACAAAATGAGCTGTTAAGAAACAACTTTCAGCAAATCATAGTGGGCGCAATCGCCTGGCTGTGTACCTACTTAACGCTGACACGCTTTTTGAAAAGATTAATGCTTTTGTTTTTCGAAAACTCATCTTACATGAAAGTGTCCGAGGATCTCTTGCAAATGAGTTGTGGAAGACGTGCTGATATCATTCAAAGACGTCGTGACTGCATTTTGTCGGGTGTCAAGGACAAATATGTAAAGGTGGACTTGCAAAAGATCCCCCCAACACAATACAGGGTGACATTGAAAACATGCGACAAATCGAAATGGGAGATTGTACTCATCATTATGAACAACTTTTACTAAGGGACCAAAGCTACAATCCCAAAAAAAAAAACTGCTGTCCCCTACATTTATGTTCGCAATACCTCATCAAAATGTAGGAAAAGCAGATTTTTTTTTGGGATTACAGCTTTGGTCCCTTAGTAAAAGTTGTTAATAATGATGTATACAATGTCCCATTTCAGTTTGTCGCAAGTTTTCAATTTCAACCTGTATAACCTTTTTAATCCACAGGATTTAACCACCTTTTTCAAAAGGCTGGTGGTACAAGTAAGTTGTTCTCTGCCCAAAAGCGCTCTGCGGAAGAGCCTCATGCCATGTCTATGCGGAATAGACAGGATGGCCCTCTAGCTAAGCGACCACGCAAGCCCTTTCACGGTGACAATCCTGGGTTTGATCCCCAGCAATCCACGAGCTTTCAAGTGCCCCCCAAAAGTAGAGGCCGAAAGTCGGGAAACAATAATTCCGGTACAAGGCATAATGAAAACAAAAAACGGTCCTTCGGCAATCGTAAATCCGATCGGTATCGTAAGTGACCATCCTCACGAAATTTTATTTTATACCAGCAATCGCCCGATATTCAATTTAAAAAATCTAAACCGCTATGTAATGCAAACAAAGTTTCGCTTAATAAATATGTACCGTGTGCCGGATTTCTTGCAACCGAGCGACTGGGCGATCAAAATAGACCTTTCTCAGGCCTATTTTCACCTAGCAGTCAGCCCCAGTCATCACCCATTTCTGCGAGTATTATACGAAACAGAAAAGAAGTCGAGCCCGAAGCTCCTTCAGATCACTTGTCTGCCATTCGGGCTGTCATCAGCACCCAGGGCATTTGCGACAGTGACAAATTGGGTAGCAGACGTACTGCGCGAGAAGGGCTTGCGAGTTATCGTTTATTTGGACGATTATTTAATAGTGAACCAAGATCGATTAACCCTAATGGACCATGCTGCGGAAGCTATAAGAGTCCTAACAAGTTTGCGATAAAAATGTAAATTTATTAAATATAGAAAATTACAATCTTGTATCTTATTATACTAGAAATAAAAATAAAAGGGGAGGAACCTTAATCTTAGCATACATGGACAGAAAAGTTGAAGTTGTAGATGTAATAAATAAAATGTATAGAGTAGAGAGCTTTGAAATTTGCTGTATAAAGGATATTAATTCCGGTCTCTATCTTTGTTGTTGTTATCGTAATCCTAATGTTAAAAATTTTGATAATTTTATGAATAGCTTGGAAAAACTGCTGGAGAATTTATTTAATAGGAAGTGTGTAATTTGTGGAGATTTTAATATTGACATGCTCACAGAGAGCAAAAGACGAAATGAGTTCATGAGCCTGTTGACATGCTATAACTTTAGATATCTCATTAATACTCATATTTTTATGCGCAATAACTCTTGTTCATGCATTGATAACATCTTAACTAACTTGCCTGATGACTGTATAGAGGGATGTGTAGTAGACCACAATGGCTTGGCAGATGGATACGGGGCTCTACTGGGTAATTTCGCTTTGGAAAATGTTATTGATAACTTTGACAATAACAATCATATTACTATAAATAGGAGAGTTTTTAATTATAAGAATGGTGTAAATTTTGGACAACGAATACTTGAACATAACTGGAGTGCTATGGGAATCAACACATTTTTAAAGACTTTTGGCAAGATATTTCAGTACAGTTTTGGAAAACGTGAACAAAAAATTAAATTAAGACGTCATTTTCAATTAAAGTGGGTCACAAGATGTGTGAAAACATCGAGTAAAATGAAACGTATATTATGCTCTTGTGGAAATAAACTTGACGCTAGTGTCCTTAACTACAAAAATAATTATGTTAGAATTTTTAGAAGGGTAATTTCCAATGCTAAAAAACTTACAGTCAGTGAAAAAATTAATCAATCAAAAAATTCAAGTAGGGAAATTTGGAAAGTTATAAATAAGAGTACAAATAGGGTTAAAGCAAAACGGGCGGAAGTTCGACTTAAAACAAATAACCGAATAATAGATAACCCAGAGGAAGTAGCTGACATTCTAGTAAAGCAATTCGCTCATAAGTACATAATGCCTGGTAATGATAGTCAGGATGCTGTCCTTTTTCTTCAACAAAGCTCGGAAAGAGTGGAAAACGATATGGATATCTCGCTTACTACTCCGAATGAAATTTCAAAAATCGTGAATAGTATGCAAAGTAAGAAATCTTGTGGCTATGATGAAATTCCGATATCAGTAATAAAAGACAATTTAGCAATTTCATCTGAGCCACTCTCGAATTTTTATAATAAGTGCATTGGAGAAGGCATTTTCCCGGAACAACTAAAAATTGCTAAGATCACCCCAATTCATAAAAAGGGCACAAAAACTGATCCGACAAACTATAGGCCTATCTCTTTGTTGCCCACTTTGGCAAAAAAAATTGAAAAAGTTTTAATAGACCGCTTAAGTAGACATCTTAATTTGAATAAAGTAATTAATTTAAGACAATTTGGATATCAGAAGAATATTGGTACGGGAGATGCTATTTATATGTTACTAAATGGTGTGGTTAATCAAATAAATTGTAAAATGAGGGTAGCTGGTATTTACTTGGATTTAAGTGCGGCTTTTGACACTATTGACCATAAACTTCTCATCACAAAAAGGGACCACTATGGCGTAAGAGGTAGAGCCTTACAACTCTTCACTTCTTACCTTAAAAATAGAAAAATGTTTGTCGAACTTGATTCTACAAAACCAAACGGATATAAAAGCAACTACAGGTCATCTATGTTAAGCATTACTGCCGGTGTGCCTCAAGGGTCAATTTTGGGCCCTTTATTATACATATTGATACACTAATGACCTAATCAATTTCGCAAATAAACTTTTACCGGACATACAACTTGTAGTTTTTGCGGATGACACAAACGCTATAGTTGCTGCTAATGATATCCAAGACCTTATTGTTAAGGTGAACGCAGCTCTAGAGGCCTTTCATTCTTGGTTCAATGCGAATATGCTTATAATAAACACAACTAAAACCAAAATTATGTTATTTAAAAGTACTGCTCGTAACAAAGACAGTATGGACACTGAACTAGACAAAATTAAAATTGAGCTTGTCAAGAAGGTCAAGTTTTTAGGAATTTATATTGACGAATTGTTGAATTGGAAGAAAGAATTAGCAGCACTGGATTCATCTATATCATCTGCTTGCTATGCCTTAAGAACTCTTAGAGATGAAGTTAGCATAAACATTTAAAAATGGTATACTATGCGCTGATCGAGTCCAAACTGAGGTATAGCATACAGTTTTGGGGAAACAGCTACCATTATAACTGGCATAGGGCATTCATTCTCCAAAAAAGAGCGATCCGAACCATTGGTGCCGATTCCCTTGTTGACAAACTAAACTAAATTTAAGTTCAGTGCATCTTTTTCTTTCTATTCAATTAAGAAAAGGACAGAAGATAAATTTTAGTTTAGTCCTGTAAAATTAATCAGCGCCTGTCACTACTCCATACAAGTTTAGACGTGATTAAAAACTTGCCTACTAAAATTACGTCAATTTACGTCAAGCGCTGATTAATTTGACAGGACTAAACTAAAATTTATCCTCTGTCCTTTTCTTAATGTAATAGAAAGACAAAGATGCACTGAACTTAAATTTAGTTTAGTTTGTGAACAAGGGAATCGGCACCAGTGTCCGCATTTCTCAACGAGACACCTGTCGGCCATATTTAAAGAACATGGTATTCTCACAGTACCTAGCCTTTATGTAGTAGTATTGTTAAACACTTTTAAAAAATACGTATACGACTACGAAACAGACGAGAACAGGCTGGTAAGGGAAAAATCACGTAGAAAAGACTTTGGAAACAAAATCGTACCGACTTTTGGAATAGTTAAGCATAGTCCGCAGTATCAGGCTGTTCAAATATTTAATAAATTACCGCTGGAGTTAAGGCTTTCCTGTTGGAAAGATGTCTCTACTCATTAGATGAGTTGTAATAGTCGTATTGTTCTTCAAACTGACATGTAATAATTTTTTATGGTGTTTTATTGTGTACCGTGTTCATATGACTTTTATTTTTTTTTTATTATTCTTTTTCGATTATATTGCAATTCATTTATTGACATAATGGTTTAATAATTTATGTTTGCATGGTATTTTACATTTTATTTATATAATTGCTCAGTAATTTTCTAATTTTAATTTAATTGCATGTTTTCGTATGTATTTGTATATCTAATTCTATTAATGTTTCATGTTGGATTATATTCGAACGCAATGTAAATTGTTACTGAATAAATAAATTGAATTGAATTGAATTGATCAACAAAAAAAATCCACATTGATCCCTACCAAGGCAGTAGACTATCTCGGCATAAAATGGAATCTCGCCCTGAATTCCAAGTATTTGCCCCAGGAAAAGGTTTCTAAAATCTCCAATATGATACGCCACATACTACAGGTAAATCAATGGAGTTTGCACGACGCTCAATGCTTGCTAGGCATGCTAAACTTTGCAGCCTTCGTTGTGCCCAGAGGTCGGCTTCATTGCCGCCCGTTACAAGTAGCTTGCAATCGGCTTCCAAAACACCAAGCACACGTAAAACGCCCACTCGAGTCGAAAGTGTCGACGACCTTAATGTGGTGGTTACGAACTCTATCTACAAGAACAGCGATCCTGTCTCACACTATGTAACGACAGACACATCTGCCAGAGGCTGGGGTGCCATAGTAGACGACGCTTGTCTGAGCGGATTATGGTCCCCGGAGTAGAAAAAATGGCACAGCAATTTAATCGGGAGTTTGTTCCACCACTTCTTCTTCCCAGCTAAAGCACTAGGAAGTGGTGACGGGCGGGCATATTTGGGGGACTGTCTTATGTAACTTTGACGTTCGAAAAGTGCTGATTTTCAGCCTAGTTTGAATAAATGACTTTTGATTTTGATTTTGAAAGGAAATGTGGGCAGTTATACAGGCCTTAACCAATCGTCAGCAATCGCTACGTCATTCAACCGTGCTAGTACAGTCAGACAACAAGAGTGTGGTGAGTTATATGTGGAACGAGGTGGGTCTCCGACAAGGGCGTCGCCAAGGGGGGCAGGGAGGGGCAGCTGCCCCCCCCTAGAGATAAAAAAGTATCCAAATGCAAAGCAACCAAAGCACTTGAATTCGTCCAATTTTATGATTTACCGAACATAACAAATTAAATCGAAATTTGGCAGCAACTGTAAATAAATCTAACCGTTGTTGATGTCCTAAAAGGAGCAAACACCTTTCGGGAAACAGGAAAAACGTTGAAAATTTTGATGGCTCTACCGTGCACAACGTGTACAATTCATAGTTTTCCCATCCTCTATATATCAATTTGCCCTCCCCTGGTTCATCAGCTGGCGACGCCCTTGGTCTCCGATCGCAAAACCTCTACCGGCTTACTTGCATGTTATTCGAGATTGCGGACGAAAACAAGATTCACCTATTCTCTCAGTACCTGCCCGGTCAGGTAAACAAAGAAGCAGACATGCTGTCAAGGATCAAATTACCTGGGGAGTGGACCCTAATAGAGGAGGCATGTCAAGAGGTATTTTGCAAGTTTGGAATGCCCGAAATCCACTTGTTCGCCTCGAAAACCGCACACGTGATTGCGCGCTACGTCTCACGAGATTGCAAAGACTCGAACGCAGAGTTTCACGACGCCTTCAGCAGAAGGTGGTCATACCGTCGAACGTGGATATTCCCACCACCACACCTAATTCCACGGGTTCTGTCACACCTCAACCTGTGCAAGGGTCGATACATCCTAATAGTACCGCGCTGGTCCAGTGTTTTGGCGGCCAGACCTGAAGAGGTGAGCGGTGAGCGCTCCTTTACCCATATTCAGTCTTCGTCGGCGGTTATTAGATACACGGACTTATCTGCCTCCAGTTCACGTGGACCAGATATATCTAGAGGCATGGCTAGTGAAGGGTGGTGTGCCGAATTAACAAATTGGTCTCAAAACGAAATAGACCTACTTAATTCTAGCTGACGACCCTCTACGAATAAATTGTATGCTGGTATTTGGAAAAAATGGTTAAATTGGTGTACTCATAATAATTTCAACCATACAAACCCCTCTGGCGCCCAAGTCGCTAAGTACCTAGCATACTTGCACTTAACTCTTAAACTGTCTTATAAAACTATTTTAGTTTTCAACAGTTGCCACTTTGGCCTGTTCTAACGGCCAAATCATAAGCAGTGATCCTATCGTTCAGAGAATGTTAAAAGCTATTTCACTTGCTAATGTTGATTCCAAACGTAAAAATTCTTTCTTTTGGGATCCACGTATTGTGGTTGAATGGCTCAGCTCTAACCAGCCGCCTCATGCAAGTTTATTCCAAGTATCTCGTCGCATAGCACTGATTTTGCTACTCGCTTCTAGTCGTAGAGTCCATGATCTGACACTGTTACGGGTTGATAATGCACATTTTGAAGAAATTCTAATCATATTGTTTTACACCCAGCATTTGGCTCAAAGACAGATAGCTATACACACAGACAATCATCATGAAAATTGCACACACATACAAAAAAATCCATAGGTATGCCCTGTATGGTGGTTACGTAAGTTGATAGAAGTATCATCATCACGTAGAATTAACAATGACATTAATCATTTATTTATATCAACTCGTGGCAGAGTCAGGCCAGCCTCCCGAATAGTGATTGGAGGTTGGGTTAAAACTATTCTTAAGGAGGCAGGAGTAGAGGCTACTCCTGGTAGTACTCGAAGTGTCGCAGCATCTCTCAACTGGCTTGAGTGCCACAAAATTAACGAGATCATGGTAAAAGGGAACAGGGCCTCAAGTCTGCTATTACAATAGTGTCAGAATGGTGTATCATTTATTTCATAATTGTTGTTTTTGACAAGTTTCGTAATCTACTAATATAATGGCGTCATTAATGAGAATCGAAACAGACCATTCTGACACTATTGTAATAGCAGACTTGAGGCCCTGGCGTGTCCCCAACACAATTGCACGGTTCTATTCAGCCGCAAAGTCGTACCAATTTATCTCTGACATTTGAAGCTGTGTAGATTCTAAATAATATATGATTACCTACCTATTAATCAATGTAATTTCAATAAATAATTCATTTCAAAGGAACATATGTTATATTAAGTATTGATTTATTTAATCTAAGTAGGTATGCTATGCATAACTAATGTAACTTGAGTTCAAAGCAAATCTTAATTTTTCGAATATCATATCACTGAAGCATACATTGTGGTGCTAATCACGTCATGTGAATGGCAAAACTTACGTTTGTGTTAGTTTTATTTATTTATTTATTAAAACTTTATGCACAAGTAAAAAAGTAATACCGTACAAAGGCGGACTTAATGCCTGAGGCATTTTCTACCAGTCAACCTTAGGGTGATGCAGAGAAGACACATGGCAGGTGCAACTTAAGGGAGTTAGTTCTTCTTACTTGGTTTTGGTGGTTCAAAAAAAAATATGTTTCTTTACATAATTATAGTTTTTATTTCTTTATACATGAGTCACTTTCATTTCTAATAATAATGTTCTCACACAGTTATATTTTTTTTAATATAACTACTCCTAGGTACCTATATTGAACAAAATTATTTAGATACCTAATTTAATTTCTATTTCACACATTGGCATATACTTAGCTTGCCACCAGGCGATAATAAACACATCACACTGTATAGGTCTAGAATAACGGTTCATAGTGTATAATATAATGTTTTACCTGAAAATAAAACAGTTATTACATACGTAACCTTATTCTAGACCTATATTTTTAATCCTGCCTGGTGGACTCGTAATCCACCGGAAGTGAGATGCAATGTGAAGAGCGCGCCTGACTGAACGGGCAAACTCCACGCCCCCTCCACCGGGCCACAGTGGGGCGGAGCCGGGTGGGAGGGGGAACAAGAGAGGTCGTAACGTCAGATCCGGAAAGATGCTGTCTCACTGTATCGGTCTAGAATAAGGTTACGTATATAATAACTGTTTTATTTTCAGGTAAAACATAATATTTTATGATAAAAATATTGTTTTTTAAAGACACAATAAATGTATGAATATAATGTATGAACTATGGAATTCATAGCAAATAGGTAAACTAGCTCAAAAAAAAAACAGTAATACTAGTCAATACAGTAACACCCTTACCGAGAGTAAGGGTGTAAGCTAGACGAGTTTTCTCGTGGACCTACTTTCTGTCCTGTCACAGTATAGGTCCACGAGGGTATGTTATTTCTGTTGGTCCGACTGAAGTGTTGAAACCAAAATGTGCTTCTGTGTAGAGAAATTAAACTAGGTGTGGGGGGTCTCAGTTTAAGTCTTCATAGGGCGTGAACCTCACTTTTAGTAGATACCTCTTATTTTAAATATCGATGATGCAAATTTTATACCTTATACCATTGACTTGTGACGAAGGGAATTATTTAACTGAACATACTTATAAAACTTATTGACCTAATGATGGACACTTTTTAAAATTAATGATCAAATCAAATCAAAATGAAAATGTTTATTTAAATAACTTAAAAATACGTTTACATTTTACTTGATTTAATTTAGAAATTGAGAAATTAGCCAGGACAGTCCTCACCAACTGAAACGCATGGTTACCCTACGTTACGTGCGTATGGTTGCGGGGTCGCGGGGGGTGACGCAAGCTCCTCCCACCCGCTCAAGGTCGCTGGTATTTACCGTCCTCTTAAGAAGTTCCGCTCTTCCACTAGTTACGGCTTCCAGTTTAAGCTATTGAGTAGACATTTCACTTTAGTAGGTATTAGAAAAACAAAAGCGACATAGATCAAAAAATAAAATAAAAAATAAAGATATAAAGAAATCAAAAACAAAGTAATAACTAATTATAGATGCACTGTCGTGCTGAGGCACGCACTCATGCACTGAGTGCGTGCGTGCGTGTGTGTGCTTGTGTGTGCGCACGTGTGTGCGACTGACTGTGAGTGTATGTGTGTTTAACGATAGTATACAGAGTGTTTGGTAGATGGGTGCAAAGCCTGAAGGGGGTGATATCTTAGACCATTTAGAACTTATTAAGCTAAACTTGTCTTAGACGAAGTCTGTTCCTTGTATTTTTTTTAAACTCTAAGGTTTTTAACAACAAAACCCATTTTTTTCAATTAATTGTTAATAGTGTCCAGTAAAAGCTGTTATGTTATTATTTTTATTAATTTTTTTATTTATGTAATGTGTGATTACTCAAACAAAATAATTCCCAAGCATCTGTGTAATCTGTGTTTCTCTAAACATTCTACGCCATATTCAAGCTTAAGAAACTTTTAAAAATCAAGAAAATGTTTTGTTTACGTCATAATAAAAAAATTAAAAATTAGCCTCAGTTGTTCAAATCTTTTTGAAAACATGCTTGGTTATTGCCCTTTCTTTTGAGGTACTATTTACGCAGATGTCTCATCAACGCTTGGAATTAGGATGTACAAAGCAAATTGAGGTCGAATATTTAATTTTTAAACAGACCAAAATAATGCAACATTTTTGCTAATGCACTATTGTTAGACGTTTTAATTACAAATTCGTATTTACACAATTCACCGCATGAGGTTATGCGGTCCTTCACGTGTTGATTTTGGAGGTGTCTAAGGTGTTGAGCCTTAGCTGTGAGCTCCTTCACTGATTTTGGACTTGTTTGTGTGATCAATCGACTATGGCTACTTTTTCGAATGAAGAATATGAGGATATCGTCTTCATGTATGACAGAGCTGACGGTAATGGATCTTTGGCGCGAAGAATGTACCAAGAGAGATATCCGAATCGCAGATTACCTAATGTCAGAGTGTTTTACAACACATTTCGTCGGCTTTCTGAAGTTGAAATCCATCACGCGGAATCTGGACTCAAACCGGGAAGACATCACCCAAGTGTCGAGGAAGACATTATTGCAGCTTTTGATGCAGATCCTACTACGAGCGTCAGAGTAGTAGCTCGAAACCTCAACATTTCGGTTTAGAAGGTGTGGAATACGATGCACCGAGAAAACAAATATCCTTTCCACGGCACGGGTGTACAAGGTTTGGAAAATGAAGATCCCCCCCGAAGGATTCAGTTCTGTCGCTTTTTATTAAATAGTGACATTGAAGATGCATGGTTTTTAAAATCCATCTTGTGGACCGATGAGTAAAAATTTTCGAAAGAAGGAATTACTAACTTTCATAGGCTGCTTTCCGAATTATGCCATTATCGCTCACAGCGCTTACATAAATAATTTGCGTTCCGATTTAGATATCACGATTATGACAGCTGAGAGCTGTCTACAATTCGGAACGCTCGTGAACGCGCTCACAGTGCTCATTCACAACGTCAAACGGTTAAAACTTAGAACATAACCCCAAACCTTGAACAAGAAACACCGATTTGATATTTTAGCGAAAATGGAAGTTCAACGCATTGGCACTTCTGTTTTGTTGGTTAACTCTTCCGACTCTGATGACTCAGATTTTGCGTTTGAGAACGCCAATTCGTCTAGTGATGAAGAGGATGATGAAGTACTTATATTAGCGTATTTATATGCTCTCGGCAAAGATTTACCCCGAAGATTTGCATCAAAGTCATGCACCAATCGTTGTACATATTCAGTATCTGTAAACAGCAAGTACCAGTTTAGTAAACATTTATGATTGATCAAAAGAAAATACAGTGGTTGTATGCACTATAGAGATTATGGTAGCTTTTGCAAACAGACAGCTGAGCAGTTATGATGATTAAAACATTCGCATCACCATCGTTTGAGCAGTCAGTAGAACTGCAAGGGGACTAAAATTTAGCACTTACCTCTCTGAGCCCTCTCGTATTGCTCTGATGTGAGCATGACAGAAATTTGTCGCCCGTTAGTCTCGTCGGCAATATTTACTTCAATACTCATGATGGTATATTTGTTAGTTTACCACAAATTTCTTCGTATAATATGGTGCCCTGTCTACCTACGATATGGGTGCTACTCAAAACAAAACAACACAAACACAACTGTCATTTTTGACAGCGCTCACGGTGATATTAATTCTGGGCATGGTTGGCGTTATCGCAAGATGGCGCATGTCATGACGTCATGTATGACGATTCACGGGGCATCGATATCGCGCTCACGCCAATTCGGAACGAGTTTAAGCACGCTCAAATCGATTACAGCGCAATTCGGAATGCAACCATAATCTTCATCGATGGACCGACAAGGACAACAATCCACACTGGAAGAAGCAAGTGTCGTTCCAAAGGAAATTTTCAGTTAACGTGTGGGCAGGAGTAATCGGCCGAACGTTGATGGGCCCCCACTTCCTGCCAGATAATTTAAATGGAGAAAATTACCTGGAATTCCTCCAAAACTATCTCCCAGAACTTCTGGACGAGACTGAAATTCCAATATTGGCAATGAGAAGACCAATGATTTTGCAACAAGATGGTTGTCTAGCACACTGGACCCTAAACATGAGAGAACATTTAAATAATTGTTTCCCAGATAGCTGCATTGGCAGAGACGGGCCTATCCCTTGACCACCTCGATCACCCGATTTAACTCCTGTGGATTTTTTTGTTTGGGGACTGTCCAAGAAGCTCGTCTACACGCACGTTGAAATTTCAACTAGAGAAGAATTAAGGCGCTGACAAGACCCAATTGAAAAAAATAGGCTTCTCTTAAGAAAAAAACTTGCCAAATCTGTATAGTTTGCGGAAGCGGAAAAAATATATGTTAATTTTGAACATATTTCCCAGAACTTGGTTGTTACCAAAACACGTTTTGAAAAAAAATCTCGATGCAAACTAACGTTAAACTAACCTCTTAAATTGAGTTCTAATCCAAAATATCTGTATTAAATATCAACATACGTTACGTCTTTAATTAATAACAAAAACGTCTTATTTGAATGCAGAACTTGGTTGTTTTTTATTTTCGATTACTCAAATCAATTTTGAGTAAATAGATGATCTCTTGTTATTTTTCAATAAATTACAAGCGTTGTGTCATCGCGCTTCTCTTTCTTTTCTATGCAATCTGATAGGGACCGCGGTTTAGGTGTTGTCAGCGTCTTAATAGAAAAAATCCAAACGGCTTTTCAAGTCATGAAGCAGGAGATGAAATTAAAAATCACCACTACAGAAGTGAGAAGACGGGACTGAAACCGGTTACGCTTAAAGGTTAAGATACCTCAAAAATATTCCGGTACCGGTTTAAAATAAAGGTTTAGCTATACCGATACCTTTATAAATAAAGGTTGGGCTAAACCGTTATTTAACCTTTACACGATTTCGGTACCGAAAAACATGCGAGATGGAGCGGCGCGGGTGCACGGGGGTTCGAACACGTTAGAACTTGTGTATTTTGTACACTCTGTTTGCTCTTTTAAAGTTTTACTTGTCTTTATTTGTTGCCGACTGTGTGCCGGGTAATTCGTTTTTAATTTTGTCGACCACTGATCGTTCATCATCGTAATAAATATTATAATTAAAATGGGAAGAAAGCGTAGAAACGCAGTTTCCGCATTTTTTTCATTTTCAAAGGAAAATAATGCCTCTACTTGCCTAGTGATTGGATGTTCAGCTGTTATAAAAGTACCTATCTACTTTCTTCGGTTACCTATTGATCAAATGATTATGGTTTTATTGGTAGGCTGTGTAGAAACTGGAGTAGTAGGTACAGTCAACCGCACATCGGTGGTAGATATGGTAACACTGGTAAGTACCGGTGACGTGCGGTTGACTGTAGGTACCTAGGTATTTACCTTCTTAATAACACATTCAGTGTGCAGAGCATTATATTTTAAACATATCAGGTAGGTATGTACGCGATGTACGGATATTGTTTGTTCGTTTCGTGTTTGAGGGCTGCTCGGCCAATACGTACCTAGGTCATAGAACATACGAGGGCGGCACTGAAAATTTCGGGAATCAAGGAAGTGACACAACATTACTATTTAAAAATGTATTTATTGCTTTTCGAAGTATTCTCCGCGAAATTTGACACATTTTTCCATACGATGGAACCAATCATTGAAGCAACCATTCCATTCGGAAGTTGGGGTCTCCAAAATGGCCGTTTTGTAGGCGTCCACAGCTTCTTCAGGTGATGAAAATCTCTGTCCACGCAATTTATTCTTTATTTTAGGGAAAGTATAGAAATCATTAGGGCTTAGGTCGGGGCTGTACGGCGGATGGTCTAATAATTCTATGTTTTCTTGCTCTAAAAACTCTTTTGTTCTGTGCGTGGTGTGAGAACTCGCATTGTCGTGATGGAGGATGATGCGGCGGTTGCAGTTCTCTTTACGGAGTTCAGAAACGACCTGTGGCAAACAAATGCTAGCATACCATTCTGCATTAACCGTTCTTTGTCCCTCAAGAGAAATAGTCGTAACATGGCCGGTTTTGGAGACAAACGTGGCCACCATTTTTTTTGCAACACTCCGTGAACGAACAATTTTTGTTGGCTTTAACTCATTTTCGAACACCCAAACTCGTGACTGGCTTTTTGTTTCGGGTTCGTACGCGTATATCCAGGATTCGTCACCTGATACGATGTTGTATACAGCATTTGAGGATCCTGCGTGGAATCTTTCGAGAGTTCTGACGCACCAAGTAACGCGAGCCGCTTTTTGCTCTTCACAGAGCGAATGCGGTATCCATCGGGAAAACAACTTTTTTACACCTAATTGTTCATGCAAGATTATTTGTATTTGACTAATGCCAATGTCTAAAGTTGCCTGTATTTCGCGGTATGTCACATGTAGATCTTCCTCAATCAGCTTACGCACAGCATCAACGTTTTCTTGGGTGACTGCAGTTTTTGGACGACCTTGACGGGGATCATCACTGAGCTTGACACGTCCACGTTGAAATTCAGCAAACCAGCGATAAATTGTGGTTTTGGATGCAGAAATCATCCGGTCAACACACTGTTTTTGTGTTAAACCACTTCGAAAGTCATAATAAATCATCGCTCTTGAATTTTCTCGAGTCAATTCCATTTTCTCAACGACTAAACAAGTTTGACAAAACCTTGTGACAAGACCGAGAATCTATTTTTAAATAAATAAATGGTATTCGATTTTTAAAACCAAGGAGTTTTCAATTAAAAAGAATTTAATATGACAGGAACAGTGGAAATATTCCATTCCCGATACTTTTAGTGCAGCCCTCGTAATACTCTAATGACTGAGTACTTGTTAAAAATTAAGTGGCAACATTCATTAGTTCCTGTTTTTGACACAGAAAAGTGTGTGGCGCTAGACGTATTGAGATAGAATCATTATCAGAAAAAATCGCACTGGAATATTTTCCCTCCCCGAAGTCCGAATGTAAAGGAACATAATATTTGCTCTGTAATCATCTAATGTATATATAAGTCAGCCTGTGGCATATTCATTAAAATGCAAACAGAAGTGTACTCCGTGTCAAAATGAACTGTGTAATCTGTGGTCTATCTGTGACATCTGTCAACAATAAAAAGCCCCGCCATGTAGCCGTCATCTGCCGTGTTTGATTCCAACCAATAAATCTATCCTAGTCAGGGTGATCCCCACGAACTTTCAATAGTACTAGGTACCTACCCCACCCATATTGGGTCAAGCTTCTGTACTACCTACATCTATTTTGTGTTGTGAACTTCGTAAGACAAATCTACCTACCACATACCTTCTAACAGCCCCGGATCTTCAATTTTTTTAGGCGGGGCAAAAACTGAAAAATGCCGCCCCCGCCCACTTACATTTATTTTTACCTTTATCATCTCTATAATTTCAGCTATCAGATGTCCGCTAATTGATTGACATTTGGACATAGGCATTTTGTTTTTGGGTGGGAAATCATCAAATAACTTCTCCCGCTCTGGGCGGAGCGGGAGGGTGTGTCAGACTCTTACTGACTAAAACCCACCCGTATTCCTTCCGTTGCCTGTGTTGCCAGGGACCTCGGTGACCCTTTAGTACCTTCCCGCTACCCCGTCAGGCATCGGCCTTAGTGGACCCCTACATTTGTGCTGACGACATCTCTTTGAGGCGCGCGTGGAATACAACGCGCCGTCGACCCGGGTCTCCTTGCCGGATGGTGAGCTACCCATTGCTCACCGTCCGCGAGCCCGCGTGGACATAGGCCTTCCGGAAATAATGCATCCATCGCTGTTCTTTCTGTGTTAAGCCTATTTATTTACAGATATATACGATACGTATGGACATGAACGTGTAGGATACATATTTTATACACAGCACAGGATAAGATTTAAAATAAAAATATGTAGGTATAATAAAAATAAAAAACAAATATATTATTGCATTTGTAAATCGAAAAAACAATTTTACTCTTCGAGCTTTTTGTTCAGCAAATAAATCTATAGTCTTGTCATAATTTAACTCGTGTGCAATTCGATTTTCTATCGCTAAGATTGCAAGACTCAATAAGCGTTCCTGGCTCATAGAAGATAGCAAATAAATTTTAATTAGTTTTAGTTTGCTAAAACTTCGCTCACAGCTTGCGGATGTAGTAGAAAGCGTAGAGTAAATTCGCAGGGCAATACAAATATTAGGAAAAGTATCCTGAAAATCATGCGCATAGATCTGTTGCAAGAGATAGAAACCGTTAGCCTTTTCTATACCACCAAATAAAAGCGGAGCTTGCTCTTTAAAAACGTAACGTTCCTGGCAGAATTCAACGGTGCTTAAATCTAGCTCGTATTTTCGAGCCAGATCTGCTCCATACTTTTGCAGTTCTTCAATTGACAATTTCAAAATATTACTACCATTAAAAAGCAAAATTCAAATTCAGTATGGTAGCACAATCAACCCTCTTTTTAATTTCTGATATGATTCGATCAATTACCATCATTATTTCTTTAGAAAATAGTTGAACAGATTGAAGTGTTTGTAATTCGTCTTCACACATCTCATCGAGATGTTTTTTACGTTTCGGAATTCGTTTGTTTTGCAAAATAGGGTCAACACCACTTTTTTTCAGCAACTTCTGCAGCCTCCTGTATCCAATATTCCATTGGATTTTGTCTCATTTTTTGCAAAGGTTTTAGCAGACCATCCATTAGTGCGACGGAACGGGCAAGGATAATATCTTCGTTCTGAATTTCTATATTCACTCGATTGATTTCGCAGAAAATATTCGCCCAAATATTTAAATTAAGAATAAATTTAAAATTCTTTATAGCAGTTAAAGATGACCTGCCTCGTACTTAGCTTCTGGAGCATGAGAAGTTTGCTTTATTTCTTCTAAGGCTTCCGCTATTTCTGGCAAATTATTTAATAGGGCATTCACAGCAACATTTCAGCGACCATCTCGTCTGACTACTTCCTTTTAAATTTGTTTTAATGTATTTTTTCATAATGTCTCACCTAGTAGTGGAGCCAACAAAAAAGCAATATACTTTTTGAATCAGTCCAAATAGGTTAATAGCTTCCTGGCATGATGAGGCAGAATGAACACCTACAACATTTAAGGAGTGAGCCAAGCAAGGTACGAACTCGGCCAGCTCATTTCTTTCTGCAATCCCGGCTTGTACTCCTTTATGGATGCCGGCCATATTGGACCCATTATCATAAGACTGGGCACGACATATCTAAATCATCAACTGCCATTTTTTCTAAAATCTGTTGACAAATGTCCTCTCCTGTCTTTCCAGCAACTTCTATGAAATCAATGAAACTTTCTTTTATTTCACACACATCGCCAGTTCTTTTTACATATCGAATTCGATATGTAAAAAGAACTGGCGATGTGTCACTGGCTCATTTGTTCTGTATGGGATACATCGGGAGTGCAGTCGAACATTATCGTGTAGTATTTGGCTTCTTTGATGTTGTTTTTGCCATTATGTCAATTATTTCATTCTGTATTGTCTTTGATAAATATGATACTTGTCCCTTTTTTAAGTGTTCTAATTGAAACGTAAGAGTTGATTTATGTTTGGCGAGCAGGGAAATTAGGTTCAAGAAGTTACCTTGACTAGGCTGAGGACATTGTGTGATGAGATCGCTAAGTTTCGTGGGACCCGCGAAAAGAAAGGCAGTTTGTGAATAGATACTTACAATACAGCATCCATAACAATACGCAGGATCTGTCTCCATTTTTCTTTCTCTAAGTGAGTGAGTGTTATTCTCTCAATGTCTTGATCAATACCCTGGCATGATTTCATTTGTTGTACCCGTGTTTTCCACTTGATCATACACTTTTTGTACATTTGGGTTGCCTCGTGTTCGGTTAATCTCTCTGAAACTTTTTTCCAGTTAATAAACCCTGTAGAACGCAATGCAGATGTGGCGGTAGAAGACGGTTTCTGGTAAATCTTGCAGCACGCACAAAAAATATTTTTTTTTGTCTTAGAATATATGAGTCAAGATCTTTTAACCCTTTCGCAATTAGCCAACGTCCAGTACCACATAGAAGATGTTAAATGTCTGCCATTACGTTCAGTAGATCTAAATTCAATTTTCTGCTAGTGATTTTCTGCTAATAATACAGCCTGATTGCTAAAGAAAGACCATTGTTGGTCAGTCATTTTTTCCACCCCTGGCCAAAATTGCCTGGGTTCGTCAAATCGAGAGCGGGGATTTAGATCCTTCGTGTTCTGACTTTGTTTGTTTCAAGTTGTTCAGGTTGCTCTTCACACATCGATAAAGATGGTCAAGTTTGCACTGTGAAATCAGACTGAAAATCTTGATCCGTTTGATCGGGCAAAGTGCGAGAAACATCCATCATAACTGAATATCAACTTCGGAAGTTGCAGCAGATACTGAAGGGTCACCACTTCTGCGAAGCCAATTTTTCATATTATCTGCACATTGTTTTCTCTGCGACTCCTTATATTTAGCCTTTTCTCTATATTCCACTCCCGATAGTTTCCGAAAATCTTAAAGAAGAAAGATAAGAAAACCTTATGTAGGCACTAGGCTTAGTCCGGCTAACACAGTTGTGTCCTTCCGATCGGAAATAAAAACCAATACTGAGTTATAATAATGTCCAACAATCAGCAAGTGAACGACAGACAGAGTGGCGAGGCGGTGCGTCAAAGAAAACCCCTATTTATTAAGGTTTAGGTACTGCTACCGATGCATTTATAGAGATTAAGGTACTGCTACCGAAACATTTATAAAGGTTATAGTACTTCTACCGAAATATACCGGTATGCATTTCCAACCTCCAATATTCCGCTACTGAAAAAAATAACGATATCGAAATATTTCGGTAACCCTTATTTAACGGTATGACGTCATACTGAAATTTAAAGGTACCTTATTTTTTGGGTAATTCAGTCCCTGAGTCAAAACATAAATTAGCCAAATGGGAAATAGCTGGAACAATAAGACCATTTGCAGCCTTGAGGAAACTAACCGGAATACCGTCCCACCCTGGGGCGCTATCAGTCTTTAGTGACATTAGAGTGTTGTAAACCTCTCTATGGTCAGTTGGCAAAATTACGAATGAAGATGAAGGGGCGACGTCATTTGCGTCAGGGTGAAAGGTGTTTGTTCTGGAGGTGTTCGAGATGATGTCATTGGCGAGAATTTTGCCTATATTAGAGAAATATTCATTTACTGCATTTGCAGACTCCTGTGCAGTTGGTTTCAGATGTAATAGCTCTGTGTTAGGTGTTTTGTTAGGTTTTCGTTGAGTTATAGTGTTAATTGTGTCCCATAGTTTTTTTAGGATTTTTCTACGCTTTGGCTAGCTGCTCTCTATCGTAATGAACCTCTAAAACTTTTTACGCTTCCAATGATGCACATTTTTAAAATAATTGAGCCTATTTAAATTTCTTGCCTTTTCTCGCAGTAACTATTGAGCTAGAGGACTAAACGGTTACGTTACGGTTACGTTGGAAATGTGACCAACCACGCGCGACCCGAACTGTTCACAGTAACTAAGTTAGGGCACCCCGACCAAATGGGTTACCTAGGTTAGGTAAGACATGTGACCAAAAGCCGAGAAGAGCGAGCGGTGCTGCGGCCGCGTCCGGCGAGCGCTACTTCCAAGTTATTTGCAGGCAATGACTATAATAGCCTCTTGACATGCGGGCGACTCAAGCTAACGACACTTAAATGAAATTGCACTTCTATTAGATGACGATATGAATTGACATTTTAGTTTTGACCAGTTATTGGATCTCTGCACACGCTGTTATTTTGGTACAAAAGGGTTACCGACGCCCCTGGCAACACAGGCAACGGAAGGAATACGGGTGGGTTTTAGTCAGTAAGAGTCTGACACACCCTCCCTCCCGCTCCGCCCAGAACGGGAGAAGTTATTTGATAATTTCCCACACAAAAAAAGGGCTCAAGCTAAACGGGTTGTTTACGTAAAATGTCACAAAAATGTACACCGCGTAGATGTCTTTTTGAAAAGTCCCTTTCTCTCACTAGGGTATTGTCATTATATGTATCTGTCCCTTTCTATCTGTACTAATGCTGCAGTGTTGTGACAACTTCAAAACTATAAAAATAAGATATTGGTACCGATTCCCTTGTTCACAAACTAAACTAAATTTAAGTTCAGTGCATCTTTTTCTTTCTATTTCATTAAGAAGAGGAGAGAAGATAAATTTTAGTTTAGTCCTGTCAAATTAATCAGCGCCTGTCACTACTCCATACAAGTTTAGACGTGATTAAAAACTTTCCTACTAAAATTACGTCAATTTATGTCAAGCGCTGATTAATTTGCACTGTTCCCTGAGTTTTGACATTCCATAACAGAGTAGTCAGTTAGGAAATGTCGACTACAGCTAGCTTGTTAAATAATGACGTCTAAAAGTGATTTTTAAATCCTAATTGCACAATAAATTATTTGAATTTCATTTATGAGATTTTATTGTTCTTAAAATGTAGAATTAATAGACGTCGATTTTATAGATATCGATATTATTGTTGCAAAACTGACTTGTGCGTCACTATGTTTGGAACATTCGTCCTGACATTGTTGCATCGACCAATCGCAACCGCTGTATTTTCTTCATCCCCGGCCCGCAGTGGTGAGTCGTGTGTCTAGACAAAATCGATGTTAAAACCACTTGAGAGCTAATGCTCTCAAGTGGTTTAATTCTCTTTGGTTGCAGGCTATTTAGTATTTTTAGGATCCCAAAGTAGGAATTATTTGAACTCCACAAAAAGAGGTGCAATCATTATAGCAGTGTTTAATTTTTAGGAGTGCAAAATGGGAATCATTAGAGGTTTGATTAAATACATGCCTTTGACTAATAATTATGTCATTACATGTCAAACCATTCTTTGTTGTAGTCGCTATTCGGCGAGGTAGTCTAGTATTCAATAAAACTAATATATTAGATAACATAACATCACGCTCCTAATTTCCGAAGAGAACTTATTTCAAAAGAAAAGGCGGAATAGAACTTCTCGTAGATAGTAGACAGTACTACAAACAGTATAAGAGCGGTAATGTACTGGCTACATATCAAGCTACACACTCCAGTTTATGCGTACCTATAGGATTTGCGTACAATGATATGTCAGCTTATACTGGAAATGTATAGCTTGATATGTAGCCGTGTGTACTATCTATTAATATTGAATTCATGGTGATATAACAACCGGTCATTTTTTTTGTTAAATAAGATAACATTTTAAACTTAAGTTTTAACTAAATGAGTCATTATTAAAATTTTAATGTTTTTTTAATTAAATAAACTATTAAGATGCAACATTGTGATGTTTCTTTGTATTCAATGACAGCAGTATATGATAACAAAATATATGACATCTAATGATTTTAAATTGAACATCACGTCTAGACGACTAGTCTTATTAGTTTGAAAAAAAAAATATATGTTATACTAGACTATTGTCTTCGTATTTTAATTTCTTAATCATATTTGAAATAATATATTTATAATACAGTGCAATTAATTTGTAATGTCTAACGCGGACAAAAAAACGATAATCACGCAAAAACTAACGGGCGTATTTTCATGAAACTTTCACCATCTAAAACACAATTTAACTACTCAAATTTTAGTATACGGCTTCTATTTGTTTTGTGTTTGATTAATCAAGGTGGGTTGTTTTTTCGAACAAGCTTGGTGCGCGTTGAAGTGGGGGCTCTTGAGGGCGACGGGCGGCAGTGCTTCGCTGACCACTGTCACGGGTAGACGCTAACGCTCGGCGCTCTGAGCCACCATAACACGATTTTATTCGTTTTTAAGGACGCATTTGTAAAATTTATAGGTAAACTACTACATTGACACGGGTCACACACACAAGTGTACGCACGGGTAGCTACGGGAATACTCGTAGTAGTCAAGTGAACTAATTTGGATCCTTTGAGTTTTTTTTTTCTTATTTCGTTATAATTCGTAGGTACTTACAAAAAATATTTCGTATTGCTCTTTATAATTTTACTAAATAATTCTTAGATATAAATACTTCAGTGACTCCTAGGCACTGGAAGCCCTCTACTAGTAGAGAGATGTGGGCTGTGGACTTTAGGCAAGTTTTATTAGTTATGATGAGACCTTACCTCCGGACTTGATGGTGTGACCTGAAGGTGAACTTCGGTGACTGCTACTGGAACTCCTCGATGAATAGAACTAGGTGTGCTGAGTTTGGGCTCGTTTCGATAGTTATGATGAGACATTACCTTCGGACTTGATGGAGTGACCTGAAGGTGTACTTCAGTTACTGCTACTGGAACTCGTGGACCAGTAGAACTAGGGGTGCCGAGTTTGGGCTCGTTTTGATAGTTATGATGAGACCTAACCTCCGGACTTGATGGTGTGACCTGAAGGTGTACTTCGGTGACTGCTAAATTATTTTTGCATACTATTGTATACATTTTTCTTTGAACAGACAGCTGTGCTGCTGGGGATTTTGTTGCGCCACTTCCCAGCTAAAGCGTTTTGGGGGACTGTCTTGTGTAATGTTTACGTTCGAAAAGTTCTGAATCTCAGCCTAATTTGAATAAATGACATTTGATTTTGATTTAATTAATATTTCCTATTCATGTATGGACACATTTATTACCTACTAGCTTTACCCAGCCCGGCTTCGCACAAATAGCACTAAGTATCTCAACTTAACCTTCCTATCTATCTACCCTACCTAACAACCTTACATACCTACCTACCTACCCTACCTACCTACATCAGACAGGATAGTCCTCACCATGTGAAACGTATGGTTACCCTACGAAATAGAATAGAATACTCTTTATTATGTACACCATAAAAATTACAGATACAAATGTTGAAATTTTACAAGGGGTGACACAATGGCCGGTCTTATCGCTAAAAGCGATCTTTTACAGACAACCGCAATTACGTGCCATTACGAGCAATGCGTCACCCCCCGCGACCCCGCAACTATACAGTTGCGGGGTCGCGGGGGGTGACGCATGGCTCCTCCCATTCGCACAAGGTCGCCGTCACCTAATGTCGCCTTAAGTCTTGTCCCCACTAGGAACATTTGTCGAGCGACATGTGTCCCCGGTGACATCGGGCGATGTCGGGCGACGTCGGACGACATCGCCGCGACATTGTTGAAACTGCTCCTTGTCGCACAGTCGATGAAGAGTAGTGATAAGGAACAGTTCCAACAATGTCGCGGCGATGTCGTCCGATGTCACCGGGGACACATGTCGCTCGACAAATGTTCCTAGTGGGGACGAGGCTTTAAACCTCGCGAGACACCGATTCGGTGTCAAACAATAGAAAATCAATTGTGTCTCATTAGCTGTCCTTGACCAATTAAATTGAGATACCCAAAGTCTAATTTCTTTACACAGAAGGTACATTTTGGTTTCAATACTTCAGTAGGACCTTCAGAAATAACATACCCTCTTGGCCCTACTGATAGGACAAAAAAAGTAGGTCTACGAGAAAACACCCGGGATCACCCTTTAACCTTTTTACCGCCACAGTCATGTATAGATGACAGAGCAAAATGTGCCCAGCACGCCACGGTCACGACTACATGACAGATTTTTAGGAATAATTCGTAGCTTGGCGCCGTGGGCACGTCTTTGCTTTTTTGACGTGACGGTCAATAGGTTAAACGCGTTGCGGGTTACCCTGAGTTGGCACGAATGTACATCCCAATGCGTCCCCGCAATGTAAAATCAACAAAAAACCGACTGCAGGAGGCCTCTCACGGGATCAGTACTCTAGGGTTAAACAAAGCCAGCAATAAATAGCCCGACAAATCTAGATAAGGCGAGGCTTAAAAATGAAACAAAAATCGAAGGAGTCAAAAACATTTATTAGGAAGCAATTAATTGTATAGACGAGATAACACTATAATTTCATTCCCTTATAATTAATGAATATACTAGTTTCCCTAATCATTATATAATTATATTAATAATAGAGAAGTTTCGTATCCCGTTTCACAAGATCACGATTTCGGTTTCATTCAGTTGTATTATATTACATGTAATTTTTAAGCTTAATCAGCGCAGGTTTTTCTACAAAGCCGGTTCCAGCCGCATACAATGTTATAATTTTTCAACTGGAATTTAACACAGCTCCATTCGCGTAAACCGACACCAGATGGACCAGCGCGAACTTCGGCACGAGCGTTACATGATGTTAATACCCATAGTGCCTTCCAAACGCACAATTCGCGAAACATTACACACGTCTGTACGCAGCTTTAGAAATACACAGTCAACGAGTTAAGATGGGTTTAGACCAAACGAACGAATATATCTCCACTTTGTCAAATTCTCGTTGTGTAAATAGAGAAATAGCATCCTTTCGTAGTTTAAATATCGAGAAAGGAATTATTTTGTTCTGGTTCTCTAACTTTAGTCTAAATCGACATCGACCGTAAGAGGTTGACGGTGGGTGACTTAGATTTAGAATCTACACATGTAATCCCATAACTTAAAATATGTTAGGTAACATTTTTTAAAGACAATTCACTAAAAATTACACACTTCAAATAATTCAATATAGGATCTGCTATCATCACAAATGAGTAAGTACTTACGTTGAAAAATTTTGTAACTACAAAAAAAATAAAACGTTTTAGCAGCCTAGGTCTAAGCGTTTTTTTAGCAAATATCTATTTTTGTTATTTATGTACGAGTAAATAAACAGCATAAAAAAACAGAATAGTTTCCAACACAATCGTTATTTCGCTTTCAAATTTTATTTTTCCAATCACAACTGCAGTTGTCTTGTTAATAAAGGAGTTAAGACGACGTCCTAAACTAATAAAGCTAGTAGGTACATCAAATAGAACTCTTAATACAATTAAGGGCACACCTTGACCTAATTGCTTATCACACCATCAATCACAATCTGAATGATTTTGAAGGATATTGCAAATCCATTGCTTCATATGTTCGAAAAAATTGTCTGCTCAGCGACGAAAATAATGTAATGAATGTTGTTGAACTGTCAAAATGAAACCCATTGCAAGTGTGTTACACAATTGCCCCGCCGGAGTGAATGGTCTAAAATTGCCAATACGCAGTGAGCAGGACAAATGACTAAGGGGCGTCCTGTTCTTATGTGGTAAGATCTCTGGACTAGTCAAGGCTGCTTGCAGTTTATATTTATTCTTTACCTTTCTTCCTGTTCAACACTTGTTACGTTAAAGCTGATCATATCTACTCTTAGAACGATCCCCACGCAAAGCAAGAATCTCGTTTTAGAACAGTGAGTTTTGTATGTGAGATTGATGGTCGTCGAGCTTGGTTCTAGATCTAGAATACGGATTCATCCACATCAAAAGAAGTTATGAGCAAGTTTAACAAAGATAAGTAGATACAAATATTCAAAACTATGTCTCGCACCCTAAAAATACTTCGTTTCTCAATTACTATTTCAAATTGTTGGAAGATTATTTGCGTCTTCTATACATTTAGTTGATTAGACCGATATCGATATGAGCTGGACTTGGGAATATAACCTGTATACCTCACTATTCAAAGACTGAACTATAAACTAAAACTAAAAAAAAGTGTCAGTGGTGCCGAATACCTTGGTCACAAACTAAACTAAATTTAAGTTCAGTGCATCTTTTTCTATCTCACTATTCAAAGACTGAACTTTAAACTAAAACTAAAAAAAGAGTGTCAATGGTGCCGATTCCCTTGTTCACAAACTAAACTAAATTTAAGTACAATGCATCTTTTTCTTTCTATTTCATTAAGAAAAGGACAGAAGATTAATTTTAGTTTAGTCCTGTCAAATTAATCAGCACTTGACGTAAAATGACGTCATTTTAGTAGGCTAGTTTTTAATCACGTCTAAACTTGTATGGAGTAGTGACAGGCGCTGATTAATTTGACAGGACTAAACTAAAATTTATCTTCCGTTCTCTTCTTAATGAAATACAAAGAAAAACATGCACTGAACTTAAATTTAGTTTGGTTTGTGAGCAAGGGAATCGGTACGTGTCTAGTGCAAGACTCAAATGTGTCTGATGGTGATGTGAGAATAAAATAATATTATAACAAAATTTGTGTACACACGGCTACATATCAAGCTATACTTTTCCAGTATAAGTTGACCTCTCATCGTACGAAAATCCTATAAAGTGCGAGATCAGCTTATACTGGAAATGTTTAGCTTGATATGTAGCCGTGTCACATAACTGTATTGGGTAAAAATCTAGTATCGTTTGGCAGGAGAAGGGGGGTGGGAGTGGGGGAGGAGGTTGGGGGGTGGTTCACCTTGACCCCTGGCACCACTCCCATGAAAACCTCAAAACTCTTAGTCGCTTAAAAAGCCGTAGTATGAGCGCAGCTTCGCGGGGGAGATTGGGGGAGGGGTGCTCCCTGCCCTCTGGCACCACTCCCATGAAAAGGTAACGTACCGTTCTTGAGAAAAACAAATTATTGTAACCTAACCTCAAAACACTTAAAGTTGATTAAAAGGCGTAGTATGAGGCCCGCTTTGCGGGCCTCTAGGGTTTAAAAAAAAATAACCTCGAAGGGGATAGCGCGGTCTGAGTTCGCTCGCTCCGCTCGCTCACTAGACCCCGCCATCCCCTTCGAACCTAACCTGTCCGAGTCGGGGTGCCCCAAGTCCCGAGCTCGCTTCGCTCGCTCTTGCATCCTAAGTTCTCCTAGTAACAGTAGTAACATTGCCTTTTGTACACATATACGATCAGTGGAAGTACAAACACAGAGAAAAAATTCACGCAACTCGAGGAGAAACGGAACGGTCGAAAACAAATGACAGTGACACATGACGCTAATGGCATACCTGTTCTATTGTTTACGTTCCGTGTTATCGAATTTGCCCGACATTTTATACCATGGACTGACTACAAATACTGATACTGGATACTGACTACAGATGCTGGGGCAGATTTGGTTGTCAATCGCCCATTTTAAACGATTCGTTTTTCGTTTCTTATCGGATTTGAGGTTAGAAACATTTTTTATTCATTTCTCGGAAAATATGCATTACCTTTTAATAAGAGTGGTAACGTTATAATCGGGGACCCAAACCCTGCCAACTTTAGCCCCTTTTACCCCCCAACTCCTGCCAAACGATACTAGATCCAACCCCTGTATTGTGTAACCATAGGAGACGAACTAACAAATCGGACCGACCCACGCTCTGCTAATTGTAAGTGTAAACTATTTTATAACCTACCTATGATATTATAATTATTTTATACATATAGGTACTTTACTATAATATTCTTTTTGAGTTGACAATGTTTTATGTACCATTTTTTTAAAGCTAGTTTTTAGTATGTGTTATATTATATATTCCATATAGATAATTAGAGCATTACACAAGAGGGTCCTACAATAATCTAAAACCAATACATTAATAAGAATAAAATTCTAGAACTTATTGTTTTAAATTATTAACAGTCACCAAGGGCACAGAATTAGGCATTCTTTGATTCATCCCGTTATGGCCTACCAGGGTCCTATACTGATAGGCCCCACTAATGTAACAAGTATACTTACACCACCCACAAAAGGTGATGCTAATCTTAATATTGTTACATAAATGTCATACAAGGTCTATAAAAATATAGTTTTAAATGTCGAGTAATATTTAATTATTGCAGTTATATATATGTAGTTATAGTTAATCGTGTAGGTTTTCAGAACTTCAGACATAGCCTTAACAGGGATTTCTCACGCCAGAGAACACTTACACATTAGTAGATAATAAATTAGAGATGTGGACCGACCCTGTGTCCGATATTTTCCGTAAAACACAAGTCTCTGAAGCCCCATTTTAGATCATTAGGAACACTTGTGGTGACATTTCCACAATGTTGCCAACATCTAACATCAACATAAGCAGTAGGACTAGTTATTTTTCGTCTAAAATTGACCTGCTATAAGAATTTATGGTAAGCTCCCTGATGGACGCTAGTGATGGCGCCAAACACCTGGCCGAATTTTGGGCCGAGTTCATTTATCATCATCTATTACATCATAGATTGCAATAGACAAGCTAAGAAAAAGATCTCAAGAAATAAAATAAGGCACAAAATAAATTAATAAAATTAAACTAAAGTTCTTGAATTCAGAATTTTAGATAACTTATATTAATTCCTATGTAATTTGGCGACATTGAGTGTGTGGTTGCAAAACATGATTATTCTAAGATTCTGCATTCAAGTTTAGGCAGTATTCGTCAGATGCCCATTGGGTAGTAGGTAAGACTAGGATGAATATAGCACTTTAAAAAACACCTATTACAAATCTTAACCTAATATAGACTCTTGTAATCCCAAAAACAAAATCCTACATGACTAAAGAACTAATCTGGCAACTCCTGCCCGACATAACAAGTGGTCCAGTATATACGCTAAGACTAAAAACTTGCTCCAGTTCCACTTAGTAAACGCAGTTTTGTATTTCATAGTTATTCCGTCCCCAGATTATACAGATTAACTAAAGGTAAACTTAGCTAATAACACATAACTCAGACCCAATGCTACTCAGTTTCTGTATTAAACCTAGTCTAAAGGTAAATCTCTGTTTTCAGGGTTTTGTACCCGAAGGTTGCCAACCGGAACCCTATTACGAACTAAGTCTCCGCTGGCCGTTCGTCCGTATATCATGAACCGTAATATGTAGACAGTTGAAATTTTCACAGATTGTGTATTTCTATTACCGCTATAGCAAATAATAAAAATAAAATAAACTTAAGATTAAAGGGGGTCCACATACAAGAAACTTGTTTTTTTTTCGGCGTTTTTTGGCTAATCATTGTGCACTGGTACGGAACCCTTCGTTTACGAGTCCGACTCGCACTTGGCTCATACGCGTCTTTTATTATGTAATAATTATAATTTATTGATAGCTATAGTTTATTGAAGAATGAATCACTTTTAAAGTCATCAGTATTATTTTTTTTTAAGTACGAATATAATTTTCAATTGGAATATAATCCTAGTATTTATAATATAATAACGATCATGTATTAAAAATATTGATGTCTCTAATCGATTATGACGAGTATAGTTATTGTATTTATAGCAATAATGCTGTGTTTGCATCATTCTAAAACGTACATCTTTCTTATATCGTTAGAAAATTTCATAAATAATTAAATAGTATTTGAATATTATTCTGGATATAAATGATTTAATATCTCCTTAAAAAGCATCGTTAAAGGTTAGTACATAACTCGTTTGGTGAAAGTGGTCTCTTATAACATGTACATAAACTACATCCTCAATTATTGAATACAAAGCACTCCACTAATAATAATGCAGACATACAAGTGAGAGGTTAGTTTTATAAATTAAACTAATTCTACTGCTGCATTATCAAGTTTCAGCACACCTTTACAAGCACACCCTCCTCCGAAGACAGACAACAGACGCATCACGACGCCTCACCCTTTGGGGTTAGGCAACTACTAAAACATACTCTGATGTACATAATATACAGGGTGCTTGGAAGCTGGGTGCAAAGCATTTGGAGCATTTTGAGCCAATCGTTCAAACCTTTTTAGAATCATTTTCATTTTGAGCATGTTTCTAAAAAGGTTTGAACGATTAAGATTATTTTATTTTTAAAATTTTATTCTACCACTTCAATAGTGTCTAGTATTTTTTTCAATAACACAGATGCTTGAAACTTTCTTTACTAGATTAGATGCCAATCAGATAAACCACGAAAAAGAAAAAACATACCAGCTTTAATGACATTGTTGGCAAAAAAAAAAGAAACTAGAAACATGCTCAAAATCCTCGGGGCACCCAGATTCTATACAGACGTTCTAAACAGACCAGGCGACGTGATCAACTTCTGGAGGGAGGTGGGCTGGTTGGAATAACCACGCACAATAGTCCATCTGAAGGACTAAGTGCGGAAACCAAACCCTCTAACGTAGAACACGCTTAAAATGGTGCCAACTATTACCCCCTTAATTGGTCAAGGACAGCTAATGAGACAATTGATTTTCTATTGTTTGACACTGAATCAGAGTCGCGCGGGGCTTTACAGGTTAAGGCTTTGCACCTAGCTTCCAAACACCCTGTATATCTTTATTATTTGTTCCCGTTCACACATCTATTACATTTGAGTTTTAGCATGGCAATGGGATCGTTGGCCCTATTCAACCAAATATTTTTTACTAATGACTATTACGAACCTTGACAAAACAGCCGCAGTATAAAACACCCAAGTTCTTACAAATCAACGTTATTCAAATTAGACCCAGAATGCGTGGGCAGGTCTTCATATACTAACAGCGTCCCTATAGGGACCACGGCCTCATCCCTTTCGCGCAGCTTCTTCATCTCGTTGCGCAGTTTGTCTAGAACTGCGTAGTTGGGTTCGTTGTGGCGCGCCTGGTCTTGTAAGAGGGTGATCTGCTGTTCTTCTAGCTTCTTCTCTTTGCAGCTCTTCACGGAACGGGAGCCGTATAGACGGAGTAAAGAGCCCCACGAACGTACGTGGGGGTGTAGAGCCTAAGGAAAGCGGAGGGTTGTGATTACGTCAATCCTGTTTTTGCAAAATCTTTTATTTATTTATTAGGGCCAAAAATAGTTACATGCTACAAAATACAGAGAAATAATTAAACTAAGATTTAACAAACATGTAACCCACACCATTGTCCACGTTTTAACTAAAGCGTAAAAGGTGATAAAAAAGGAAAAAGAAAGACAAAACAACAATAATCCCTGTCACAATATTGCTGTTTTGATCTTTTAAAAGATCCTGGTGGTTAAGTGTCCGCTAGTCATATAGGAATATCTTGTATCTGCTTATTATAAAACTTGACATGAAACTAGTCCAGAGAGATGTATTAAGACGCTGACAACACTTAAACCGCGGTCACTGTCAGATTACATAGAAAAGAAAGAGAAGCGCGATGACACAACGCTTGAAATTTATTGCAAAATATGGAGCAATTATCTATTTACTCAAAATTGAGTTGAGTAATCGAAAATAAAAAACAACCAAGTTCTGCATTCAAATAAGGCGTTATTGTTATTAATTAAATACGTAACGTATGTTGATATTTAATACAGATATTTTGGATTAGAACTCAAGGTAAGAGGTTAGTTTAACATTAGTTTGTATCGAGATTTTTTCTTCAAAACGTGTTTTGGTAACAACCAAGTTCTGGGAAATATCTTCAAAATTAACATATATTTTTTCCGCTACCACAAACTATACAGATTTGGCAATTTTTTTTCTTAAGAGAAGCCTATTTTTGTCAATTGGGTCTTGTCAGCCCCTTAATGATTATAATTCTGTAAATACCTACATACCTGTTATGGTCACGAATCATATTTTGATCAAGATACAAGCTGACACTGACTTGCAAATTGCAAAAAAGTAAGAAAATTGGAATTTCGCGGGCTACAGAAAGTAGCATACATTACCCTGCTTTAGTAGTCGGACATAATTGAGCTTTGAATAACTCACAAATATAATTTCAACCAAATTTTTGGATTCTAAAAATAATCTAGGAACTGACATTTCTAGACGTAAGGGCGGCAAAAATTTAACAGCCTATACTTGACAAATGTGTCTCAAATCAAAGGAATCAAAGTTACCTGCAGTATAGCCTGCGAGGCGTGTTGCTTGGCCGTCTTCTTGTTCTTGCTGACGACTGTGGCGGTGTGCTTGCCCACCTTCATGGTCAGCTCGATCTTCTGATACTCCAGCTTCTTCATCTGTTCATAAATGTTATTAATTGCCTTATATCTTAATATATTAGAAATAGTGGCTAAATAGTGCATGTAACATGGCGATAATAAGGCACTTCCACGAATTAAAAGTTTGTTAAACATTACAGTCGTTCATCTAGAGAACGTTTTCTGACACCTTAAAGTAAAACCCCATCAATTATCACGACTGCCGTCATTTTTCGGCCGTTATATCACTGCACCGCTTTTTTTCAGCAGATATTTGCTAGTAAAATATTGCGCAGGTCCCCTCAGAGCATTCAGCCCCCCTTTCTCAAAAGTTAGCGCATATACTCACACCATATACAAATATCTTAGAGCTATTCTTGTAAGAATGTAGTGATTGTGTGTTGTTGTGTGTATAAAAATAAATATGACGTGATTGTTACCTCAGTATGTATATGCTGGTCGCCCGCGCCGAAGTTCCTCAGCAGGCAGGTGCGCAGTATAGCGTGCGGCGACGGCTCGCAGGTGGCGGCGCAGAACTCCGTGATGCGCGGGTCTTCGATGCCCACGTAGTCGAAGAACTGGCAACACAACTGCTAATACTCGTCAAAGGAGTGCCCAACCAATGTACCAAGGCGGTAGGCACGGTTAACTTACGAAAACCTTAGGCACCCGTCTCACCATTGACGATGAACGAAAAGCTATCGGCTATTTTCCCGTGTCAGTAAGTCAATACATATGTAATGAAAATGTCATCGTCTGCCTGCCTTTTCCCAACTACGTTGGGTTCGGCTTCCAATATAACCAGATGCATTTTACATGGAGCGACTGCCTATCTGACCTCCACAACCCAGTTACCGGGTAATACGATACCCGTTGGTAAGACTGGTTGCCAGACTTTCGGGCTTCTGACAACCCGTAACGACTGTCAAAGATTTACGAATGACAGCCGTGACCAACGGCTTAGCGTGCTTTCCGAGGCATGGAGGGGTCTTGGTATGTAAAGATGGTCACCCATCTACGGACCAACCGCGGCAAGCGTAGCTTAACATGATTGATTGACCCGTGCGGCTGTTATTATTTAGCCACAAGCCCCTCTGTAAAGAAAATGTATTTCTTATTATTTAATCGCGTTCCGCGTAAATATTAATACTTTTTGCTCATTAACACTAAGAATTTATTTATGACACACGGATACAGACAGTACGGATGTTAACTAGGAAAAGGTAGAGATTTCAAGATGACATGAAAAAATACAATATTAATTTTTAGTTGTTAAAGATTTTATTATTTAAAATTTTTAGAGGGAGAGTTGACATAGGTGTACTAAAATACTTTAAATGTCGTTTCTTTAATTTCAGGTATGTTTTAGTATATAATTACCTACGTAGTACATACTTATAGTTTACAATTTAGTTTCATAAAACGAATTGTTAAATAAATTCAGAAGCAACACATTTGGCTTTTATTATTACGCGGTCACACCAACAACGGCGAGAACTCTGTCAAACAAAAAAAACACGTGTTTAGTTGCTAACTCTACTCGCTTTGCCCTAATCGCCGGTGGTGGGGCAAGTGTCTTAACTATACTTAAAACTAGTCATATTTTACAATGCAAAATGGCGTCGTTAAAATGTGTAGGTCCAAAATATTATCAACGTTTTCGTAAGGTGATTGTACCGCAGATACAACATCATTCTTTTACCCTTCGGTAACAGGTAACACGGGCTGGGCTCCGCAGCTCCACATAAATGCGCGTATTTTGCGTACGGGTCGAAAAATCATCCCAGCCGCAGCAGGGTTGGTGCAGAATGTTTTACCATAAACAGTCATGTCGCAGAAGGAGGTTGCGGAAAGGGAGCGGGCGATCTCTTCCACTCACTCTGCCCATAGCAGGCGCACCGGGCGTCGGCGGAGGGCGGACAACGCCCTCTTCCAGCCCCCTAAATGGGTCCAGGGGCGACGGACTCGGGGACATCCGCCACCCCCCACAAGAGCAGGACCCGAGGTGGCGGCGCGTAGTGTTCCACGCGCGCACCTATTGGACGTCGCGGGGGGAATTTTACACCTCATTCCCCCCCGTGAGCCTGAGGTGGCCCCCGCAATGGCGGGCCGGCACCAGCCGGGGATCGCGGAAGTCGCATTAGATCCCATGATCCCCGGTGCAGGTGTGGGAGGGGAACACCGGGGCGGTTTTTAGTTACTAAGAGTCTGACAGACCCCTCCGCCCGCCCCGAGGCGGAGGAAATCCATGAGGATTCTCCACGCCAGAACAAAAAAAAAAAAAGTTCTACCATACATCTCTAATAGCCGTGATAGTAGTCACTCCCTTTCAAATCATCACACAATTGATACACGTTTTATTTGGATTTCCTTTACTTCTAAAACCATCCACATTAATAAGTACATACTAAACAATCATCAGAACATAGTATGGGAGATAAAACAAGTTATAGTAATTACCTACTATGTAGTTTCCTTTGTCAATGTGCAATTTCATGATAAATTATTTTTTCTGTAAGTAGTTGATTGTACTAACACTTTTACACGTCAATCATATTTAAAAAAAAACTAGATGAGGTCGGTGTTTTCTATTTGAGAAGGCCGAAACAAACTCAGAGTATAGACAAAATCTTGGTCATATCTTGTGAAGGCCTTGTACGAGTAGATTGGTGTCTGAAATGGTCTTTTGAGGAAAGAACCACACAGATTGAGCGAACCTATCAAGTCACAGCACCCATTTGTCAGTAATCGTGCAGGTCAACTCAGAACATAAGGAGCTCAACGATTCGACAAACACATTTGACATTTGGTTAGGCCGCATAAATTACTCAAACTTGCAGACCAAGAATAACTGAGAGAAAACAAATACAATGACCCACATAGTCTTCACATTCATAATAATTAAAGTAATATTATACTTACTTTAATTTAATAGTCGTATCTACCTGGCTGTTATTTATTCTAGCGTGAAGCACTTGTGTGCTTTAAGTAGAGTTGAAAAGGACTCAATGCCATGGGATTATGGACAGTAAGACACCTGTGCGTCAACGTACCGGTCGGTCTCTTGAAAACATTGCTGCTGTAAACGAGATTGTTGCCGAAAACCCGAAAACATAATCGTTCTCAACAACTTCAAATTTCACGAAGCACTACGCAGCGAATTTTGACAAAAGAACTCCACCTTCATGCGTACAAAATTCAACTTACTCAGGAGCTCAAACTAGCAGACCATGGAAAGCGCCGGAAATTCATTCAATGGGTAATGGAGCAAAGTGAAGCAATACCAATTTTTCGAAAACAGTCATCTTCTCCGATGAAGCGCATTTCCATCTGAATAGCTTCGTAAATACACAAAATTGTCGAATTTGGGGCTCAAAAAATCCTCATGCAATCCATGACAAACAAATGCACCCACAACGAGCAACTGTCTGGTGCGGATTTTGGTCAGGCGGCGTGATTGGGCCTTACTTTTTTGAAGATGATGCCGAAATTGCAGTGACTGTGAACGGCATTCGTTACAGGAACATGATAACGGAGTTCTTGTGGCCTCAACTAGACGGCATGGATCTGGACGACAGTTGGTTTTACCGAGACGGCGCCACCTGCCACACTGAGCATGAAACAATCGATTTATTGCAGCAACGATTTCCAGAACAAATTATCTCTAGAAATTCTGATGTCAAATGGCCACCAAGATCATGCGATTTAACGCCGTGCGATTTTTTTCTTTGGGGTTTTGTGAAATCTCGGGTTTATGCGAATAAACCAGAAACAATTCTTGAGCTCAAATCCGAGATCCAACGCGTCATCGCTGAGATACAGCCACATCTTTGTGAAAAAGTCATGGAAAATTTCATGAAAAGAGTAATGATCTGTCATCAATCAGAGCCGTGGAAGCCATTTGTCGGATATTTTATTCCATACTTAATCGGAACATGTCTATTTTACAATCGAATAAAAATATCTCAACTCTCTCAAAAAAAACGTATTTTTATTTTAGAATGAAAACGTGCACTCTTATTGAGACACCACATATCGTCGCCTTAGAGTGAAAACCTCGAGGATGTTTTTGGTCATTTTTATTTTATTACATTTTTGGAAAACGAAACCTCGCAACGGACGCCTAGTTTCCCACAAAAAAGTTTAGTCATCTGTAGCGCCATCTATGGCGAGTTCGAAATCCTCGCAAAAGAACAGACGAGGTTTTCAATTTACCAACACTTAGAGTTTAATAATGATTCCAGTAAAGTTGCCTTTTTCGCATATACGAGGTTTTCACTCTAAGGTGACGATATGTACTTTCTAAAACATCAGTGAAGGAAGACATCGTGAGGAGATCTGTAGTGATATTTATTATAAGTCTAAAATCGCCATCTCTGTGGGTTGGTATAGACTGGTATTATTATCATGCATATATCGACGTTATAGTACCTGTTAAAGGAACACCTTTCGTTAATTATCACACTGTATTAGAGCAACATGTAATGGTACACCAACATTTAGCCAGATGTCAAAATCAAGTCATTTATTCAAACTAGGCTGAGAATCAGCACTTTTCGAACGTCAAAGTTACATAAGACAGTCCCCCAAAAACGCCGGCCCTTCACCACTTCCTAGTGCTTTAGCTGGGAAGAAGAAGCGGCGGAACAAACTCCCCAGCAGCACACCTGTCTGTTTAGTTATATAAACTTGATTCTATACAAATCGTATGCAAAGTAATTAACATTACAAAACACAAAACATTAAATTAAATTACTTGCCATATGTTAGCTAGCACACGCCAATATACCAACAAAACAATGAAAACTGTACTCAAGCAGCTAAAAATTACAACATAAAAACGTAAACAGAACTTAATACCTAAATAAAAGCCTCCAGGCATAAAGGGCGTGCCCGCTTACATAAAGCTATTGCTGTAACTCGAAGTGAGAAATGATAAACTAGCACCATCGAAGTAAAATAAATAAACAATTACTAATAACAATTAAAACCATGATCAGCAAAACGAACAGTCACCACAAGCGGCACCCGTTCACGAGCATAACGCAAAGATCAGCCTTGAGAACGAACTTGCTGCCGGTTGCTCAGGCAAGAATAGTATAATCAATTGCCGAGGACGCTAGCTAACCACTTATTGCAATATAACTCATAAAAAAAACACATTGTAAAGAGTAGATTATGGCACTAATAAATTCAAATTTAATTAAATTAAAATACATTGACATATACAGTCAAATAAAAAATAATAAATTATATGAACTCATATAACCTGTCAGTAGGTAAGCTAATTCGGGAGAAAGAACATAAACATTGTCTTGAGTTAATCACAGCGACCAACTATTCTTATCGTTTAAGTAGTCATTGATACAATAGTAGGTCTACAAACAGGTAACAAAGGGTGGATTTTACTTTAGTTTAAACGCATTAAAAGGCAAATCTAGCAAAGAAGAGGGTAGCATATTATAAAAAGTTATACCAAGCCCAACAAATGAGTTATGAACCTTATGAACCTTGTGAAATGGAGCTCGTAATTTGTCCTTATTTCTGGTATTAATATTGCCTAAAACCGTTTTTAAGTTGTAAAATTTTCTTTTTGACGTGTAGGAAAAATTGTAACCTATATAGCCCTACGCAAACCGCTTGTTAATCGTCGACGGACAAACTCAGTGTCAGGAGGCTATCATTTTAAATGTAACTCACGGTTTCAACTAGTGATGGGTTGAAAGAATATCATTTTCGACGAAGAATATTCTATATAATTTTGAGGTCAGCTTGTCAAACGTTCAAATCAACTTATGGCCCGACTACGTGTTTAAAGTAACAGTTTTGCTATTACTTTAAACACGTAGTCGGGCCATAAGTTCTGTCACATAGGTAAAATTTCGAATTTAAAATGCAAGCCGAGGAAAATATTATGGGCAAACGAAATTTGAATCATCATTCTCCTGCCCTTATCCCAATTTATTTGGGGTCGGCGCAACATGTCGCTTTCTTCCATACTTCTCTATTAGTTGTCATCTTGGTAGTCACCCCCTTTCTAGCCATATCATCTTTTACACAGTACATCCATCGTTTCTTTGGTCTTCATCTACTCTTATAGCCATCGACATTCGTGTTAATATGCTTAATAAGTCAATAAAAATGGTATGTAGTACTTTTGTGAATTCAACATTTTTGCCACCGGACTTGGATTATTTTATCACAAAATTCAGATCTAAATACATTAATACAATGCAAGCTAGCAGACTAATCCATAAAGAAATACTTCATTTAAAATACAAAAATGACTATTTATTGTATAATAATCAAATTAAAAGTAATGACCAGTATGGACTAAACGGACATGCACAAAAGTGTTATAATAATGTATATACACAAACAGATAATGAGACTTCATCAAAGTGTCGCATAGCAGTTACAAACAGCATAAGCACTCAGACTGACAACCTGGAAAATAACGTCGATTTTTTTCGTAAGTAAATTGTTCAGTAGCATGTCTCACAGCACGACAACCAATTCTGTAACTCCTGATAATAATTATATCTCTATTGCTATTGATGCCGGATATGGCTATTGATGCCGGAGTTCCTCAGGGGTCTGTTCTCTCTGCAACTCTTTTCCTGCTGCACATCAATGACCTACTACAGACTGGTATTGTTGGGTACGCGGACGACAGTACTGTTTCAGAGAGATACTTGTCCAGCGCAAAAACCAACGGGGCCGCAGTTCGTTCCTTGAGAGAGGCCTTGGTAGAGCAGACAGAGTTGACGTTAAGCCTTGTCTCCCAGTGGGGTGATGATAATCTGGTCACTTTTAACGCCACCAAAACACAAGCGTGTCTTTTTACCGCAAAAAGGAGTCGTTTCGACCTGACTCCTACTTTTCGGGGTACATCGGTTCCTGTAACTGATCGGCTCGAGCTCCTAGGCATGGAGTTGACATCTAACCTCAACTTCGGCGCCACCATCGAGTACAAAGCCCAGACTGCGGCCAAGAAACTGGGCATCCTAAATAAGGTGAAGCGATACTTTACGCCTGGACAGCTTTTGACCCTTTATAAAGCGCAGGTCCGATCCTGCATGGAGTATTGTAGCCACCTTTGGGATGGCTCGGCTAAATACCAACTTGCCGCGCTTGACTCGGTGGAACGCAGAGCTAAGAGGCTCATTGGCGACGTAAATCTGGTGGATGCCAAGCTTCACAGTTTGGCCCATCGTCGCAAGGTTGCCTGCTTGTCGGTCTTCTATAGATTGTACTTCGGAGAGTGTGCTCAGGAACTCCACGACCTCATTCCACCGGCCCCCTTCTATTATCGGTCATCTAGGCGCACTTCAGGTTACCATCCCTTCCTGGTGGCTATCCCACCAACTCGCACTAAGCGTTTCCAAACTTCTTTTATAATGCGCACAGCAAAGGAATGGAACTCTCTGCCTGCGTCTGTGTTTCCGAACGCATATAACCCTAATCTCTTCAAAGTGAGAGTGAACAGGCTTCTTCTGGGTAAGCTCGCTCCATCGTCGACTTTGTTTCTGTCGCCTCTGGCATAGACTAAAGTCAAGAGCAAACCCATCACAAATAAAAAAAAAAAAAAAAAAAAAAAATCTCCCTCAATATCTACCTACAGAATTTATGTGGTATAAGCAACAAAAAAAAGAATTAGATCTGTACCTACAAGAACTTGAACTAAACAATTTGTATGTGTGTATTACGGAACATTTCTTGACTAAGGAATCGGCATCTCTATTCAATATTGACAATTATAAAATGGTGTCTTTTAATGCTCGAAAAAATAAAAAAAGGGTGGCAGCCTAATAATGGCGACGAATGATGTTGTTTGTGAAGAGGTTGAAATTGAAAGCTTTAAAATATGTGGTGTCAAAGATGCCAATACCAACATTGTTGTTACAGAAATCCTGTTGAACAGAACTTAGAGCAATTATTGGAACACTTCTTTAGTAAAAAGTGCACCATCTGTGGAGATTTCAACATCGACTTACTTAAAAACGACAAAACATCTTTAAATTTCTTAACACTACTGACATCTTACAATTTTAGACCCATTGTTAACGAAGTGACTTATAGACGAAATAGCGCGGAATCATGTTTAGACAATTCTGCTGGATAATTATTTCAATGAACAGTTTGTTGATCACAATTGCTTGGCTGACGGACATGCAGCGTTAGTATGTGGCTTAAAAACTGAAAAATTAATGTGAACCAGTCACTGCAGGTGAAATTAAAAAAAATTGTCGATGCCATGGCCAACAAGAAATCGGTTGGTCATGATGAAATCCCAATACAAATATTTAAAAAATCATATTGACTTATTGGCAAAACCACTGGCACATTTTATTAATAAGTGTATGAATGAGAGTGTGTTCCCGGAACAGCTTAAGATAGCAAGAGTTCTGCTAATTTATAAAAAAGGGTGCAAATCCGATCCCAACAACTATCGACCAATTTCGCTCTTACCAATAATTTCAAAAAAAAAAATGAGAAAATCCTAAAAATAAGGCTTCTTAGATCGCAATAAAATTCTTAATTACAAACAATTTGGTTATCAAAAAAATGTGGGAACAAATGACGCAGTTAATACGTTAATGGAGGCAGTAATAAACGGAATTAATGATAAATTAAAAGTCGTAGGGCTGTTCCTTGATCTAAGTTCTGCTTTTGACACAGTAAATCACAAGTTACTACTAGCAAAAATGGAGCATTATGGAGTTAGAGGACCAGTTTTAAACTTATTTAAGTCTTACTTAGAAAATAGGAAACAATATGTAGAAATTAAAGTAGAACAAGAAAGATGTGAGAAAATTTTCAAATCGGGACTAAAACAAGTAAGGCAAGGAGTTCCACAAGGCTCAATATTAGCGCCAATCTTCTTCATCTTGTTTATCAATGATTTAATTAACTACATTTTAAAACAAACTGACGTTCTTTTTGCTGATGACACGAATGCCATTATAACTGCGGAAGATATGGGAACTCTTAGTAGTAAGGTAAATAAAGCTCTGGCGCTCTTTCATTGTTGGTTTACCAACAACAATCTACTCTTAAACACCAATAAAACGAACGCTATGTTATTTAGAACAACGTCGAGAAACAAGGATTCAATTAACATAACCTTGAATGACAATAGAATAATTTTAGTAGATAGTGTGATATTTCTAGGTATTTACATTGCTGAAAGCCTGAATTGGAAAAAGGAACTATCAGCTATAGAAAGTTCAATTAGTTCAGCTTGTTATGCTCTTAGAAGCCTTCGAGATGAAATTTCTATCGAACAATTAAAAATAGTATACTACTCGCTTGTTGAGTCAAAACTAAGGTACAGTATTGCTATATCCTCGTAAGGCCCAACGACCTAATTTAATGACAAAAAAATTTTGACACTCCGGCCCGAGACACTATTTAAAATCATTTAAATTATATATCTAATCATAAAAATATATATCGACCTAAATTTGGGTTGGGCCTTACGAGGCTATGGGGAGGTAGCTATGAGTACAATGTTGCTTGCTGCTTTTGTTATACAAAAACGAGCTATAAGAACTATGGTGAGAATTCCGCAGTGGGTATCATGTAAGGATCACTTTAAAGAACTACAGATATTAACGATCCTGTTTGAACCGGAACTGTTTGTACATTTTAGTTCTACTAACATAACTTATGAAAAAGCTACGGGATTATGAGACACTTTTTTTTTTTGGATGGGAAATCATCAAATAACTTCTCCCGCTCTGGGCGGAGCGGGAGGGTGTGTCAGACTCTTACTGACTAAAACCCAACCGTATTCCTTCCTGTTGCCTGTGTTGCCAGGGGCCTCGGTGACCCATTAGTACCTTCCCGCGACCCCGGCGGGCATCGGCCCTAGTGGACCCCACATTTGTGCTGACGAAATCATTTGAGGCGCGCGTGGAATACAACGCGCCGTCGACCCGGGCCTGGTCCTTACCGGACGGTGAGCTACCCATTGCTCACCGTCCGCAAGCCCGCGCCTACGGTGGCCGGAAATCCGCCCGGGATTCCCGACGCTCAGGGCGTCTCCTGCGGCCTCCTCCTTTGCGAGCATAACTGCTTCGCACAGAAGGAGGTGACGGCTTGCCATGCCCTCTCGCTCCTTACCATGGCCTGAACCAGGGCCGGACGAGAGAGATCTGTGCCGCCAATCGCCTATGAGACACTTGAGACAGAAATAAGCGAGAAGCTACAAGACGTAAGGACTTGCAATATAAAATACAACCGCATTTAAAAGTAGTGAGTCATGCAGCATGCTTTCAATCAATTAAACTGTTTAATAAACTACCGGGAGAATTAAAGTCAATTTACAATATAAATCAGTTTAAGCACCACCTAAAGTCATTTTTGAAAGAAAAATGCTACTATACACTTGATGAGTTTCTCAGTGATGTGAATGTCTAAACTACATAGCATGATAATTAACCACTTGTTGACATGATCTATTTGTTTTTGACATGATAATTTTTAATTTTTTTATTGACATGTTATTTTTTATCGAGATAATTTTTTTAATTTTATATTTGTGTGATTTTTTTAATTTTTCTATTGACATAATTTATGTATTTTTTTTTATTTACATTATTTATCTTTTATTGACATGATTTTTTTTTCTCGTATATTTGATTTATTTTTATTGATATTATTTTTTTGGATTTACTTTTCAATAACATTTTTTTTTTTGCTAATGTACCGAATTTTAATTGTATTATTTTATTTTTAAATTGTAAACATAAAATCCGTGTTGTGTTAGTATTTAATGAAATTTTGACACAATTTAAACATTGTTTATGAAATATGAAATAAATGAATAAATTCATACTCAAGACGTTCCTCACGACATTTTCCTCATCCCTCCGCATCATGAATATTTAAAGAAAATAAAAACAAAGGGTTTATGCAATTTGGTTCATTTCCTAAAATGGCCACTCCATTTTAGGAAATAAACAAAATTGCAGAAACCCTTTGTTTTTATTTTATATACGCGCAAAGAAGACAGAGTCGCAGTAAATGCATTGCATCGTTGCGGTCACTCGACAACTGATGTTTTCAAACTGCTGAAAAATTTTAAAATTCTACAGATTTTTTTATCGTACTATTAAACGATTCAGGGAAGATTCAATATTAGAAGATAAACAAAGGAGCGGTCGATCTCGTACTGTTCGGACTCCAGCGGTCATCAAAGCAGTGAAGGCGCAAATCCAACGAAATCCTGTCCGCAAGCAACAAATATTGGCTCTGCAGATGGGACAAAGCAGAACTACTGTTAAAAGGGTATTAAATTAAGACACAGGACTGCGTGCTTATAGAAAAAAACAGCACATCTTCTTAACGCACGGCTTAAGGAAATCAGACTCGAAAGAAGCCTGGTTTTGTTAAGGCGGTACGCGGGAAAAAAATACCGTGAAATACTTTTTCCGGACGAAAAAAAATTTAATGTTGAGGAGTTTTCAACAAACAAAATGATAAAGTGTATGCACACTAATGAAAAATCGAGCAGACGTGTGCCACGTGTTCAGCGTGGTCATCACCCTTCGGCATTTATGGTTTGGCTTGGGGTGTCTAATTTGGGTCCAACGGAGGCGTTTTTTTGTGAAAAAGGAGTTAAAACCAGTGCCCTCGTATATCATACGAGGGCACTGGTTTTAACTCCTTTCTGATCTTTCTAATCACAGTCCTAACAAAAATTGTGGAACCTCTTTCACAAACAATGTTCGAAAACAGGCACTGAGTATTCCAGCAGGATTCTGCGCCGGCTCATAAGGCGAAAAGTACCCAAAACTGGCTCACGACTCACGACCCGTGGAATCGACTTTATCAGGCATGAGATTTGGCCCTCATCCAGTCCAGACTTGAATCCCTTGGATTACAAAATATGGCAGCACTTAGAGGAGAAGGTCTGCACTAAACCCCATCGCAACTTAGTCACTTAACCCATTAACCGCCACCGTGCGTGCTTCGATTGATGACTGGCCTTGTAAATTGAAGGCTTGTATCGAAGCAAGAAGAGGACATTTCGAATAATTTTAATGTGGTTTAAATGAAAGGTTCATTTGATATATAAATGGTTGTAGTGCATAACTCATTGTGTCATTTATTTAACTTTCCATATGTAACAAAACTTATGACCAGACTACGTAGATATTTATTTTTTGAATTCTTGTAAATACTCTCCCAACACAATATCCTCGAGAGCTTAAGAGTAAAGTTATCGTTAGGAGAATATTCTCGGGAATTTACTATCACTAACTGGTACTTACAGTAAAGTCAGGTTCATTCTGGTCGCTGGAGGGCGCGTGGTGCGGCGCATGCGCGTCGAGCTCGTCCTTCATCTCGGGGATGAGGATGTGTATGGAGTTCCTTGCGGCGGCAGACTTGGCCTGCCGCTTGCTGGAGCCGTGGCCCACGCCGTACTGCATGCCGCCGATGAAGACGGTGGCTTGGTAGGGGTTTGATGCGTTCTCTGTGTGACAAAAGGGGATTTTATCTCAATATTCTCCATTAACAAGCTTATGAACGGAGACGTAAATATTGTGTGGCTTTTTGGAGGTCTGTCTTATGAAAAAAGTGGTGATCCTGAGCCTCATTTGAATAAATGACTTCCAATTTTGATTTGTAGATGATTGCGACATTCAATCAGAAAACACTGAAGGTTTGGTCATTTAATTAAGGGCACACCGAGTTTCTAGCGCTACTCAATTATAGGTATTCTATGCGCTCCGTGTATGTGTGCGTGAGGCACACCGGCAAGAGAGCGAACGGCTAGACAGATAAGAGCACGTTGTTAGGTAGGTATCTATGACCAATGAAAAATGAATATTAGGTACCTATAATTTACTTAGTCGAGTAAATTATACCTAATATTTAATTAGTTACCTTTATGATAAAATTCTAAGTACAATAGAAACTTAAAAGTGATTTCAAAAACGTAAAATAACATAACGGCTAAATAAGTAGGGTAAAAATCCCCGTAGTCGACCCTTTATTTTCAATTTCAAATTATTTATTCTTCAAAGTAGATTCAGTAAAATACTTTTGTTAGTACGTTAGTAAGTTTTTCCGGTGTAATTGACATTCTGTAATAAAACAGAACATTTGATTTAATTATTATTACTATAATTATCAAAAAAATTGTTTTTGGATGAAAGTAAGACCTATTTCATAAAAATAATTTCTGCAAGGGTTATTTAATTTAATTTGCTTCTAACTATTTACACTAGGTAGACCCTAAATTAAATTACTAACTATATATACAAATGAATAGTATCGTTGATGCTGACGTGCCGTGCTATGCGACCTGCGCTCCTGCAGCAGGACAGGCCATGATGTCCAAGACTGTCGACGGCTTCACCGCAGTGACACCGATGCGGAGCAACACAAGGTTCCAAGTACCAAACAGAGACACGTAGCGAGCCGAAACGATGAGTCATCCATCATAGTGCCTATGGTAGATGACGGGAGCGCCTGAAACCACAAGCCTGACTCCCACTCTCCCACAGCCAGCAGACGAGCATGCTCAGCAGTATTAAGTGATGTGTTTATCAGGGTATTCCGTATAACATTGCAGAGGGGCACGTCCCACCGTCTCTGGGAGGTTGGGTTGTCTGGCAAATCCATATGGCGACAAGCCATTTTCCAAGCGTTCAACGCGTCGGTAAACCACGGTACCTCAAAATCAACCAGTGAGGAAGATAAAATGTTACTGGTTAATTTATCAGTAATGTGGACAGAGGACATGAAGGCCGGTAAACTGATACTTGAAACTTTGAGGACGCCGAGACCACCCAGGTGAATGGGAAGTGTGGCTTGCTGCCACGCTCGGTCGTCCAAAGCCACATTAAGGATCGAAGTTAGTGTGTTCCTAATAATTTGGTCTACTTTTTCTAAAAGTTGTGGATGCTTCCATAGATGGGAGGAGCGAAGGCTATATGTAAATGTTGGTCCAAAGCAATAGTATCGAATAAGTGTGAAAGCCGAATGAATGTTAATTTTGAAAAGTCTTTCCGAGACATAATTAAAATTTTGTATTTTCTCCTAAATTAACGTTAGAAAGGATTCGTCAAAAATTGGGGACCCCAGGAGGTGAAGAGAATTTCTTTCAGTAAATTTGATATTTGGTGCTAATGTGTTAAATTTTGTTATGGTAGTCTGTCTGTCAGTGGTTGGGAAAGAGAATTTTCACATTTTGAATGGTTAAGGTCAGTGGAACTGAATTTTGCTTTAAAAAAAGTTAAATCTATTAAAACTGTGTCTACATCACCTCCTAGGGTTCCGTCATCCAAATACCATACGTTGAATTCAGAATTTAGCTGTCGAATAATTGGATTTATTGCCTAACTTAAAATGACTGGCCCAAGAGGGTCACCCTGTTGACATCCAACGGCTGATCTTAAAAGGTTGTCTTTATAAAGTAATTTAGAGGGGTGCCTGTAACATTGATAGAGAACACTGTAAATTTTGGGTATTTCTTTTTGAACTTCTGTCAACAAGGTGTCCCTGTTAACGGAGTTAAAGAGAGCAGAGCTGTGAGTGTCTCTGGAGAGTAAGGCGCAACCACATCGCTGCTAAAGATGATCCTAGCTGCACCTCTGATATCACCCTCGGCTAGTTCCACATGGTGCAATAAACCTCTTTGGGGGAGGTGCGCTGTTAATTAAGGGTCGAAACTTTGGGCCGATATGTTACATTTATCCTTAATTTGTGCTGTTAACGTTTTTTTATTTGCCAAATTTTAAAAAAATAATTAGTTTCTGAACTTACAATACCAGAGTTTGATAAATTTTGGAATCGGTGTCATCCATGAAATTTATCCCGGAAATTGAAAGTTATAAAGATAATGTGGTACTTAATTTATTATAATGTTTTCTCAGACAAATCCTATTATTTTTACGCTTATCTCACCAGTTCATCAGGTGACTCTTTATTTTGTAGTTAGGTGCCAACAACTGGTACATTTACCTTATAAACAGAAAAAGATAGAGAATTTTCCCGTGTACCTGTTTGTTCAAATATCGTAAATAGGTAGATAAGTGACAACTAGGTACTTTTAATAACTAGGTATAATAAGTAGGTAGGAAGATTATACTTACGAAGCCACAGTATTCTCTTTATCATCAAAATTTTGATGATTCAAATTTATTTTGCAGTGAAATATCATCAATTGGTACATTTACCCTATAAATAGAAAAAAATAATACAGAAAAATTCAAATCATAGTAGATTTAATTTAGTGAATTTTAAACTGTTTAGATTATGTATCACGGATCGACATCATATTTTCCAAATTTCTAAATTAATAGAAATAATTACGAAATTCACAAAGACGGTCATCGAACCTTGATACTGAGCACTTACCGAGTCTTCAGTATGAATTTTGCTGCATGAATTAGTGTCACCAGATACTAGAAAGTAGGTAGGTACTGTACTGAGTATACTTACAAAGCAACAGGAGTATTCTCTTTGTCTTCCACATTCTCAGCCTGTAGTTTTCTTGCTCTAAAAGATAAATTAAATTGATTTTAAAATACCACATTAAAAAAAAAACACCACCTAGCAAGGCAATTAATAAATAAGTAGGTAATTATACGAGTTTTACTTAACATTGGTTTTGCGCCAACCCCTTCTCTGTCTTGATTTCTATACTTTGTTCCCCATTTCAAATACGCTACAATGAATTTTCATACAACTTTCTTCGTTACATTATATTTCCGTGCGTAAGCGCAAGCGACACAAGCTCCCCGTCCGATGGCCAACGCAGGACTAAAGCGGACAGGAGGGCGGCGCGGTGGCTCTGGATAAGATGGGCGAAACTCGCGCGAATTTAGGTATTTCCTTCTTATTGTTAAAAAATCACACATTTTGAAAATGTAAAGTGTATACGTTTTATAAAACTAACATGTAGTTTGGTTATTATTTAAAAACTGATGACCTTCCGCGAAGTATTCACGCCGTACTAACCGTTTGTTGTGTTTTTTAGAGATAACTTTGTACATTAATCTATCGAGCCAACTTTATCAAATCGTTTTTCCATCGTGTATACTGCCTAGTATATATGCCCGATAATACCAATTTATTTTCTTAGATTTTAATTTAATTGTTTACTACTTCAGACAACCGTTATAAAAACGCGTTTTTGTGTATAAAAAGCTCGGTGCCCCGTTAAGATACAAATTCAAAGAAAACAATAACTCCTCTTTATAACAAAATGTTACCTTACTGCTACGCAATAAGACTCACTTCACTTCGTCTTCGTCGAGGAAAGATACATGAACACAAAACTGGCAATATAGCTCTAGTACTGCCGTACTTACCGTAGCTACTATACTGTATTCTGCAGTGGTGGGAATCTAAGGTTCTATAGTAACTGAAAGTGTACTATAAAAATACATATGGTCTAATGAAAATGTAAACAAATGGACCAGAAAACGTTCATGTGGGTGACGTTAAAGATATCTTTAATATGACAATTAACTCGTAACCTCTTGTCTTCAATGATTGTTCAATGACAAAATAACAATTTTCTTCAAATAGTGCGACAATAGTGCCTTTAATTCTTAAGAATTAAATGTACAAAATCAAAATATTTTATTTCACGTATACAAACATGGGCATTTATGAAACGTGAGAAGCTAGGTTCTTGGTTCCAATTGGTCGTTTCCTATGGACAAGAGCCGGCAAGAAACTCCATGGTTACTCTTTTAAAAATAATTGGCGTTTACCATGTTGTCTAATTAATGTTAATAAATATGGAAGGACAATATAGGTCTGTCAACAAGTACGAGGTGCTGAAGTGTCAAAATCAAAGTATCTTAATTGACATGGGCAGTTATGAAACGTAACGCTAGGTGCACGGTTCCAATTGGTCGTTTCCTATAGAGAATAGCCGGCAAGAAACCCCACGGTTACTCATTTAAAAATAATTAAAGGCACCGGGTGTGGGTGCGTTCCCAGGCGCGGCGGCCAGCCCACCTGTTGAACGCGGCCCAAAGGGTCATGGCCATCCGGCAAGTCCGGGGATACCGCACGGTCTCCGGTGGGGAGGCGAGCCTCCTTGCCGGATTGCCGCCATGGGATCTGGAGGCACATATGGGAGTGGCGCGAGGAGGCGAAACACTGGGGCGTAACTCCGCTGCCGCGAGATATCGCGGTACAGCGGACAGAGCTCCGGCGGGATCTCATGGCGACATAGAGAGTGCGATTGTCGCAACCCAGTGCTGGGCACGCCACAATTGCGGCGATAGTCCTAGTTTGAGGAGTGTCTAGAGAGGCGCCAAGGCGTCCTCACCTTCCGCCTGACGCCGGTCCTCACCTAACACGGCAGCTTCGGGAGGTTCCTGTGTCGAATAAGGCGGGAGGAAACTCCTGGGTGTCACCACTGTGTGGATAGCCCTGAGGACATGATGGAGCATACAGTGGAGGTCTGCCCAGCTTGGATAGAGCACCGCCGTGTCCTCGTGTAGGCGATCAGCGGCGGAAATCTCTCGTGTCCGGCCCTGGTCCAGGCCATGGTATGGAGCGAGAGGGCATGGGAAGCAGTCACCTCCTGCGAAGCAGTAATGCTCGCGAAGGAGGAGGCAGAACGGTTGAGGGAGAGGCAAAGTTCGCGACCACACGCCCCTAGCCGCCGCAGGAGACTCCCTGGGCGTCGGGAATCCCAGGCAGATTTCTGGCCACCGTAGGCGCGGGCTTTCGGACGGTGAGCAATGGGTAACTCGCCGTCCGATAAGGACGAGGCCCGGGTCGACGGCGCGTTGTTCCACGCGCGCCTCAAAGAGATGTCGTCAGCACAATGTAGGGCTCCACTAGGGCCGATGCCTGCCGGGGTCTGACGAAAGTCCGAAAGGGATACAGAGATTCCTGGCAACACAGGCAACGGAAGGAACACGGGTGGGTTTTAGTCAGTAAGTCTGACACACCCTCCCGCTCCACCCAGAGCGGGAGAAGTTATTCGATAATATCCCACCCAACAAAAAGGTATGGAAGGACAGTGTGTAGGCCTGTCAAGAAGTACCACGCACTTAACTAAATAGAAAATGGTCTACAAATCCGCAGTCAACGCCTACCGCGAATCTATGTAAAATAATAAAAATAAAAACCTATTTAAACCAAATGACATGATTGCCATTACAACTGTAACAAATCTAAATTAATATCCTGCCCACAAAAACTACAAATAAATTGTTGAAATTAAAATTTTAGATAAATAAAGTCAAATAATGAACAGATTATGTCAAGGATTTGGGTATCACAATTTCATGTATACTACGTGTATTTATAATATGGAAATCGCTTCTTATTTTTAAAAGTCCTAAGTTTTTGCGAACATAAAAAATACTTTCAAAGATATAAAGAGAAGACAGAGTTAGTACATCAATTTCTTCGAATTTGTTTCTAAGGGACTAACGAGGATCCATTCTATAGATCGCGCGGATTGCCCTCTTTTGTAAAATGAAAATTGAACTTACTTACTTTTCTTAGTTGCCTTACTTTCTTACTGCATATGAAGCTGAACCTAATCTACCTAAAAGAACTCTAATGTGGGTAAAATACAGTTTCCGTAATAGCATCTAGTTTCTTGCCATCAAGTTTTAAATTTAGACCCACTTAGGGTACATTAATTGGTAATGAGAACTTAAGACAGTTTGTATTGTTCGCATTAAGCAAGAGATTATCAAAAAGAACAGCCAGACTATCGTTGACATGTAAGACATCCGTATCTTTTTTATTTTTTTTTTAATAAGAGAAGTGTCGTCATCAGCTAACAGAATTATATCAGATAAGTTAGCCATCATGTAGGGAAGATCATTAATATAAACTAGAAATAAGAAAGGGCCAAGAATTGTACCTTGAAGCACGCCTATCTTTACTAGAGACCCCGAGGACGTCGCCCCGTTAACGCTTACTTTTTGCTGCCTGGTTGATAGATAGGACAGAACAAGATCAGCAGCCCTTCCACGAATTCCATAGTGGTGTAATTTACAGGTAGGTGTATTGTGGTCAACGCAGTCAAACGCTTTTGAGAGGTCACAGAAAATGCCAATGGCATCCTGGGACTTCTCCTAGGATTCTAAAATGTAACTGATGAGTTTTACACCTGCGTCAGTCGTCAACAGTCGTGTGGCTTCGTGAAACCAAACTGGCGACTATGTAAAATCCTATTTGACTTAAAATGTGACAACATCTGGTCTAGCATGACTTTTTGATATATTTTACTCAATGCTGGTTGCACAGATGCAATTTTTACATAATTAGAGGGATCACTCTTACTACCCTATTTGAAAATTAGTACTACTTTACTATGTTTCATTAAATCAGGAAATGTTTCGCTGTCCAAACATTGATTAAAAATGCCTGTTAGGATAGGGGCTACGATGTCAATGATATCTCCAAGAACCTTAACGGAAATCCTCATAAGTCTTTAGTTTTCTTTATGTTAAGACTGTACGTAACCGCCACTATGTCAGTCCGACTCTGGGACTGTCCTCCAAACCTGTCCTTCTGCATCGAGGTGTGAGACGGAGGTTATCTTTCCGAAACTGTTCACCCTCGCAAGACATCCTCCAGTGCAGCGGGCACTGGAGGATGTCTTGCGAGGTTCTGGACTGGATAGGACTAAGCATCAACATCAATGGCGAGTACATCACTCACCTTCGGTTTGCCGACGACATACTAGTCATGGTTGAGACTATAGAAGACCTCAGCACAATGGTCGATAACCTCAATCAATGGAGCTTCCGAAAGAGTGGGTCTTAAAATGAACATGGACATGACAATGGTCATGTCAAATACTTATGTAACACACGCGATCGGACACGATACACTCGAAGTTGTGGATGATTATGTTTACTTAGGACAATCTGTCCAGTTAGGTAGGTCCAACTTCGAGAAAGAGGTCAAATCCGACTCGGCTGGGCAGCGTTCTGAAAGTTACGCAATATCTTCTCGTCCTACATACCGCACAGTCTCTAGACGAAAGTCTTTGACTAGTGCGTGTTGCCAGTGATGACCTATGGCACTGAAACGTGGTCGCTCACAATGGGCCTCATCGGTATAGAAGGCTGAAAGTCACCCAAAGGCAGACAGAAGAAAGGGAGACAGGTATGCTTGAAGTTTCCCTACGTGATCGAATCAGAAATTAAGAGATCCAGCAGTAGGCGGGCGTCTTTCGGCTGAAATTATGATGATGATGATGAATGTTATTCAAACAATAATTGTTGGAAAAAGTGGTGAAACATAATTCCCTTTAATCAGTCATTGCGCAAGAGTTTAACCTGAACAGGGTTTGTTTATACTTCCTTTCATGAGATAGTTTTGGAACAGACCATAGCTTTTTTATGATGTTGAAACTATATTAGTTTAATGTACTCACCAAGCTGCCTAAACTCGTAGACGGGTTGTTTCTGCAGCGCGCGGCGCACGTACTCGTGGAAGACCGAAAGGTAGCTGCGCCCGTTCATGTTCATAACCCAGTCGCGTTTGTTCGTCTTGCCCGCTGTAACAATACACAACTCATTTAGCATTTACCCTTTATCTTTCCTTATAGATTAAGTATTATTGAGATTTTAACTGAGACACAAAAATCGAACACTGTTCGCATTTGGGTACCACTAACGAACATCAAACACTATGTTCGTCAAAAAAGTTCGTGGCGATCCAATTACGTTTTTCTCTATGGACGGTGTTCGGAGAAATTTGATGCAACTTTGTTTGTCCACTAATTTCTTGTAACTATAAGTCAAGTAATGTATATTGTTTTCGCTTTTTGTACAACAAATCTGTTTCCTACTACCTAGGAAGCAAACTGCTTTGAAACAATATGTCGTGAATGACTACGAACACCAAAACATTTTTGGCTACTTCACTGTCGACCACTACCAACGCCAAATCCGTGGCTACTAAAGAGGCGAACACAAGTCGAAAGATTGTTCCGTGTTCAATGTTCGTGTTCACCATGTTTTGTTAGTTCGTGCGTAAACGCCTTAGGTAACATTTTGAAACTATTTTTTTTTTACTTACATTAGCGCGTGTAATACGAATTTGGCATGAAAAATAGATGCATCTACAAAGGTTGCATACCCCAATGAGTTATGTATGGAACTTACCAGCATTCTCTTCACCCGGGGCAGTCGGTTGAGCAGGAATGGTGATCAGTTTGGTGCCCTCAGGCAATGTGGGGTATTGAAGAGTCTTCCTCGCCTTGGTGTATTTACGGCGATCGGCCCAGCGACTATGAAGAACATTATATATAACTAAAATAAAGGGACTAACTGAAAAATGTACACAAACAATACTCAATCTTTTGTTTCATTCCACAATCTGTACTTATGTACAACTTAACTTAACTCTGTGACGTTGTACTGTTTGCAGATGATACCTCTCTTATTTTTACAGTAGACTGGAATAGACAAGATTTTGACGACGTAAACAGTGCAGTCTCAACGGTTACGGATTGGTTTACGACAAATAACTTAGTTCTCAATGCTAAGAAAACAAAATGTGTAAAGTTCGCTTTACCGAATGTTAGAAATCTAGGACCCAACATCGTCTTGGATAAAGAGGTTCTTGAAACTGTAGACTCCGCAGTTTTTCTGGGCATAACAGTAGATGCTAAACTTCAGTGGGGCCCTCATATATCAAGCCTAGCGGGAAGGCTCAGTTCGGCCGCTTACGCCGTCATGAAAGTAAGACAATACACTTACGTTGATACAGCTCGGTTAGTATATTATTATTTTCATAGCGTTATGTCCTCCGGGATTCTGCTGTGGGGCAAAGCCGCTGACATTCAAAATATATTTGTTCTCCAAAAACGAGCTGTTCGAGCAATTTACCAGCTAGGTGCCAGAGTTTCTCTGAGAGATTTTTTTATAAGAAGATATTGGTATTCTCACGGTAGCATCAAAATTCATCTTCGCCAACATCGTATATATTAGGCAAAATATACACCTATACATTAAAAACAGTAATATTCACAATATTAACACCAGAAATAAGGACAAATTACGTGCTCCATTTCACTGGCTTCACAAGGTTCATAACTCGTTTGTTGGGCTTGGTTTTACATTTTATAACAAGCTACCCTCTTCTTTGCTTGATTTGCCTTTTAATGCGTTTAAAACTAAAGTAAAATCCAAACTTTGTTCAACTATTCTATCAACAACTACTTAAACGATAAGAATTGTTGGTTGCTGTGATTAACTCAAGACAATGTTTATGTTCTTTCTCCAGAATTAGCTAACCTAGTGACAGGTTATAGGAGTTCATATAACTGTTTATTTTATTTGACTGTTGACTTATAAATGCTATTCTATTCTATTCTGTATAAGTCAATTTATTTTTAATTTTAATTGCGTTTATTATTGACATAATCTTCTATGTTGTGAACGCTATGCTTTATGCATTATGCTTGTGAACGGGTGCTGCTTGTGGTGACTGGTCGTCTTGCTGAGCATTGTTTTATTTTGTTATTAGTTATTAACTGTTTATTTATTTTACTTTGATGGTCCTTGTTCATCATTTGTGACTGTTACAAGCTATAGCTATATGTAAGCGGGCACACCCTTTATACTTGGAGGCTTTTATTTAGGTTTTAAGTTCTGTTTATGTTTTTATCTCTGCTTGAGAATAGTTTTCGGTCTTATTCTTTCTTTTTTGTTGTTGGTGTGCTAGCTGACATAATATGGCTAATAATTTAATGTTTTGTGTTGCACGTGGTGTATCTTGTTTTGCACACTGTTGTATAGAATCAATTTTTTTTCTCTAACTGTACAGACAGCTGTGCTGCTGGGGAGTTTGTTGGCTACTTCTTCTTCCCAGCTAAAGCACTAGGAAGTGGTGAAGGGTAGGCGTTTTGGGGGACTGTCTTATGTAATTTTGACGTTCGAAAAGTGCTGATTCTCAGCCTAGTTTGAATAAATGACTTTTGATTTTGACTTAAAAAAAATATGAGATCATTAAGGATCCTGTCGGGCACCGCAAAATAGTAGGAGACAGGACGCTTTAAAACGTAACTTATCTAATGATAATAGGGCATTTTTTATATATGTATGGATTTTCAAATAAATATACTTTCTGTACTAATACATACATAATCTCACGCCTTTTCCCATGGGGGTAAGCAGACAACACAAAGCCACCTGACCTGCTACGATCCCTACATAATGTACTAATAATTATTAGAGAACATAGCACTTATATCTTATCATTTCGATATTGGTTTACATTTACAGTATAATAAGAGAATGATGAGTATAGCAACATTTTCTTATTAAAACTGTTTGTTATATTTTTAGGGTTATATTTTCGCCTTATAGTTTCGCCATGTCCGCCTGTCTGACCCCACTGTAGCTCAGAGACGCTTAGTAATCACGCCGACAGTGCTAAAATAAAATCTTAAAAAATTTTTTTTGCCTACCTTGCACGTAATGTGGGGATTTTTTTTTTTGTCGTCTATCCCATGGTGTGGGGTATCGTTGGATGATCCGCTTGCGTAATATTAAGCATTAAAGTGCTCATTTTTGTTAGAGTCATGTGTCCCATAATGAAATTAAAATGAAAACTATCACGGCTAAGTAGGCTTTACAAGTTAACGAGTTACAGTCGACCAACTTAAACTTGCAGTTAGAGAATTGACCGTGGCATATATCGATGTATGGGAGAACAGGTTTTTCAACTACAATGTTAAGTTTGTTTTTGGAATAAATTCGTCCCAAGTAATCCTAACTACCAAACCCTTCATTGTGCGTGGTCTGTGGAATAAAATGAATATTTAAGGGGGCTCCCATACAACAGACACGATTTTTTGCTGATTTTATAGATGATGGTACCGAACCCTTCGTGCGAGAGTCCGACTCGCACTTGACCGATTTTTTATTTTTATTACGGACATAGGGACTTTTATGCCTTTAACTCTGCGCGCACAAATAGTCGACACAGCGACAGAGTACCTTTTGTAGAAAGTTTTGTGCATTCTGCATTAGGTAGGTACCTACAGTATTATAGTTTAGCATGACAATAGCGGTCATTGCCCTTTTCCTACCTCTTCGTAGGAACCCGGTTAACCGAACAAAACTATGTATCGTTTTACATGAGTAAAAAAGTTGAGGATTACGGGAAATGTCGATTCAGGACGTTAATGCTTTATTTCCAACTTTTAAATGAAGAATCATGCTAGAATCCGTCAAGTTAATGTAGGTGGGCCAATGACCGCTATTGCCATTCTAAAACGCAAAAAAGTAGTGGGCATTTTGATGGAAAACGAACCACGAACTGTCTCATCTGCGTACGTCAAAGCCAGTAACACTCACTTGAAATGCATGATATTTACTGTCTTGAACTTGAACAGCCTCCTGCAGTACTCGTTGATCTGCTCAGCGGTTAGGTGCTGCGTCTTCCAGCTCGTGTTAATGGTCTCGACCCTCGGCGGAGGCATCACAATGCCCCCCGGCAGTATCACGGGCTGCCGAGCCAGCAAGAATTCTTCGTCTCCGTTAGCTTCTTTGATAACCACGCCCTCACTGGTGCTAGCGCTTTTATCACCTCCATCCGCCACTTCTTCTGGGTTGATTTCAAATGATGCCTCAGGCATCTCAACAGCTGATTCTTCAATCTTTTCTTCGTTATTTTCAACGCTCGATTCTTCATTTCCATTAACTTCCGTTTCTTCCGCTCTTCCTCCAGCTTTACCATTAAGAAACGGACACATCATTTTATTCTCAGAAACTTCTTTTTTAATCGACGTATCTTTATAGTTAGAGTCTGTAATCTCATTAGTGACGTCATTACAATCCTGGTTGCTCTCATTGTTCTCGGATTTCACGTCTGAATTGATGACCCAGTTGCCGGTACGGATTTGTTCGGCGATTCGCTTGTCGATCTCTTTCTGCTTGTTCTCCTCTTCAAGAGCACGGCGATACGCGAAGCATGGTATGGCGCTTATTGGTATTTCGTGGCGCTAAAAATAAATGGTCGTGTCGGTTACAACTTACAATCCGATAATCTGACTTACTGAAGTATTTTTAAATAGATCTGAAGAGCGGGAAAAGAAAATGTAATTTAATGCGAGCTGGTAGTCCTTGGACAGCAAAGGTTTGCAAAAAAACTGTAAAGACGGCTAACACCACTTTTGGTCCTTGCGCATCAGCTGTACCTTTATACTTAATATTTCTTTTATTTAAGTTCCAGTCTCTGTTGTGTACATTAATAGTAAATAAATAAAACAATATGCAATTTATGTAACTTTTATCGTCCTTATCTATCTTTGAACACCACAAAATCTATTGATCTTGCTAAGAGAACTTACCCTCGTATTTCCCTTGCCGAGGAAGTAAGGTTTGGAGAGCGTGCAGACCCTGGACGCGCGGTGCATGTAGATGGGCATGCCGCTAATGTGGCGGACCATGATCCAGTCCAGGGGCAGGACTTCGAAGTGGTTCACGCCTTTCTCTGTAGAGCGGGAAAGTAACGTAGACATACCATGGTTGCCAATAAATGTCCAGCATGTTTGCTTCGAAGGTTCGTTATACGATAAAGATGGTAAACTGTGATGATTTAACCATGCACATGCTATAAAAGATGTTCAACGTAAAACTATTGGCAACATCGCCGTCAAGATTAACCACGCTCGTTAACCGACGAAATGTACGCCAGTACTTCGGCATGCACCTTCAAGTTCTCTCTGAGGTTGTAATAAGGGGCAATTTTGTTTTTAGTGATGTCAAACAAACACCTTTAAGAAAAAATTGCCTACCTTCTAAAACGATCTTCTGCCTCGTGATGTAAGCTTTCTCCTTCACCTTGGGAGCTCCTTTGAAGTCGTCCGGGAGATCCTCATCCAGCATTTTCTCGATTTCCTCTTCTGGGAGACCTTTGGATACATCTACAAGTTTTACTAGCCTATTTTAATAATTAAACTTAATTATGATAGCATCTTTGTAATTAACAGGAAAACACGTTTTGAAATCGAAAGCAGTTATTATCATCTAAGAAACTGAAAGGTTTGAAAATTTAATTAATAGGTACTGATCCACCTGTGTTTCTTAAGTAGGAGGATTAGAGCTCTGCAATATTTTTTTATCATTTAATGATTATAAAATATACTCCCTGATATTCAAGCACAGGATTGCATGTTAATTATTAAAAAGAAAATGATAAATAAATATGATAAATAAATGGATGTGAATGGGATATTAATAGCAGTTGCATTTTAATCAGTAGTTTATAACTTTATTTTGGTTAAACACAAACTTTTGACATGCAAGTGTATTTTATGTGCCTAATTGATATAGCCAGTAGTTTCTGTGCGCCCAGCAAACAAGGGTCCCATAAGCCTAGCTTCTATATAATCATATACCCCATAGGCAGAAGGTAATTCTGCTGACCCCACAATGCTTCCCCCCATTAAAGTAATTCAAATTACTATTGAATTTATTAATTTCCTTTCTCTAACTGCCAGGATTAATTAGGTACGTAGTTACAATATAAATCGAACAAACACAATAGGACAGTCATAGCATGCAAGAAGAAATAAACAAGACACTACTACCATCAGAGCTGTCTGATTCTTCTTCATTGCTGTCTTCATCGTTGGACTTCACTTCGTCCAGCACCTTGAACTCCTTCAGCCTCTCCAGCTCGTCAGGATTTACGAAGTTACCATAACTATCTTCACTACCAAATTTATCATCTCCATTGTCAACATCATTGTCTATGGCCAAGGCAAGATTACATGAGGCCTCAACATTGTTTATGGCAGGACTACATGCCGTTTGCCCATTGTTTATGATGGGACTACATGCCTCTTGCCCATTGTTTATGGTGGGATTACATGACGCTTCACCATTATTAAGCCTCTGCTTTTTAGCAACTGGCAACTCCAGTTGGATTTCTTCACTCATGTTATTCTGTCTAAAAATATTTTTTTAAGTTTTAAATTCTTATAAGGTATAGATGAGTGAAGCCAGGATGCTTCCTAAGTAGGTATGTAAATATTGAATGATCTAAGACTTATGCTATTTTTATGTTAGTTAATGTTGTTTCAGTTATATTGTGATAATTCTTTTAAACATACACCTGCATTCAATATTATTATCAAAGTAATTAAAATTTATAATGAGACTCATAAAAGTGAAAAAGGATAGAATTTATTAAATCAGTCACAAGTAACACCTGGCTTAACTCATCCACCATACACAAAAATCTCCAAATGCTGACACATAAATTATTACACCAATGTCTAAGTAACTATAAATACTCAATAAGTAGTCATCTAACAAACAACTAGTTATTGCTGCAAATACTGTGGAGGACTGTGACGGCAGACATTGTTACCAAAACACAAACTGCTTATGTAAAATTATTACCTTTCATGTCAGAAATTATTGATTAAATATTACTCTACTTTTGAAAATGAGGACACGTCTTTATTATGTTCATTGAATACTGGAATACTATAAGAGGAATTGCATAATTTTGTATGTCAAAGTACCATAAAATTACATTTATAACAGTATTTCTGCAATAATATTGTCAACAAACACCTGAAGGCTTTTACCTTAGAGGTTATTCACATAATCTAAGCCCAAAAGTTGTTGTAAGATCGTCCACAACTAGCGATGGCACTTAAAATCCAATGTGCAACAACAGTTGGATTTCAACCATCGCTCGATGTAAACTTTCGTTAATTCTGTGACCGCGTGTAAGGCGAGCGCTACGGCGCGAAGATGTGGCAGAGTTGCGACAGACTAGGGGCTCTGAACATTTATACAGAGTCTAGGCTGTAGCAAAACCGCTTTAAACACCCGCAGGATACCACCGCGGGCAGCGCTGCTAATGAATTCCTGTGTTCTCTGCAAAGACAACTTGAGACTTCTGTCTTGCAAATCGGTCAAATCCAATATATAACACTTTCAAGGGCTAAGCATTGCAAGCCAGTCAAATACCAGAAATAACCGAGGAGGTAATAAATAGAATATCATTGAAACTTGACCGTTTTGCAAGTTTGCAAATTGTTTTACTTACGTGACTACCTCCACTCAAAATAATGAAAATAGGTATAAAAATAATTTCGTTTATGTTTATGTTTTCGCCAATTATGCTACTGCTTAACATAAAACCTAGTTTAACAATTTATGGTATATAGCTTCAAAATATTAATAGAATTGAAATATTAAACAATGTTACATTTTACACCACAGCCTTGTTTGATGATTTGACTCGATTACTGATTTACGTTCCGTTTGCGTTGTTACTTAACCAAGTTTAAACTTGTTACATATGGGCAGGAAACAAAAAGTTATTCATCAATATCGTGAAAACATTATTATAATTAAATAAACAATAGGCTATGTAAATAGGCAATAATAAAATAAATTAGATAGGTACTTCAGTTGTAGTTTCAAGGTGAATACTAGTAAAGTGACAAGTGGCGTTGTGAAATGAAACGTAACTACAAGAATCGGAGTGTTTCTACACGAAAAATCATGGCTTTAGACGGTAAAAATCGGTTCAAATGGGGGAATTGAATTTCGAGTCTATTGCCAAGATATGCATGTTACTGGCGTAAATTTGTTTTGAAAATAGACTACCCACGTAATCAACTTAATTAAATGTATGTAAAAAGTCAGACTTTAGACATAGGGCGATTTGTTGCACTTCTGCATTCCAGCTATTTGTCCAAGATTTGCCATGATTTAAATAATGTTCATGGAAACAACTGGCTAATTGGCTCTGTTTCAGGATTCGTATCCACTCATGTAAAAATAGGGTAAAACTCAACGGAAGGCAGAAATACCCTTTATTATATTGTAGTCCGTGCAGAAACACTTGGAGGACATCGTGATTGGAGAGCCCCGCTCGAATCAATCAATAGTCGCAGGGAATGAAGGGGATGGGAGGGGTGATGAGATGCAGAGATAGGGTGCATCTCTGTCTAACTACGGTGCAGTTGATAACCACGCCATTAGCAATGCAGACATCTATAATAGCAGGTATTCCATGCCTGCGTATCGCTTGAAATGGCTAGCTACGAGATACATAGATATAATCGTAAACTGCCATTAATACTGCGACATACAATAAACACGCTGTCTACGTCAAATTGTTACCATGGACCATAGATTTAGTATAGTAGGTATCTATGCTATGGACCGATGGTCGTGGTTTACAGCTATTGTCTTCTACGGTTGTATGCTTGTAGGTAACTGATGTCTTCTCTCAGTTATCTCCTAACAGAGGTATTGCGCTTGGGCTTGCCAACTCTCCCGGTGTCCCGGGAATTTTCCGGGAGAAAGTACCTACATTAGATTTTAAAATCTCCCGGCTCCAGGATCGCATCAAAAATCTCCCGGATACAATCCGCTGGCACCTGGCGAGCAGTCGTGGGCGGGCTGGGGGTGCGTGACCAAATTTTGCCAAAGCTTTTCATTTTTAATTGCATTGCATTTTTAAGGAATTCTTCGATTTCGCTCATTTAGAGTACAAATCTATTCTTCGCCAAGTGCTTACACACTGGCTCTCATTTGTTCCAGCTTTTATACAGACTTGAATTGGTCTGCTTTGAGATAATATTTTCTTAATGAAGGTGAACATGAATGTGCAGCAATGATTTGGAGGGTCTTTAAAGATAAGACCTGTCTTCCACTATTCTACTAAGTACCTACTATTTTGTTCACAATATAATGCAAAATTTAGATACATCTGTTAAAAAAATTGGAAAATGAACATTAACATCAACGTAATTTAAGCGTAGTAAACGAACTGTAATCGAAAAGACGCTATCGGCTGAATGAAACGCATCTAAAATTTGAAATACAGGTGTGCACAATACACTTGTAAGGAATTCAATGATTTTATAGTTTCTTATCAAAATAGCTCTCGCAGTGTAAAACATACAACTTTAAATATTTTTTGTTTCCTCCTCCCGGATTTCTGATCAATTCATTTGGCAACCACCACTCCATCAAAGAATTGATGAAGTGGCATACCACTTCATCAATTATTTGATGGCCGTGGGGATGCCCACGGGAAAAAGGCGTGGCAATTATAATACGTGTTTTTTTTTGGGTGGTAAAATGGTATCAAATAACTTCTCCCGCTCTGGGCGGAACGGGAGGGTGTCAGACTAAAACCCACTCGTATTCCTTCCGTTGCCTATGTTGCCAGGGGCCTCGGTAACCCTTTCGGACTTTCCCGCGGAATTATAATAAGTATGTGTAGGCACATGACAAGCTAAAACTAGTCTATCTGTCTCTATGCCAGTCTGTGATACAATACTGCATCACAGTCTGGGGTGGAGCTGCTAAAACGCACCTTATTAAATTGGAAAGGGCTCAACGAGCCGTCCTTAAGGTAATGACCAGGAAACCTTACAGATACCCGACTGTGAGCCTTTATTCAAACTGTAAGGTCCTCACAGTTCGTCAGCTATTCATCTTAAATGCTGTCCTCAAAAAGCATCGAGATGTGCCCATCCCAAACTCAAATAAACGCAGTTTATCATCTGTATGCCCTCGTGTGGTTTGTAGAACTTCTTTCGCAAAAAGGCAAACACGTAGCACAAGTGCTAAACTATACAACGATTTAAACAAGAAGCTTAACATCATTACATTATGTAGACGCAAAGTTAAATTTAAAATCACTGAATGGCTTCAACTACTTGACTATCAAACAACCGAAGACCTACTTAGCTATCAAATATAAAATACAAACAATAATAACTACTAACTAAACCAACAACAATACCTTATTACTAATTCAATTTATCTGCTCATACACATAAACACATACACTCTCTCACACACACAGACACAAACACATAACACGATACACTATCAATCACATACTCACATAAACTAACGCAAATTTAAAATTTATAGCGTATTTTACTTAATAATCAGCAACCCTATGTACAAACAGTATTGTGTACCTCTTGCTGCGACTGAACACTGTCTCCCAAGATACAGGCTCCTGGCCTAGTTTGGGATTCAGTATCAGTACACATATATTGTTTCAAACATCCTAAGACTGTTCATACTTAAGTACCATTTTTGTAATTTTAGTGTCAATAAACAATTTTTATTTTTATTTTTATTTATTTTATTTAGGTTGGCAATTATAACAAGGATAGATAAAAATGCTGCAACGGTTGACGTCATGACGTCAAAGCAGCCGCCGGCTGTCGCTGAAAACCAGCGCTGGGGCTTTGCTTCGCATCAGGTCGCAGCATTATGCTGAGCGATGGCCGTTTTGCGTGGATGTGACGCATATTTTCCCCCTCTTGTTCTTTCTTGTTGTTTTCTGCGTTATCTTTACAGCAAATAAACGTATTTACTTTCTTCTTTTTTTTAGACAAACTCGTTTGAAATTGCGCGACCTTGTTACGTACAGTAAAAGTCAGAAGTCGACTAGCAATCTCACAAAACTATGGAATAGCAATATTAGTTGTAATTATGACCTTCTTCTATAAGAACGTTTGACAACACTACACATTGGCATCTTGTTGCCCGTATAGCGCAGGCGATAATGGTCATTGCGGTGTAAGTGGACTTCTGGACTTTGACTGTACAGTGTACATACTAGACTGCCTCGTTGTCGGTCTAGTGCTCGCAAACGCTACTGCTGAGCATGAGGTCCTACGTTCGATTCCCGGGTCGGGCACATTGGTATTGGGTTTTTCTAACTGGAATTTCTCAGGAGCAGCTCAGAATCTGGATTTGCGGCCGGTTGGTGGCAATAGGCTCGCCCCCTATTACACGGGACTTAAACATAACTGACGAAATGTGGGTGTACTACAGGTACACCTCTGCCTAACCCTTCGGGGAAACAAGGCGTGATGTTGTTATGAATATAAAAATAAAATTGCCATATTCATTTATAAATCACCTTTATTTATCCATAGAGTAATTAAAAATTTTTAGATCTACAATTTCCAAGTACTACAGCATAAGTCCTTAAATGTATACCTAAGGTTTATTACCTGTAAGCACAGAGATTTAGACACAAACAAAACACATCGAAATAATATTTTCACTTACAATCTATGAACATTATCACAGTGGTTTGCAGCAGTCGAGACAATTGAAGGTAGCTGCATACATAATTATATACTTACCCTCATTTGTTTAAAAATGTGACAACCTTACCTAATTATTATTACCACACAATAGTAAGCAAATGGAGTTTATGTACGTCAACGTTCCTAATTTAGTTTCCAATTCATCTGATTTCGAAAAAATAATTTTGATAAAGCTTTCAATATTTTATTACGATTTCAATAGTGTTCTAAAATTTTAAACTCTATTTACATACGTAAAGACTTCAAATCGAATTTAGTAATGATGCAATAAAAGTAGTACACTGAACACTCCATTCCTCCACTACTCTGTGGTCGGTTTTAATTTGTTTTTCTACACGTGTTTGTTGTTATTTTTTTTAGAAATTTAACTAGTAGGGGTTTGACATCAAGATAGTCACATTTTTATTTCATTAATTATTAAAAACACTACGCTTATATGAAGGCTACATAGTGAATAGAAAACACCCAGTGCTTTAGTTAGAGGACATACAGACACTCACAAGTTAATACATTATCACAAATAATGATGTCACCTTTATTTAGAGACAATCTATAGTGTACACCACTATAGATTGTCACGGAATGAAAGGGCGTTATCCACGAGCGATTAAGAAGGAGATTGATTTCTTGTAGAGTGGCCATTTACGAGCAATGCAAGAAGCAGCTCACTAGATCTGTATTACTACTGTGGGCGAAACACCAGCATGGAAAGACATTACGGCAGATTAGAAAATTACACGTCTTTACGATTGAAACCAGTGGCGAAGTGCCTATCATATTCAGACAATCTCCTCGTTTAAAAATCGACTACAAAGTAAAAATAATGTTGGTTTCGGATTTTTTTTTGTTGTTTTTATATTGCCAAATTGCTATCGACTCCCGAAACTAAAATTATTTTTCACTTTGTAGTCGCTTCGTTTGAAATCAGTTGTTTTTTTTTTGTAAGAGTTATTATTTTCACTTTTTAGTTGTGTATCCCACACAAATTCATGTACTTACTATGTGAATATAAGAAAATCATCTAACATCGAAGTTAACCCATTAGGCAATAACTACTCTAGCAAAGTTAATCAAATTGATATGGGACCACCGACCGGGCGTGTTCTACCAAATGGAAAAAGAACGACTTAAATCGAACCAGTAATCACTGAGAAATTAGTGAAAAATTAAACTCATCAAATGAGTTCTCTTCGCCTTTTTTGAAGTCGGTTAAAAAGAGATACACCCTAGTACGCCGCACGACCGTAAAAATGACAGTTTCAGAAAAAAGTAATGGCTCCGTAGAACGGTCTCGCTCATACATATAACAGTCTCTGTCTAAACCTTAATGTGCCATATCAACGGCCGGGCACTGGAATGCCTTCTTTAGTTAGGGAAGCTGAAAGGAATCTTATTTTAGGTAGGGTTTTCGCCACTGGTAGACACAGATAATAACACAATAAAGAGAGAAACAGAAGCTTCCTCTCTCACTCTCACACACACAAATATCCAGTCTTATCACATAACCTCACATAAGCGTAGCGTCACCGATCAGTCATCTACCGTCTCCTTCGCCGGGGTTTCGGCGGCGGTGCCACACTGACTTGCGCTGTTGCCAGCTCTTCCTGCGACGCGCCGGCTTGTTGCTCCAGCTGACCGCGCGCTTCTACGAAGAACATCACGTCTCGGAGTTGTTCTTTAAGTTCGGTTACCTGTGGTGATCATTGTGTTCTATAAATAGTATAAAAATAATTTCTATAAATTGCTTTTCGTGTCTGCTGGTCTAAGATGCGGTTCTTACTATCATGTTTAGATAAATTATTCCGGAAGCTTTATATGTATTATTCTTCAATAGATCGCTCTCAATGTGCGCTTTTATAATTTCTAACGTGATGATATTATCGTGGACGTCCACGTCCACGTCCATAAAATGTATGGAAATATGTGCACGATTTTACGTTATTGTGGACGAACAAAAAGCGTCTTCGTATATTTCCATACATTTTACTTCCCTGTATTATCATGATGCCGAGGGGTGGACGTGTACGTCTACGAAAATACCGCCACGTTAGAAATTATAAAAGAGCACATTCGAAACAGGGGCGAGTCGCGATAAACGACTATTTAAACTAAAAGTACTACTCGTATTTACTTTAATATTTTTTTCTAGCAACAGTACTGAACGAGGGTTCTAGGGTTAAATGCATAAATCTCATAGAATGTAGTTAAGGTGGATCCGCAGTGGTAGCCCAAGAAATTCAAATTTTCTTACGATTTTGCAATTTGCAGGTCAGGTCAGGTTTTATCTTGATCAAAATGATTCACGAACATAACAAAATATGTATTTACAGAAATTATAATCATTAATACATCTCTCTTAGTAAAGACTTGTTCCTTAAGAACAAAACGCTTATGGATAAGTTCTTATGGAACAAATCTATCTTTGAATTTCGCGGTCTACCACTGCGGGTGAGTAGCATTTCGTCTGTTTGAAAACGATGTCAATCGGCAATTTGAAGAAGTCACGTGTACTCTCCGTTCTTGTTGATTCCCAGTCCAGCTATTTAAAGACTTCTTTCAACGCATTGGTGAATAGATTCTGGGTATTCACATCACCCTGTCTTTTTTTTTGGGTGGGAAGAAGTCATCAAATAACTTCTCCCGCTCTGGGCGGAGCGGGGGGGTGTGTCAGACTCTTACTGACTAAAACCCACCCGTATTCCTTCCGTTGCCTGTATTGCCAGGGGCCTCGGTAACCCTTTGGTACCTTCCCGCTACCCCGGCAGGCATCGGCCCTAGTGGACCCCACACTTGTGCTGACGACATCTCTTTGAGGCGCGCGTGGAATACGACGCGCCGTCGACCCGGGCCTGGTCCTTACCGGACGGTGAGCTACCCATTGCTCACCGTCCGCAAGCCCGCGCATACGGTGGCCGGAAATCCGCCCGGGATTCCCGACGCCCAGGGCGTCTCCTGCGGCAGCTAGGGGCGAGAGGGCGCGAAACATGCCTTTTCCTTAACCGTCCCGCCTCCTTCTTCGCGAGCATTACTGCTTCGCAGAAGGAGGTGACGGCTGCCCATGCCCTCTCGCTCCGTAGGTACCATGGCCTGAACCAGGGCCGGACGCGAGAGATCTCTGCCGCCGATCGCCTCCACGAGGACACGGCGGTGTTCTGCCCAAACCGGGCAGACCTTCACCGTATGCTCTACCGTGTCCTCCACAGTGGTGACACCCGGGCGTTTCCTCCCGCCTTATCCGACACAGGAACCTCCCGAGCTGCCGTGTCCGGTGATAACCTGCGTCAGGCGGAAGGTGAGGACGCCGTGGCGCCTCTCTAGCCACTCTTCAAAGATCGCCGCAATCGTGGCGTGCCCAGCACTGGGTTGCAACAACCGTACTCTCCATGACGCCATGAGATCCCACCGGAGCTCCGTCCGCTGTGCCACGATTTCTCGCGGCAGCAGAGTTACGCCCCGGCATTTCGCCTCCTCGCGCCACTCCCATACGTGCGCGAGCACTTTTGCCTCCAGATCCCATGGCGGCAATCCAGCAAGGAGGCTCGTTGCCTCACAGGAGACCGTGCGGTATCCCCGGACCAGCCGGATGGCCCCTTGGGCCGCGCTCAACCGGCGGGCTGGCCGCAGCGCCAGGGAACGCGCCCATACAGGAGCCACGTAGAGGGCCATGGACCGCACGATCACCTTGTGTCTACGTTCCTCCAGGATCTGGGTTCTGGACGGACTGGAACTACCATACTTCAAATTCGTTTCTTGATTAAAATACTTCGTTTGATTTAAAATCAGATTATAAAGTACACGACCTCTGTCCTACACAAAATCAATCTTTGATTAAATCTTTAGTTTATCGCATCGCTAGATGTCCCTATATCAAAGTCTCATGTTTAATAAAACGTACCCCTTGCCTTGCGTGGTGGATTACGGCCCACTTCCTCTCAGAGAGGAGGCCCGTGTCCCAGCAGTGGGAACATTATATGCTGATTATGTATGTTATGTAAGAATTGCCTATTGTCTCACACAATTTCTAAAATGTGGGTTATATTTATTATATTTAAAAACAGAATGATACCTACCCAGTAAAATATTTTTTTTTTTGTGTTTGAAATTATCAAATAACTTCCCCCGCTAAAATAACTAAGGACACAGGTAAAACACAGGATGAGACAATGTAAGTAACTTAAAGTATTATTTACAGCTAGGTTAAAAATTAATTATTTGTCAGTGAGCCCCAAACTAGACAGTTAGTCTGTATGTCGAGCTTTTGTCTTTTTAATGCCCAGAGAATATTTTGCAATTTTCGCTCCGCAGATATATTTAATTTTAGGAAGCACACTTAGACCTACATAACAACTAAGCGTTGCAAAAAGTTAAATTTAAAATTTAAAAAACCCCCGACTCTTCTTTAGCCGTCCCCCGACTCGACGACGCATGGCTCAAAATATTACCTTAATTTATATTAAACTTAAAGAGCCCAATACGTATTATTATGTGACTTTTTAGATGGTTTTGTTAGTGTCGGGTTTTTTTTTATTTTAAATTTAACTGAGTAATTTTAAATTTAAAGTAAGTTTTAAAAGTAGGTAATGAATACCTACTTCTAAAACTTACTTTTATAATTTATATATTACTAGTAGGTCACACACGCTGCCATCTTTTCTTTTTTCTGATACAAGTTACTTTCAAGTAGTTTTGATAAACATGTAGTACTCCTGCTGTAGTATTTCAATAAGCCTTGATAAGGAAAGGAATCTAGTGTGAATACCTCTTTGACGAAGTTCTCTTCTCGGATCTTGGCTCTGGCTTGCCACTCAGCTTGGCTGTTCGCTAGAGCAGCTGCCAAACCCCTCTCTTCAGATAACTCGTTTTGTAGTATTGACAATCTAAAAAAACAGATAAATATTAGAAAATAGAAAAGAAGAAAATAACATTTATGCTGGAATTGCGGAGATTAACAATATAAAAATCAAAAACAATTGAGAAGAAAAATACAAAGTTATAAGAAATTCCCCTTTACAAGGCAAAAATAAAAGTTATAATACTAATACAGAAGAAAGCAAATATTCCTATTTGGAATCCCAATTAAAGTTGTATAATATTTTTATTTACAAGGCATATTTTTGTTACAGTTTTTCTCAAATGTATATTATATTACTAAGACTTACATGCCTAAACTAGGTAATTCTGTGTTTCAGGCGAAAAGTGCTAAAATAGTCTTATAATATTAATAAATAATCTAAAATTTCACAATAGACAAATAAATTGTAATTATGTTGAGTAGCTTAGTTCTTAGTTTCTAAATTTGATAATACATACATATTTATTACAGTTAATAAATTCTCTGTACTTTTGTAAGACATACTTTGGACACAAATTGTAAGAGAATTCTCAAGGAGGCTCTTACAGAGGACAGAACCGAGGTACAGGTAAAATTTGGATATAAAAGCATGTTTTGTTGTATTTTGTGGACAGACTATCTATATATCTTTACGTCTTCTATTAGAATATTCAGTGCTGTAGGGTAGAGTTATGTGTTGTTGTTTTAATACAATGCCCATTATAAATAGTTGTCGAACTGTTAATACTTCACAAGATTTGTATAGGACGTAGGTAGGAAAAGGGAAAGGGCGGAAAGTACACATTTTGAGAATTGCCCTCTGAGTTCTCTTGATGGTTATGAAGCTAGATGGTGTGAATGTATGATCCGGATAGCTGACTGTTTATTGGTTAACCTCAAGAAATTTTACAAACATTGAGATCTTACAGGCACAATGAATATTATTTAACTGTTATAATAAACGTGCAACCGATACTGACTTGTTGGTAACATGATGCAGCTTCCGCTCGAGGGTTTTGTTCTCTTTAGTAAGTGCGGTCACTTGCTCACTCAGCTTGGAGGAACTGGCCTCTGCTTCTGAAGCTCTGAACCGAAGCTTTTCCACCTCAGTTATATGTTCTGCTTCTAGTCTGTGGAATAATAGAGAATTAACTCGGTGTTCTTTGATAAAAGTAAGGAAAGGTTTGTAGTAGTTTTTGGGGAAGATCTCTTAAGGCTCTCATTATCTCTTGGCCTCATATTAAGACAGCTATAACCATATTTTTCCTGAAAAGTAATTTAACCAGTAGCCATTGCAGTCCATTGCATCTGTCATTCCCAAAAAGGGTTCTTACGCTGGAAACATAAAGCTCGGATCATCCAACTTTTACATCACCATCACGCCTTCAAAGACCAAAACACGAAGCGATTAAAATGCCCAGTACTTTAGATGGGCATTTGTACTACAGTATGACTTATTTGTGAGACGAACATGGCCAGAGATCGCACAAAATAGAGAAGTTTGGAAGGAAAAAGGAGAGGACTATTCCCAGCAGTGGGACACAATGTCGGCTAACCATAAAAAATAAATAAAAAAACACGACTGCCCTGCCAGAAAACGAAGTAAAAAGAAAGATGTATTAATTAATCTGTATTCAACCACCTTATTTATTTAACAAAAGCTAATAGTCATGCTAGTTGATGTCTAAAACTAATAGGCAGATACCCGAAACCTGAATGGTTTCGGGTATCTCGCACTTAGATGTTCGCAGTCTTGCTGAAGTCTGATTAATAATAATAATAATAATAGTTTGAGTCCACTTTGGTTTTGCCTAGCCTTGAATCCTCTAAGCACACTGCTGGAGAGTTCAGGTCTAGGCTATCGATTGAGGAGAGGTGGTCAGGTCATATCTCACCTCCTTTACATGGATGACTTGAAACTTTTTGCCCCCAATAATTTGCAACTGATGGAGCTACTGAAGGTAACCCAAACTTTCAGTAGCGCCATCAGGATGGAATTTGGTGTGGACAAATGTGCGGTCATGCATGTAAAGCGAGGGGGGATTGTGGAATCCGTGCGAACCCAACTTTCGGATTCCATACACCTGAGATACCTCTCTTCAACCGAAACTTACAAATATTTGGGTATGTCGGAAGCGTTAGGCATCAACGCCGCTGACATGAAACAATCGCTGAGGGAGCGCTTCTTTGGCAGCCTGAATAAAGTATTAAATAGTCTTTTATCAGGCGGAATCAAGGTGCGCGCCTTCAATGGTTGGGTCATGCCGGTTTTGATGTACTCTTTCGGCATACTCAAATGGACTCAGACGCAACTTGACGCACTGGATAGGAGGGTCCGTACATTGCTGACCGCTAATCGGATGCACCATCCACGGTCATCGGTGATGAGACTGTATATCCCGCGGAAGTGTGGAGGTCGAGGCTTTTTAAACGCTAAGACCCTGCACAATCGTGAGATATGCAGTCTCAGGAAATACTTCCTAGAAACCGACGTAGTGATGCACCGAGATGTAGTCTCAGTGGATAAGGGCCTCACCCCGCTCCTTGGCTGACGAGAACTGGCGCAAACCTATAGTATTAGACACTAATGACCGCAGGGAGGTATGGCAGAGAAAAGAGCTACACGGGCGCTTTGACCGGGTCCTGCTTGGACCCGATGTAGACCTCTTAGCGTCCGTATCCTGGTTGCGATTCGGTGGTCTCTTTGGGGAAACCGAAGGTTTTGTCTTTGCGATTATGGATGAAGTTATAATGACGAACAACTACCGGAAATATATTTTGAAAGAAGGCACGGTTGACATCTGTCGGGCATGCCACCGTCCGGGGGAATCAATCCGACACATTGTTTCTGGCTGTTCTCGTCTGGCTAACGGAGACTACTTGCATAGGCACAACCTTGTAGCCAGGATTATCCACCAGCAACTTGCTCTGAAATACAGTCTTGTAGAATCGGAAGTACCGTACTATAGGTATGCGCCCGACCCAGTTCTCGAAAATGGCAATATTACGTTGTATTGGGATCGATCTATCATCACTGACAGGACCATTGTTGTTAATAAACCAGACATAGTGGTGATAGACCGATTAACGCGTCGCACAACGATTATTGATATAGCGGTCCCGCATGACGAGAACCTCGTAAAAGCTGAAAAAGATAAGCAGATTAAGTATCTTGACCTAGCTCACGAGGTTGTCGACATGTGGGATGTGGATACAGCAATCATTGTGCCGATAGTCGTGACGGCCAATGGCATAATAGCCAAGAGCTTCGACCAACACCTGAAGAGGCTCTCGCTAGGCAGCTGGATCAAGGGCTTAATCCAGAGAGCGGTACTTCTGGACACGGCGCGTATCGTCAGGAGGTTCCTCTCTCAGGAGCTCTGACCACCGGTAGCTTGGACCCTGTTCCCGATACCGGTGGGCTGCTATTTTTTATATTTTTAAATGTTTTTTTTTATATTTTTATAAAAATATTTAAAAATGTAAATAATATGTTTTTAAATGGAATAAAGGAAATAATAATAATAATAGTTTCTTTCAGGCTTTAGCACCCATAAAATTAAAATTGAAAACTTATCCTAAAAACAAAAGTTATACTTACTAAACAAACGAATATAAAAATAAACATTAAAGAAAAACAGCAATAGAAACAGCCCACTATTTCACTCCAAGGAAGCCAAAACAAATGTACCCCGTAACATTGTTGAGTACATTTATTTTGTCTCCCTCAGTAAATGCACAGTATGAAAAACAGCTTTGACAATACTATTTTTACTTGCCACCACACGCGAAAAGAACGACGTCCTGAGCTTCCCCATGAGCGCAATAAAGTCAATTACTCTGTTCTCAGCAAACATCTCAGTCGCACTACACCGCCAGGGCAGGTTGAGCATGACCCGAAATGCGTTATTATATTGTACACGAAAAGTGTTGTATGCACTCTTCGTATATTTGTACCAAAGTTGACTGGTGTAGAACGACTGACAGTATGCCTGGAACAGAGTTATTTTTACTTGCTTCGAGCAATGGAAGAAACGCCTATTTAGCATGTTACTTCTACATGCAATGCTACGTCTTTGCCTCTCCATATCATCGTCATCTTTTAAGTTTTCGGTTATGATGTGTCCGAGATACTTAAATTGACTAACTACTTTTAGTTTTGAGCCACACAAAGTAATTGGCAAGACCTTATTAGGACCATTGCCATGTTTGAAAATCATTACTTCTGTCTTTTTAAAATTATAGCTTAATTGGTGTCGAGCTGCATAATTCTCGCAAAGGGCATTGAGTTTTCTGAGGCCGTTGACCGAGGGGCTGAGTAGAACCATGTCATCTGCATAACTGAGGTTGTTTAAACATTCACCACCAATATGACATCTGACTCTGGTGCTGCTTAGTTTCTCGATCAGGTCGTTGACATATAGGTTAAACAGCACCGGTGAAGTCAGGCCACCCTGTCTCACGCCACTGGTCAACCTATACGTCTCCGAAAAGGCGTTATCCCATCTGACTTGGTTACTTTGGTTGTTACATCAATATTCAAATAGGTCTACTATTTTATTCGGCACATGGGTTTGTCTCAGCTTGTTCCAGAGTATATTATAATTAATTGTATCAAAAGCTCGGCTGAGGTCTAAAAAACATGCGTATACTGTTGTATTTCTACTAATGTATTTATAAATAGTATTTTTTAGAGCAAATATAGCTAGGTCAGTGGACAGGCCCCGACGAAACCCAAACTGTGCGTTATTAAGCGGAATGTTCGTTTCATTTAGGTGTTTCATAATCAGGTTTTCGAAAATTTTTGATAATATGGTTGCTAGTGATATTGGGCGGTAATTAGACAGACTTGACACATCACCGGTTCTATTTTTTACTATGGGTACAACGGTGGTTTGCATAAAGTCTTGAGGTAAGTAACTGTGGTCAATACAAGAATTAAATAAGGAAGCAATTTTATCAAATACCAAAACAGGTGCAAACAAAACGTGTTCGACACTGAGTCCATCGTGACCCGGGGACTTGCCACGTTTCATATCTTTAACACATTGAAATACATCCTCAGCTGTGACGTGTAACCCACTAAGTTAGCGGACGGCGCCACCTCCGCCGCGGGCCGCGGCACGTTCGAACAGCTGGCAGTAGTGGTCGAAGGTGGCGGTGGGGGCGGATTACATTTATTTACAAACATATTTGCAATATTAACAGCATTCTAATCACCATTTATGGATAAAGGGAGACTAGATTTATAATTTAATTTATTGGTTTCTATCCAGAAGTTTCCGAAGTCTTTATTGTATCTGTGTGTAGCTACAATATTCATTTTTTTTTTATTTTCATTTAACTGACACCATTTTAATTTGTTTTTGAAAACTTTTTTACTGTGAATCATGTCATCATAAATCCTTCCCTGAGTAGGGCGTCCATAAAATATCCATAATTGATAATACTGTCTAGCTATTGTGTGACAATCTTTAACATGGTAGTTCCAACCAACAACCGTGTTTTTGGTGTTACAGGGTTTGCCCTGATACAAGTATTTAGCAGCTTTACATATACTCTTAACTACTTGAGAATAAAACTGATCAATCAGGTGAAAGTGATCATTACTTTGGCATGAGACACCTTGGCAAGGAATACTAGGCCAATCACAAGAGTTGAAATACTTATCACATAATTTTGCATAATTACATTTCTGTTCAAAAGTTCTAGAACCCTTATTACCTTATTATTTTTCTGACAATATTATTTATTAATTTTAGGCATAATAGCATCGATACTGCAACTAATTACTAATGGGAAATGGTCTGAGTAGTAAACATCGTTTAAAATCTGGACATTATCAATTACAGTCAACCCTGCTGAGGTAGCTAAGCAATGATCGAGCCAGCTTGAGGTGCCATGCGCACCACTTAAATATGTTAAAGAATCTGAGGACAAACCAAGCATTGCAAGATCCGCACAAACCCAGCCCAGATCATGGCAGAACTCCATCAGCTTACACCCGAAAAGACTGCTTGAGCGCGAGACGTCAGCATTAAAATCACCGAGCACAAAAACACTCTATATCGTTCACTTCCATAACCTCACTGATCACACCTAGGCATTCCGTAAACAGGCAGGTTGTCCGCGCCCTCAGTAGGCATGTATACCGACATTACGACGAAACTCCGTCCGCCGTCGAGCTGCATACACACGGTCGCCACGCGCGTCGAGCCAGTGTCGATCGGAATCGATCGATTTTTGTTTTGTATGTACACCCTACCTATTGGAGAATTATCATTCTACATGGTATTTATGCCGAGTTCTCATATTCACGCAGTCAGTATTTTGAATTTTTTTTTTTTTTTTTTGTGACAGTTTGATGAAACGTAAACTTTTTTCTTGTCTTGGTCAAGAAAAATCGGTCCTGCATCTAGGCAAGAATTTCTGTCAATGTCCAATATTGACAGGAAATTCTTGCCTAGATGCAGGACCGATTTTTCTTGACCGTTTATGCCAAAATTTTAAAGTTTTAATACACATATCATATCATTCTATCGATTAATAATCAATTCCCAATTATTGTTGTGGATATTTTCTTTTCTTTACGGTATGTATTCTCTTTTATTCAATGTCCTTACGATACTTGTTTTTCTTGTTGTAGGAAACTCGTATTAATTGTGTCCTACATGAGCTCTATTGAGACAAGGTATTGATCTCACCACGAGCTATTATGTAATTTCGCTCATTTTTGTTTCTATTTAAAAATCTGGCTTCTAAATCGCAAGCTTATCCTCTATTTATTTAATAGGAAAGACTTCGCAAGATTTTTTACAGAAAACGAGCCTACTACTCGTTTTCTGTAACAATCTTATTTTCCAAAAATTTTGAAAAATAACATTTTTCCATTTAATCGACGATATATTGTAGGAATTGATGTTTTTTTTTTTTTTCATATAAAACTAGAGCCGTACTGCCGCCTTATAGTCTTTATATTTTTTGTATTATAGCTAGTGCTACTTGGGATGATGGAAGGATTCTAACGATACACACAAATCTGTTCGTTCATTTAAAACTTATGGTGGAATACAGAAAGTAACAACCCTGAAAATATCACTCCTTTTTTGGGCAGTCGTGTAAAATAGAGTTATTCGGCTGTAGTCCCGCAAGACTCAGAACCATCACTCCACTGTTGCTACTAACTTGTTCATCTTCTCCTCGTAAAACATCCTCTGACTATCCAGCTGTTGCGTTAGTATGTACGTGAACTCCAGCTGGGCCGAGTCCAGCTTCTCTCCCCCACAGGCTGAGTCTTCAGAAGTAAAGCCTCCCTCTGCGGCCACCAGTTTACCGTCGGCTTTGTTCTGGACCAGGCGGTGGACGAAGTTGTCACCTGGACATAGGAAAGGAGGGTTAGACCTCTGTTATGTATTAATGAAAGGAGCTAGTTGATAAGTTACACTCGAGACTGTTCATTACTGTAGTTTACAGTTGCAAAAAGTGATTCAGATTTTATCACATTCATAAACATTCAAGTAATCAGTACCTAACATGACCTAAATGAGAAAAATAATATTTCCCACGAAAATCTTGAAAGTCAGTTATACCTAGCCTGTGCCAATGAAAGTCCTGTGGTTATTAGTGGTTGCATTATGGCTTATGGTACAAAAAAACACTCACCCGCGTAATCCCAGACCCGGTTTGATCCCAACTGTAGAGCGTATGTATGATTTGATGCTAAAAAATGTTTCGCTGCATGACCGCCTTCGTACCTAGTGTTAGAATTTGACAATAGTTGAGGATACAGAAACTTTGAAAAAAACATCATGATTTGTTTGGAAAATTGAAAATATTATGTGTAGTCTAGTTTTAGAAACTTATTCGAGAAATAATATAAACAAAGGGGAGCAGCCAACGCTATCCTAAGCAATGATCATCGATAGGATTAAAACGAAAGGATTATATTTCGAGGTAAAATGTTCCACTGACCTGCCGCACCCAACGTTGCCGCAGATAAGACAGATCCACAGCGCGCCAGCTTCCAAGCCCTCCAGCAAACCTTCAGCTACACCACTTATGTTTTCCCTTGTCTCATCTCCATCTTCTTCTGTTTGGACGAGAAAATAGTGGCCTTTATTGTTTATTGCCTTATCAAAAGCCATCAAAACATAACTAGTGCAAGTGCAAGAAACATTTTCCATTGAAAATATTAACAAAGAATGGGTCCTAAATTTGAGCCTTGAGGAACGCCAAGTGATTAGCAGGGCTAAAATACTGCTTTGTTAACTACGCTTTTAATAATTATATTCTGATACCAAGTTAACATAACAAATACAGCAAGTGCCATGATTTTCACTGTGTAAACATTCTAGAAAATACTTGGTAGGCGAGTTTCGTAGCTAAAGCGTGTTGTGATGGTTGAACACAGTTAAGTCAAGTCATCCATTGGGTTGAAAAAATCACAACTCACAATTATGTTTTGCGAATGCTATGCATAATGTTGGTAAAACAGTTGGTAGGCTTAAAATTAATTAAACTATTGTGGACGCTGTCGGGCACAGCATAGTAGGAGGGAGGAGGAAGAGCGCTTATATATTTGTGAATATATTATTAATGTATTCTGGTAATGATATTATTTTATTTTATTACTACATTTATTTTTCCTCTAATATTTAATTTATTTATATATTTTAATAAAATTTTAAGTAAATATTTTGGCTTTATCTCTTTATCACAAAGGGATTTTCAAACTACTGTGAAAGTAACATTATTGAGTTATTCAATGATGTTACTTTCACAGTAGTTTTCCCAGAGTTTGTTTCGCCATTTCTTCTCAGGAGTATTCAGACAGGAAATGTCGATTCCATGTAAGATTTTTTTTACAGAACAAACAATTTCATTTCAGTAAGGTGTATTCTAGCGACAGAAATACTTATAAGAATGTCAAAAGTTTAGGGTGCTTTGACAATAACAGTTTTAGTCATTATTTCGTACCTGCAAGTGCGGCCCTCTCGCACTGGAAGCAGGTGGCCTGCCCGCGCGGCTCGGGGGTCTGCGCACAGCGACACACCGGACAGCGCGCGTCGCGCCAGCGCACCAGGCACTCCGCGTGGAACGCGTGCGCGCACTGCACGCTCAGCACACCTGCCACACTTTCGTCCATGCGCTCTGAGAACAAACATAAAATAATCATAACTATCTATTTAAATAAAAGTGAGGCGCTCTTTTAAAAATCTGCGCTTTTTTAAACGTAAAAAGTTACTAAACAGACAGATGTGCTACTGGGGAGTTTGTTCCACCACTTCTTCTTCCCAGCTAAAGCACTAGGAAGTGGTAAAGGGCGGGCATTTTTGGGGACTGTCTTATGTAACTTTGACGTTCGAAAAGTGCTGATTTTCAGCCTAGTTTGATTAAATGACTTTGATTGATAAGAATAGTTGGTCGCTGTGATTAACTCAAGACAATGTTTATGTTCTTTCTCCAGAATTAGCTTACCTACTGACAGGTTATATGGGTTCATATAATTGATTATTTTTTTATTTGACTGTATAAGTCAATGTAATTTAATTTAGTTTAATTTTAATTTATTAGTGACATAATCTACTCATTACAATGTGTGTTTTATGAGTTGTATTGCAATAAGTGGTTAGCTAGCGTCCTCGTCTATTGATTATACTATTCTTGCCTGAGCAACCGGCAGCAAGCTCGTCATGCTCCCTTAGATGTCACTGCCTGCGGTAGCGTCGGGGGTCGGGTTGCCTCCTTCCCTCTAATATGGCGAGGGGGGTGATGGCTGATTTTTGCGTTATGCTCGTGAACGGGTGCTGCTTGTGGTGACTGGTCGTCTTGCTGATCATGGTTTTAATTGTTATTAGTAATTGTTTACTTATTTTACTTCGATGTGGCTAGTTTATCATTTCTCACTTCGAATTACAGCAATAGCCTTATGTAAACGGGCACACCCTTTATGCCTGGAGGCTTTTATTTAGGTATTACACGGTTCACGGTGCACGGTTCTATTTACGTTTTTTTATGTTGTAATTTTTATCTGCTTAAGTACAGTTTGTTTATTGTTTTGTTGGTATACTGGCGTGTGCTAGCTAACATGTGGCAAGTGTGTAATTTAATCTAATGTTTTGTGTTTCGTAATGTTAATTACTTTGCATACGATTTGTATAGAATCAAGTTTATACAGGGTGATTGGAAGATGGGTGCAAAGCTTTAAGGTGAAGATAGTATAGACAATTTAGAACCATTTAAGCCATGGTTGTCTTAGACGAAGTCTTACCAAATTTTTTTAACCAAATTTTTAAGTTTTTTTCGGAAATTCTCAAAATTTAAAGTAAACTGCATAATTATGGCCAAATTGAATGATAAATGAATTATTTTTTTATTTATTTAATTAAAGTAATGTGTAAGCAACCAAGCAAAACATGTTTTAGGCTTCTGTGTCATTAGACATTTTTTTTACAGATATTTAAAGCTCAGAAAAAATAAAAAAATTGTACAATACGTCTTTTAAACCTTATTTAAAAAAAAAACGGAGGGTGCTTTTTTTGTTCAAACCTTTTTGAAGACATGCTTGATAATCGCTCTTTCTTTTGAGGTATCATTTATGCGGATATCTTACAAATTATTGAAATTAGGACCTACAAACCAATTTGAGGGAGAAATTTTAAATTTTAGACAGTCTAACAAAACACAAAATTTTTGCTTAAAAGAATACTTTATGTGCTCGAAATGATAACATTGTTCAATTCTAAGAATTTTTGACACACGCAGGAACCAATTGAGGGGAACCCATTGAGGGGATTCTCTAAACAATGGCCACCGAGCGCGGTGCGACGGCATTTCCAGGTAGAACGCCCAATGAATAGCAAAAAGCGATAAGAGTTGGTTTTTACAGCAAAATGGTCTTAGTTACTGAGGCAACAAAGTCGTTTTTCTTTAGTCAGGGTCAGTCGGTCTGTGATGAAGCCGTTACATCTTTTACTTATTAGTCAAACTACTGCCCTTGTGAGTGGACGTTGTCGTGTTGATTCACAATTTACCGTGTTCAGTTGTAGCCCTTTGCGTTCCTGCACGTGTTGTTTGCGTTAGTTTTGAACATTTTTGTTTCACCGTGTCCAGTCGTAGCCTCGCGCTCCTGCACGTGTTGATTTTTGACTTAATTGTGTTGAGTTGACATTTAGTGCGCTCCTACGCCGTTTTTCTTAATTGTTAAGTGACTATGGCTACTTTTTCCAATCAAGAATATGCGGATATCGTATTTATGTACGGTAGAGCAGACGGCAATGGATCTTTGGCGCGACGGATGTATCAAGAGCGCTATCCGAATCGCAGGATACCGAATGTCCGAGTGTTTTACAACACGTTTCGTCGTCTTGCCCAAGATGGGTTTCACCGCGTGGAACCTGGAGTCAACCCGGGCAGACACGAAACTGCCGTCGATGAAGACATTTTAGCAGCATTTCAAGCGGATCCTACTACCAGTACTAGAGCAGTAGCTCGAAATTTAAACATTTCTCAATGGAAGGTGTGGCATACAATGCACCAAAATGATAAGTATCCGTTCCATGGCAGGAGTGTGCAAGGTCTAGTAGAGCAAGATCCTCAAAGAAGAATTCAGTTCTGCCGTTTCCTCCTCAACAGAGACATCGAAGATGCGTGGTTTCTGAAATCAATCTTGTGGACGGATGAAAGTAAATTTTCAAGGGAAGGTATTACAAACTTTCACAACATCCATGAATGGGCCGACGCAGACAACAATCCACATTTTAAGAAGCAGGTGTCATTTCAGATGAAATTCTCTGTGAATGTATGGGCTGGAATAATTGGCAGAACATTGATTGGGCCCCACTTTTTGCCTGATCCATTGAATGGCGAAAATTATTTGCAATTTCTGCAAATTGATTTACCACTGCTGGTAGAGGAATCAGGTGTCCCGATCTTCGAAAGAGACCGAACAGTCATCTTTCAGCAAGACGGCTCTCCAGCGCATTGGACTTTAAATGTAAGGGAACACCTCAACAATTGCTTTCCTGATAGCTGGATCGGCAGGGATGGACCCATCCCTTGGCCCGCTCGCTCCCCAGATCTGACCCCGTTGGACTTTTTCGTGTGGGGCCGGGCCAAGGAACTGGTGTATAACAACATAGAAATAAACGCTAGAGAAGAATTAATACTAAGAATAAATTCAGCGTTTGAGACAATGAAGCAGGAGATGATGTTGAAAATAACGACTACAGAAGTTAGAAGACGGGGCCGTGCTTGTATTAGGAATCACGGCCGTCATTTTGAACATGAAAAATAAATAATTTTAATTCAAATGTTGTTTTAATTAGTCTGCCTAAAATAAAAAATTTCTCCCTCAAATTGGTTTGTAGGCCCTAATTTCAATAATTTGTAAGATATCCGCATAAATGATACCTCAAAAGAAAGAGCGATTATCAAGCATGTCTTCAAAAAGGTTTGAACAAAAAAAACACCCTCCGTTTTTTTTAATAAGGTTTAAAAGACGTATTGTACAAATTTTTTATTTTTTCTGAGCTTTAAATGTCTGTAAAAAAATGTCTAATGACACAGAAGCCTAAAACATGTTTTGCTTGATTGCTTACACATTACTTTAATTAAATAAATAAAAAATGAATTCATTTATCATTCAATTTGGCCATAATTAGGCAGTTTACATTAAATTTTGAGAATTTCCGAAAAAAAACTTAAAAATTTGGTTAAAAATATTTGGTAAGACTTCGTCTAAGACAACCATGGCTTAAATGGTTCTAAATTGTCTGTACTATCTTCGCCTTAAAGCTTTGCACCCATCTTCCAATCACCCTGTATAACTAAACAGACAGATGTGCTGCTGGGGAGTTTGTTCCACCACTTCTTCTTCCCAGCTTAAGCACTAGGAAGTGGTGAAGGGCGGGCATTTTTGGGGGACTGTCTTATGTAACTTTGACGTTCAAAAAGTGCTGATTTTCAGCCTAGTTTGAATAAATGACTTTTGATTTTGATTATGTATGTTACATGTTCGTCTGTTCCTTCATAACTCCTAAACTACTCGTCGTGTTTTGAAAGCGATTCTGAAAAAGTCATGTAATTAAAGCATAAATCGTATAGATTACGTGTGAGACCAGTTACACGAAAACCGATGTTATATTTAATTTGTGTGTCTGTGATGTCTTGTGGCATCTTTAGTTGGCATATTTATCGTAGTTGGGTTTTCGTTTTTACTAACTTCCTTTTGCAAGCAGCCTTAACATTTGTTGAAAGATGAAAATCTTTCAACAAAATATGTTAAGGTTGCCTGCTATTGATAACTTAAAGTTTAAACTATCTTACCTAGACACACGGGGCAGGTGGGTAGCTCAGTGTGCGAGGGTGGGGGGGTGCCATCTCTCGCACATTCTACCCGAGACACCCACGCCATGTGGCACAAAGCGTTGGGCTCCAGGCTGCTGTACGGTACCCCGTCGAAGGTCTCGTGAAACTCCCTCGCTGCGTGACTGTTGCGGAATCTGGCAAAATCAGCACAAAATAATTTTTGTGTGATATATGCATATCGGATGGGTCATAAGTACGAGATGTCAATTGACAACGAAACGCAAGTGTAAAGTTGGCGCGCTTCGACAGAATCTAGCCTGACTTTAATGAAAATCGACGAGAGCGCTACAGAGCGGCGTGGTCAGCTCTCTTGACCATCGGACATTGTGCGAACTACAAGTGCCTAGAAACTGTTTAACGTTTCGTTTTGTTCATTTTAATAAGTTCAAATATAACTTAAAATCAAATTCAGACATTTTCTTCTCTCCCGCAACACACATGTAAGCCCATAAAATTTTTTAACGGTGAATAATCCAGCTGCAATCGGCCCCTTATCCCGACATGCATATATCTACTGTAGAAAGAAATTCAACTCGACGACCAACGACTGTTAAACCGGGTACAGACGTGTGTAATGTAATGCGAATAGTGTGTACGGCATACAAACTCATCGCGAATCCTGTATGTTAAGGCGCTGACAAGACCCAATTCAGCAAAATAGGCTTCGCTTGAGAAAAAAAATTGTCAAATCTGTATAGTTTGTGGTAGCGGAAAAAATATGTTAATTTTGAACATATTTCCCAGAACTTGGTTCTTACCAAAACACGTTTTGAAAACAAAATCTCGATACAAACTAACGTTAAACTAACCTCTTACTTTGAGTTCTAATCCAAAATATCTGTATCAAATATCAACATACGTTACGTATTTAATTAATAACAAGAACGACTTATTTGAATGCAGAACTTGGTTGTTTTTTATTTTCGATTACTCAACTCAATTTTGAGTAAATAGATAATTACTTCATATTTTGCAATAAATTACAAGCGTTGTGTCATCGCGCTTCTCTTTCTTTTCTATGGAATTTGACAGTGACCGCGGTTTAGGTGTTGTCAGCGTTTTAAGAATTCGTGTTACTACATTACACACGTCTGGACGCGGCTTTATAGTCACAGGAAGCAAGGTTACCTTTTTTTTCAGAAGCTTATGGGTTGGTTATCTTTGAAGTGGGGAATCCCACTTCAAAGAAGATGGTTTTATATCTTTCGAATATTTATATTACTTGACGAAAATGTTATATGTAAAGTGAAAAAGTGGAAATGCAGTAGTTATTAATTTTTCTTGTTGTGAATAAACAGTGAACAACTTCATGTCAATCTTCCCCTGATCTTCCCCAGCCATCAACTTTGCTTGTCTATTTGCAAGCAAATCCTGATCTATTAATTTAATATTGTTAACAAAATGACAACATTTTCCTACATGATAAGGGTAGGTAAGAGGACAAGAGATTGTTAAAGTAATGAGATCAACTCACGTAAACAAAGCCATGTAATGATCTGGCGAGCCATCCCTCAGTACCCTGACATGTGCGATGTCCTGTTGGCAGGCAGCTGCAAATGCTAGAAGATCAGGAGCTCCGAGGGCCCCAGGTACAGACAGCAAGCACAGAGTCTTTGCTTCTTCTGCTTCTTTCATTTCACTGAAATAGAAGTTAATGATGAGATAAGTTTTTGGAAAGTAAGACTGACGCTGATACAGCTCGGATAGTCTATTTTAGTTATTTTCATCACGTTATGTCCTACGGTATTCCGCTGTGGGGTAAACCCGCTGACATTAAAAATATATGTGTTCTTCAAAAACGAACTGTTCGAGCAATTTACCAGCTAGGTGCCAGAGTTTCTCTGAGATTTTTTTTTTAAAGATATTGGTATTCTCACGGTGGCATCACAAAGTTTTATCTTTGCCAACATTTTATATACATATTAGGCAAAATATACACAAAAAACAGTGATATTTACAAAATAAACACCTGAAATTACGTGCTCCATTTCACCGGCTTCATAACTCATTTGTTGGGCTTGGTATTAATAACCTTTTATACACAACTACCCGCTTATTTGCTAGATTTGCCTTTTAATGCGTTTAAAGCTAAAGTAAAATCCAACTTTTGTTTAAAGACATACTATTCTATCAGCAACTACTTAAACAATAAGAATAGTTGGTTGCTGGGATTAACTCAAGACAATGTTTATGTTCTTTCTTCAGAATTAGCTTACCTATTGACAGGTTATACGAGTTCATATAATTATGGTAGATAAAATAAGGAGAGTAGCAAAATATGTGTTTGGAGAATCGAAAGGTATGATAGAAAAGGATACATGGTGATGGAATGAAGATAAGGTACCTCAGGATGTGTAATGGTAGGCCTTGAAAGAGAAAGGTTTACCCGGGAAGTATGTAGAGTTAATTTGTTCTATGTACAGCCAATCTTGTACCTACATCCGGTTGTCTGCTAGCAACACCGACCAGTTCAGTGTGGCTGTAGGCTTGCACCAAGGGTCGGCTTTTAAGTCGACTCTTCCTGTTGATTATGGACGCTCTGACGTCGGACATATAGAAAGAGGCACCCTGGTGCATGCTGTTTGCCGATGACATTGTTCTTGTCGGTGAAGACGGACCTGAGATCCAGATCAGATAGGAGAAATGGCAACAGAAGCTGGAGAATGTTGGCTTGTAAATCAGCATGAATATATGTTCTGTGATTTCTGCGGTCTCTCCATATCTGGAGCCATAGCACTTGATGGCACGCTTCTCCCAGTCTGCTCCGACTTTTGGTATCTCGGTTCACTCGTGCAGAGCGATGATAAAGTAGATCGGACGGTTAAAGACAGAATTAATACTGGATGGATGAGATGGCAGTAGGTCACGGGAACAATCTGCGACTCCCGCATTCCCCTTAAACTTAAGGGGAAGATATATAAAAAAAATGGTTAGACCTGCTGTCTTGTATGGATCAGAATGTTGGGCCACAAAAAGGATGAATGAAAGGCAATTGCATGCAGCTGAGATGAGAACGCTAAGAGGGATGCGTGGTGTGACACGAATGGATAGAATAAGAAATGATTACATAAGAGGAAGTCTGGAAGTGGCTCCGATGACTGAAAAGTTGTGCGGAAATCGGTTGTCATGGTATGGGCATGTGATGCGGAGGAATGAGGAAAATGTCGTGGGGAAAGTCTTGAATATGAATTTCGATGGCTATAAGAGTAGGTTCTGACCAAAGAAACGATGGATTGGCTGTGTGAAAGATAATATGGCTAGAAAGGGGGTGACCAAGATGACGACTAATAGAGAAGTAGGTATGGAAGAAAGGGACATGTTGCGCCGACCACAAATAAATTGGGATATGGGCAGCAGAATAATGATGATTGATTGAACGACTTATAGATCTATTAGTCAATTCACCGGATAAATATCAGCTTATAGCATTGCTTAAATCATTTAATTTAAAATGTATATTTAATGAAGCAACTAGAATAACAGCAACCTCGGCTTCATGCATAGACAATGTGTTTACTAATTGTAAAATAAAAGACTCTTCCTTAATTAGTGGCGTCAGGTCTGACCATACTGGTCAACTTGTGTCATTTGGCCTATATAAAAAGTTACACATAGATAAAACCATTCAATTAAGACCTCTCACTAAAAATAAATAGAAAATGTTTAATAATAATGTTCTTAACAATCTTTCAACAGCTAGTTTTGATTCACAAGACCCCTGTTGGATACGGGACACGGGGATACGAGTAAAACTAGGACGGGCTGTGAACGCACTGACGCTTTATTTTGTGACACGCGTGCGCGAGCCCGATCCGGGGGGCGCGGGGCGCTGCGCGGCGTCGTCTGCGCAGGCAGCCTACGTGGCCGCGCATCGCTACACACATACATCCTGCTAGTACACAACATCTCCCAACCTTATTTCTAAAGATATAATACAAGATACAATAGCATAGCATAGTAGCAGGATTAAAAACATAATAATAATACTAAAATACTTAAAGGTCCTTACAACAACATACAAGTACAAAATTATGACATCCACTGGTCACTTGCCTAACGCAAGGCTTCTATAGTCCACCTTTGGAAGCTGGCGCAACATCCTACCGTGACGGGCGGGCGGCACAAGCGCGGGCGGTGAGGTCGGCGCCGCTGGTGGCGTATTTACACCCTGTCCGCCCTCCTCCGCTGCGTCAGCTTGAGACGCGGGTTGGGGGCTCAGTGGTGCCGCTGATGATATGTCCTCGTCACCATCATCCTCTAATTCGCCAGTATTCCAACTTTGTTGTACATTGCCGTTCCCCTTAAATAACACAATCTGGTTTTTGTGTTTTTTTATTACACTCCCTGTTAAATGATCGGAAATTAAATACACAACTCTACCACTCCTGTCTATTACTGTGCCTCTGCACCATGTGAACTTTTCTTTATTGTTAAATTTTTTGTATAAAACTTCGTCCCCGTTTTTAAAAAATTGTTTATTTTTACCGCCATAGAATTTACTCTGCAAACACTGTTTAGATTTCACTGTGCTGTCCAGTGACGCGTTGGAAGGCGACGACAGCGGTTTTGGCGACAATAGATCCAACCTTGATCTTAGCTTGTGACCAAAAACTAATTGAGCCGGAGAGAACCCTGTCACTGAATGTACTGAATTCCTGTAATCAAAAAGATATTTTAACAGTTTGACCCTAGTGTCTTTTTGGCTGTTAGTCGATAAAATACAGGATTTAATACCTTTTTTTGCGATCTTTACGTAACTTTCGGCCTGACCATTGCTCGCAGGATTATAGGGCGGTGACGTCACGTGCTCAATGCCGTTAATTGTACAAAACGTTTTAAAATCTTGTGACGTGAAAGCCGTGCCGTTATCGCTTACAATTGTATTTGGTAACCCGAACCTTGATACAAACTCGTATAGTTTTTCTACTGCAGCTGATGAGGTCGTTGAACCACACATATCGTAAACTTCCACCCATTTCGTATATGCATCTACTACAATTAAATAATGTCTATTATCTAACGGACCCAAGAAATCTATATGCAACCGGTAGAATGGGTGAGGTGGGTATTGCCAGGGGGCAAGCGGGGCGCGCGGAGGGGTAGGTCGTAAATGTATGCAAACACTACAAGAGTTGATCATAGTTTCTATTTCTTTATCAATACCCGGAAACCAGAAACGGGAACGAGCTTCGGCCTTTGTTTTTACAATTCCCAGGTGGGAAGTATGAAGTTCGTTTAATATTTTCATTTTTAGCCTTTCTGGTAAAACCAATTTATGGCCTCTCATAACACAGCCGTCTTCATACGATAATTGATTCCTGCATGCGTGGAACGGTTTTAAAATCTCATCAGAAACGCTTCTAGGCCAACCCTTAAAAATAAAATCAATCACGTTCATTAAATTAACATCTCGGGTAGTTTCCTTGCGTAATTCGTCCCGCGTAACTGGCATATGTCCGTCTATTACGAAGTGAACATATGACGCGCGATCAATCGGGGCGGCCGCAGCGGCAGCGTGCTGAGCGCTGTCCCCCCGTTCGCAGTCCGCGGCGGTCATTGACCGCGACCGCTTATCGTTGTCGGGAAGACTTGCACGGGATAAATAATCCGCGCTGTTATTTTCGCTACGAACGTATTCGATTTTATAATTATATGCGCTGAGGAACAACGCGTATCGTTGTAATCTGTTTGCCGAAACCTCCGGTATACCTTTGTGCGGGCCAAAAATTGAAATTAAAGGCTTGTGATCGGTGCGAAGGATGAACGGGTCTGACTTACCGTACAAGTACTGATGGAATCTTCGAACTCCAAAAATAATAGCAGTTGCCTCTTTCTGAATTTGAGAATAACGTTTTTCAGCTGTGTTTAGAGTGCGGGACGCAAATGAAATAGGACGCTCGCATCCATCTTTATCGCTTTGCGATAAAATCGCACCTAACCCATTAGGTGAAGCGTCCACTGTGAGGATTAACTTTGCATTTGCGTCGAAATGCGCTAACACCTGATCCGACGTTAAATGTTTTTTTATTTCGACGAACGCTCTCTGATGTTCGTCGGCCCAGTGCCATTTAACACCCTTCCTTAGAAGATCGTATAAGGGACTTAGAATTTCGGACGCCTTAGGTACGAAATTACGGTAGTAATTTACTAATCCTAAAAATGATTGCAGTTTGCCTATATCTGTGGGCACGGGGGATTTCTCAATTGCTATTACTTTATCTGATGATTTTTTTAACCCGTCTTTGTTAATTACATACCCTAAGTAATTGATTTCATTCTTAAAAAATTCGCACTTTTCTTTTTGCAAGGTAAGTCCCGCATCTTGCAACCTCTGTAACACTGCCGTCAACCGTTGTAAATGTAAACCCGGTCCATTGGCTGTGATAAGGACATCGTCTAAAAGACACAACACACCGTCCATACCAGACAATACGTTTTCCATTGCGCGCTGAAAAATAGACGGTGCGCTGGTTAACCCAAAAACCATACGTGTATACTGAAACAATCCGCGGTGAGTATTTATGCATGTAATCTTTTGTGAGTCTTCGTCTAAAACAAATTGATTATAGGCCATGGACAGGTCTAACTTTGAGAACTGTTGACCTCCGTGCAATTTTGAAAACAGCTCGTGGACTGTAGGCAACGGGTATTGTTCTACAACTAATTGTTTATTTATGGTTACAGAATAGTCTGCACACAGCCTAACACTTCCATTCCGTTTTAATACTGGCACTACAGGTGATGCATACTCTGAGTGATCAACCTGTTTAAGTATCCCTAAGTTTACAAGGCGGACTATCTCTTTATCTACCTTGTCTCGCAATGCAAAAGCGGTGGGACGCGCTTTGAAAAATATTGGCACTGCATCATCTTTTAAACGTAATTTGACCTCGAATTTGTTGAATTTACCTAATTTTTCTGAAAATACGTCTCTGAATCTATTATGCAAGTCATCGATTGTTTTTACTTCATTTTTTATGAAATTACAGGGTGCTATTTTTAACTTAAATAAGGATAAGAAATCCCTTCCGAGCAATGGCGGGCCTTCGTTGCGTACCACGTAAGCATCTAGTGTGTGTGTGCTGAGCCTATATGTGACCGATAGGCGAACTATACCGAGGCACATAATACTACTGCCCGTGTAGGTAAATAGCCTTTTCTTAGGTGATAACAAGGGCAACCTGCTAAAACATTTTGTGTATAAACTCTCGGAAATTACCGTTACTGCAGATCCACTATCAATCTCAAATTTGATTTGTGAGCCGTTTATGGACACGATTTCTGTCATGGGTTCTCCCCGCTCTGAAGTGATGTTACAACATAAAAACTCACCATCGTCGTCCTTCTCACTCACGTCACCAGTCACAACACTCTTTACTTTGCACATTCTACGTAAGTGGCCCTTTGTATTACACTTCCTACAAGAAAAGTTCGCGAATCGGCACTGAGATGATGCATGGTTCTTGCGTCCGCACACGGAACACTTCTCCATTACCGGTTCCTTATCAGAACCCGCACTCTTGCCCTGCACCTTGAACACTGAATGTTCTTGCTGTGTGATCGACGCCGTCGTGGAAGCGCCGGCGGCGGCGCCTGCCCGCGCGCACCGGACGCTCTGCGCCAACTCCACTGCCTTGGCCAGGGTCAAGGTATCTGTGTCCTTTGTGAACAGTTTGTCCCTCTCGGGACCTGCCAACATGCCCATCACGAAACGGTCTCGTAATGCCTCTTCTACGTTGGCGAACTTGCAATGTTTCGTGAGGCCACGCAGTCTTGCCGCCCACTGCGCATGCGTCTCACCCGTTTGTTGCGTTGCCGCGTAAAATGCGTACCGCTCCCCGAATCCACACTTTGTTGGGGAAAAGTGAGTATCGAGAAGCTTATAAATGTCTTCTACTGGCACCTCCTCCAGTTGTTTTGGCAAAGCCAAGTCGGCTGCGAGCTGGTAGGTGCCGTCCGCGAGTGCGCTCAGTAGAATTGCTCGCCGTCTTGAACCCGTTGCGTCGTTTTTTTCGGAAATATCGTTTGCCACGAACCATTGCCGCAGGCGACTTTTGTACGCCTGCCATTCGTGCACTGTGTGGACGAAATTACTTAATATACCAAAACTAAACTGAGCCATCGTGATATAGCGTGGGTCGCTCTCGTCGCCACTGTTGGATACGGGACACGGGGATACGAGTAAAACTAGGACGGGCTGTGAACGCACTGACGCTTTATTTTGTGACACGCGTGCGCGAGCCCGATCCGGGGGGCGCGGGGCGCTGCGCGGCGTCGTCTGCGCAGGCAGCCTACGTGGCCGCGCATCGCTACACACATACATCCTGCTAGTACACAACAACCCCAATATAAACTACGGTAGATTATTTTCTACAGTATGCCAAGAATTCAATAAAGCGTATCCTGTAAAAAAGTTTCAATCAATACTAAACCAAAATTGAATGAATGGACCACTGCTGGCATTAGAAAAAGCAGAGATATTTTATATCAAGCCCTTCATAATTATGTCAGAAACGATTCTCAAATATTCAAAAGAGTCTGCGTTCAAGCTAAATCTAAATGAATAAGTAACAAAATTAGTACTTCTAACAATAAAATAAAAGCTGTGTGGCAGGTAATTAACAAAGAAACTGGAAAAACAAAACCGCGAGATCAGATGAATTGTCTTTAAAAATTAATAATGAAACCATTTCAAATAAGTTGAAAGTTGCTGACACACTAGAAAATTTCTTTACCAATATCCCAATAGGGGTTACGAGATACGAGGGCTGCACTAAAAGTATCGGGAATGGAATATTTCTACTGTTCCTGTCACATTAAAATCTTTTTAATTGAAAACTCCTTGGTTTTAAAAATCGAATACCATTTATTTATTTAAAAAAAGATTCTCGGTCTTGTCACAAGGTTTTGTCAAACTTGTTTAGTCGTTGAGAAAATGGAATTGACTCGAGAAAATTCAAGAGCGATGATTTATTATGACTTTCGAAGTGGTTTAACACAAAAACAGTGTGTTAACCGGATGATTTCTGCATCCTAAACTATCGCTTCCAAATTTATCGCTGGTTTGCTGAATTTCAACGTGGACGTGTCAAGCTCAGTGATGATCCCCGTCAAGGTCGTCCAAAAACTGCAGTCACCCAAGAAAACGTTGATGCTGTGCGTAAGCTGATTGAGGAAGATCGACATGTGACATACCGCGAAATTCAGGCAACTTTAGACATTGGCATGAGTCAAATACAAATAATCTTGCATGAACAATTAGGTGTAAAAAAATTGTTTTCCCGATGGATACCGCATTCGCTCTGTGAAGAGCAAAAAGCGGCTCGCGTTACTTGGTGCGTCAGAACTCTCGAAAGATTCCACGCAGGATCCTCAAATGCTGTATACAACATCGTATCAGGTGACCTGTCCATCAATCCTGGATATACGCGTACGAACCCGAAACAAAAAAACCAGTCACGAGTTTGGGTGTTCGAAAATGAGTTAAAGCCAACAAAAATTGTTACTTCACGGAGTGCTGCAAAAAAAATGGTGGCCACGTTTGTCTCCAAAATCGGACATGTTACTACTATTCCTCTTGAGGGACAAAGAACGGTTAATGCAGAATGGTATGCTAGCATTTGTTTGCCACAGGTCGTTTCTGAACTCCGTAAAGAGAACTGCAACCGCCGCATCATCCTCCATCACGACAATGCGACTTCTCACACCGCGCACAGAACAAAAGAGTTTTTAGAGCAAGAAAACATAGAATTATTAGACCATCCGCCGTACAGCCCCGACCTAAGCCCTAATGGTTTCTATACTTTCCCTAAAATAAAGAATACATTGCGTGGACAGAGATTTTCATCACCTGAAGAAGCTGTGGACGCCTACAAAACGGCCATTTTGGAGACCCCAACTTCCGAATGGAATGGTTGCTTCAATTATTGGTTCCATCGTATGGAAAAATGTGTCAAATTTCGCGGAGAATACTTCGAAAACCAATAAATACATTTTTAAATAGTAATGTTGTGTCACTTCCTTGATTCCCGAAATTTTCAGTGCCGCCCTCGTATCTTCCCTCATCACCTATATTAGCTGAATCTCTTCTCAAAAAACACTTCTCTAAGAACATTCCAAGTTTTGAATGAAAGCCCATATCTATTATCACAATTAAAAAGGCATTCAGAAGTATTAACATAAAGAGCACTGAAGACTTATGGGAGATTTCCGTTAAGGTTCTTAAAGATATCATTGACACAATAGCAACAGGCATATTTAATCAATGTTTAGACAGCGGTATGTTTCCTGATTTAATGAAACATAGTAAAGTAGTACCAATTTTCGAATCGGGTAGTAAGAGTGATCCCTCTAATTATAGACCTATATCAGTGTTACCAGCATTGAGTAAAATATATGAAAGAAATGGGATTTTACAGTCGCCAGTTTGGTTTCACGAAAAATAGGTCGACGATTAACACAGGCGTAAAACTCATCATTCACATTTTGGAATCCTGGGAGAAATCCCAGGATGCCATTGGCATTTTCTGTGACCTCTCAAAAGCGTTTGACTGCGTTTACCACAATACACTGACCTGTAAATTACACCACTATGGAATTCGTGGAAGGGCTGCTGATTTTGTTCTGTCCTATCTATCAACCAGGCAGCAAAAAGTAAGCGTTAACGGGACGACGTCCTCGGGGTCTCTAGTAAAGATGGGCCTCAAGGTTCGAAAAAGTTATAAGCAAAATAGTTCGTCTAATTGTTATTGATGCAAAAGAGTTTGTCTGTCGGTGAGTTAAATAAGATTTTTTCCTTCTTTGTACAATTATGTTGCATAATTTAAATTTGTAAAAGTAATTCTGTGTCATTTGTCAAATGAGACAGTATAAATTCTGAAAATTTCAGTTTTTTTCATTAATTTTCAAATAACAATGGGTCGTGGCAAACCCGTTCCCAGGTCTACAGTCCCCGGGGTCGCGGGAAAGTACTTATGGGTCACCGAGGCCCCCGCAACACAGGCAACAGGAAGGAATAGGGGTGGGTTTTAGTCAGTAAGAGTCTGACACACCCTTCCGCTCCGCCCAGAGCGGGAGAAATTATTTGATGATTTCCCACCCTAAAAAAAAAAGGTCTACAGTCCAATCTATCATTCCGCACTATACAAAGAATAGAACGACTTCTTGTTTGAAGAAAACTGGTCGACAACGCGTCACGAGTGCAGTAGAAAACAGAAACCTGAAGAAAATTATCAAAAATAATCGTCGTGCTCGAGCTGGAGAACTCACGGTGCAATTGAAGGACATGATTCACAAAGACGTCTCAGTTGATACTTGCAAAAGAGTCCTAAAAAGAATGGGTTACCGATTTTACACCGCTAAGGAGAAACCACTGTTGACTGCTGTACAAAAGAAAAAGAGGTTGAAGTTTGCTCGTGATCATTTAAATTGGACTTCCGATCAGTGGCGTAGTATCATTTGGAGTGACGAGTCCAAATTTGAAGTGACAGTCGGCGATGAAAAAAGTGATTCAGAACAAAAATGAGGCATTTCATACTGATTGTCTCAAACGTAAAGTGAAGTTTCCGGCGTCTCTTATGATATGGGGCTGCATGTCTGCACAAGGTGTTGGTGGTATGCAGTTTGTGGATGGTTCTATCAATGCTGCCAGGTATCAAAACTTTTGGAAGAGAATTTACTGCCCTCTATTCCGTCACTTAAGTATCAAGATTCCTTCATTTTTCAACAGGATGGTGCTTCCTACCATACTGCAAGGACAACAAAGACGTGACTACTGGCGAAAAGCATCCCTACAATCGAATGGCCATCTAACAGCCCTGACTTGTCGCCGATGGAAACCCTATGGTGGAAAATGAAAAAAGTTCTACGTAAAAATCCATCAAGATCGAAGAGCGACTTAAAGGCTAAACTCTTGGCTGTCTGCGAGTCAATTACGCCTGAGGAGTGTGCAACGTTGGTTGCAACCATGCCTCTTCGGATTAAAGCTGTCATTGAGAGCAAAGGCGACACAACTACGTGGTAGACGAACTATTTTGCGTGAGTGACAAGGGTAGATGAATACTTTTGTGTTATGTTTTTAGAATATTTTTTTAAATTTTTTGTTAGTAAAGTCATGAATTTCAGTTATGTTAAAATAAACTTTAAAATGTTCCTCAAATTGTGGTTTACTTTTTATTAAATGTTCTGTACCAATATTTATTTTCTATATTTTACACTTTGCACTACTTTCCATACTAGACGAACTATTTTGCATCGGGGCTCGTAATATGCCAGAGATAGTAAAACTTATCATATCAAAACTTACTTCTCCTTATAAAGGTGCAGCACTCCCTTAGTGACTTCAACAAGAGGGTTTCCACAAAAGAAGCTGATGGTATCCTCATCCTCAGAGACACTGTTCTCCGGAGGGGAACGTCTGGAGCTCGTTGGCAGAATACCAGTGTCTGTGTTAGGGCCAGTGAGGACACTGGCATACGTCTCTACTGTTATGATCTTGGACTCCCGAGCCCCACGGTCTTTTCTTTTCTGTTCTTTAGCAGCTTCTAGGAAAAGTTTAAGTCATTCAGAAGCAAAGAAATTGTACATGTTGTCCTAACACAGGGTTGAGATGGGATGTTGTTTACAATAAGCAACTAATTAGCTTACCTTTAGACCTATTAACCTATCTTACTAATATTTTTTGTTTCATTGACATTGGTTTCACAAAAAGTTTATTTGAAACCCATAAAACATTTTGACTGTGTAAGGTATATTGATTACCCTCAAAGATGTCCTCTATTGTAAACATCACGTCAATGACTTTTAAACTAGTCCAACATTGATACAGCTGTTGCATTGTTTGTTCCGATCTTTGGCAACAATAAGGGTCAATCACTCTTGTGTAAAGAGGTAATTTGAATATTTCTTACCCATTTCAGAAGGGCTATCGCCCATTTCAGGCAGATCTTCGTCGATTTCAATACGTAGAACACACAAAGACACGGACATTTACAATTCAATTATTTATTCAAAACAAAAAGGAAGAAACGGCTCCATACAGCCTTAACACATCACTTATTTTTTATATAAAAATACTACTATCTATTGAGAAATTAGCATGCTAAATGATAATGCAAAGAAAGCACTGTAATCTAGAATTTTTTAGAATCGCAGCACAATCAGATGACTGTTGCGTTGACAAATAAAAAATGATCTATTTGGATGATTTGAAATAAAAGATGAGATAGCGCGAGCAAACAAACATATGAGAGAAAGAGATGCAGATGCAAATGTGCTAAAGATTCATGAACCAATACATAAGCCTAAATCGAACAGCAGCCACTTTTGACAGATCCTGTCTAACATTGACATAATGACATGCAGTGTTGCCAGATGTGGCTCGCTCCAAGTCAGCAAAATTCTTGGGCCAAGAAGCGTAATGTCGCCTACGTGTATGTAGTTATTTTTTCTGTAAAGTAGTCTAATTTCGCCGAATTATAAGTATCCACACGACAATTGTAGTGCGAAATAAAAATAATTTCATAATGCAGAACTTGCTACTTTTAATGGAAAAAATGCGCGAAAATATATCGGAACCACTTGAATGTGTCTACTTGTTTTAAAAATCTGATTTTTTGCCCATTTGTCCCTGGATTGTTTGTTATATTTTCCACGTTTTCCCATTTTGATATCACAAGACTATAAACGAATAACCGTACACTCAAATCACAAGAAAAACCTATCGACGTACCCATAAACTTTTATTTTAATTGATTTGTAGCATATACAAAATCTGCTATTTCTGTGTATTTGAATGCAATGGTACAATTTTTAATTAAACCTAAACCAAAATCCGCCGAAATCGATGAATGTGTTGTGCAGCTGCCATATTATGCTGACATCATTCAACACTTTAGATGTCAAGTTTATTTGGTTCGGACAATATTCTTTGACTACCTATCTATTTTCCCTCTAAAATCGACGTTAAAAATGGTGATATTCCGATATGCATTTTTAATACCGGACATATTGGTGCCGATTCCCTTGTTCACAAACTAAACTAAATTTAAGTTCAGTGTATCTTTTTCTTTCTTTTCATTAAGAAAAGGACAGAAGATAAATTTTAGTTTAGTCCTGTCAAATTAATCAGCGCCTGTCACTACTCCATACAAGTTTAGACGTGATTAAAAACTTGCCTTCTAAAATTACGTCAATTTACGTCAAGCGCTGATTAATTTGACAGGACTAAACTAAAAATTATCTTCTGTCCTTTTCTTAATGAAATAGAAAGAAAAAGATGCACTGAACTTAAATTTAATTTAGTTTGTGAACAAGGGAATCGGCGCCACTGTCATCATTCCTCAGATGATCTGAATGGACCTGAAAATCGCCTATTTTTATTCCGAGATAGCTTAACCGTCGACCAGTCACCGACGCGACCGCAAAAATTGGTCGCCCCGACACCCTTCCAAGTAGCCCATAGAGGAAAGTAATATTGAAGTAGCCTAAATGGCACCACGTTGCCTGGATCTGGCACATTTGAGATTTTAAGATTTACAATTTAAGAGCCTGACAGAATAGATAGAACGTTGGAAGAATTTTAGAACATTATTCGATAAAAAACTTTTGGTTACATCTGCTGTGTTACATTACGAATACAACTAAAAAAGTATATTCAATGTAACAAACAAAAAAAAATAATTGTGGATACATGTCAAACAGTAGGATTTCTGTACGTGTATCCGAATAGACTAAACAGAAAAAAAAAAAAACAGCATGTAGTTTACTATTTTCATTGTACATTGCGTCTTTCTAAGATAGTAAAGACACAATAACTGATACGAAATACGCAATTTGTATCAATTAGTTACAAAAGTCGATGTTAGTGAATAGGAATTAGAAGTAGAAGAAAAAAATATTCAATATGGCTACAGATCATACGACGTGAGCTGTCAGCTGTAATAATTTTTGTTTCTTTGTGTTTATTACGCCTTTAAAAATGTTATGATCGTTACGTTCTCGCGAATATGGGTGCGAAAGACTCAAAACCATCGTTTATATCGTACGAGGATGCAGTGAAACGAGGTACGACGAGTACATAAAGTTGATCTAAGTGCGTTGTAGGAATGCGATAAATATCGGTTTATTTTATTTGCAGTGTCTGATAGTGAGTTGAGACGTATACGCGAAGCGTTCAAGAGATGTGCCGGTGCGAACGGAACGGCCTTGAGCTTGGAGGCGTTCGTCCACGAAGTGCTGTGTGATGGAGTGCCCTACGAGGTGGCGGAGTGGCTGTACCAGGCCTGCGGAGGCACCAAGCGAGGCATCGCCTTCCGGGAGCTGTTGTGCGGGATCGTGGTGCTCACGAAAGGCAACATTGAAGAGAAAATAAAGTGAGTAGCATGCTATGTGTCCATTGTATTAAACAATTACATCACGGCAGACAATATAAATGTTGTTTGCGCCAAAATATGAATTCGCAAATTATTTCGGAGCGCAAGATTCCTAGCGATATGTACCAAGTATTTACTTAATTAGTGGAGATAACAGGTAGTTGTTTTTTTTTTTATTAGTAATTAATTAAATAATGGGTTTTATTTATTGTGTTTAGTGGCTGCTATTGGTTCAAATGATATGATTTAGCAAATATTTAAATACATACAACGGGTTGTCAGTTACTTGCAGTAGTTTTCCAAGATTCTATTCATCTTGATTCAATTGAATTGGTACTTGGATCACAGGGGGTATTATTTAGTGGTATAGCTTGTTAGTAACTTTAAATCAGTATGGGTTATTTACTTTTTAGATGTAAAGATACATTTGTCTCACAGTCTGTTGAATTCAAATTACAATAGATGCAACATTACAATTTTATTTCTACACAACATAAAGTCCATTTAAATCAACCAGCCTAAAAAGTAATTTTATTTTAACAGTGTACTCCTATAATTACTAAAGTTGTAGTACCTGCTAACATTCACATACTCTTAAATAAATTTATTAGCCTGTGTTGTCCCATTGCAGAACAAAAGCTTTCTTTTTTCCTTTTTCCACCCAATATTCATGCAGGCTTTATAATTCAATATAATATAATCAGAGATCAGAATAGGTTGAGTATATTTAAAATCCCAGCATTATAAACATGAAGATTAGATCCCGGAATTTAAGAAATTGCTAATTATTTATTTTCAATTTTCGTCAAGGCATTTTTTTTAAATGTACACACTCTTATATTTTCTACGTATGAAGTTAAATATACAATGTTAGAGACTGGTGATACTTGCGACATAGAACTCTCCAAAGCATTACCTCCAAAGACCAATGCAAGAGGAAAGGGTAAAGGGGTTGGGAAAAGAAGTACTGTTAGAGGTAAAAAGACGAAAAATATAGACAACACAAATCAATCTGCAGCTGAAGAAAGTACTAGCAATGAAATAAGTCAAGGGAACACAGAAAACTTGTCATCTCTATATAAAGAGAGGCTGCCAATTTCCATTCCAAAATACAATGACCTCAAAAAATTGTGCGACACCGGTATAATACCAAAAAGATATCATGGTGAATATTTGAAACTTTCAAATAAAGTGCCCGTTAAAGATACCCTCAACGAAACAGACGACGATGAAGATGACATGATTACTGAAAATGAGTATGATTAGATAAAATACCAAATAGAAAATTGCGTCGTCGCATTGCAATGACGCTTGCTCGATTCTAAAATACATTAAATCCTCAAGTCTTTTAGAACCGAGCAAGCGTCATTGAAATGCGAAGACGCAACGCAACGGAGCAGTGTGGCATCGCTCTAATTAGTATTGTAATCGGCGCAACAATAATAATTATTTTTCTTAATTAATATTCATTCACCTCTTATTCGATCTTCTTCCCTTACATCAAAAACATGACATACTGTTAAGAAAATGTGAAAGTTACGGAATAAGAGGTAAAGCGATAAATTGGCTTAAAGACTACCTAAGTAACAGACAACAACGTGTTGAAGTCTTAGGTATGAACAAAGAAAGAGAAGTGTTAAATTATAAATCTCAGTTTAGGACAAATACGTATGGCGTGCCTCAAGGTAGCATTTTGGGGCCATTGCTCTTTCTTCTGTATGTAAACGATTTGCCTAAAGTAACACAGGATAAATGCGTGTTATTTGCAGATGACATCTCATTAGTAATAAGTAACGCAAATAAAAATGAACAGCTTGAGGACAAAATAAATACTGCCATAGAAAGCATACTAGATTGGTTCGAACAAAATAATTTGTGCGTAAATATTTCCAAAACAAAATATATTAATTTCTGTAATTACAAGATGACAAATAAAACAATGGAAATTATTGGACGTGACAATGACATTGATGAAGTTGACGATACAAAATTCTTAGGCATAGCAATTGATAAGAATTGTAATTGGAAAAAACATATAGACAACATATGCAACAGGCTAAATAGCTTTGCATTTGCACTAAGAAACCTAAGGAAAACTGTTGGAGTAAAAGCCGCTCTACTCGCTTACCACGGTTACGTCTCATCCGTGCTTAGATACGGCATAATAATATGGGGCAATTCTACAGACAGTGATAGAGCTTTTATGGTACAAAAAAAGTGCTTACGAGCTGTGTTTGGTGCAGGTCCATTAGAATCATGCAGACCCATATTAAAAGAGCATAAATTATTATCACTGGCATGCTTATACATATTGGAAATGGGCGTGTTTGTAAAAAAACACCCTAACCTATTTAGTAAAGCCGATAGTGTAAACATATATAAAATAGGTAAACACTCAAGGGATCCAACCAGATTGGCTATGCCTAGGTGTAGAACAGCTTTTTGCTATAAAAACTGCAGTCGAATGGCAGTGAAGATATTTAATAAGATACCTAAGATAATTAGAGAACTGCCATCGAATCTATTTCAAAGAAGACTCCGAACATGGCTTATTGAAAATTGTTTCTATTCTATTAATGAATTTATGAATTTCAATACAAAGAATAATTTATTACAGACTTGAATAACGTAATTAAATTGACTTTGGCATTCCTCTAAGCTTATCTTGAACATTGTGATTATTAGTATTTTTATTGTTTGACATTTGTAATTTTTCGTACATTGACATTTGTAATTTTCAATTTGACATTTGTAATTTTTCATAGTTTGATAGATGTGTAATATTCATAGTTGACATTTGTATTTTAATTTCATGATTTTTTTTTCCCCATTGTGACATATTTAAATGCAATTTTTTATTTAATTAATTAAAATTATGGCACAACCTAAATTTGCATGCTGAATTTAGTAGGCGGAATATGAAGCACTGTATTGTATTATGAGATCTGTAAGCACCATATTTCATGCAAATAAACGATATTATTATTATTATTATATTATTATCCATTCTTACCTTCTATTCGCCATTTCAACTTTCACTGCTATCATCTTTCACACAATTCATATTCCATTTATTCATCCAGTCTTTCATTTCCAGTACATTGATTCAATTAGGTACCTACTTAATAAATAAGACTGTTGAAATAATAACAATTGTTTTATTTTTGTATCTATCCCTAAATTTCATTTAAATCTGTGATAGCTAAGATGTAAAACCTGAAACTAATGCACAGATTTGCTTTGAATGATTAATGTTGGTTCATACCAACATTCGTTCACACACACACTTAAAAATTAAGTAAGGAACATGTTAGTTAAATTGACTGATTTGAGGTTTAAGGTAAGGGTGTAAATTGTTTAATACGATGACTTACTTTATTTTTCTAAGAATAAAAAATGTTAGTGTGCGTTAAATCATTTTTTTTGTCATAAATCGTTTTACGCAGTCCACAAATTTGTACTATAAGGGACATTTTTTCAACGATAGAGAAATTTTAATGATACCAATCGATAGAGCTGGAAATTCTGAATCCAATGATATATATAACTCATTTTCGCCAAAATGTCCCTTACGTAAATTGATACTTCTGGCATCAATATGGATTTTTGGAGGAGGTATTTGCCACTTTATGTTACTTACTCCCTCGAACTTTACGTAAATATACTCTACCTATTCCGATCTCTGATTATAATACTGCATTAAATTTATTATTGTCATTGTTTTTTTCACAAAATGTGTTCTTCATTCAGTTGGCAATTTTCTTTTACATACAGTATTTTTTTATTACTAAGAATATATAGAGAAGAATATATTCATTAATATGTATAATCATGATGTGATACAATCACTTTAGTAAACATGACAATGATTGATAGGTACACATTTTCAATAGTTATGTATTTATCATCAACTTAACATCTGAATCTTTTCAGTTGTTATAAATATTTCTGTAGTAATTATACTTAGCACATGGATTGGCCAGCCCATAGATTAAAACAGAAGGAGAAATAAATACTTAACAACAGCCAAAATATTATTATGACCCAATTAAGCGTGATTTTCCTCATTTTATTGGCAAAGAATTTCAAGAAAATTTGGGTCCTATTGTGAAGCATTAGAATAGAATAGAATAGTCCATACACCATAAAAATTACAGATATAAATTTTGAAATTTAAGGATTAACATTAATCTGTCTTTGGACTTCCTGTTAGTCCATTTAATCACAGGATTTTGCATATCTCCTGATTACATGTTCTCATGACATCATCAGTTTGGCTTACTTCACATAATTTTCTCAGACTATTGTTCAATCATACTCTTATTTTGTATAACATTGTTTAGTAAGAAAATACTTGCTAGTTAAGGTATTGTTGATTTGTATTGTGTTTCATTTTGGTGTAAGTTTAAATGTTAATGTGATGTTTTGGCAAATAAAAAATATTGATTAATTCAAATTCATGATTGTGCAAGGTATTAAATAACTCATGTGTCATGCTCATGGTCTTTCAAAATATGTAATTTATGATTTTTGTTTTTGTCTGTAAACTATGTAAGTAGGCAGAGCATTTTGCTCTTCAGACTAAGCAGACAATCAGATATATGATGTGTAAGTTTACACAAAGAACACTGGAAATAGTATAATAATATCTCAGCAACAATAAAGGCTCCTACATATTGGCGCGACTTGTCGCGCGACGCGTCGCGACACAAAGACACCGCTTGTAGCGCTACACGCGGTGTCTTTGTGTCGCGTCGCGTCGCGCGACAAGTCGCGCCAGTATGTAGGAGCCTTAATAGTAACAATATATATTTCAACTATTATATATTTATGATAAATATCGAAAGTGTTATTGCCGAGTATCGCTGGATTGATCCTTCTAGGGGTGCAGTAAAAAGCAACAACAGGTTCATTCAGGAAAAACTGGTAGTGTAATCCTTTTTTGGCGCTAATAGCATCGTACAGTCAATGCTAATCCATTTGCAATAAGCATCTAATTATCAACCCAAACATTTTTCATAGTTAGTATCTTCAGCTGGTATCTGATCTGCATCAATCGGGTAGGCCTTCCAAGCGATCGAGTGGACAGGTTTCACCAAGCTTTGGTCAAGAATAATTTAATCGCCTTTATTATATTGGCGTTTTCAAAAAACCACACATCAACCAGAAGAAAACCATAGTTGTTAGTAAGATATAACCAATCCATTGAATTTTAGGTTCCTCTGGACGCTTTACGTGAACAATCAAGGAGACAATGGCACGTACATTTACAAGCGAGATTTTGCGCGAAATCTCCACCTGGAGTACACATCACTTCCCGTCACGGAACCCCAGAGGAATGCTGAAATCCTCCTCAGCCTCTTCGGACCAGCGGACAAGGTCACCTTCGACCAGTTCAGGTCCTGGCTGCTGATACATAAAGATGCGACGGTGCTGTCCAAATGGCTGCTCTCGGAGGTGAATGTGGCCCAGGATCTGGAAACGCCGACGTTTTATCAGAGTCTGGCTGGTGTTACGCATTTGGAAGAAAGGGTGAGTGGATATTGTGCTTTGTTTTTATTATGATAAGGTTGGGTTTAATATGTAGTAGTTGATTCAGCTCTTTAGGGAAACATTGTGCAACGTAAGATTCGTCCCCTACATACCTAGTATGATAAACAAAACACCTGCGCCTTGCCGTAATAAAGGTTTCATATCAATCAATCGCAACAGACGTCACAAAATAATTCCAAAACAAAGCTTTCTTTGTAACAATATTCCAGTACATACATGTACAGGCACACGTACAATGTACATACACACACACACACGTACATATCACTTTATAAGTATATCAATGCCCAAAGCATTGTCAAAACTCATCACAAAAATCTTTTGCTATCATGATCATCACCAGTGTAAGATAAGCTCGTCCTAAAGCGCATGATAGTTACCGGGATCGATTCCCGACTCGATTTTCGACAAACTATAATCGATAACGCGGAAAATTTGTCGATTAAATTTCGTCAAAATCGATAACGATAAGTAGAGATACGTTATCAATCGAATCGCTAGACATCTTGTGACGTCAAATGAACTCGAAACGCCTTTGGGAACTGGGCGAAACTGATAAAGGGCAGATGAAAGTCGGTCGAAATGATATTGGAATTGAATAGGTCTAAAGCCGAATGTATATTGAGAAATGACAGGATCAGACCAAACCTCTCGTCTCTAGCCGCCGCAGGTGACGCCCTGGGCGTCGGGAATCTCGGGCGGATTACCGGCCATCGTAAGCGCGGGCTTGCGGACGGTGAGCAATGGGTAGCTTGCCATCCGATAAGGACCAGGCCCGGGTCGACGGCGCGTTGTGTTCCACGCGCGCCTCAAAGAGATGTCGTCATCACAAGTGTAGGGGTCCACTAGGGCCGATGCCTGCCGGGGTTGCGGGAAGGTACAAAAAGGTTACCGAGGCCCCTGGCAACACAGGCAACGGAAGGAACAAGGGTGGGTTTTAGTCAGTAAGAGTCTGACACATCCTCCCTGTTGGGAGGGAAGTTATTTGATAATTTCCCATCCAAAAAAAAAAGAAAGACCAAAAGGAACATGTTTGTTGTAGATGCTTACATATTTACATGAAAATGCGCTTACGCACTTGCGTGAAAACCGACGCTTATAAATGGAATGTCACGGATGAAGTCACCATGTAGTAAACATTATCAATATCTTTCATGTGTCTTCCAAATGCAAAGCTTTAGTTTTTTCCTAAAGTGATTCTAATTTTCTCAAATCAATTATTTTTATTGTGGGTATAGGTTACAGACAGATGTTAGATAAATTACAGATCCATTATGTCCTGCCTAGTAGGCATACGATAATAAATTATGTCAACATGCAGTATAAAAAAAAATCATAGGTAGGTATCACTTATAAATAGAGATCGGATATTCGGATGCATATTCACCTAAAGTTGAGATGTTGGCTAATATGAGTAATATGGAATGCGTTTTTGTATCGCAAAATCCCGCGGCTATGGGAATACAAATTTAGGTTTCTGATTATAGAATCGAATGTATATTAACTTACTTTGTTCTTAAATGTTAGCTTATATGGAATGCACTTTTGCATCGATCGTAAAAATCCCGCCCGCCATTCCCGAATCGACAAATTTTGTTTTTTTTCTGACTACATAATATGTAATTGGATGCATATGTACCTACCTAATATTATGATGTGAAGTAGGTAGAAACATTAATATTAAATAAACATGCAATCCAATAATCCCGGGTTTTTTTAAATAAATGTTTTATAGAAGTCGCTTCCCTACTATACACCGGACTAGTTATGCATTCCCGTTGTACGTGGCCTCTTTAAAAAAAAAGATTTTTATGAAGCCGCTTCCATACTTTCATAGCGAAAAATTAACTTTAGGTAAATATGCATCCGAATATACGATCTCTGCTTTTAAAGCAAATCTTACAAAATAAGAATTAGGTGTCTGGTGACAGATTGTAGTGGGTACTAATTATTAACAAAATCTTAGATCGTGTAGTAATATTTGTCAATTAAAAAATTACGCAATTTATATTTGAATAGTGGGAGTTCCTTGGTGTGTAAAATGTCCACAGGTATTTTCAAGTCAAGTCCCCGTGTCAGGTCAGTTACTCCTCTTCACAGATAAAAAAAGAAACTTGTATCCTATCTTAGAATTGAGTTAGATCTTTTCGAGTTGAATATCGAAATTACACCTGGCAAAACAAAACCAATTGAACAAAATAATCTCTATAAACTGTTAAGACGCTGACAACACCTAAACCGCGGTCCCTGTCAGATTGCATAGAAAAGAAAGAGAAGCGCGATGACACAACGCTTGTAATTTATTGAAAAATATGAAGAAATTATCAATTTACTCAAAATTGAGTTGAGTAATCGAAAATAAAAAACAACTAAGTTCTGCATTCAAATAAGACGTTTTTGTTATTAATTAAATGCGTAACGTATATTGATATTTAATACAGATATTTTGGATTAGAACTCAAGGTAAGTGGTTAGTTTAACGTTAGTTTGTATCGAGTTTTTTTTTTCAAAACGTGTTTTGGTAACAACCAAGTTCTGGGAAATATGTTCAAAATTAACATATATTTTTTCCGCTACCCCAAACTATACAGATTTGGCAATTTTTTTTCTTAAGAGACGCCTATTTTTGTCAATTGGGTCTTGTCAGCGCCTTAAGTATTTTTTTACGCTCTGATTAAGTAAATGAATGTGCACAATTTAATTGGTTTATTAGCACGACCTTTGAAGTATTAGCACGCATGAAACGGTACCACTAATAAATTACTGTCTAGAATGAATGAGCCCAAGTAAAACGATTGAAGTTGAATCGCTTGAATGGATCCCTTTAAGAACAAAACCTTAATTGAAACGTGTTTTTCGATGTCAAATTTCCAGTAAGGCTTTTATTGCTTTGAAGGAAGGGTTGAAATGTTGAATGTCTCTGTATATATTTAGTGAAGTAAAGATAAATCTAGACATGAACCAAATCAAAACGATGTGAATCAAATCGTTTGCACCATTGCACCCCTATCTCTTTGTGTTGTGTGATTTCGGGTTTGATGTTTTATCACAGCATCTGTCAGATATATCTCCCAGATACAAGAGTTTTATTATACCTAGGTGCAAGAAAGAATAATTATGACTAACTTCTAGCTACTGCTCGTGACTTTGCGTGAAATTATCTCACCGTGCTATTACAACTTCGTTTTCGCTTAGAGTTTTTTCTGACTTTGTTTATTTTTGCTCGGCTCCTAAGGGCCGTAGCGTGATGTGAAATAGCCTATAAACTTCCCCAAGAATTGGGCTATTAAATACAAAAATATGTTTTCAAATCCGACTGCCAGTTCCAGAGGTTAGCGCATTCGTACAAAAAAACAAACTCTAGCTTTATTATATTAGTATCTATGGATCTGTCAGATACTATAGCTAGTAAGGCAGAGACTATATCGAGATGACAACTAATGGAGAAGTATGGAAGAATGAGACATGTTGCGCCGACCGCAAATACATTGCGATAAAGGTAGAAGAATGATGATGATGAGGTCTGTCAGATATATGTCTCCCAAAGATGGTGCAAGAAAGAATATGACTAATGAAATAACAACCAATGCATTTTGCGCACTTTACACTTAGTCACAATTATCTCATTAAGTACGTGAACGTTTGTATGCACCTGTCCATGTAAATGAAACATGTTTGTGGTATTTATGTTCAAGATTGTAAAGAAATATCTGAGGATCGGGTAGCGGCAGTTTATTGTATGATGTATTTGTTTTAACATGTGTTAAGGTCGTCAATATGAATTAATAACACTCAATGCTTCAGTCACTGTCATGATACTCATCATTCTTGGCTTCCCTATTTAGGTATCATCAACACACAGATACACCTTTCGGTGTGAAATGTCTGCTTCTTCTCTCCATGTCTACTTTTCAAAGTGACAACTTCGCAAAATGTCCAGTTCTCAGAGGAATCGATGCGGAGTAAGGAATCTAGGAAAAGGGGAAATAACTACCACAATTGGAACTCAGAATGGTGATCACAGGTTATTGTCATAAGTAGTCAAATACTTACCAAATTTCTTAATGCAATTCCTTGGTCGCCTGACTATCACGGATGTCCCCCTTAATAAGTATTTTCCATTTCTCTTGTTACGTAGTTTAACGCGCTGACAAGACCCAATTGACCAAAATTGGCTTCTCTTAAGAAAAAAAATTGCCAAATCTGTATAGTTTAATTTTGAACATATTTCTCAGAACTTGGTTGTTACCAAAACACGTTCTGAAAAAAAATCTCTATACAAACTAACGTTAAACTAACCTCTTACCTTGAGTTCCAATCCAAAATATCTGTATTGAATAACAACATACGTTACGTATTTAATTAATAACAAGAACGTCTTATTTGAATGCAGAACTTGGTTGTTTTTTATTTTCGATTATTCAACTCAATTTTGAGTTATTTGATAATTGCTTCATATTTTGCAATAAATTACAACCGTTGTGTCATCGCGCTTCTCTTTCTTTTCTATGCAATCTGACAGTGACCGCGGTTTAGGTGTTGTCAGCGTCTTAAGGAAATCTTTCGAACATCTCGTAGGGAAACCCCGAGCACAATTACATCAGCCTCAGTATCGAAACTAGTCAGATTTAATGCGCAAACGCACAGATTAGTTGCACGTGACACATTTCTAGCTTGCAGTATTATTTTGTAAACATTTCCCTAGTATTGTACCCTCTTGTTCATCAGTTATTGTTATCGAGGATTACTCACTTATTCACGTATTGTTAGTTATCCTAGGTTTATTTTAGGATTATTAATTCACTGGAGTAAAATCATCCATTTTCTTACACAAAGTGACAGCTAGTACATGTTCTGACATGTGCTAGCTGTCACTTTGTGTAAGAAAATGGATGATTTAAATGGATTTTTGTATTGAACATGGTCTTATTTTTTGTCTTTCTTTTCATCTTGGTGTTTTTTTTTTACTTTTACACTTATTATACATTTATTTTACACTAATATAAATCGATTAAACTAAACGATCACCATTACAATAAATATGACCATTTTCTTAAACAAAGTGACAGCTAGCACTTGTCAGATTACTCCAGTGAATTAATAATTCGACTTTACGCCCTATTAAATCAACTCAGCCTATAACAGTCCACTGCTGGACATAGGCAAGCTGAAGTGGCAGCGGAGCCTGGGAGAGCCAGTCTGCGCCACAACACCCTGTCCTCCGCCTTCCGCATCCAGTTTGTCCCAGCCACCTTTTTAAGGTCGTCGGTCCATCTAGCTGGGGGGCGTCCCACACTACGCTTGCCAACACGCGGTATCTACTCCAGGACTCCTCTGCTCCACCGGCCATCGGTCCTTCGACAAACATGGCCAGCTCACTGTCACTTTAGCTTGCTTACTCTGCAGACTATGTCGGTAACTCCGGTTCTCTTCCGGATAACTTCATTGAGGCCCTATTACATGTGACATAAACGGAATATGGGTGTACTTCCTATAACACATCTGCCTAAACCTTCGGGGAAAACAGGCGTGATATTATGTTATTTTTCAGTTTGGGCCATAGTGCTAGACGAGATAAAATGTGTCGCAACTGCAATGATGTTATGGTGCCTTAGTCACGATTAAGGCGCTGACAAGACCCAATTGACCTAAATAGGCTTCTCTTAAGAAAAAAAATTGCCAAATCTGTATAGTTTGTGGTAGCGGAAAAAATATATGTTAATTTCGAACATATTTCCCAGAACTTGGTTGTTACCAAAACACGTTTTAAAAAAAAAACTCGATAAAAACTAACGTTAAACTAACCTCTTACCTTCAGTTCTAATCCAAAATATCTGTATTATATCAACATATTAATATGTTACGTATTTAATTAATAATAAGAACGTCTTATTTGAATGCAGAACTTGGTTGTTTTTTATTTTCGATTATTCAACTCAATTTGAGTAAATAGATAATTGCTTCATATTTTGCAATAAATTACAAGCGTTGTGTCATCGCGCTTCTCTTTCTTTTCTATGCAATCTGACAGTGACCGCGGTTTAGGTGTTGTAAGCATCTTAAAGGCATAATGATATATGTACGATACTTTGAATATTCAAAATAATTTTGACTAGATAGTAGCGCGAAACAGGATCTTTTTCGTTCGGCCTGTTATTTAAAAGCAACAAGGCAACACCCGAAAGAACCGGATGCAAATATTGTCAAAAATCTGGAGGACATTTCTTTTGAAGTTCATCGTCAAAAAAAAAAACATCTCATGTTGACATCCGTTAAATTGTATTTATTCGTGATATCAACCTCGGTACCTGCTATCAAAATATTCGTTGTTTGCCGCCAATGTTTCTACAGAGTCTGTCACTTATTTACTATCTGTTTGAGTGCGTTATCTTGGCCGTACTAGCACATTTAACTTGATATCTTGCATGTAAATATTGTACTTAAACACGTGTATTTTGTTCTCGTATATTCGGATTGTGGCGTAGTTGTGAAACCGCAGTAGATATTGTTTAATAATGTTTTCCTCTGAGGTTGATTTGTTACACCTATATGTAGACTGCCTTGTTGGTCTAGTGCTCGCAAGCGCTACTGGTGAGCATGAGGTCCTGGGTTCGAATCCCAGGTCGGGCAGTGTTTTTGGGTTTTCCAATCAGGAATTTCTCAATAGCAGCCCGGAGTCTGGATTTGTACCTGGTTGATGGGAATAGGCTCGCCCCCTATTACACGGGACTTAAACATAACTGGCGAAATGTGGGTGTAACTATAGGTACCTACACTAAAGCCCTAAGTCTACGGGGATTACAGTGGTGATGTAATGTTATTTGTAGAACCATGTAGCTATCATCATTATGTTACCAGTAATGGTTTACATAGCCGTCCCCAGCAGGTGGCACTATTGATTAGCTCTAGGTCGTTTAAATACGACGGCTCCCTGCGACGTTACCAACGTCGCCACTTAGGTCATGGCCCTTCGATCGTACAACGTTTTGTTGTGCGTTCTTTGCGATACTTACAGGATAAAAGAGGTAAAGACAGACATATCTCTAGGAATTTAATTCTTTGTACATAATAATGTAAATAACAAGTTGAAGACCGCAGTGGTGGCCCAGTGGTAACGGCTGCGACTTACAGTTGTGGATGGTAGGTTCGAACCCAGACAGGCGCTTTACTTTGTGTAAATTATTTCATCACCACTGCTCCCAAAACGGTGAAGGAAATCTAGAACAAAAAATTTGAAGACATGTGACATCTACCAACAAGCACTGGGTCCGCGTGGTGGATTACAGCCCACTCCTCACAGAGAGGAGGCCTGTTTCCCGGCAGTGGGAACATTATAGGCTGATTATGCTTATACTAATGTAAACAAAGCAACTTGTTAGCTATTGTTTATGATCCAGCACGATCCAGTTTATATTGTGAAAGTAAATATAACTCCAACTGGAATGTATTGGATCGCTTTCCTTATGTGAGAAAGTGATTATCGAACAATTCCATAGAGCTTCTTGTTTACCTTGTTGGTAAATACAATTAAAATCGACTACACAGGAATCGAGTTGAATAATATTTGTTTTACAGTATCTCTAGCGGTTGCACAAACAATAATAAACTAATATGTGCTTTGTTTGTTTTCATTCAGGTCAATCGATTATTTGCTCATATGATTACAAATCTAAACACATCGGTAATGTTAATGGAATTTAATGTATTTAAGTTAATAAAGGCATGGATAGTATAATCCTGATAACCTACAATATGTGATAATGTTTGGTAATGAAAGCGCAACATAATTGCCAATATGGGTAGAAATAGATGCACAATAAACTTGTGATACGGTATCATCACACGGGTTTTCTTGCAAGAATTACTTTCAAAAACATGGAGGGTAATGTTTTTGACAGTAATTCTTGCAATTCTGGGGCAATCGGGTAAAAAGAGCCCGTACTTTGGAATGGTAATACGGCTACTTAATTCCATAAATTCGAGACTGAATGACGCCAACGGCGAAATCTGGATGGATAAGAACCTCAGGCTAATACACAGTAGGAAAAAGTTGACTCTTAACTAATGAAACCTACCTATGTACGCAATAGTAAAACGACCAACTAAAGGAAGTGGCCTATTACCGTGTTGACGGACAGTGGGATTAGAACCTGTTGCTACTTATGAGTCGTTGAAGCTAATCTTTGAACCCGGTGAAGAGTCCACGACGCAATTTAAGGAACGCTCTAACGAAAATTTCCATACGTAATAAACAACAGTCATTGGTAATATTCGTCTTTCACGCAAAATGGTGCAACATTTCCTCATGATTTTATTGTAATGGTCTACGAAGAGCTTTTTGTTCAGCAGTTTAAGGCGCTGACAAGACCCAATTGACCAAAATAGGCTTCTCTTAAGAAAAAAAAAATTGCCCTATCTGTATAGTTTGTGGTAGCGGAAAAAATATATGTTAATTTTTAACATATTTCTAAGAATTTGGTTGTTACTAAAACACGTTTTGAAAAAAAAATCTCGATACAAACTAACGTTAAACTAACCTCTTACCTTGAGTTCTAATCTAAAATATCTGTATTAAATATCAACATACGTTACGTATGTAATTAATAACAAAGACGTCTTATTTGAATGCAGAACTTGGTTGTTTTTTATTTTCGATTACTCAACTCAATTTTGAGTAAATAGATAATTGCTTCATGTTTTGCAATAAATTACAAGCGTTGTGTCATCGCGCTTCTCTTTCTTTTCTATGCAATCTGACAGTGACCGCGGTTTAGGTGTTGTCAGCGTCTTAAGTTGCAGTTTTCCTAAAGCTCTGGCCAGATTGAAACGAACGACTGGAGCGTGATGCGGGACGAAATTCAAAAGTGTTCAAACTGAACGAATAGTCGTGTGAATTCAATCGACGCGCGTAATCGCGTTCCGCATCCCGTGCCGTATTCGTGGCCAGCCTTTAATCATCATCTATCTACCTAGCCTTTTCCTAACTAAGTAGACGTCAGAATCCAGTCTAACCTGATGCATGCCGAAAACCAATATTATACATAGAGTTACTGCTCTCTGACGTTTATCACCCAGACTTTCATCCTTTGCCTACATGTATTAAACAACAGCTATCCCCACGCTTTTCCAATTCGACAGGATTTAGTTAGAGTAATTGCAATAACTCGCAGTCAATTTTGAATTTAGCCACTCGCAGCTTTAGGCGCTAATTGCACTCAGCGTATCAATGGTGGTACTTATAGCCAAACAGGGGGGTAACCATCACCTCTTAAAGCAGTATTATTTCAATATTACTTTAGCGTGAGAAAGAGATGGAGCTATAAGACCTGTATAGCTCCATCACTTTCCCACTGTGAAGTAATATTATAATAATACTGCTATAAGAGGTGATGGTTACCCCCCTGGTGATAGAAGCCAGGCAGTGGCGTGCAGTGGTTCTCCACAGAGGGTAGGCCATGCATACTGACACCAAAAAAAAAACTAATTCGCGCAACATCACAGCGCGGCTCTACATACAAGAACTCACCACATTATTCAAGGTTTAAAAAACGATTTTCTAACGATGCAAACAGAAGAAAGATTCTGCCACCTCAAATATCATAACCAAGTGGGTGGGTGATAATTACAGAACACGTCACTTGCAAGATATCCGAAGTCATTAATTATCATATTTTTGGATTAATTCTCGTAATTCGGGCACACATCTACCTTTAGACACAACTTGAATCTTATCATTAAACGACAAGTGCGACTAACCTAACCTAACCAACACATTATCGGCGCAAACTTCACAACAGAACACCATTCTTAGGAAATAAACAAATAATAACACACTACACTACTTTATGTTTCAAAACCAATTGCTTATAACTTAAGATCTAAAACAGCAAAACATTCAAGATCACATATAAATTACGTGTCACTGTCACATGAAACAAACACTACCAATTAAAATTGTATCACTGTCATACCGTGTTCTTCCACAAAAGGGACTATCATATTTTGCCGGATAACACTGACACACTGGACTGTGTTGCCGAAACTTATTTTCCTAACTCCCCACAAACCAAGCAAAATTTCCCAAATATGAGAAGAAAAATAAAAAAATATGAAGTTTTTAATTACTTTTATAGGGCTTTTGCTATTCCTTACAATTTATAATTTTTTGGAAGGTATAAATTCAACAATACCAGCCTTTTTAATTGTCTCTAGTAGTCTGGTAGTCATGAAGGAAACTTCCCCGCAATTCGGGGAATTGTCCAAAAATTGGGAACCCTGGTCTTCAATATTTTTCATTCATTAAATCTTCACTTTACACACAACCAATGAGGACCAAGCTCCTGCCGCCGGAGTTACGCCCCTAATTTAAACCATCTCACTATTGTGTGCCGTTCATACAAACGAAAATATACACGAGTGTGCGTAAATTCATGAAAGAAATGTAGGCGAAATGAATCCTTGCCTCGCGTACGTAAGCTCCGTCGAACTGTGAGTCACGTGGCGTCTACGACAAGTTGCTATAAGAGTTTTAACAGGAGTTTAAATTTTTTTGTAATATTTTGTGTTACGAGGTGCATTCAATAAGTACCTAGCCTCATCGCCAGAGGGCGCTGTAGTTTCAAAAGAGTTTTACCACAGTGTAGCACATTCTTTTTTAATTCTTTTTTCAAATTTTCATTCCAATCCCTTCATTTGTTTTAATTTGACAACTTATGGAAGCGAACGTGTCGATCGGTTTTACAAAAATGGAAAAAGAGCAATATCGTTCGGTGATTCGATTCCTATTTTTGGAAGGGAAAACGCGCATCGAAATCAAAGAGCGCTTGGATGCTGTGTACGGTGACTCTTCTCCATCGATGGCCACCGTCAAGAATTGGTTCAACGAGTTTGCACGTGGCCGTACGTCGGTTTTTGATGAACCTCGTCCAGGTGCACCGAAAACAGCTGCTACGGAGGAAAACATTAAAAAAATCCATGATTTCGTATTGGCAGATCGCCGGTTGAAGGTTCGGGAGCTAGCTGAGACTGTAGGCATTTCAGAAGGAACAGTGCATTATATTCTTCACGAGGAACTCGGCATGAGAAAGCTGTCGGCGCGATGGGTGCCGCGTTTACTCACACCAGAAAACAAGCACAACCGTGAGACCACATCGGAGACATGTTTGGCGCTGTTTAAGCGGAATCCAGCGGAGTTTTTGCGTCGTTTTGTGACCGTCGATGAAACCTGGATCCACTGGTACACACCAGAGACCAAGGAGCAATCAAAACAATGAATCCAGACCGGGGAACGTGCTCCAAAGAAGGCGAAAACTGTAAAATCGGCCGGAAAAGTTATGGCCACCGTTTTCTGGGATTCACAAGGTGTGATCTACATCGATTACCTCGAGAAGGGTAAAACAATTACAGGGCTTTACTATGCCGACTTATTGGGCCGATTCGACGCCGAATTAAAGAAAAAACGACCCCATTTGGCGAAGAAAAAAGTGCTGTTTCACCACGACAACGCACCGGTTCACACGTCTGCCGTTGCCATGGCCAAATTGGTCGAATTACGCTACGAATTGTTGCCCCATCCACCGTATTCTCCAGATTTGGCCCCTTGTGACTTCTTTCTGTTTCCTAATCTGAAAAAATCACTCGCCGGGAATAGATATGGATCGAATGAGGAGGTCATCGCCGCCACGGAGGCCTATTTTGCAGAGTTTGACAAAAACTATTTTTCGGACGGGTTAAAAAAGTTGGAGCATCGCTGGGCTAAGTGTATCGAACTAAAAGGAGACAATGTTGAAAAATAAATTGCCACTTTTCCAAAATTTTCATTTACTTTTTGTAGGCTAAGTATTTATTGAATGACCCTCGTATTGTATTACGTAGTTAAAATAAATGCATTTGGTAGTTGAGTTGGCGTTGTTGGTAGGGTAGGCTAGGCCTAATTGCCTCTATGGACGGCACGCCCCTGAAGCCAGGGGGCAAATCATCGGACATAATCTGATTATAATCTTATGATTCGTTTATCTACATAATATCGCTACATATAATAAAACTAAGTTCCTCCGCTGCGTCTGTCTGTCTGTCTGAACGCGATAAACTCAAAAAGTACCGAACGGATTTTCATACGGGTTTCACCAATGGACGGTGACTCATGAGGAAGGTTTAGGTGTATAGTTCATTAATAATTTGTGTAAATAGGCTGAAAGATGACGATGATTGTTGAAGATGTCGGAAAACTCATGCCGACTGTGAGCTTTACTGGCGTGCACCGCGTAAACCAGTAGAATTAAGTATATGAAAACATTGTATTACGGAATTTTTCGTCTTAAAAAAACTTTTTACAAAAAAAAAACATTGACATCCAAAAAAATATTTCCAAGATTAACACACAATAACGAAATGCTTTTAAAAATATCTTTAAATTAAGCGATTTTCAGTGTAATTATTTACTTATCCTTATTAAAATCAAAATATCAAAATCAAGTCATTTATTCAAACTAGGCTGAGAATCAGCACTTTTCGAACATCAAAGTTACATAAGACAGTCCCCAAAAACGCCCGCCCTTCACCACTTCCTAGTGCTTTACCTGGGAAGAAGAAGTGGCGCAACAAACTCCCCAGCAGCACTAAATTCCCAGCAGCACCTTATACCATCGTTTTCTGCGTTTTATCTAGATTAAAACTGTCTGTATTCCAAACAATTCGGACTTTATGACCCAAAATTTGGCATTATAATAATATGCTCTGCTACCCGTGCGAAGCGTGAATCATTACTATCGTATGTATTTATGTACATAGGTATGTATCGACGTTTTAGTTCAACATCGCTTTGAGCGCTTTCAAAGCGCGTTCAACAGCGTATGACGTGAAAGTTAAGCGCTTTTTTCATTTCAGGCTTTTAGCGGGACCGAAAATCTATTTAAGTGGTTTTCCCCGCATTGGATGATGCTGCGTGTTTTTGTAAAGATTTTGTTGGTACTGAAAATAGTTTTACTGTGCTGTTCGTTTGAGTGAAGTCACGAGTGGTGGCTCAGTAGGAGCAGTGGTGGTCTAGTGGTAACGGCCCCGACTTACGAGTCGTAGGTTCGAACTCTGACAGGCGCTTTACTTTGTGGAAATTATTTCTTCACCACTGCTCTCAAAACGAAGAAGGAAAACATCGTGAGGAAACCGGCATGTCCTAGAACCAAAAATTTGAAGACATGTGACATCTACCAACCCGCACTGGGCCCGCGTGGTGGATTACGGCCCACTCCCTCTCACAGAAAGGCCTGTGTCCCAGCAGTGGGAACATTATAGGCTGATTATGGTAAGGGACACTTAACACTTAAATATTCTTTGATTCCAGCTCAGATTTGTCAATGCCATTCCGTATTTGTGGCCTTCACTTCCTTTTGATTAGCAATATTTTGTAATTGCAAATGTAAGTAAGCAAATTATATGGCCGAATCGAAATTACGACTATAATTACTTACGTTACTTGATTTTTTGAATAACATGTTATGCAACTAGCATTGGAATCAAAATAATACTCAGTATCTCATGTGCACACGGCTACACATCAAGCTATACATTTCAAGTATAAGCTGATCTCGTATTGTATAAGATTTCCGTAGAATGTGAGGTCAGCTTATACTGGAAATGTATAGCTTGATATGTAGCCATGTGTACATGAGATATTGAGTATTATTTTGAGAGCTGCTCCAGAATGGATTCAGAGGGCGAAAGATAGAACCATGGAAATCTTTAGTGGAGGCTTATGTCGACGGACAAGCTGTTTAAAACGCCTGCACCGCACATTCGATATTTAAAGGATATCATTTTGGTTAGGTAAATATAGAAAAAATCTTTTAAAAACATTGCAGAACCAGCAATAAAGGACTATTTTATTTTTATTTTGAGAGGTTTTATTAATATTGCTTGATCAAAGTAATGCCCTGACAACTTTCCACTGTCTTCGAAAGCTACTAATAACAATACCAGCCTATTATTGTCTCACTGCAGGGCTACTAAGGCTTCTTCTCATACAGAGAAGACGTTGATTCAATATTACTTCTGCGTGAGAAAGAGATGGATCTATAAGTCCTGAATAGCTCCACCACTTCCCACAGTGAAGTAATATTATAATAATACTGCTATAAGAGGTGATGGTTGGCCCCAGATTTCCTCACGATGTTTTCCTTCAACGATCTTAGTGACTTCCAAGATAAGCTTAGAATATCTATAATAAATTGAAAAAGTCATATTAGTACGTGCTCAGATTTGAACACCTACAACCTTGTGCATGAGAGGCGAGGCCTTAAGGGTCGGGTAATCGCCGTTGATCTTGGCTATACAAATCCGCGTCAAGCTCACGCCGCGCCGCGCCCGCGCCGTTCGGTTTCATAGGAAATATTTATTTTTACTATCGAAAATTTGAATATTTGAACAAAATCACAGATAGAATTATAAATAATTAAAAAGTTTGTTCATACAAAAATAGATCATGAAAATGTCTTATGTAGTTTGAAAGTAATTATGCTTTGGGTAGACATTTCTTCCTGAATTAATTTCATAAAGTATATTACTACAATACTTAAATATTCACATATAGAATTGAAGTGTATGCGTTCTAGTTTAACGTACATTTTTTGCATAACTTGCTTGCATTATATGAAGGCATAATAACAGATTTAAAAGTCACTAAAATCATATATCTGCGCCTTAACCACTGGGCCATCACGACGTCAGAATCTACTTATCATCATAAATGGCTCGTGCTCTACAAATTTAAAATTCCAAAACATTACAAAGGTACTTTACATAACTACACGCATCTAATCCCCGAAGGTTTGGGCAGAGGTGTACCTCTAGTACACCCACATTTTGCCAGTTATGTTTAAGTCCCATGTGATAGGGGGCGAGTGAATTCCAAAAACATAAGAATGTTATCAATTCCAATGGCATTACAATTATTAGCACTTGACGTATCCATGGAGTGTGTTTGACTGATAAAAATGTGTGCGCTCTTGAAAGTGGGTGTTAATTCGACACTAGTTTAATTATGTGTTACACAATAATTGTGATACGCTATCTGTGGCGCTGAGCGTTCAGTGTCGGTCTTTCAACCTAGCAACGAGCAATTCTTAATGAAGGGTTTCAAAAATGTAAATAGGTTTTTCTAAATGGGAATTGTATATGCATTTTTGGTCATAGCAACACGCTGAGATCTTTGCCCAGCAGTGGGAAAATACAGGGTGAATAAAAAAATAAGATCCAAACATCGCCTAGCCAGACATAACTTACATCCCGTGTAACGGGACGTAAGGGACGTACGGGATGTAAGTTATGTGTTGTCACACAGGTACTCATTGATTTTTTATATACATTAGTAACGGCCATCTTATTGATCATCTTCAACCACAACTTAGCTTATAAATAAATCACAGAAATACAATTCTGTGATTTATTTATAGAAGAGAGTAAGTTATTACCAAGGGGTTATAACTTACTCTCTTATATTGTAACTTTGCTCGTTATAAGTTTCCCAAGGTCGCACACGAATACAGCTACATTGTGGAAAGTATAATTTTCCGTGCCAGGATGACGTGAATAAGGAAACTCCAGACATCTACAATTTATGTACAAAACTTCTTACATAAACACAAGACAACGAATTTTCCTTAACGATTTGCATGTCAAAGGAAAACTTAACTCGTTAGATAATATAAGAATATTCAGATAATTTGTTACAGTCGATTGACCAAGAAATTGGATATGCAGGGTGATTTTCCTTTTCAAGCCAGTGTATTTTCTATAGGTCCTAGAGAAGAACTCTAAAAGGAACCATGTGCAAAATCTTAATAAAAATTAACGAACGTAGTTTAGAACTTACACGTACTGTCTAAAATAACAATCACCCTGTATATAAACCTGAAATGGTTTTGAATAGCTTGTCCTGCCCGATTGATATGAACAGAAGCCTACACTGAAAAAAAAAATCGGTAAACCCGATCGATTTTTCGGTAATATTCACTGCTTCATCCAATTGAAATAACTGTTTTTACCCATTTCAGTGCACTGTCAGTACCTAATCAATTATTTTAACCTAAATTGAGTTTCCTGAACCGTTTTTTTTTACTGTACAACAACAGTAAAAAGTATCGTTTAATTTTTTTCAGTGTAAACCGCATTTGACAACATTACACACCTACATCATAGCATATTCGTGTTTCCTTGTATGGAATTGACACACAGATCAAAACAATATGTACCAACATGGATCGTATACAACAATGTCGAGTACTTACACTGAAATGATATGCTTACTTTTAACTTCTCCATGTACTGCAATCAAAAATTAAAAATCTGCATTGTTTGTTAATCCTTTCTGTGGAAGTAAACTAGCGGTGAAGGGCGTGTGTTCTATCGTTAATCTAATGAAAAAAACCTTTCCCGTTTGAATATTTGTACTAACTTATATCTTCTTTCCAGGATATAATAGAGCTAGAGAAATGTTTCTGGACGCTCCGCAACGCGGCCCCCACCGGCCAGTTAGACGCCGAGAGCCTATCACCTCTGCTGTCCCCACCACTACCAGCTGCCGCGGTTGCTGGGGTCTTCCTAGCCTTCGATGAGAACAGGGACGGACATGTGGACTTCAAGGAGCTGTGCTGTGGACTCAGTGCGGCTTGCAGGGGGCCTAGGACTGAGAGGTTGAAGTGTGAGTAGATTTTGTTGCTGTTTGATGAGGTTTTGTTTTGTGACTTTCGGAAGAATTGTTTCAAATCCACCAATTCGACGGGATTTGGATATTTGGTTTCTTAGGATTAGTGATTATTGTACACACGGCTATATATCAAGCTATACGTTTACAGTTTAAGCTGATCTCGCATTGTATAGGATTTCCGTACAATGAGAGGTCAGCTTGTGCTGGAAATGTATAGTTTGATATGTAGCCGTGTGTACAACAAGACGATTTACAGGTTTTTCCACGTTTGGTCATGGTGGTTTACAATAAAGTCCATGTTCACAAGTAGATATTGTAAAATGTAGTTTTTTAAATAATACAATTTTTACAATTTCTAACCAGATCCCATCTGAAACAGAAATTGTCGTTACAGGAAATTTCAGTCCAAATACTATAACCACATAGTTGACGCTTGCGACAGCTGGACCTGCTTGTTTCCCAATTATTTGAAACATTCTAAACCTTTGTAGGTATTTAATTGTTCCATTGTGTACCCTCGTAGCTTTGAAGTGTGCACAATTTATCGGCATTGCCTTCTCGCCATTGTTAATTTTATTGAAGTCATCGAGACATAAACTAAACAGTACAAAATAACATCCCGATTCAGTAACTTGTCCTTCATACAAATATGGATTGGAGATTTAAGACCGCAAGGGATTTTAAGCTTTAATATTGCATGCGCCTTTTACAGATAGCATATTTTCATTTGCATCTTTAAAGAGCTTAGGTTGCCCAAAAGTTAGTTTAAATTCAGAGCTGGTAGTTGGCTGTTCTTACATTAAAAGACAAACCCTGCGTAATAAAACACCAATAATTCGTAGCCTACGTACACTAGGACTCTGCCCTTTATGTCACTGCATCTGGTACGTTTCTGCCAAAAGCCAAGTTGAAAACTGACATTGTCATACATAAACTGCATAAAAAAACTGACGTCTTTTTGTCATGAGGCAGAAAATACAGAACGCCACCTGCTAATACGATTCTTACATATTCCTTATGCAAAAGGCATATTATTACACCTGTATATTTTATCCAATCATTCCCTCCAAATTACAACATCGAAATGATGCTTGACAGCTGAAATATGCCCATGATACCTTTTCAATCAAATTGCCATCAAATTTTTGGTTTTTCAGCCTTTTTAGGTCCCCAAAACCTTTTGAGTGCAGCTAATCCAAAACTCTTGTTGTTCTATCTTTTCGGTCCTATAGAACAAATTCTTCCAACATTCAGTTCCTCATTAGGTACGGTACCACGAATAACTCTTTAAATGATAACCCTTTTAATGAATTACGTACTTAGGTTAACGAACTTTCTTAAAAGTAAGCGAAGACATACATAATGCCGGTAAGAAACCCGTTTGTTCGCGTGGCTCTTTCCTTATCACGCGGTATGAAAGTTTGCGAGTGCCCGCGCCGGTTCACGATAAAAAGTAACGTCAAAGTAAATAATACAATATGGTATTTATTGTACAATAATGTATAAAACAGGTCGCGATAATGTACATAATAATATGTTCTTCAATCAGTGGTTAGAAAAAATGCAGGGTTTTATTGATATAGTTTTTCACTAGACAGGGTCATGTTTAAATACGTATGGAAGCAGGTAAAGCCGTAAAGTGTGTGTTGCGGAAATTCCCAAACTAGTAGAAAACCCAAACAAACACTTAATAAACAGTGTTATTGATCAATCTTGTGTGGATGATTAATATAATAAAAAAAAAAAAACTGCGTTGATCAAATCTAGGTTTTCCCTGCTATCGTTTAGATGTCGTTACCCCAATGTCAGAGCAGTAGAGCTGGTTGTGAAGAAGTTCGTCCGGGGAAGTACAACAACCGTACCTATTTCTGCTGCCAAGCAACGGTACTGTCCGGTTTGAAGGGCAATTGCAGGTGTAATTGCAGCTCTCAAAACGGTGAAGCAAAACATCGTGAGGAAACCGGCATGTCCTAGAACCAAAAATTCAAAGACATTTGACATCTACCAACCCGCACTGGGCCCGCGTGATGGATTGCGGCCCACTCCCTCTCACAGAGAGGAGGCCTGTGTCCCAACAGTGGGAACGTTATAGGCTATGATATGGCAACGCACCGGCGATGTCTCTAGTACTATTGCTGATGCCGATGAACCGCGAGGTGAGCTGGTAACTATTTCCCACCGGGCGGGCTGCTTGCCTGATGAGTGATGACCACCCAATACATTAAAAAAAAACCGGCCAAGCGCGTGTCGGGCCACGAACAATGAAGGGTACCGTAGTTGGGATGAATTTATCTCAAAAACAAACATAACATTGTAGTTGAAAACCATGTTCTCTCATACATTCCAACTGCAGATATTGAGAGATTTACCATGTTATTTTAAGACCATAATTATACTTCTTATAGGTTTTCTTGCCATCCTGTAAAGTAAAGATCAATTTTCTGTATTTTTTTTTCAAAACGTTACGGTCTGTAGTTTTGGAGATGGGGGGGGGGGGGGGGATGGTCATTTTTAATTTATTTTCTTAAACAATTTTAAAAGCAGTATTTATTTTAAAATAAAAAAAAATCTGAAATCCTTACAACACATGCTCCTTATTTACTTTATTAATATTTTTTAACAAGCTCTTTCATTTGATATGTCGCGCAGTAAGTTTTTTACTCACGTTATTATTATTAGTATTATTTTTTAACAAGCGCTTTTATTTGATATGTCACGCAGTAAGTTTTTTACTCACGTTATTATTATTAGTATTATTTTTTAACAAGCTCTTTTATTTGATATGTCACGCAGTAAGTTTTTTACTCACGTTATTATTATTAGTATTATTTTTTAACAAGCTCTTTCATTTGATATGTCACGCAGTAAGTTTTTTACTCACGTTATTATTATTAGTATTATTTTTTAACAAGCTCTTTTATTTGATGTGTCACGCAGTAAGTTTTTTACTCACGTTATTATTATTAGTATTATTTTTTAACAAGCTCTTTTATTTGATATGTCACGCAGTAAGTTTTTTACTCACGTTATTATTATTAGTATTATTTTTTAACAAGCTCTTTCATTTGATATGTCACGCAGTAAGTTTTTTACTCACGTTATTATTATTAGTATTATTTTTTAACAAGCTCTTTGATTTGATATGTCACGCAGTAAGTTTTTTACTAACGTTATTATTATTAGTATTATTTTTAACAAGCTCTTTCATTTGATATGTCATACAGTAGTTAGTTTTTTTCTAATTTGCCTCCCAAAAAGTGACCCTGATTCTATAAGGGTTCCGCTATTCCTTTTGAGGTACGGAACCCTAAAAACAATTTCCCGTATGATTTGACTACGGATATTTTCGATCGTCTCCGTAATCACTCCATAATGATCAATCTACCTGCCATCCTAACAATAGCAGATGATATGATGGTATTCATGCGCCACGCTAATGACAGCAGTCATGTTTGTTTAACCATGATGAGTTATATGGGAATGATGTCGAACGGACTACGAACAAAATAAACTTCATACCTACTGGCTTTCATAATAACCATATCTTTGAAGTTCAATGTTAATGACGATAATATTTAATTAACACTCGAGTGGATCTCTTGTTTACATTGTGACGTCATGAAATGAAATCCAAGTGTCTGTATATGCTTTACATAATGATCGGTAGAACGGGCTAATGATTAATTAATTCTATGGAAATTCAATAGCCAGTTACAGTTTGAGCTACAAGCTACATTAAATAAACAAGGAGAATGATGACGGATCTGGTGTCATCTGTACATGTCACATGTTAGTAAATACTTTAGTGATTATTTGTATACCTTTCATAAACGATATTATGAGGTATCGTGTTATCCAGTAATTGGGTTGTGGAGGTCAGATAGGCAGTCGCTCCATGTAAAATACTGGTATTCAGCTGCATCCAGCTGGAAGCCGACTCCAACATAGTTGGGGAAAGGCAGGCAGATAATGAAACGATATTACGGGAATATTCCTAGACTAGGTTAGTAAAATGACAAATCACTTGAAGCGTTAATTTATGCTTCTGGTGTCAATTAAACTGTTATCGAACCACAACTCTATTAATGCACAATTTCATGAAATTTCGATCAGGTATAACAAACTTTGTGAATTGCATTGCAGCGAACTGGCTCAAGAGCCAAAATCTTCCATAAGAACATGTAAAGTTATGAAAATGAAAATGAAAATCAAAAGTCATTTATTCAAACTAAGCTGAAAATCAGCACTTTTCGAACGTCAAAGTTACATAAGACAGTCCCCCAAAAATGCCCGCCCGTCACCACTTCCTAGTGCTTTAGCTGGGAAGAAGAAGTGGTGGAACAAACTCCCCAGCAGCAATGATAAAAACATAGTTGACACAGCAGTTTTTGAGATCAGAAAATCTTAATACAACCGTGTTTGGACATTTTGTCTTGTCATACCTTTGAGGCCTAGCAATAAATATCTTAACAGCGGGAAGGAAGGAAATCAAAAATACTAAATGACGTACTTGTATGTAAGAGTTTTTTCCACGAATGGGGAAACTTGTCCTGAGTAGGTTTATACGCAATACTGCTGACGTAGCGTACCTACCTAGTATTTTTGATCACGGAAATTATTTATGTCGTAACTCGTAAGCAAAGCGTAGCATTTACTCACTGAACATCAAGTCCCAATCTCAAATGAATAAACCACACTGAACAAAGTGAATTCCTTTTAATTATACATACATTTGTCAACAGCGTTTTAAATTGTGATTAATAGCGCAAGATGACAAGACTGTGCTCCGAATATAGGCCGAGACAGTCTAAGGCCAAACACATTGTGACTGAATTAATCAATGATAGCCCAAGGATATCAATGAATTCACCAAATATCGTTCCAGCAGGCTTAACACTGACAGCCGGCCGGTTTTTAGCACGCATTCCCTTGTATCCCGAGCATTATTTAAGATATAGTAAGATTAAAAAAAAAACTGTAAGTGCTTTAAGAATATTTTTTTTTATTTCTCTTATGTATTATTTAAACTATATGAAAGTTGATCACGTATTCCGTACGTAATCGGCGTCCTGTGGAATTAGCGGCATCACGTATTGACTACGTGATTGGCTGTCAAAGTTTTCTATTTCTTCGAAGAATAGACATGGCTCTTTCTATACAAAGTGACATTTCGTTTCTCCATTTTTGACATCGCACTGTAGAAATCCTTCTGCAATCTGTCATTTTGTCTTTCGTTTCTAACGATCTTTGTCTAGGTCCTTTTTTATGTAGACTATTTCAGAAGAAAGTTTCTATACCCAACTGTCAAAATCACACTGACAACTGACAGTTGTCTAGGGTAGTGAAGACAATTTGCATTTTTCTAGTCTACGGCCACAAGGTATCTAAGGTTATCTACAAAATCTTGATTTTACAGGAGAGCGTTTTGAACGCAGAACTATGGTAATTAATAGAAGAACAAGGCTATCTTCTCCTATTTTACATCATTTTATTAATAGTGCATTACCAAGGAAGTGGTGAAGGCCAATATTACTATTGTATTTTTTTGTTCCAAAATACGGTGTTCCAACCTTTGAGAAAAAAAAATGTAGTTGTCTTTATATACATGACTTAATTATCAGTAAAAATTGAGAATCAAACAGAAAAAAAATCGTATGACAAAACAAAGAATTCTGAGACGAATTATGTAAAAGAGTGAATTTCGTAAAAAGTGCAGTTGACTCTTTCGATTTTGCTGCCGTCGTACTTTTTACGCAGAACGTCATTTTTGTCTATTATTCCGTAGACAAAACAGTGCTCGTGTTAAGCCTGCAGAAACATCCACTGTTAAGCATTGGACCTGATAGACACTATGAATTCATGGACCTATACACCGCTACTTTAAAAATTCATTAGTAGACGCAGTTACTTATAAAAAACCGGCCAAGTGCGAGTCGGACTCGCGCACGAAAGGTTCCGTACCATTATCTATAAAAACGGCAAAAAAAAAATCATGTCTGTTGTATGGGAGCCCCCTTAAATATTTATTTTATTCTGTTGTTTAGTATTTGTTGTTATATCGGCAACAGAAATACATCATTTGTGAAAAGGGGTTTGAGTAACTTTGTATGGACTAGTGGCGTCATTTTTTTTTTCAGCGGCCACCAATCATTTTTATGTCACTTTATTGTGTTGTGTTAAGTACACACATATGTTCAATTATTTTTGTCCTAAGTGATATCGAAGTTAAGATATTTGCATTTGAAGATTTTAAAAAGTCGTCAATATACGAGTACAAATACTTCAATTAGATATTGTCTTTCAAAAAGAAATCTTACTTTTGTTTTTATTAGAACTATGATACGAGTATTAGAGATTGATTTTACTGTTTTACGACTGTCTGTCACTGTGACGTTAGTATTGGGTCTTGGGAAATAATAAAAACACATTAATATGCTTTATTGGATTTTATTAAATGATAAGTAAAAACACATTTTTTAACTTTCTTCATCCATTTCGTTTTCAATGTCATGTCGAATAATCGTGTCTAAAAATTGTGCCGGCGGAGTCAGATTATTTTGGTATCTGCCCCATCCCATGTACCATATAATGGACATAACGTGCGAAAAGCAGCCTAAGGTCCGTTTCCCAATAATACATGAGCAATAATGGCCCAAAATTGCGTTCAGATGATCCAGCCCTTGTGTAGCTCTTTCTACGAGAATATACACGTAGTATATCCGTCTAGAAGAATGCCTGGATTGGATTCTGCCTCTTAGCAGCCACGGATCAATCCAGTTAAAGGTTCCCACCGAAAAATCATTAATATTGGGTTCTCTGCATACCTCAATCACATACGAGCCGTCACTTTTCACGTGTTCTCCGTAGTAGCTACGAGCTTGTTGTACTTGATACGTTCCAAGTGCATAGATAATTAAATCATCGGCACTTAAAATAGGAAAGTCATCCAGTCCAGGAACTTCAGCATTCATGTATTCAAAATCAGCCCTTCTTCTATTTAGATTATTTGCAATCACATCCTCGCCTAGTTGATTCCAAGGACTATGGTGAGGTATACGATTTACTATTTGCTGTGTTAGCCTATGATCAGTCAGTGGTACCCCAAAGGCATTTAATAATGCTGCAGCTATTCTTATTTCTTCGAATAGGTGACTTGCAGCTACATTAAAATTCTGGAACCGAAGCTGACGGAATTGGTTTTTTAATCTGCCATTAATGGTTTCGACCACCCAACGGCACTAGGTTACTTTTCTTGAATCGTTGGCTTGTTGTGTGGTAAGTTGGTATTCATTGTTATCTTTAGATGAGGGCATATATGTACGGTATCCACATGTCTCCACATCTTCGATGCAGTCTCTGAATCCTCTGTCTAATATTAGCACATCGTTCTCATGAAAGAACCAATGAAACGGATCACTTGGATTCTTCATGATCTCTGAGAGAATCGTCGCATCGGATTTGGTTGCTTCATATAAACCATATATGTCTATGATGTGGCCATCAGGACAAACCATTAAAAAAGGTTTTAATAAATGCCGGAACTTGTGTAAGCTATAAGACTTTCTCTGAAAGTAATAATGACTACTTTTTTGCAAATACATGTATGTGCCATCTAGTATTATTATGGCCTTCCTGTGAGTCAAAGAAGCATCAGGATTGCCAAATAATGTATTAGGGATTGTTAAACATCTCGATATAACATCTTGACGAGTCAAATGATTATAGGCAAGGTGCTGTGGAACAAACTCCCTTATTAAGTCTTGTCTTACGAGGCTCATAGTTTTTTCTAAAGTCTTTCTTGACATATTGAAAATCTGAGATAATATCTGATTTGACTCACCCGTGTGAAGTTTGGTAATCACTGTGGCGAGAGCTCTACCTGATTTATTTTTATAACGTTGAGAAATACTAGGACAGCTTTGAAGGATTTCTTGGAAATGGGATTTTGATAAACCTATGTAATAATGGAAAACAGAATTGTTTATTAAAGACCGTCTATCAAAGTCTAAAAAAACCTTTCGAGTTCTTAACATGTCCATCATGTCTTTTAGATGTGACGGGGTAAATTCGCTTAGTATTCGACGAGTACTTGATTCAATATTTTGCCACACTGTATCTAACATATGCTCTTCACATACGCGAGTGCCACGTGGTATATAAAAGCATTTTTCCTGTAGAACTGTGGCTCTGATGTCAATGTGAATTCTCTTTAAATCTCTATTATTGCATGCTGCGATAATACATAGGTGAGTATTAAAAGGCGCACGAGTGTAACCCGGTAACGGTATCATTCGCATCATATTAACTTGCACTTCTCGATCTTGGACGTTTGGTAAAGATTGCTCTGGTACTGAGTGTTCTTCGGCAGGGTCCTCTTGCATAGGTTGATCTGATGGACCGGCAGTAGGATTATCAGCATTGACTTGTGCGCTAGCGTACCGTTGAGCACGTTGTAGACAAGGTCTACAGATTTTGTCCTCTTCACTAAACTAAAAAGAGAAAACATATATTATTGATTTATATTTATTTTGAAAAAAAAAAAATTGACGTGTTAAAGTGTTTTTTTAAAACCTATTTAGGTTTTAAAAAACACTTTTGCACGTTAATTTTTTCGTCAGTTTAGTTTTATGAACGTACAAAAGTATTAGTTTGCACAAAACTTACCTGCACAGTATTCGCAATTTCCACCAAATACGTCATTAAAGACGGATTGTTTTGCACGAACTCGGCTGTCAAACCATACGATCTACGACGAGTTCCACCAACACGATTTACACTTCGTCGGCAACAGATACAAAATGCTCTGTTAATTGCATCCATGGCGTATATCCAAATCGTAAGAATATCAGAGTCCAAAGAGCTATGCTGGGTCAGTCACAATACACAAACAATCACAATGTCCAAGAAAATGCCAAGTTGTTATAATTATCTACAAGTGTACGAGAGATTACAAGCGTAAAAAGTAATACACAACAATAAGGGACGCGCTCTTAATGCCGAGTGAGGAGCGGGGCGGGCTCATGGAATACGCAGGTAAACGAAACGTGTATTGTGATTGGCTAATCGGTATCGCCCGTAACGGCTGTTTCGACGGTCTATGCTCAGCTCGAGGGTGCGCGCCACTCCATGAGCCCATACAATACTGTAATCGAGCATTCGGTCCATTCGTCTTTGTCATTATATTTATTTGATTTAATTTATTTGGAATTCTTGAAACAATACGGCACAAACCTAAAATAGTGCAGTAAAATATAATCATTTCCTCGATTTTAATGAGTAATACAAAGACAAATATCTCCGTTCCGATATGGTTTAGAGAAATGTGTCCATAATAGCTTTTGATCGTTTTATTTTGTTCTTTAATAATATCCAAGTTTCATTGCTGGCCGCTCAACTTCAAAATGACGCCAACTTTACCCAAACCCCTTTCAGCTGTCTACTATTCATGAGATAGAGCCTGGTGACAGACGGACAGACAGACAGACGGACAGCGGAGTCTTAGTAATAGGGTCGCGTTTTACCCTTTGGGTGCGGAACCCTAAAAACGGAGTATAAAAAGAAGCACTAACTATATTCAAAGAAGTTATTCTAATTGTAAATCAGCACGGAAGTAAAACTATAAAACAAGAAGGGTCCTTGACACAGCTGATATAAACAAAGAGACACGTAAAAAGCGTAGTTTACTTGGTTCGTGCCGCCTGCCGCCACCGGGTCATTAGATCAAGGCGATTGGCATAGGTACGTCACTAGGTTTTGCATTCGGTTTAAACGGATGGTAGCAAAGATATATGTATTGCATATATGCATGCTTAATGCAAAATGTCCCATTACAAAGTTATAATTTGCACGTTGATGTCTTGCACTGTGTACAGCCGACTTGCAACACGATTTACTAAACTGACCCATAAGCGAGTTTTGCAACTCTATTTGCAGATAAGCTTGTGCATAACATAGTCGTTTAGGAAAAATAAGGGTCGTATGACTAACATTACTTCCACAGAAAATACCCTGAACATATCACAGTTGATTCGGTCGATAGGTGCTACTCATTCTCGTGAAATCAGCTCACATTCGCTTCCCTTTGGTGGTAAGAACCATAGTTCATAAAGTCATCATAAAGGGTTCTTTAACAGTAAAATAATCTATCCATAGCTCTGCCTGTGTAACTTAGATAATTGATCACCACATTAGTAGGTAATACTCCCTTACACCACGAGCATACAAATGGACTTCCGACGTTCTCACAGGATGAGTGTGTCAGCTACACTCAGTGCTATAACTAAAAACAGTTGACAACGCAGAGTTGTCATCGCACTTCCCGGCGACTTCCCTGTCCTCATAGTCATTTGTCCAGGTTACACTTCCGTGTTGGCACAGCCTTCGAAAACTACTTCATTTATTTGTTTTGCTTGCATAATGTTATAGAAAGAGTATAATGATCACACAGGAGGTTTACAGTTGATGGAAAACTTCTTAGTGATCATCACACTGTATAACCTGTTTAGTTTATCTTTGGGCACAATGGGTTTTTTTTTATTGGGCAAAAAGAAAAAGTGAGATGTTGGTAGTAATTTGTGCAATTGTTTTGTGAAATGTCACTTGAAATTTGAAAAAAAAAAGATGCCGACGTTGGTTTCGATTTTAGCCACGAAAAAAAACAGCCTTGTACAGTAGACGATCCGTCGAAAAAAAATAACAGCATTGTTTTCTTTTCCAACTTAATGGCGTACTCATGAAACCATCTTGAATGAATGTGACAAGCGGTGACTCTGTTTATGTCCAAGATGTGTCCAGGATTATCGTCGCACAATAATTGAATCACTCTTTCACGACTAGGGGACGTAATCTAATTTCCATTGCCACATGTTTAGTATCTTTGTCTTTCTTATTACGGTTTCAATATTAGATCTAAGATATTATTAGGATTTAATATCGGTCAACGACATTATTTTGGTCTCACGGATAAAATTTCGGCATAATACTACTCGACACAGATATTACCGTGGAGATAATTTAGCCCGATTTCGGGGTCAAGTTAATTAAGATTTGACTCAGACCTTACTATGATGAGACGTTTCCTTCTACTTCTTGTCAAGGTCAACGGTCAATGTCAAACTCTTATCATTCTTTTGTCAAATTAAACAACTTTTTTTTGTCTAGGAAGACTACATTAGGCTCTTGGCAACGGCATAACAATGTAGGCGTTTGGCAAAGGTATACGCAGCGCAAACGCGACGATAACGCAGCGTCTACTCAGCGCGATAGATAACAATAAGCCTTTTAGTTCTCATATAAGTCCTGCGTCATACTCATACATAATCATAACACAGTACTGTTGTGCACACAATTGAAGAGAAATGTCCGGGCGTCGAAGCGAAGGTCGTCTCAGCATTGTTCATCTCTCCGCAACTAATTGCGTTTTAAATGAGTCGCTTGCATAGCACGTGAGTCGCGACTGTACCGTCAAGTTTTAACACCTGAACTACGAAAACAGCCCTGACTGCTACGGAATAAAGGCGCTGTGAATGTCCTACCTACCTCGTCAAGCCTTCACTTGTTCGTTTATGCACTTCCGACTTATTGTCAGTTGATTCGTCTTTGTGCGGGTCGTGGTGACAGGTTTTATTTTATATTTAGGTGTTGATTATACGATTAAGAGTATGTAATTAGTACAGCTCATTGTTAAAGTATTTCTTCGGGGAAGTGCTATTACTAAATTTATTTCTGCCTCCAAGCAGCATTCTTGTGTTGCGGTTCGTGTTACATTTCAGCCATATGAGACACCAAACGGTTGATGTTTGTGATAGCTTGGTGCTTCTAATTGGGTAGGCTGTATTACATTGGTAACGTATACGGCCGATGAATCCTGGCTGGTCTGAACATAGGCTCTCCGAACTTTCGCGCATGTTCCCTCACTCACACTCGCCTCATGTCACTATTAGGATCCTGGAATGTTATTGCGCAGCCTTCTGCGCAATGTTCGGACCGGCCATGTTTCATCAGCCGTATTGTATGCTATTTATATTCAATGTGCTAGACGTAATAAATTTAAGAGCAATATAAACCCTCTTAGACATAAAAGAATCCGAATCATTTAGTTCAAGCATTATATTATGATGTTATTAAGGCGACCAAAATACGTATTCAGAATAATTTCATTACGAATTCTGGACTGTTGTCTTATTTTCATTCATATGACGTCTTTCGCTAAATCTTTGTCTGATTTCGTTGTAGATATAGTAATCATGCTATTTTGGACCATACTTTTTTATGTTGTCTTATTTTGGGAAATTTTTCAAATTCATTCGCAATAATTCTACCCTATTTCAGGGTAGGACATGGTAAGATAACCAACTAAATGTGAGTTTATTATACCTATCTACTTCTCTGTTGTGGGGAATATACCAAGTAGGTGTTATATTGTACTCAAAGCTTTCCTCACGAAATTTTCCCCATTCATAAAGAATGAGGAAAATGTCGTGAGGAAAGCTTTGAGTACGAGTGTGGATGGGTATAAGAGCAGGGAAAGGCCAAAGAAACGATGGATGGACTGTGTGAAAGATGATATAGAAATGGGGTGACTGCCGAGATGACGACTAATATTCTCTATCCATACGTCTATATGGACGGAAAAAAGCACAACACCAAATAAATTGGTATGAGGGCGGTAGAATGATCATATCTTTTGCATTAAGTGGCTCCATACGTTCTTTCTTCTTTCTTTGCCCTCATTGTCGCCGTCGACTTATATGCAATTAGGGTACCTACTTAATTGAACTCTTGGCATGAAGTAGGTATATATTGCGCCTGCGCCAGTAATTTAATTAAACAAAAACGTCCATATGACGAGCATGTGGCATAACCTGTTGCTGACGAACATAAATATTTATACGTCGGCAGTGCACTACAATACATGTGTCATACAAAGAGGAAAGGTGGTCTTATTGTCGACATTAAATCATTTACGACATCAGTTAGGGAAGTCGTTTATTGAGCAATAAATGAGTCAGTTTGGGAGGAGTAAATGGAAAAAAAACTTTTAAAAATCAGAGGTTCAAATCATCTTAGTTTGGAACTGGAAGTTTATCATTACATTCTTATTAACACTAGTTGGGACGAGGCGGAACATGACGGATAGAATACACATCACCATATCTGAACTACATTGCGTACTGCTGAACATAGGTTCGTCAACGCCCCAGTCATATAGTAAAATGTTATCCTACCATGCTTGGTCCTCTGAAATAAATATAAGTTACAGTTCTTCATATCTGCACAAAATAACATTGTTGTCTTTTGAACATTGCTCCTAATATAGTCTAACCCCATAATTACAGTTGTTTTTGAAAACGCTCTCGACCACAGAAAAACCTTACTCCAACAAAAGACTTAGACGTTGTTGTGTCAGTCAAGGTCATTTTCAAGAAACAACTAGAATCCTGTTAAACCCCGCGCGACACCGATTCGGAGTCAAACAATAGAAAATCAATTATGTCTTATTACCCGTCCTTGACCAATTAATGCCATAGATACTGAAGATACAACTAGTAAATGATGCTTCAACTGACATAATTCCCAGGAATTTAATTCGATAATTTATATTAATATAATTCAGCTCAGATCAATGATTATCGCCAATATCTGGTCCGTGCTGGTATCCATTCGAATATATCGCGTATAATTAATTCCTAGGACCTTGGTTTTGCATCTGTTAAAAGGTTATTACCTAGAACAGAAATGAGATACGTTTATAGATCTTTATGTTATTTCAGCGTCATCTGCTGCCTGTTGATATTATAGGTTCGAGGTTCTAGGGGTGAACGTCATCTCACCATTGTGATATTTCATAATAATCATCATTCAACATCAACTCAGCTTATCGCAGTCCACTGCTGGACATAGGCCTTTCCCAGGCTGCGCCTCACTCCCTCTGTCCTCCACCTTCCGCACCCAGTCTGTCCCAGCCACCTTTTAAGGTCGTCGGTAATCATCATTATTCCAGCCGAAAGGTGTACACTGCTGACAATAGACCCCAAGCATTGCCACAACGACCGGATCTGTGTTTCCCAAATCCAGCGGGTTCGACCTAATGATGTTTATGACGTCCTACTCCTCTATTTATTGTGTTGATTTATTTTTATTATGTTTCTTCATTTACAAAAAGTTTACAGTATCTACTCTTACTTAAAAATATGCCCCACAAAAGAAAATAAACGCATATCCTATAGTAGGATTTTTCTAATGACTTGCCTATTTTTAATTTGTGATGGTTCATTCCAGTATCGGAACCATTGCCTTCTTGCCCTATGTAAACTTTATAATGATTAATACATAACTGATAAAATATAAGTCTGTGCAGGTGCATTTAATCTGTAACTGTGTGGAATGTTATGAAAATTCTTCCGTCTGCGGCCTTGCCCACGGGGTATATCGATAAACTATGTCCTTTTCCAGGGTTCAAAGCATCCCCATACCAAATTGTATCAAAATCGATTTAGCCGTTTAGCCGTGAAAGCGTAACAACTAAACAAACAAACCCACATTCGCATTTATAATATTAAGTTAGGATCTACAGTACCTGGCGTTAATATGACACATAGAGCTTTAAGAAGAGACGATGCTCTTTTTTTTTGGGTGGGAAGTCGTCAAATAACCTATCCCGCTCTGGCCGGAGCAGGAGGGTGTGTCAGACCCTTACTGACTAAAACCCACCCGTATTCCTTCCGTTGCCTGTGTTGCCACAGGTAACTGTAACCCTTTGGTACCTTCCAGCGACCCCGGCAGAAAGAGACGATGCTCTACGAAACTAATTTTGTTCAATTTTCATGTGTGACATGAACAGTCAGGGAAATGAATGCCACTGCTATCGGGCCCAACTCATTTAACATAATCATATTTAATTAAGTTTTTTATTTACAATCGACCCCTCTTTCGTGGGACTTAAAAACATAACTGGGGATCTGTGGGTGTACTACAGGTAGGTCTCTGCCCAACCCTTCGGGGTAACAAGGCGTGATGTTATATTATGTTACCATCGACTTGGAAAGCAGAAGGGAAATGTTTATCAAATTGACTACCAAATTACAACTGTCATTCTTTGACAGTTTGTATGAAATGGCTATTTACGCGGAAAATTTGCGTAGTAAGGATTTCAATTTGGTAAAGGATTAATTTCTCTAAATGTATTTTGATAGCCAGCTTTCGTCAAACGCAACAATCCTTCAACAGCGCAAAAATCCTTATCTTGAATGGATATTGCTTCAACAAAGAAATGTTTGCACAGAAATTTCTGGGTGCACTTATTTTGCCTTCGGTTCTTCAAAGAGCTGCTACGTGCATATTATTTACATGTGCGACGAGCGCCTTATCTCTCGATACTATTAATAGTTAAGGAAGTACAGAAATAAGTTTATCTAGAGAGAAGTTGAGTGAAGAACGTAATTATTGTGATGATATTGTGTCATCTTGTTTTATTTTATACCCGAAAGTGGTAAATTCGAAAGAAACCTTAACTATTCAATATTTGTGTCTAAGATGGGTCCTCTATCTGGCAGAATCTCGATGCTCCGGAATTTATTTGGCATAACACACTTGGCATAATCTTCTTTAAACTAATATTTTAAGGTATAAAAAAATATTTATTATAATTATTGTTTGGCCGAATTTTTATATGTCCGAATTTAAAATGGCAGAATTTTATTTGGCATAATTACCTTTGGCAAAGTTAAAACTCCGCATAATTTCGTTTAGCATAACGTTTATTTAGAGCGACGATTATTTGGTACCTATAATTTCATTTGGCATGCTATGAAGATGGCAAAATTTCATTTGGAATAATTTAATTAGGCATATTGCCTTTTCTATAAAATATCATTTTTAACCTTACAATAAAATTAAAAAATATTGTCTTATAAAGTCAATATGTTGCGCTACAAAAGTTAGTGACAGAAACGAATCGCTGCAAAACCGGCTCCACGGTCTTGTCTGCCCTAACCCTTTTTTTTTTTTTTGGGTGGGAAATCATCAAATAACTTTTCTCCCGCTCTGGGCGGAGCGGGAGGGTGTGTCAGACTCTTTACTGACTAAAACTCACCCGTATTCCTTCTGTTACCTGTGTTGCCAAGGGCTTCGGTGACCCTTTAGTACCTTCCTGCGACCTCGGCAGGTATCGGCCCTAGTGGACCCCTACATTTGTGCTGACATCTCTTTGAGGCGCGCGTGGAATACAACGCGCCGTCGACCCGGGCCTGGTCCTTACCGGACGGTGAGCTACCCATTGCTCACCGTCCCCAAGCCCGCGCCTACGGTGGCCGGAAATCTGCCCGGGATTCCCGACGCCCAGGGCGTCTCCTGCGGCGGCTAGGAGCGAGAGGGCGCGAAATTTGCCTTTCCCTCAACCGTCCCGCCTCCTCCTTCGCGAGCATTACTGCTTCGCAGAAGGAGGTGACGGCTGCCCATGCCCTCTCGCTCCGTACCATGGCCTGAACCAGGGCCGAACGCGAGAGATCTCTGCCGCCGATCGGCTCCACGAGGACACGGTGGTGCTCTGCCCAAGCCGGGCAGACCTCCACCGTATGCTCCACCGTGTCCTCCGGGCGATCCACACAGTGGTGACACCCGGGCGTTTCCTCCCGCCTTATCCGACACAGGAACCTCCCGAAGCTGCCGTGTCCGGTGAGGACCTGCGTCAGGCGGAAGGCGAGGACGCTGTGGCGCCTCTCTAGCCTCTCTAGCCTCTCTCTCAAAGAGCTGCCCTACCCCTAGAGTGTAATTTAAGCCTGCATAGGCGCGGAGGGGCGAAGAGGCCCGCGAGCTGAGGCGCAGGTGGTAAAACTATCTGCGACGATAAGCACGCGTCGCCCGGAGCCCCGCAGCGCCCGGAGCCGTGCTAGAAACCATGCCTACTGCATGTTGCATGTTTGCTGCATGCCAGGTGTATGCTTCTTTGCATGCTACTTCAATTTTCTGTAATGTGATGGATTTGTCTTTCGATTATTAAGGATATGAAATGTATGCCAAAAGATGATTCTAAGTGTAAACTTTCTGAGATATGATAGTTCTGCCTTTTAATGACTATCGATATGAGATGTATGCCAAAAGACGATTCTGATATGAAATGTATGCCTAAAGATGATTGTACCTATGATAAATGAGCGAATTTTCTGCGAAATTAATTAAATGCTATCCGCTGTTATGCAAAATAATATTATGACATAAAAGTTCTGCTATAAAGGGTAGACCCGTCTAAGCAGCCTATAACGTTCCCACTGCTGGGACACTGGCTGGATAGTGCCCCGTGCGGGTTGGTGGATGTCACATGTCTTCAAATGCTTGTTTCAAATATTTGTTTCCTCACAATGTTTTCCTTCTTCGTTTTGAGAGCAGTAGTGATGAAATAAATTTACACATATTAAAATGCCTATTTGGATTCGAACCCATGACCATACGACACGTCAGCCCGGCTGTTACCACCACACCACTGTTTGAGATAGTATGTTATTATTATAACTGAGTCCTATAAATGACCCGGAAAAATAAATGCGGTAAATGATAAATGATTTATTTTCTGTAAGTAGGTTTTTACAAACACTTTTACACGTCAAACAAACGTACGGTGTGGCTCGGCGTCATCCATATCTTAATTTTCACGTCGGTTTTTCCTCTCGTTGTTGTTTTGTTTAAATCTCTTTAGCAGGACACTTTTTCTGAATTTCTAGATTATACATAGATCATGCTATTAGATTAATAGTAAATATAAGTAAGTTTATCAATACACAACCTGCTTACTATGATTACATGATCCAATCGGGAGAGCCAATGAGCTGTAGGTAGTGATTAATTAATATTGGTAGATTGACTCGTTATGACTACAATCGTTTGTAACGATAATTTAGCATTTTCATAATGCTTTTTCATTGATTGCCAATTTATTATATTTCTTTACATAATTGAAAACTATGTCAAGAAATTGATGAGGCTTAATACGTTGTAAAAATTAAAGATGAGTCTGAATTTTAAATCTTCCCCAAATCCTCAACAATAGCTTATTAAATGTCTTTTATTGAACATGGACCTCCTAATTGATTTCCATTGCCATAAATCACTCGTTGGAATTCCCGGCATTTTTTATTCACATATCTTGAGCTTTTTATACTAAGTCCACCCTCATCTTCCAGTCTGCTTCAAGATCTTCGACCTGGACAGCGATGGCGTCCTCAACAAGAAGGAACTCATCGACATGGTGGGCATCCTCTGCACGGTTGCCAACGAGAGCCTGAAGAACCAGAGTTCCCGGGCCTCCACACCTTCGGACAGCAACGACTCCGAAGGCCTGGAGAAAGGGTTCGACCCTGAAGTGATCCTGGTGAATTTGAGAGACAAGCTGGTGACTGTGCCCAAGAATGGAAGGAAGCCCGTGTTTCAATTGGGACCTAATGCTGATAATAAGGAGGAGATTAGTGTTTTGAAGGAGGTTAGTTTTGGTTAAAATGGGTGTATTATGTTAATGCAGCTTTGGTCGTAAAGAGGTTTTAATCTAGAAGTGGACAGTTACATACCGAATCAATTATAACTAGTCTCGCTATTGCAGTCGACAACCACCATGCTGCAATAGCAGCATCAGGCTGATGTAGTTAAGTATCGCCTTTCGTGGTATTAAGGCGCTGGACGGTGAGCAAGCGGCGCGTTGTATTCCACGCGCGCCTCAAAGAGATGTCAGCACAAGTGTAAGGGTCCACTAGGGCCGATGCCTGCCAGGGTCGCGGGAAGGTACTAAAGGGTTACCGAGGCCCCTTGGAAACACAGGCAACGGAAGGAATACGGGTGGGTTTTAGTCAAAGAGTCTGACACACCCTCCCGCTCCGCCCAGAGCGGGAGAAGTTATTTCATGATTTCCCACCCAAAAAAAAAGGCGCTGGCAAGAGGCAAATGACCAAAATAGGCTTGTCTTAAGAAAAAAAATTGCCAAATCTGTATAGTTTGTGGTAGCGGAAAAAAAAATATGTTAATTTTGAACATATTTCCCAGAACTTGGTTGTTACCAAAACACGTTTTGTAAAAAAATCGATACAGACTAACGTTAAACTAACCTCTTACCTTGAGTTCTAATCCAAAATATCTGTATTAAATATCAACATACCTTAAGTACTTAATTAATAACACGAACGTCTTATTCAAATAAGAAGTTCTTGTTATTAATGCAGAACTTGGTTGTTTTTTATTTTCGATTACTCTACTCAATTTTGAGTAAATAGATAATTGCTTGATATTTTGCAATAAGTTACAAGTGTTGTGTCATCGCGCTTCTCTTTCTTTTCTATGCAGTCTGACAGTGACCGCGGTTTAGGTGTTGTTAGCATCTTAAAGACAGAAAAGAGCTTCCGCTGACAGAACAACCCAACTCATACTTATTTTTCAAATAAGTTACTTTACTAAATTATATAAAGCTCACATTTTAATGGTAAACTTTTAGTCGAGCTGCAGGCTTAGCATGACACTTTCTATTTCTACTCTACTGTGGAATAGAAATCGCTTGTCTACTGAAAATGTTCTACTGTCTATGTGGGAACGTCATTTTTGTCTACTCTTCCGTCGACAAAACTCTTCTCTACGGTTCTCGTGTTAAGACTGCTGGTTCGTCGTTTAGTTGTGCGGTGGCCTTAATGTAGTTAATATACAGCTCCTTTCTTTTTCCAGCAACAACAACAACAACAACAGCAAGCAGAAGAAGAAGAACAACAACAAGAGAACGAAGGTCTAATTGCCAACGACATGGCGCTCACTCTGGAAGATTTCCTCATATGGAGCGTGGAGAGTGCAGACACGCTGGTGACGCCCTTCTTGGAGCTGGTGTTCGAGGTGTGCCACATCGTGCTGGGTCTGCGGCCCCAGTGCAAGCACCAGGAGAGGGACATCGGTGAGTACTTGATATAGGGGAAACAGTCGACGTAGTGAACTATGTCTACTTTGAATTACCAAGCTCAGGGCCTAGACAAGTGAACGTCGCTTTCAAAGCGTTTCGTGTTTCTACAGCGACTTGCAACAGGATTACATAAGTTTTTTGGTAGCTGATATCAATTCATTACATGTTTGACTTGCTCATCATCTGTACCGCTAACAAGCCATGTGCAAGATGGGATTACCCATCGGCAAAAAAGACGAACTTCCTTAATTTTTATTAATTATCCTTTCTTGTGTACTTTCACTGTATAAGGAACTATTGTGCAAGATTTCATGCGTCTAAACCCAACGGTTTAAGCTGTTGTTGCCTGTTGGTCAATTTATAGCCGTGTACGCACGAGCGAACAAAAGGTGGACACTAACATTGAACACCGAACATTTGGTTCGTACCTTTGGAGGTCAATTAGCAAAGCGAACACGAACACCATACACCGTTCCCACAGAACAACGAAACTGGATCGCTACGAGCATTTTTGACTAACATAGAGTTTGTTCTACGTTAGTGGTACATACATCATCTTGCCGGGGTCGCGTGGAAGTTCAAAAGGGTTACCGAGGCCCCTGGCAACACAGGCAACGGAAGGAACACGGGTGGGTTTTAGTCAGTAAGGGTCTGACACACCCTCCCGCTCCGCCCAGAGCGGGAGAAGTTATTTAATAAGTACGTACATGCGAACAAAGGGTTCGTTGTTCGCGCGTGTGTACACGCCTTAAGATTTGTATTAAGTAAATAGAATAACACTTTGTCCAGGCCCTCTGAAATGACAAAAGACCGTTGGCATCGACGTTTTCTTGAGTAGAGACAGCGAATCGGCAAATTGAAGCGACGATACGGGCATTGCTGGTAGCAGCTGGATTAGAGTGGACGAGGGTCTAGTTGAACGTGTATGCTTAACATCGGACTGATGTGTGTGGATGATACTGACAAATTAAAATTGACTTACTGAAACTATTTAAGACTTGTTCGATCAATTCTGAAATACGTTATGAAAACTTTAGCAAAGTTTCTTCCACCTATTTAACTCTGCTGGTGGACATCGGTTATAGATATCGTCGGGTTGCGGTACAATTCTCGGTTTAATCCAGTTATTTCTCTGATCACTTACGAATCTTATACTTTTATGGAGTACACTCAAAACTTCAAGTAGGCTTATAATCATATTATCAAAAGATAGTAAATTAATTACATGCGTCATATGCAACTGTATATTCAAGAAACTCTTACTTTTTCCACAATGTTGTTAATGATAATATTTCCGAATCAAGACGTACAAAATGCCCGCGAGAACAATTAAACGTAATAAAACAATCAAATGATTACATAACAGATCTATAATTAATTCCATCTTCAAGTGCTTACAATCACAAATATGTTGCTATAATTACCAAGTTCTTCAAACATTGTGGAGTTGCCACTGTACAAATAAGCTGGCAGTAAACATTGTTGTACAATCCAAATAACAAATAAAACGATATTCACAAATATAAACTTTAACCACATTCAAATAAAGTTAATTTTAGAATGACCAATAACTATCAAAATTATTTTAGAACAGGTCCAATAGAAATTGAACTCTATGTTGCCATCAGAAAAAAATTCAAAATCCACAAGTATTTTTATTCTCAATTAAAATTGTCTTGTATACGTCTGCGTAGTCGCTACAGGCAGTATTAAAATGCTTGTAAACATTGTTATGTATGTACTATGTTACAGCTGACGATGGTCGGGCACTTATCAACCACTATCGGACATGTAAACTAGAATTTTAATATTATTTAAGTACGGTTAAGCGTCAGATTGACATTGTGATATAATGATATAACAGTCAACATAATCAATCTTTTTTATGTTTTATTTAAATGAGAGGCAATCAGCAATATTATCCAGATTTCGGACTACTGTTATTCAAAAAACCTATATTTTATATATTTTATATTATATTCGGGACACTTACAGCTAACTTATACAGTATTCTTATACAATATGAAATTGAAGGCCATTTACAAATTTCCCCTGATAAACACTAATTAATAAAAAAGAAAAAAAAAAGTTCATTACAAAATACCTTTACATAAAACATAAATTAGGAAATAAATAGTACACGATCGACTAATACAAACTACAATTCGTTTAGATGCAGAAAAAAGCTTTTCACCAAGAAATGCTTAAGCCGTGAAACGCTGGCATTGAATATATCCAAATCATGTTCACTAGTTTATTAAAACTTTTGCTCGCACGGATAAGAAACGAATTCTGCCTGTACGTGGACTTGGAGTGAGGGACATGTAACAAGCTAGGTTTGCGAAACATTTTACAGTGTCCACTAATTTAAGCTGACTAACAGCTCACACCGTAAAATACGATATAGACGGAAGAAAATTAGAGCTAAATCATATAAAAGTAAAAGTTCCAGGCTTTGTCGATAGCCGACAGAAAATGCTGCTGTTCAATATGTACGGATTCAGATGGCGAGCAGTGGTGGCCTAGTGGTAACGGTCGCGACTTACGAGTTGTAGGTCGTAGGTTCGAACCCGGACAGGCGCTTTACTTTGTGTAAATAATTTCATCACCACTGCTCTCAAAACGGTGAAGGAAAACATCGTGAGTAAACCGGCATGTCCTAGAACCAAAAAATTCGAAGACATGTGACATCTACCAACCCGCACTGGGCCCGCGTGGTGGATTACAGCCCACTCCCTCTCACAGAGAGGAGGCCTGTGTCCCAGCAGTGGGAACATTATAGGCTGATTATGTAATATGTACAGATTAGAGCACATATTTCTTCTGTAGTTCTTGTTTTGTCTGTCAATAGCAGATAGCGATATTTCTTCAGCATTTTTAGCAAATGATCAACAGAATCTGCGTCCTTGTAATGTACAGCCCTATCATGTTTAACTCATATACTTACCTACCGTTCAAAATACTAAGACCGAGATCTATAAACGTCGCTTAGCCCTTGCTTTGGCTTAGACATTTTTCCGTCTCTATCATTTACATTTTCATAGTTTTACAGTTGTGCGACAGTGAAAGGAATAACGCTTAGCTAAAATACGTGGAGCAGTGGTGGCCCAGTGGTGACGGCCCCGATTTACCAATTTTGGGTTGTGGGTTCCAACCCAAACAGGCGCTTTACTTTGTGTAAGTAATCTCATCACCGCTGCTCTCAAAACGGTGAAGGAAAACACCGTGAGGAAACCCGCATGCATGTCCTAGAACCAAAAACTCGAAGACATGTGACATCTACCAACCCGCACTGGGCTCGCGTGGTGGATTACGGCCCACTCCCTCTCACCGAAAGGAGGCTGGTGTCCCAGCAGTGGGAACATTATAGGCTGATTATGCTAAAGTACGTGGTAACTAACGTTTATAGATCTCGGTCGTATAAATAAACTCAAACTCAGAGCATTTATTTAAAATAAACCAATTACAGGCACTTTTGAATTGTCAAGGGGTCGGTCGGTCAGTCAGAAAGATGAAGCTAGTTGCCCATTCCAAAGCGTGATAGGTACCTATAGAGAGGAACGGGCAAGAAACTCCACGGATAATCTTTCAAATCCACAGATATTATGGTTACAAAATATTGTTTACATCATTCATTTTGAAATTATACATGTGAGAACAAAGCAAAACGTAAAAGCGTCCGTAATAAAAAGATTAACAAAAAAAAAAGCAATTCAAAAATTAAAATAAGCCGTGGCAGCTAAGAGATGACCAGTCTCTACTGACGGAGCCCGTTTACGAACATGATGCGTGGATCAGCGCCATTCAGCTCAACCATTTTGAAGGGAGTTAAATGATCCAACACACGCGCCACCATCAGCGAGACATTAGAGTGAGCACGACATACTCCCAGCCGCCAGGGTACATTCAAGTCAATGAAAGACGTATCCAGTAAATGGCAGCTTTATAGTATATAGTACTCACATAACAATGTGCTGTGCAACTATACAATACAATACATACAAACAATACAACCTATACACAAATACTTGTCTTAATGATAATTCTTTCCACTTACCAATTCCCGTGAAACACTTACAAATGACATATGTTTTAGTGCTAAATACTCAGCACAGTATGTTATACGTGTTAACAAGCTGTACCAGGTTTTAGGTACTAAAACATAAGTACTTTACATGAGTACACGTTGATTACGTGTAGTGCAACTTGCTACTGATGACTTCACATTGATTGTGTTTTGTTAAACTCTCGTTACTGATGTAATGATTGGTTTACAAGGAAGAACTACGTACTACGAGGGCGGCACTGAAAATTTCGGGAATCAAGGAAGTGACACAACATTACTATTTAAAAATGTATTTATTGCTTTTCGAAGTATTCTCCGCGAAATTTGACACATTTTTCCATACGATGGACCCAATCATTGAAGCAACCATTCCATTCCGAAGTTGGGGTCTCCAAAATTGCCGTTTTGTAGGCGTCCACAGCTTCTTCAGGTGATGAAAATCTCTGTCCACTCAATGTATTCTTTATTTTAGGGAAAGTATAGAAACCATTAGGGCTTAGGTCGGGGCTGTACGGGGGATGGTCTAATAATTATATGTTTTCTTGCTCTAAAAACTCTTTTGTTCTGTGCGCGGTGTGAGAACTCACATTGTCGTGATGGAGGATGATGCGGCGGTTGCAGTTCTCTATACGGAGTTCAGAAACGACCTGTGGCAAACAAATGCTAGCATACCATTCTGCATTAATCGTTATTTGTCCCTCAAGAGGAATAGTCGTAACATGGCCGGTTTCGGAGACAAACGTGGCCACAATTTTTTTTGCAACACTCCGTGAACGAACAATTTTTGTTGGCTTTAACTCATTTTCGAACACCCAAATTCGTGACTGGTTTTTTGTTTCGGGTCCGTACGCGTATATCCAGGATTCGTCACCTGATACGATGTTGTATACAGCATTTGAGGATCCTGCGTGGAATCTTTCGAGAGTTCTGACGCACCAAGTAACGCGAGCCGCTTTTTGCTCTTCACAGAGCGAATGCGGTATCCATCGGGAAAACAACTTTTTTACACCTAATTGTTCATGCAAGATTATTAGTATTTGACTCATGCCAATGTCTAAAGTTGCCTGAATTTCGCGGTATGTCACATGTCGATCTTCCTCGATCAGCTTACGCACAGCATCAACATTTTCTTGGGTGACTGCAGTTTTTGGACGACCTTGACGGGGATCATCACTGAGCTTGACACGTCCACGTTGAAATTCAGCAAACCAGCGATAAATTGTGGTTTTGGATGGGGCTTCATCACCAAATGTAGAAATCATCCGGTCAACATACTGTTTTTGTGTTAAACCACTTCGAAAGTCATAATAAATCATCGCTCTTGAATTTTCTCAAGTCAATTCTATTTTCTCAACGACTAAACAAGTTTGACAAAACCTTGTGACAAGACCGAGAATCTTTTTTTTAAATAAATAAATGGTATTCGATTTTTAAAACCAAGGAGTTTTCAATTAAAAAGATTTTAATATGACAATGAGTGGAAATATTCCATTCCCGATACTTTTAGTGCAGCCCTCGTATGCATTTGATACTAGCTTTTGCGTGGAGACCGGAATTTATCCCACGGGAACGTACTATTTACCGGTTTAAAAAGTATCCTACATCCTCACCCAGGTCTAAACATGCGCCAAGTTTCATCCAAATCCGTTAAGACGTGTGAAACACAGACAGACAGAGTTATTTTCGCATTTATAATATTAGTATGTTGATATGATGCACGCAGATGAAGCTCATTTCGGAATTACATTATTTATTTATGACCACGATGACTAAAAATTATGAACATACACTGAAAAAAATTAAACGATATTTTTTACTGCGTTGTACAGTAAAAAAAAAAAACGGTTCAGGAAACTTATTTTTATGTTAAAATAATTGATTACTGACAGTGCACTGAAATGGGCAAAAAAAGTAAAGAGCTAAACAGTTATTTCAATTGGATGAACATTAAAGTTTACTGAAACAAACAGTTTCTTTTAAGTATTGCCGTTTTCAGAGCTTAAGAGATGCACAGTAAAATCTACTGTTATAACTCAACTGTTTTTTTTTTCAGTTAGTTTTACTTCTTTTTTTTTTTACAATAGGCTCTATTTTTACTGACCAAAGCGGTCAATATTACCAAAAATCGATTGGGTTTCAAGCCTAAAGTCCCACGTATTTTTTTAATAAAAGCCTGAAATCGCACTAAATGGAAAGGTTTGCACGGAGAACAGATTCATATGAGCTTTCTACAGAAAGGCACAGACGAAAATGCACAAGAAATAATAGAAATTATGTCAAAAGGCATGACATGACATGATTATTCGAAGACATGTGACTTCTACCAACCCGCACTGGGCCGCGTGGTGGATTACGGCCCACTCACTCTCACAGAGACGAGGCCTGTGTCCCAGCAGTGGGAACATTATAGGCTGATTGTGTGTGTGTATGTCAGAAGAATGTTTGACTTTCCACTTTTCTAGTAAGCTTGGAGTCTGTTTGCTACATGTCGGTTCTGTTCCTTAACAGAACTTCTAACATAACATTCCTATCCCCATCTTATAACAATTCGCATGTCAAGGAGTTCCTTAACAGATAACACATGTTGTTTCAACGTAATTAAATTAATTGTCGAGATAGGTGCGTAAGTGGGTCGCACGCTTACCGCGCACTGTTTGTGACGCATTCATTTGTTTTGATATTGCGCGGACTCTATTTGGGATTCTATTAAATTTAGGCAATTTCACCTTTCCCTCAAAGATAGAACAACAGCGTCACAAATGTCAACGGCGACGTCAACGGCGACGTCAACGGCGCTTTTAAAAAACGTGGTGTGCACAGGCCCTAAAACATATCACCAGCGTTATGTTGCTGATATTTTTTGGTTATCAATTATGCTTAATAACTAATATTATAAAGAGATATTTTTTTTTGTTTATTTGTAAGAGATAATCTCTGGAAGTTCTGGTCCTATTTATTCTTTCACTGGTAGAGCTTCATTATTACCGAGTGCCAGAGGATATGTTTCTTCCACGCTGATGAAGTTGCGGAAGTCACTATCTACTACTTAATAATAAGAGAATTGCTATATTTAGTAACTGTCTAATACAGCAAGGATACTGATTAGTGATTACTTACTTGATACTGATTTAGGTAACTTTCAGTCTCCTTTACGTTTTCAACTTCTACGTATTTTAGGCGGTATGTTTTGGCGTTTCGGATAAATATTGCAATCAAATTTACCCTAATTTGGTTGCTCTTTGGTTATTTTCAACTCCAATTTCTTTTATATGCAAAGAAAATATAGAAATGGTTAAAGTTAATTTCAGTTGGTGAACAAAGAATCAAGCTGTAGCCTAGTTTATTGCAAAATTGTCTATTGCCCAATAACGAACGCAAATACACAGACTCGTAGCAAATTAAGACTGTAGGCCGTGCAAATATTTGTCCCCATTACTTTATGGAGCTGATTGATCAGTTAATATTCCGTGCTATCTAGACGCCGACATGCTTCGGTCATTTATGGAACATTGTGTTCCGAAAAGATGCTAAGATGTAACGAATGCTGAGTTATTTTTTAATTAATAGCATAATATAATTTAGTTTCTAAGACGTAGGTTACTCTTGTACATTAACCTTGGAATTTGTAATTAATGATAACGGTGGAAGTTAAGCCAGATTAGACTTGTACTTTAAAGATAGATCATGGACATTTTTTCCATTCCTTGTTATTTCAGTACCTGGCAATGATCTATAACTGTACAACGCCTCTCTTGAGTATTTCGTCTCTGCCTTTGTATATTAGTCAGCCTTATCACCTTCAATGTTATTTTGTCCAATCATTCACTTGCAGTCTTAGTTTAAAAATATAGGAACATGTAAGTAACTGTCAATTAGTCCCAATAATATAATGGTTATGGGTCATTTATGAGTGCCACGGGCGGGCCCGTGGCACTATTGACGTGAGCCCCCCTACAAATAAGAGCCTTTTAGCTTAGTTGGGGTTGAAATACTAGTAAAATCCAACCCACATTGCCAGTTATCTTTAAAAAGTAAATTAAATAAACTAGAACTGGACAAATTTCCCGTAATCAATAACATTTTATCGCGTGCACACAATACGTGGTCAATTTCCGTCGTACTCGATTACATTACATGGCGCTTGTAAATGGCGCGAACAATTAATCGGTTGATGCACCTCGACATAGTATCGATCATTTACTTTATGAAACTGTTTCCTTTTGTAATAAGAAACGTTTTCTTTTATGTAACGTGACATGTTTGTTTGTTGTTTTTGTAACACAAGAGATGTTTTCCTAAAAATGGTTTGATGTCTGTTTGATTTTAAGAGGGGCTTGTGGCTAAGTAATAACAGCCGCACGGGTCGATCGAGCAGGTTAAGCTACGCTTGCCGCGGTTGGTCCGTGGATGGGTGACCATCTTTACATACCAAGACCCCTCCGTGCCTCGGAAAGCACGTTAAGCCGTTGGTCCCGGCTGTCATTTGTAGATCTATGACAGTCGTTACAGGTCGTCAGAAGCTCGAAAGTCTGACAACCAGTCTCACCAAGGGGTATCGTGTTATACATTAACTGGGTTGTGGAGGTCAGATAGGCAGTCGCTCCATGTAAAATACTGGTATTCAGCTGTATCCGGTAAGATTGGAAGCCGACTCCAACATAGTTGGGAAACGGCTAGGCAGATGATGGATGATGGGTCTGTTTGATTTTAAGAATATATGTGTAGATTTGTAAAATAAGTGACCATAACGCAATTAGATAACTACTGCGTAAGTTCGAAATCGAGTGTTAGCTATCAGTTATTCAGAAAAAGAACTACTTTGAGAGTTCCATCAGTTTTTGAAAACAATATGATTAGTTGTGTCATTTTGGTGTACGATCTTTAACGATGTTATCACAGAATGAGTTCTAATTTACAGTAGTCCAAACGCAAACCTTCGAGACAGTTATTGTAGTTAGAACTTTATATAAATAAATATCATTCATCATCATTCATTAATTTACGGTAAAGTTCTTATTACAAAATTGACAACTTAGACAAGATTGACGTCAGTTTTTGTTCTGTATTAAAACGTTAACGGAATGGAGTTCGAAATTCTAAAAGACTATTGTTTACCTACTCTACCTCGGTCTAAAGATAATCCTTGTTTTGTAATAAGGTCGTAAAACTTTCATTTCAAATCAGATTGACTGATCAAAAACATAATCAGGATATTAAAAACCGTACTCTAAAATGCTTAACCTATAATAAGTAGTCATTGTTAACTATATTTTGTTCTCGTTTCCAGTCCTGGGCTGGCTGCGGCGCTCGGTGCAGCGCGGCTACTCCGTGGGCCAGTTCTGGTACCTGGTGGCGGCGGAGTGGTGGGGCGGCTGGCTGGCGCACACGGCGGGCGCCAGCGGCGACAGCTGCTGCCGCGCGCCGCCGCGCCACATCGACGAGGCCATCGTGTGCGACGAGAGCTTCACTAGTAATTCTACGGGTGAGTGACAGAAGCTACATTTTCCAACTAGTAAACACCCTAGTTAGCAGTAGCTATTGAGAAACTATACTTGGTCCCGATGTTTTATCATCTACTTTCCAAACACTCTGTACCTATAACTTAAGTTCTATTGTTTAACCCCCATTTTATGAATTAATCTTGTTTAAAGTTAAGTAGGTAATGATTGCAGACCCTTGTTTAACCATACATTTATGACGTTGAAACATCTCCCGTTTATAAATAAGAGTTTAGATCTTCCTTAAGGTTTTCATGTTGCACCAGAAGGTTAATAATTTTCATTCTTGAAAAACGTACAAATCCATGTCGCTATCTCGTCATGTCAAAAACTTTTTCCAAAATTTAGGTAAATTATCTTTTTGAAAGATCGAGGCTGAGATTAGAATACTAGCTTTCTTAAAAATGCGGGAATTGCCCCTCAGATATTTTCCTGCTAAGCATTTCATATGTTTGTAATTTGGTATCTCTCTTGTTGTTCCAGAATCCATGGGATCTCTCCTATGGCGTGCTGAGACGGCATCAGTTGGTAGTGCAGGCAGCAGCAGTGGTGTGAGCAGTGCTGCAGCTGCGAGAGGACACAGACATCCCGGACCTGTCGATAATAAGAGATTGTTGGCGCCGAACTTACTCAAGGTACGAATTAATTTAATTCCAGACAAGATTACCCTTTAGGGTAGCTTTTAGGATGTTTTTGTGTTGAGCGTATTTTATTTATTTATTTATTCATTTTTGTGCACTATAAAGATACAAACGCAGATTTAATGCATATTTTATTCCTGTTCCTAATAATTGCCATCAGAATTCACAATTTTTGCCTAAATTTTTTTATGGCGACTGACATTGCGGTGGGATTTACGTTACAGCCGTTATCGAGTCCTTCATGTGGCGGTTTCATTTGCTAAGGAAACCTAAGCTTATGAGTGTGCCGTTGGCGGACTTATCAGGTCTCAAATTTTATTATTTTTTTTCTTCTTCCAGGTCCGAACACTAACGGGAGAGGGAGGTCACTTACGTCGCGACGTGACACTAGCACAACACCGCGACTTCGAGCTGGTGCCCGACGCGCTGTGGAGGGCTCTCGCGCTGTGGTACGGTGGACCCGACCCCTTGCCTAGACAGGTGAGTTTACTGGCCCTTACCTAGACACTAAAGTGTTACTGAATTATTAATCAACTGTGTGTTCATCAGAAAGAAAGAAAATTATGTTTATAGGCACAAAAAAACCACAACTACGAACGGCCGGATCGGATCTCAAAACGGTGAAGGAAAACATCGTGAGGAAACCGGCATGCCCTAGAACCAAAAATTCGAAGACATGTGACATCTACCAACCGGCACTGGGCCCGCGTGGTGGATTGTCCCAGCAGTGGGAACATTATAGGCTGATTATGCAACCCCAAATAATAATAAAACAATGATGTTTCACTGACTGTTTTCAATGTATACTAATTATTTTGGGGTTACTGATATATAGTACAGTGATAAGCCATTACTTCTGAATTATAAAATTAACGTACATTATTTTTGTTTCAGGTGATCCGCCCCCCGAATTCTGACGTCGAGTTGGAGCTATATCCTTTACATTTGAAGCTTTTACGACATGTTCAGAGTACACAGAGTAAGTATTACAGTATTTTATTAATTGACTAGCTTATGCCCGCGGCTTCGCCCGCGTGTTGGTCGGAAATTATCCCACGGGAACATGCTACCGGTTTAAAAAGTATCCCTTTGTCCTAATCCAGGTCATGGTTTACCCATGTGCCAGTTCTGCCAGTTCTCAGTAAGGTGTTCGGAAAGTTTGCTCAATCAAATGTTACGTCACTTTAATAATAAATCCATCTTTCATGAATCAAGTACAGTTTCACCAAAGGGCGTTGTACCACTGACGCCGGTGTCACCCTAATAAAGAACATTTTTAACGCCTGGTAAGAAGCACAAGATGCCATTAGAATCTTTTGCGACCTACGAGAGGTCGATCGTGCAAGGCGTTCGATTGCGTAAACCATGAGACACTCCTGTAGAAACTAGAGCACTATGGGATTATGAATACGGATCTAGATTTACTAAGATCATACTTGAAAGATAGAAAGGTTAAAGTTCAAGTAAACGGCATAAACTCATTAGGGTCTGAAATCGCAATGGGCGTTTCTCAAGGTTCAATATCGGGTCCATTCCTCTTTTTAGTTTACATTCATGTTTTACCCCAATTACTTCAGATTCAACCGAAGATGGTGTGTTGAAGATGTGTGTTATTTGCAGATTGTCTTTAAAATAGACCGACGGTCACAAAATCTTGACGACGTGAAGAACTCTATTCTTCAGGTCCAATATTGGTTTACAGTATATAATTTGGTACTAAATGAAAAAAAAAACAAATGCATTAGATTTAAATTACCTAATGTTAGAAGTAGCGAATGTGATATCATATTGTTAAGACGATATCGTAAGTTCTGAGTTGTGATATCATCAGTTCTGAGTTGAGCTGCACAACTACTGACAAATGCGTGCACTGACAGGACAGGTCCAATCAATCTCTGTGGTTCTTTCATCAAAAGACCATTTCAGACACCAATCTACATGGTCTTCACATGATCCGACCAAGATTATGTCTGGACTTTAAAAGAGACTGTGACGTCTGAGTTTGTTTTGGCCCTTCTCAGAGTAGTCAGATAGGAAACGCCGACCTCATCTAGTTTTAAAAAATATGATTGACGTGTAAAAATTTTTGTACAAACCTACATACAGAAATAAAATAATTTATCATTTATCATTGAATGGAATTGATTAATCAAACGGTTTTCGTAGGAATCACTCTAGACAAGAAGCTACAATGGGCACCATGGTACACGAGGGTGACACTGAATGCTCTTAGAAAATCAAATACTGAACAAACTAGCAAGTTTTATATAGTGTATTTTCAAAATAGTGTACATTTACATCAATACATCGCTGCATCTGATGGAACCACTGAGAGAAAAGCACTTTACCCACTCGTCCTTAGGGGTCTCTTCGACGGCATTTTGAAACGCAGCCACTGCTTCCTCGGCGTCCATAAAACTTTTACCTCGAAGTTTTTCTTTTATTTTCGGAAATAAATAAAAATCGCAAGTTGCCAGGTCGAGGCTATAGGGCGGGTGACCCAGTAATTCCACGTCTGACGTCGCCAAGTAGTCGATTGTTTGCTTGGCGGTATGCGACGAGGCGTTGTTGTGGTGTGGTACTGCGAAGTCGTTTCTCCCGAACTTTTTCCAAGACAAGTGGCGAACAATTGTTAGTGTACCACTCTGCAGTAACTGTTTTTCGATCCTCTAAAACAATTGTTGCGTAATGACCTGTCCTTCCGAAGAACGAGGCCATCATCTTTTTTCCCACGCTTCGACCTCTCTTCACTTCAGTTGGCTACTCCTCGGAAGGAAAGACTGTCTCTTAGTTTCAGGATCATAATAATAAATCAGCTTTCGTCACTCGTAAGTATGTCAAACACAGCATTTGAGTCACTTCCGTTAAATCTTTGAACCATTTCACGACACCAATCAACACGACGGAGTTTTTGGGCCTCTGTCAAATTATGAGGTATCCACCGGGCACAAAGCTTCCTGACCGCTAAGTGTTCATGGAGGATTTTGTGCACTTGACTCATACCGATGCCTAAGCTTGTCCGAATCTGCTGATAAGTCACTCTTTTGTCAGTCTATCATACGCCGCACAACACTGTTGTTATCTTCAGTCGTCGACGTAGAAGGCCGTCCCTCACGCAGATCATCGGTGAGATTAGTGCGACCGCGTTTAAACTCATTAAACCAGTTGTAAACAGTGGCACGAGATGGGGCTTCATAGTAAACGGCCAATCGAAGTCTATCATAACTTTCTTGTTGACTTAAATGACATCGAAAGTCATAAAAAATCATTGTACGAAAATATTCTCGCGATAAATTCATGCCGACGTGATACTATTTTCAGTTTGCCGCCAAATCGTAAACAAATGGCAAATGAATAAAATACGTACATAATAATATTGGCAATGAGTTCCATTTTCAAAACTTGAACTGTTTTTTTTTATTATATCGTTTACAAGTGGCCAGTTCCAAAAACTTTCAGTGACGCCCTCGTATAACATCTCTTGCGGGGTGGCTAAGCTCGGCCGCTTATGCTGTTAGAAAGATAAGACAGATTTTAGCTACTTCCACAGCATTATGTCGTATGGAATTTTACTGTGGGGTCGGCTGCTGACATCCATCTTTATTTTGAAAAAGAGAGCTCTCAGAGCCATTTATAATGTACGTCGCCGCGAATCTTTTAGGGAACTATTTAAAAAGATTAATATTATGACTGTACCTTTTTTTGGATGGGAAATCATGACGGTACCTTGCCAATTCATTTATGAAAATAGTATGGATGTATGAAAAATCTACATCTTTTTTTTATAAAATAAGTGCGCAGCGTTTTCTATGCATTTTAACACCATGCTGCGATCGCCCAAGCGAAGTCCGAAGATAGGGGGAGGACTCGATAATCCTCAAATCTGGGAACTTGCTCTATTTCCGGGAGGGCGACCAGTAGTCCCAAGGTGGTGTCGGGTTTATCATCCGTAAGTCCCTTTTGAGCAACGTGGTGAAGATCGAGAGTGACCAGGGTGGCGTATCTTATACTCAGAATATATTCGCTGAAGGTCGTAAAGGTTTATGCCCCGACCTCATCACACCCCGACAATGAGATGGATGTATGATGATATTTCACTAAAACTGACTTCACCGTTGTCATGGGCGAATTCATCGCAAAACTGGGCAAACGAAGCGATGATGAGCTGCAAGTGGGGCAATTTGGAGTTGGATGTCAGAACCACCGAGGTCACCTACGGGCCAGTTTTATGGTGAAGGAAGGCCTCTTTATGATGAACTCCTTCTTCAGAAAACGTGAGCACAGAAAGTGAATCTGGCAGATACCTGATGGTGCAACAAAAAATGAGATTGACTTCATTATGTCCCGAAGAGGCAAGTATGATCTCTCTGTGATCAACGCGATGAAAACCGGAAGTGATCACCGTATGGTAAGAGTCTCATTGAACTTAAATATCAAGTTAACGCTCCGCCCAGCACCGATCCAGGTCGTCCAGAATCCCGAGAGTTTTCAGCTCGAACTTTAGAATCGTTTCAAGTGCTTAATTAAGGAATTCCGTGGACGATTATAACGATGGGTTCGTGAAAACTGTCCATACGGTAAGATGTAAGATCTTAGAGACCCGTCGTACAAATAGAAACAAGAAGCTTTTTGATTCTACTATACAACACATGGAGGAGAAGCGCGCGATGATCCTGCAGTCTTCAGACGATGCGCTCGAGTACCGCCAGCTCAATAGACGGATCTGTTAAGACCTTGAAAAGCGACCTTCGCCGCTTTAATGCAAACAGCATTAGCGACGAGATAGAGTGGAAGAAGGGGTCCAAGGTCTTTGCAAGAGAAGTGTCTATTTGGCAGAGCCAGCTTACGAAATTGAAGACCGATGACGGTAGGATCGTATTCGCCAAATCTGAGCTGTTGAGAGAGATCGAGAGGTTTTATGGGCAGTTATACACGTCAACAAGTAACTCCGGTACAAATTTGGCATACGTCTCAAAAGCTAGATTGACCGTCACTCCACCGAAGACATCACGGACGTCAGCTTGTACGAAATTAGGATGACTCTAAAGCAGCTCAAAACCAACAACACGCCCGATGACGGAATTACGGCTGAAATCCTACAGACTGGCGGAAAACCCGTTCTCTTTTCCGGTTTTCCAAGAGCTGTTTGAGCCGTAATACTCGAGCGCAAAACGTCACAAGCATGGAACAGAGGTGTGGTGATACTTTTTTCTAAGAAGAGCGACACTACCCTCCAAGAATTATAGGGCCATCTCACGTCTGAACCATGTCTTCAAGCTGTTTTCAAGAGTCATCACGAACCTTCTCACGCACAGGTTTAAAGACTTAGCCTCCCGAACAAGCCGGATTCCGTAAAGGCTTTGGCATCGTAGAACACGTACATGCGCTGCGGCAGGTTATACAGAAGACCGAATAGTTGTAATCTGCCTCTCTGTTTACCGTTTGTGGAATGCAAGAAAGCTTTCGAATCAATCGAAACATGGGCTGTACTGCAGTCCCTTAAACGGTTCCAGATCGACTATCGGTACATCGAGGTGCTGAAGTGTCTGTACGATAACGCCACTATGTCAGTCTGACTCCAGGACCATACCTCGAAACCTATCCTTTTGAATCGAAGTGTGCGGCAGAGAGACGTTATTTCTCTGAAACTGTTCATCGCTGCACTGGTGGATGTCTTAGGTTCTTGACTGGAAAGGGTCCCGCATCAACGTTAATGGCGAGTACATCACTCACCTTCAGTTTGCCGACGGTATATTTGTCCTGGCTAAGACTATAGAGAACCTTAGTACAATGCTCGATTACCACAGTAGAGCTTCCGAAAGAGTAGCTCTTAAAATGAACATGGACAAGACAAAGGTCATGTCAAATGCCCATGTAACACCCACTGTCATGAAGATCGGAGACGCTACACTCGAAGTTGTGGACGATTATGTTTACCTAGGACAAACTGTCCAGTTAGGTAGGGGCAACTTCGAGAACGAGGTCAATCCTCGAATCTGACTCGGCTGGGCAACGTTCGGGAAGCTACGCAATATCTTCTGGTCCCACATACCGCAGTGTCTTAAGACGAAAGCCTTTGACCAGTGCGTGTTGCCAGTATAATAATAATAATATTTATTCAAAAAATTATTAGGCATAAAAATTACTACAGTTTTGCTTAAATATAAATTATATTCCTAAGACTTACGAGCCTGAACTAGGTAATCCTGTGTTTCAGGCTAAAAGTGCTTAAAATAGTCTTATAACATTAATAAATAATCTAAAAGTTGACAATAGACACTAAAATAACACTAAATTATGATTTTGTTGAGTAGCTTATCTCTTAGTTTTTAAATTTGATAAATACTTATCGTAGGTGACTTTACTTTACTTTAACACTGTTAATAAATTCTCTGTATCTTCGTATGACATACTTTGGAGAGCCTCCTTAAGAATTCTCTTACAATTTCTGTAGTTCAGGGAGTAAAGTGTGTTTGCTTTCAAGTTAAGTCTATTATAGAGGGGAGGACCAAGGTACAGGTCAAATTTGGATATAAAAGCATGTTTTGTTGTATTTTGTGGGCAGACTATATCTTTACGTCTTTTATTAGAATATTCAGTGCTATAGGGTAGAGCTGTGTGTTGTTTTAATACAATGCCCATTATAAATAGTTGTCGAACTGTTAATACTTCACAAGATTTGTATAGGAGGTTGATAGGAAAAAGGAATGGGCGGAAAGTACACACTTTGAGAATTGCCCTCTGAGCTCTCTCGATTGTTAGTAACCTTGTTTTACCCGCTCCACCCCATGTGGTAAATACAGTAAGTTAATAACGATTGACATAGAGCAAAGTAAACTTGTCTAACTATTTTTGGGTCAGCAATATGGCGTAACTTTTTAAAAACAAATATCAACTTGCGAATTCTATTATTTAAAGCTTTTGTGTGTTGTTTGAACGAAAGTGTTTCATCTATTATAACACCAAGGTATTTTGCCATATTTGCCATTTTAATGTTGGGACAAACACATTGGTAATGTGTTGGAATTGCGCAATAATGAGCATATAATGTTGTTGTAGGTGAGGTTTGCTTGCGCATCGAAAACCTCAGTAATGACCTAAGGCACTGAAACGTGGTCGCTCACAATGGGCCTCATCAGTATAGAAGGCTGAAAGTCACTCAAAGGGCAATGGAGAGGGCTTTGTTTGGAGTTTCCCTACGTGATCGAATCAGCAATGAAGAGATCCGCAGGCGAACCAAGGTTACCGACATAGCCCGAAGAATTGCCATACTTAAGTCGCATTGGGCATGGCACATTGCTCGCAGAACAGATGACCGATGGGGCCGAAAGTTTCTGGAGTGGCGACCGCGTACCGGAAGACTTAGCGTTGGAAGGCCTCCTACAAGGTGGATCGATAACCTTGTGAAGGCCGCAGGAATCCGCTGAATGCGGGAAGTTCAACTGGTCGAAGGGGCGGTGCTTGAGGGAGGCCTATGTCCAGCAGTAGACGTCTTTCGGCTGAAATGATGATGAGATATATTATTAATTGATTAGACAGTAGCATCAATTCAATATGAGGCATAAAATGTAAACATCGAACGATAAGCGCTAGGCGAGTATCTCCTGTTCTCATTCTCGCTACAAAATGAGCGGAAATCTGTTTCTATGTGAATGGGCTTTAATTAGTGATCGCGAGATACTGGTGGGTTTTGGAAACCACTAGTTTTCAGGGTGGGAAATTGAGGTAGGATATTTAGAGAATATATTTTAGCTGTTGTAGCGACAGTAAACCATATATAACTTTTGGAGTAATTGCTAATTGCATTGTTAAGGGGGTGTCTACCGAGATGGCGACTAATAGAGAAGTACGGAAGAAAGGGACATGTTGCGCCGACCACAAATAAATTGGGATAAGGGCAAGAGAATGAATGATGATGCTAACTGCATTCACATATTCTGGAAATGGTTTTATTTGAATGATGCCTATCGATGCAGTGTCCTGTAAGGATTAAAATGCTGCTGAACGAATTGAGGTTAGAGTACTGGAAGAGCCTAAATTCGCAAAAATACATCGTCTTAGTATAATAAATAACGAGCGGGTTGTTCCCAGGACTGGCGCCCCTGGCGGGCGGCGCGGGCGGCGCGGGGGGCGCGGGCGGCGCGGGCGCGGCGCTGTACAGCAGCGTGCCGCTGGCGCCCGCGCCGCCCGACCGGCAGCTCGCCTACACCGCGGCCTTCTCCCGGCTCGCTACGGTCCGGCAGGTATGTACACTGAGCCAGACAAACTTTCACTACGTTCCAAGGTTCATAAAAATACCATCCCTGAAAACCAAGGTCAGGTTAGACTTCCTTCCCTAGCGTTTCTTTTGTGGTAGCTGCTAGGGTGTGTATGAAATGATAAACGTTTTAAGGGTTCCGCACCCAAAGGGTAAAACAGGACCCCATTACTAAGACTCCGCTGTCCGTCTGTCACCAAGCTGTATCTCATGAACCGTGATAGTTAGACTGTTGAAATTTTCACAGATGATGTATTTCTGTTGCTGCTATAACAACAAATACTAGAAAACAATAAAATAAATATTTAAGGGGGCTCCCATACAATAGACATGATTTTTTTTTGCCGTTTTTATAGATAATGGTACGGAAACCTTCGTGCGCGAGTCCGACTCGTACTTTGCCGGATTTTTAAAGTTAATGAATGCAAGTATAATAAAATAAGGTGACGTTACAATTGAAAATGTATTTGAGATAAATTGCGCGAGCATTCGCTGTCACAGTGAGTTAAGTTTGTGACGGCTGGCGGAGACCCAGCGATAACGTTTTCAATATGGCTCCGCGCCTGCTTCCGGCGCGCACGCGCATTTCGCGCGGCTTTGACGGTGTACCCATACTGCGCTCTAATATGGACGAGCGTCCTTTGAAACAAGAGTGATGCTACACTCTCACAGACATCACTAGCTCAACGTCATTACATTAGTGCCCGCATCGCCCCTCCTCTCGCTACGACTGCCACCCGCACCACTGTGCACCAATACAAATTCAAAATCAAATTATTTATTGTGGTACACAGGTAAAAATATGGTGTTATAGTTTATAAACTGAAGTACATCTATGACCCGCCTTTAGACATACAATAATTAAAGACTTTTCCAACATTATAATAGTACTTAGTCAATAATTTAGTATTAATTTATATATTAGTTAATAATAATCATAAATTAAAAAAACATACGCTGCGCATACTTTTATTTAACTGGATTTAACTTTTAATGGAGAAACGCTAGTGTGGAGGGGGGTCCTAATTGGATTGACTGTACCTATTTTTATAACTTCCCCCTCAGGTGTGCGAGTTCCTCTGCGCAGCCTTAGGCTTAGCCCGCGAGGACATGCGGGTCTGGTCGGTAGGAAACACAGCCGTGCTGCTGGACGACGAGCGACCCACTCTGCACGAGTTGGGACTGGACGAGCGAGCCAGGCTACTGCTGGAGGTGCGGAACTCGGACCTCACCTGGCCTGAAGAGATAGGAGCGCTCAGGTATGCTCTGTTCCAAAAATATCTGATGAAAATGTAAACAAATCGATCAAAAAACATATTGAATGCCTATTTATTGGTGCCTCTTGCAAATTAAGTGATTTGATTCGATTATATTATTTGAATACTAAAACCTGACCTTCAGTCTACAGTTTACCTAAAGATTCTAAATATGGATTATTTCATGTTTGTAGTTTAGTTTAAAACTGGCCAAGGAGGTTCGTGACAGTTTCTTATTAAAGAAATGAAAATCAGTTTGATGTGGTAAAGTGTTCTTTTGTTAGTGTTATTTCGTTAGTGTTGCTTCATTTTAGATTATTTATTAAAATCGTGAGTGATATATCAAGGTTTATAATGTGTGTATTGTTTTAACACGTTTTTTCGGGATTACGCATATGTTACAAAAAACGACGATTTTTTTTTGTTTGACGATAGCACAAATCCCGCATGCAGCAGTGTACTTTGTTAGGCTAAATCTTTCTTAAGCTCGGCACAGACAGAGGAGCAAAATGCTGGAACATGTCCTTTGTTGTCATTTAAAATGAAAATATGCGCGAGCGTGCTCGAACACACGCTACTGAAACTCTTCTCTTGCACGCTATTGTCACCTCTGTTTTAGTTGTGATTTAGATAATTATTAGTTTATTACTGAAAACCTGCGCGAACATTTTGCTGCTCTGTCTACGCTGTTCCTTACAAAACCGTTAGTCGCTAAGATAATTGATTGATTACCTCCTGATTCTTGAATCTTATTGAGTTTTTTTTAATACCATTTTAAAGCTTGTTAGTTTTGTCAACCAAACAACAGCGAACATGACTTTTGACTTTTCCCTAGATTATAAAAATCAATTTGAATATCTTTATACTGACGCTTATTATATTTACAGTATGAGCAGTGGATCAAGTCGAGCCACGGAGCGTCGCGAGACGTTGGTAGCGCCCAACCTGCCCGGGGCTACCGGTCTGCATAATCTAGGGAACACCTGCTTCATGAATGCTGCCTTACAGTCTGTGAGTACCTTACATTGTATAGTGCTAGGTCAACCACACGCCAGTAGTAATAATTGATCTACGAAAAGGAGTTCTAAGTAATACAGGCGTGTTCAAAGAATTGCGGCTTACTGTATGACCACCGTAATTACTACATAAACAAACATCATTGGTTTTTCTGATTCAGTGTTTCAACATTCATAGCTGCGACAACTTTTGTAGCTATCATCGTTTTTATTGTCATTATGGCAATATGTCGTTGTTCCAAATAAAAACTTTAACTTTTTTTTGAGTTGCGTAAACATGTTGATGTGAGCAGTGGTGGCCCAGTGGTAACGGCCGTGACTTACGAGTTGTAGGTCGTAGGTTCGAACCCAGACAGGCGCTTTACTTTGTGTAAATTATTTCATCACCACTGCTCTCAAACCGGTGAAGGAAAACATCGTGAGGAAACCTGTCCTAGAACCAAAAACAGACATGAAGACATGTGACATCTACAACCCGTACTAGGCCCGCGTGGTGGATTACGGCCCACTCCTTCACAGTGAGGAGGCCTGTGTCCCAGCAGTGGTTCTCCACAGAGGGTAGGCCATGCATACTGACACCAAAAAAAAAACTAATTCGCGCAACATCACAGCGCGGCTCTACATACAAGAACTCACCACATTATTCAAGGACGATTTTCTAACGATGCAAACAGAAGAAAGATTCGGCCACCTCAAATATCATAACCAAGTGGGTGGATGATAATTACAGAACACGTCACTTGCAAGATATCCGAAGTCATGAATTATCATATTTTTGGATTAATTCTCGTAATTCGGGCACACATCTACCTTTAGACACAACTTGAATCTTATCATTAAACGACAAGTGCGACTAACTTTAACCTAACCAACACATTATCGGCGCAAACTTCACAACAGAACACCATTCTTAGGCAAATAATAACACAACACATAATCTTTACACTACTTTACGTTTCAAAACCAATTACTTATAACTTAATAAGATCTAAAACAGCAAAACATTCAAGATCACATATAAATTACGTGTCACTGTCACATGAAACAAACACTACCAATTGAAATTGTATCACTGTCATACCATATATGTTCTTCCACAAAAGGGACTATCATATTTTGAGGGATAACACTGACACACTGGACTGTGTTGCCGAAACTTATTTTCTTAACTCCCACCAAAAACCATGCGAAATTTCCCAAATATGAGAAGAAAAATAAAAAAATTATGAAGTTTTTAATTATTTTTATAGGGCTTTTGCTATTCCTTACAATTTATAATTTTTGGAAGGTATAAATTCAACAATACCACCCTTTTTTTTAATTGTCTCTAGTAGTCTGGTAGTCATGAAGGAAACTTCCCCGCAATTCGGGGAATTGTCCAAAAATTGGGAACCGTGGTCTTCAATATTTTTCATTCATTAAATCTACATACACACAACGGGGACCAATGGGGACCAAGCTCCTGCCGCCGGAGTTACGCCCCTAATTTAAACCATTTCACTATTGTGTGCCGTTCATACACACGAAAATATACACGGGTGTGCGTAAATTTATGCATTTGGCGTTGTTGGTAGGGTAGGCTAGGCCTAATTGCCTCTATGGATGGCACGCCCCTGGCTGATTATGTATGTAAACATGTTGCTTGTACAATGGAATGTTGCTGGCAACATGCTAATATTCCGTATTCATGGTAAACAAAAGAACATCTTGCAACATTAAATGTTTCTGGCAGCAATGTTGCGCGATTTTTGCTGTGTTTTTTTTTTTTCAATGACTACGAAGCATTAGGTGGATTGCCAAATTAAATACAGGATACTAAGCAATCAAAGGTTTTCATGGAAAAAGTATTTATTTCTTATTGTGTTTTTACTTAAAACCATAAAAATTGTGTGGTTTTATGAAACCACGATGCAAGTGAAATTTTAGTGACGCTGATGCGAGCTATGGGTGCCGTCATATTGACTTTGACTGTTCTGTCGAGCGCTTTTCATTTTGTCCCTACTTCGCGGCCGGTTGTAATTCGACATGCGATAGATGGACGAAAATGTTTCACTTTAAAAAATAAATCTTTATTAGATGTTATAATTGTATTATTGTATGCTGTGGGTATGGAATATAGGACAATAAACCTTAATACAATGGCATAACGTATATTATTGTATGTTCTAGGTATGGAATACGGGTCCTCTGACGAGGTACTTCAACTCGGGCATGCATCTGTACGAAGTAAACACAACCAACCCGCTCGGTACCAAAGGAGTGCTAGCGTTAAGATACGGAGAACTATGTAAAGAGGTATTTACTTTAGCTTTTTTTGTAAGTGTTTTGTATAAGAATTTCATTAAATTGTATGTTTGTGAAGCGAATTGATATTTTCAACTGACTTGTGCTGTGTAAATATTCGCCGTAAACTTATAGTAAGGTTTACTTTACTAAAATATTTGTATTTAATTTACATGTGTGTTAATGTGTAATATGTGCAGCGGTGAAAATCATTAAATACCCTCCGTATTTAATGATTTTCCGTTGATTCTGTCGGCCTAGATTGGTTTTGGGTAATTAATGGGCCATGGAATTTCCGAGATAAGAAACGATGTTAACTATTAAATAAGCCGATCGGGGCGATCGAGTCGCTGCAGTAACGCCTGTCGCCGCAGGTGTGGTCGTGCTCGGCGCGCTCGGTGGCGCCGCTGCGCGTGCGCTGGTGCGTGTCGCGCTGGGCGCGCGCGCTGGCGGGCGGCGGCCAGCACGACGCGCAGGAGCTGCTGGCGTGGCTGCTGGACGCGCTGCACGAGGACCTCAACCGTGCTGCGAGCGCCGCGCCCGCCGCGCCCGCCGCGCCCGCCCCGCCCGCCCCGCCCGCCCCGCCCGCCCCGCCCGCCCCGCCCGCCCCGCCCGCCGCCGAGGGCGCGCGCCCCGACCAGGTCAGTCTCTGCACAGTCATTCGAACAAGAAGGTACAGTTTATAATTTCTTCATCGTAGCTGATCGTATTCGAATATGATTTCGCAACTAACGCAGTCGCGACACTGAGCAGGCTTAGTACGAGCACCGTTTTGTCTACGGAAAAATAGACAAAAATGACTTTCCGTGTAGAAAGTACGACGACAGTAAAGTAAGAAGAGTCAACTGCACTTTTTTACGAAATTCACTCTTTTACATAATTCGATTCAACATTCTTTGTTTTCTCATACAATTTTTTTCTATTTGATTCTCAATTTTGTACTGAGATTAAGTCACGTATATAAAAACCACTACAATTTTTTTTCTAAAAGTGTCAAAATACCGTATTTTGGAACAAAAAATATTATAGATAGTAATATTGGCCTTCACCATTTCCTTGGTAATGCCCTATTATTAACTAAATGGTATGAAATAAGAGAAAATGAACTTGATCATGTATTAATTATCAAAGTTTTGCGTTCAAAACTCTCTTTGTGACCGTCGAGTAGAAAAACGCAAATTGTCTTCACCGCCTGAGACAACTTTCAGTTGTCAGTGTGATTTTGACAGTTTGAGATAGAAACTTTCTTCTGAAATAGTCTAGTCATGAAAAAGTACCTCAACAAAATTAATCATAATTATTACAAAGCATTGTCGCAATGAAGGTACGACAATGCCTGCCACAGAGCACGGAGTGACATCTCGAAGCCGCGTCGTCACGAAATAACCCGCCCCGCAGGTAGTGGCGGCCGAGGCGTGGGAGCAGCACACGGCCCGCAACGCCTCCATCATGACGGAGCTGTTCTACGGCCAGCTCAAGTCCAAGGTGGAGTGCGTCACGTGCGCGCGCGAGTCCGTGCGCTTCGACGCCTTCAACATGCTCAGCCTGCCGCTGCCCATGGAGTCCTACGTGTGCTGCGAACTCAGGGGTACGTAAAATAGTATTTATTTATTTGTCAGAATATTGTACAAAGTTGTTAAATGGGCATTACGATCACAATATTCTGCCGCTTCCGGCGTACAAATAAATATAGTTTATAAAATTAGGTCATCATTACATTAAAATTAAATTATTAATCTTATTACAGATAATTAAAATAAATTGAACAATAGTTATAAAAAGATAAATAATTAATCTCTTTTACAACTATTGTTCAATTTATGCAAAAATATTTTTTTAAATAAAATTCCAACATTCGAAAAGAAGAAAAAAAAATGTGAAAGGTCCAAACTAGCGATTAAGGTTGAACACGAGATGGTTATAAAAAGGATCAATAACAAAAAATATATTGTAGAATTAATAATTCTACAGTACCCTCTTTCCAACAAAAAGAAAGAATATTTCTAAAGAAAGGGTGACAACCCTAAAGACAAACGTTAAGAACCGTACTAAAAATCAAAGGAATAAATAAAATAGAGAAACCTAAATAGCCGATCCGAAAAAGAAATTAGTTCAAATGGCAAGTGCATACATTATTATATAAGTCAAAATTCAATAAGGTCTAGGATATGAAATATGATTGATGACCGAAAAGCTGGCGGCTTTCTCGCGCAACGCATCAGCATTGCAGTTCAGCGAGGAAATGCCGCCAGCATCCTCGGTACAATGCCCCGAGGGCCTTTTTTAGGCTTAACTTAGTTTCAATTTAATTTAGTTAATCTTAATAATCATCTTGTAATTTTGTTATGTAAATAAACAAAACATGATTTATAGGCAATAATGTCAAATATTTAGGTACATTTTTCATTCATAAAAACTTCAGTCGAATAATAACATCTGCTTAATTAAAGGAAAGTTAAATAATTTACATTTAAATATTCTGAGGCTGAGAGTTTTGAAGCCATAGCATATGTACATGCTCATTAAAAGCATCATATAAAGCATGTATTTTTATCATAGTAGTTAGCTGGACATGAACGCCAAAAAACGACGATAATGACCCGTCACGCTCGGTTTAGTAACCAACTCTCGATGTAAAACTAATAAACGTAAGAAAATTTAACTGCGTACGTTTATTTCGCTCACGACCTCTCCCATACTTGCGTACACATCTGTATGCTGCTGAGTTGCTGAATAAAAGCCATTTTGCACCATTTGAATGAAAGAAGAAGTATAAATCCAACAGTTGGACATGCCACATGATGATAATTACGACTTGTGATCATGTAAGTGATGATAATGCATGATCATCCCAGCGCTGATTCGTTTTTTCCTCTACCAATCGTTATTATTTTGTTTTGTACATATATATCTTGTATTAGTATATTTTTATTTTTCGAGTTATCTATCCCTTTTATAATTGCACCTGCCATGTTTCTTCTCAGCATCTGTACAGTATTTTTTATACTTGTGCATATAGTTTTAATAAATAAATAATGATGTTCTCACAGAAAAGTAGCGTGTATACTTTAATTATCTTTACAGTGATGCTGCTAGACGGCTCAGTGCCCATCAAGTACGGCCTGAGAGTGAACTCGGAGGGAACGTATCTAGATCTCAAGAAGAAGCTGTCGGAACTGTGCGGGCTAGCGCCTGAGGCGTAAGTACAAAATAAACCAATGCAATGAACTTACAGCTATTGCGGTGATGTCATTGTAAAAAAAAAACTACCGTCTTCCAAAAAAACACCAAAAAGTAAAAAATAACTTATTTCGGAAGTCGGTGTCTTTGGATCTGTATTTTAGTTTTTTGCCAACGACTTCCGAAATTAACAATTGGAAGTCGGTTGTTTTTGTAAAAGTTTTTTATTTTTCACTTTTTAGCGGGTCAGTTTGTAATTTATCTAAGTTACAGCCTTATGCCAACTGCGCATCACCTTTTACAAAATATTGCTTTTCTTGATGCAGGGATGTTAACTGTTGAGGAGTTCTCCTGGTAAGAACCAGGAGAACTGTCACTCACCATATGCATTGTGAGGAGCATAAATGGCTTAGCAATCATATTAAAGTACCCAATCGAATCGCAACACGTTTAATACATCTTATTAAGTAGTTCCGGTGGCCATCTGTGGTCTTCATCATCAATTCCACTCCACCAAATGGTGCTTTCCGAGAGCAAATGCACAAGTTACTATAAAAAATACTTAAATCGCTATAGGTGTGCCTTAAAATTTGAGGATTTCCCTCGATTTCCATGGGCCATGGGATCCCCTCATCAGATTATGACTTGGTGACAATGGGACCACCTCGGAAGCATACCCTTTCAAACAAAAAAATATTTTTTAAATCGGTCCACAATTGACGGAGAAATCGGCGAACAAACAAAAATATATATACAGGCTGGATTTTTGAGACGGGGCAGTAAGGGCAGCTACCTTAACCGTTGTAGCTACAGGAAAACGGTCTTAGGAGACCGTCCTTAACTTTTTGAGATATTTAGATCTGCATTCACAGATTTTGAATAAATTGTACAGTCATCAAGAAAATGGGCAGTTTTCACAAAAACCTTTTTGATGCCAATCGATCCTGTTTCTTATACAGTGATCAAAAAACTCTATTATTAGTTTGAGTACTAAAAAAGTCAGTAATTGCAAAAAACTTTCCATAGATTTCGTAGGAAAGAAACTCAAACTTACTTTTTTATGATGGACAGATTAGCCGAAAATAAATAAAAATTAAACTTCGAACAAATACGTGTTATACATTTATTTGATTTAAGAACAAGATAGTTTGTTGTTTGTGATTTCCGAGAGCAAAATTACCTCAAATAATTTAAAACTTTCAGACTTGTATGGGAAACGTTAAAAATGCCTGTTCGCTACAAAAGTCAGATATAACAAAACCTTTGTATGGGTAAAGTTTACATAGTTTTTCAAACTATGTAAAATAATATTGTTTTCAAACCAAATTAAATTACAACGCATATTCGTTCGATATTTGAAGTTCATCGTTTTTGTTTATTTTCGGCCAGTCTTTCCATCGTAAAAAAGTAAGTTGGATTCTCATTTCCTACAAAATGTATGAGAATAGTCTTTTGCAATTTCTGACTTTTCTAGTAGGTACTCAAACCTCAGTTGGTCCGATAGAGTTTTTTGATCCTTGTAAGAAACGGGATTGATTGGCATCAAAAAAAGTTTTTGTGAAAAATGCCTATTTTCTTGATGACTATTTTTTTTCAAAATCTGTGAATGTAGATCATAATATCTCATAAAGTTAAGGACAGTCTCCTAAGACCATTTTCTTGTAGCGACATCGGTTAAGGTACCTGTCATTACTGCCCCATCTCAAAAATCCACACTGTATTTATATATACGATCGAATTGAAAAACCTTCCTTTTTTAAGTCCATTAAAAATTATGGAAACTATCTTTGAAAGTTGGCGCATTTCATAGAAGTTGTTATCATTACACATGAGGTAAAACTACTAGTGTAGTCGGTTTCTTGCGTCATCTTACAACACAGAAGTTGCTAGTGGATATCTCCTGTAATTAATGTATTCTGTGGCGTTTTATAGACCAGACTATCGAAATTTTAATTAGTCCTCTTGGCGTTCCCAAAGTTATCCGAATTCAAACCCATCGATAGCGTACGTGTGAAACTTGCTCATTGGATTTGTGAGTTTGTTGTGTTACAATGTTTAAATAAGTGGTTTCTTGTCTTTTCCAGAATGTTGATTGTCGATCTCTCGGGCGCGACAATCGGGCGAGTGTTCGAAGACAACGCGAAGATTTCTGCCGTGTCCGCCACAGAACTGTACGCGTACGAGCTGCCGCACGACGACTGCGACACCGACACCAGCGACTGCGAAGAGTATCCGCACGAAACTAACGGTGAGCATACGTAACTACAGTAATAAAACAGTCGCCGACCTGAGATAAGTATGCTCTGTTCCAAAAGTATCACATGAAAATGTAAACAAATGGACCAGAAAACGTACCTGTGGATCCCAATTTGTATTACTTACGAATTGAGTGCTTTTATTTGGTTATTCGAATACTTAAACCCAAAATTCTAATTTTAAACCACTAATATAATTGAGGTTACTTTTATTACCTCAATTTTTTGTCGATGATTTTTCTTTTACAATTTAATAATTTTATTCAAATAATCATTATCTCGGGTCATCGACCGTGCGTACCCTTGTGGATTAGGAGCTGGCAGCGCACGCCCGCGGGGCTGCACGATATGCGCTCTGCATTCACTTGTATTGTAATTAGGAGGCTATTTGAATGGAGTCAGAATCTGAATATGTCGTCTGTATAGATGTCATGTATGGGTCTAATATAAAATGTTTAAACAATAATGTTCAATCATTCTGTTCAATGAGTACATTTATCAAAACCACAATTAATATAATACACAACGACTTTTTCTCCTTGACGGAACGGTTTGTAGTACCAGATTCTAAACAGTTTTACTCGAATCTTCAATAAAACACTGTCAGGTATACAACCTCTATCAACTTGCAACGAGGGTGTGGTCGAACGACCCGTTGGTCCGTTGTTTATTTTTTGTTTGGATGCTTTGTAACCGGACAAAAATTTACTTCATAATATTGCATCTACTACTTCCACTACTGCCTCGGAAAGCACGTTAAGCCGTTGGTCCTGGCTGTTATTTGTAGATCTTTGACAGTTGTTACGGGTAGTCAGATGCCAGAATGTCTGACAACCAGTATTATTAAGGGTTACCCAGTAACTGCGTTGTGGAGGTCAGATAGGCAGTCGCTCCATGTAAAATACTGGTATTCAGATGCATCCGGTTAGGTTGAAGCCGACCCCATTTTGGTTGGGAAAAGGTGATCTACTGCTGCCACTAGATCACAGTTTTCAATACTGTTACAATCAATCACAGTAAAACAATTTGAGAACAATCGGAAATGGCGCGTATCTTTATGTCCGATCATAGGACGTTTGATAGAAGAGAATGGATTTGTCGGACGGCGCGTTTGCAGTTAAGAATCGAAATTGTGAAGTTGTGAAAAATAAACCACCAACCAAAAAAAAATGTTTTATAATGTGTAGGTGTCAGTTGTTTGTTGACATAAAGTTTGCCCACAGGCTGGGGCGCGGAGTCGCAGCAATGGGCGGAGGTGAGTGTGGGCGGCGGCAATACTTCCTCACTCTGCATGCCAGCACTCTTCTGCTTCAAGGTTAGCGCGCGCAGCACACGTGCACACGCACACACGCACCTACACACTGACATGATTGCGCGTTAGGCTTTCTGATGCAACGTAAAAAATAAATAAAAGCTATAATAATGATTAAGAATTCATAAAAGAAACCTTTTTACCTAATTCTAGGATCTGCCTGAAAAGTGCGAGAGAGATATATAAAAAAGTACGCAAACAAAATAAAAGATATCTTAAAGGTTTATTTATTATTATTCATTTAATTAAGAATAATTTACTAATTAATTTATTTACGTTTAAGAATATTTTTTAGCAAATAACTTTAATTCTGCATAAACATTTAATATTTCAGATTTGTTCAGTAAATAGTCTCTTGAGTAAAACAAACAGTTGTGTACTGGACTGTCCTTTGCGTCGTTTGTAGAGGAAATATAATGTTTTGAAAATTTTAGTAGAATGGACGTGAGCATCAGAAAGCCGTAAATGAACAGAAACAAAAATTACACTGCCGTAGCGATTCATTACAATTGTCTGTCTTTATATAAAAACGTTTTCATCTGCATTTGGGAAGATTTTTTTATCAACACGGTCTAACATTGGTTTTGGGACAAATAAAAAAATATAGAAAAAAACAGTAAAATATTTATTTTGGGTTTGGGTTATTTAAAGTGGCTCCCAGATCGATGCGGCTTGCGGTGGCGGCCAGTTGTATTCACTTGCAATGTAAGTGAGTGTCCCAACACGTGCGGGCATGACGCGCCCGCATGCGGGCCCCTGCGCCAGCGAGGGCGCGGCCACATGCTTTTTGTTTTCTTCTTTTAAAAGAGCTAATAACAGTAATAAGACTTCGATACGGTTAGTCACGTTGCCAGACGTATGATCGTAGCACTAACAGCACAGCGAAGGGCGCCCCAGGCCGCCCCGCGCGCAGTCCCGCGGCCGGCTTGTTGCGCCGCACGCCGGCTCTGTTTGGGAGACGCTTAAATTCGTAGGAATTATTTTCGATCTAGATGAATCAGATGATTAAATTGAATAGACTTTTTTTTTGAACATTCATAATATCGTTTTGGCAAGGTGCCTTTGGTGGAATGTTTGCATAAAAAAAAAAAAGAAACAGGACAAGTGCGTGTCGGATCACGCAAAATTCCATAGTTGGGATGACTTTATCCCAATAACAAACTTAACATTTTAGTTGAAAAAATGTTCTCCCGGTGTCACGGTTAATTCTGCAACTGCAAATATAAGTTTTTATTTGCAAAAAATATTATTTTGTTTGATAGAATTACGAATTAACGATTTTCGGACTTTTTCCCTTTACTTGTGCTGTGAGACCTTACTTCTGACTAAGATCAATGGGAACTACCTTTATAGGTCTTGATGTATTTGCGAGTTTGAAAATATGTCTCATAAATGGCCGTATTTTTTGTTGCGTGACTTAGAAGCTTGATTTTTTTAGAGCTCCAAGGGACGGTACCTTAAATTAAGTACAATTGAGTTTAAAATCAACAGATTTAAAAAAAATATGACAGCAATGCAGTGAAAACGTTTTTATGTCCCCGTTTGGTGATGGCATGTAAGTGTAAGTGAAATATTCAACTACCTTACGTAACATAACACATGTAAATACGAACATACTGTATATTATTACATCTCGAGAATTATGACGTCATAATGTAAAGTGCTGACTAACTTAACTGTGTACATATTTTGGTGCAGATTCCGTTGTGTACCAACTAAACTCAAATTAGAGTATTGCTATCTCTTACTAACAAGCGGAGAAATAATGAGACGGTGGCGTTTAGATCTCTCAAACTAACTGGTCATGGAGAAAGAAATAAAGCTTTTAATGGAAGGGAAGCAGGACAATAAGCGGGGCTATTTTGTATTGTTGCATTTTGAATAGTTTCGTCTCTTTTTGTCATCATCTGGATGTAAGAGATAGCAATAGTATAAGTTTAGTTGGTGACTAATAGAAACGGGCCGTTGTTCGTTTGTTTGTGTTGAGAAAAGCAAGTTGTGCCGGGGTGTTGACGGGATCAGGTAACAGGACACGAGATACTGCACTGTAAAGCCAACTTTAGTTCTTTTATCATCTATTTTTGAGTTGTTTTACATAGAAAGTGATGTTTTACCCTAGTTTTTGTGAAAGTTTTAATAACCAATAAGTATAGTGTCGTAAATCTGTAGAATTTTTTCAGAGGCGTTTGAAGGTTATTAAAAGACAATAGTTAAATTAATTACCCATTCGATTCTGCAAAAAAAAAATCGACTAGAAGGTTAAACGATATTTTTGACTAGAGTTAACCTTACTTTGACTATACTATTATCTGCAGTAAACATTGTCTAATAAACATTACAAAATAGAAATTAGTATCATTCATCGTACTATCCATCAATATTTGCTAGTTGTATCGTTAAAAAAAAAACATCCCCGGTTTCTGAAAGTCTAATCAATTCTCATGTTTACCAGCTATGATTGGTTGGTCGAAATAACAAGAGCCAATCATATCATGAGATTTGAAAACAGAATCATCTTTCAGAAGTCGTCTGTCAGTCAGGTACCACACTAGCTAAACGCTCTGTGTTTGTAGATTGTCTATATGTATATAAAATGTTTGGTAGAGGTCACTTTTGTACAAATTCGCTTAATTTTATTTTCCAAATTCTTTATAAATAATTTTTAGTTGTGCTGGCAGTTCTGTCATAATTACCCTTGGCTTTTAGTTCAAAGTGCAGATTTAAAAATTTCAGATCGAAAAACTTGATGACGAGAATAAATATGGTGTGCTAAAAATGGTTTACCGATTTTGAGAAAATGTCTTTCGTAATCAATATCGACTGTGAAACAGCAAATAATAGGTCAACCGCCACAGATCATATTGTTCAGGAGAACAAACATAGTTTACAAAATGTATCTCAAAAAACAATGTCCTTCAATGATTTTATATGAAAATAGGTATTAAGTTTTACAGTTTCATAGATAGATGTCGTTTGCCCCTGTTTCACGGATTTCTATTTCATTTGCTAGGGGTCAAGTAACAATATTTAATGTGGCAATATTTTGTTTTTGGCATAACCTACTTGTAAGAAAAATTGGTAAAGCATTTTTTTTGTCACCAAGCAAGATTGGTTCGGACGGTCCCAAGGCTAGGAAAACACTCAAAAATCTACATTATAATCGAACAACGGTTTCAGCGCTCGAGATCGGAAATTCTTATGTCCCAGAGTCCACCAAGCACCTTCTACAACCACGCGGTGTTCACCGACGGCGAGTACCGCAGCAACACGCTGCCGAAAGATATTGGGAAAGAAAACGGGACCAGTTCGCCGACCCTCAGCGTGCGGTCGTTGAACCTCAAGCCGTCGAGCCCGCGCCTGCCCAAGGTCAAGTTCGGGTCGTCGCCCTCTAATATGTGCAAGATGGATGAGAGTAAAGATGTGCCTGTAGGCAAGATACAGTATTTGGTGGCGGTTCATAGGTGAGTTCTTGTGTTAATGTTTGGTAGACAATGCTCGCGGCTTATGACCCCTTTACTTGACCACGGGTCTGTAGAAAAACACATTAAAAAATCGGCCAATTGCAATGAAGGGCTCCGTAGTTCGGATAAATTTATCCCAAAAACAAACTCAACATTGTAGTTGAAAAACATGTTCTCCCATACATCGATATACGTCACGGTCAATTCTCCAATTTCAAATGTAAGTTGGTCTAAAATTACTCGTTAACTTGTAGAGCCTACTTAGCTGTGACAGTTTTCTTTTTAATTTCATTGTATGTACTACTGCCATGACTTTTTTCACATATCCAAAAACAACCAATTAGCTCGACGACACTTGACTCTAACAAAAAATAGCACTTTAAAGCTTAATGTTACGCCACCGGATCCCTGGGGGTAACCATCACCTCTTATAGCAGTATTATTTCAATATTACTTCAGCGAGAGAAAGAGATGGAGCTATAAGTCCTGTACAGCTCCATCACTTTCCCACTGTAAAGTAATATTATAATAATACTGCTATAAGAGGTGATGGTTACCCCCCTGAATCGAAAAGTGGTTTTCACAGACCCGTAATATTTATGAACGGCCTATTCAACGATTTCTCCACCAAGGGGTAGACGAGAAAAAAATAGAGAAAAAATATTATCCCCACTTTACGTGCAAGGTACTAAATATTTATTTTTTAAGATTTTGTTTTAACATTTTGTCGGTGTGATTAATTTGTTTATCCATGCCAAATTATAGCTTTTTATTACTTAGAATCCGGAACGCTAAAAAGGGGTTCTAAGTATCAGTTTTATGGTTACTACTTCTTGTGTTTTTGCAAAATAGGACAGAAGCTTTGACGATAACATTTTTTTTCTATTTCTGCCTTATTCCGAGTTGCTTTAAACGGTCTCAACTGTCGTGCGACCTCTTTGGTCGGTAACAATAAAAAAACTGTGTCCCATTACATGACGGTTGCTTACTTCCACGGACACATCGCGACAGACAATACTCCGCTGTCAAATTTAATTAATTGTTTGTCCGGGACAGTTACTATTATAAGAACGGCAATTAACCATTACCTATTTTGTACAGTCGACTCTTTCATTCCACCGTGAGCTAAAATTGATTATTTGGTGGATTTCTTTTCTTATAGCTTCATGAGTTGAGACCGCCTATCGTTTTACTTTTTTATTTATTTATTTATTTATTTAATACTTTACGCACACAAATGTACAGAGGCGGACTTAATGCCATAGGCATTTTCTACCAGTCAACCTTTGGGATCACCCAAGAGCAGAGACAGACAGCGGTAGGTGCAATAACGAAAACTGTGAAATAAATATTTATTAAAATATAAGTATATACATACATATACCTATTAAAAACATTATATATAATAGATATACCTAATTATACATAAATATAAGACCAGTAAATACACGAATATACTAAACAGTAAGACAAACAATGGGAAAACATTACCGTTGTGATGATACTGCCAGCTTCTTACGAATGTGCTCGCGAACTTTAATTTTAAAGGATAATCGGTTGGTTGCCATCCTGATTTCCTGGGGGAGCGCATTCCACAGAGAGATAGACTGAACGAAGAAGGAAGAGTGAATAAAGTCAGTGCGGTGAGTGGGACATTGAAGAAGACGATTATGTGATGAACGTAGATTTTTACTATGGTTCGCGCAAATGTACTGAACGTGGGGGGCGAGATAACTAGGGGAAGAGGGAGAGTCAAGAAATGAAAACAAGGTGGTCAGCGCCCTTTGCTCTCTGCGCTGGCGTATGGGCAACCACTTTAGAAGCGATCGTTGCGCAGAGACATGATCATATTTACGCAGATTGAAAACGAATCGAATGCAGTTATTGAGAAGACGGTCTAGCTTGTCGAGGAGGTCTGCATTCAGGTCATAGTAGCACACATCACCATAATCGATGATAGGGAAAATTAAGGACTGCACAAGCATTGTCTTGGTACTTGATGGTAATAAATTTTTCAGTCGATATAAAGCCCGCAGAGTTCCAGTAACCTTCTGGCTCACCCTAGCGACTTGAGTACGCCAGTTCAGGGTACAGTCGATGTGCAAGCCTAGGTCTTTCACGTCAGTACTAAACGGAACAATCGTTCCATTGAAGAGAACAGGTGGCAAGGTTGAACCATCCACACTACCAATACTACGATGACTCCCAATGATGATCGCCTGACACTTATTAGGATTTACTGCAACACCAAATCTATCAGACCAGGTTTTAATGGCTGTCAAGTCCCTATTTAACTTGTCGATAATGTCAGGTATTTCATCAACCCTCCCTTGAAAGTACAACTGCAAGTCATCTGCATACAGATGATACGAACACTGAAGCTCGGAAGTTATAAGATTGATAAAAATAGAAAACAGAAGAGGAGAAAGAATACCGCCTTGAGGAACGCCAGCTTCCAAATCACGCCAGCATGATGAAGTATCCCCAACATGAACGGACTGCTGTCGTTCCTGAAGGTAAGAGGAGAACCATTCCAGCGCTTCGGAAGAGACCATAACATAGGAAAGAATAGCTAATAGGATGTCGTGACTAACGGTATTGAAGGATTAATTATTATTATTAGGTTTTGTAGCATTAATTAGTTTTTCTTTTATTTTGTTTTTCTACCTCTCTACTGTTTGTTCCCAGGAAGCAGTGTCGCTCCGACGCGTACTTCCTGCCGTGGCAGCGCAGCCGCTCGTCCGTGTTCGGCGTGCCCGTGCTGGTGGGCGTGCGCGACGCGCTGTCGGGGCGCCAGCTGTACGCGCGCGTGTGGCGCCAGGCGGCGCGCCTGCTGAGCGCGCGCCCGCCGCAGCACGACCAGCACAACCACGCCACCGACTGGTGAGTGCCCGAGGCAGCGGCGCGCAAACTGTTACCATGAATTTAGCACTTGATTCTACAACTCCAGGGGAGACATTTTAAAATTTTATTTTTGAGGGTTACGGTACGCAGGCTTAATGCCAAAAATACCGACCCAACCCCGACGGCTTACCTGGGAAGGCCTGGGTCCTGGCCTTGGAGGCTCTCGGGCCTCGACTTAGGGGGCTCCTAAGCGCATGCTTGGAGAGGGGCCAGTTCCCGCTTCGTTAGAAGACGGGGTAACTGGTCCTCATAAAGAAGCCGGGGCAACCTGCGGACTCTCCGTCCGCTTATCGGCCCATCGTGCTGCTCGACGAGGTGGGCAAGCTCTTTGAAAGAGTCATTGCAGACCGCCTCGTCAGCCAGCTGGTGCGGGTGGGACCAGATTTGGCGGAAAGCCAGTTTGGTTTCCGCAGGGGGCGCTCTACTGTGGACGCCATCATGCGCGTTCGAGCCCTGACGACGGGAAATGCTGTTGCCCAGGGTGGGGTCGTCCTAGCGGTGTCTCTAGACATCACCAATGCCTTTAATACCTTGCCCTGGAGTTGCATCAGGGAGGCTCTCTTGTACCACCGGATGCCGACTTACCTCTGTCGTGTGGTCGAGGCCTATCTGACGGACAGCGCCGTGATCTACCCCGGTCACCAGAGACTGTGGAACCGGCAAGAGATGTCGTGCGGTGTCCCACAGGGATCGGTCCTGGGGCCGCATCTGTGGGACATCGGATACGACTGGGTGCTGCGCGCCAACCTCCCTAGCGGCGTCAGCGTAGGCGTGGACGAAACGTTGGTCACACCAGCAAGGAAGGTCGCACCAGGCGGCGGCCGAAGTAGCACGCGGGGTTGTGACAACCGTCGAAAGGATCCGGCAATTAGGACTCGAGGTGGCCCTGCACAAGTTCGAAGCCATTGTTTTCATGGTCAAAGACTAAAGACTACGGAGAAGACAAGGAACTTTGGCAATAATTCCTTCTGCACATGTGGCTTCCCTGGTACAGTCGAGTTCATTAATATATCGGCCCTTTCAGGCTTCAAAAATATATGAACGTCAATAAACTTCATTTTATTGTAACACCTTTATGCATCATTAAATTGTGGTCAAGATTTAGATTCATTAATATGTGACTGCTTTTTTTCAGTAGCATGTATACAGCCAAAGGCACATTATTATATGAACCACTTTAAGATCATATTATCTGAACAATGTAGGATTCACAATTATGTATGCACACATGAATACAATAATATCTGAGCAAGTTAATGTAATTCAAATTCAACCTTATTACTACGTCATAAAGATGATTTTAATAGCAATCTTAAAATTGCATGGTCAAGGAGTTTGCAACATTATTTATCACTGGCTAGATAACTTCAAATGACGTTATGTTTTTCTAATTAAATTTTAACTTACGCACATGTCATTCAACGATTTAATAGAATCCTACGATTTACGATACAATATTAATTCAATTTAAATATACCTACCCATTTAAAATAAAAATGTATAGAATTGATGAGCGTACGAAACATAAAATAGTTTATATGTGTGAGGAAGGTGTTTCTAAATCAGCCATTGCAGAAGAATTAGGCATATCGGTAAGCAAAGTAATTTTAGGTATTCGTACAAGTTTTTATCTAATCTCTAATGACGTGGTAATTTAATAAAATCGTTCTTTAACACAGAAATACTGTTACATTATGGTGGAAAAGGTGGCATGAAGAAGGAAATCTTACAAAACATGTGTCTTTTGGCCGACCTAGGAAAACAACTCATGATCAAGATTTGCAACTGGTTGAAAGTGTTCGAAATGCAAGATTTATCAGAACATCTACATTGCAGCTGATCTGGCTGTATCCAGTTTAACTATACGACGAAGGCTTAATGAAGCGGGAATTCATTACCGAATTCCAGCTAAAAAAATGTTATTAACTGAAAGGCATAAAATGTTACGTTTACAATTTGCTAACAGATATTTAAATTACGATTCTGTACTTGTCGCTTTCATGGACGATAAAGTTTTTGTTTCTTCGGCGGACGGTCGGATCTCTTTGTATCGTGCAGCCAATACACGTTATGATGAAGAGAATGTATTGCCAAATAGACGTAGTGGACGCATTACGATCGGGTTTTGGGGGTGGATAAATTCGGGTGGACCCATAGAATTGTGCGAAATATCTGGCCGAATGAGGAGTGATGCCTATTTAGATATTTTAAAAGACGTGTTTTTACCAAGTGCAAAAATTGTCTACCCTGATAATCACCGAATTACTTTTATACAAGATAATAGTTCCGTTCACAATGCCAGACGAGTTCAAAATTGGATAGCAGAGCAAGTATCCAATTTTGTAATTGTAAAGTAATTGGAATTAATAAAAATTCCACTGAAAAACCCGGACCTTAACCCCATAGAGAATCTATGGGGGTTAATGGTACAGAATTGGGACTGTAATGAGGTTCGCACGGAAGAGAATTTAAGGGCTCATGTATATGACATCTGGAATAGTTTTAGAAATAGTGTTTGTTGCCACAATATGGTTCAGTCAATGAGAGCTCGACTACAAGCAGTGATTGATGCAAACGGATCATACACAAGATATTAAATAACTATCACTTTTAATTGGGCCACTATTTAGATATCTATTAAAATTTACTTATTTGATAGAGGTGCCCTTTTTATAAAGTTAATAACTAAGATTAATTTTAGTTTAAGATAAAATACTGTTTGTTTTTTTAACCTAAGTCAAGTGCCATTTGGTTGCATATTACTTTAATTTTTTCCTAAGTATACTTGTCAAATAATACAGTTTATACTATAATTGAATGGTATTCTTTTCTTTCCTGTGACGTGAAACTCAATTCACAGCTATGACTTCTTTAGTCCTGTAAAAGTTGTGGCAAAATTATCAAACCATCATGACAGACAAACCATCATGGCAGATAAATGACAGGTGGCGCCCTCAATTTTTTTACAATTCTTAAATGGCCAAGCTGTACGAAAACATATCATTGAAAGACACTCATTTTAAAAACTTAAAAAGCAAACGCGAGGAAAACAATGGAAACAACTGTCATTTCTGTAACAATGTAAACTAGATCTTATTTGTTCGAGCAAATAATTGACTTTACCATGCATGTAGATATAATTAAGAAGCTTAGCCTGCTCAGATATTTTTGAAGCCAATACAGTTTAGATATATTTTGAAAAGGGTGATCACATATTATTGCCTATTGCACAGCATATATTATTGAACCGTTCACGTAAGACATATTTTTGAATTTATTGAGCTTTCCAACGCTCACAATATTTTGAATCCTTGACAGTGCCAATATATTAATGAACTTGACTGTACCTCATAAACGGCATAACTATGTAAATGTTTATTAACTGCTCTCAAATTATCGTAATTTTACAATTTTGGTATCACTATTTATTAGTGGTTTTTGTGGACTAGATATTAATTTAGACTTGTTACAGTTGTTATGGCAAATATGTAATTTGGTTTAAATAGGTTTTTATTATTTTATTAATATTTTACATAGATTCTTTTGTGAATGTGAGAACGTTGTAGGTTTAATAGACTAGATTTGTAGACCATTTATTTTTTGTTAAGTACCTGGTACTTTTTGACAGGTTCATACTGTCCTCACATACTTATAAACACTGTGATTTAAAAGCATTGTAAAAGCCAATTATTTTTAAAAGAGTAACCGTGCAGTTTCTTGCCGGCTCTTCTCCATAGGAAATGACCAATTGGAACCGTGCACCTAGCTTCTGACGTTTTATAAGTGCCCATGTAGGTTTGTCTGAAATAAAATATCTTGATTTTTTGAAATATTTTGATTAATAATTTGGTATCCCAACATTTCGTTACCAGCATTCCTATCGTTCTGTCTTTTGTTTCTCTGGATAGAGCCATATACGTGGTATGTGTGTTGTTCCAGCGACGACAGCCTGGGCTACGAGTTCCCGTTCCTCTTGCGCGTGGTGCGCGCGGGCGGCGCGTGGTGCGCGCGCTGCGCCTGGCCCGCGGCCTGTCGCGGCTGCGCGCTGCCGTCCGACGACACGCCGCTGCTGCGCGCGCACGGTCAGTGCGCACTCACTGCACAGGGCGACGTGTTCGGAATTACGAGCGCGCGGTGGCGAGATCTAATATAGAGCTGTTACAGTCATGGAAATACTTGACTATTTTGTAATACCATAAAATTATACATGAACAACTCCATGGAATTCCAAAAAACTTCAAAAGTTAGTGACATGACGATCTGCGACCAGAGTAAGTGACCCGGCAGAGCGAATACTTCATACAAACACGCAATGATAGGCGTACTACGAAACAAAAACTTTCACATCTGCTTCTGTGGGGGTTACCAAAGCGCATATCTTTTCTGATTTAACTGTAAGTGCATCAAACAGACACACTTTTCCACATTGGTGAAAAAGGGAGCAAAGTTATATTTTATGAACCTGAAATCAAAACCACTTTGTTAAAACAGATAACCACCTAGAATCTTTATAAAGGGTGGGTATACACATCTGCCTAACCTGTCGGGGAAAACAGTTGTAATGCTATGTTATCTTTTCTTATATAAACCTATTGAACCTAACGCAGTACGTGTCCCGCAGGCAAGCCCCGCCGCCGCAGCGCACGCACTTCGCTGGACGGCGACGCCCCCAACACCAACTCGCCCATAGCCAAAAACAAGCTCCAACGACACGCCTCCACGCGACTCTCCTCTGATATCTCTGTAAGTAAAGCATTTTCAACTTCGCCCGCTTTATTTCAGGGTTTTCTGCGTTTTATATACAGTATTATACGAATATTACAAAAAAAAAATCTTAAACGTTGAATAGTGACAACTTCATTGTCAAATATTCTTGTATATCATGAATAATTCGCCTCACTAGGAATCTGTTTTATGTTTTGCGAGGATTATGTTAAGTTTTAGACGCGACGTAAGTTTTCGACGCAATTCACATCTCTATGTATTTCCATTCTATACCCATAGCATACAGTAAGATTTTGACTGCGACAGAAATCCTAGTGAAGATTTCTCACAAAGATTATCTTTATTTAGGCATTTTTTTTCCAAAATTTTTCATAGTGATGTCTGTAGAAAACACTATTTATTTTAATTTTATTTTGTTCTCTTCGGGAAACTTACTGCTAATTTATTAAAAAATAATATGAAATTGAAGACCATTTACAAGTTTCCGCTGTTAAACACTAAACTTAAAACAAAAACCACGATGCAAGTGCAACTTTAGTGAAGCTGATGCGAGCCATGGGCGCCGCCATATTGGCCTGGCCTGCTCTGCCGAGCGCCTTTTACTTTACCCCTACTCCGCGGCCGGCTGTAATTCGACATGCGATAGATGGACGAACAAAATTGAGGCGATGTAATAAAAGTTTACTTTAAAAAGGTCGGCAAAAGATACCTATAACATAAATGAAAAAATAAATGTACACGATTGTTAAATACAAACTAATAATCGTTTAACAAACAGTTTCTTTTTCACTTTTCTGTGAAGAAGCTTTTCACCAACACTCGTATCGAATATTTCCAAATCATGTTCACTAGACAGTTTATTGAAACTTCTGCTCGTACGATAAGAAATTAATTCCGCCTGTACGCGGACTTGGCATGAAGGGCATGTAACAAGCTAGGTTTGTGAAACATTTTGCAGTGTGGAACAAATCCTACACTGCCTTACAGCTCAGGGCAATTGAAAGTATATGTCAGTATCGGTTATTTCCGGTCGTTATGCGTTTTAAGTATTAAACAATAATCGTAGGGCGTTGAAAACTTTACTAACATACCAAAAAATATTAAACTTTCTTGAGCATAAAAAACACCATTTTATTAGAATACACTATTTACTGTTCGAACAGACTTAGTAGGATAAAGCGCTTTTCTCGAAAACATATTAGCCTTATATCTCTCGAGAACTATTGAAATAAAAACGAAGAATTCTAAAATAATGTTATGTAGGGCTTTTTTGTGTAGAATTTAATAAAGAATAAAATTGTCGAATCATGAAATGACGTAAGTTCAATACTTTATGAGAATTTTGTTCAACCATGGTTTTCGAGACCTTTGATGGCAACTTTTTTTCGCACATGATTACTTTATGAAATGAAATGAAATGAAATGAAATGAAATGAAATGAAATGAAATGAAATGAAATTGTTTATTCTGTAAATAGGATATGAGAATCACTTTTACACGTCATATTAAAAAATAAGCTAGATGGAGTCGACATTTCCTATCTGACTACCCCTGAGAAGAAATGGCGAAACAAACTCAAGGGTCAAAGTCTCTTTTAAAGTCCAGACATAATCTTGGTCAGATCATGTGAGGACCATGTAGATCTATGTCTGAAATGGTCTTTTGAGGAAAGAACCACACAAATTTGAGTGGACCTGTCCAGTCAGTGCAAGCATTTGTCAGTAATCGTGTAGCTCAACTCAAAACTTAAGGAGCTCAACGACTCGACGAACAATACCAAGGAAAGGACAATTGGTTTGGCCGCATAAAGAACTCAAAATGCCAGACCATAATTAAAACTAAGAGAAAAAAAAAAAAAAAAAAACAACGAAATAAATAAAGATGACCCACATAGTGCTCACATTCACAATAATTAAAGTAATATAATACTTTTCAAGGTATGGACTTTAGACACAGCATTACTACCATCGTAATTAATATACAAAACATCGCTAGGATATTTTTCGTGGATTTGCCTTTAATTGTTATTTTTTCCTGGGCTATGAGGTCAAAGGAGATGTTCCAGAAATGTATGGAGCCTGGGCTAGGTCTATATACACTATAATTATGTAAATATCGCTTTACAATATGGTAAACGTTTTTTAATGTTAATTTTCTATAATTTTACTTCGTTTTAATGTAAATTCAAATTAACTCGGTCAAGGAGAGCAACACAACATATATGGTGGATCAGGAATGTACGAAATGTCATTTTGACAATGACATTTGATTGATGTGTATTTACAAAAATAACAAATGCATTCCGAAAGTAATTGGGTTTCGTTAATCATATTAATAAAATATGACTACAGGATATTCTACTTGAATGTGGCAGCACATCTTATATTACCTATTCAAGCAGCTAGAGATTGTTGTCAAAAGGAGCAAGAAACGAAGGCGTGATCGTTTATTTTGCCTATCAAACTGTCCTGCCGATTCATTATTTCGTGCCTATCAATGTATGCTCTGGACTTCGATAATTCATAGGAGAGCAGTGAACTGTGCAGTACCTTACAACTGCAAGTTATTGTTAATCTACTATTCCTATTACACAGTAACAGCTGGGAAGATATCAATTTTAGTCCAACTAGGCCAAATAACATAAAACTTCTTTGAAAAAATGTTACTATTTTTTCAAAGAAGTTTTATGTTATTTGGCGCCTAGTATTAGCGACATTAAGAGGATGAGAACACAGTCATGATAGGTATATCAATAAAACAACTTATTTGGACTAATGTTTTTATTGTATTCTGTTTCCTTATATCATCTCTTAAATTTGAAACTGTCAGTCGTCAAACGTCATGACTCATGACAAACACAACTGTCATGGCTGCCCTAAAAATAGGGTTATCATATTAAAAATCTTCCCAAATAATCATTTTCGTAAGCCTGTACTCTTCTTCAAATTAATTTCTTTGTATTTTTATGAAAATTCCCTATTTTTTTTCCTATTTATCTATGTAGTACATAGTGCTAGCACAAAATCAAACATCTCCTTTCACCAACAAAACTGAACTTGATCAGCACATCTAAACAAAGTTTAAGAGCTGTCAGTGCTCTTGAAATCAACCCATTTTAATCCAGTTTCTCTAGTAATTGTAGTTTTAGTTGGGTAGCTACTGTTGGGCTTTGTTTTTAGTAGGTAAGTAAGTTATTTTGTCCAGGGAGAGACGGAATGCGGGGAGATGGTCGCGCTGGAGCTGGGCGCCCTGCTGGGTGCGCGCCGGCCCGGCCTCATGCTGGCCATCGACTGGGACCCCACCGCGCTGCATCTGCGCTACCAGTCCACGAGGGAGAAGGTACGCACAAATACTATAACGTGTAAAAAGACGCTTAATGTACAGAATGCGTAAATAACGGCTTTGTACTTCACACCCAGTATATACTTTTCTAGACAGAGAAAGATAATTGTGCATAATAGCTGATAAGGGTTGCGTCTCGGTCGGACATCTGTGAGTGGTCATATTGGGAAAGGTACAAAGAAAATACGGTAGTATCGTATGTGCTTCTGTAAAAGAGCGGTATGGACATTTAAACCAGGTTATCAAAACTATATACTTTAGGCCTATTTCTATATTACCAGCATTTAGTAAATTATTTAATAAGTTAATACTCAAGCAGTTGCTGAGACATTTTAATTTAAATAGCCTTCTTCATGATGAACAATATGGCTTTACAATAGGTTGTTCGACTACAGATGCGGGTGTTACTTTGCTTTAACACATATTTAATGCATGGGAGAACTCGCAATATGCTATTGGAGTTGTCTGTGATCTCTCCAAAGCCTTTGATTGTGTGGACCATGACACGCTTTTGCATAAACTACGTCATTACGGTGTCCAAAACGAAGCTCTCAACGAAATAGTTTTCTATTTACATAATAGATTCCAAGGTCGTGTAGATGTCAATGGTCTGAAATCTTCCGGGCTATCAGTTCAGTTTGGTTTAGGTACGTTATGTTGTTCCTTTTTCTTCGTACATTGGTTTTACAGAATCATGTATTATTGTTGTGATGGTGCAGGCGTGGGTGGAGCACGGCTCGCTGGGCGCGAGCCGCCGGGAGGCCGCGCGCGCCGTGGACCTGGCCAGCTGCCTGCGCGCCTTCACCAGCTGCGAGCGCCTGGAGCAGCGCTACCACTGCGCGCACTGCCGCAGCGCGCAGCCCGCCACCAAGAAGCTGCAGATCTGGAGGCTGCCGCCCATACTGGTGGGTGCAGTGCGCATGGCCTGCTGGACACTTGTCACTGTATAATAGGCATTCCAATCCGGTATGATTTTCAATCTGGCCGAATCTAGTCAGATTAACGCCAATCCGGCTGAATCGGATTACAATCCCTACAGTATAAAGATAACTAGTATGTCAACTAAAATAAATAAAAACGAGCCGTTTTTTAAGAGAGCCTTATTTAAAAAAATTGCTCATTTTTATTTCCTAGGTAAAACACTGTAGGCTAAGACTAATAATATGTCTAAAGTGACAGTCCAGACATGAGCCATGGCTCCGAAATATTCGATACAGGAACTACATGTTGCAGGACAAAAGTTTTTTCACCCGACGTGCTCGCTATTATCGACAGCGCGACACATCTACGTGCTACCACAGTAGGCTCTTTACAAACATCTCAAGCCTTACCATAATCAAGCGCTCACGATCTTGAAGATGGCCTTCATACGAGAACGACGTAATCATTGATTTGAAATGTATCTAATTTAACTTTTTTCTGTATGCAATAATAATATTAAGTATGAAATGTTCAAATACAATTGTTGTCGACCACTCGATCCCATCGATTGCCATTGTTAGTCGCCATCTACTGGCGACTAACAATGGCAATCGATGGGACGAAGGCGGCGCGGGGAGGGAGCCAGCACAATGGCGGGACACTGGCGACGTCCTGCGGATTTTCACTGTCTTGGTGACACGCCAACGATCTCACGCGTTATAACCGAAAAACTAATATAGATTGTGAAGAAGACATCCACCTATAAAAAATAACGATATTACATGGTAACCTTTAAGCCATAAGGAGCCTTTTGTCTCATTTTCAACCAACGACTCTAACACAACGACGACCTGACGCGGTAACCCCAACAACAATATGAATTGTTCTATAAATAAATAAATGACAATGAAATGTAAATGTCAGAAAATGCCTACAATTATCTAATTTCATGTTCAAATGACGCTCTTCTTAAAACGTCTTTAATGCCCAAAAAAAAACAATAACGCCTTCTTTAAGTTGTCCATTCAATCATAAAATAATCCCCCCTTTTCTCCCACAGATAGTCCATCTAAAGCGCTTCCAATACGTGAACAACAAATGGATAAAGTCACAGAAAGTGGTGAACTTCCCGTTCCAAGACTTCGACCCCACCGCCTACTTAGCGTCAGTACCACAAGAGACCATCCTACGACATACAGAGATACTCAACTTTAAGCGGAGATCGTCTGTTTTCGTCGACGATACTATCTCGGAGTCGGACAGCGAAGATGATGAGAATGCACAGCCGAAGGTTCAGACGAGGCCGAAAGTTGAGAGGAAACGGAAAGGCTCAGTTGAGGTGATTATTTTTGTTCTTTAAATCTTTTTTTCACACCTTGATTTACTTATTTATTTTATTCATTGGCAGCGCCGCACTGAGATTCACAGGAACCGTAAATTTTACTGACGTACCTTTTACAAACATGCAAGAACTTTTTATAATTTCTAGTATAGTTTTCAAATGTTGTAGTTGTACAAGAAATTTGTTTAACCAGTGGTCAAATGTTTAATAATTAAACTTCCATCACTGCTGGGACACAGGCCTCCTCTCAGCGGGAGGGAAATTAAACTTAAGGGAGTTTTATTAAACATATATTTTTATTTGATATGTCTTAGTACAAAAAATAAAGCTATCTTTAGCGAAAGGTTACTTTGACATTTGAAACTTTGAAATTCTTATGGTGACTTGCCGGCCCGCTGTAGCGGGATGCGCGAAGGTACCTAAACAGCTGTGCGGTCGCTCGATTTGCGTAGGTATTTTATTAGGGTTTCAAGTCGGAAAAAAAGCATTGAACAAATAAGTAATGGAAATGTGTTCAATTACTGATACTGACCCACCATAAAAAAAAATCCTGTATGAGCCACTCCTAGACGTTAATAAAAAAATATTCTTTAATTTAGTTGCGAGGGAGAGAGAGGCTAGAGTCAACGAGTTTGGTGACGACGCCGGTCACGGATGACAATCTGATAGACTACCACCAGCACCATCTACTGAAGGACCAGGATCCCTTCGACTTGAAGTACAGATTGTATGCTGTCGTGGTGAGTTTGTTCAGATTTTTTCACATATTTTTATTGGATACTAGCACTTCCCCCGCGACTTCGTCCGCGTAGAATTCGTGTCTTCGCCTACAAAGCTCAACACTTTCTCCGTCCCGTTTAAAAGATAGTTTCCGAAAACGAATGGTTGCGATCTTTTTATTTATTATATTAAGTCATACTTTATTATTTATTTCAAACTACTATTCAATTGTTTCTTGTTCACAAAACATATAATGTGTTGGTAACGTAAGTATTCGTTACCTACACATTTTATTTTTTCTTTCAATCTGTGGCACTTTTGTTACTCTTAGTGTTGTAACTTCTAAACGAAAGGTCCAATTCGAAAAATTATAAAAGAGGAATTTACATAATCAACCTTGGTTATGAAACTATTTACATAGTATAATGAGGGGAAGTAGGCTATCTCCGGCCCAATTCGCGATATAATTGCTTACTGTCTCAGGGTTGTCACTTTTAGCTAAATTTTAATTCAGTGCCTATAAATTGGCAAGGGTCGGGAAGTTGTATTGTTTACTTGTATTGTCTGGGTACAGGGTTTGTGAGGTCGGTTTTACCTAAACGATGATGAAAAAAAAAACATCGTAAAACAACATAAAAAAACTAACGCCTGCCTCTTAGACTATAATCAAATTTTTGTTCTGTTGTTATGATTCGAACTTTGCTCTATTTATCTGATTCACAATTAGTTAATTAATTATTTTTAATTACGATTTTATAACTGTAAGTAGGTACTTAGTTACTATACCTACAATACTGAAAAATCGGCATGAATAAACGTAAACAAAGCAATAGCGGCAAATCAATTGACAGATCAAAAGTACCTAATACATTCTAGTGGGAAAGTAGGCCTATCTACTTCCTCTGTCTGATAGAAAACTAATACAAAAAAAAATACAAGTAAGTATGTATCTTATCATCAAGTAAAAATTATATGCTAGAATAAGTGATTTGCTTACCTTTCCAGTTCAATAGGTAATCTGAACAGAGACAATTCTGGAATCGATGAATTATTAAGACACCTAAACACAGCAATACGTTCTCCTGCGATTATCACACATTTTTCATTCGTTTAGCGGTGCCGAAAAGACGTGACGCGCGAACCTCGTTCGGTGTTAGCCCCGACTGGCGCACTGAGAAACGGGTCGAGATTTTGTTTAAGTGTGCGTGCGGCGACGCATAGATACTTTGGCGCATACATACAAGCCGCGCGCGGTGCGTTTGTATGAAGATAACTTACTTCCCCTCTTTATACTATGCTATTTAATTCGATAAGGTTTAATATGATGATACGAATGTCATCATCTTTCGATTCTACCCGTGTTTTGATTGTTTTTTGACCAAATGTCAAAAAACGGTTATTGCGGATTTACTATAATAGTTGTATGTCTTGCGGACTTTTTTGTGAGTAGCAATGAGTACTGTAAACATGTAGTACCTACATTATTTTATGTATCATCAATAGTTTTCGCAGCGCACGCTCAATAATGACTTATCTAGGCAAACTCTGCTACTTACTTTATCGACAACTAAGCGGCGCCGCGTCCAGTCCGGCGCTGCGGCGGCCACCTAAATGTCTCCGGGCGACGTTCATCGGTCGCGCGGCGATTAGGGCTTGTTAACGTTGATGTGTCACTAAAGCCCGCGTCGCCCGCAGTCGCACTCGGGCCAGCTGTCGGGCGGGCACTACGTGGCCTACTGCCGCAACCCGGCGGGCGCGTGGCTGTGCTACAACGACAGCTCGTGCCGCGAGCTGGGCGCCGCGCCCGCGCCGCCCATCGACCCCGCCTCCGCCTACCTGCTGTTCTACGAGCGGCAGGGGCTGGACTACGAGAGGTCGGCCACTTTACATTCTATATATCATGGCCAGCGACGAGTGGAGGGGTGCCACATACGTGTTCGGGATCGGCAAACTCCGTTCGGCATTTAAACTCCCGAATCACGGCATAATTCGAGCCAAGTCGAGTGGCTTTGCCGACATATACAGTGTGTCTGTATACGGTGTAGCGAAAATTAAGGGCGTGGTATAGACCAACAAACTGAACAAATTTCTCCCAGGGACCAACGTCGTAATCGCAAAAAAAATATCATTCGTCCCATACATTTGGTCGAGTAGGTATTAAAGTTTTGTATGGGACGACAGATTTTTTATTCACGATTAAGATGTTGGTCCCCGGGAGAAATTTGTTCAGTTTGATGGTCTTTACCACGCCCTTAATTTTCCCTACACCGTATACAGACACACTGTATAATATAAACAATATTTAATTTCGCCGCCCGAAATAAATGTGTAGCATCCCTGACCGCATTAGCACTGGCGCAACTCATCACCAGCAGTAACCAACGCAGAGCTTAATGATGGTGTCTGTGAAAGTCACATTTTGTAAATATGCGCGTCGACTATAAGCAGGTATGTATTAACGATGCAGTAACGGTAATCAAGCAATTGTGGCCCAGTGGTAACGGCCGCGACTTACGAGTTATAGCTCGAAGGTTCGAACCCTAACAGGCTTTGATTTTTATGAATTATTTCATCACCACTGCTCTCAAAACGGTGAAAGTAAACATCGTGAGGAAACCGGCATGTCCTAGAACCAAAAATTCAAAGACACGACATCTACCAACCCGCACTGGGCCCGCGTGTTTGATTACGGCCCACTCCGCCTCACCGAAAAGAGGCCTGTGTCCCAGCAGTGGGAACATTATAGGCTGATGCGCAGATAACCGGACGTAGAAACAAAACAAAAATATTAAAACGACTTATCACCTAGTTAAAATGGAAGTAAATTCCATGGTGCAGATTAACTAAATAATCGATATGTATGAACTCTTTCCATAATATTTAACTATTAATAGTTAACATAATAGTTAAAAGTACATCGGACGGTTAAGCACAGAGTTAACACTGGATGGATGAAATGGCAGCAGGTCACGGGAACAATCTGCGACTCCCGCATTCCCTTTAAACTTAAGGGGAAGATATATAAAACAATGGTAAGACCTGCTGTCTTGTATGGATCAGAATGTTGATGAATGATGCGATGTGTGGTGTGACACGAATGGATCGAATAAGAAATGAATGCATAAGAGGAAGTCTGAAAGTATCGGTGACTGAAAAGTTGTGCGGAAATCGGTTGTCATGTGCATGTGATGCGGAGGAATGAGGAAAGTCTTGAGTATGAATGTCGATGGCTATTAGAGTAGAGGAAGACCAAAGAAACGATGGATGGTTTGTGTGACAGATGATATGGCTAGAAAGGGGGTGACTACCGAGATGACAACTAATAGAGAAGTATGGAAGAAAGCGACATGTTGCGCCGACCCCAAATAAATTGGGATAAGGGCAGGAGAATGAATGAATGAAAGAGTTAACATGAGAAAAAGAGATTAAAAACATGTTGTCTAAAATCATGTATTCTTGTATATTTAAATTAGTGAATAGTTTTTTGATTTTATGTATTTTGTTTTCTCTCCTACTCTTACACACGGTGTCTACATCTCTTTGTCTACTGTCCTATCGCAGGTATGCTGGAAGAGATTTCTTTAGAAATAAGCATCACCTGTGTACGTATTTTTCTGTTCTTTTCTTCTTGACTGTTTATGTGTGTGTACATAAACTGTTAAATAAATAAATATCCTCTCTTTCCAGGTACCTCCCCGACATAGCGGGCAAAGACCCCGTAGTGAAAGATGCAGAAGTCTTAGACCCAGACGAGAACGACCTCAAGAAGATGTGCTCTATCATGTAGAACATTGTGATAAACTAGGAGGCTCACACCGGCCGGCACGGGGCGCTACCCAACTGTGGCGGAGAGACGAGTTGTGTTAGTCGGAAATGGCGGCGGTCGGCTTATATTGGTGACGCGAGTGTAGGGAGTTAGCATAATTTTATGCACAGAGCACGGAGTGTCTAGAGACGACAGTTCTAAAAAATTCGTGGCGCCGAAAGTGCGTTGAGCGCACAACTTCTGTCACGGGGGCCATTTAAGGCTGTCAAGTTTCTATAGGGACGTCATTTGTATCGCAGTGCGAGTGAACACACGCTTGCTCTGTAGGGAAAGTGTTCACGACGTCGCCTCTAGGGCCGCTCCGTGCTGTGGGGCTAGTATGGTCAACTGCACGACAGTCTCACTTTAACTACGAAAAACTGCGTTACTGCTACGCAATAAAGGCGCTGTTAAATTGTTACTAAGGACGTTCGGTTGACTGTATTTCGATGTAATACGTCCAGTGTTGATGAGCTATGTTGTATTTAGTATCTATATGTTTTGTATTTAGCCCAAATGTATGTAAGCGCGCTTGAAAATTCGATTTAGTTGCATTGTTTGAGCTTTCGCTCAAAGGAATATGAACCTAAATGTAATTTATTAGGGTTCATTTTCTATTGTTTTTCCAAACACATCGGGTCGCCAATCTGTGCCGATTGATGTAGGTGGCTTTATGAGATGAAATGCAGTTATGAATATTATTGCCCGAAGATACGAATAGTTTTGCAAATCTAAAATATTCTAATAAAGAAAATACTACAATTATTATTAAATATATGTGGTCTGTCTCAAAATATGTATTTCAGACAATACAACCGCGGTGGGACCACAGAGAAACGCTCAAATTTGAACTAATTTCATTATTTTATTATCTCTAATTGAGTATAAATTACTCAGGAATCATTCATTTATATTTTTTTCTTGATATAATTATAATAATCAAACGTTGTTTCATAAGTACCCAGTGTAGGTACACAGAGATGGTACTCAAAAAATCGATTTAGAACGAAGAGAGATAACGCGTTATGACAACAACGCGTTAGACAGAGAGCGAACGTCACTCGATGCCATCGTCAAATAATATCAATACATCTTATCATAGACTGCTATAACCCAATACCAAAACTTCTGTACACAAATTAAAATAATTGTATTAATACATTGAAAATAATCGAAAACAATGAAACATACAATTTCTTTTTGTAATAATTTATTAAAAATAATTAATGATGCGTAATAATTTTATGATGCGGAATATTTGTCATGATGTCGCAGGAAAGTTTGTTGGAAATACAGATTGTAGTTACATATATGTACTTTACTGCCTACGCTCCTTATGTATTATACTCTAGGTACCACAGAGTAACACGCAATGGAGTGTTAACTTCGCATTCATGGTACATGTTTATGTCACCAAGATGTTCCGATGTTCAAGATGACCGTACGACGCGTCGCGATTTTAGTCATAAACGGTACTGCTAAAAATATGTATTTTTTAATCCTTGTTATATGCAAGTCTCACGGATCACGGATTATTTAGGCGTCGTTCTATTCATTAATCACCCAATAGAACTCGCGTGGCATTTGAGTTTTCCATTCAAAGAATGTAGGGAGTGGGTGGAGTATCTGTATTTTTACATAATCTGTGTTCCCAGCTCAGGGTAATGTTACAGTTTTTGTTAGTTATTATGATTGCGTAGTTGTAATGCATTCCTATTGTTGGTTCATTTTAAGTGCTGGAGCAACTGGCGGGTCTGTACGTAGTTCGAAGCTTTGTAGCTAATGTGGGGCACACTTATCAGCGTTATACTTTGTTCGTACGAGAGAGAACGTTAATTTTGGAATATTCAAAATATAGAAGAGTATAAAAAAATACTTTTATAATGGTTTCAGTAATTTGGTTGGCGTAAATTGCTTTATACGTTTGTTTTGTGGTTTTCAAAACCCTGATCATGTCTCTGACCAGTCCATCTGTTGTCAAATTTGATGTAAGCTGAAGTTTTCACTAAGATTTCGTGATTTTGATTTAATAGTTGAGTTGGCGTTGTTGATAAATGATAAGTGTTCGTCCAACCTTATACATTATGTCTTTATTATTAAAAGGTTCGCAACGCGTCCCTCTGTAAATAAAATTCGTTGGTGAGACAAACCAGTGCTGACGTTTCGTTAACGAATCTAGTGTTTAGTCTGTAAGTCAGGGCAAGTGTGATATTGTTTTCTGTTATTAAAATTTATTAGTTTTATTGGTGTGTTTGCCTAATAAGTGTTTATGGGTGTATTGTAGCATGTAACTGTAAATATCGTCCCTAATGATAGCAGTGTCAACTGAAAAGTATGACAATGTCCAGCAGCCGCCATATTGAATTTCCTGTGACGTCACAATGGCCTCAAAGCGACATAGTACAGTAACTATGTCCCAACGTTGGTTCATAAGGACTCGCGCCATCTCAGCTTCATGCCAGATCTTAGGGATGATATTTGACCAGAGGCCGCGGCACCGCGCGGTCGCCCCGCGTCGTGTCGCAGTGGGCGGCGGCGTGGCGCTGCGTCATATGGAGACTGAAGTGATGTAATATATAAACGTGATGTGCTATATTTTACTCATTGGAATATTTTGTATTTAATTATTAATTATTGTAGATAGTCTGCGTCCTTAGTGTTTTGTACCAGATAACTTAGAGCTCTTGGTGTGAAAACGTTGGCTTGTGTGATGTTCTGTGGAAAGGTCTGCACGGAGCGAGATTCTCGCCTGGAATAATTCCCGTTCTAGAAAATATATGTTTTGAAACGGATACTACTACTGTAATTACAAAGCCACTGTGTGGGGAACATGACATCTTACACGAAAAATAAATAGGTTTTTTTAATATTCCATTTGCTACCTTGCTCATTCCTTGTTAAGCTAGTACAAAACACGAGAAACGTTAAAATAAAATAATATATTCTTCTAGCGCGGAAACTATTTAGTGTTGTATAACGTGTTATTGGCGTTTTATGTTAACAGCGATTAGTTCTTAACAAAAACGGTCGATATTGCCCGGTCATTCACATATGCAGAAATATTGCAAATGAGAATGCATATTTTGGACAATATTTGCTATGGCAGACACGCGTAGAAATTTTCATGTGAGTGATGAGGGGTAACGCGAGCTTTACCGCGCGTCCTATATAAAAGCGATCGTCGCGGTCACGTCACTTTTTTTTTGGTGAACCTGAACGCGTGGTCGCGCCGACAGAGGGCGCGTTTCGGTTTTCCGAACAAAAAGTGAAATATGACCGCGACGATCGCATGTGCGCGCGACCATCGCTTTTAAATAGGACGCGGCCTTAGCATCCAAATAGCTCACTGTAATTATCTTTTTATAAATATTATAATTATCGTACGGCTTAGGGCACAATGTCGTGATGCTTAATAAATTCTAGTGAGATACGATATGTAAGTATTAGACACATGATTAAGTAATATATTATTATTGATATTATGAGCCGGTGTGCACGATCCTAGTTAATCTTCTATTATTATAAATTGTATACATTTTATTCGAAATAATTTAATGAAAGTAGCTTTTATAACGCGACATTATAAGTTAGCGATGTTAGCTACCGTTGAGGGTAGTTAAACATTATTGTAAGCTGAGGACTAGTAGTGTGGTCCTCGCCGATGTAGTCGATATTTTTATTTATTCGATCGTGTGCACCAAATATTATTCATTATTTTGATGAATTTGTACTATTGTGGTCACAGCTATGTCAAAATACATTTAATATGCTCTTATAATGTTATGGCTACTCGGCCATACGAGGTAGCTATGTCACAGTAGCGCTCGCGCGGGAACGTTACATGCGTGTGGTAGAGCCGCCGTGCGTGAACCGCGCCATCGATCGGTTTGCTTTCCACTTCTATACCAAAGCACTCTTCTTTCTCACTTTGTTCAAGCTTTACAAACACAACGATGTACCACACACCTGCCGTGTCAAACATACAGTCTAATGATTCGCTTGTAGTATTGTATGGCGCAGAATTTAACTGTACCAATAACACGGTTGCGTTGAGTGTAATATCAAATTGTTATCCAATTAAGTATTTTGAATATCCCTGTGCAATAAAGAATTTCTTTTGTATGTATTCCTTTGTTTCTTTTGTCTCCAGTTTGTATTATTGTAAGTAGACTGTGCCTCGTGCTTAACTGCGTCCCAACTTGTAACATGTTTGCCAACAACATTTCGTCATGTGAAATACGAGTAGGGAAATGTGACGTCACACAGCTACCCATTCCAAACATAAAGAAGACCACGTTTTGCCCAAAATGCCTACGCCGCCGTCTTTTTTTTTGCTACTTTTTGCAAAATAATCCACATAAGTTAAAACTTCAGTTTCAATAACCAGATAAAACTTATATAAAACATTTATTATTATAATATTCTTGCAAACTAGATGGCAAGTTATTTTTTTTAAAAGACAAAACTCTAACGGCTACAATAGTAATTTTAATAAATCAAATAATAAACAAAACAAAAGAAAATGGCACGAAATTAGAAAAAATAAATGTCGGTCGCTACGACGTGTTGACGGTCCGATGGTTCTCGAGCGAAAAGGGGCGCGCTGTGTGACAGCGCTTCCTTTTATACGAATTGGTTCTCGATTTCTTATGTATTCACAATACGGCCTCTCCTGACAGGAGGCCGTCCCGGGCTCCTTCATGATGTCTTCAGCTCTGGTGGTCGGTCTCCAGCACAGGCATGGAGAACTCCACTTCTGCTGGTGGCCTCTCAGATTCGACGTGAAGCTGCAGTGGCTCAGGCTCGGCGTGAAGCTGCGGTGGCTCAGCCTCGACCTGGAGCTGCGGTGGCTCAGGCTCGACGTGAAGCTGTAGTAGCTCGGGCTTGGCATGAAGCTGTGATGGCTCAGGCTGGACCTGAAGCTGTAGTGGCTCAGGCTCGAAGAGATGCTGCGACGCCTCAGTCTCGGTCCCAGAGGTACTAGGTTGTGGCTGGGAGACAGACTGGTTGGCTGACGAAATTAACTTGGCAGTAGCAGGTGTGGACTCCTCACCCTCATGGTCTGCATCTGCACATGACATTAAAAACATATGCTCTATGCACAACGCTGCGCATTGTGCATACGCACATAATTGACCGTTGTCTGGCGCACACTAAGCTATCGAGATAGAGGCACGACGTGAAGCTTGTCTCGACACATTAGCGGGCAAATCATATATCAAGACGCATCTTGATATTCAGCTAAGAAAAAGCCCCGAAGTGTGGCATAACTTAGCGGAGTCAGAGGCTAGCCGCGAGGCGTACTCGTAACTCGGTTCGGTCAGGATAGAGGCACTACGTGAAGCTTATCCCAACACACCATAATACAACACAAACACCATATGAAGCTTCATATATAAGAGGCATAAAGCACTCACCATCGAAGTAAGCAGCACATACTTCAGGAGTCCACTCTCCACGCCAAGGAATCATGTACTCCGCAGCCGCCTGCGTGTACTTCCCATACGAGCCGGCCAGGAGTTGGAGCTCATAGCGCCCTTGTGGCAGCGTCTTCACAATGCGGTAAGGGCCCCGCATACAGGAGTCTAACTTTCCAGTTGATTGAGCCTGCTTTCGCACAAAAACCAAACCGTTTAATTCAAAAATTCGGGAAGGCTTCCTCCCTTGGTTAACATAGGCATCTTGCTGGTGCTGATTCTGCTTAAGTCGTTCCGATGCTCTCTGTCTACTCATTTCACGTAAGGTCTCTCTATTAGGACTGGAGCCCTCGAACGCAACATCGCGTACCAAACTTCTTATAAGCGGAGTTGCTGCTTCAATACCTGCCAGTAGATTGAGGGCAGAGCATTGCGTAGTTCTGTGCTTGGTAATATTAAGAACCAACTGGATTTTCCAGATAACAGTCGGCCATGCGTTTTGTCGATAGTTAGTTTCGACACGTATCATATTTAAAACCGTTCGACAATAACGCTCGACTTGCCCATTAGATTGGTGCATCTCAGGCGTTATAAAGTGTGTATCACAACCCATACTTTTAACCCAATTAAGAAATTCAGCACTTTGAAACATGCGGCCTCTGTCGGCTACTATTAATTTAGGGGTCCCAAATAGGGATATCACATTGTTAAAATGTTGCTTTAACTCATTTGCATCCTGCCGATACATAGGGTAAAGGAGGCAAAACTTGGAAAATGCATCAATAACTATTAAGACATGACGGTAGCCATCGGCTTCAGGGAGAGGTCCCAAGGCATCCATGTGAATGGTTTCAAAGGGTAGGTCTGGCTTTTCCCAAGAACTAATAGGTTGGAATGGGGCTCGTGCGACCTTTTTATGCGCAATGCACACTAGGCAATGTGAAATATATTTTAAAACAAAATTTCGCAAACCAGGGAACCAAAAGTGCTTTGTAATCAAATCAACAGTTTTATCAACCCCAAAATGATTATGTTCATCGTGAAACACACGAAGGAGACTAAGCCGATGTCCTTTAGGGATATAACAAAGGAAACGGGAAGATTCGCCAGTGGGGGAATACTTTACGTAAAGGACGTCATTCTTGACAATATATCTCGTGGCATCTAGTTGCCCGTCATTGAGTCTTTGTATAAGAATCTGGGCTTCTTCGTCGGCAGCCTGTGCAATCCGTGCCCAATTCTGAGGTTTCTGAATTGTACACACATTGACAGGGTTCCGACTCAGATAATCTGCGTGGGACATAAGTGTGCCTTTGCGATACTCCAAGCCAAAATTAAAATCTTGAAGGTAGACCCACCATCGGGCTACCCTAGGTAATAAATCTCTCTTGCGCTGTGTGAGCTTCAGAGCATTACAGTCTGTAACAACGATGAAACGCACACCCACAAGATAAGGTCTAAAATGTTGCAAAGCTTTGACCACAGCGAGGGTTTCTAACTCGTATGAGTGATACTTATTTTCCGCGCCTTGTGTGAGCCTGCTAAAGTAGGCAACCACTCGCTTGTGACCACCATCGTGTACTTGGAACAAGACAGCTCCGTAACCAATGGAACTAGCGTCCGTGTGGACCTCAATCGGCAAGGAAGGATCATATATCGCTAGGACAGGTTCATTAGTGAGACATTCAACTATTTCTTTACGAGCAGTCTGATGTTCTTTTCCCCAATTAAATTCTATCCCCTTTTTTGTAAGGGCAGCTATACAAGCAGCTCTCTGAGCGAAACTCGATATATACCTACGAAAGTAGCTGGCTAAGCCCAGAAATTGGCGAACCTGTCTCACGTTTTTTGGTTCAGGGGAATCTATCAGGGCCTTAATTTTGCTGGGGCTCGGTCGTACCTGACCTTGGCTAATTCTACGTCCTAAATACTCAATTTCAGTCGTTAAAAGAAACATTTTTTCAAATTGACAGAAAACCCAGATTCTGTTAAAGCTCTAAGCACCTGGTGCAAAAGATCGAAACCCTGGTCCATTGTTTGGCTCAAAATCAAAACGTCATCTATGTAAACAAGTACATCACCAGAGTCGATAAATTTGCGCAGTGTTTTTGAGATAACGCGTTGATACACCACCGGAGCATTTGCCAATCCATAAGGCATTTTCAGATATTCAAAATGGCCTTCAGGCGTGACGAATCCGGTGAGTGGAACAGACTCCTCATGAAGCGTAATCTGGTGGAAGCCAGTTGCCATATCGAGGCTGGTGAAGTACTTATTACGTCCCAATCGATCTATGTAATCATCAATTCGCGGTAGCGGAAAACGATCCTTAACTGTGACTTCATTCAACTTACGGAAATCTACACACATCCTATCCGATCCGTCTTTCTTTTTAACCAAAAGAATTGGGCTTGCATAGTCAGATTCTGATTCGCGAATAACACCTTTTGCTATCAAATCTTTAATTATCTCACGAACACGAAGTGTTTCTGCATGGGACATTCGATACGGTCGATAGTTGACGGGAGTATTGTTGCTAAGTCTAATCGTCATACACCCTGTATTGACAGTCGATGTCGCGGTACCGGATATGAAATATGTAGAAAACTCATTTATCATATTGAGCAAGCGCTGTAACTGATCACCTACGAGAGGCGTGTTAATTGGTATTGACTCATCGTACTGAACACTCATCACATTTTCCGCACTGTCTACCTTTCTAGTAAGTGATTGAAAATTGCGCGTGCGAATGTACCGAACACCCTCCCTATTGAGCACGTCGGTTCCCACAATAATTGGCGTATTCATAAACTCGGGTGCCACGACAAATAAATCTACTTCAAGTGTTAAACCATCAAACTCAATTGGTAAGGTGACATATGAAGTGCTTTCGATTTCTTGACTTCCCAATCCCCGTAATACGCGAAATGCTGGCTTGTGCGCACTATTAAAATGTTTCAGCAGTGACGATGATATAAGCGATATGGTTGACCCACTATCGATTAACACATCCACCGGTATACCCTGAATAACGGCTACTACAACGTCGTTATTGTGGGTAATCTTATTTTCTAGACAAAAATTAACGTTATTTTTGTTGCGCGACTCTGATTTTTGTTTTGCGAAACAGTTATCTACCTTGTGACCAGGTTTTTTGCAAAAAGAACAAGGTTCAGATTTTAACGGCATGAACACTGGTTTGGAGACGGAATTATTTGAACTACTAGGGTTCAAACTCTCATTTGAATCTATTTTGGCTTTCTTATTGCAAGCTGCCTGTTTATGTCCGACCACACCACACGAAAAACACTTGCCCTCCTCAAGCCTACGCTTTCTAATTACATTACTCGCATGATTACTTTTAACATAATTATTTTGTGAGGTAGGACGCGAACTTTGTGTCTTAGAAGTAGATGGTTTTACATAAATCGACAAAAATTCAACTATGTCGTTGGGTGACAACTTAGCATTAGCAGCTGATGCTCTAATGTGAGGGTCTACAATACCACGAACAACAATCGCAGAAATAAGCTCGTCACTGAGTCCGCGCACTATACGTAATCGAAGTAACGAGCGTCGGGCGTAATCCGCATACGTAGAGTAATTATCCGAATTTGTGTTCATTACTTCGAATAGAATATTTGCAATGTCTGGCGTTTTCGGACACAAAGGCGTAAATTCCTTTTTGAAGTTACTCCACGTACGATCACTCGTAACCCACTCGCGTAACCACGTACGAGCATCACCTTTTAAACAATTGCCTATTCGCGAAAGACATTCATGATCGCTCCAGTTATTTAAAAGTTTTGCCCGATCAACTTCGTCACACCAATCACTAATATTATTCAGACTAGGATCGAAACTAGAAATAAAAAAATGTTGGTCAGATCTCACCCGATTATTGATGGAACGGATCGCGTCCACTATGCGATCCGTTGCGGTAATATCACTAGCTGCACCATGTTCCAACAAAGACTCTGCCATATGGCCTGCATGAAGCACGCTAGGCGGCGCAGACGGCAGGGGTGGCGTACGTGACCGCGGCGCTTGCGCCGATCGCCCTAGCAACGGCGACTCGACGCGCTCGGCATGGCGCCGTGATGTCGGGGTCGTCTGGCGCCGGCCAGGCGGCGGCGACGCGCCACGCTTGGACGATTCATGTTGAGATACCCTCCGTTTACGCGATCGTTTCGACTGTACAAACGATGCTTGATCCTCTAACGTCTGCAAACGCGCTCGCATGACGTGCAGTTCCCGCTGTAGGTTGCTCTCCGGGGTCTGCGCACGATCCTGGTGTCTGCTATGTCGCTTACCTGGCTCACGGCTATGGTGACAACTTCGAGAGCGATCCGACATTTTAATTTTTAAAATAAGCACAAACCCAATTAACAAAAACAGAAATTAGATCGAATCCCACTTCTGATCTTGCAAACTAGATGGCAAGTTATTTTTTTTAAAAGACAAAACTCTAACGGCTACAATAGTAATTTTAATAAATCAAATAATAAACAAAACAAAAGAAAATGGCACGAAATTAGAAAAAATAAATGTCGGTCGCTACGACGTGTTGACGGTCCGATGGTTCTCGAGCGAAAAGGGGCGCGCTGTGTGACAGCGCTTCCTTTTATACGAATTGGTTCTCGATTTCTTATGTATTCACAATAATATATTATATTTTTACTTAACTAGTTATCATAAATTACTTTCAAAAATATCGCATGAACAAAATATTAATCAATATCTCACTAGTGCAATTATTTTGTTTTCAAGTTTCAATGGACGAAATTAAAATACAAATAAATACTAATTTGTACAACAACGCAATGCGTTCACAATTAACAATACAATAGTAATACCTAAGTGATGCCCAAGAATGCTATAGTTTTAAAGACCTATCCAAACGCCATTGCAGAAGAAATACAGTAGTTTTAGTAGCTCGAGAAATGCAGTTTTATTTTAAAAATCACAATGGAATGTAGACCAAGGTAATTTAGTCGAGTTAACAGATAGGCCATATATTCTGACTTAATTTGTGGGTATTTCACCTTAGAAATGTGACAAACAATCAACAATGTAGGAAAAATAAAATCCATGGGGAAACACATTCCTTGACATCGTGTAAAAACTAAAGCTAAATATTTACACTACACTGCTACCAGGATCATTTGTGAAATGTATTGAAAAAACAAGATGGCGGCGTTAGTTCCAATTTTGTCCAAGCGCCAAAGGAACCTTGTAGCGCTATATGTATATCTAGGGCAGTGCGTGACTGTGGCGCTGACGTCACAGCCACCGCTGCCACGTGGCGTGCTGCGTCGAGTCGCTCGCTTGCAGCACGTTGGACAGGCCGCCGTGCGGCACTGGGTAGGGAGCCTGGAAAGTGAGAAAAGCATTATAATAATTACGTCTACCTTATACCTTAGCTCGGAGAAACTACAGAACGAATAACAGATTTATAGGAGCCGTCAAGGATCGAATCAAAAATCAAACCAAGTCTTTTTTTTTCTTTGTTTTCCTTCTAATTAAAATTATTTTATTTCATATAAACCTAGAATTATTCATAAGTGCCCTGAAACGCCAAAAGCAAGTTTGCGTATCAACAACTTTGCATAGCAGTAGGTATTTGAAATGCTAAGGAACCAGTGGCGCATACATATGGGGGGGCGCGGGGCGCCCCCCCCCCCCCCCTTGCGGGCCGCCCGTATTGCCACCCGCACCGCCCCGCCAGTCATCCCGCACGCTATTTGTTCGTTTCTTTCGTCAGTCGACTTCACAGGTCTCTTGAGTATATAATTATGTTCTGTGGTCGCGCAGAGGATGCGTCGTCTTGACTGTATAAAGCGCAGACTATCACTCGCAGCTAACTTCCGAGCCGCAATAAAGTTTGAACCGAACTATACTAGTGTTGAATTTTTCATTTCGAATAAAGTGTTTATTCGAGAATACCTACTTGGCATATAATTTAACACCCTACGTCGTAACAATATACTTGTAAAAAGATAGATCGTTATGTAATAAGAAAAAGAAAAGTAGAAACATCTGAAGAATCCGGTCACCATTCAGCCGCAAAAACACCAGATGTACAGGCAGAGCCCAGCACTTCTTCGAAACTTCCACAACAAAGTTCATCACCTGATTGCTTTAATCCCACGGATATTGGCAATTATTTGGATATATTAGCGTCAGGAAATGTTAGTGATGATATAAAATACAAGCTTCTCACAGCTCCAAGGAAACCTAGAAAAGGTTATATCTTTCCTACTTCCGAGCACAACAAGAGGGGACGAGTTGAACGGAGACAAGTGCACGATAATCACTATATATTCCTCTGCGGGGGCATAGAGATGATGGGAGTCTATAATGCGCACAGCAAAGGAATGGAACTCTCTGCCTGCGTCTGTGTTTCCGAACGCATATAACCCTAATCTCTTCAAAGTGAGAGTGAACAGGCTTCTTCTGGGTAAGCTCGCTCCATCGTCGACTTTGTTTCTGTCGCCTCTGGCATAGACTAAAGTCAAGAGCAAACCCATCACAAATAAAAAAAAAAAAAAAAAGAAAACGAAAATGATTGTGAAAGTATAGTGAGTAACGAGGGAAACTTTAGAGCTCTTCTAAGATTTAGAATTGACGCTGGAGACTTGCAACTAAAACATCAACTTGAGACCACTAAAGCGAACGCCACTTACATAAGTAAAACAACGTGTAACGAACTTATTTCATGCTGTGAAACAGTGATTTTATCAAAAATACTGGGGGAAATCAAAGATTCTCGTTATTACAGCATCATCTTCGATGAGACTACGGACATAGCGCACATAGCCCAACTTAGTTTAGCTGCAAGATATGTTGATGGTGACATAAATTACACGAAAGATTTTTGGGTTTCGTTGACATCCATAAAGACAACGATTTTAGTGGAAAGATTGACGAAGAACCTCAAGAGAGTCAAGACCGTAGCATTACTGGTGAAGTATTGGGTACTACTATTCTAAGGAGAATGGAAAGCCTTTCTCTGTCACTGGAGAACTGCGTGGGTATAGACTGTGATGGTTGCTCAGTGAATATGTCAGAATTGAAAGGGGCTGTGGCTATAATAAAAAAGAAAGCTATCAACGCGCAAGTAGCACCGTGTCGAAGTCATCAGCTCGATCTTGCTGTCTCTCGCAGTTGCAAAGTTACAAGTGTGAGAAACTCACTTGGTACTATTGAAGAAGTAGTATCGTTTTTTACAGCGTCTAGCAAGCGGTTCGCAACATTGAAGAGTCACCTAAAACACTCGATGCAGTCACACCAATGTGACTGCATCGAGTGTTTTAGGTGACTCTTTAATGTATGGTGCCGATTCCCTTGTTCACACACTAAACTAAATTTAAGTTAAGTTAAGTAATTTGACAGGACTAAACTAAAATTTATCTTCTGTCCTTTTCTTAATGAAATAGAAAGAAAAAGATGCACTGAACTTAAATTTAGTTTAGTTTGTGAACAAGGGAATCGGCACCATTGACAAACGAGATGGGTTGAGCGACATGATGCTGTTATTCAATTCGCAGCTGATCTCGGAACAGTTTGCAAAGTTCATAAAGAAATACAGTGTTGGAGGGATAGAACAACGGCTGCTAAAGCTTTCTTCTTCGAAAATTCTTCTTCGAACTCTCTCTAATTGCGAGTTTATTATCACGCTGTTTACACTGAGTGACATTATGAGCATAACATATCCAGTCAGCAAAATCTTACAAGACCCTAGCTTGGACGTCGCGATGGAAAAATCAAAATTTGATTCGACGCTCAAGGTGTACGAAGGCATGAGAGCTAATGCTGATAGCCACTTTGCTCGTATTGTTGAAGAGGTGAAGGCAGTTATGGAAGAGTTAGACGTGGAGATGAGTGTTCCTCGTTTTACAGGCAGACAAAGACACAGGGAAAACTGCGATCATAATGATAGTGCTATAACATATTGGAAAATAACTGTTTTTATTCCAACACTGGACCATGTTACGGCTGACATGAGAGAACGTTTTGCTGAGGAAAATATTTACCATTTAAAATTCAACATACTTTTGCCCTCACAATGATCTGGCACTTAAATTGAATCAGTGCTTAACTTCTACCGTTCCGGACTACCGTTCATTGAAGAAGAATCACCTTTTGTGATTAAAAAGAGACTAATGGGAGAGATTCTTCAATACAAGCAAACGAGCATAAACGCCCTTAATGATCGTGATTCTGTTATGCAAGCGTTGTCTGTTTGACCTAGATCTGACTATCCTACTTTGCACACGCTGTACAAAATATTTGCTTGTCTTTCTGTATCTATTGCTACAGTAGAAAGAAGTTTTTTTTCAACATTGTGGCGTACAAAGACATGGCTGAGGTCGACAATGAAGGGGGAGCGACTTAATGGCTTAGCTCTGTTGAACACTCACCCTGACATTGATTGTCCTATTGATGATGTAATAAACCAATTTGTCAGGAAGAATAGACGCATAAAATTCATCATTTAAGGAAGAGAACCACAATTGTAACTTTTTTTTATATCATAAGATGGCATTGGCGCCGATTCCCTTGTTCACAAACTAAACATAATTTAAGTTCAGTGCATCTTTTTCTTTCTATTTCATTAAGAAAAGAACAGAAGATACATTTTAGTTTAGTCCTGTCAATTTAACAAGCGCCTGTCACTACTCTATACAAGTTTAGACGTGATTAAAAACTGGCCTACTAAAATTACGTCAATTTACGTCAAGCGCTGATTAATTTGACAGGACTAAACTAAAATGTATCTTCTGTCCTTTTCTTAATGAAATAGAAAGAAAAGGATGCACTGAACTTAAATTTAGTTTAGTTTGTGATCAAGGGAATCGGCGCCATTGTCTTGCATAAGTGTATTCAGTTTAAATAAAACTTTCTTAAATTTTGCATGTTTTTTTATTACGATAAAAGTAAAGGTAGCCCAAGATATCTTTAGCGCCCCCTCGTTGAGCTTTTTCTGTATCCGCCACTGTAAGGAACTGCAGTTCCACTTTTGGGTTGACCCCAACAGGCGGTCACAATGTAGAAAAAATAATTTTAATTAGATTTTTTTAGGGCCAGCAGAGCCCTAAAAAATCTAATTAAAATTATTTTAATGCTTTCCAACGAGTCAACATGACTTGCAATGAGCTGATGACTTGTAGGTACTTATTTTACGAGCAGTTACCCGTAGTTGACCGTACAAATTAAGTTCCCGGCTAACATGGCTACGAGTATAGAATACTGACAACATTGTGTTGTGCGCATAATGGCGCAGAACTAGATTCGTACTGCCCCAAAACGAAAGCGCAGCGCCTAGCTTACCCCAATATACCTTAACAGCCGCAGCTTTTCCAAAAACATTTTTCAAAGTGAGTTCGTCGAATATCAACTCACATGAACAGTCCCCAACCAGCGGTGCTTGATGAAGTCGGCGACCCTCTCGCCGATCATGATGACGGGCGCGTTGGTGTTGCCTGACGTCACCGCCGGCATCACGCTCGCGTCCGCCACGCGCAGCCGGTCTATACCTTGCACCTGGATACAACATCACAGAAATTAGTTAACTTCAGAATGACTGGTCCTCATGTGACTCTACAAAACACCTCGAGAATGAGGGCTTGCATTTAGTTAGGTAACTCCGAAATGGGGGCACTGAAACAACACCAGTAGGTACCTAATATTGCAATTAAACCTTTTACAAAATCATAATGGTCTTCTCTCGCTCTGGGGGAGCGGGAGGATGTATCAGACTCTTACTGACTAAAACCCACCCGTATTCCTTCCGTTGCCTTTGTTGCCAGGGGCCTCGGTAACCCTTTTGTACCTTCCCGCGACCCCGGCAGGCATCGGCACTAGTGGACCCCTACACTTGTGCTGACGACATTCTTTGAGGCGCGCGTGGAATACAACGCGCCGTCGACCCGGGCCTGGTCTTTACCGGACGGTGAGCTACCCATTGCTCACCGTCCGCAAGCCCGCACCTGGGCTACAAAGTACTTCAGGCCTTATCTATTCGGTAGAGAATTTAAAATAATAGGATCAATCTCCAAAACAGGCGTGTGTGATCGCTCTGGTGCTTTTCAGATAATGATATTTAATGGTAATTATCAGAGATCGGATATTCGGCTGCATATTTACCTAAAGTTAAATTTTCGCTGTGAAAGTATGGAAGCGGCTTCTTAAAATATTTTTATTTGTAAAAAAAAAAATCACGGGATGCCAGGAACACCGGGCATGCATAGCTAGTCGAGTGTATAATAAAGAAGCGACTTCTAAAATATGTATATGTAGGGTGTAAGAGGAGGGGTGGTGTGTTAGTTAAAACAAAAAAAAAACACCCGAACGCATGGCAAGCACAGCGACGAATGCAATTATTGTGATTAAATAAACTAAAAGAACTATTTGTCGGGGTAGCTACTTGCGCATAAGCAGGTATAATTTGCCGTCCCACTCACAAACTCGCAAAATGCCTATCGTCGTTTTCTATTAATATAAAGGTGCTAACATATACTGTTTTTTTCGCTAAGTATGTGGAGAGGAAATAAATTTAACAGAATTTCACTAAGCACATTAATTTTTAACTATTTGTTTCAATAGGTGGCTACATCAATTATTCTAATAATATATGTAGTCCGTTATATTATATTAACGTTATTTGCTAGGCAGTTTGGTATTTACCTACCTACTTTACAATATTAGGTAGGTAGATATGCATCCGCTTACATAGTCAGAAAAAACACAAAATTTGTCGATTCCGGAATCGCGGGTTTTTTTTTTTTACTATAGTGCATTCCATATAAGCCAACATTTGAAAGTAAGTTATATGTATTACTAATTATAATACTAATCTGATTCAATAATCAGAAACCTTGTTGATCCCGGAACCGCGTGATTTTTTCGATACAAAAGCGCATTCCACATTCGCCAACATCTCAACTTTAGGTGAATATGCATCCGAATATCCGATCTCTAGTAATTATGTATCTCATTAAAAAGAATGATATTCAAATAGTACTTTTTTACTATTGGCCTTCAATTTACACAAACAGTTATAAAGGAAATATTTAAGTTCAAAAAATTTCGCGACCAGAGCAATCATAATTGGTGTCAGAGCGACCATAAATGGTGAAATCAGTGAAACAAAAAAAAATAATATTGATAAAATATTATTTATTTAGCCGTTTTCAGTCATATTCAGTGTACGTGTAACAAGATTATATGTAGAGAAATGTATTATTTTAGAAAAAGGTCAAGGCATATTATCAGTCATACATATAAAAATACGGAATATTTTATATAAAATAATTGCTAAAATAACAAATTAACATAATTATAAAAATCAACTTTGGGCTTCGTTTAATTTATTTGGATTTAATTAAGTAAAAACAAATAAAGATCCAGGGATTATCAGTGAGAAGATTTATCAGTGCAAAAACTTGAAAATCCTTATTATGTGTCTACAATACATGATTGTACTTGGCAAAAATATTGTTTTTTTAATTTAATAAAAGAAGAAAAAATAAAACTTATACAATCATTTAACTACCCACCTCAAACAAAAGGATAATCTTTGATCGGCTTCAATGGGGTTGCGAAAATTGGTCCTCTGTTTTTCGATATGGTCGACATAATTCAACAGTGCTTGAAATTTCTCATAATCCATTCTATGATAGTCATAAAATTTTTGCACGTCGTATTTTAAGTCATTAAATAAATTATTGAATTTACCCTTTGATTCCCTTTCTTTCCATAAATTATCAACCCAAAATCTTCTTCTATCCCTATTATTAGCCTGTGCACCTTCTTCTTCATCTGAAATAATCGATATCAACACCGAATCCCAATCTACCATTTTAAAACTGAGGCAAACCAACACTCGATCAAACGCAACTGGTCTTCAGTTGCGTTTGATCGAGTGTTGGTTTGCCTCAGTTCAGTAAAAGCGTATCAGGCAGCAGGAGTCGCTGAGGCGTGCTTTGTCGTGCCGCGGCACGCCGTGGCATGCCGTGGCAAAGTGCTGGAATGCCGCGGTATCTAAGCGGCCAGTGTGCGCTGACGCACGGCAAAATCCCATGCCATGCCGTCCCGGTCTGCGTAGGCCTTAAAGTGTTCCGTTATACATACTACGTCAATGTCTCTGTGCTTCTTGGATAACTCTTGGAGATGAATAGTTAGTAAGTCCGATTTATTTAAAAGGCCAGCAATATTTTGATGAACAATATTTATGTTGCTATAGCCGAAAAAGGTCAGAATCAAGGTACCCTTATTGTTTCGCCATGTCCACAGATATTTTATATAATCTGAGGCCATGTCCGTCTGTCTGTCTCCGCTGTAACTCTGAGACGCTTAGTTCTAGAAAGTAGTCATTTGGCATAGGTATACAAATTAATTACCCGTGATTACGCCGACAAAGTGCTAAAATAAAATCTTTGAATAGGCCGTTAAAAATATTGCGGGTCTGTGAACACCACTTTTCGATTCAACGATCCGCTTGCGTAATATTTTAAGCATTAAAGTGCGTATTTCTGTTACGAGTCAAGTGTTTCTCCCAATGCCAGCCAAATGGTTGTTTATGGAGATGTGAAAAAATACATGGCAGTAGTACATATAATGAAATTAAAATTAAAACTATCACAGCTAAGTGGGCCGATCGAACTAATGAATCGAACTAGTGGGAATAAACGGGCTTTACAAGTTAACTAGTAATAGTCGACCAACTTAAATTTGCAGTTGGAGAATTGATTGTGGCATATATCGATCTATGGGAGAACATGTTTTTCAACTACAATGTTAAGTTTGTTTTTGGGAGCAATTGATACAAATTTCCCAACTACGGAACCCTTCATTGTGCGTAGTCCGACACGCACTTGGCCGGTTTTTGAATTTGAATTCGGTGTCAAAAAATAGTCAAGACATAGTCTTCTCCAACCATGATAACCTGGTTTACGGTAGAAGGATGTTAAACTTCCATGTAACTTCTACTTACATTATGTTTTGGTACAGTCGCGAACACTAAAATTACTCTATATTTCTCGAAGTTAATCTATATATTAATTACCTACTAATAATTATTTATTCATTACTGAAATCAGCAAAATTTGCATGCACTTGACCATCTTTACATAGCAAGACCCGTCCGTGCCTCGGAAAGCATGTTAGGCCGTTGGTCCCGGCTGTCATTTGTAGATCTATGACAGTCGTTACGGGTCGACAGAAGCTCAAAAGTCTGACAACCAGTCTTATCAAGGGGTATCGTGTTACCCAGTTACTGAGTTGTGGAGGTCAGATAGGCAGTCGCTCTATGTACCTAAAATATTCAGCTGCTCCAGTAGACTGGAAGCCGACTTCAACATAGTTGGGAAAAAGGCTAGGCAAATGATGATGGATTGTTTTCCATCAAATACCACAAGAACGGGCACATATCAAAGAAGAGTAAGTGGATATTTCACATTCAGCTAACATGTACTTATAAAACGCTCAGCCTTCTTATATAACAAAATAAATAAAAATATATATATCTATGATAAAAAACAAATTGAATGCAAAATACAACTTATAACATGGCTGCATGGTTTAAATTATGATGATACAGAGCTACTTTTGCAACGTGTGACTTAATAATAAATGATATTTACTAAAAGGAGGTACTACGGAGGTTTACTTTTCAAAACTGAATTTTCGTGTCAGAGTTCAAATGACAACATGAATTGACAGCGACAGCGCGGCAATTGACGTTTGCTGACGAAAGACCATCGACAAAATATAATTTATATCGAACCAATGATATCGAACAGACGAATCGACTAAACCATAGCGAAACGTAGTGTACTTTGTCTGCCAATCGAACTTCGTTATCGTTGAAGCGATGGCTATTTTAGAAATAGAATCGCTCCGAAGCAAATGTCATTTGTCTAGGCCCTCTGAACCAGGATCTAACTAATCTAGCAACGATCAACTGTTTATGCAGTTAACATTTTTAACAATATTCCAAAAGATATTTCGCTCCCCCCATCGAATAATATGGTATATTAGATTATTAACCAAAGGGATAAAGCAGTGTCTTCTGTCGCGGGTGACGATTTAAATCGCGAGCGTAACAAAGGACTCGAGGTTTACTCCCGAGCGTAGCGAGGGTTTTAAAAACTTAAATCATGAGCGAAGCGAGGGATTTAAGCCGAGTCCTGAGTGTAGCGAGGGATTTAAGTTCACCCAAGACTAAGACAGCTTTATCACCGAAGAAAATACTCTACTTTTCGTACCATTTGCGAAAAAATTAACACAATAATAATATGAGATAAGCATTTATTAAAAATAATGACCATTAAAAGTAAAAGTTAACATTCGAAACATCTCATGATTGATCTCTATCAAGAATTGTCCAATTCTTGATAGAGAGAGTTACATTTTTGTTTGGTACATTTATTGTTGATGAGTTGATTTGAGTATTTCTCTGTTCTTGCGTCTGAGGAACTTGCGTTTCATTGTAGATAGTATACGTCGGAGATAGTGGTGGTGGTGCATCGTGAGTTACGGACGAAGGTAAGATGCCGGAAGTTGATGGTTGTGGCTCTGATGGATTAAGTTTTATATTTTTGTTAATTTGACTGCTTAATATGGTTTTATTCGCCATTGAGCTTTCGATATAACCCTCAGCTATTCCATTAGAGCTCCAACCACCGTGTCTTTTTATTGACGTAATATCCGCCCCTGAATCCGCCAAGAAAGTCGCCGAAGTTCTTCTAAAGCAGTGACCGGTGTAGAGTTCAACATCTTTAAGTTTTAAATATTTAGCAATTTCCTTTGGCATATTGCTAATTTTATTTTTGCCGATGGCTTGGCGAGTACATTTCCCATTCCGAAAGTTTATAAAAAATCTATTGTTTTCCATGTTGGTGGGACGTAATGCTTGGTATTTATGAATGATTTTAGTATATTGTCCTTGTACAATGAATGACAGATTTTTCTTTGTCTTAGTTTTCTTTACATTAATCAGGAGCAACACATTGGAATGATTTTCAACGTCCTCCACCTTAAAGTTTACAAGTTCACATCCGCGGCAAGCACCATTGAGTCCAAAAATTAAGGCCACCTGTAACAAAGATAAAAAACAGGTAAATATATAGAATAATTACCATTACTAAGATACGAAATATTCATAATTAAATCATGTATTTACTTACTTTTGTGGCCAGAACAATTTCGTCAGGAGCTTCATTATGAAATTTTTCCACATTTTGAGTCGTAAAAATTTTAGACTTCTTTGCGCAATGCCCTTCTGATTTTATTTAAAAAAAAAGCCAGTAATTTCGTAAATCTGTTTATTTTAATGCTGTGTTTGATGCTTATTGTAGCTTTCAGTTTTGAGTATATGCACCAAAGTGTTTTCGGATTCTTTGTCTTGGATAAATAATCAAAATAGACAAGAAGTACTGATTCTGAAATTGATAGGCCTTTCGCACTTCTCCACGTTGAAAATTCTTCATAAGTTTTTAAATAATTTTCCTTGGATTTTGTTGGAAGCAAATTATTTATAATTGCAGCAGCATTTGCACTGATGGAATTCGACAATTCACTGTCACTGTCGCTTTGATTTAACATCGTAACGTATTTTTAGAACATTAACTTATTTATAAAAATAAATTAAAATAAACTTAACGTTTATGTATTTGAAGAAAACAAAAACGCGGCAAATTCCTAGACTAATATTTTTTTGTCGGAAAAGCAAAGGCATCAAGCTCATACGGCCTCGTCGGTTTTCGTAATTTTATTTAATAATCATAACTGCATAATAAATGCGTATTCCTTTTTCAAAAAGATGTATAATGCTTTATATACAAACTCAATGGTGTAAACACAGATGTAGTTCAGTATAAATTTCGGTAAGTATTCCAAATTTACATCACATTCTCCCCCTAGAGGATGAATGAAATTCAGTACAATTTTCTTTCCCTGTTTTGAACTGATTAAAAATCACTATTGTTATGTTCGCGTTTTGTGGCATAGAATGTCACTTTTTTAAGCAAATGGTACAAAAATGTTAATTTTAGCTCTCAAAATAGATGTAAGAACTTTATAGACCGTCGGTGAACACGTGATCGGCCTATAATTTTTGGGTTCCGCGGTGCTACCTGATTTATGGAGCAGGTGGGTAACTCCTAACGGAATTGGGGTAGTGAACCAGACTGCAAAGCAGTCTGGTACTGAGCTGCCAAGCGAGCGTGCGACCATAAAAACATTTGAGCCAGAAGTTGTGCAGCCCATCCAGCCCTGGAAACTTCCAGTTAGGTAACGGACGGACTGCACGAGCTACATCTTGGGGGCAGATGGTAATAACCCCATTTCTGGTATTGGATCGCAGGCTCGCTCGACTTCTCGAGCCCAATCACCTTCGGTGTAACTGACAGGCACCGACCAGATACTGCGCCAGAAAGAACACATGACATCATCATCATCGCGTGTCAGTCACACCTTGGTCCGGTCCCTCCCAACCCCTACAAACCCACCTTTCATCGCTCTGGAAGTTACGATTCTGAGTGTATCGCTCTACTCGCCGCTTATACCTACGAATACGGTTCGCCCATGCATACACTTTCTACTTCAGGAAGTCGATGCGCTCTGTGACACGGGGCGTATAGTCCTGAGGGCCGATATCAGTCCCTGAGAACGCCCGCCTCACAAAGCGCATCACTCTAGGGCGAGTATTGCCCTCCCTGAAGCAGATTAGTTTGCCGATGAGCGCTCTGGCCCCACCGATACGGTGTTCAATTCTGCACTGCCAAGCTGGTACGGTTGGTATCGGTCGTGTAGCTCTAGGTGTCTTTTACAAATTTCACGTGAGCTACACGACATACTGCTACAGCCGCGCAGTACAGAATCGAATGAGTAGCAGTGAGGTCTTCGCAGTCATCAAGATAATTTGACAACTGCGAATCCAGAGCTGCCACCAGCGCCCTGTTTTTCTTATGCATGGGCAAACGAGGTAAGCGTGGTCTTAGTTCGGATGACATGAGGCGATATTCTTGAATCGCATCCTCCAAAGCACTCCTCAATTCCACATTGTATTGTATTAGTACCTCAATTCTACATTTGTGGCCCTGTCATCACTCCCCTCGTCAGCTTGATTTGTTCTTAATTGAGGTGAAACTACAACAGTCTGCGACAGGGGGAGATGGCATGGCCACTCTGAATTTCACTTCGCATGCGATCAAGTACAGTGTCATCTAACATATGATTACGCTGGATAACCCGTAACTGACCCGACAGTCGTTGTGCCGCAACGTTGACAGCTGGCTCAAACACCTGAAAAACAGAGAGCATCAACTACGACAGTTTTCGTTTTATTGCATATCCGGTGTTTAAAACATTAATTACCATCTTGTAATTTTTTTTTGTATTTTTTCTATGTATATTTATAAAAGTACAATAATTTCAATGGTACCGTAATGAACACAACAATATTATTCCCTTAAAATCTAAACACACTTTTTGCACGAATAACACCATAACAAGTTATTACAGATTATGCAATCATTAACTTTTTCGGTAAGCGACGATTACCATTATATTCGCGTAAGAAATGCATATCTATTTCCGCATATACTATAAAACAATTATATTCATGTGTTATTTTTATTTACAGGATTTGGTAATGTCTTTTTACAAAACGTTTTAGTTATTTATGCAAAATCGTGACGTCGTTTACTGTGTCTTATAGTTAATATTTTTGAATATTATTTAATATAGCTTGGATTTCACCCGAATACTATCGTAATATCATATTGCCGATAGTTTTTTTGATACCGTATTTCAACGAATAATACTATAATGCATTAAGATTGACTACGATATCGTTGTGTTTACACGCGAATATTATGGTGATGATGCGTTGCATACTATATTTTTGCCCTTTAATTTTAGTAACATTATTTTTGTCAGTAACTTAATTTTGTTAAACTATTAAAAAAAATCGTAATATAAAATATATTGTTAAAAATTAGCTTTGTTTTGACGTATAAATGTATAACTTACGATCTACCCGTGCTGAAATATACGCATAAAACAGTTTTTTTTATTTTTCCTGTAAAATTTAGATTTCTCGATTACCATATTATTCGGTGGGGGGAGCGATTTGAGAACTCTCTACAACACTGAGTCAAAATAATTTTAAATGAGTCATAGTGTAAAGGTTTATTTAAATACAAAATTGTCGTAGGACACGCGGTTCGAACGAAGTCACTTTCGCTGTATATTATGAATTAAATTAACAATATTTGAAAGTAACTAAATTAAAAAAAAATAAGGATTGGTAATAAAATAGTAATATAAAAAAGAGACATTTTTAGTTTTATCCACACTGAGTGTTAATTTGTTGGAAGCTAACCATGCCTTGACCAAATCAAAGCACTGAGCGCAGCTGTAAGCCTATTGCCATGTGTGCCCATGAACAAGAGCGCCGTGTCATCGGCGAACGAAATATTCCCTACATTGGGCACGTTCAGGTAGCTAAGGTCATTGATGTACGTTAAAAATAACGTGGGACCTAGGATGCTGCCCTGCAGGACTCCATGACCAATGGGGAGATCATAGCTAGCCCATTTTCCGTCCCTGACCCTCTGGAATCGGTTTTGCAAGTAGTCGGTGAACAGTTCGAGCTGAGTATTCCTTAGCCGCTCTAGCTTTGTTAACGGTATCGGGACGGAAACCGGAACCGTAAATAAGTATGTTAATGATTAAGTTCAAAATTGAATGAGAAAATTTGACCATTTGATGTAACTTGATGTGCTGGCGACTGTACATCTAAAATGGGTCAGTCTGCTTCTGATGTTGTGACTGTTCCTAAATAACCCTAGGCCGATAAAATTTTCGTTTTTCCTAATTCTGTTAATATGAATGTTTGGGTCGGTCCCTCATATTGAGGGAAAGTCGCACCCCGCCACCGTACGACTCTGTAGAGCTCGTCTCCAGACTGGTCACTCTCCCACCGACAGTGATAAGAATTCCAAATATGAAGAAGTCTAACGCCTTGTCTCTTGCCTTGTTGTGTTAATAGAGCAAGGAAAGGATTGAAATAAATAGTAAATAAGATTTAGGAATTCATAGTTATGAAGTTGGATGTGGCTTAGAAAGACAATAAATAATAGAATAATGCTAAGTATATTATTATATAGATTTGTGAGTAACTCTTACGCTAGCGTAAGAGGTATTTGGTCAGGCATTACTCACACGATACTTTACATCTGTACTTGGAGTACTCAGAGCAACACTTCCATAAAGTGACGCAAGCGGCTGTTCAGCGGCATTACGTCGGCATCATGCCCGTTTGGAGACATGGTCCCTAGCAGTTCTTTCAAACTGATAAGCGTGACGAAGCGGCTTTCCCCGCGGCAACCGTGTGGACCGTCCTTGTCTAACAACGGGGCGGCTAGTTTCAGCGGCATTGCGTCGGCATCATGCTCTTAAGGAGACATGGTCCCTATCAGTCCTTGGACTGGATATGAGATAGATGTGGTTTCCCGAACCCCTGGAAGTTCACCCTTTGCACAACAAGCATATCTGCAAGACACGTGTTCATATCAGTCTAACCGAATTATTGGTTTGTGATAGAGAATACAACATTCAAGAATTGCTAGATAATAAGAGTTGAGAATCGAAACTCAAGAATGATTAATTAATAGAGCTGTGGATCAGCTCTCTTAAAGATTTATAGACAGCCCCAAAGCGCCCACCCGTCATCACTTCCTAGTGTTTGAGCTGGGGAGAAGAAGTGACGCAACAAACTCCCCAGCAACACGTCTCTGTCTGTTTAGTTACAAGAACTTTAATTATACTATCAGACTAGGATAAATATTATAATAAAAGACTCTCCCAGTCGTCGCAACAAACTCACACACGCACACTATATTAGGTACTAAATTAGTCTAATCGGGGCTTTAACCCAACTATAACTCATACTCGCTATCTAGCGACAGCCCACTCGGACATGGCCCTTGGTATTCACCAAGCCTCCTAACTTAACTCGCCTAGACTCCAACGTCTGTATCTTTCCGTAGTCTTAAATCATCTTGTTGCATTCGTCTTGGATAGTTAGGACAAGGAGGGATTACAAGTAAACAATGTCAATATAAAATAAGGTTGGGAATTCACAGGTTATGGAAAGGAATCTAATTTATCTACTTTTCTTTTGATTATGAAAGTTAGAGGACATGTCAGTAATATAAAAGGGTAGGTATGTGACACGTAACGCTTGCGCTGTACGAGTATATTACTCTAAGTTACGTTAATGGATTTCTTTACAATAATTACAGACCCACCCCAAGTGACGTGGGACTGCATTACAACAGTTGACAGCGTCGCGCGTGTATTGTTAGACCTGAACGCATAGGACCACTAAGGACACTGCTACGATTCTAACAAGCCACGCTCCCTAAGCTCTAGTCATGTCTTACTCAATCCTAAGGCAGAGTACTGCGAAGTTCAACTGTCATTGAGCGAGACACGTTCCAGTAATCACTGGGCGCGTACTAATATAATAATCCCCTTATAACGGCCTAATCACCCGTTACAAAGACAATACAAAACTTGCACAAGCGTACCGCATCGTCAGTCGGTAGTAGAATTCTTTACAATTGCTCCTGCTATACGCCGAAGTGGTTATTCCAAATCGTCACTTCTCACTCTCTTAATCTCCCCCATTAGAAGATGCTTTCAATGTAATCGGCAGCCGTGCGACTAAGTCAAGCATCGGAGCGTTTCTATCTGGGCATCCAAATGTTGTGTCTCGCTAATGATAATTTGTGAGAGGCCGATAGCCAGATGTGGTTTAACGAGACACAATCCCTAGCGTTCCTTAGAACGAACTATCAATCCAGTTTAGGAAACTTGGTGAAGCCTACCCCCTCTACCAAGAGTCTGCATACATCAAGGGCAATGTAAAATATCCTGCAGTTAGTCAGTCCATAGGGATAAGATAGCCATCACTAGCATTTGGTTTGTTTGTGTTCGTAAACAATTACAAAGTAGCATTATAGCTCAAATTGGCCCTAACGAGTTGCGAGTATTAGTTCGGTTCAGCCTTCCATAAGCGGTGTGACCGCCGTAAGTGTCATGTCTTGGTTGTGGTTGTCTATAGTCTGTTGGTAGAGTAGTCTACCGTCTCTTGTTAAATGTCACACCCAATGGAAGGCGTTCTCCGAGTCCCTAGAACCAAACGCTGGTGTAGGATACCTCGATCGTCATAGAAAGGAATAAGGAGGAATAGAATAGTAAACACTCACCCAATCGTTCACAGATACACTCACTGAGATTCGCGCGCCTTACACACAACTTACATTATACTTGACTAATATAACCTAGTCTAAATCTACACTTATTATTACAATTTAACGTATTAATTAAACTGATAACACTTTCACTATCGCGATCTCTCCAAAGTAACATTGTGTCATTATTATCGACCTAGTTCTATCTCTCCTAGTTCGGCCTAATTCAACCGCTCTTTCTCGTGGTATTTTCACGAACTCCCTAACTTAACCCGCTAGATATCACGTCCGAACCCTGTCGCGGCTCATCACCGACTCCCCTCAGCCCTACCCTTTTCGTCCTCTGTTCCATCTCCAAAACGACCGGAGCGTGGTGTTTTTCCCATGCCAACCGAATTACTCAGAATAGGTTTATTGCCTTTTTTGTACCCTTTCTCGATTGTTTTAAGGGCCTGTTTGGGTTTTGCCCGCGGCCCAAATCATCCTAAACAGATGTGCACTACTATTGTGCTCTGCGATAAGAAATCGAATACTTTAGTCGTATCTTTAGAATTTGTTAAATTATTGCTTTCGACCCGTCCGTTGTTAATTGTCTAAAGTTTGTTTCCCATAAAATATAAATGGAATGCATTTCTAAAAGGTTTCACATTTCCAAAGAAATAGGATGTTTTGTTATTAATTACGGTAACACGTCGAGCTGTCAGCCCATAAAATAGAGATTTAATGTATTTGTAAGAGCCTAATATCGTGAGACAATGTTAAAATAAGAATTTAGAATAAAATATTTTGTTATTAATTAGGAGACATGACAGACAGTCACATTCCCCCCTCTGAAAATCAGACGCGTGACGCAGTACAGCGGATGAGCTTTCACGATAAGATGAGCTCTGCCTTTCAATGTCAATATTATAAAATATTCAGGTCTGCTATGTTCATCTAGTCAAATAATTAATTATAGGTATTCCAGTTGGAACATCAATCCAATAAGATCAGAATAGGATGCAATGTCTGCTATAATTTAGTACTGTTTCGCAGAAGCATCTTCAATCGATACTATTATTTTCTCTATGACACTTGAACATAATCTTCTTCAAAATACTCCTGTCACATAATTCAAATTACATTACCGCGCTTCAATTCATATCAGATGACCTGTGCATGCTTATAATGTAGTTTTACATACCAGGATCTCTTTCAAGAGTATTTGTGTTAATGTGGCACGCTACCTACAGTGCCCCCACGTTCTAAACTCAGCCTATCGCAGTCGCCGATGGACAGAGGCCTCTCCTTATGCACCTCGATGCTGAGTCAGCGTAGTCAGCTGCCCGCAGCTATGTCCAGGAGTAACTGAAATAGTCCGCACATGAACATATTAGATTATATTCCAATTGGACGCCCCCCTCTGATTCCAAGAGGTTTAGAGCACTTTTGAATTCCAATCAGAGTTAAGAAGTTATTCTGATTAGAAAATATAGATATCCTAGACTGTGCAACCATTTATTGGTTTAGTGTGACAAACGATTGTCAATTCCCCCCTCCAATTATAAGGGCTATTGGAATGAAATTTCTCGCGTGAAGAGGATAACATTAAAATAATACTTTAATATCTGACAGATTGGTCGATATGTTTACCGCTGCATCTCATAAAATATTGAAAAGACAATTATCTAGTATATCTGAAGTGATAACTCGAAACATAATAATATTATGTTAGATAACAAAAATCATATTACGGGTAACTTTAGTGTCTAATGAAAGTAAAACTTAGCTTCGTAACAGGAGCCACGCTACAGCCACTGTCGTTGAAGTCAGCCGATGATAGCTGATTTTGATGAAGCTTTAGACCAAGCGCAACGCACAAACCAATGGTTCATACATCTTAATTGCAGCCCAAGTGAAGACTTAAATATCCTGGAATTGTAAATAAGGCCACACGAGTATCTATTCAATTATATGGCATACGCCTCCTACTACGTTAGAATGATTTATGTTTACTTCTAATTATGATAGTTCTAGACTAGATTTAGATTAATTTACCTTCCTGGTTAATTAATTGTTATTTTGTAAGCTCGACGCTTACTTACTAATAGTATTACGTTTACCCACAATAAGGGTGTGTCTTATATTTAAGCTTACTCCACACAAACATATAAATCTCAAACACACAAACACATTCCATGTTCATAAAGTGTAAGATACAAAACTCACGTTAGCAGGGACTCGAAACCATTACTACAGTAGCATAGAAACTCAACAACAATCATACCATAACTTACTTAGAAATTGTTACGTCCTTGTATGCGGGAATTGAACCCACTATCATTAGCGTCAAAGCCCTATAATAAACTATCCATGCGGGAATTGAACCCACAAGCCGTGACACAGTTATTCAAGCACTTATAAATTAATAGATCGAACCCAATATTCATCATAATGTAATCGAAGCACATCAACTAACAAAATCATGTAGGAATTGAACCCACTACCAGTACTTGAAGAATTCAACCACCATTATCAAGTCGTAACCTAATTAACCAGAAGTAACTGTAATCGTTGTACTCGTAACTCAGGCCGTCTCTAACAATAAAACCATAAAATTTACGTTGTGTTATTTTTGTAGCAACCCATAAGTTGTCCTTTCTCGTTGCACTGAGGTTAATCAGTACATTTAATGACGAGAATCCTGGTCACGGCACCACATGTGACTGTTCCTAAATAACCCTAGGCCGATAAAATTTTCGTTTTTCCTAATTCTGTTAATATGAATGTTTGGGTCGGTCCCTCATATTGAGGGAAAGTCGCACCCCGCCACCGTACGACTCTGTAGAGCTCGTCTCCAGACTGGTCACTCTCCCACCGACAGTGATAAGAATTCCAAATATGAAGAAGTCTAACGCCTTGTCTCTTGCCTTGTTGTGTTAATAGAGCAAGGAAAGGATTGAAATAAATAGTAAATAAGATTTAGGAATTCATAGTTATGAAGTTGGATGTGGCTTAGAAAGACAATAAATAATAGAATAATGCTAAGTATATTATTATATAGATTTGTGAGTAACTCTTACGCTAGCGTAAGAGGTATTTGGTCAGGCATTACTCACACGATACTTTACATCTGTACTTGGAGTACTCAGAGCAACACTTCCATAAAGTGACGCAAGCGGCTGTTCAGCGGCATTACGTCGGCATCATGCCCGTTTGGAGACATGGTCCCTAGCAGTTCTTTCAAACTGATAAGCGTGACGAAGCGGCTTTCCCCGCGGCAACCGTGTGGACCGTCCTTGTCTAACAACGGGGCGGCTAGTTTCAGCGGCATTGCGTCGGCATCATGCTCTTAAGGAGACATGGTCCCTATCAGTCCTTGGACTGGATATGAGATAGATGTGGTTTCCCGAACCCCTGGAAGTTCACCCTTTGCACAACAAGCATATCTGCAAGACACGTGTTCATATCAGTCTAACCGAATTATTGGTTTGTGATAGAGAATACAACATTCAAGAATTGCTAGATAATAAGAGTTGAGAATCGAAACTCAAGAATGATTAATTAATAGAGCTGTGGATCAGCTCTCTTAAAGATTTATAGACAGCCCCAAAGCGCCCACCCGTCATCACTTCCTAGTGTTTGAGCTGGGGAGAAGAAGTGACGCAACAAACTCCCCAGCAACACGTCTCTGTCTGTTTAGTTACAAGAACTTTAATTATACTATCAGACTAGGATAAATATTATAATAAAAGACTCTCCCAGTCGTCGCAACAAACTCACACACGCACACTATATTAGGTACTAAATTAGTCTAATCGGGGCTTTAACCCAACTATAACTCATACTCGCTATCTAGCGACAGCCCACTCGGACATGGCCCTTGGTATTCACCAAGCCTCCTAACTTAACTCGCCTAGACTCCAACGTCTGTATCTTTCCGTAGTCTTAAATCATCTTGTTGCATTCGTCTTGGATAGTTAGGACAAGGAGGGATTACAAGTAAACAATGTCAATATAAAATAAGGTTGGGAATTCACAGGTTATGGAAAGGAATCTAATTTATCTACTTTTCTTTTGATTATGAAAGTTAGAGGACATGTCAGTAATATAAAAGGGTAGGTATGTGACACGTAACGCTTGCGCTGTACGAGTATATTACTCTAAGTTACGTTAATGGATTTCTTTACAATAATTACAGACCCACCCCAAGTGACGTGGGACTGCATTACAACAGTTGACAGCGTCGCGCGTGTATTGTTAGACCTGAACGCATAGGACCACTAAGGACACTGCTACGATTCTAACAAGCCACGCTCCCTAAGCTCTAGTCATGTCTTACTCAATCCTAAGGCAGAGTACTGCGAAGTTCAACTGTCATTGAGCGAGACACGTTCCAGTAATCACTGGGCGCGTACTAATATAATAATCCCCTTATAACGGCCTAATCACCCGTTACAAAGACAATACAAAACTTGCACAAGCGTACCGCATCGTCAGTCGGTAGTAGAATTCTTTACAATTGCTCCTGCTATACGCCGAAGTGGTTATTCCAAATCGTCACTTCTCACTCTCTTAATCTCCCCCATTAGAAGATGCTTTCAATGTAATCGGCAGCCGTGCGACTAAGTCAAGCATCGGAGCGTTTCTATCTGGGCATCCAAATGTTGTGTCTCGCTAATGATAATTTGTGAGAGGCCGATAGCCAGATGTGGTTTAACGAGACACAATCCCTAGCGTTCCTTAGAACGAACTATCAATCCAGTTTAGGAAACTTGGTGAAGCCTACCCCCTCTACCAAGAGTCTGCATACATCAAGGGCAATGTAAAATATCCTGCAGTTAGTCAGTCCATAGGGATAAGATAGCCATCACTAGCATTTGGTTTGTTTGTGTTCGTAAACAATTACAAAGTAGCATTATAGCTCAAATTGGCCCTAACGAGTTGCGAGTATTAGTTCGGTTCAGCCTTCCATAAGCGGTGTGACCGCCGTAAGTGTCATGTCTTGGTTGTGGTTGTCTATAGTCTGTTGGTAGAGTAGTCTACCGTCTCTTGTTAAATGTCACACCCAATGGAAGGCGTTCTCCGAGTCCCTAGAACCAAACGCTGGTGTAGGATACCTCGATCGTCATAGAAAGGAATAAGGAGGAATAGAATAGTAAACACTCACCCAATCGTTCACAGATACACTCACTGAGATTCGCGCGCCTTACACACAACTTACATTATACTTGACTAATATAACCTAGTCTAAATCTACACTTATTATTACAATTTAACGTATTAATTAAACTGATAACACTTTCACTATCGCGATCTCTCCAAAGTAACATTGTGTCATTATTATCGACCTAGTTCTATCTCTCCTAGTTCGGCCTAATTCAACCGCTCTTTCTCGTGGTATTTTCACGAACTCCCTAACTTAACCCGCTAGATATCACGTCCGAACCCTGTCGCGGCTCATCACCGACTCCCCTCAGCCCTACCCTTTTCGTCCTCTGTTCCATCTCCAAAACGACCGGAGCGTGGTGTTTTTCCCATGCCAACCGAATTACTCAGAATAGGTTTATTGCCTTTTTTGTACCCTTTCTCGATTGTTTTAAGGGCCTGTTTGGGTTTTGCCCGCGGCCCAAATCATCCTAAACAGATGTGCACTACTATTGTGCTCTGCGATAAGAAATCGAATACTTTAGTCGTATCTTTAGAATTTGTTAAATTATTGCTTTCGACCCGTCCGTTGTTAATTGTCTAAAGTTTGTTTCCCATAAAATATAAATGGAATGCATTTCTAAAAGGTTTCACATTTCCAAAGAAATAGGATGTTTTGTTATTAATTACGGTAACACGTCGAGCTGTCAGCCCATAAAATAGAGATTTAATGTATTTGTAAGAGCCTAATATCGTGAGACAATGTTAAAATAAGAATTTAGAATAAAATATTTTGTTATTAATTAGGAGACATGACAGACAGTCACAATGTAAAAAAAAAACGTTTTGTTTTTACTTGTTCTCATTTTATAAACCTGCCAAACCGCGTGACAGTTTGTCGGCAGGATTAGCGCTCGTCTTAAAACATTTAGTTTAATCAATTTAAAACCAGCTTCATTAAAATACCAGTCTTTTTTACGAAAACTCAAATTTTTCTTTTTCCATTTAAGCTCAAAATATATTAAGAATTCGCAAGCTCAGCATACACAAAGTTTTACTCTCTGCCTAGGCCAGTAAATTTAATAATTTTCAGATTTTCAGCATTTTCTGCCGCTGCACCCGCTTTAGAACTAATCCGTTGTAGGTGGGACGTTGCCAGTGTGTCTACACAGGTAGCGTCCCACACAAGCATCCGTCCCAAACTCCACGGGACCAAAGACACACCATCAGGTCATTTGCCATCATCTCTGACAATGCCAGTTGGCTCAAAAAGAGCAGGCATATTGATGCTGGCAAGAGACGGCGGATTATGTCATTAAGTGTCGCATGTCTTAAAAGGCGGCCTGCACTTTTTTGACAACAAAGTCCGTGGTGACCCAGTCGGTCCACGTCCGTGCCACAAGGGCATGTATGTGGAGTGCATACCGTGACCCCAAGCCGCAGACCAGTCGCCAGACGAAGCGAGTTCGGATCCAGGAAGGTACCGGTATATGAAGAGGGCCAATCACTGGCCTCTCTGGCTCCGACCGCCAAAAGTCTTGCGCGATCGGGCCCTGAACTGCGGCTCAGAATCGATTTGTATGTTAAATCGCAATAAATATCGTCCCAGCTCCTCTGAGATTTTGGGTTGTCTGGAAATTCTTTACCCGGGCAAGCAATTTTAAAAGCATTCTTGGCATCCTCCAAGCCCGCAGTCTCATAGATTGTGGGCAAAGCCCTTAGGACATTACCTATGAGACGTGACGTGCTATGGATGGACGACAAAAAGGCTGGGGAAGCAACACTCGAAATTTTGCGAATTCCTAAGCCGCCAAACCGAATAGGGAGGGATGCTTGTAACCAAGGTGGTTCATTTAAGCTGAATATTTAAAATCATTTCTAAACTAGTTTTGACTAAATCGTCTATTAGTGAAAGCAAATTTGGATGTTTCCAAAAAGGGCTACAGCAAAGCACATAAGTAAATTTAGGGCCAAAAAGGCAAAACTTTAGAATTACAAGAGCATTTGTAAACAATTTGCGTGACTTTGGAATTTAGAAGTAGTGTTATTAATATAATCAGGAAAAGATTCTTCAAAGATGGGAGAACCCAGAAGGCAAAGTGACTTTCTGTCTACTATTTTTATGTTGGGTGCCAGAAAATTTAATTTGAATTTTAAATAATCTAAGCCGTAAGAAGTTTTTTGAATAAAGAAAAATAACTGTCACTAAAACGGCCACAAGAACACATGCCTCCATTCACTGGAACACACTTTCTGAAAACCTGCGGATAAAGCCAAGCTATTTGCTAAATTCCTAAAAGATGTATTCAAACCAAATGAGCCCGACATGATGTATCCAGAAGAAGAAATTGTTGAAATTCTTGACAGTGATCAGCAAATGTCTCTACCGTTGCGACTGTGTACCCCAACAGAAGTTTGAAAAGCTATTAATAACTTGAAGAAGAAAAAGGCTATATAGTTAGTATGTATGTGTCTATGTATCTATTTTATAGTATATAACTGTGTATCTATTATATTATATTGTACTTATATACTCGTACTTTTTATTTGCACCAGAGACAACTCCATTTTATCTCCAGAAAATCACTGTCCATTCCATGGTTGCCAGGAAGAGATCGCAGTAAGCGATAAGGCCGCCCATTGTATATTTTGTAGTATACCTATATTTTATTTGTAATGTATAATCTGGTGTACAATAAATTATATATAAAAAACTTTTTACAAAAAACAAACGACCGTCTTCCAGAAAAACACTACAAAGTGAAAAATAACTTTAGTTTTTTTGGCACCGACTTCCGAAATTAAAGTTATTTTTCACTTAGTGTTTTTCTGGAAGTCGGTTGTTTTTTTTTTGTAAAAAGATTTTATTTTTCACTTTTTAGTGTGTCAGTTTGTAATTTATCTAAGTTACAATAGCCTAATGTCAACTGCTCATCACCTTTTACAAAATATTGCTTTTCTTGATGCAGGGACGGTAATTGTTGAGGAGTTCTCCTGGTAAGAACCAGGAGAACTGTCACTCACCATATGCATTGTGAAGAGCATAAATGGCTTAGCAACCATATTAAAGTACCTAATCGAATCGCAACTCGTTAATTAAATACTTCTAATTAAGTAGTTCCGGTGCCCATCTGTGGTCTTCATCATCAATTCCACTTCACCAAATGGTGCTTTCCGAGAGCAAATGCACAAGTTACTATAAAAAAAATACCTAAATCGCTATAGGTGTGCCTTTAAAATTTAAGGAATTCCCTCGATTTCCATGAGATCCCCTCATCAGAATATGACTTGGTGACAAAAAAATAATTTTTAAAATCGATCCACAATTGACAGAGATATCGGTGAACATACATACATAAAAAAAAAACAAATAAACATGTCGAATTGATAACCTCCTCCTTTTAGAAGTCGGTTAATAAATAAATAAATAAGGCTCCAGGCGTTGCAGTTGATCTGATTACATCAGAAGTTCCTAAACTTCTACCGAGAAAAGGAATTGTCTTGCTAACCATTCAACTCCTTAGTCACAATATGTGGCTTGGTCATTTCGCGACATTCACATGGGCGTAAGGTGAAAAATGTATTCACTGTTCATTAATTTTCTGTGTTCGTAACGAAATGGCCAAGCCACATATTTTGACTAAGCTGTAGGAGTTTGTGAAGTTAGGGCTTATAGAGTTAGGGCGTGTAGAGTTAAACGCTTGACTCTACATGAGATTTGATAACTTTTTTTACAGTGCGAGCCATGTGGTCTCGTCTTGGCAACATTTTACATGAACATGTTTTTGGTTTTCACTTCTTTTGTAAGTTGAAGTATAGGTCGGTGAAATTTATTTTACTATTATTTATAACAAGGAGTATACTTCTATCACCAAAATTTGCGGAAGTCCCATACAAACGTCTATCCCCTAGTTTAAGGGGTTGGGGGGTAAAAGTTCCAAGTTCTAATTTTTTTGTTGTTGTTTGTGTAGCTAACATACCAAATTTCAGCTTTCTAGGACTTCAGAAAGTACCCTAAGAATTTTATTTAGATGATCATTAGTGAGTGAGTCAGTGACGAAATCGGGTTTTTTTAGATATCAATAAAATCTACAGTATAAGAGATATGCAATTGAAACTCTGTATCTGGTAAAATAAAAACCCAAGCTATGAGGGTTCAAAAAAATGACGAAGCTTTTGAGAATAGGTAGGCAGTCCCTTGCGCTTCGCTTGGCTCGTCTTGGCGAGGTCACTACCGTGCCCCCAGATACCTTTTAATACATCACATTGTTACTTGGGATGTTACAAGTGGGGACGCAGCTTAACCGTGGTAATATAATATAACCCATATAAGGTTAAACTTCAGTTTAAATAAACACATAAGACTCGTACAAAACATTTATTATATAAAATTTGACTTAACTAGTTATCATAAATTATGCACTTCCTGCCAAAAAATATTGCACCAAATAATATTAATGAACATCTTACTGGGGCAATTATTTTGTCTTCAAGTGTAGACTTACACTAATGGGCGGAATTAAAATACAAATAAATACTAATTTGTACAACAACGCAAAGTAACAATAAAATAGTACTTAATACCTAAGTGATGCCAAAGAATTTTTCAGTTTTATAAAATAGTCGATTTCATAAAAATTACGGTAGGTACCTAGTAGTTTAATAAAGCTGACGAAAATAGTTTTATCAAATAAATCGCAATGCATGTAGACCGAGTTCGTTAATTTAGTGGAGTTACCCCATAGGCCATTTCTGGCCTAATTATATTTTAAGTCCTAGATCCTAAGGTGCAATGCACCTTAGGATCTTTTACTATAATGTGACAAACAAACAACAAATAGGAAAAAGAAAGCCCTGCGACAAGGATCAACCTTCATCCATGGGGAAACGCATTCCGTGACATCGTCTAAAACCTAAAGCTAAATATTTACACTACGCTGCTACCAGGATCATTTGGCGCTCGAATGACGTTGACAGGGTGGCGCTGTTGGTGCACATCTGTGCAATTGTTTTATGAAATGTATTGAAAAAACAAGATGGCGGCGTTAGTTCCAATTTTGTCCAAGCGCCAAAGGAACCTTGTAGCGCTATATGTATATCTAGGGCAGTGCGTGGCTGTGGCGCTGACGTCACAGCCACCGCTGCCACGTGGCGTGCTGCGTCGAGTCGCTCGCTTGCAGCATGTTGGACAGGCCGCCGTGCGGCACTGGGTAGGGAGCCTGGAAAGTGAGAAAAGCATTATAATAATTACGTCTACCTTAGCTCGGAGAAACTACAGAACGAATAACAGATTTATAGGAGCCGTCAAGAATCGAATCAAAAATCAAACCAAGTCTTTTTTTCTTTGTTTTCCTTCTAATTAAAATTATTTTATTTCACGTAAACCTAGAATTCATAAGTGCTCTGAAACGTCAAAAGGCAAGTTTGCGTATCAACAATTTTGCAAAGCATTAGGTATTTGAAATGCTAAGGAACTGCTGTTCCACTTTTGGGTTGACCCCAACAGACGGTCACAATGTAGAAACAAAAGGTTCTATTGCCCTATCAAATTATTTTAATGCTTTCCAACGAGTCAACATGACTTGCAATAAGCTGATGACTTGTACTTATTTTATGAGTAGTTACCACGGAGCAAAGTTACCCGTAGTTGACCGTACAAATTAAGTTCCCGGCTAACATGGCTGTAGTTTTTAATACTGACCTGCGCCAGAACTAAAGCGCAGCGCCTAGCTTACCAGCCGCAGCTTTTTCCAAAAAACATTTTTCAAAGTGAGTTCGTAGAATATCAACTCACATGAACAGTCCCCAACCAGCGGTGCTTGATGAAGTCGGCGACCCTCTCGCCGATCATGATGACGGGCGCGTTGGTGTTGCCTGACGTCACCGCCGGCATCACGCTCGCGTCCGCCACGCGCAGCCGGTCTATACCTTGCACCTGGATACAACATCACAGAAATTAGTTAACTTCAGAATGACTGGTCCTCATGTGACTCTACAAAAGACCTCGAGAATGGCGGCTTGCATTTAGTTAGGTAGCTCCGTAATGGGGGCACGTTAGTAAAACAACACCAGTAGGTACCTAATATTGCAATTCAACCTTTTACAAAATCAGAATGGTCTTACTTCTCCCGCTCTGGGCGGAGCGGGAGGGTGTGTCAGACTCTAACTGACTAAAACTAACCCGTATTCCTTCCGTTGCCTGTGTTGCCAGGGGCCTCGGTAACCCTTTTGTACCTTCCCGCGACCCCGGCAAGCATCGGCCCTAGTGGATCCCTACACTTGTGCTGACGAAATCTCTTTGAGGCGCGCGTGGAATACAACGCGCCGTCGACCTGGGCCTGGTCCTTACCGGACGGTGAGCTACCCATTGCTCACCGTCCGCAAGCCCGCGCCTAGGAGGGGCGAGAGGGCGCGAAATTTGCCTTTCCCTCAACCGTCCCGCCTCCTCCTTCGCGAGCATTACTGCTTCGCAAAAGGAGGTGATGGCTGCCCATGCCCTCTCGCTCCGTACCATGGCCTGAACCAGGGCCGGACGCGAGTGATTCTGCCGCCGATCGCCTCCACGAGGACACGGCGGTGCTCTGCCCAAGCTGGGCAGACTTCCACCGTATGCTCCACCGTGTCCTCCGGGTGAACCACACTGTAGTGACACCCGGGTGTTTCATCCCGCCTCATTCGACACAGGAACCTCCCGAAGCTGCCATGTCCGGTGAGGACCTGCGTCAGGCGGAAGGTGAGGACGCCGTGGCACTTCTCTAGCCACTCCTCAAAGAGGGGACTTATCGCCGCAATTGTGGCGTGCCCATGATTAATGGTCTAAAGACGACTTGGTACCAAGAACTATTCATAGTAGAATATTACTCTAATCTGAGATAGCCTAAAATATGAAAATATGACGAGGGCCATACTTCACCTGTTCCACTACTTACTTAAAGGAAAACCATTTCTAGGATCAACAGGATCTGGATTGGTCTAGGGTTTCCCTACTACATTTATCCGGAGTGCAACCGTTTCGTTTGAAGTTTTACCTGTCCTATATAGAAAGCAACAGGTATCAAAGCTTACCTGCAGCAAGTTATCAACGACAGCACTATCGTCTCCTCTCGGCCCCATCTTGCAGGATCCTGCCTGATGGTTCTCGGGAGCCGTCTGCATCCTCACGGCGCACTCCCAGTACGCGTCGCATCCGAACTTGATCTTCTCACAGCCCTTCACCGGAGTCTTGTCCAGTTTCACTCCGTAGCGCTTCAGGGCTTTGGTCTCGGCCAACTTGAGAGAAAACTTGATACCTTCTACTAAGGTTTTGACATCATCTGGGTGGGTTAGGTAGCTGAAATTGTGATAGAAGTTATTTTAAATAAAGTAAACAATTTGACCGGTCGATGTGGCCAAGCTTTGGGGAGGGCTATGTCCAGCAATGGAAGTCTGAAATAAAACATTTTCACGTTGTTCAGAACTTTCTGGGTTAAAGGTAATTAATTAACAATAAGTAAGATTTAGAAGTAAAACATCAGCAACAGTTAGCTGCAACATCCAAAATACATTAATGCAGTCAGCAAGTTGTTCAGTTAAAGTGGCCAATATGCACTTTAGATACTAATTATCCAACAAGCATTTTACACAGGCACTTAAGTTTTTATAGGTACCTAAATATTAACATACCTAATAACACGATTGTGCTCCAGAACGAGTTACTCAAGGTTCTAGTACTAGTGCACCCTTCCCTTTTGATACCTATTTCGATGTTTAGGTGCGAAGTATTTGCTGGTCGACTATACTCATTTTAACGGAACGCCAAACAACTTTAACAGCAGACTGACTAGTAAGAGTTTTTCTACCTTTAATACGAGTACCAATCTCGTAACGTTAATTCAATTTGTATGGAATAAATTCGACCGAAGGTTGTACAATTCTACACGGAGAGGTTTGCAGCGGTTCAGTTGTCTGTCAGCATTTGTTTCGTGCGACGCGTGGCCGTGGGTGGCAACTCAGTGGACGATCCCGCCTACATGTTCATACGAAGCGAAGCTAAGCGCACGTGCGTAGTGTAGTTGTGGATGGGCGCCTGGTTGTGTTCCCGTTATTGTGACTAGACGACGCTATTTCCATACAATATACTCACTTGGCATATATCTTGGGGTACGCAAACGGGTCAGCAGACGCGACCTCCAGCCGCCCCCTGCTCTTGGGGTGCAGCACAGTCGGTATGATCTGTATGCTCCGGGAGCCGTTGTCCAGCCGCTCACCCACCATGCCGGTCTTCGCGCAGTCTGCCAGGAAGCCGCCGAAGAACAGCTGGATGTCAGGGTTGTCTTCGGCTGGGTTCGAGTACTTCGTGTTTATGAAGGCTGTTACTTCGGAAATGCCTGAGGAAGTAACATTGAATGGTCTGTTTAGGAGTTCAATCACTGTGGTATGTATAGTCATAATACTTAGTTACGCAGATTTATTGTAAGTCTGTAGGTACCTATCTAGCGCGGTTTCGTCTAGAGATATGGCTATTAAATAAACAATTCTGAAACCGAGTCAATCAAAATATGACGTCGACTCCGGAAGTGGATAAAACTGGAAACAAAAATTTGTAAACTATGAATGTATAAAACCGCAATACGACAGGAAAGAAAGAGCTTTTGTATAAAGTTGTGAACATAACTATGAAAGACATGAAGATATTAACTATAGTAATAGGTTAATTCCTAACTTTGTATCTTCCTACGGCGTGTTCGCTGCGTGATGAGACTCTTCTTTTATCAAACAAAGACTAACAAAATTAAATGATTATCGTAACTTACCAGTCCCAGACATAAGTCCATCTCTGAACAGCAGGTACTCCATAGCTGTGGCCCAGTTGAGGGGGGTGGTGTTGTTGTCGTTGACCTGGAAGTTCAGGAAGTGCGCCACGTGGTTGTGCAGGTTGCGGCCCACGGCGGGCAGGCTGTGCACCAGCTTCACGCCGGCGCGGGCCAGCAGCGGCGGGTCGCCCACGCCGCTCAGCTGCAGGATCTGCGGAGACGCTACTGCGCCGGCGCTGTGGAGGCGAAGTGAGGGGCTAATCTAGCTGCTTGATAGTTTCTACAATATTTTTGTGGGATGTTTAAGTATTTAAACTGATTTATCATGGGGAATTGAGCAGAAATGAAACTGTACTGTCACTTTCAGACTTTTTTGTAATGAAATCAGCCTATAATGTTCCCACTGCTGGGACACAGACCTCCTCTCTGTGAGAGGAGTGGGCTGTAATCCACCACACGGGCCCTTTGCGGGTTGGTAAATGTCACAAGTCTTCGAAAATTTTGGTTCTAGAACAGGCCGCTTTCCTCACGATGTTTTCCTTTAACGTCTTGAGCGCAGGGGTGATGAAATAATTTACACAAAGTAAATCACCTATCAGGCTTCGAACCTACGACTTACAACTCGTAAGTCACGGCCGTTACCACTGGGCCACCACTCTTCATGCATTCTTGTAATACGATCATTTAATTTAGGGCAGTTGATATGCAAGGCAAGGTGACAGTTACCTATAGATACACCATTCATGGTAAAAAATTGCTTGACACTTAATTTTTCGCCTGTACAGTGTGTCTTACTGAATTAAAATGTCTCTTAAATAATGTCCATCACTTTTACGTTCCGTTTAAAGTAAAAGTCTCTATGTAAAAAACACTCACCTCAAAACAATCTCATTGTTAGCGAAAATAACTTCAGTGCCACCGAAGCTGTTCCTGACTTCCACAGCATACGCCTGGCGGGTGGTCTGGTTGATGAGGATCCTGGTGACGGTCGCGTTCAGCATGACGTGCAGGTTGGGCCGGTGCTTGGCGGGGCGCAGGAAGGCGCGCGCGACGGACAGGCGGGAACCGTTGCGGTTGGTGGTCTGGGCTATCGAGAAGCCGGTGTGGTGGATGCCGTTGAGGTCTCGTTGCTTGTAGCCTGAAATGTGCGATTTTGTTAGTGATTGGTCTTAAAATGAGGAAGGAGTTACTATTATCTATTTAATATGACGGCTATGTTTTTATGATGTTGTACGTCGTCTTACAAACTCATAAGTCTCGCGTCCATGTAATATCAACCACGTGAACTTGTTCACTAAGGTATGTGAGATTTCAATATACTTAATGGCTGAAATCAGTGCTCACCCATGCTCAGTCGGCGTACACCACGGGTCACGAGCTCGACACCTACGCATAGCCACTTCGAGCCAGCCCGCCCGTGTACGTTCAGATCATTTATCACCTCTTTCTGACCCTTCTACTTGCCATCTATGTATGTTTAATAAATGAACCATATAATTTGGTTTAATATAAGCACCAAAAAATAAACTCACCCAACTCTTCACCAGCCTTAACCAAGCTATAGCTGAGCGGCGGATGGTACGGGAACTGCGCGACGGTGAGCGGCCCGCCGGTCGCGTGGTAGCCCTGGTCCATCTCCTTGAGCTGCTTGTTGTCCTCGGACTTGAGAAAGTACGGCAGCACGTCCTCGTACGACCAGCCCTCGTTGCCAGCGGCGGCCCAGCTGTCGTAGTCCTTGCGGGAACCGCGGATGTACATCATGCCGTTCATCACTGAGGTTCCGCCGAGGACCTGGAGAGGTATTGTGATATATGGGTTAGGTTTTATAGTAAGTGTTTAAAATCTGATTAAATTTGATAAGATGATTCGAGTTATTTATTTATTTCATAATGAAAACAGTACGTTATGGTTTATTATATGTATATTTGTTGCTTTTTTGACGCAATAGCTCGAAACAGCTTCTACGTAAAATGTAAGACTTTCATGGGAGCTATAACTTATTAGCATCTTAATGCTAAGTAATAAAAGATCTAACATAGCTGGACGGCATGTCTTGGCAGACTGCGGAGAAGATGGTCGATGGACGCCTTGAAAGGTCTTACGACAAAAATTTACGAGGAGAAGCACAACAGTGCCTAGCCTTTTTCCAAATATGTTGTGGCTCTAACCAGATTCAGCTGAATACCAGTATTTTACAATGGGCGACTGCTTATCTGCCCTCCACAACCTACAGCATAGGCTAAGCAAAAAGAATAGAGTTGTTTTGTTAACTATCGATGGTTCGTTTCGTTTGCTTACCTTCCCTCTAGGCCAGTAGCACTTCCGATCGGTCTCCCCGAGACAGGCAGCAGGTTCCGACTCTGTCTGGTAGCCCCAGTCTATGCTGGAGCCGATGAAGTTCAGGAACATAGACGGCACTTGAGCACCTGTCGGCTCATCAAAACCTGGAATATTAAGGATCAAATCTAAAGTTTTCGGTGATTATGGACCATAAAGTCTGACGCAGATTAGGGCGGGCCGCACCGCATAGCAAAAATCCTTCTACATAACTTTCGCGATACATTTTCTTTGAATCATCACACACTACAAGCGGGCTACACCACACTTTCTGAAAATGTGTTGCGCTGCGGCCCGATGCGGCTGTAATGTGCGCAAGCACCTTTAAAAACAACTGAAACTTCAACCTTGTACTAAATGAATAGTATTTATTATCGCTAGTTTATTTCTATTTAGCATAATCAGCTTATAATGTTCCACTGCTGACACAGGACTTCTCTCTACACAGGCTTCTTCTCTATTTTCCTATTTATTAACAGGGAATCTAATGTATAAAATTTTCGTGTCACAGTGTAACAAAACTCCTCGAAAACGGCTTTGACCGATTCTTATGAAATTTTGTGTGTATATTCAGTAGATCTGAGAATAGGTCGTAAAGTATATTTCATCTCGATATTCCCACGGGATCGAGACTTACGCGGGTGAAACCGCGGGGCTCAGCTAGCTGAAATTTGGAATGGGTAGATAGGATAGGTAGGGTAGGTGGGGTAAGTGGGGTAGGTGGGGTAGGTGGGGTAGGTAGGGTAGGTAGGTAGGGGTAGCTACACGTGCGAAGCCGGGCCGGGTAAAGCTAGAGCCTATATACAATTATTATACAACTACCAAAACACAATAATAACACTTGGTGCTAAATTAAATGTATTTATTATCAATTTAACACACAACATAACATCACGCCTGTTTTCCCCAAGGGGTTAGGCAGAGGTGCACCTATCGGAACGGGTAAAATGTATGGAGGTTGTTGTACCTGCTTCCAAGAGTAGGACCCTCCACTCCGGCACCTCCGACAGTCGTGCGGCCACCACAGACCCTGCTGATCCTCCTCCCACCACGATGAAGTCGTAAACAGAGTCCATGTGGCGACGGTACTACGGAAGAAGACGGAAGATATTATTAATTTATGTTCAGTTGTTAATTGAAAACATAAATCACGTAAGTTTATTTTTCGTAGTGTGCGTCTCTGTGTAAATTGACCCACTACGCGAATTTGCCGTGTTATAGCTATTTCATACTCAGAGTATACGACTGTCAAGGAATGACAGTTGTGATTCGAAATTTAGAATATACGGACAGTTTGTTGGTCGTCAAGTTGGTAAACAAATAGTTTTATTATTATAGTTAATTAAATTACAGTTCCATTACATTTCTTAATATGGCTAGCAAAGCCAATGTCGATTATTCTGCCAATATAGTGAATTGGAAAAGCAAAATGGAAAAATAATAAGAAAAAAAAAAACAATAGTTTTCTCTAGAATAGGTAAACTATTGTTCTTTACGAAAAATTATAGATAGGTAATAAAAGCGATTATTAGCACGCGTTAGTGCTCATATACACGAGCGGCACGTTGCTAACGGCAGAGGATCTGCACTGAGTGTCGGCTGCTGCCGGCGAGTGTCGACTGCTGCAGTTGGCTCTGCTGTTGGCAACGTGCCGCTCGTGTATATCAAAGGACCGGAGTTCTTGAACTAATGGAACAGTCCAGTGTGTATGTCGATGCTGACAAACTAGCTGAATGCAAGAGATTGTCAAATGATTGTGTAACATTGGCTCGAATGTTACTAAACGAAATATTCACCATTAGTGCATTGAGTACATGTTCATTGAGTCTATGCTCAGTGACCGATGCAATAACCAGCGATCCTAACAAGGACGGTTCAAATATTAGACCTGGATTAGATGTAATAATAATATTGCTGAAGTTTTTTGCAGAGTATGGGCTGGAGCAGGACTGGAAAATTACGGTCTACCAACTTATTCAAGACAGTAATCCGACAAAAAATGGAAGTCGTGAGATATGTGAGAAAGAATAAAGAAGGTGGTGGTAAAACTCTTAAGAAAATACTTCATCGGAAATGCGAGGATCTTCCTGCGGAAAGGGATAATGGTGGAGTTCAGAAGAAGTTATTTTTACCTCCAGTATACGATAAAAATGACTCACGATGGACTTTAAAGTACCGTGAACCTGCTCCGGGACTTTTTGAACTAATGGAGCATTCCAATGTGTATGTTGATGCTGACAAACTCGATGGATGCAAGAGATGTCGAATGATTGTGTTACATTTGCTGAAATGTTACTAAACGAAATATTGACTACTCGTGCAATGAGGACATGTTCAGTGTCTGCTGTAAAAGTCAAAAAGCACATCGATACAAATGTCAGACCTAGATTAGATGAAAATGCAATGACAGCATTGCTGAAGTTTGTTGCAGAGCATAGTTTGGAGAAGGATTGGGTAGTAACAGGTAACAAATGTATTAGGTACAGGGTCCGTCAAAAAATGAGAGCGATGAGACGTGTTGAAAGAAAAGAAAATGACTCAAGATGGACATTAAGGTATCGTGAACCTGCTCCGGATTTTGTTGAACTAATACAACATTCCGGTGTGTATGTTAATGCTGGCAAACTAGCTGAGTGCAAGACGTTAGCGGATGGTTGCAGAACATTGGCTGTAATGTTACTAACCGAAGTTTTTAGTACAAGTGCATTGAGTACATAGATGTTCACTATTTGAGAAAAATCACAGATTATTTCCCTGAGCCCGGACTTCCACAGACACGTTTACAAGTGACCGAATGTAGTACACTTGTCACTTGGATTGAGGAGCCATGTCTCATATTTAATCGCGTATACTACCAATATTTAGTAGTAAATTAGCCGGTTTTGTAGGCCCAATCCCGGATTTTTTAGTAAAACCCGTAAAAACTTACAGGACGTTTTTAGGGTTCCCTAGTAAACAAGAAACCCTTATAGTTTCGCCATGTCCGTCTGTCTGTCTGTCAGTCCCCGTTGTAGCTCACAGACGCTTAGTACAAGAAAGCTGTAATTTAGTATATTATTAACGCCGACAAAGTTCTAAAATAAAATCTTGAAAAACATTTTTTTAGAGGTTTCCCTTGCACGTAATGTAGGCATGATATTATTTTTTCTTGTCTACCCCATGGTGTGGGATATCGTTGGATAGGCCGTTTAAAAATGTCGGCGGGTCTGTAAACAACACTTTTCGATTTTAGGATCCGTTTGCGTAATATTAAGCATTATTATTTCTATATTAGGGTTTCTCCCAATGCCAGCTAAGTGGCGGTTTATGGAGATGTGAAAAAAATCATGGCAGTATTAAATATAATTAAATTAAAAGGAAAACTATCACAGCTAAGTTGGCTTTACAAGTTAACGAGTAATAGTCGACCATCTTAAATTTGCAGTTGGAGAATTGACCGTGACATAATTATATCGATGTCTGGGAGAACATGTTTTTCAATTACAATGTTAAGTTTGTTTTTGAGATAAAGTCATCCCAAGTAATCCCAACTACGGAACCCTTAATTGTGCGTGGTTCGACATGCACTTGGCCGGTTTTTTTATATCGTCGGTGATATTCTGAAACCGCGGAACTAACAGTGTTTAAAACCGCGTAAGGTAGGTGCAGTGAATTTTACAGGAACGAGGAAAAACGTAATATTTACTAAACCACTTGACTTTCTATTGTTTAAACTTTTAAATTGTCAAATTCCTCTTAATATTGTAGGCATTAGTTTTGTGAAATATGTATTAATGAATTAGAAAATCCCAAATTTCGATTTTGCTACTTTTGTAAGTAGGCGGTTTTAAACACTGTGAGTTCCGCGGTTTCAGAATTTCACCGACGATATACTACTAAAGGTGGTAGTACCCGCGTTTAAATATGAGACAAGGATCCTCAATCCATACGGACACGTTTACTAGGAACAAGTTTGCTACGGGCTCATTTGCCTAGGCTATAATTAGATGCACATGCAGAAACTATATTACTGAACTTTGTGGATGAGTATGATATTGAAAAGGGATGGGCAATATTGGTTATTTATGAACTTTATTAGAAGATGTTTGCGCGAAAGAATCCTGGACATAAAGTGTCAAAGGCAGCAAGCTGATATATCTGTGTTTTCTGTCTTGCACCGTGATATTAAGCATGATATTTCAAACAAATGATGCAATGGATTGAAACAATGGAGATTCATGCCTTCAAATTAAAAGGAATTACGATTGTCAGTGAGTTACGTAATTGGGGTGCAGGGCCTAGCGCGGTTCTGGGGGGTAACCATCACCTCTTAAAGCAGTATTATTTCAATATTACTTCAGCGTGAGAAAGAGATGGAGCTGTAAGTCCTGTATAGCTCCATCACTTTCCCACTGTGAAGTAATATTATAATAATACTGCTATAAGCTGTGATGCCCCTAGCACTGCATCCGATCCGAATCCGAGATATATCGGTCTGAAGTACTCGTAGCCATAGTACTATTTGTACGAGTATGAGGGGTTATGCACTAGATCCGAACTCTGTCCGTCCGGATTTAGAACATTCCAAATTCAGATTGACCTAGGATCTTGAATTCGGATGCGGATCGGATGCAGTACCGCTCTTACAGTTAGAGTATAATGGAATAACTTTAAGTATTGAGCACATTACTTGGCGGTGTCGTTCATAACATGGTTGGTTAAGTTGCGAGGGTATGTATAAAAAGGCAGTCCCAAGCAAGGGACTTCGATTCTTTGGTTGCTCTTTGACCAAAATTTCTCCCGTTAGAATTCGTTTTCTGTTGCATTATGTAGGTATTATTTCGTATAAATATATCAGAAATGGTCTCTTGAATTCATGAAAACAAGTAAAATCACTATCACTCAGATTCAACAGAATTTCTGATTTGCTATTTTAATTTAAAATGTTTAGACACTTATGATATTAGTTTATAAGACAGACAGTCTGAAATAATACACTTACCTACCTAAAATGCACCATTAAGTTAGCATACAGATAGGTACATAATCGAGACTGTAATAATAATTAAAGTCTCGATTATGTTGAAATGTGTGTTGAAAACTTAGGTGAAGTGAGCTTGAAGTTACCTGCCGGTCTACTCTGTACAAATGTCACCGTGAAAACTTAGGTGAAGTGAGCTTGAAGTTACCTGCCGGTCTACTCTGTACAAATGTCTCCGTGAAAACTTAGGTGAAGTGAGCTTGAAGTTACCTGCCGGTCTACTCTGTACAAATGTCTCCGTGAAAACTTAGGTGAAGTGAGCTTGAAGTTACCTGCCGGTCTACTCTGTACAAATGTCACCGTGAAAACTTAGGTGAAGTGAGCTTGAAGTTACCTGCCGGTCTACTCTGTACAAATGTCTCCGTGAAAACTTAGGTGAAGTGAGCTTGAAGTTACCTGCCGGTCTACTCTGTACAAATGTCTCCGTGAAAACTTAGGTGAAGTGAGCTTGAAGTTACCTGCCGGTCTACTCTGTACAAATGTCACCGTGAAAACTTAGGTGAAGTGAGCTTGAAGTTACCTGCCGGTCTACTCTGTATAAATGTCTCCGTGAAAACTTAGGTGAAGTGAGCTTGAAGTTACCTGCCGGTCTACTCTGTACAAATGTCTCCGTGAAAACTTAGGTGAAGTGAGCTTGAAGTTACCTGCCGGTCTACTCTGTACAAATGTCACCGTGAAAACTTAGGTGAAGTGAGCTTGAAGTTACCTGCCGGTCTACTCTGTACAAATATCACCGTGAAAACTTAGGTGAAGTGAGCTTGAAGTTACCTGCCGGTCTACTCTGTACAAATATCTCCGTGAAGACTTAGGTGAAGTGAGCTTGAAGTTACCTGCCGGTCTACTCTGTACAAATGTCTCCGTGAAAACTTAGGTAAAGTGAGCTTGAAGTTACCTGCCGGTCTACTCTGTACAAATGTCACCGTGAAAACTTAGGTGAAGTGAGCTTGAAGTTACCTGCCGGTCTACTCTGTACAAATGTCACCGTGAAAATTTAGATGAAGTGAGCTTGCAATATGTCAATGCCTACGTTTAGGTGAAATGACAGTTCATTTCACCTAAGTTTTCACGGTGAGATTTTTATGTAATAGACCGGCTGAAATAATTAAAACAAGTAATTTGTTTATTATTCAATTGTCTATCTAGCGCTGTCATTAAAGTAGTCAAATTAACTTTGGAGAGGAGATGCCTGATGTATTTTTCATTTCTGTGGTTATTACGGGTAAGTAATATAATTATGATAAAATTACAAAATCTCTAATATTTACAAGATATAACAACAAAATGTATAATTTTATTTGATATAATGTTCAGTTAATATCATAAACGATTGATATAATTTTAAAATGACAATTTTTTATAAGCATAACATACATTGAATATAAAATCGTTTGATATACCACTCAAAAGACATAAAACCTATTTAGTCTTATTAGACTAAATAGGTTTTATGTCTTTTGAGTGCATATTTGATACAAACCTTACTGCTTAATTTCTATCATAGTTAGTAACCTGAGTTATATACCTTGTAACTGATTACCACTTGTCAAGATAACTCGACGGAGCCCCGCTCCGCGGGGCTCCTATTTCTGGGTGTTTATAAAAAAATAATCACAAAGGCTAAGGCGGGAGCTCCGCTCCACTTCGCTCCCGCTTTAGCCTTCTAACCTTACCTATCTGAGTCGGATTGCTCTGAATCGTGTGAGTGTTAACCATAATCATGGTATCAATATACATTTTAAATGATTGACTTAATAATTTTCGATTAAGTAAACGTTATATCCAATAACGTTATACGAAATAAGTTTTAGAGTATATAAATGTTATATGTAAGGAAATTATATCAACAGAATGTTATTGAAATGAAATATACCAAATAACTTTATATGATATGAGGCGCACCCGGTTATTAGTAAATGATTTTATACCTAAAACACTTTATAAGATCAATAATGTAGAATATTATGTATAAATAAAAATATTTTTGTTTCGAATTAAATCATGACTTATTAATTTAACGTCTATTTAGCTGTGTAAGTAGTAAATAACATTATATTTTTCCTACTAATATCAGTAACAGCTAGGAGTAAGCAAGTTGGTGATTACCCTTTTGCTGATATTATTTAAATGTATATTATTGGTGTAATGTCATAAACTGTAGGCATAATTAATAATAAGTTTGTATTAGGTACCTATTATTATACTTTCCTCCAAGTCTTAAAAAATATATCGAAACAAATAAATAACTACATCGATGGAATGCAATCGGAATGGTAAGCATTGATATGGATTTTACTAATAAAAGCGACTGCAATTTCTTTTATTTGATAATTATGATGATAAAGTTATAATATTATGAAAACAATAACACAATTAATTTAATACAACTAGCGAACCGCCCCTGTTTCGCACGGTTTTTAAGACTTGACAAATTATTGTAACTTACTCTAGTTTAGTTATTTGTAAGTTTAATATAAATTCTAAATTATGGAGAAAACTGCATCAAAGTCCGTTGCGTAGTTTAGAAGAACAATGCGGTCACACAGACAGACGAAGTGAATTTAACTAATAATGTGTACGAGTATAGAAGACACTAAGAACCTAGAAACTAATCGTTCCTTCGTGATTTCGTGACGAATCATCATCTAACAATCTTCTGAATGAAATGCAGATTATGTCAAGAAAACTAACTCCCATAGTTGGGAAAGTGATTGACTGAAAGTTTTGCAAGATACCTATTAGATAACATACAAAGCGATTTGAAATGTTGTGTAACACCTTCTTAACATGTATTATGCAAATAAATTATTTAAATTACGTCAAATAATTATTATTAAAAAAAAACAGCTGTTCCACACATTTTGGCCGCGTAGGTGTTGCACTTTTGTATGGAAAGCTGTTTGTTTTTAATAACCAACGATTTATTCCAACGCTTGGTAACTTGTTGTTATGTTCCATACATACTTAAAAGTTTTAAAACAACACTAAAAATGTTTGTGCGAATGTTTGAGGACATAAAGTACCTTTAGCAAAATACATTTTCATTAGCACAAACATTTTTAGTGTTGTTTTAAAACTTTTAAGTATGTATGGAACATAACAACAAGTTACCAAGCGTTGGAATAAATCGTTGGTTATTAAAAAGAAACAGCTTTCCATACAAAAGTGCAACACCTACGCGGCCAAAATGTGTGGAATAGCTGTTTTTTTTAATAATAATTATTTGACGTAATTTAAATAATTTATTTGCATAATACATGTTAAGAAGGTGTTACAGGTATTAAAAGGTACATTGTATTATAACCTAATCATAATCAACCTATAATGTTCCCACTGCTGGGGCACAGGCCTCCTCTCTGTGAGAGGGAGTGGGCCGCAATCCACCACGCGGGCCCAGTGCGGGTTGATAGATGTCACATGTCTTCGAATTTCTGGTTCTAGGACATGCCGGTTTCCTCACGATGTTTTCCTTCACCGTTTTGAGAACAGTGGAGATGAAATAATTTACACAAAGTAAAGCGCCTGTCTGGGTTCGAACCTACGATCTACAACTCGTAAGTCGCGGCCGTTACCACTGGGCCACCACTGCTCTAACCTAATGAGGTGTGCAAATTAATATATTAGGTACTAATCGCAACATTAAATATACACAATACATTTTAAATTGTATTACATAAAAAATAGAAATGTCAAAAGAAATAAAAATAATAAAAATCATTTTATTGGTGCCATTTCATATAAAATCAGTCATCTTTCATTTAAATAGTCATTAATGGAATAGTAACATTTTGCAACTAGGAATTCGTGCAAACCTGATTTAAATTGGTCCATTTTGTGCAGGTCTGAGATACTTTTTGGCAACTTATTGTATATTTTGGGTGCCATGCCCAAAATGTTTTTATTAAATATTGCTTTTATGTGACGTTTTACGCATATTTTATTTTTGTGTCGTGTGCTTCTTGGATGTGTATGAATCATGTACTGAATCTATAGCAAAAGTTTGTGTCACGACCCTCGACTCACCATGTCCCATCCACAGCGTCTGCTCCAGTCGGTGCCCACAACAATCAAACATCAGACAATTGTTGTTTAATCATAACATTATACTCGAATCAACCAGAGAGTCTAAGTACTCAAGATGGTACATTGCTAACGCCAAAGATCCCGCTTCATTTCTTCAAGATTAGTAGAAGATAAGATTAATCAGTCTCTCTCATCCAAGGACCGCGGAAAAAGCGATCGATAGATAATGTCAGACACGTGTCAAACATAACGAAGTGCCAGCAGTCAGGCCTGTGCCAGCATGTGCCATTATGCAGTCAATCATTTTTTACCTCTCGCTTTGTGTACCTCTCGTTAGAGATGAGATAAGCGGTGTGTTTTGTCTCTAAATGGAGGTTTTGCACGTAATGTATGGGAACAGTACCACAAATATTAATAAACCCTCTAACCGATTATAATGCTGTCACTGCAAATGAGAATAAACGCGAAAACTGAATTTAACACGTGAAGTTTTTAGAACGTTTACCATAATATACTTTTCTCATGCCAATCGCGTTGGTTTTCTCTCAGACTTTCGTATAAGTAAAGGTTGTCTTTACTTTATAATAAACTGATCACGAACAGCTTTTTACAAACAATTTCGTTGTGTCTCGTGTCTCGGCCACGACATGTGATGAGGAGCGTGGAACAAGGAAAGTTATAAGAATGCGTGTGAGATAGCTACTTTTATTATTTATTGACTGTTGACATTTATGCCCGCGAGTTTCATCCCTGACTCACAACGACGCATACTGTCGCTATGACTTCTTTATCGCTTAGCGTTCTTCCTGACTTTTATTTTTTGCTCGGCTCCTTCGTGTCGTAGCGTGATGGCAAATAGCATATAGCCTTATTTATAGTCTCAAGAATTGGGCTAACAAATACAAAACATATTTTTTTCAAATCCGACTGGTAGTTCCAGAGATGAACGTTCAAACAAACAAACACACAAACAAACTCTTCAGCTTTATAATTAGTATAAATATAAACAGATAGATTATTGTTAACTAAATTCAAGTTAAACTAATGATATTTGGATTGAAATTATTATTCAATAGGATTTATGTATCACTTCGTTCGCGTGGAAGTCGTAAGACGGCAGAATTTTTTTTTTTTTTTTTTTTTTTTATTTGTGATGGGTTTGCTCTTGACCTTAGTCTATGTCAGAGGTGACAGAAACAAAGTCGACGATGGAGCGAGCTTACCCAGAAGAAGCCTGTTCACTCTCACTTTGAAGAGATTAGGGTTGTATGCGTTCGGAAACACAGACGCAGGCAGAGAGTTCCATTCCTTTGCTGTGCGCATTATAAAAGAAGTTTGGAAACGCTTAGTGCGAGCTGGTGGGATAGCCACCAGGAAGGGATGGTAACCTGAAGTGCGCCTAGATGACCGATAATAGAAGGGGGCCGGTGGAATGAGGTCGTGGAGTTCTTGGGCACACTCTCCGAAGTACAATCTATAGAAGACCGACAAGCAGGCAACCTTGCGACGATGGGCCAAACTGTGAAGCTTGGCATCCACCAGATTTACGTCGCCAATGAGCCTCTTAGCTCTGCGTTCCACCGAGTCAAGCGCGGCAAGTTGGTATTTAGCCGAGCCATCCCAAAGGTGGCTACAATACTCCATGCAGGATCGGACCTGCGCTTTATAAAGGGTCAAAAGCTGTCCAGGCGTAAAGTATCGCTTCACCTTATTTAGGATGCCCAGTTTCTTGGCCGCAGTTTGGGCTTTGTACTCGATGGTGGCGCCGAAGTTGAGGTTAGATGTCAACTCCGTGCCTAGGAGCTCGAGCCGATCAGTTACAGGAACCGATGTACCTCGAAAAGTAGGAGTCAGGTCGAAACGACTTCTTTTTGCGGTAAAAAGACACGCCTGTGTTTTGGTGGCGTTAAAGTGACCAGATTATCATCACCCCACTGGGAGACAAGGCTTAACGTCAACTCTGTCCGCTCTACCAAGGCCTCTCTCAAGGAACGAACTGCGGCCCCGTTGGTTTTTGCGCTGGACAAGTATCTCTCTGAAACAGTACTGTCGTCCGCGTACCCAACAATACCAGTCTGTAGTAGGTCATTGATGTGCAGCAGGAAAAGAGTTGCAGAGAGAACAGACCCCTGAGGAACTCCGGCATCAATAGTCATAAGGTCAGAGGAGCAGCCGTCAACGACTACTCTGATCGACCGTTCACTAAGGAAGTCTGATATCCAGCTACAAAAACCAGCTGGGATGCCATAAGCAGGAAGCTTGCTGAGCAGACCAGCGTGCCAGACCCTGTCGAAAGCCTTCGAGATATCAAGCGATACAGCAAGTGCTTCGCCATGTTTCTCGATGGCCACATTTTTATAAAAACTGGATCGTTGGTCTGGTGTACGACCATGAGGTCCTGGGTTCGATTCTCGAGTTAGGCAAAGTGTTATTAATTAAGTGGCTCGCCCCCTATTACATAGGACTTAAACATAACTGGTGTGGGTGAACCACACCTCTGCCTAACCCTTCGGAGATCACAGGCGTCGTGTTATTATGTCCAATTATAATAAATGCGTAGTGTCAGTCAGTATACACTGAGGGCCCTTACGCACCAGCGGTTGACCACCAGGCGGTTTGTTTGAGCGGTCCAACCGCTTAATGCGGTTTCTTCGCGTTTTTCTTCGCGGTTAGCCGCCATAGCGGTCAGCCGCTATGAAACCGCGTTCAGCGGTTTGACCGCACGAAGGCACGTGGCCCATAAGCAAAATGGACGCCGTCGAGATAGCTTGTGTTATTTATTTTTACTCCCGAAAACAACGAAAGAAAAATAAAAAAAGATACTGGATTCATCCTTTACTAGAAACACGCAACGAATTTGGCCAGTTCGAAAGTTGTTTTCAAGAACTGAAGAAGCACCAAGATAAATTTTTCGGCTATGTTAGAATGAGTGTTTCGTCATTTGAAGAACTACTAACAGTATTACGAGTATATGACACCATCAAAGGACAAGATACTAAATTTCGTGATTGTGTCCAACCCGAAGAGAAATTAGTAATAACATTAAGGTAAGTATGATAAATAATAAAGTTTTAATAGTTATTATGTTTTAATTTTAATCGCAATGTGGGTTCATAATTGAATAAAAAAAGTAGTAAACTATAACTATTACTGAGAAGATCTAGACATGAACAGCTGGTGTGACCATGACGTCATAGATAATAATTCGGGCGGCCCGTCCTTTTCAGATTAGCAGTTTGGAAATGATCTACCAATGTGATAATTTTGTCATTTCTGATTGGGATTTTTTCAGTTATCAGTCATTTAAAGGGGCTTGTTTTTACTATATCTTGTACGCATTATTTACATGTTATGTGGATTACAATTTATATAAAATCATCTATCAGATAAATTTCTAGATAATACCGGTTAATTTATGCGGAGACTTTTGTTATTTTACCGTGTAAACACTTAGGAACTTAAACACTGAGGTTTTCAGCCACACAAGCTGAATGTTATTAACATTAGTTTATAATATTAGGTCGTCCCCTAGTGTTGTAGTCTATTTTTTGACGAATATCTACCACTTTTTAGGGTTTCGTAGTCGTCAAGAAACCATTGTAGTTTCACCATGTCTGTCTGTCTGTATGTCCCCGGCTTAGCTCAGAGACTCTAGTACTAGAAAGCTGCAATTTGGCATGGCATGATAATACGCCGACAAAGTGGTAAAATAAAATCTTTTTTTTAGCTCCCTTGTACGTAAAGTCCGGAGGATCCATTTGCGTAATATTAAGCTTCAAAGTACAAACTGTTGTTAGAGTTAAGTATGCCCTGGCAGCTAAATGGTTGTTTTTGAACATGTGAAAAAAAATCATGGCTCCCATGGCGTGCAATGTTCGCCGACCACATCACGGACGGCTTCCAGGCGGTCCTTCGCAAAAGAACGGCTTCCCTGTGGTCCATGTTAAGGGTAGGTAGCACCATAACGCTTCGTCGGACAGAGTAGACAGACAAATCCTGAGGCATTTGCCGCTCATGCATGTCCAGAACATGTTTTTCAACTACAACAGTAAGTTTTTTTTTGGGATAAATTTATCCCAACTACGGAACCATCGTGCGCACTTGGCTGGTTTTTAATTCAATGGTCTGATGTTTTTAATCATCCTTATTATTTTGTGCTTCATATGTCGGGCTCAAACCACGCTTCGCACGTACGTGGCGGCCAAACAAATGAACCGCGACGCTTTTTTTTTTGGGTGGGAAATCATCAAATAACTTCTCCCGCTCTGGACGGAGCGGGAGGGTGTCAGACTCTTACTGACTAAAACCCACCCGTGTTCCTTCCGTTGCCGGTGTTGCCAGGGGCCTCAGTAACCCTTTGGTACCTTAACGTGGGTACCTAAGGATGCTTCACGCAATGTGTTTGGTCGGTACATTCGATTCGGTAGTATTGTTGAACAACAAAAACGACCCGAAGCATTACCTAATTTTATCGAACATAATATATCTATATTTTCATATTCGATTTTGTCGCCCGACCTGTGCTGAGTCATGCCGACCTAAACGTGTAAATAGGTAGCACTCATAACCTCTCCGTGCATATCCTACGTAGCAGACATAGCAGTCAACTTACCTGTGCCCTCCCACATGGGTCTTCCAGGTCACACTGGCTCCTGAGGAACACCTCCAGCAGCCCCATGAACAGCATGAAGGCGCCCCCCCCGCAGGTAGCAGCCAGGGTTGGACCCGGCTGCGTCATCGGGCAGTCGCACGTTATCGCCATCTGGTGGGCAAGAAACAAAGCATGTTAATATGAGGATTGAGAGAAGGATTTTTTTTTGTGTTTATTTCACCAAGATTATTCATCCGAAAGACGTCCACCCGCCTTAAGGAAACGCCTATGTCCAGCAGTGGACATCAAGCATCGATACATCGAATGGTCCTGTAGTTCCAGTATTTAGCGGTTTATATTTGGTGATTCTGATATCAATAAATATACGTAAAATCTACGTAGGTACGTTGCTATAATCTTAATATATTTCTTTATTCTTTTGTTATATTGAAAAGCTCTTTGTAGAATCAAGGTAAATTGGTGAAAAATCCTTGCTTAACAAAAGGTCTATTAATCTTACTAATATTAATGGAGTATCTTAGATAAGAGTTAGTAGATATCTCATATCTGTTTACCATTTGTAAAGTTAAAAAGAAAGTCTAAAAAAAAAAATTAAAAAGAAAACAAGAACAGTGATTGTACTTGGGAAATGCGATTGAACGTCTAAATTGTTTCATTGTTTATTTCTGTGTGCGCATGATTGAACAAGTTAATATCAATACAACCGCTATTTATTATTTCTATTGTGATTACTGATTACACAACGCGTCACAGTTTGTTATCGCTAGTAAATAAGATAAAATATAAATTACACCAAGTCTAAGACAAGGTCTATAAATGTTACGCTTACCTAGTTCGGCTAAGCGCTATTCCTGTTAGTACTGTCGCACAACTGTCAAACTACAAGTGCACGATAGGGACGAGATCAAGAATATGTGTAAAGATTTGGTTTTCTAAGAAAACGATGACCGGTCACACATTATAGACTTTCCAAATACAGGGTCATTCCACTAATCCCCATTTAAATTCTGTATCAATGGTGTTTTGGAAACTTTTCTTCCATAAATCATTGACGTCTCATAGAGTTCATACTGGGGATTAATGGAAAAAAAACTTCACAAATCCACATCATGTTAAAAATGTATTACAAACAACATAATTATTTTAAACGAATCACGAAGTCTTTTTCTAATGGAGGTAAGGACTCATTGAATATTTTATAATTCAACAAATTAAAATAATGGCTAAATTAATAGGCTAAGTGTAAAATATTTTAGCTAAAATAATGAAATCACAGTCTAAATTTTACTATAAATAAGTCATATTTTAGAGGTCAACTTTTAAATTACTTCATGGTTACTTTGTGATTTTAGAACTTTTCTTTACCTATGGTAGTTGAGTCTAAGTCTAGTGGCACCACTGTAATTAAAAAAATATAATCTCGTGAATAAAGGTGCATAATAAATCAAATCAATTACATTCACTCAGTGAGACATCCAAATGCCTACGTATTCGTTTATAATAATGTTGTTGTTTGTATTTTATTTTTAAACTAATGGACCCTTGTGAACTTTTTTCCACAAATCCCCATTGTGAACTTTTCTTCCACATATCCCATTTAAGTCTCATAGAGTTCACAATAGGGATTAATAGACGTCTCGTAGAAGTCTTATCGATTCATAATAACCCCTAATACAGAGCTTGTTTTGACTCCTTAATTTCAAATACTGGTGAAAATTACAGAATTTTACGACGGCCGTTACAATATGACGGAGCCGCTTTCCTATGAAACCAAAGCATCAGCCAAAGCACGTGCTAAGTAAAGTTGTCACGGTATACATGGTCTTCACAGGATCTGACCAAGATTATGTCTGTACTTTAATAGAGACTGACCTCTGAATTTGTTTCGGCCTTTCTTCTCAGAGTAATCGGATAGGAAACGCCGACCTCATATAGTTTTTAAAATATGATTGACGTGTAAAAGTGTTTGTGCACACGGCTACATATCAAGCTATACATTTCCAGTATAAGCAGACCTGTCGTTGTCGGTGGCAGAGATCTCTCGCGTCTGGCCCTGGTTCAGGCCATGGTACGGAGCGAGAGGGCATGGGCAGCCGTCACGTCCTTCTGCGAAGCAGTAATGCTCGCGAAGGAGGAGGCGGGACGGTTGAGGGAAAGGCAAATTTCGCGCCTTCTCGCCCCTAGCCGCCGCAGGAGACGCCCTGGGCGTCGGGAATCCCGGGCGGATTTCCGGCCACCGTAGGCGCGGGCTTGCGGACGGTGAGCAATGGGTAGCTCACCGTCCGGTAAGGACCAGGCCCGGGTCGACGGCGCGTTGTATTCCACGCGTGCCTCAAAGAGAGGTCGTCAGCACAAATGTAGGGGTCCACTAGGGCCAATGCCTGCCGGGGTCGCGGGAAGATAGTAATGGGTCACCGACGCCCTCGCAACACAGGCAACAGGAAGGAATACGGGTGGGTTTGCTCCTATGCGATGGTTGGTTCCTATGCGATGGAAGATCATCTTATGATCGTGTGTAATTGCAAACTTACAGAAATGAAATCATTTATCAATGTAAAATAATTAATAAAAGCAGGAGCTTACGGCAGATTTAGCTAGTTAGGTATGCAGAAATCGCCTGCTTTCCTAACGTGGGTTGTGACTGCCCCTTACCAACTAAAGCACCACAGACAGAGTTCCTTCAATCAGTTAGCCAGGGATGCAGGATTTGCTTCTCTCTCGTTAAGACATTACGAGGCTAATGTCTAAAGGTCACCATCTTCATAAAAAAGACAGCATGTCGCTATTACTTGTTAACCTTTAATTAAAAGTTTCGCAACGATCCTCGCTAATCGCGCGTCACCCCGTGCGCGTGCGCCGGTTAAAGCGTGCTCGAGCAGGGTCACACGCAATCTCTTCGAAGTTAAGGTCAGTTACACACTCACTAACTCAGGTGCAGTAGGAACAGGCCGGTAAAATGGACATGGAGTTTGTGAAAAGTAAATTTTTAAGCTTCAGTCAAGTGCACATTACACATTCAAAGGGCCGCAGAGCAACGCATTTTCTTACAAAAAAGTGCGGTGCGGCCTACCTGTACCTAGTGTGATCATAGAAATTGTACGAAAGTGATGAAGGAGGAATTTTGCAATGCGTTGCGTTGCGGCGCGGCCCGCCTCGATCTGCGCCAGCCTTAACAGTACCCCGTATGAACTATAATGGATCGAATTAAAGTGGATCCGCAGCCGCAGCACGCAAAATTCAAACTTCCTAACGTTTTTGCTATTTGCAGATTAGTGTCTCGATCAAAATATGATTCGCGACTACGACGACGAATTATTATCATTAGAATCATTAACACATCTCCTCTAAGTTAGATTTGTTCCCTATTGTTATGATTTCATGAAAAATTAATTCAATGGAAAAAATCTAACTAAGAGAGATGCATTAATGATTGGTGCCTGTGACTATACAGTTTAGAGAAGGTAACAGTTTAATAACATCAGATGCAGTGCCGGATCGACCACTTAGTAAGAGTAGCAATTGCCCCGCGTATCCAAACCCGCCCCTCCTCCGTCTGAGCGTAATTTTTTGAGTGAAACTTATTAAGACGTGGTATTTAATATTCAATTTATATGAAGTTACAAAAACGTGAAACGCAACACCTTTACCGACTAAGACAATCCACGTCAGAGAATCTGTAACCGATTAAATAATCGGTAACAACGAAATCGTTGGCAAAAATAAAGCACAGAATTTCATACGTTAAACGCACAAGTTCTACAAAAAGTCAAGTCGAGTCGGCCCGATAATCGGCTCTACAAAAAGTCTGACGTATACACCCTTACTCGACACTAACTGTGGATGCGTAGCAGAATTGAAATGGCTCGATTTAAAATGTAGAAATGGTCTAGTTATATTGTAAGACTTACAGTCTACATTCTTTTTATTATAATTTAGTAATCACGTACCATTCATTTATTCTCTTTTACCCTATTTTTTACCAATTTAGCACACACCTATCTCACACACCACACCTACATATCTTCCAGCGGATTTAGTAGAAAGTGTGGTAGTTCCCGTAATTAAAAATAAATGTCCGATGAGAACAACTACAGGTCTATCTCCTTAGTAACGGTAGTATGGAAGGTACTCAATGGTCTGTTTGAGCGTCAGCTTAATAGCCATTTAATATTAAATTATGCGCAGTGCGCAGTATGGTTTCAGAAGCAAATTTTCGACGAAGAGTGCTATCTTGCCGCTCAGGCAGACTGTAAGGTATTATACGGACGGAAAGATGCCAGTTTATGCAGCCTTTCTTGACCTTTCCAAGGCTTTTCACCTCGTATCCAATGAGAAACTATGGTCTAAGCTCCATGGTTTTAAATCTGCCTACAGAGCTAATTAACTTGTTGAAGTAAGTGGTACAGCTCCCAAACAAATCGCGTCAGCTGGAATAATCCTTTCCAAGGCTTTTGACCTCGTATCCTATGAGAAACTATGGTCTAAGCTCCATGGTTTTATATCTGCCTACAGAGCTAGTTAACTTGTTGAAGTAAGTGGTACAGCTCCCAAACCAATCGCGTCAGCTGGAATAATGTGTCTTCTGAACCGTATCTGTTGAAATGTGGAGTAAGGCAGGGTGGACTGACCTCGCCTGCACTGTATAACCTGTACATAAATGACCTGATTGATGAACTCAGCAGAACAAGTGTCAGTTCTTCAATAGATGGTGTCATGATGAGTCTGAGTTATGTAGACGATATGGTGCTGTTGAGCTCATAAATCAGCGCACTCCGGAAATTGCTTGTTGTATGTGAATCCTATGAGGCGACGCATGCGCTTACATACAACGTCAAGAAATCGCAAATGTTGGTTCTCAATAGCAAACATGTTAGGTAAAGTTTCTCCTGTGACTATAAGCGGAACACCATTGCAGCGAGTTGCTCAGGTGTTGCCTACGACATATGGTCGCGGATGACTTATCTGATGATGCAGATTTGGATAGGGAGCGAAAGGCGTTGGTGGTTCGGTGCAATATGTTAGCCCGCAGGTTTGCGCGCTTTAGTGGGGATGTGAAGGTGTATCTTTATAAGGCCCACTACCAAACCTTCTACACGTGCAGCTTGTGTGTGAAGTAAACGCAGAGGGCCTGTTGGATTTAGGATGTTGATGGGCTTCCGAGCTTCTGCAGCGCATCGCAGGTGTTCACGGAAGCCCATGTCGACGATTTTCATGCCGTAATGAGAAAGAGGGCAACGTCAATTATGGGTAGGTTGCGCGGAAGCTCTAACAGCATCCTAAAAATATATATGACAAGGTGGATAGCCCCTTTTATTAGGCACTGGGTACGGAGGAACGTGCCGTTGCGTGGAGCCACGTAGTTATTAGTTGTTGTTAGGGTAGTTTTTGCTAACATAGTTTTTGCTAACATAGTTTTTGCTAACATAGTTTTTGCTAACATAGTTTTTGCTAACATAGTTTTTGCTAACATAGTTTTTGCTAACATAGTTTTTGCTAACATAGTTTTTGCTAACATAGTTTTTGCTAACATAGTTTTTGCTAACATAGTTTTTGCTAACATAGTTTTTGCTAACATAGTTTTTGCTAACATAGTTTTTGCTAACATAGTTTTCAAGTCGTTGTTACTAATACTACATGGAATGTGTATTTTTATGTGCGATCTGCAATAAATGAGACTATATATATCGATATACTTAAGAACCCATAGCAGATCAAGGGCCCCTAGATAGAATTTGCTACAGACCCAGCGCTTGCTTAATCCGGCACTGATCAGATGCATATGAAGTAAACGTAATGTAAACTTTCCTACGATAAGCTGTACTTTGATAAAACAAAGCAACGTGGTAGTCAGTTTATTGCCCTCACTTGCCTACTCATTAAGTCAAACACACACAGATTGGCATTGAACCTTCAGTCATTATAATATGTGATTGATATGATACCATCTCTCTCGGGTCGTTGCGTTTGTAGGTCTGTGTGTCGCGGCCTTATCGTAACTACCTACTCATTATTGCGAGACTAAATAATTAGTGGTTAAGACAAGACGTATTGTATTGTGTCAATGCTAGTGTTAAAATTAATGAAAATATGGGAAATTATTTGCGATGTTTTTGTGAATTCCATAGGCACTGGTTAGTGCCTCCAAAACTTAGACCATCAGGCATACTAATTAATATTGTGTTAATTAAAGTGGTAGGTACTATCTGCAAAACTTAAGCATGGTCAGTTTAGAAAATATTTCTGCAGCAAGCACAGCTAGTTTACAGAACACACCCCTTCCTGGTTTCGCCCAATTAGAGACAAAATGCATTTGCGTGAGTACAGGGCGTGTAATAGAAAATAACAACAAACATAAAAATATTTTGTCATTTTTTCGCGAACGTATTTTATGGTCCTTTTATTTCAGGCGTCCTATTGTTAAACCGGATTTTTAAACGTTCCCACTTAATAACAATGGTACTTAGATAATGAACTTATTTTTATTGCAGTTGCAAACATTGCGAGACAAATAAACAAAAAGCTCTGATAACATTGTATTAAAAGTGCGCCAAGTATTCGTTCAAATCACGGATATGGTTCAGTATTTTATTTTCAGGAACTCACATTTTTTTAATATGATAATAAATGAAAGTGTCGATAACTTTTCGATTTAGTCAATCACTAGCGTATATGAAAAATAAATGACTTTTGCACAGCACAACGATAGCGACCGATGTTTTCGTGTGAGTCAGTTGTATGGTGCATGGTAAATGTACGCTGTGTTTGATGGAATAAGGTTTATAATTGATTGTGTAGTACGTTCTGATTTATTAATTGCGAGTGTGTGCGCGACTTCATATCTAATGCTTTTACTAAACTGCATGTGTTACTGTAATTGTGGCGAGTGGTAGGGACAAACTGGAGACACCGGGTTCCGATACATTTTCGACTACCGCCCCATATCTCCTTCTTTCATAAATCTATGAGCAATACCAATAATACATTTTCTGAACAAACAGAAGATGTGAGTGATGCGAAATTACTTCTTGACAACAATAATAATACATAAAGAGCTTACGCTGGCCGTGCCCATTGAAAAATAAAATCATTTCACAAACAAGTGAGCATAGCGCCTACCCTAGTGTGAGGTTCACACTTCTACTTATACATAAATACATTAATATGAACACGACTAAAATACGCTTCGTGCTTCCTATTGGTCAATATGCATGTATCGGGCGATCGAGTGGTGGGCTGAGCTATGCGATTATCGCTTTAAAGGTGAGCATGCGGAAGTTTGGCCGATAGTAGGTACATAACGTACATAGGTCAGGCCATATAACATAACATTCCCACTGCTGGGACACAGGCCTCGTCTCTATGAAGACCGATTTACACGGTGCGATTTAATTACCTGTGGCATATCATAAGTTGAAGCAACAATAAAAGTTGTCATTTGTTCAGAAGGGGCTCATGTGGGACTGGGAGTCTGGGACGTAATCAGGCGGGGTCGTCTCATTGGGTAAACTTAGGAATGCCTACGGGGGCTAGACCTATGTTGCCATGTTCTCCTCTATTATGTGAGACCTAAAAACTTCGGTCTTCAATAATGACGTTTTCAAGGATGGCAACATAACATGAACTAAAAAGGTTCATGAATGTTAAAAAGCTACCATTTGGTAGTTTTATCAACATTTTTGTTTTATTTGTTAACCAACAAGTTAGCCGATTTATTATTCCGTTAATGTAATCAATGTTAATATTATTAAAATTGGATAAATAAAAATATAATGTATGTATAATATAATAGATATACGCTCGTATAGCCTAAGTTTGTACTTATAAATAGACAAAAGAGTTATCCAATCAAGCCAATACAGAAATAAATAATTAATTTAATTTACTGCAATGCATCGGTCAGAGCGCGGAGGCGCGTTATTTTCTAAAATTAATTTAATAAAATTTAGTGGGTAAGATTTTGTTAAATACACCTGGCAGCCCCAGTTCACAAGAAAAATGTCTGCCGGCGTGAGCGCATGATAATCTAGGAACGTAATTATTTACTTTAGATGTTATTTCTTGTGAATTCTCTTTTTGCAACGTTAAGTGTTATCCTCACCATTAACGACGTTGAGTAGTCTTTGACTTTTACAAATCAACCACTAACTTATGATTTTGTTGTTCAAAATTTTCTACAAGCAAGAATACATTTTCTCCTATTACTTTAGATGTTATTTCTTGTGAATTCTCTTTTTGCAACGTTAAGTGTTATCCTCACCATTAACGACGTCGCGTAGTCTTTGACTTTTACAAATCAACCACTAACTTATGATTTTGTTCAAAGTTTTCTACAAGCAAGAATACATCTTCTCGTATTTACCTTTTTATGTTAATTTCATCAATAAGGCTGCTTGACCACCAAAGCGGAGCTGGAAAATTGTAACCTGTGCAATTGCACAATAATTTAACATCGGTTACAGTTTCCCAGCTCTGCTTTCGTGGACAGGCTTATATATAAGTATCTCAAAGAAATGCGATTTTGAATATCCCGCTTTCGCGAGTTTTCGGGGGCGTCCACCAGGAGGCGCCAAAAACCGTACCATTTTATTTGTTCGTAGTTGTCATTCTTCTCCCTAGAGTAAATATGTTCCTTGGACGTAATCCACCGCGCGGGCTCAGTGCGGGTTGGTGGATGTCACATTATGTCTGATATATTTTTTTTCTAACACATGGCGTTTTCTTTAAAAGGACCTAAAGAATAATGGGCCTTGTAAACGAATAAAGTCTTTGTTACACAAGGGGTAAGGTTGCAGCATAACATTTATCGCGCCGTGAGTGAAGCGCATCGGATTAACTGTCGTGGATTGGATCCAGCCATCCAGCTTGGATAACGATCGAGTTAGTTTAGTTTCTCTTATGGTCTCTGCTGATTTACTACGGATGAATTCATTTATAACAAATACTTAAAACACACTTGAACAGGATTATACCTGATTTGAAATGTTGATGTGAAATGTGAATAGTTTTTTAAGCACTATTCATTAACACATGCTGTGGACCAAAGTTGTCTTTATAAATAAATAAATAGAAACAAGATCACTGTATTAAATTAAGAAACATTCAAATTTGTGGAAAAGCCTGCATTTACCAATATTTATTACATCTAAATGTGTAACACATTAAGTTTAAAATTACGCGCACATCCGCTACATGGTAACTAAATCAATGTAATTAGTCAAGTAATCAATGAAATCAAATAAATTAGTCAAACGTTATGTATTACTAAGGATACAGGCAATTTAAATCGCTTTGGACTGGCCGCAAACTACCGCAGATTAACGAATTAAATTCTAGGAGGTGTAAGGATTTATTTATGTAGCGCTACAAGGTTCGTTTGGCGCGTGGCCGAAGTCGGAACTAACGCCGCCATCTTGGTGTTTCAATGCATTTCACAAAACATTGCACGAGTGTTTACTAACAGGGCATCGTCGTTCGAGCGCCAACAGGTCGCTGTAGCAGTGTAGCTTAGTAAAACTTAAAAAAATAACCTGCCAGCCAGTCCAGTCGTAAAGTGTTACCTAGTTCTACTTGCCTCGTTTTTTTTTGTAATTATTCTTTAACTCCTAAGACCCTTTGTAGCATGTTCATGCATCCAGAATAAGTAAGTCCATCCTTAAAAACCCTAGGTTCATGTAGAATAGAATCAAATTGGATCGAATTATAAGACAGTTATTTTCAATAAAAAACTGTAACATAATACTTAGTGCACAAGTCCAGTTACCGGATTAGTGTCGGTCATGCAAATGTTCAGCCAGTGTGTAATGGCCTAACACTCATATTTCTTCGATAAATTGATCTTACGTAAAACCTACGTGAGCACTGACCCCGTCAATTATTGCAAATCATTCATATTATGCTATCTAGATAAGTATTGTAAAACATTGGTGCCGATTCCCTTGTTTACAAACAAAACTAAATTTAAGTTCAGTGCATCTTATTCTTTCTATTTCATTAAGAAAAGGACAGAAGATAAATTTTAGTTTAGTCCTGTCATATTAATCAGCGCCTGTCACTGCTCCATACAAGTATAGACGTGATTAAAAACTTGCCTACTAAAATTACGTCAATTTACGTCAAGCGCTGATTAATTTGACAGGACTAAACTAAAATTTATCTTCTGTCCTTTTCTTAACGAAATAGAAAGAAAAAGATGCACTGAACTTAAATTTAGTTTAGTTTGTGAACAAGGGAATCGGCACCATACTTATGTTTCTGGTAACGTCTTTTTATATGCAGTCGGGCAAGCTGAAGTGGCGATAGGCTAGCCATATTCGCCGCAGAACCGATGACCGATGACGTGTTCTTGACTGCGAATCGGCAAACGTAAGGTAGGACGCCCTCAGGCTAGGTGGAGCGACATTCTTCGCAGGGTGGCTGGTAGCAGCTGAATGAGGGTTGCCGAGAATCGAGCTGAATGGCGTGCAATTGGAGAGGCCTATGTCCAGCAGTGGACTGCTGTAGGCTGATGATGATGATATACGTCGGGCTTGTCTCATAAAATACTTAATGTGTTATGGTGAGATTTTATCCCAGATTTCAGTCTTCGATAAAGACTGCTGTCACGCCGTACATGTGATGGTTGGTGTGCCAATTAAAAATTCAAATGAAAAATATTACATTTATTGATGACACGTAGATATTAAAATTTTGGTTTAAGTACATAAATGTAAGAAAATACCACTATATTATAATTATGTTTCGCCTTGAAAGACGTACTTTAAAATATAAATTATATAATTTATATTGCTATCTTATCATGAAATTAAATTAATATTACACTTTCGACTCTTCTAGAAATAATAATTGTATTAAAATTAAGTACAAAATAGTAAGGATTATTAAAAACATCAGACTATTGAATTACAGTG